>BSBM01001229.1:2492500-4985000 GCA_027924585.1 Larix kaempferi
CCAATACTATGGGTCAAAACCATGGGCCACTACAAACTATGGATCAACAATACTACGGGCGACTTACAAAGCATATGCGCCAACAACAATAACACAAACTATTGATCAACAAATACTATGGTACGACTTACAAATCATATGCATCCAACAACAATATACTAACAAAGTAAAGACATGGGTTCCTAACATAAATCTCGCTGGTAATGTCCCCATACCTCACAATGATAGCACTGAACAGGTCTGCGACCTCCTCTCCCTCTCCCGAGACCAAAGCCTCCGCCACGTCCGCCTTGGAATCCTCTCCGGAATCCGCCCTGCTGTTGGTACTGTGGTTGATTGAACTCCTACTGCATAGGATTTGGTTGCATGCCTTGCCCTTGCTGTGCATACCGTGGTTGTTGAACATACTGTGGCTTTTATGGAGCCATTTGCATCAGAGCATATTGCAGCATAAACTACTGTGGTTGCTGCTGCGGTACAAACTACACCTGCGGTTGAGGTAGCGGCTGGACTACCTGTGGCTGCGGTTGCGGTTGTTGTACAACAGACTGGTTGTCCTTCACATAGAATGCATCGTACGTTCTCTCATGAAGCAACCCATATTCCTGGTAATCTTTGTCTTCATGTCGCAAAGGTTTACAGAATGTACAATACAAATTCATCAGTTTTGTGACCATCTTCTACATGTATTAGCATTCCTCATGGCGGTGCCCATATACCTAACAAACGCAACACCACGACATGCCACCACTACTCAATGGATTCTGTGATGCACCTACAACAATTAATTAATAAGAATATGCGAAATAGCAGAAATGACAGAACTCAGAATCACTTTTATATTGATCACAGGCCACTTCGAGGGGGAAACCTCCTATGAGCAAGCTCAATACAAATAACTTCACGGTGCCTTCATAGGTCTCAACACACACTTATATACTAAGTCTAGGTGCCAATACTATGGGTCAAAACCATGGGCCACTACAAACTATGGATCAACAATACTACGGGCGACTTACAAAGCATATGCGCCAACAACAATAACACAAACTATTGATCAACAAATACTACGAGACGACTTACAAAGCATATGCGTCCAACAACAATATACTAACAAAGTAAAGACATGGGTTCCTAACAGATTCGGTGCTCTTGAAACCAGATAAATGCGGATGTCTGAGAAATTATCCTTAGTATGCCCTTCTCCTCGACATCGTGTACACCGGACTTCTTCACGCTACTCCTTGCCCTTCTTAAGATCTTGTATCTGTATGGTCAGGTTAGCCAGCTGTGTCTGAATCTGCGACATCCCAGCTGCGTTTTCACCAATTGGTGACGCTTCAAACCTCATTGCAATCGCCAGAGCTTCACTGGGTGTTGTAATGTTCTGTTGCATCAGCGGTAGTCGAATGTGCGGGAGCAGTGCCACAATGAACCATTCTTTGTGTTGGACAGTTCTCATATCAAAACTAATCCTCACCATCAATGTATTAAATCACTGGTCAAAATGCCACACTGTTTCATTGGGATACTGCTTAATCTCTTTTAGTTCTGTAATATACTGTGCTTCAGACTTGGGTTTTTTGAATTCTGCAATCAATCCGTTCCTGATATCGTCTAGCATATTCTTTGGGGCTCTTGTAGGGACTAGAACAAACTTCATAAACCAATCTAATGTGCGACCTCGCAGAGTCATCGCTAACTGTCCTTTCTTAGCATTATCATCAGTGATCTGCTTTACGGTCCATACTGCTTCACATAAGAACCAATATTGTTCAGGATTGTCTGTTCCGTTTCCATGGAACAACGGCAACTTCGTATCCTTTCCCTCCATCCTGGGCTTCCTTCCCGTAGTCACTAAACTACTAGCAATCAAGTTTTGTTGACACGGTGGTGTCGAGGTTGTGTTTCGTACTAGTTGACAGATAGTGAGCACATGTGTGGGCACATTGATGCTGGGGTTCGTTCCTGCCTCTATCCTGGGCGTAGCCTGGTTGTCCTTGTCCGGATTGTGAGGTCGCTTCGTCCCGTGTGGTCTTCCTTCGCGGCCTTGTGGTTCGATCGCAACAGGACCTTCTCCTGTCCACTGCCTGTTTTCCTGTCAAAACCTTTCTCCTCCCCTTGTAAGACCACTCTCTTCCTCGGATTTGCTCACAGTCTCGTCATGACCTGCACCCATCTACCCCTTATCATTCCATGTACCGCCCCCCTGCTATTGCGGTACCCATGGCCTCCACCCACCAGGCTATGTACTGATCCAGATGCATCTTCAATATACCCTTCTTGCAAATAAGCATCTTAATAGACAGTTGGAGCGAAAACATAAACCTTCCTCATGGCCTGCGGAAGAAATATATTTCAGCTTCACTATAAGACTTGTTTGTTTCAACCACAAATTCAGTGATATAGCCTTCCAATATGCTGTGAAGACAAACTTCGATAGCCCGCAACGCTTTTTTGTCGACTTCCTGCAGCTCTTGGATCAACTATGGGGTCTAGGTCGTCGGCTCACCACCTTGGAAGTTCCTCTTCTAAAAGGTCAACTTCGCCAACCACTCATACAAGATGACTAGGAACTCGCAGAAAAAATATTCGTGTGGACTGTCATGAATATATCTTTCCACCCACTGATCTACCGTTAGCCGAGAGTTTTGACTTTCTTTTTCAGCAAATTCTTGCAACTTTTGATCAAACTAGTTCTATATCTCCATTTTTGTCAGATGCCACAACATATCCTCCTTTCACTTCGCACAAGGTCTCGATAACATAACCTTTTGTTGACTCAAACCCAGTCAACATGGGTTCCACTCACTTTCGACACCCAAACCACAATGATCTCCCTGAGCACTGGCCCATACAGGTTTTTCCCCATCAAGCAACACCTCCAGAGGAGATGAGGTCTCACCCGAGATGTTCAAGGGAGAGTTGATGGAACCATGTTTCCGACGAATGAAGGAGGATGTTTGCGGCTCAAGTACTTGACTTATTGTAGCATTTCAGAAATAGATCTATGCATTTAACTCAGACATCATTTATATTCATAGCATCATTCAACATTCATCATCACAAGAAATATAACAGTAAAGCATTAATTGCAGCAAGAAAGCATAGCATCATTCATATATCGCAACATGCATTACCACAGATGAACAAAAGAGACACAGGGATTCCGCAAAATAGCTCTGTCATATCATATTAATTCCACAAAAACCTAGATACAACATCTTCGCAAAAATACGAATCTCGCAGATATCTCTCGATCTCAAATATACAATCAAAAGACACATAGTCCAGGGATGCTTTTACACTTACACATTTATGACTATTTATAGGCTTTCTCCTTTACATTGCTTGTCCACTTACTAACAACTTCCTAACCGACACTTTGAGCAATGACCCAAAATCTAACTATCATGGTCCAAATGACCCAAAAACCCACATACCGCGGTACAATTGACCCAAAAATAAAAAAAATAACATCATTTGTACTCGACTTTCTGCCTTTCGTGTTATCGCAGCACTCACGGTGCTGCAATACTGACCCATCTAATCGCCTGCCAACAGACACTGCCTTGACTTGGTAATCATCTAGTGGCAGCGCCATTTAGAAAGACTTATAGAAAATGATGAGGATGGCTTGTGATGACCTTTCAACCTTTTCAAGTTAAAGGCTAAAAGATACTATCCTAGCTTGGTCACCACCAAGTGATAGTGTCATTCCATAAGAATTAATGATCATGGTTAGGTCGACTTGTGATAATACCTCCTATCCTTTAAGTCAAATTTTGGATTTACATTTGTCGATTTATATTAAATATTTTCCTAAGGGATGAACTGCAAACCACTACCTTGGCTTGGTAACCAACTGATAGTATTGTCATTCACCAGTACCTGCAGATTATGGACATGCCGACTTGTAAGAAGACCTCCTATCTTTTGATTTTAAGATTGAAATCCATCTCAATAGATCGATAACCATACGTAGAGATGCCATTCCACAAATACTTATGATCATGATAGGATGACTTACAATGAGACCCCCTATCTTGCAATTAACCCCTAAGGTCTTTTAAATTTATGTAAATCATTTCAAATTTTGATCTCATAGAGACCACTTAGTGAATGGGGAAGCAAGTCCAAAGGCTCCTTAAGAGCATGGGATGGCATTAAGAGGTCAGTTTTAATAATAGTATTCGCCATAATTTTTTGCTCTTAAAGGAGGTAACTAACTAAATGGATTTGTCAGAATCTAAATAAGTGCAAGACTTTGCATAATGATATGTGATGGTTGAATTAAAATGTAAGTTGTGCAACTAGATTTAATATAAAGGCTTTCAGGAAAAATTTGTTTAACCAAGATAAGGATCAGGTTCTTCTTAAATATAAACTTTAATAAGACTTCTAAAAATAAAGAGGCTTGGATAACTGATTTAACTTAGGATGCCATCTGGTTTCAAAGATGAACAACTTCTATATTGACTAGACCAAAATATTGGTGGATAAAACTTGATTCAATGCATATAATCAAAATCGATCATCATATAACATAAATTAAATACTACACCCTCTCAGGTGAAAACTGATCGACATGCTGCAAACCAAGAAAAATGAAAATGAGCAAAGAAATCAAAATAAATAAATCATAAACCAATCAAACTTGTTAAAAATAAAAGAAAAGCAATATAATCTAACATCAAACCAAAGCAGGTCAAACCAATTTGGCTAATAATCTTGTGTGAGAAGAAAATGTGCATTCTTGTGATATGAAAATAGAAAATATTGTAACATAAATGCGAATAGTTCTATCAGACATTCATAAATAATTGACTTGGTTGAATAACTAAATTGATTGAAATACCTTTAGAATCAATCCTTTTAAATTAAATTCACAACAATATTTTTCACATAATCCTTTCAACCAACAAGATTTCTTTTATTAAATTCTTTACAAGAAGAAAATAAAAGATGAAACATTAGAACTAATCTAAAATTATTGTACAGTTATGAAAACAAATTCTCAAGATGATCGAGGCACATTCATTGAGTGACTTAATAAAAGATAAAATGAAGATCAAAACACATTGAAAATCAAATTTATTGTTTGTTCCTTCATAAACATTCATACTTCAAGTTTCATATAATCATTGTATAATTATATCATAATAATAAATGATTAAAGATAAAAAATTTGGAACACAATGTTATTTAGAGTTATAGCTAAAAATGATAATATTTCCTATTTGCTCATTTCAAATGTTCTTACTTCCCTGTTTTAATAAATCAATCATATTAAAATGCTTCCTTAAGTTTAAAATAATGAAAGAACCGTTTTAATGAATATGATAATAAGCAAGAAAATAAATAACAAGTAAGAAAGGTGAGGACACTTCCCTGAGTAATGTCTTTCCTTGATTCCAAATAATTACACTATGCTCCATAACTGAATTATTAAAATGCATGAAAGAAATCTAATCTATATAAAACAAAACTAATTAACCTATACTTATTTTACACTATTCTAATAGTTGAAAAACTAAATAAAATCGAATCTCTAGTGCAAACACCAAAGTTACTAGCATCCTCCAAAAGAAAACAAGCTATACATTAGAATTGAAAATTGTACCTTTTGAAATAAAAAAATTCAAAAAATTAAACTAAAATTCTTATTTACAATAACACCAAAATAAGATGAAAACTTGTTCAACAATGTTTTTTTCAACCAAACATTAATTGGATGATAAAAATAGGTTGGAAATTATTTGATACTAGTGATACTTCAATAGGGAGATTACAAGCCTTGTCGAAATAAAAAACAAAAGGAAACTTATCAAAATAAGAATTTGAAATTTCAGAAGTGAAGAATGTTTCTTTTAGATATATATCACCATTTTTAAATTGAATGAGTAATCAAGATTTGAGTTTGGAACATCATAAGTAAAATTTCTCATCCTTGAAACAGGTAGGTGCATGAAGTTTATTAATTTTTAGATTAAATAAAATTTCTTTCAAATACAAGTTATAAGAATTTCAATTTTAATTTCATCCAACTCTTCCTCTAAGGATGGATATTCTTCAATTTCTTCAGAACAATCAAGAATAAAAAATGAAGATGCATGGCATTCAAACAATAATTCCCTTATATCAGATTTTTGAAAATAATTATGACCAACAAAATCTTCTTTGAAAAATATGAAATGTAAACAATTACTTCAGGGATTCCGAGATATTCGTTAAAACTAAATGATTGATCAAAGGAAAACGAGTGGTATGGTTATAAATTATCCTAAGATGATTATCTAAATGATTAGGAGGAAATGATATCTTTCCAAACAAGATTGTTAGACTTGGAAAATGGTGAGTGTTCAAAATTAGATACTACAAACTTTTCATTTTCTAGAGTAAGAGTACTAGGATTTTCCTCCAAAACTTCAGATTCGGATTTCTTAAAATGAGTAGCGTCTACAATACGTTCTTTGAAATATACAATGTATCAAGTTTCCTGAAAAATGTCTGCATTAAGATCTCTTATTTGATCAAATGAAGAAAAGTGAATACCAATTGTGGAAAGAGGACCTTTTTGAAAATATAATTCCTAAATACTCACTTCCATTCAAGATTGAATAGTCATGATCAAATTCAGAAAAAATGTAAAGGCTGAAAATTAGACTATGCAAATTGTTGATTGAGTCAGCCATAAGCATTAGAATTAAGAATTTCTTAAAATATCAAGTGGACTTTCCATAAATTGAAAATAAGCAGTATTATATTCATTCGAGGAAATAAATTCATAATTATAATTTGCAACTATTTTTTTTTGTATTCAAGGAAGATGCACAATTTTGTGTGTTTCTTCCTTTTCGTAGAGACATTACGTGAAATATTAACCTATTCTTCTAGCTAAGCAATTTTTGAAAGTATGAATTATAATTAAAACCTTCATCTATTAATTCAAGTTGTTCTTACTTGCCAATTTGTAACAAATTAATCATACTAAGTGTTTCACAATATAGTCAAAATCGATTTAAAAAATTAAAGATTTGACTAAAAGAGAAACATGTAGATGAAAAAAAAGAGGATAACTAGCAAATACGAAGGACAATGGTAACTTCCCAGTTCATGTACTGCTTCAATCCTGAGAATGACATGCTGCTTCACAACTATGTTAGGAACCCATGTCTTTACTTTGTTAGTATATTGTTGTTGGACGCATATCGTAGTATTTGTTGATCAATAGTTTGTGTTATTGTTGTTGGCGCATATGCTTTGTAAGTCGCCCGTAGTATTGTTGATCCATAGTTTGTAGTGGCTCATGGTTTTGACCCATAGTATTGGCGCCTAGACTTAGTATATAAGTGTGTGTTAAGGCCTATGAAGGCACCGTGAAGTTATTTGTATTGAGCTTGCTCAAAGGAGGTTGCCCCCTCGAAGTGGCCTGCGATCAATATAAAAGTGATTCTGAGTTCTGTCATTTTTTCTATTTCACATATTCTTATTAATTAATTGTTGCAGGTGCTTCACATCTGGTATCAGAGCACTTTCTTGGGCTCGCTGGGTGAAGTTTCTGGCAATTTTTTTTTGCATCTGTTGCAGGTTCAGATTTGGGAATAATCCCTATCCACTTAACTGTGGGAAGTACTTGGGAATAAGCCCTAAAATTCATTGTGAGGAGTACCACAGGAACCCTGAAGTAGCTGGCCCTTTGAGAGGACCTGCCAGCGAAAAGGGCAACGACCCCTACCTAATTGACTAGTTACCACCCATGAGGTAAACCAAGAGCTGTCGTTTGTGGCAAAGTGGTTATCAGTTTTACCTGAGTCGTGGAGTGAGGGGTACTGTCCCAATATGCAAGCTGTCAGACAACATTGGTGGCCGAGTGAAACCACTGAACTATTAGGAAGCCGCACATACTTGGGGTCCATATCTATTTTCAGCTGAACTGTTGTAGATCACTGCTACGCCGTTTCAGATCCAGCTGTTCAGATCCATTCTGAAAGCCGTTCTAGATCCAGCCGTTTTCAATCCATTCGATGCCATTTCATATCCCTCTATTTCCGCTCACTTTCAGGCCATTTCATATCTATCTGTTTCAGATCCCTTCCGAGCCATAGTCGCTCCATTCTGAGAAAAAAAATAAAATAAAAAAATTCTCCATATCTTCCTTGTTTTCACTCCGTTTCCCTTGAAACTTCCTGGGAACCCCTGTAATCCCATTCTGCATATTTCATTCCTGAGGACCCTATCCCCAATTCCACTTCCCAAAGTCCGAAATCCCACATTTGTATATTTTTAGGGTTTGCCATAACTTCCTCAGATTTCATCCAATCACCTTCAAATTTTACCACAAAGTTCCTTTCCTAATTTTGCTTCTTTGTCCCCCTCTACCAAATTTTCCCATTCTTTCACCCCGCTTCTGAAATCCTCATTTTTTGCTTCCCTGTCTATTAGATAGTGTCCAAAACCTAGTCAAACCCCAATTTCCCTTCATATTTTTTCCCAAATCCAGATTTTCCTTTACTGAAGCAGTTTCTGTTTTTATTTTTCTACCCAGTCAACCCCTGAAAAAAAAAAAAAACACCTGATTATGGTTGTCACCGGCGCAGGAGCAAAAACCATGGAAGAAACACTTGCAGCCATCCAAGCCAAACTCCAGGATTTGGATGAAAAATTTCTCGGCCTCCATATTGAACATTCAGCTATGAACAACAAACGACAGTCCGAGTGTTCATCAGACAATGGGTTCTCTTATTCCAGCAATTTCTGTGGTCCGAAGCTTGATTTTCCTCGCTTCAATGGTACTGATCCAACTGGATGGATCTATTGTGCAGAACAATATTTCAGTTTGCATAATACTTTTGATGTCAACAAAGTTCCACTTGCATCCTTTCATTTGGACCAGGAAGCTCTTCAATGGTACCGTTGGTACATCAAGGCTCATGAAGAGCCAAAATGGCCAGACTTTTGCTAGCTCCTTTTGCAACAATTTGGTCCTAGTGCTTTTGATGACTTCACAGGAGCCCTCACTAAACTTAGCCAAATTGGCACTGTGAGAGAGTATCAAACCGAATTTGAGAAACTAGCCAACCACACTAAAGGATTGTCTGATGACTTTTACCGGAGTTGTTTTATCAGTGGTCTAAAGGATTCCATCTGCTCTGAGGTCAAAATGTTTTGTCCCAACACAATGATGGAGGCCCTAGGGTTGGCTAAGTTGGAAGAAGGAATCCCATTAGCACTCCAAGCCCACTTTTGTTCCCTTCCGAAATATGGGTTCTCAACGACCACCCATACCGCAGACTCCTCGACCTACTCCTATCAAGCATTTGTTTGAAACAAAGATGCAAGCACGCATAGAAAAGGGGATTTGCTATAATTGTGATGAGAAATTCACGAGGGGACATAGATGTGTTCAACAAAAGCTCTATCTCTTGGATGTGGATTCTCCGCTTGCCTCTAAAATTGGTGACGAATATCCAGATATAATGGATGCTCAAGTTGACATTCAAGAACCACCTATTGACCCTCTGTCTCAGGATGACCAGCCAGAGATATCTCTCCATGCTTTAGCGGGAATCACCATCCCCCAAACAATGTGGGTCAGGGGTTACTTCAAGAAGCTTCCTCTTACAATAATCATTGATTTTGGTAGCACTCATAATTTCATTGACCCTCTGATCGCCAAACAAGCTGATTGTTTTATCCATCCTTGCTCCAACTTTGAAGTCATGGTTGCCAATGGGGGCACCTTACCTTGCAAAGGGAAGTGTTGAAATGTGCGTATCTCTATGGGAGATTATACCTTGTGCTCTGACATGTTTTCCTTGACCTTAGATAGATGTGATGTGGTTTTGGGCGCTCAATGGCTACGCACACTTGGCCCTATCTTATGGGATTTTTCTAAACTTTGGATGCAGTTTTCCCTCAATGGACAAAAACACACATTGACAGGATTACAACCAGGGTCTCTTAGCATCATCAGTTCACATCGCATGGAAAAACTCCTCAAGAATAATGCACATGGTGTCATCGCTCAAATCCATTCCATTCAGATGCAACCATCAGCGGTCTCCACTACTCCTTTGGATCTACAACAAATTATGGATCGATATACAGGTGTCTTTGCTGAACCAGTGGGATTGCGACCTTCAAGGCTAGAAGACCATCATATTTAGCTCCTTCCTGGAAGCATTCCTCCCAACATCAGGCCCTATTGCTACCCATTTCACCAGAAAACAAAGATTGAAATGCTCGTTCGAGACTTATTGAAGTAAGGTATTATTTGCCCAAGCAGTAGTTCCTTTTCTTCTCCAGTTCTTCTTGTCCGCAAAAAATATGGGTCATGGCGCCTTTGCATTGACTTCCGAGAACTTAATCACCTCACCATCAAGGATAAGTTTCCAATTCCTGTTGTTGATGAGCTTCTTGATGAGCTTCATGGGGCTCAATTTTTCTCCAAGTTGGATCTTCGTTCTGGGTATCATCAAATTCGGGTTCATGAGGATGATATCCCTAAAACAGCTTTCCGCACACATGATGGCCATTATGAGTTTTTGGTCATTTCGTTTGGCCTCACTAATGCTCCTTCCACATTCCAGGCCTTAATGAATAAAATATTTCGGCCGTACTTGCAGAAATTCATTCTAGTTTTCTTTGATGATATCCTCATCTACAGTAAAACATGGGCTGAACATCTCCAGCATCTGGATCTTGTCATGCAAATTTTCTTTGAGCATCATCTCCACGCCAAGTAGTCTAAATGTGTTTTTGGACAGAAGGAAGTTGAGTATCTCAGGCACATTATATCAGCACAAGGGGTTCGCGTGGATACTGCCAAAATCAATGCCATGAACAATTGGCCGCATCCTCAGACACTCAAGAGCCTTCGTGGTTTTTTTGGGGGGTTGATTGGCTACTACCGCAAGTTTGTCAAGGATTATGGGAAGATTGCAGTTTCATTAACTGCTCTATTGAAAAAGGATGCTTTTACATGGACACATGTTGCTCAATGTGCATTTGACAAACTGAAACAAGCTATGTGTACTACACCTGTTCTAGCTATGCCCGATTTTTCCAAGCCCTTCATTATTGAGAGTGATGCTTGCGGAAATGGACTTGGTGCTGTTCTCCTTCAAGATGAAGACCCCATTGCGTTCACCAGCAAAGCCCTTTTAGGTAAGAATTTAGCTGCCTCTACATATGAGAAGGAAATGATGGCTATTTTGCATGCAGTACAAAAGTGGTGACCATACCTATTAGGGAATCATTTCTGCATCAAAACTGATCACCAGAGTTTGAAATATTTCTTGGAACAACGTGTCTCCTCCCCAGCACAACAGAAATGGGTTAGAAAACTCATGGGTCATGACTATGAGATCACTTACAAGAAGGGTAAAGACAATATTGTGGCAGATGCTCTTTCTCGCACATTTGATGCCCAAGGTTCTCTTTCATCTATTTCTATGCCTGTTCCAAATTGGTTGCAATCTGTTCAATAGGGTTATGTCAATGACTCTTCCTTATCTCAAATCATCCAACGCTTGACCAACAACCCCTCTGCTGTACCACATTACTCTTGGGATGGTGCTTCTCTGAGATACAAGGGTCGTCTGGTGCTTCCCCAGAGCACAGATCTTCAACAGGCTGTCTTCTATGAACTCCATGGTTCTTCATCGGCAGGTCACTTTGGGTTCCTCAAAACGTATGAATGGGCACAGCGTAACGTTTTTTGACAGGGCATGAAAAGGACAATTCAACAGATGGTGGCTGAATGTGATACCTGCCAGTGCAATAAGGGTGAAACGACACTCCTTCCAGGATTGCTCAAACCCTTGCCCATACCTACACAGATTTGGATAGATATTTCTATGGATTTCTTTGAAGGGATCCCTAAATATGGTGGGAAGATAGTGATTATCATTGTGGTTGATCGCCTCTCCAAATATAGTCATTTTTTTGCTCTCAGCCATCCCTATACAACCTCCTCAGTCGCTCAAATTTTCTTGGACTAGATATTTCGTCTTCATGGCATCCCTTCTTCCATTGTCTCGGATCGTGACGCGACTTTCACTAGTCATTTTTGGATAGAACTGTTTCTCCACACTGGCACCAAACTGAAGATGAGTTCAGGGTATCACCCACAAACAGATGGTCAGACTGAAATTATCAATAAATTCTTGGAAACTTATCTTCGTTGCTTCACCTCTGAACAACAACATCAGTGGGAAAAGTGGCTCCCTCTCGTTGAATGGTGGTACAATACCTCTTACCACAATGCCTCTAAAATGACCCCATATGATGCAGTCAATGGTCAGGCACCTCCAGTTCTTCTTCCATACACCCCCAATAGTTCACCAGTTCAGGAAGTTGACATGGTCCTTCGAAGCCACAATCAGATTCTTCGCATTTTTTGGGACAATCTTCACATGGAAAGAAATCGCATGAAGCAAGAAGCTGATCAACACCGTTCTGAGTGCACTTTTCAAGCAGGCGATATGGTTTTTCTTCATCTCCAGCCATACAAGCAATCCTCCCTGAAACTCCAAGGGCGTCATAAGCTCGCTCCAAATTTTTATGGGCCATATCGGATTCTTTAGAAGATTGGGTCCGTTGCTTATAAATTGGAACTTTCTCCTTCTTCCCGCATTCATCCAATATTTAATGTCTCTTGTCTGAAGAAAGTTCTTGGCACCAACATCAGTGGACAAACTATTTTACCCGAACTGGATAATGAAGGATCCATCCTTTTGGGGCCGGAGGCCATTCTCAATCGGCGCACTTGTCAGCTTCGCTCTCGCTCTATCACATAGGTCTTAATTCAGTGGCACGACATGCAACCAGAGGATGCTACATGGGAACCACTCCTTCAGATTCAACAACAATTTCCACATCTAAAGCTTTGAGGACAAAGCTTTTTTTAAGGGGGAGGGGATGTTAGGAACCCATGTCTTTACTTTGTTAGTATATTGTTGTTGGACGCATATGCTTTGTAAGTTGTCCCGTAGTATTTGTTGATCAATAATTTGTGTTATTGTTGTTAGTGCATATGCTTTGTAAGTCGCCTGTAGTATTGTTGATCCATAGTTTGTAGTGGCCCATGGTTTTGATCCATAGTATTGGCGCCTAGACTTAGTATATAAGTGTGTGTTAAGGCCTATGAAGGCACCTTGAAGTTATTTGTATTGAGCTTTCTCAAAGGAGGTTTCCCCCTCGAAGTGGCCTGTGATCAATATAAAAGTGATTCTGAGTTCTGTCATTTCTGCTATTTCGCATATTCTTATTAATTAATTGTTGCAGGTGCTTCACAAGCTATGTTATTGAAAATAAGAGAACAATCCTACATAGAAAAAGAAAATGAGAACTAACTAAACTAAATATACACTTATTCTACCGTTGATTATGTAAAAGGACTAAGTAAAATGAAATTTCCAATGAAAGTCACTCAAGTAACTTCAAACCTGCAAGGAAAAAGAGATCACCAATCAAGAAACAAACTAAAAATGATTTAAAAGGAACATAAAATGCATTATGCCCACCAACTTGAGATAAATGTACTTGCGAAGAAAAAGAAGTCTTACCATCTTGTGCTTCATGTCCAAATGGAGAAAGAAAAGTCTTACCATCTCCTGGAAACCTTGCAAGGTAAGACTGTTCTAACCAGACTGCAATCATATCATGATATACACAATGAAAATAGTAGGAATAAATAAAAGAATTTGAAATATTTATACAATGAAATGAATCATTTGAAGAAAAATTGATATTATTATGGGGAGAATCCAAAAATTCTTCTTGAACAATCTTCTCCCTATGGATATTATCTTGCAAAAGATCATCAAAATCAAACTCATTTTATTCTAATTCAAGATCAGGTATATGATGCAAGGTGCCTTATCGCAACAAGAATCTTGCTTAACATTACACATGACATGGCCACAATGTTCACACAAAACAAGGTGTAAAACAACATGCCGTAAATGGCTTATATTACTTCTACCAATTGGTTAGAATGCGGAATAACTATAAATACAAATAAATAACTATATGTCGGCCTCAGCTGTTACAATACATAAGTAACTGCGGCATGCTCTCTCAGTGTGTCAATCTCACCCTCTCCTGGTTCACTACGAAACTTTGAGCTATGGCTCAATCTTCTCTGCATTCAGAAGCTGTGGGAATGTTCTCTCCAATCTACAGAACTTCTCCCCGAACTCTACTATGCAACTCCAACACAACGGAATTCTACAAAATGACAAGTCATCCTCAACTGATCCAAACTCCTCGGTCTTCTACTCTGTTTCTGTTCACGATGTCCACTCCAAAAACTGAGACACGCATCCTCCTTTCCACTGATCCTTCCATGATCTTGCAGACCTGCAACTGTCAGCACACCTAATCATGTTGTACAACCTCTACCTATGACGACACCTATCATGTCTTCACCCACCTGCAATAAATTCCATTAACTTCCTCAGCAACTCTGAACTATTTCCAAGTACTCTCCTTGACTTCTACACTTCCACCTGACAAGCTACAGTAATCCATCCTGTCGGCCATACTCTCCTCTGTCAGCTTCAACTCACCTGTTGGCTTCACTCTGCGCTTAGGATTCACCATTCCGTCCCTTCCTCCTTGTTGGAGGGCATTTCTACCCTATAGTAAGGAAACTAATGCTATCAACTTGGTTGGGGTGACAGGTAAGTATATTGATGCTATTACAGAGTCATTTACAAAAAGAAAGAAGTTGTAGATCTAGGGAACATACCTTTTAATCAAAGTCTGATCCTAGCCTTGACTCGATCTCGTGTTCAGCTTCCAAATCTACCTTTCCTTCAGCAAACTTGCAATAACAATACCTTTCTCAAAACATTTTGGGCAATAAATAAAGCTTGAAAGAAACAAAAGCAATGTTTAACATTCAGCATTGACCAAAATAGATCCAAATTAAAATGCCATTTAATAACACATTCAAATTGGAACAAGAAAAACACTTCAACCTTTATTTGTCAAAAGTAGAATGAAGTACAAGTATACCTGATCATGAAACAGGCTCCTGCAACTAGATTCTGGGCTCTGGCTCTACTCTGGCTTGGATGTCTTCAGCAACAACTCCTCCAATGCAAGCTTCTTCAAAGTTTTTCCATTAATCAATCTCACTAACTCCAATTTCTAACCCTTCTCCTTTAACCTTCTTGGTATTTATAGGTTCAAAGAAGTAGTTCAGGTCGAGATGTAGTTATGGAGGAAGTTGGGGGAGTTAGGAAACTGCCATCAACTAATCCTCCTCGATGAATTAATTTATTTTTTAATCATCTTTTAAGATGTACGCGACTCTTCTTTAGTGGAGTAGCGTATAGGGAGCTACCCTAGTGTTTAACAACTAGCGCTCATTCAATTTTAAATGTCGAGTGATACTTTGCTACACTGGAGTAGCGTATACTTGGATATGGGCGCTACTATTATACAGTGGAGTAGCGTATGGGCGCTAGTCTCTTTGAGTAGAGTAGCGCTCATATCTCAAAATGATATTTTTTGTGTTTTTCCAGTAATGTCAGGAAATGGAATGAGTTGTCATATCATCCAAGGTCAACATGCTCCTCCATCCAAGTTGTCCTTTTGTGTGATCAGCAGCTCAGGGTGATCACGGACGGAGAGGTGCAAGTTTGACCTATAACAGATGCCCCCTAATGTGTGAGGTCAGAGGGAAACGATGGCCGAAATACATTATAATCCAAAGCCATAGGAGGTGCACAGATCCACAGAAAACAAGTCACAAGAAACTTGCAACAAATATCAAGGTCAGCGAGCAATTACATTTTTAACATCTTATAGATGTGTAGTGTGATACAACATGATCTCCGATACATAACAAGGAGATGTATATAAAGCATGGCCACTTGAAATACAAGCGTGGATCCATGTCAAACTGAGAGATCATAGCCATAATAACAAACTGGATCTATGTCTCATGGAGAGACGAATATAAGTGAGGCTCAGTCTTGCGCAACTTGGGTGATAACAAAAGGAGGTAATGTCATCCAAAATCCCAAGGTCTTCATCCCACAATAACCCTAGGTACAAACCCTAACCATGTGAATAGATGAGTTGGTAGTCGAACATGGAGGGCATCATTTGATTACCAGTCATTGATGTATACCGTTAACAAACGCGAGGACTTCGACCGATAATGATGATGGGGTCCAAGGTACCAAGTACGATTCGCCAAATGTGAATAGATGGACTTGGAGTCGAACACTTGGGAATCTTGTCGAAGAAGAGACATTGATGTATTCTCATCATTCAACAGCGAGGAAAATTGCCACTGGTGACTGCAATATCCAAGGTACTAACCGAAACTCTAAACTTCAATCCCAGAATAATGATTTGGTGTCGATGGGAAGAAGTCCGTTGGAAGGGAAGCCTTAAGGCATCCTCCATCATACAACACGAGGAACACTCAACTGGTAAGAGCTGATATGGAATAATATACAACAAGACTGACACTAGGAAGGCCAACACATGAGGTCAAGGTAAACTGCAGAATGGCCGACACAGGGTATATCCTTGAACATTGAGCATGACACAAAGTGACTCAGGAAGTTTCTGACATAATGGGGTAAATAAGTCTGAAATGTAAGAGACATTTAATAGACCCTCCATATGGTTGGAAGAATAACCAACCGGGGGAGTAAATAACTCGGAGGAAAGGTTCACCCTGAGGCCAAAAAACTAAACCCAACCGACAAGATAGAGTCAAGTAGGTGCTGTGTTCAAGGATAGAACTTGACTGAAAACTACCTTTGACAATGAAGATATGATATGTTTTTCACGTTCCTTATTCTTTTTAGATAAAAGAATACCCTTCTTGTTGTTTTACTGAGTCCAAGAAAGAATGAAAACTCAATAGGTCCAACCATGTAAATAGTTTAACGAGCCCATGGGAGGAAGACTCAGTACCTTCTTCATAATTTATAGAGTTTGAAGAAGAGATAGAAGATTACTCTATATGTACTGATCTCTGGATTTTAATCTCGAGCCGATATCTGTTCTTGCTCGCCGGTGTTTTCAATTTTAAGGAGTCTGAAAAAATTAAACAATAACTCCATATATCTGCTCGTGGATTTTAGTATCGAGCCCAAGCAGATTAATGCTCGTCGGTGTTTTCCTGTTTATAGAGTCTGAAAAACTTAAACAATCCTCTTTTCACCTATCCGTGGATTTTATATCGAGCCCGGATTGGTCTGTGCTCGGTGGTGTTTTCTTGTTTATAGAGTTGAAAAACTTAAATAGTACTCTACTTACCCTCTCGTGGATTTCACATTGAGCCCGAGTAGGTAAATGCTCATTTGGTATTTTCATATTTAGAGAGTCTGAAAACCCTAAAGAGAGAATCCAAGAGGTCCTTTTTCGTACAGTTAGTATCCTCCCCCGAAAAAGTATAAAACAATGAAAGGAGAACTCTTCTAGTGCATACAGGAGTATACCTAGAGTATACCTTTTCCGTAGTTAATCCACTGAGGCCCAGAAAAGGGGTAATTCTATACCTGAGTGGATGAGCCTTCGGATACTTTAACGAGATCGAAGAGTACAAGTTTGCTCGGCGATCTTGTTTAGGTTTAAATAGTCCAAACAAGAGCTTAAAATGACTTAAAGGTCAGCTTCTAGGATCATAGCTTCATGCCCTGCCAAAACTAGGTCTTCAACAAAATATTAGTTGATGCGGCAAAAATCTTAAATGATATATGAATTCAGAATGTTTAGTTAACTAACAAGGTCTATCATCAAGAAATTTGAGATTAGGAGACGAAATCCGACAACAATTAAATGAAAATTGAACTTGGATCAGTGTTATACCGTATTGTGTGTTTCAATTGATTAAAAATTAACAAGTATGGGTAAAAATCAAAATCCAATTTATATATATTTTCATTGTTTAAAAATCAATTTTCAATTTGTTTGTACGGCAAAAAATTGGGGCAATATTTTTGCAAGTTTCAAATCTCCTTTGCGATCGAACCGAGCATCCAATCGTCATACTTCCTCCACCAAGTAAGTTGAAATCCACCTATCTTGCATTTCAATGGTTTATTTTTCAATTTTTGAGCAAAAATGACTTTGCAACGAGGTGCTCACAAGCGTTTATGCGCGGGCGCTATTGTGTATACACAAGAGTAGCGTACAAACGCAATGGGCGCTACTTTGCTCAAACAGAGTAGCGCCTACACGCTACTGTGTAGTATACACAGTAGCGTACATACTTGCAAAGCTACCTACAAGCGCCGAGACTCAAAATTTTTTGGTTTTTTTTGCAGGATGGTCTTACAATGGAGGGAAAGGGAGCATGAAGACATGGATAGGTTAGCCATGCAAGACCCGGCTACCCTCCATGCGCTCTGAAGATGCGGTTTGTTGAAATTTTATCGAACCGTAAACATGCGGGCATTAAACAAACTGTTTCGAAGACTGATTCAGTATTGGGATGTCGATACTAATACCTTCATCATCCGCGGGCAAACTCTTGAGCTTACCGTTGAGGACATATACTTTATTACTGGTCTCTCAAGGAGAGGAGACGTAATCAATATGAAAGGGTCTTCTCGTTTGGGTGCACGATCAGTGCAAGAATATGTGAATACATACTGTGTTGCCGGAGCAGAAAAATTGGGAAGCCAAGTCCTGATTTCAACTATTGATGGTCTCCCTCTGAAAGTGATAGTGAGCATGATCAACTGGGTAGCCGGTAGTGCATCACAATAGTTAGCTTCCAGGAATTCGATGCATATTGGTGTACAGTGCTTGCATGGCCATGTTTATGATTGGAGTACTAGCTTGCTGGCAAACATGAAGTCTCAATTGACAGGTTGTAAATCCGGCACAATGAAGAATTTTGGGTATGGAAGTATTTTGTGTACTTTCTTCTTCGAGAGGATGCCTGCTATTAGTTTGGGGATGCCTCTACCACAGGTTAACCCTCGTGAGCCCAGACTAGGCCGTTGGGGTGACATTTTTCTCCGCCAGGGTGGTGGGGAAAGTCACTATTGTTACCACACTGATGACTTCTGGGGGTGGTGGGAGAGGCAAGTACCCGCTTTTGAGCAGTTTCCCTATGCTGGATTGGATTTCCGTCACGATCCAGAGCTGGTGCTTCCGCCAGGTGGAGCCTGGGGAGATATTGGTATGTTTAAATTTTGAGAATTTATTTAATTTTTTCAAACTTTTTCAAGTATTTGATTTTTATGAATGAGTTTTGGAGTTCTAATCAAGTGTCAAATGCAGATGTTGGGCCTGTTCGTCCTGAGGGCCATCCTACCATCTATGTGAGGCCAGCAGATGTTACCGCAGCGGATGCTATGTTGGGAACCCTAGAGAGGAAAATGAGTCGATTGACTCATGAGATTCCTGCATGCTGCATGGACCAGATACCTATTGACATGCAGGAAGATGTTGTTGGGGTGCCCCCAGCATGGCTTAGGGTGCTGCGACGGATTGCTAGACTAGTGATATGCTATCGCAATGCGGTAGATGATGAGGAGGTCCCTCCTTCTCCATAGGAGAAGAAAACATTATATGTATATATTTTTGAGGCTACTATGTCCAGCTTTTGTACTTTTATGACTTGACTTGAGAGACTCATGACTCAAAAACTCATATTTTTTGATTCGGTACCAGTTATATAATGTATCGGTTATTTACATGTGTATGCGTTTTAATTTTATGTGTGTAATGTTGTTTATAATGTATGATGTTAATGCTAGTCTAACACATAGTTTGCTAATGAATCAACTAAAGTGTTTAAACTTCTCGGAATGTGTTCATATCTAATGGAATGAAATTGTCTTTCCAATAGTCTAACTCGTAGAAACTGATGTAGCAATCATGGATCTCTAATCTGATAAACACCTGTTAACTGAAATACAATCAATTGTGAGTCAAGCCTTACCTCCAGGTATGAAATGCCATGACTGAGAGCATCTCGGAGAAGTTCTATGACTGCACTGTATTCAGCCACATTATTCGTGGTAGGTCCCAAACAAACCCCCCCCGAAGAGACAAGTTGGTCAGCGGGTGAGTAAATGACCCAAGCTGCTGCAGCCAACTGACAGGTGTGGCGACTGACGCCATCAACAAATCCTAAGAAATGTTCGGTTGACATCTGGTACACGAAACGAGAAACACACATAAGATTACCTAACGAGCATAACAAAACTAGCTTTACAAAAATATACAACTATGTTACAAGAAAAAGTATTTCAGCCTAAGCGTATTACTTCTTCAGGTAGAGCCCATTTCTAGGCTCGACCAACTTATTACCTTCGTAATTTACCAGTTCGTAGGCACCTTTCTTCAATACTTTAGAAATTATATAAGGTCCGAGCCACCTGGATTTGAATTTACCGGGTCCTAAAGGTTCTTTGTCTTGATCCCAAAGTAGGACCAAATCTCCCTCAATGAAAACTCTAGGTTTGACGGATTTGTCGTACTCTCCTTTGACTCGTTTTTTATGAACCTAGTTTGTTGTAAGCGCATCTTGGTGCTGTTCATCTAGATGTTCTAAGTGTAACAAACATTCTTCGAGTATTGAAGTATCGGGTAGTAACTGAACTGCTAGTTTTAGCGAAGGAATCTCGCATTCAATCGGCACAACTGCTTCTATCCCATGCACAAGTTGGAAAGGAGAGAAACCGGTAGCAGTCTTAACATTGGCTCGGTAAGCCCAAAGAGCTGGGTACAGCATGATGTACTAGTTATTTCGATTGGCATTAACAGTTCTTTGTAGTATAACCTTTAAAGTTTTGTTCACTGCTTCAACTTGTCCATTCGCCTGAGGATAGTATGAAGACGAATGTTCTTGTCGAAAACCAAGCATTGTATATAACTCAGTCATCATGCTATTTTGGAAATGACTGCCATGATCAGTCACTATCTCTTTAGGTATGCCAAACCGTGCTATGATCTGATTAAACATGAAATAAGCGTCAGTTTCTCCATCTGCCTTAACAGTAGGCATTGCCTCTGCCCACTTAGTAAAGTAGTCAACGACAACGATGATGTAATGATGTCCTCTAGCTGAAACTGGATTGCATGTCATGAAATCAACCCCCCATTTTGTGAAGGGACCTGCTGTAATTACAGGATGAAGAGGAGCTAGGTGTGCCCTCATTTTCTTAGTGAAAAACTGACATGGTCGACAGTGTTTCACTGCTTCCACACAATCTTTAAAGATCGTGGGCCAAAAATATCCGGCACGCAGTATCTTTTGAGCTGTCGCCAACCCGGAAAGATGTCCCCCACAAGCTCCACTGTGGGAATCATTTAATACTGCTTCAACTTCTTCCCAAGTTAAGCAACGTCGTAAAATGGAATCTACCCCACGTCGATATAAAGTATCTGAGATAATAAGGTAGTTCTTCGCATGGATTTTAAGCTTGCGTCGCTCTTCTCGGGAAAAAGTGGTAGGACACTTCAAAGTATGGAGATATATTAAGATATCTCTGTACCATGGGTCAGAGGAGGCGATGAGGAAGATATGTTCGTCAGGGAATGATGTTTCTTCCTCAACGTGTTCTAGGTCACTTGGAAATTCTGAGATTAATTCAGCGAACACTAGTGATTTTTTCGATTTGGCTGATTGGAATACCAAATCGAATTCCTATAGAATCACAATCCATTTATTGTATTTCCCACCGATGATTCATCGGGTGAGAACGTACTGGAAAGGATTGACTTCTGCTATCACTGTAGTAGTTCGTAAAAGTATATAGTGACGAAGCCTCTGTACCGCATAGACCGCAGCAAGTGCTAACTTCTCAACGTGCGAGTATTTAACTTCAGGGGCTATCAATGCGCGAGAAAGATAGTAGACAACATGTTCTTGGAACATATTGTCTTCCTGAACCAAAACTATACCAATTGTAGTAAGAGACGTTGCCAGGTATAAAAGAAAATCTTTTGAATAATCTGGTGGGCTCAACAAGGGTGCTTAAAGGAGTGCCTTTTTTAAAGCTTCAAAGGATGCTTGTGCAGCTTCATCCCACACAAAGTAGGAATCTTGTTTGAGTAGCCTCATAAAAACTTTGGTAATTTTGGCGTAGTTTATGATGAATCGCCGTAAGAAATTAGACATGCCTTACAGACTTTGAAGTTGTCGCAAGGTGCGAGGAGGAGGCAGATTTACAATCGACTCAACTTTAAGTGGGTCAACCATTATACCACGATTAGAGACAATGAAACCCAGTAAACGTCCCGATTCGACACAGAACACACATTTATTCAGATTCAAACGAATCTTATATTTTCTGCATCTTTCAAACACTTGTCTAAGATGATCTGGATGATCCCGTCTCTTTCGAGATCGCGCCGGGAGGTCATCCAAGTAAGGTTCTACATTGTGTTTGATATCATGAAAAGAAAAATTCATTGCGCGTTGGAAGGTAGCTCTAGCATTCTTCAAACCGAATGACATTTTCCGATAAGCGAAGGTCCCCCATGGGCAAATGAAAGCTATTTTATGTTGGTCTTCAGGTTTGATTTCTATCTGATTGTAACCTGAAAAACCATCCATGAAAGAGAACATCTCATGTCCCGCACAAGCATCTATAATTTGATCGATAAATGGTGTGGGGTAGTTGTCTTTCGGGAAAGCTTTGTTTAAATCCTGGAAGTCAGTACAGACTCTAATGGTGCCTTTCTTTTTATCAACTGGAATGGGGTTTGAAACCCATTCCTTCATATCAATCGGATAAATGAAACCGTCTTTGAGCAACTTTTCAACCTCCGCCTTAATGGCGACCGCTTTTCTAGGGTTTATGGGACGGAGCTTTTGTCTCACAGGTTTCACA
Organism: Larix kaempferi; assembly: GCA_027924585.1. Lineage (NCBI taxonomy): Eukaryota > Viridiplantae > Streptophyta > Pinopsida > Pinales > Pinaceae > Larix > Larix kaempferi. Next base: position 2,515,333 of record BSBM01001229.1, read on the forward strand.
TTAGGGTATGTCGTGATGACATGCTCCACAATGGTTGGGTCAATACCTGGCATCTCCTCATATGACCAGGAAAAAATGTCGCGGAATTCCTTAAAAAGTTTTGTATACAGGGCTATCTCTTCTGGAGAACAGTCTGCACCAATAAAAATATTTTCCACGACCCCGGGTTTGGTGGAAATGTTGATTGGAATTGTTCTTGAAATATTAGCCATATTTCCTTCAGCATAAACAACTCTTGAAGTAGAAGGAGAAGATGACAAATCAACCAATCCACTGGGTCTCACAAGGAATTCTCCTCTCTCAATTCTGTCTAGATCTGGAAGTATGTAGGACCTATGACGCATATGTTCCCAAGGTTGGTCTAGGCCCATCATAACTTCTAAGATGGCTTCATCAGATGGTAAAACCGTATCTAAACAATCGAACGAGTGAGTAGAATTCAATGACCATGCCGGAGCATAGTCCATATCTGACTCAACAGAGACTGGTGGAGTCATGATATGTTCCATTGCAGCATCTTGAGTTTCCATATAGGCCACTTCTGCAATGGAGGGAGGCACACAAGGTTCTGACGTGGTAGGAAGGATCCAAGGATCAGTTCTTAAACCGACCGTAAATGTTTCGGTGGTAGTACCCACATCAGAATGCATAAAAAGAATAGGGGAGGGGATGTCGAAAGTGCCTATTAACGAACCATACAACCCTGCTCCTAAAATCTCCTTAACCGGGGCGGTTTAATCAACCAATGGAATCGTGGTTTCCGAAGAAGTCTGGTGTTTTTCTTGAGTGAAAGAAAGTTGATCGACTGTAACGATCTTACCTTCAAACAGGAACATGACCACTCGAAAAACTGCCGATGCTATAGCTTGCATGGCATAAGTCCAACTCCTACCCAATAACATATTGTAATCGAGCGGAGCGTCCAGAACTTCTATCTCAACAACAACTGTCTTACCGGCCAAAGTGACATTAAATGATGGCAAAAGTCCATGTGGACAGAAAGTTCTGCCATCAAATGCAGTAAGTAGTGTGTTGGAAGGGGCTAACTCGGGAGAACCTAAAGATTTCCAACAGGAAATCGACATTACGCAAGTCGATACTCCCTCATCTACTACAGCTTGTCTTATGGTCATTGGACCATGAACGACCTCAATCTGAAGGGCAACGTGATATGGAAACCGGTATTTGACATCAGTCATATCAAATTGCACAGACATGTTGGAGGACTCCATACTCCCAATAGCTGCCAGAAGTGCATTTCGTTGTAAAGGAAAACTCTGCAAGACTTCTAGAGTAGACATGGAACAAGGGGTCTGGGCTAAATCTTCAACCACATTGTAGTTAGAAGCATCCCGTGTGTTGGGATTGTGCGATGCCCTCTTCAAGACACCTTTCGGAATCTTGGGCATTGGGTCCACAGGTATGTGGAGTGGAGTGGAGGATTCAGGAATCTCCTTATCCTTTTTCTGCGCTTCCGGGTTATAGTTCCTGGATCTAGTTTGCAAAAGTGCATCTGAATTAACCATGTTTATAAATGTTTGATCAACCGAAGCGTGCGAAGTGCCCCCAGTTTTGGAGGTGCCAGAGGTTGAGCCTTGCCCTTTAGGAAATGGATCTTTCAAGACGGCAGGCTTCTTTTCTCTTAAGAGCTTCTGGGCTTCTTCAAGTAGAGGGCATTGGTGGGTAAGGTGGTTCTACTTGCAAAGTTTACAAGGGAACTTAACCTTCTTTTCTTCCTTGTTACCCTCTTCGACATTGTCTTTTTTGGGCTTTTGTTGGTTCCCCTCTCCTTTCTTGCCCTTCTTTTTGTTGTTGGGCTGCCGAGGGCCCTTTTGATTGTTCTGAACCTGATTGACAGGCTCAGACATAGAAGGAGAGGTTGTGATAGAAGAAAAATCCACAGTCGATTGTTTGACTGATAAGGCGTGAACCTGTTTAGTCAGTGCTTCGAAGGCTGCAGAGTCAACTGAACCCACTATGCCGTCAGCATGTGGTCTAGGTTTGGGTCTACTCAGATCAGTGTTTGATCTTGGTGCGTTAGGTATAATCTCGTACAGTAAACCAGATTGTGCATATACAAGGTCTAACTGTTGAGTCCTTAAGATGGCTTCTTCTTCATTGGATACTCCAGATGTCGCTACTTCCTTAGAAATATAAGGAAGGAGTGATTTCAAGTACCACTCAAGCGGGAATTCCGGAGGTATGTTGGCCTTAATGAGCCTCTTCCGTCTTCGCCACTCCTGAATGTGGTCAGATAGGTGAGTGGATTTATTTTGTCTAAAAGTAGACAAAAGTTTTGTTCTGGCATCATACCGAACAGGAAGCTGGAAATGGTTCAAAAAGACGGTTGCTAGGTGCCCAAAACTAGAGAAAGTAGCCGCAGGTAGTTCAATGTACCATTTGGCTGCAGGACCAGTTAAGGTCTTTTGAAACAATCTCAATCTGATGGAATCCTCGTTTAAAGAATTGGAAGAACACCAAAGGTGGAAGGTAGTGACATGGTCACCATGATCTTCACCTGTTTTGCCTTCGAATTTTGGAATATCCGAAGGTAATTTGGTGGGAACTGATGGCCACGTGGCATTATGACACACAAGATCATTTGTCAGTTTAGAAAGGTCTGGCAAATTCAAAGTTGCCAGAAAAGGTAGACGAGGCCGGTAAGATGATGCTAGATAAGGGGAACCACCCATCGTTTGTCCCATGAATTGTTGGTAGGGTTTTCCCCCAGCCATCTGGTGATAAGGGTTGCCCCCAACCATGTGCTGATAGGAGTTGCCACCTACCAACTGTTGATAGGGGTTGCCCCCAGTTAACTGTTGGTAGGGGTTACCCCCAGGTATTTGTTGGTAGGGGTTTCCCCCTGCCAGTTGTTGTTGTTGTACGAAAGAGTAAAATTTCCCCACCCATACGAGAGTGGATTAGTGCTTTGCGGGTTTGTCCACTGTGGCTGGGTGTTAGCCCTGCCATATTGCTGGTTAAAGATATTACCCCCTCCCCCTGAGAATAAGGAAAAAGGGGTGTTACCTGCAGGCATGTTACCTTGATTCAAGTTAGGGCCTACAAAGGTGTTGAAACCAGTAGAAGCTGATGTGGACGGTGCAGTCATGGTACCCATGACTGGCATGTTTGCAGAAGCACTTGGTCCTACCACAGGTGTGGAAACCCAAGTACTAGGAATCTGATATAACGGTTGGGAAGTAGAAGGTGTTGCACAGTTGGCCATACTGCTAGATCCAATAGTAGGTGTAGGAATAGATGCCATCGTTGTAAAACTAGGCATGCCTAATGTACTAGTGTTGAAACTGAAAGATGGAGTAGGCACCGATGTGGTTTGTGCCTGACTAGGTGTAGCAGTAAAAGAAGGGTTAACTGTGCTGGTATTCATACCTAAAGTGGGAGTTTGGGGAACCCCCTGTTCACCTCCTAAGTTAGACATCAGATGATCGGGAAAGGAAAGATATGCACTGAAAAGGGGTTGCTGGAAACCAACAGGTGACAGAAGCGGAATTCTAGTATTGGTTAAGGGAGGATTGAAAGGAGTGCTATACTCCACGGAAGTAAGATCTTCCACCTCAACAGTACTAAAGTGTTGTTGATCTGTGGTACTTGGTAGTGGTTCCTCAGGAACCTCAATTTCAAAGTTTTTTGTTACAAGGATTTCTTCAAGCAATTCTATTTCAGAGGTAATTTCTGAAGAAATACCGGGGTTTTCCCGCTGTCGTCTGGTTGGTTGTATAGGTTCTGTCTTAACTGGTGGAAGGTTTTGAATCCTTCTCGATCTACGAAGTTGTTGATTCTCCGTGATTATAAATATAAAATAACAAACTAGAACCTAGTGGCCACTACAACTAGGGGGAAAACAACACGCCAACTAAAAAAATATCCTAAGTATACAAACCAGGCAAACAAAGATGCCTTCCGGAGAAGAGTCTGGGATGATGAGGGCCCAGAATAGATCAACGAAGGAAGAAAGACAGTTACCTGGGGTCCACAATACAATGACTAAGGGTGCAAGCGCTGGAATCACCCAACCGCCCTCCCAAAGACCTGCAAGGGGTTTCCTCCCACGTCTGTCTTAGGTACATCAGATATACCCTCTGCTGTCACCTGTGTATGAACCTAGAGTCTGATACTATGGATACCACAACACCGAAAATTCCTAGGGGAACAGTCACCGGTCGAATCAGAAAGCGTGGGCAGGGTAGCTAAGCTCGAAACTCGAAAGAGTCCCCAATACACGATCCGATTTTGGCGTATGCTCGAACAGTAAGTAGGAGGAGTATTCCCACAAACTGATCTCGCAATGACCTACTGCATAGATCCCAGGCAAATTTTGAGTGAGGTGGGTTTACCTATGATAGTCTCACTATGACTTTTGCGCAATGTGTGATCTTGGGTGGTTTAAGGTGATTTAACCCAAGATCCTAACCAAAACTAGTTGGTGTAGTGTACCCTAAAAAGAAAAATGTTTCTATTTCATTTTATTAGTAAATTTTAGGGCTGTTATTACTCAAAAAAGGGTAGTGGGTGTGTGAGCGTGGTTATAATAAGAAAACAATAGTGCAAATATAATTCAATCTTTCCTACAACAAAGCTTTTTCATTTTTTCATCTACTTCTTTCCAAAACTGAAAAATCTAAGCAAACTTACTTAAAATTTTTTGTTTTCTTTTTTGAAATTATACTAAGCTATTTTACAATAACCGAAACAAGTTCTACTTAAGATTAAAAATACCATTTTTTTTTTCTTTTTCAATAAACGAAAAAGAACTATGCAAAAAATGGAAAGCCAAATAAAACTTTATATGCAATGTGTGTAAGCATGGCTAAAAGTTCTTAAGCCTATAGCTGTCGAAACCCTAGCTCGAAAAAGACTTGATCTACAGGTTTTTTACAAAGAAAAAGCCTCTAAAATTGGACACCAAGTGGGAGAAAACAAAGGAGAAAAACACCAAAGGACTGACCTAAAGTATCTAACCCTAGCAAGACCACAAAGCCAAGCACAAGTAGACAAGCAAGCTGCCCTACTAACACAAAGAAACTGAGAGATGAAACTAGCCTACAGCTGTTTAAAAAGCACTTGTAACTAGCAGAAGACAATGAGTCTAGGAAGAATGAAACTTGACCAAAAAGAAGACACCCTAGAAGCTCTACCAAGGACCAAACCCTAAACAAAGGATGGGAGTAGTAGAGGGTAGACAACGTCACCACAAACAGCAGATACAGGAGTAATGCAGGTTTGTAAACTGGCAATGAGTAGTCAGGGTTTAAAAAGATGGAAATGCTCAACATCAAACACTCCCTAGTCTTCCAAAAAGTCAATAAAAAGTCCCAAAAGTTCCAAAGGTCAACAAGAGGTTTAAAAGATGGGAAAAAACTTCAAGAGAAGGTTCTTATGACTTAAACAATAGTTAAAACCTCATGTAACAGTCCAAAGGATCCCAAATCAAAGTCAACAAATCATAAAAAAGGGCTAAAAAACAAGCAAACCAAAAATAGACTGCTTCAGAAAGTGTACTCTACTGTGTAGTAGAGCAACTCACGCCCATACAGAAACGGGCGCTACTGTATATATGGCACAGTAGTGTATGGGTGCTACTGTATATATATCAGAGTAGCGCTCATATCTCAAAGACTTGAAAACTGACTCTGGAAGGTATCAAAAACTGATGAAAGCAGGTAAGAAACAGGCAAGGGATACCTATAAAGTTTCTTAACACATCAAAGAAGTCACAACAATCTGGGAAGACACACAAGAACAAGGTTTCCTAAATCCAAAAAAACTCTATTTCCCTAGCAGAGTCGCCAGTCTGTTGGCGGGCATTTCTACCCTATAGCAAGGAAACTAATGCTATCAACTTGGTTGGGGTGACAGGTAAGTGTATTGATGCTATTACAAAGGCATTTACAAAAAGAAAGAAGTTATAGATCTAGGGAACATACCTTTTAATCGAAGTCTGATCCTAGCCTTGACTCGATCTCGTGTTCAGCTTCCAAATCTACCTTTCCTTCAGCAAACCTGCAATAACAATACCTTTCTCAAAACATTTTGGGCAATAAATAAAGCTTGAAAGAAACAAAAGCAATGTTTAACATTCAGCATTGACCAAAATAGATCCAAATTAAAATGCCATTTAATAACACATTCAAATTGGAACAAGAAAAACACTTCAACCTTTATTTGTCAAAAGTAGAATGAAGTACAAGTATACCTGATCATGAAACATGCTCTTGCAACTAGATTTTGGGCTCTGGCTTGGATGTCTTCAGCAACAACTCCTCCAATGCAAGCTTCTTCAAAGTTTTTCCATTAATCAATCTCACTAACTCCAATTTCTAACCCTTCTCCTTTAACCTTCTTGGTATTTATAGGTTCAAAGAAGCAGTTCAGGTCGAGATGTAGTTATGGAGGAAGTTGGGGGAGTTAGGAAACTGCCATCAACTAATCCTCCTCGATGAATTAATTTATTTTTTAATCATATTTTAAGATGTACGCGACTCTTCTTCAGTGGAGTACCGTATAGGGCTCTACCCTAGTGTTTAACAACTAGCACTCATTCAATTTTAAATGTCGAGCGCTACTTTGCTACACTGGAGTAGCGTATACTTGGATATGGGCGCTACTATTATACAGTGGAGTAGCGTATGGGTGCTAGTCTCTTTGAGTAGAGTAGCGCTCATATCGCAAAATGATATTTTTTGTGTTTTTCCAGTAATGACAGGAAATGGAATGAGTTGTCATATCATCCAAGGTCAACATGCTCCTCCATCCAAGTTGTCCTTTTGTGTGATCAGTAGCTCAGGGTGATCACAGACGGAGAGGTGCAAGTTTGACCTATAACACTCCTCGCTTGGTTCATGCCCAAAACCTGTCGATATCGCGGTCCAACAACATGTCGACCCTACTACGACTTTGTGGCAACTTGTTTCCTATCGACATTTGCATGTCGACTATCGAATATTGTCTGTCGACATTAACATGTCGACTCTCGACCTCTTCACTCCTATCGTCTGCTTCGATAACTCTCTGCTCGACTTATTGACTCTCCAAGTCAATATGATTCATGAACCAGCGGTCGTTGGTGCTCCCTCTAGTCGGCTCCCTCATGTCGATCAACTTTGACTAATCTGCCTAGGCCCCGATGCTCCTACATCACACTCCCCAGGTGAAAAAGAACTCGAATGCTCCATTATTCTCCTGAATATTCTTCGGAAACCCATGTCACCTCCTACAACTCATCATCCTTCCATTGCACCAAGTATTCTTTCCTTCGCGAACTGCGCATATGCCTGACTTCGCATTCCTCTATTACTTCTGGGATCTCCTCCTTGTGTCGATCTAGAATCTGCGCTATCCAGTCGATGTTTGACACTTATGCACTTCCGCTACTTGAAACTTCTTTGAACTTGTATAGATCAGAGACATTGAACATTTGTGAAATGCTCAAGTCATTCGGCAGCTCCAGCACATAAGCATTGTCCAAAATTTTCTTTAGAATCTTGCATGGTCCAATCTTCTTCAGCTTCAACTTGTTATAGGTTCCTGTCAGAAATATTTCCTTCCACCAATGAGCATAGACTAAGTCTCCTTCACTGAATGAATGTAGTCTCTTCTTCCTATCAGCTCTCAACTTGTATGCCGCGTTGCTCCTTTCTATGCGCTTTCACATATCTTCATGAACTTCTTTCATGTTCTATGCGAATGATTCTGCATCCACGCTTTTCCTGATTTTTGTCGGCAACTCGACGAAATCCACCACTCCATGTGGGCTTCTTCCTTGAACAATATGGATGGGATCAAACCTGTCGATCGATTCACAAAATTGTTGTATGCGAACTCTGTTGAGATATTGTAACTTCAAAGAATATTATATTTGTACTTTATTATTCTAGAGATGTTTCATTCCTCCTTGAAGACCTTATTGTATATCCGGAGATGTTTATTCCTCCGTCAGATTGTGGTAACTTGGGTTATTAGAATTCCCTAGTGGGGGTCGGCCCTGTATGTGTTATGTGGGTCAAAGGGTTATTAGACCACCCTAGAGGGGTCGGCCCAATCAGTTGTAGTGGGGTATTTAACCCATTGGTTAAATACGAGCCTACATGTTTTGTGTAAAAGACAAGTCGAAGTAGTGTATAAATAGAGGAGGTGTATTCCTCATTTAACACACACTCACTCACTTGAGAGAGGCGCACTTGTGGAGGAGAGGTCTTCTATGGAGAAGGAGGAGCTTATGCTCAGGGTTACATCTTTGTATATTGCTGGTCATCTATATTGAAGAAGCTTTGCTGGGTTTTCTACCCCATGAGGGTTTCCCAGGATAAATCTGTGTCTCTTGTGTTTATGTTGTGCTTGTTGTTTCTTCAGTGATCCTGTATATGCTATTATTGTGAAATGGAATGAAATGTTGTTATTTTCTATCTTATCATATTAAATCTTAACATGGTATCAAATCTAACCTGAAGGAAGGAAATGTATGGCACTTACGACACTTGCTTCACTTGCGACAATTTGAAGGTTTGGGTTTTACATAGCAAAAACCCGTCATCGTGGAACTTTCGCTATAAATCCATTTATGCGAAGGTTCAGGATCTGAAAAGTTTACAAGTCATAGATAACATCCCCAGGTACCTTGTGTCCAAAGGGCCCCCTCAGATTCATTGTACTTTTTGAGTTATGATCAGTACAAGTTAGCCTCTTCCAGATCTCAGTCAAAATTAGGTGACGTAGGAAAAAAAGTCATAACATGGGCTAGGAAGCTCCAAATGAAATTTCGTAAAAAGTGACAGGTAGTAAACAGAATGTACTATCTCAGGAAACGTTTTCAGAGGCCGAAGCTGAACCAGTGACACGTGGCACGCCGTACAAGTTTACTCTCCTGTTTTATCCCATAAACAGGTCACGTTGTGACACTTGCCATAACTTGGGCTAGGAAGCTCCAAATGAAATTTTGTAAAAAGTGACAGGTAGTACACAGCCTGTACTATATCAAGAAACGTTTTCAAAGGCCAAAGATGAACTAGTGACACATGGCACTCCGTACACGTTTGCTCTCCTGTTTTATCCCATAAACAGGTCACATTGCGACACTTGGCATAACTCTCTCTCAGAAAATCCAATTGAGGTCAGACCTGTCGGGATGAAAAGATTCATTTTAGGCTACTATAGAAATAGTTTTCAGACCCTGTGGAGCAAAAAGTTTGGAGTTATAGCAGAAACAATCAGGTACATATTTCTTTTAAAAAAGAATTATTTTTGGAGCACCTTCATTCATGGCTTCCGGAATTTAGGGTTTCGGAGAAAGTTAGAATTTTTGGAATCGGAATCCACGGATGAATGCTATTCAGGAAAATCAAAATTTAGAGACCAAGATCGATTTTTTTGGTTGGGTAGAAGACCGGGCTTGATCAAACCCCAGTTTGGGATTTTGATCGAAAAGATGGAAAATTAGGGCTTCAGGAAAAGTTGGAATTTTTTGAAGTCTGTAACCATGGCTGGAAGCTGCCTAGAAAAATAAGAGTTTCGAGCCTTGGATCGAACCTTTGGATTGGACAGAAGGGTGGGCTTCATCAAACCCTAGTTCAGGTTCCTGTCCAGAAGATCCAGAAGTTTTGAAGGCAATTTTGAGGGGTCAATTTTTGGAGATTTCAAAATTGAAGTAGGCTAGTTTGATCAGCTCAGCAAGACACATCCTTCCATCCATTCAGAAGTGTGAAAGTCAAAGATTGAATTTTTAGGGTTTCTCTAGCAAACCCTAATCAAGCTCCAGATAAAGTTTCAGAGGGAGTTGAGGCTAAGGCCTTACATAAGAAGACTACAAGAAGTCTCGACAGGTATGACTTAAGGAGGTTCAGGTATGTCTTGAAATCTGATTCTTGATCAAGTTCATAATGTGTTTGTCTTCATATTATTTATTAGTACAATATTGATTAATGTTAGAATTGTCTTATCACCCTAGTAACGGTATGAATACATGTGAATTATCGAAGACATTCATTGATTAGGGCTATATGATTGTACTAATGCATTATGGTGTTGTCTGAGGTTGATGTTGTCTGCTAACAAGATACAAGTACATTACAAAAGACAAATCAAGTTCCATGACCATGACAACATGAAGACAAAGACTCATCCATAATCTTTGTTCTACTTACGAGGTATGTATGACTTTGTTATATTATGCTTAACCTATGAGACATGCAGGTTCTAGCTTAGGATCTCTAAATCATTGAAGAGATTGTTTAGGTATGTTGTACATAACTAAGCAGGTTTACTAATCCAGGTATGTTTTCCTATGTCAAGTTAGAATCTTACCTTGTGTTAGGATCCCTTATATAAGTATACTTGGTATGATTGGTTATGCTTATTCATAAAGTTAGTAATCAAGGGTTTATGCATATTATGTCTCTTATCTTGATGATTTAATTAACCAGAAGAGTACTATGATCAAACAAGAATATGCATGGGTAAAAGAAGACTTCCTTGAAACCCTGAATACTAATGATCATGACTATACATATTCAAGATTATTTAGAATTAGAATGTTTTGATAATATTGAGAATATACTAATGAATGTATGTTTGTGTATGAGATCATGATGATGACACTAGTGCACACTTGAGCATGCACAGTGGTATAGAATGAATAGAAGGTCAAAATACATATAGAAGATCAAACGAGAGGCAACCACACAAACATAAAAGATAAGTATTTGAGTTGTTATTTGAAATAGTAAATGATATTGCTTGTATGCATATTTGTATTCCTAGAATATATGATGCTGAGTGTAAACATTCATAGAGCATTGAACAGTATACTACTAATATGCATATGATTGGTAAGTTGGACAAACATTCCGTTGTTGCTTGTCTAGAATGAAACCTCTTTGCTGACATGCTGAGAGCTGTGCACACTCTCGATAGTATGTTCTGGTAGAGATGGAAGGCATCTAGATAACCACTGTATGCATACAGGATATGGGAAAGTGTTGTGCCAAAGTATTGGTCAAAATAGTTGCATAACTATGTAAATGATATCTGTATGCATAATAGGTTATCATGTCAATATGATTTGATGATTATGAAGTATTACTAATGATGTACTTAATTTTGATTTGTAGGGAAGATCATGATGAATGATGAACACTGAACAAGCGATGGATGTTCAAAAAAAAAAAAAAGATTTTCAAATCAAACACACTATAGAAGGCTTGTGGCTAGAAGATTCTCTTAGAAAGAGGAAGAGAATCATGATGAGATGTTTGCTCCAAGTGGCTAGATAAGACCATTCTCTTAATGGTGTAATTAAAGAAGAAGTGTGAATCAGGTTCTGTATGGGTTCTCAGGATCGATAGTAAATTGATGAGAATACATGTGAGGATTGCATCATCCTTGAACACAAGTTCTAAAGTGAGCCGTAGACAAGTGTCTCCGAGAAAGAAGAGGGATTATATCATCCTTGAACACTTGTTCTAAAGAGAGCCGTAGATGTATGTCTTTGAAAATGAAGTCCTTGGTGGACATGAGAGGATTGGATCATCCCTGGACTTCAATCCTAAAGAGAGCCGTAGACATGATGTCTCCGAGAATGAAGTCCTGAATGAACAGGTAGGGGATTGCATCTTCCCCGGACCTCGGTCCATAATTGAGCCGTAGACTGATGTCTCCGAAAATTGAAGATAGGACTGCATCGTCCCTGAACTAGGTTCAAAATGTACGTGAGGACTGCATCGTCCATGAACTGGGTTCAAAATGTACATGAGGACTGCATCGTCCATGAACTGGGTTCAAAATGTACGTGAGGACTGCATCGTCCATGAACTGGGTTCAAAATGTACGTGAGGACTGCATCGTCCATGAACTGGGTTCAAAATGTACGTGAGGACTGCATCGTCCATGAACTGGGTTCAAAATGTATGTGAGGACTGCATCGTCCATGAACTGGGTTCAAAATGTACGTGAGGACTACATCGTCCATGAACTGGGTTCAAAATGTACGTGAGGATTGCATCGTCCATGAACTGGGTTCAAAATGTATGTGATGGGATTGCATCGTCCCTAGACATGAGACTTGTCTTAAAGTGATAAGGACTAATCATCCTGTAAGTAGATTGGGATTGCATCATCCCTAGACATGGTGAGGTGTCTTAAAGTGACAAGGACTAATCATCCTGTAAGTAGATTGGGATTGCATCGTCCCTAGACATGGTGAGGTGTCTTAAAGTGACAAGGACTAATCATCCTGTAAGTAGATTGGGATTGCATCATCCCTAGACATGGTGAGGTGTCTTAAAGTGATAAGGACTAATCATCCTGTACGTAGATTGGGATTGCATCGTCCCTAGACATGGTGAGGTGTCTTAAAGTGATAAGGACTAATCATCCTGTAAGTAGATTGCGATTGCATCATCCCTAGACATGGTGAGGTGTCTTAAAGTGATAAGGACTAATCATCCTGTAAGTAGATTGGGATTGCATCATCCCTAGACATGGTGAGGTGTCTTAAAGTGATAAGGACTAATCATCTTGCAAGTAGATTGGGATTGCATCATCCCTAGACATGGTGAGGTGTCTTAAAGTGATAAGGACTAATCATCCTGTAAGTAGATTGGGATTGCATCGTCCCTAGACATGGTAAGGTGTCTTAAAGTGATAAGGACTAATCATCCTGTAAGTTGATTCGGGATTGCATCATTCCTAGACATGGTGAGGTGTCTTAAAAGGATAAGGATTGATCATCCTGTAAGTTGATCTGGATTGCATCGTCCATAGACATGAGAGATGTCTTAAATTGACAGGGATTGATCATCCCATAAGTGGATCAGGATTGTATCATCCTTGGACCTATGTCCTAAAGTGAGAGGGATTGACCATCCCGTAATTGGATCATGTGTGTTGCAGGGTATGCTGCTGTTGTGTATACATGTATCGGTGTGTATACTTGTATTGATAGATGTAGTAGTGAGAATACATGCTTTTGATGATAGATGTATTAATGAGAATACATGCTTTTGATGATAGATGTATTAGTGAGAATACATGCTTTTGATGATAGATGTATTAGTGAGAATACATGCTTTTGATGATAGATGTATTAGTCAGAATACATGCTTTTGATGATAGATGTATTAGTGAGAATACATGCTTTTGATGATATATGTATTAGTAAGAATACATGTTTTGATGATAGATGTATTGGTGAGAATACATACTTTTGATGATACATGTATTGATTAATGTACTTGTATGGTTAAGGATACTTATGTTGTAGATCGAGATGATCCAGATGCTGTAGATCGAGATGATCCAGATGCTATAGATCGTGATGATCTAGATGCTGTAGATCGAGATGATCCAGATGCTGTAGATCGAGATCATCCAGATGCTGTAGATCGATATGATCCAGATGCTATAGATCGAGATGATCCAGATGCTGTAGATCGAGATGATCCAGATGCTGTAGATCGTGATGATCCAGATGCTGTAGATCAAGATAATCCAGATGCTGTAGATTGTGATGATCCAGATGCTGTAGATCGAGATGATCCAGATGCTGTAGATTGAGATGATCCAGATGCTGTAGATCAAGATGATGTGACGATGCTGATCATGTTGATCTAGACGACGATGTTGATCGTGTGATGACGATGCTGATGATTGTGTGATGACGATGCTGATGATCATGTGATGAAGATGCTGACAATCGTGAGGATTCAAATATTGATGTTGTTGTAGCTGTTCGAGTGCTGCAGAAGATGAAGACTCAGTACTGAAGATGTTGATGTTCTAGTATTGAAGATGTTCCAGTAACTACTTGAGTTACTGATGATGTTGAGAAAGCTTCCAATGATTTATAGATGTATCATGTATGATGTTGATGACTCCTTGCTCATGCAGATGCTGTTATAATATCCTTCTCATTAAGGGGGAGATTTGAGATATTGTAACTTCAAAGAATATTATATTTGTACTTTATTATTCTGGAGATGTTTCATTCCTCGAAGACCTTATTGTATATCCGGAGATGTTTATTCCTCCGTCAGATTGTGGTAACTTGGGTTATTAGACTTCCCTAGTGGGGGTCGGCCCTGTATGTGTTATGTGGGTCAAAGGGTTATTAGACCACCCTAGAGGGGTCGGCCCAGTCAATTGTAGTGGGGTATTTAATCCATTGGTTAAATACGAGCCTACATGTTTTGTGTAAAAGACAAGTCGGAGTAGTTTATAAATAGAGGAGGTGTATTCCTCATTTTACACACACTCACTCACTTGAGAGTGGCGCACTTGTGGAGGAGAGGTCTTCTATGGAGAAGGAGGAGCTTATGCTCAGGGTTACATCTTTGTATATTGCTGGTCATCTATATTGAGGAAGCTTTGCTGGGTTTTCTACCCCATGAGGGTTTCCCAGGATAAATCTGTGTCTCTTGTGTTTATGCTGTGCTTGTTGTTTCTTCAGTGATCCTGTATATGCTATTATTGTGAAATGGAATGAAATGTTGTTATTTTATATCTTAGCATATTAAATATTAACATGGTATCAGAGCTAACCTAAAGGAAGGCAATGTATGGCAGTTACGACACTTGCTTCACTTGCGACAATTTGAAGGTTTGGGTTTTACATAGCAAAAACCCGTCATCGTGGAACTTTCGCTATAAATCCATTTATGCGAAGGTTCAGGATCTAAAAAGTTTACAAGTCGTAGATAACATCCCCTGGTACCTTGTGTCCAAAGGGCCCCCTCAGATTCGTTGTAATTTTTGAGTTATGATCAGTACAAGTTAGGGTTTCTACCTCTTCCAGATCTCAGTCAAAATCAGGTGACCTAGGAAAAAAGGTCATAACTTGGGCTAGGAAGCTCCAAATGAAATTTCGTAAAAAGTGACAGGTAGTAAACAGAATGTACTATCTCAGGAAACGTTTTTAGAGGCTGACGCTGAACCAATGACACGTGGCACTCCGTACAAGTTTGATCTCCTGTTTTATCCCATAAACAGGTCACATTGCGACACTTGCCATAACTTGGGCTAGGAAGCTCCAAATGAAATTTCGTAAAAAGTGACAGGTAGTACACAGCCTGTACTATATCAAGAAACGTTTTTAGAGGCCGAAGATGAACTAGTGACACGTGGCACACCATACATGTTTTCTCTCCTATTTTATCCCATAAACAGGTCACATTGCGACACTTGACATAACTCTCTCTCAGAAAATCCAATTGAGGTCAGACCTGTCGGGATGAAAAGATGACGAATCCCAAGTATACCAGTTCTTCCTTCATGAAGAAACACTTTTGTAGGTTCACCATAAACTTCTCTTCCTGCAACTTCTGCAATACCTCTCGAATGTGCCCCAAGTGTTCCATCTTGGTTCGACTAAAAATCCGAATGTCATCTAACTAGACTATGACAAACTTTCCTAAAAATGGTTTTAGTACTTCATTCATCAACCTCATGAATGTACTGGGTGTATTAGTCAATCCAAATGACATGAATAACCACTCATACAAGACTTCCTTTGTCTTGAATGTTGTCTTCCATTCGTCTCCTTCTCTAACCCAAATCTGGTGATAACCGCTCTTCAAGTCTATCTTCATGAAGTACTTTGCTCCACTCAAACAATCCATCAAGTCGTCCATTCTCGGAAATTGAAACCGATACTTGATCGTGATCTTGTTGATAGCTCTGGAGTCTGTACACATCCTCCATTCTCCACCTTTCTTCGGCGCTAATACTGCTGGTACTATGCACGGAATCAGACTCTCTTTGATCAATCCTTTGTCCAACAACTCCTAGACATGTCAGTTGAGTTCCTAACCTTCTGTCGGACTCATGCTATGCGGTGCCTTGTTTGGCAGACTCGACCCTAGAATCAAGTCAATCTAATGGGATATGCTCCTTATCGACGGAAATCCCATCGGTGTCTCCTTGACTACTATGCTTCAAAACTCTTCAAGCATCTTTCTGACTTCAACAAGAATTTTCTCCATTATCTCCTTCTCGACATATGGTCCCTTTGGAATGATAGCATAACACCCTGACTCCTTTTCCTCCTCCTCAAGGAATTCTTTCGCTGAACACATTAGCACTCGTTTCTCCCAAAAGTTGCTCCTACCCTGCTTACCGTTGGGTTGCTCCTCCGGTTTCAACTTAACAGTCCTCTGCACGCCATTCTTCCACACTGTGACTGTTTTTGCTTGACCATCATAGATCATCTTTAGATCATATTTCCATGGTCTTCCTAACAATAGATGGCATGCATCCATTGGGATTACGTTGCACAGTACGTTGTCCTCTAACTTCCTGACCTTGAAGTTAATCAGGAATTGTTTGGTCACCTTCACATGATGTCCTTTCTGCAACCATGAGATCTTGTATGGGTGTGGATGTCTTGACATTTCAACCCAATCTTGTCGATGACCTCTGTCGACACAAGATTCTCAGTGCTTCTGCCATCAACTATGGTCTTGCAACACCATTCGTCGATTAGCACCTTCGTTCGAAAGATCGCCTTCCACTGTGCCGGCTCTTGCTCGTCGTGTTTGTATTATTGAACCAATGTTCTGCTGACCATTAGACTTCGGTTCCTTCTTTTCTCCTCTCTACTGTTGTCGGATGCCAATTCTTCCGTCTCGTTGAATTGCTCATCCCTTCGAGGTTCGAGTTTCGAACCCTCTGTAGCAGGTAGGTTCTCTAGGAATTCACATGCCTTGTGTCCCACTCCATGACACTTGTAAAAAATTATGGCTGGTCCGTTAGCTCCCTTTCTATCGGATGGAACACCTCGACCATACGTACCTCGACCGCGGTTCTCACGACCATCGCGTCGATTATCTTGTGCTTTCTCCCTTGTCAATGTCCCTTCTGCATGTTGACTATCTTTGACATCTTCCCTCCTGTAATCGCTACTTTGGCCTTTTGTGGAAACAATCCTTGCACCTCGACTAGTCGCCCTACCTCTAGTCGTTGTAGATTTCCTCGACAGTTTCTCTTCTACCTTTAGAGATAAATGGTAGGCTTCGCCCACTGCTATGAATCTTGAATTGCTCAATTCATCCTGAATGGCATATTTTAAGCCATTCAGATACCTAGCGAAAACTTCTTCTCCTTCGTCGGTCTAGCCTGACCTTATTGACAATCTATAGAACTCTTCCGTGTACTCCTTCATGGTCATCTCTTTTTGTCAAAAGTTCTGCAACTTCCTGAACAAGGAAATCACATATTCATTTGGCAAGAACTTTCATTTTAGCTTGGCAACCATACTGTCCCAAGACTTGATTTTCTCCTTGCCCTTCTTGACTCTATCATCCTGTACATTGTCCCACCACAATGAGGCATGACCCTTCAACCTTAGACATGCAGTCTTAACCCACTTAGGTTCCTCGATCTGCACTATGTTGAAGTATTTCTCCATCTCTCTGAACCAGTCGATCAAATATTCTGGATCCAGACTTCCTGAGTAGGTACGAACGTCTATCTTGGTCTGACCTCTCATCTCTATCAGAAGTTTGATCAGTTTTTCCTCTAGTTCTTCTCCTGCAACTTCCCGAGCTTCCACCTCTTTGACTTCCTCGTCGTTGTGGTCAATACAACCACGCCTTTGGATTTCTTTGATTGATGCGAATTCATTTGTCAAAGTTTGCATTGTTCGGACGCACTCGTCGAACATCTCATGATCAACTGTGACTACTACGCCACGCACTCTTCGTCGTCAGACATTAATGCCTCTATGAGCCATTTTCAACCTGTGCTGAAACTCTCACTTGTCCAATCGCAACCGAACATTAATAAGTTGTGCACAACTATACCCAACCTCAGCTGGAGCTATTCAACGCACTTGTAGGCTCTTCCACTCAATGGATTCAATTGCTTTTACCCAACCGAACTCACTTCCGGGCTCTGATATAGATATCCTTCAGATCTCAAGATACTATAGCTCTGATACCAATTGACTCAAGGCGCCTTATCGCAACAAGGTTCTTGCTTAACACTACACACGACACGACCACAATGTTCACACAAAACAAGGTGTAAAACAGGATGCTAGAAGTGGCTTATATTACTTCTACCAATCGCTTACAATGCGGAATAACTGTAAATACAAATAACTAACTATTTGTCGGCCTCAACCGTTGCAATACATAAGTAATTGCAGTGTGCTCTCGCAGTGCGTCGACCTCACCCTCTCCTGGTTCACTGCGGAACTTTGAGCTATGGCTCGATCTTCTCTGTGTTCAGAAGCTGTGTGACTGTTCTCTCCAAACTACAGAACTTCTCCCCAAACTATGCTCTACAACTCCAACATAATGTAATTCTCCAAACTTCCAAGTCGTCCTCAACTGATCCGAACTCCTCGGTCTTATACTCTACTACTGTTCCCGATGTCCACTCCAGCACCCGAGACACACATCCTCCTGTTTGTCGATCCTTCCATGATCCCACTGACTTGCAACTGTTAGCGCCCCTGATTATGCTGCACAACCTCTGCCTATGACGACACCTATCATGTCTTCACCCACCTGCAATAACTTCTATTAACTTCCTCAGCAACTCCAAACTGTTGCCATGTACTCTCCTTGACTTCTACGCTTCCTCTTGAAAAGCTACAATAATCCATCTTGTCGGCCATACTATCCTCTGTTAGCTTCAACTCATTTTTCGGCTTGACTCTGTGCTTAGTATTCGCCATTCCAACCCTTCCTCCTTGCTTGTTTCATTCCCAAAACCTGTCGATATCGCGGTCCGACAACATGTCGACCCTACTACGACTCTGCGACAACTTGTCGCCTATCGACATTTGCATGTCGTCTATCGACTATCATCTATCGACATTGACATGTCGACTCTTGACCTCTTCACTCCCATCGACTGCTTCGATAGCTCTCTGCTCGACTGATTGACTCTCCAAGTCAATCTGCTTCACGAACCAATGATCGTCGGTGCTGCGTCTGGTCGGCTCCCTCATGTCGATCAACTTTGACTGATCTGCCTAGGCCCTGATGCTCCCGCATCAGTATATCATTAGAAATTGGTTGATCAAATTGATAGTTCTAATAGGGATCAATTTTTTTTGGACCATTTAATTGAGATAAATTAAAAATATTAGATGATGTAAGTGAAGGGAAATATGGAATATAAGTATCATAACGATAATCACTAACATAATTTGTTTCACGAGAATTTTTAACCTCAAGTAACTGATTATGAGAGGAAAATGATTCTTTATTGGATGAGGAATTTGATGTATCAAAAATAGAAAAATTCAAAAAATTATCTGTGAAAGTATGTTCTAATTCCTGCAAAGAATATTGACAAGAAGATAAAGGTTCATGACAAAAATAAAGATCTTCTTGATCTTCGATATGTAGATAATTATTAACTTGTACCTCTTTGGGATTTAATAATGCAGAATAATCATTAGAGGAATCTAGTAGGCATGTTTGGATAGCATTGTTATCAAATAAATCGGGGTACAAGGAAAAATACAAAGATGAATTAAGAGCATGGAATTCATTTATTGGAAAGGAAATATTTTCACAAGGAGATTCTTTGAAAGGTATTTTTTCTTTGAAAGAAAAATTTATGGAAAGTTTTAATGGGGATCAAATTCTTCTTCCAAAACTGATCGATCAATATCCAAGACGTGCTCTTCCATCAAATTTGAAAACAACATATCATCCAAAACCTGATTATGTTCATTCTTCAAAGGTGGGTATGAGAGCAAATCATTAGATCTGATCGGATAAGAAAATTCAAGATTCAATGGAGAATTAATAGAATTATCAATACTAGGATCTCTATGTTAAATTTTCAGAATTTACTTCAATCTGATCTAGGATCTTAACTGAGAGAACAACATGTACAACATATCTACAGCATATCAATCATGGAGACAATAATGCAAGCACACAAGAGACACAAATATTTATTTGGGGAAAACCATAAAGGTGAAAAACCCCAATAACTTCCTCAGAGATAGATAGAGCAATGATACAACCAACCATAAGAGATAGACACAACCTAGCAGCAGATCCTCCTCCTCCATAAGTGTGCCACTCCTCCTTGAGTGCATGAGTGAGAAGTGAGTGAGCAAATAGAGTGCCTCCCGCACTCTATTTATACTTGACTTGACTTGCCTTTTTACCTAACTCATGTAGGCTCGAACTTAACCACATAACATAATGCTGAGTGGGCCGACCCCCAATAGGGTGGTCTAATAACCCTTTGACCCACATGGCCGACCCCCAATAGGGTGGTCTAATAACCCTTTGACCCACATGACTTATATAGGGCCGACCCCAAACAAGGTGGTCTAATAACCCATCAAGTATAAGTTACGACACTTACAATATAAATGACAACACTTACTTATAGAGGAATAATACCATCTCTATAGGAATACAATATACATATATGTGAAATACATTTCAAAGTTACATATACATCAACACTCCCTCTTAACTAGGAAAGTATTTCTCAGCACAAGTCATCTTCTCTGGATCATCGTCACCGGATAATCGTCATCGAGTCATCATCATCATCACTGCTGCTGCTATCTCAATAAATCTCTGAATCTACTCCTCATAGGAAGTTCTACAGAGCCAGTCCTTTTTCATACTGGATGTAGGCCCACCACCTGCAGGTCTTTGTCATCACTGGCCATACTATGGAATCCTCAGGACTTATTACGTGCGTCACAAAACCTCGAAAGAGCATCCCAGGATGTTACGGGTACACAACTCCGACCTGTAGGATCTCCCAGGGCGCTATTACATGTGACCCCACCACAAAACCTCGAAAGAGCATCCCACGATGTTACGGGTACACAACTCCGACCTGTAGGATCTCCCAGGGCACAAATTACATGTGGTCCACCATAAAACCTAGCAAGAGCATCTCAGGATGTTACGGGTACACAACTCTGACCTGAAATCTCCCAGGGCACAAATTACATGTGGTCATGGCAAAACCTTGAAAGAGAATCTCAGGATGTTACGGGTACACAACTCCGACCTGAAATCTCCCAGGGCCCAAATTACATGCCATAGGACAAAACCTCGCAAGAGCATCCCAGGATGTTACGGGTACACAACTCCGACCTGAAGGATCTCCCAGGGCACAAATTACATGTCCTCCCAGAGCAATGTCTCGAAAGATCATCCCAGGCTGTTACGGGTACACAACTCTGACCTATAGGATCTCCCAGACATGCTCATCTGCACAACCTGATCCACGGCCACAGAGTATCAACCTGATACTCAACATACATCATCCTGATGTACTCATGATCATCCTGATCATCATCACTGCAACGTCCTGCTGCATGTCATCTAGAGAAACATCTTGAAGCTCATCATCCATGATCATCCTGATCATCAATGCAGCATCCTGCTGCATGTCATCTGGAGCAACATCCTGAAGCTCATCATCCATGATCATCCTGATCATCACTGCAACATCCTGCTGCATGATCTACCTGATCATCAATGCATCTACCTGATGCATACCAAGTATCTACCTGATACATATCATCATCCATGATCCTCCTGATCATACAATGTATCCACCTGATACAAATACAAATACATGATGCATATCACCATACATGATCCATCTGATCATACAATGTATCCACCTGATACATATACAGATACATGGTCCAAGCATCCAACATGATGCATATACAAAATCAATACACATGATCCAACTGATCATATCCAGCATCCAACATGATGCGTACATATAAATGATCCAATTGATCATATCCAGCATCAACATGATGCATACATAAAAATGATCCAACTGATCATATCCAGCATCCAACATGATGCGTACATACATACATAAAAATGATCCAACTGATCATATCCAATCAAAAACCAGAACATCATCCTGATGCCCATCATCTAGCGCTTACATCCACAGCCATGTGAAGAATCCTCCTTCCAACATGCTTGGAATGGCTTCAACAAATGTGTCCATCACTTCTTCCTCGAAGTGTCCTCAATATGAAGAACGCCAAGCCTCTCTCTGAAGTACTCGAACTTCACCCTGACTAGTGGCTTCGTCAGCACATCTGCAATCTGCTCATCTGTTGCAACATACAGGAGCTTCACAGCTCCTCTCTGCACCATATCCCTGATATAGTGATATTTGATCTCTACGTGTTTCGACCTGTCATGAAACACTGGGTTCTCGGACAGCTTCACACAACTCTGGTTATTACAGAAGATACCAGTACCATCCAACGGGAGATCAAATAATTCAGACAGTAGCTTCCATAGCCATACTGCCTCACAACTAGCTGAACAGGCTGCAACATACTCTGCCTCAGCTGTACTCAGTGCTACACAGGACTACTTCTTGCTAAACCAAGAGATCACACCTGATCCCATACTGAAGCAACACCCAGATGTGCTCTTCCTATCTGCAGCACTGCCAGCCCAATCTGAATCAACATAAACCTGTAGGTTAAACTTTTGATCCACCTCATACCTGAGCCCATAATCCACTATACCCTTCAGGTACCTCAGAACATGCTTTACAACAACCAGGTGAACACTCCTCGGATCCGTCAGGAACTGGCTCAATGTGTTCACAGCAAAGCAAATGTCTGGTCTCGTGTTCGTCAGGTACATCAATGACCCAATCATATGATGATACATAGAGACATCAACCAGCTCAGATTAAGCATCACATAGAAGCTTCAGATTCGATGCCATAGGTGTGGCCATGGCCTTGCAATCCAACATCCCGAACCTCTTCAGGATCTCTACTGCATACTTCCCTTGTCCAAGGCAGATTCCTTTTCCACTCTACCACACCTCCATGCCAAAAACAAATAGTGCATCATCCCAATTTCTTCATCTCGAACACGGTAGTAAGCTTCCACTGCGTGTCGGCAATCAATCTATCTTCACCATACCAAGTTATGCACATATATGATTTCCTATCTGATGCATCTTCTATTTCATCACTTTTGTATTTCTCAATGCTGCCATCTGCAACATGCTTGATCTGATAGTTCCATTTGGAAGTCACAACAGAATTCCCTTTAGCTCTTGGGATCGCATCCCAAACATCGTTCTTCATGATCGACGGATCATGGCATTCCATTTCTTCATCCCAGATCCTGGGAACTTCAATATCTTCAATAGATATCTTTGTTGCTGGAACAAATGTTGTAGTCCTTTTGTAGGTGAAGATATACAGTCTTTCCTACAAAACAGGTTAAATTACATGATTAGAAACATCTCATAATTTTCAGAACAAATTCTTACACATAAAGAAATATGTCATACAGTCATGCAATTATCTTAGCCAATGCTTCAATACAACATTTATCCATATCCCGTAACTTTCTAGATGCCTTCCAATCTCTACCAGAACATTGTTAAGAGTGTGCACAACTCCCAACATGTCAGCAAAGAGGTTTCATTCTAGATAAGTAGCAATGGAATGTTGTACAGTGCCATAGGCCACTTACCCATGTATATTAGTAGTATATTGTTCATCAATGCAACTATTCTAATATGCACAATACATATCCTAAGTCTAGGAACATGAGCATATACATCATTGAACAATTTTATTTAAACAAACATATATGCAAGAAATGATAATTAAAATACTTATCTTTGTTTGTTTGTTGGGTGGACTCCCTCTGAGTCTTTGCTTTCTTGCAGGAGCTGCTAGAGTCCTAATATGCAGTAGCTTCTTCTACAACTTTCTGTTGTGGAATGTAGAGAGATGGTCAACTCCCTCTGAATATCTGCATCCTTTCATAAACCACTGGAGTGTACTCCCTCTTGATCTTTGCTTCCTGGATTACCTGTTCTTGAACTCATATTCATCCTTGGTCCCTATGCATGCTTATTAGTATCATGATTTTGTTATCCTTGTGATATCATATAAAATCATACATTCATTAGCATACTATTAAAACACAATAATCTCAAGCATGTATAGTCATGATCATTTCAAACAGAAATAATAAGCATTATCATTCAAGGTTTATGTAGGATTCTTATGGCTAGTCAAATCATAAGAAGCATAACATGTCTAAACCTATAATTACTCAAACCTATGAATCTTTAGTTGAATCATCAATCAAGATAAGAGATATAATATGCATAAAACCTGTGATTATTCAAACCTATACCTTCATGGTTCTTCTGGTTAGTCATATCATCAATTATGGTAAGAAACATAATATGCATACAACCATGATTATTCAAACCTATGACTTCATGAATAATCATTATCAACAACAGTATAAGATCCTAACACAAGGTAGGATTCTAGCTTGATATAGGAAAAACATACCTGGATTAGCATGCTAGCTAGTTATGTCTAACATACTCACATGATGTCTTATTGTTCTTCTTCAATGACTTGTGCTAGTAACCTGTATATCTCATAGGTTAGCCATTATAAAACCAAGTTATACATACCTCGTAAATGGATCTTCTATGAGATCCATGACAATGGATGAGTCTTTATCCTCATGTCATCATGATCATATGTTCTTGAACTGGAACATGATTTGTTTTTCTTGGTGTACCTTTCATGTTAGTAGACAACATAAACCTCATACAACACCATAATGCATTAGTACAATCATAAGTGTCAACACCCTAACCAATGAATATCTTCTATCATCCATTCATAATTTTGTTAAGGTGATACGACAAATCTAAAATCAAGATTGTACTAACCGTAATAACATGAAGACAAACATACCATAAACTTAATCATGAACAAATCTCAAAACATACCTCGATGAGTCATACCTGTCGAGATCACTTGTAATCTCCTTATGTAAACCCTTAGCCTTATCTCCCTCTGAAACAGGAACTCCTTCACTTATGCAGGTGACCAATCCATCTTCTTCTAGGATTAACCCTATCCACTTGATTTGCAAGAAATGGACCTGGAGCTGGATATGGGTTTGTCAAAGAAACCCCCAAAATTCAAACTTTGAATTTCAAACTTTCGAAAGGATAGAAATATGCGCCTTGATGAGCTGATCAAACTGGTATATTCAGAATTTGAAAACTGCAAAGTTTCACTCCTCAATTTTGCCTTTGAAAATTCCGGATTCACTCGACGTGACCCTGAAATGGGGTTTGATGAAGCCCACTCTTCTTCCCAATCAAAATGTTTGATCCAAAGCTCTAAGCTTCTATTTTTCTGAGGAGCTTCCAGCCGTGGTCACAGATTTCAAAAATTCCCATTTTTACAGAAGCCCTAATTTTCCACTTTTCTGATCAAAGTCCCGAACTAGGGTCTAATCAAGCCTGGCCTTCTGCCCAACCAAAAATTCTGATCTTGGTCTCTAAATTTCTATTTTGATGAGTAGCATCCAGCCGTGGTCTCCGATTACAAAAATTCCAAATTTCTCCGAAGCCCTAAATTCCGGAAGCCACGAATGAAGGTACTTAAAAATAATTCTGTTTTGACAGAAATATGTACCTGATTGTTTCTGGTGTAACTCTGAAATTTTTGATCCACAGGGTTTGAAAAAGTTTCCTGAGATAGCTTGAACTGTTATCTTTCCATCCTGATAGGGCTGACCTCAATTGGATTTTCTGAGAGAGAGTTATGCCAAATGTCGCAACATGAACTGTTTTGGGATAATACAGGAGAGCGAACTTGTACGACATGCCACGTGTCACTATTTCAACTTCGGCCTATGAAAACATTTATTGAGATAAATTGGCCTGTTGTATTTCCATCCTGATAGGCCTGACCTCAATTGGACTCTCTGAGAGAGAGTTATGCCAAATGTCGCAACGTGACCTGTTTATGGGATAATACAGGAGAGCTAACTTGTATGGCATGCCACGTGTCACTGTTTCACCTTAGGCCTCTGAAAACATTTCCTGAGATAGTAAAAACCGTGTACTACCTATCTATTTTTACGAAATTTCATTTGGAGCTTCCTAGCCCAGGTTATGACCTTTTTCCCAAGGTCACTTGATTTTGACTCAGATCTGGAAGAGGCAGAAACCCTATATTGTACAGATCATAAATCACAAAGTACAACGAATTAGAGGTTTTCCTTTGGACACAAGGTACCTGGAGATTTAATCTTCGTCCTGTAACAATTTCAGATCCGAAAACTTCTCCAAAACATATTTATAGCGAAAGTTCTACGACGACTGGTTTTTGCTATATCAAGCCCTAGCATCGTAAGTGCAACAAGTGTCATACATGCCATATCATGCCTTCTTTCAGGCTAGCTCTGATACCATGTTAAATTTTCAGAATTTACTTCAATCTGATCTAGGATCTTAACTGAGAGAACAACATGTACAGCATATCTACAGCATATCAATCATGGAGACAATAATGCAAGCACACAAGAGACACAAAGATTTACTTGGGGAAAACCATAAAGGTGAAAAACCCCAATAACTTCCTCAGAGATAGATAGAGTAATGATACAACCAACCATAAGATATAGACACAACCTAGCAGCAGATCCTCCTCCTCCATAAGTGCGCCACTCCTCCTTGAGTGCATGAGTGAGAAGTGAGTGAGCAAATAGAGTGCCTCCCACACTCTATTTATACTTGACTTGACTTGCCTTTTTACCTAACTCATGTAGGCTCGAACTTAACCACATAACATAATGCTGAGTGGGCTGACCCCCAATAGGGTGGTCTAATAACCCTTTGACCCACATGGCCGACCCCCAATAGGGTGGTCTAATAACCCTTTGACCCACATGACTTATACAGGGCCGACCCCAAACAAGGTGGTCTAATAACCCATCAAGTATAAGTTACGACACTTACAATATAAATGACAACACTTACTTATAGAGGAATATTACCATCTCTATAGGAATACAATATACATATATGTGAAATACATTCCGAAGTTACATATACATCAACACTCTACAAGGAGGATCTTGAATTCATTTAACAATATTAGAAGAATATTTTTCAATGTAAACATAGATATAATCTCTTTCAATCCTAAAGAATCTTCAAAAATATGACAGCTTTCTTCATGACTATTTAACTTTATTTCTCATGTGACAAAGATATGGACATATCATAATTTAGATTTAAATTCCCAAAAGTATCATGCTCTTTGTGATCCTTTTCCATTAAAGTAAAAGAAGTCATTAAAGGACGTTGATTTTCTAAAAATTTTAAATCTTCATATTCTTCATGAAAATCTAAATCAACTTTTGAATAATTATTGGTAAATGATTTAGATTTTCTATCAACCGATTGATCATGTTCACATGAGGAAGAAATAATGTGCTGAAACCACTCACGCAAAAGGGGAAGATCTTTCGATGGAAATCTACAATAAATGTGAAAGAATCTAGTAGCAAAATTTTCCCATGATTCACCTTTTCACCTTGTGAGATGATTCAATTCATTACATAATCTAGAGAAATCATATTGCCCAAAAGAAAGTGAAAAATCATCTATTAATTGTTCAAAAGTATGGATAGAAGTAGGAGGTAGTGTTTCAAACCATTTTTTAACTCATCCTTCAAACATGAGAGGTAGAAACCTGCACATAACATCTTGATTGACAAAATTTATTGTTGATGTATATGTAACTTCGGAATGCATTTCACATATATGTATATTGTATTCCTATAGATATGTTATTATTCCTCTATACGGAAGTGGTTGTATTCCTATAGAGATGTTATTATTCCTCTATACGGAAGTGTCGTCATTTATATTGTAAGTGTCATAACTTATACTTGATGGGTTATTAGACCACTTTGTTGGGGTCGGCCCTGTATAAGTCATGTGGGTCAAAGGGTTATTAGACCACCCTATTGGGGGTCAACAATGTGGGTCAAAGGGTTATTATACCACCCTAGTGGGGGTCGGCCCATTTAGCATTATTTTAAGTGGTTAAGTTGAGGTCGACCTAGTTGATTAAAGGTCAAGTCAAGTTCGTATATAAATAGAGAGTGTGTCTCTCTCATTTTACACATTCTATTCTCTCACTCACACTTGGGAGAGTGTCACACTTGTGGAGGAGGAGGCTCTGCTGCTAGGAGAAGACTATCTCTTGTATTCTGGTTGTATCATTGCTCTATCTATCTCTGAGGAAGTTATTGGGGTTTTTCACCTTTATGGGTTTCCCCAAGTAAACTCTGTGTCTCTTGCGTGCTTGCATTATTGTGTCCATGATTGATATGCTGTAGATTTGTTGTACATGTTGTTCTCTCAGTTATGATCCTAGATCAGATTGAAGTATATTCTGAAAATTTAACATGGTATCAGAGCTAGCCTGAAAGAAGGCATGATATGGCATGTATGACACTTGTTGCACTTACGATGCTAGGGCTTGATATAGCAAAAACCAGTCATCGTAGAACTTTCGCTATAAATCCATTTTGACGAAGTATTCAGATCTGAAACATTTATAGGCCAAATATCAGATCCCCATGTACCTTTGTCCAAAGGAAAACCTCTAATTAGTTGTACTTTGTGATTTATGATCTGTACAATATGGGGTTTCTGCCTCTTCCAGATCTGAGTCAAAATCAAGTGACCTTGGGAAAAATGTCATAACTTGGGATAGGAAGCTCCAAATGCAATTTCATAAAAAGTGACAGGTAGTACACAGATTGTAATAGCCCAAGAAAATTTTTTAGAGGCCGAAGTTGAACCGATGACACGTGTAACCCCGTACAATTTCCCTCTCCTGTATTATCCCATAAAAAGGTCATGTTGCGACACATGGCATAACTATCTCTCAAAGAATACAATTGAGGTCAGACCTATCGATATGGAAAGATAATAGGTCAGGATATCTCAAGAAAATTTTTCAGAGGCCGAAGTTGAACCAGTGACACGTGGCACATCGTACAAGTTCGCTCTCCTGTATTATCCCATAAACAGGTCACGTTGCAATACTTGGCATAATTCTCTCTCAGAGAATCCAATTGAGGTCAGACCTATCTGGATGGAAAGATAACAGGTCAGGCTATCTCAGGAAAATTGTTCAGACCCTGTGGATCTAAAAGTTAGGAGTTACACTAGAAACAATCAGGTACATATTTTTGTCAAAACAGAATTATTTTTGAGTACCTTCATTCATGGCTTCCGAAATTTAGGGCTTCAGAGAAAGTTGGAATTTTTGTAATCGAAGACCACGGCTGGATGCTACTCATCAAAATCGAAATTTAGAGACCAAGATCGGATTTTTTGGTTGGGCAGAAGGCCGGGCTTGAACAAACCCAGTTCGGGACTTTGATCGGAAAGATGGAAAATTAGGGCTTCTCTAAAATTGGAATTTTGGAAATATGTGACCACAGCTAGAAGCTCCTCAGAAAAATCGAAGCTTAGAGTTTTGAATCAAATCTTTTGGTTGGGTGAAGCTCCGGGAAACTCAAACCCTAATTTAGGGTCCTCCTAGTGAATCCAGAAATCTAAAATGCAATTTCGAGGGGTGAAACTTTGCAGTTTTCAAATTCTGAATATACCAACTTGATCAACTCATCAAGGCGCATATTTCTATCCTTTCAGAAGTTTGAAATTCAAAGTTTGAATTTTTGGGGTTTCTTTGAGAAACCCTAATCCAGCTCCAGGTCTAGTTCTTGCAAATCAAGTGGAATGGGTTAATCCTAGAATAACATGGATTGGTCACTTGCATAAGTGAAGAAGTTCTTGTCTCAGTGGGAGATGAGGCTAAGGCCTTCCATAAGAAGATTACGAGCAATCTTGACAGGTATGGCTTATAGGTATGTTTCATGGTTAATGTGTGTCTTCATATCATTACAGTACAATCTTGATTAATTACTAGACTTGTCGTATCACCTTAATAGAAGATATTTATTGATTAAGGTTTTGAAACTTATGAATGTACTAATGTATTGTGATGTTGTATGAGGTTTATGTTGTTTGCTAACATAAAAGGTACACCAAGAAAGACAAATCATGTTCTACTTCAAGAACATATGATCATGGTGACATGAAGACAAAGATTCATCTATTGTCATGGATCACATAGAAGATCTACTTTCGAGGTATGTATAACTTGGTCCTACAATGGTTAACCTATGAGACATGCAGGTTACTAGCACAAGTCACTGAAGAGAACCATAAGACATTATGCGGGTATGTTAGACATAACTAGATAGCATGCTAATTCAGGTATGTTTTTCCTATATCAAGCTAGAATCCTACCTTGTGTTAGGATCTTATACTGTTGTGTTGTTGATAATGATTATTCATGAAGTCATAGGTTTGAATAGCCATGGTTGTATGCATATTATGTTTCTTACCATAATTGATGATTTAACTAATTAGAAGATTCCTATGATCAAATAAGAATATGCATGAGTAAAAGAAGACTTCCCTGAAACCTTGAATACTACTGTTTATTATCTGTGAATGATCATGACTATACATGTTTAAGATTATTGTGTTTTGATAGTATTAAGATTATACTAATAAATGTGTGGTTATGTATGAGACCTCAAGGATAACACAATGATGATACTAATAAGCATGCATAGTGATTAAGGATGGATGTAAGTTCAAGGATAGGTAATACAGGAAGCAAAGATCAAGAGGGAGCTCACTCTAGTTGTTCCTGCAAGAAAGAAAAGGAGCACACTTCAGTAGTTTCTGCAAGGATGCAGATATTCAGAGGGAGTTGAACACTTCTCACAATCCACATCAGAATGGAGTTGCAAATATTCAGAGGGAGTCCACCCAGCAACCAAACAAAGATAAGTATTTGAATTGTCATTTCTTACATAATGTTATTCAATGATGTATATGCTTATGTTCCTAGAATTAGGTTGTGTATTATGCATAGTTGCATTGATGAACAGTATACTACTAATATACATGGGTAAGTGGCCTATGGAACTATACAACATTCCATTGCTACTTATCTAGAATGAAACCTCTTTGATGACATGTTAGGAGTTGTGCACACTCTTAACAATGTTCTGGTAGAGATTGGAAGGCATCTAGAAAGTAACGAGATATGGATAAATGTTGTATTGAAGCATTGGCTAAGATAATTGCATGACTGTATGACATATTTATTTATGTGTAAGAATTGTTCTGAAAACTATGAGATGTTTTCTAATCATGCAATTTAACTTGTTGTGTAGGAAAGATTGTATGCCATCACCTACAAAAGAAGAACTACAACATTTGTTCAGCAACAAAATTATCTATTGAAGATATTGAAGT
The DNA here is from genome assembly GCA_027924585.1 of Larix kaempferi. Taxonomy (NCBI): domain Eukaryota; kingdom Viridiplantae; phylum Streptophyta; class Pinopsida; order Pinales; family Pinaceae; genus Larix; species Larix kaempferi. The sequence continues at coordinate 2,546,535 of BSBM01001229.1, forward strand.
TCCCAGGATATGGGAAGAATGCCATGATCCGTCGATCATGAAGAATGATGTTTGGGATGTAGTCCCAAGACCTGAAGGGAAGTCTATTATGACTTCCATATGGATCTATCAAGATCAAGCATGCTGCAGATGGCAGCATAGAGAAATATAAAGGTGATGAAATAGAAGATACACCAGATGGATTTCAAGACATCTTTCTTGAATGGTGTAGTTGAAGAAGAAGTGTATGTGGAGCAGCCACTTGGTTCTGAGACACATGATAGGGAGTCATATATGTGTTGAACTTGGGGATGATGCACTATTTGTTTTTGGCATGGAGGTGTGGCAGAGTGCAGATGTAATCTTCCTTGGACAAGGGAAGTATGCAGTAGAGATCCTGAAGAGGTTTGGGATGATGGACTGGAAGGCCATGGCCACACCTATGGCATCGAACCTGAAGTTTCTGTGTGATGCTTCATATGATCCGGTTGATGTCACTATGTATCGTCAGATGATTGGGTCCTCTATGTACTTGAAGAACACATTGAGCCAGTTCCTGACGGATCAGAGCGGTGTTCACCTGGTTGTTGTAAAGAATATTCTGAGGTACATGAAGGGTACAATTGATTATGGGCTCAAGTATGATGCGAATCAAAATTTTAACCTGCAGGGTTATGTTGATTCAGATTGGTCAGGCAGTGTTGCAAATAGGGATCAGGTGTGATCTCTTGGTTTAGCAGGAAGCAGTCCTGTGTAGAACTGAGTATAGCTGAAGCAGAGTATGTTGTGACGTATGAGCAGGTTGCAGATGTTTTGACCAAGTCGTTGGCTAGAGTGCAGTTTGAGTACTTCAGAGAGAGGCTTGGTGCACTTCAGATCGAGGTTCCTTCCAAAGGGAAGTGATGAGTCCGGAAGATGCAAATGCACATGAGACTTTCTGACATGGTTGATGTGTTCTCCCTTTGTCGTGATTTAATTGCTGAGCAATTTTTCACATGGTGGTAGATGTGTTCTCCCATGGTGAAAAAGTAAGGGCTGGAGCCTTCCCCGAATGGTGGTAGATGTGTTCTCCCATGTCGGTGGTGTAAGTACTGGATGATGTGCATCTGGGCTATGCTTCGTGGACGATGAGATGATCTGAAGAGGATGATGCTATGATGATCAGGAGGATCATGGATGATGAGCATTAGGACGATGCTCCAGTTACTGCTCTGTATATACATCATTTTGGATGTTGGATATGATCAGTTGGATCGTTTATATGTATGTACGCATCATGTTGGATCGTTTATATGTATGTACGCATCATGTTGGATCATTTGTATGTATTTTGTGTATGCATCATGTTGGATTTTTGTACCATGTATTTGTATATGTATCAGGTGGATACATTGTATGATCAGGTAGATCATGTATGTTGATATGTATCATGTATGATCAGGTGGATCATGTATTTGTATTTGTATCAGGTGGATGCATTGTATGATCAGGAGGATCGTGTATGATGATATGTATGAGGTAGATACTTGGTATGCATCAGGTAGATGCATTGTATGATAAGGATGATCATGGATGACGAGCTTCAGGATGTTGCTCCAGATGACATGCAGCAGGATGTTGCAGTGATGATGATCAGGATGATCATGTGTACATCAGGATGATGTATGGTGAGTATTAGGTTCATACTAAGTGGTTGTGGAACATGTTGTGCAGATAAGCATGTAATTTGTGCCTTGGGAGATTTGCAGATAGACTTTCGAGGTTTTTCCCATGGCATGTAATTTGTACCCTGGGATATCTGGCAAATGATCTTTCGAGGTTCTGCTTGGGAGGACATATAATTTGTGCCCTGGGAGATTTGCAGATAGTATTTCGAGGTTTTTCCTATGGCATTTAATTTGTGCCCTAGGATATCTGGCAGATGCTCTTTCGAGGTTTTGTCCTATGGCATGTAATTTGTGCCCTGGGAGATCCGATAGGTTGAGCCGTGTGCTCGTAATCAGTCCTGGGATGCTCTTTCGAGGTTTTTCCATGACCACATGTAATTTGTGCCCTGGGAGATCTGATAGGTTGAGCCTTGTGCTCGTAATCAGTCCTGGGATGCTATTTCGAGGTTTTGTGGTGACCACATGTAATTTGTGCCCTGAGAGATCCGATAGGTTGATCCTTATGCTTGTAATCAGTCCCGGGATTCTCTTTCGAGGTTTTGTGGTGGGGTCACATGTAATAAGTCTTAGAGATATGGACAGGATGAAAAAGGCCTCAGATGCTCTTTAGGGTTCTTGCTAGTCAAGAGACTCTTTTAAGGTTTTGTGACGCATGTAATAAGTCCTGAGATTTCCATAGTATGACCAGTGATGACGAAGACCTGTAGGTGGTGGGCCTACATCCAGTATGAAAAAGGACTGTCTCTGTAGAACTTCCTATAACGAGTAGATTCAGAGATTGATTGAGATAGCAGCAGCAGTGACGATGATCCAGAGAAGATGACTTGTGCTAGAAGACCTGTGTCGAGAAATACCTTCCTAGTTAAGAGGGAGTGTTGATGTATATGTAACTTCAAAATGTATTTCACATATATGTATATTGTATTCCTATAGAGATTTTATTATTCCTCTATACAGAAGTGGTTGTATTCCTATAGAGATGTTATTATTCCTCTATACGGAAGTGTCGTCATTTATATTGTAAGTGTCATAACTTATACTTGATGGGTTATTAGACGACCTTGTTGGGGTCGGCCCTGTATAAGTCATGTGGGTCAAAGGGTTATTAGACCACCCTATTGGGGGTCGGCAATGTGGGTCAAAGGGTTATTAGACCACCCTAGTGGGGGTCATCCCAGTCAGTATTATGTTAAGTGGTTAAGTTGAGGCCGACCTAGTTGATTAAAGGTCAAGTCAAGTTAGTGTATAAATAGAGAGTGTGTCTCTCTCATTTTACACATTCTATTCTCTCACTCACACTTGGGAGAGTGGCACACTTGTGGAGGAGGAGGCTCTGCTGCTAGGAGAAGACTATCTCTTGTATTCTGGTTGTATCATTGCTCTATCTATCTCTAAGGAAGTTATTGGGGTTTTTCACCTTTATGATTTTCCGCAAGTAAACTTTGTGTCTCTTGTGTGCTTGCATTATTGTGTCCATGATTGATATGCTGTAGATTTGTTGTACATGTTGTTGTCTAGGTTAAGATCCTAGATTAGATTGAAGTAAATTTTGAAAATTTAACATGGTATCAGAGCTAGCCTGAAAGAAGGCATGATATGGCATGTATGACACTTGTTGCACTTATGATGGTAGGGATTGATATAGCAAAAACCAGTCGTCGTAGAACTTTCGCTATAAGTCTCTTTTGGTGAAGTTTTCGGATCTGAAACATTTATAGGTCAAATATCAGATCCCCATGTACCTTTGTCCAAAGGAAAACCTCTAATTAGTTGTACTTTGTGATTTATGATTTGTACAATATAGGGTTTCTGCTTCTTCCAGATGTGAGTCAAAATCAAGTGACCTTGGGAAAAATGTCGTAACTTGGGAAAGGAAGCTCCAAATGCAATTTCGTAAAAAGTGATAGGTAGTACACAGATTGTAATAGCTCAAGAAAATTTTTTAGAGGCCAAAGTTGAACCGATGACACGTGTAACCCCTTACAATTTCGCTCTCCTGTATTATCCCATAAAATGGTCACGTTGTGACACATGGCATAACTCTCTCTTAGAGAATCCAATTGAGGTCAGACCTATCGATATGGAAAGATAATAGGTCAGGATATCTCAAGAAAAATTTTCAGAGGCTGAAGTTGAACCAGTGACACGTGGCACATCGTACAAGTTCGCTCTCCTGTATTATCCCATAAACAGGTCACGTTGCGACACTTGGCGTAACTCTCTCTCAGAGAATCCAATTGAGGTCAAACCTATTGGGATGGAAAGATAACAGGTCAGGCTATCTCAGGAAAATTTTTCAGACCCTGTGGATCTAAAAGTTAGGAGTTAAACTAGAAACAATCAGGTACATATTTCTGTCAAAACAGAATTATTTTTGAGTACCTTCATTCATGGCTTCCGGAATTTAGGGCTTCGGAGAAAGTTGTAAGTTTTGTAATCAGAGACCAAGGCTGGATGATACTCATCAAAATAGAAATTTAGAGACCAAGATCAGATTTTTTGGTTGGGCAGAAGGCCGGGCTTGAACAAACCCAGTACGGGACTTTGATCGGAAAGATGGAAAATTAGGGCTTCTGCAAAATCTGGAATTTTGGAAATCTGTGACCATAGCTGGAAGCTCCTCAGAAAAATCGAAGCTTAGAGTTTTGAATCAAATATTTTGGTTGGGTGAAGCTCCGGGAAACTCAAACCCTAATTTAGGGTCCTCCCAGTGAATCCAGAAATCTAAAATGCAATTTCGAGGGGTGAAACTTTGCAGTTTTCAAATTCTGAATATACCAACTTGATTAGCTCATCAAGGAGCATATTTCTATCCTTTCAGAAGTTTGAAATTCAAAGTTTGAATTTTTGGGGTTTCTTTGACAAACCCTAATCCAGCTCCAGGTTTAGTTCTTGCAAATCAAGTAGAATGGGTTAATACTAGAATAAGATGGATTGGTCACCTGCATAAGTGAAGAAGTTCTTGTCTCAGTGGGAGATGAGGCTAAGGCCTTCCATAAGAAGATTACAAGCAATCTTGACAGGTATGGCTTATAGGTAGTTTCATGGTTAATATCTGTCTTCATATCATTACAGTACAATCTTGATTAATTACTAGACTTGTCGTATCACCTTAATAGAAGATATTCATTGATTAAGGTTTTGAAACTTATGAATGTCCTAATATATTGTGATGTTGTATGAGGTTTATGTTGTTTGCTAACATAAAAGGTACACCAAGAAAGACAAATCATGTTCTACTTCAAGAACATATGATCATGGTGACATGAAGACAAAGATTCATCCATTGTCATGGATCACATAGAAGATCTACTTTCGAGGTATGTATAACTTGGTCCTACAATGGTTAACCTATGAGACATGCAGGTTACTAGCACAAGTCACTGAAGAGAACCATAAGACATTATGCGGGTATGTTAGACATAACAAGATAGCATGCTAATTCAGGTCCGTTTTTCCTATATCAAGCTAGAATCCTACCTTGTGTTAGGGTCTTATACTGTTGTGTTGTTGATAATGATTATTCATGAAGTCATAGGTTTGAATAGTCATGGTTGTATGCATATTATGTTTCTTACCATAATTGATGATTTAACTAATTAGAAGATTCCTATGATCAAATAAGAATATGCATGAGTAAAAGAAGACTTCCCTGAAACCTTGAATACTAATGTTTATTATCTGTGAATGATCATGACTATACATGTTTAAGATTATTGTGTTTTGATAGTATTAAGATTATACTAATAAATGTGTGGTTATGTATGAGACCTCAAGGATAACACAATGCTGATACTAATAAGCATGCATAGTGATTAAGGATGGATGTAAGTTCAAGGATAGGTAATCCAGGAAGCAAAGATCAAGAGGGAGCTCACTCCAGTTGTTCCTGCAAGAAAGCAAAGGAGCACACTTCAGTAGTTTCTGCAAGGATGCAAATATTTAGAGGGAGTTGAACACTTCTCACAATCCACATCAGAATGGAGTTGCAAATATTCAGAGGGAGTCCACCCAGCAACCAAACAAAGATAAGTGTTTGAATTGTCATTTCTTACATAATGTTATTCAATGATGTATATGCTTATGTGCCTAGAATTAGGATGTGTATTATGCATAGTTGCATTGATGAACAGTATACTACTAATATACATGGGTAAGTGGCCTATGGCACTATACAACATTCCATTGCTACTTATCTAGAATGAAACCTCTTTGCTGACATGTTAGGAGTTGTGCACACTCTTAACAATGTTCTGGTAGAGATTGGAAGGCATCTAGAAAGTAACGAGATATGGATAAATGTTGTATTGAAGCATTGGCTAAGATAATTGCATGACTGTATGACATATTTATTTATGTGTAAGAATTGTTCTTCAAACTATGAGATGTTTTCTAATCATGCAATTTAACTTGTTGTGTAGGAAATATTGTATGCCATCACCTACAAAAGAAGAACTACAACATTTGTTCAGCAACAAAATTATCTATTGAAGATATTGAAGTTCCCAGGATATGGGAAGAATGCCATGATCCGTCGATCATGGCGAATGATGTTTGGGATGTAGTCCCAAGACCTAAAGGGAAGTTTGTTATGAATTCCATATGGATCTATCAAGATCAAGCATGCTGCAGATGGCAGCATAGAGAAATATAAAAGTGATGAAATAGAAGATACACCAGATGGATTTCAAGACATCTTTCTTGAATGGTGTAGTTGAAGAAGAAGTGTATGTGGAGCATCCACTTGGTTCTGAGACACATGACAGGGAGTCATATATGTGTAGAACTTGGGGATGATGCACTATTTGTTTTTGGCATGGAGGTGTGGCAGAGTGCAGATGGAATCTTCCTTGGACAAGGGAAGTATGCAGTAGAGATCCTGAAGAGGTTTAGGATGATGGACTGCAAGGCCATGGCCACACCTATGGCATTGAACCTGAAGTTTTTGTGTGATGCTTCATATGATCCGGTTGATGTCACTATGTATCGTCAGATGATTGGGTCCTCTATGTACTTGAAGAACACTAGACCAGATATTTGCTATGCGGTGAACACATTGATCCAGTTCCTGATGGATCCGAGGGGTGTTCACCTAGTTGTTGTAAAGCATATTCTGAGGTACCTGAAGGGTACAATTGATTATGGGATCAAGTATGATGCGAATCAAAAGTTTAACCTGCAGGGTTATGTTGATTCAGATTGGGCAGGCAGTGTTGCAAATAGGGATCAGGTGTGATCTCTTGGTTTAGCAGGAAGCAGTCCTGTGTAGAACTGAGTACAGCCGAAGCAGAGTATGTTGCGACGTATGAGCAGGTTGCAGATGTTTTGACCAAGTCGTTGGCTAGAGTGCAGTTTGAGTACTTCAGAGAGAGGCTTGGTGCACTTCAGATCGAGGTTCCTTCCAAAGGGAAGTGATGAGTCCGGAAGAGGCAGATGCACATGAGCTTTTCTGACATGGTTGATGTGTTTTCCCTTTGTTGTGTTGTAATTGCTGAGCCATTTTTCACATGGTGGTAGATGTGTTCTCCCATGGTGAAAAAGTAAGGGTTGGAGCCTTCCCCGAATGGTGGTAGATGTGTTCTCCCATGTCGGTGGTTTAAGTGCTGGATGATGTGCATCTGGGATATGCTTCGTGGACGATGAGATGATCTGAAGAGGATGATGCTATGATGATCAGGAGGATCATGGATGATGAGCATTAGGACGATGCTCCAGTTACTTCTCTGTATATACATCATGTTGGATGTTGGATATGATTAGTTGGATCGTTTATATGTATGTACGCATCATGTTGGATGCTAGATATGATTGGTTGGATCATTTGTATGTATTTTGTGTATGCATCATGTTGGATGCTTGGACCATGTATTTGTATATGTATCAGGTGGATACATTGTATGATCAGGTAGATCATGTATGTTGATATGTATCATGTATGATCAGGTGGATCATGTATTTGTATTTGTATCAGGCGGATGCATTGTATGATCGCGAGGATCATGTATGATGATATGTATCAGGTAGATTCTTGGTATGCATCAGGTAGATGCATTGTATGATAAGGATGATCATGGATGATGAGCTTCAGGATGCTGCTCCAGATGACATGCAGCAGGATGTTGCAGTGATGATGATCAGGATGATCATGTGTACATCAGGATGATGTATGGTGAGTATTAGGTTGATACTATGTGGCTGTGGAACATGTTGTGCAGATAAGCATGTAATTTGTGCCCTGGGAGATTTGCAGATAGTCTTTCGAGGTTTTTCCTATGGCATGTAATTTTTACCCTGGGATATCTAGCAAATGCTCTTTTGAGGTTTTGCTTGAGAGGACATATAATTTGTGCCCTGGGAGATTTGCAGATAGTATTTCGAGGTTTTTCCTATGGCATTTAATTTGTGCCCTAGGATATCTGGCAGATGCTCTTTCGAGGTTTTGTCCTATGGCATGTAATTTGTGCCCTGGGAGATCCGATAGGTTGAGCCGTGTGCTCGTAATCAGTCCTGCGATGCTCTTTCGAGGTTTCTCCATGACCACATGTAATTTGTGCCCTGGGAGATCTGATAGGTTGAGCCTTGTGCTCGTAATCAGTCCTGGGATGCTCTTTCGAGGTTTTGTGGTGACCACATGTAATTTGTGCCCTGAGAGATCCGATAGGTTGAGCCTTGTGCTTGTAATTACTCCCGGGATTCTCTTTCAAGGTTTTGTGGTGGGATCACATGTAATAAGTCCTAGAGATCTGGACAGGATGAAAAAGGCCTCAGATGCTCTTTAGGGTTCTTGCTAGTTAAGAGACTCTTTTAAGGTTTTGTGACGCATGTAATAAGTCCTGAGATTTCCACAGTATGACCAGCGATGACGAAGACCTGCAGGTGGTGGGCCTACATCCAGTATGAAAAAGGACTTGCTCTGTAGAACTTCCTATGATGAGTAGATTCAGAGATTGATTGAGATAGCAGCAGCAGTGACGATGATCCAGAGAAGATGACTTGTGCTAGAAGACCTATGTCGAGAAATACCTTCCTAGTTAAGAGGGAGTGTTGATGTATATGTAACTTCGGAATGTATTTCACATATATGTATATTGTTTCCTATAGATATGTTATTATTCCTCTATACGGAAGTGTCGTCATTTGTATTGTATGTTCCATAACTTATACTTGATGGGTTAATAGACGACCTTGTTGGGGTCGGCCCTGTATAAGTCATGTGGGTCAAAGGGTTATTAGACCACCCTATTGGGGGTCGGCAATGGGGTTCAAAGGGTTATTAGACCACCCTAGTGGGGGTCGGCCTAGTCAGTATTATGTTAAGTGGTTAAGTTGAGGCCGACCTAGTTGATTAAAGGTCAAGTCAAGTTAGTGTATAAATAGAGAGTGTGTCTCTCTCATTTTACACATTCTATTCTCTCACTCACACTTGGGAGAGTGGCACACTTGTGGAGGAGGAGGCTCTGCTGCTAGGAGAAGACTATCTCTTGTATTCTGGTTGTATCATTGCTCTATCTATCTCTGAGGAAGTTATTGGGGTTTTTCACCTTTATGGTTTTCCCCAAGTAAACTCTGTGTCTCTTGTGTGCTTGCATTATTGTGTCCATGATTGATATGCTGTAGATTTGTTGTACATGTTGTTCTCTAGGTTAAGATCCTAGATCAGAATGAAGTAAATTTTTAAAATTTAACATGGTATCAGAGCTAGCCTGAAAGAAGGCATGATATGGCATGTATGACACTTGTTGCACTTACGATGCTAGGGCTTGATATAGCAAACACCAATCATCATAGAACTTTCGCTATAAATCTGTTTTGACGAAGTTTTCGGATCTGAAACATTTATAGGTCAAATATCAGATCCCCATGTACCTTTGTCGAAAGGAAAACCTCTAATTAGTTGTACTTTGTGATTTATGATCTGTACAATATAGGGTTTCTACCTCTTCCAGATCTGAGTCAAAATCAAGTGACCTTGGGAAAAATGTCATAACTTGGGATAGGAAGCTCCAAATGCAATTTCGTAAAAATTGAAAGGTAGTACACAGACTGTAATAGCTCAGGAAAATTTTTTAGAGGCCGAAGTTGAACCGATGACACGTGTAACCCCGTACAATTTCGCTCTCCTGTATTATCCCATAAAAAGGTCACGTTGCGACACATGGCATAACTCTCTCTCAGAGAATCCAATTGAGGTCAGACCTATCGATATGGAAAGATAACAGGTCAAGATATCTCAAGAAAATGTTTCAGAGGCCGAAGTTGAACCAGTGACACGTGGCACATCGTACAAGTTCGCTCTCCTGTATTATCCCATAAAAAGGTCACGTTGCGACACTTGGCATAACTCTCTCTTAGAGAATCCAATTGAGGTCAGACCTATCGGGATGGAAAGATAACAGGTCAGGCTATCTCAGGAAAATTGTTCAGACCCTGTGGATCTAAAAGTTAGGAATTACACTAGAAACAATCAGGTACATATTTCTGTCAAAACAGAATTATTTTTGAGTACCTTCATTCATGGCTTCCGGAATTTAGGGCTTCGGAGAAAGTTGGAGGTTTTGTAATCGGAGACCACGACTGGATGCTACTCATCAAAATCGAAATTTAGAGACCAAGATCAGATTTTTTGGTTGGGCAGAAGGCCGGGCTTGAACAAACCCAGTACGGGACTTTGATCGGAAAGATGGAAAATTAGGGCTTCTGTAAAAAGTGACAGGTAGTACAGGTAGTACACAGATTGTAATAGCCCAAGAAAATTTTTTAGAGGCCGAAGTTGAACCGATGACACGTGTAACCCCGTACAATTTCCCTCTCCTGTATTATCCCATAAAAAGGTCATGTTGCGACACATGGCATAACTATATCTCAAAGAATACAATTGAGGTCAGACCTATCGATATGGAAAGATAACAGGTCAAGATATCTCAAGAAAATTTTTCAGAGGCCGAAGTTGAACCAGTGACACGTGGCACATCGTACAAGTTCGCTCTCCTGTATTATCCCATAAACAGGTCACGTTGCAATACTTGGCATCATTCTCTCTCAGAGAATCCAATTGAGGTCAGACCTATCTGGATGGAAAGATAACAGGTCAGGCTATCTCAGGAAAATTGTTCAGACCCTGTGGATCTAAAAGTTAGGAGTTACACTAGAAACAATCAGGTACATATTTTTGTCAAAATAGAATTATTTTTGAGTACCTTCATTCATGGCTTCCAAAATTTAGGGCTTCGGAGAAAGTTGGAATTTTTGTAATCGAAGACCACGGCTAGATGCTACTCATCAAAATCGAAATTTAGAGACCAAGATCGGATTTTTTGGTTGGGCAGAAGGCCGGGCTTGAACAAACCCAGTTCGGGACTTTGATCGGAAAGATGGAAAATTAGGGCTTCTCTAAAATTGGAATTTTGGAAATCTGTGACCACAGCTGGAAGCTCCTCAGAAAAATTGAAGCTTAGAGTTTTGAATCAAATATTTTGGTTGGGTGAAGCTCCGGCAAAACTCAAACCCTAATTTAGGGTCCTCCCAGTGAATCCAGAAATCTAAAATGCAATTTCGAGGGGTGAAACTTTGCAGTTTTCAAATTCTGAATATACCAACTTGATCAGCTCATCAAGGAGCATATTTCTATCCTTTCAGAAGTTTGAAATTCAAAGTTTGAATTTTTGGGGTTTCTTTGACAAACCCTAATCCAACTCCAGGTTTAGTTCTTGCAAATCAAGTGGAATGGGTTAATCCTAGAATAAGATGGATTGGTCACCTGCATAAGTGAAGAAGTTCTTGTCTCAGTGGGAGATGAGGCTAAGGCCTTCCATAAGAAGATTACAAGCAATCTTGACAGGTATGGCTTATAGGTATGTTTCATGGTTAATGTGTGTCTTCATATCATTACAGTACAATCTTGATTAATTACTAGACTTGTCGTATCACCTTAATAGAAGATATTCATTGATTAAGGTTTTGAAACTTATGAATGTCCTAATATATTGTGATGTTGTATGAGGTTTATGTTGTTCGCTAACATAAAAGGTACGCCAAGAAAGACAAATCATGTTCTACTTCAAGAACATATGATCATGGTGACATGAAGACAAAGATTCATCCATTGTCATGGATCACATAGAAGATCTACTTTCGAGGTATGTATAACTTGGTCCTACAATGGTTAACCTATGAGACATGCAGGTTACTAGCACAAGTCATTGAAGAGAGCCATAAGACATTATGCGGGTATGTTAGACATAACTAGATAGCATGCTAATTCAGGTATGCTTTTCCTATATCAAGCTAGAATCCTACCTTGTGTTAGGATCTTATAATGTTGTGTTGTTGATAATGATTATTCATGAAGTCATAGGTTTGAATAGTCATGGTTGTATGCATATTATGTTTCTTACCATAATTGATGATTTAACTAATTAGAAGATTCCTATGATCAAATAAGAATATGCATGAGTAAAAGAAGACTTCCCTGAAACCTTGAATACTAATGTTTATTATCTGTGAATGATCATGACTATACATGTTTAAGATTATTGTGTTTTGATAGTATTAAGATTATACTAATAAATGTGTGGTTATGTATGCGACCTCAAGGATAACACAATGATGATACTAATAAGCATGCATAGTGATTAAGGATGGATGTAAGTTCAAGGATAGGTAATCCAGGAAGCAAAGATCAAGAGGGAGCTCACTCCAGTTGTTCCTGCAAGAAAGCAAAGGAGCACACTTCAGTAGTTTCTGCAAGGATGCAGATATTCAGAGGGAGTTGAACACTTCTCACAATCCACATCAGAATGGAGTTGCAAATATTCAGAGGGAGTCCACCCAGCAACCAAACAAAGATAAGTATTTGAATTGTCATTTCTTACATAATGTTATTCAATGATGTATATGCTTATGTTCCTAGAATTAGGTTGTGTATTATGCATAGTTGCATTGATGAACAGTATACTACTAATATACATGGGTAAGTGGCCTATGGCACTATACAACATTCCATTGCTACTTATCTAGAATGAAACCTCTTTGCTGACATGTTAGGAGTTGTGCACACTCTTAACAATGTTCTGGTAGAGATTGGAAGGCATCTAGAAAGTAACGAGATAAGGATAAATGTTGTATTGAAGCATTGGCTAAGATAATTGCATGACTGTATGACATATTTATTTATGTGTAAGAATTGTTCTGAAAACTATGAGATGTTTTCTAATCATGTAATTTAACTTGTTGTGTAGGAAAGATTGTATGCCATCACCTACAAAAGAAGAACTACAACATTTGTTCAGCAACAAAATTATCTATTGAAGATATTGAAGTTCTTAGGATATGGGAAGAATGCCATGTTCCGTCGATCATGAAGAATGATGTTTGGGATGCAGTCCCAAGACCTGAAGGGAAGTTTGTTATGAATTCCATATGGATCTATCAAGATCAAGCATGCTGCAGATGGCAGCATAGAGAAATATAAAAGTGATGAAATAGAAGATACACCAGATGGATTTCAAGACATCTTTCTTGAATGGTGTAGTTGAAGAAGAAGTATATGTGGAGCAGCCACTTGGTTCTGAGACACATGACAGGGATTCATATATGTACAGAACTTGGGGATGATGCATTATTTGTTTTTGGCATGGAGGTGTGGCAGATTGCAGATGGAATCTTCCTTGGACAAGGGAAGTATGTAGTAGAGATCCTGAAGAGGTTCGGGATGATGGACTGCAGGGCCATGTCCACACCTATGGCATCGAACCTGAAGTTTCTGTGTGATTCTTCATATGATCCGGTTGATGTCACTATGTATCGTCAGATGATTGGGTCCTCTATGTACTTGAAGAACACTAGACCAGATATTTGCTTTGCGTTGAACACATTGAGCCAGTTCCTGAAGGATCCGAGGGGTGTTCACCTGGTTGTTGTAAAGCATATTATGAGGTACCTGAAGGGTACAATTGATTATGGGCTCAAGTATGATGTGAATCAAAAGTTTAACCTGCAGGGTTATGTTGATTCAGATTGGGCAGACATTGTTGCAAATAGGGATCAGGTGTGATCTCTTGGTTTAGCAGGAAGCAGTCCTGTGTAGAACTGAGTACAACCGAAGTAGAGTATGTTGCGACGTATGAGCAGGTTGCAGATGTTTTGACCAAGTCATTGGGTAGAGTGCAGTTTGATTACTTCAGAGAGAGGCTTGGTGCACTTCAGATCGAGGTTCCTTCCAAAGGGAAGTGATGAGTCCGGAAGATGTAGATGCACATGAGCTTTTCTGACATGGTTGATGTGTTCTCCTTTTGTCGTGATGTAATTGCTGAGCCATTTTTCACATGGTGGTAGATGTGTTCTCCCATGGTGAAAAAGTAAGGGCTGGAGCCTTCCCGAATGGTGGTAGATGTGTTCTCCCATGTCGGTGGTGTAAGTGATGGATGATGTGCATCTGGGCTATGCTTCGTGGACGATGAGATGATCTGAAGAGGATGATGCTATGATGATCAGGAGGATCATGGATGATGAGCATTAGGACGATGCTCTAGTTACTGCTCTGTATATACATCATGTCGGACATTGGATATGATCAGTTGGATCGTTTATATGTATGTACGCATCATGTTGGATGCTAGATATGATTGGTTGGATCATTTGTATGTATTTTGTGTATGCATCATGTTGGATGCTTGGACCATGTATTTGTATATGTATCAGGCGGATACATTGTATGATCAGGTAGATCATGTATGTTGATATGTATCATGTATGATCAGGTGGATCATGTATTTGTATTTGTATCAAGTGGATGCATTGTATGATCAGGAGGATCATGTATGATGATATGTATCAGGTAGATACTTGGTATGCATCAGGTAGATGAATTGTATGATAAGGATGATCATGGATGACGAGCTTCAGGATGTTGCTCCAGATGACATGTAGCAGGATGTTGTAGTGATGATGATCAGGATGATCATGTGTACATCAGGATGATGTATGGTGAGTATTAGGTTGATACTATGTGGCCGTGGAACATGTTGTGTAGATAAGCATGTAATTTGTGCCCTGGGAGATTTGCAGATAGTCTTTCGAAGTTTTGCCTATGGCATGTAATTTGTACCCTGGGATATCTGGAAAATGCTCTTTCGAGGTTTTGCTTGGGAGGACATATAATTTGTGCCCTGGGAGATTTGTAGATAGTATTTCGAGGTTTTGCCTATGGCATGTAATTTGTGCCTTGGGATATCTGGTAGATGCTCTTTTGAGGTTTTGTCCTATGGCATGTAATTTGTGCCCTGGGAGATCGGATAGGTTGAGCCGTGTGCTCGTAATCAGTCCTGGGATGCTCTTTCGAGGTTTTTCCATGACCACATGTAATTTGTGCCTTGTGAGATCTGATAGGTTGAGCCTTGTGCTCGTAATCAGTCCTGGGATGCTCTTTCGAGGTTTTGTGGTGACCACATGTAATTTGTGCCCTGAGAGATCCGATAGGTTGAGCCTTGTGCTTGTAATCAGTCCTGGGATTCTCTTTCGAGGTTTTGTGGTGGGGTCACATGTAATAAGTCCTGGAGATCTGGACAGGATGAAAAAGGCCTCAGATGTTCTTTAGGGTTCTTGCTAGTCAAGAGACTCTTTTAAGGTTTTGTGACGCATGTAATAAGTCCTGAGATTTCCACAGTATGACCAGTGATGACGAAGACCTGCAGGTGGTGGGCCTACATCCAGTATGAAAAGGGACTGGCTCTGTAGAACTTCCTATGATGAGTAGATTCAAAGATTGATTGAGATAGCAGCAGCAGTGACGATGATCTAGAGAAGATGACTTGTGCTAGAAGACCTGTGTTGAGAAATACCTTCCTAGTTAAGAGGGAGTGTTGATGTATATGTAACTTCGGAATGTATTTCAAATATATGTATATTGTATTCCTATAGAGATGTTATTTTATTCCTCTATACGGAAGTGGTTGTATTCCTATAGATATGTTATTATTCCTCTATACGGAAGTGTCATCATTTATATTGTGTCATAACTTATACTTGATGGGTTATTAGACGACCTTGTTGGGGTTGGCCCTGTATAAGTCATGTGGGTCAAAGGGTTATTATACCACCCTATTGGGGGTCGGCAATGTGGGTCAAAGGGTTATTAGACCACCCTAGTGGTGGTCGGCCCAGTTAGCATTATGTTAAGTGGTTAAGTTGAGGCCGACCTAGTTGATTAAAGGTCAAGTCAAGTTAGTGTATAAATAGAGAGTGTGTCTCTCTCATTTTACACATTCTATTCTCTCACTCACACTTGGGAGAGTGGCACACTTGTGGAGGAGGAGGCTCTGCTGCTAGGAGAAGCCTATCTCTTGTATTCTGGTTGTATCATTGCTCTATCTATCTCTGAGGAAGTTATTGGGGTTTTTCACCTTTATGGTTTTCCCCAAGTAAACTCTGTGTCTCTTGTGTGCTTGCAGTATTGTTTCCATGATTGATATGCTGTAGATTTGTTGTACATTCTGTTCTCTCAGTTAAGATCCTAGATCAGATTGAAGTAAATTCTAAAAATTTAACATTTATTAGCAATACAATTATAGATAAATTGAAGAACATGTTCTTGTGCTAATCTTTCTCCCTGACCGTTGAATTTTACTTATATCAGTAAATTAACTTTTTTTGTAGAAAAATATTTGCATGAAAAAGTTTGGGCTGGAGCCATTGTAAAATAATCAAATTAAAGAACTAGCTCAAATGACCTTAATTATTAGATGGCCCTCCTTCCAGTGCTATTTGTTAATGCCTAGAGTTGTCCCACACGTCAATGCAAAGGAGATAGCCCAGCCAAAAGCATCAGATAACCCTACGCAAGAATTACCCTATCCCTAATTTGTTTGGTGTAGCTTAGTCCAACGAGTTTTACAGATCCATTTTCTGTCGAGTGGAATTGCTCCTCAAAGAGGAGACGTTCAAACATATCTGCAACTAATTCCTAAATGCAAGTTTAATGCAATCTAACTTCTAATCTAAGATGCAAATTAAAGCATATTGAAATCTAAATCTACTACAATCAGTTTATATCATTCTTCCAATCTATAATAAATGACAATAATGCACATTCAAATAATTGACAAAACGAAAGCAAAAATGCTAATTAATAAATTGATCATTTAAAATAGAGATTGTAACAATTAGTATTCTCGAAGATATCCCAAAATATGCAATTGATTATCAAACTGATAAATCATATCAACATCAATCAACAAGTCAGACAAACTGAAAATTATGCAATAAATAATGACCGGGAAGACATTGGGATCCTGCTTATCGCAAATTAAACAAGAGTAGTACTGCAATTGATTATAAATTCTGTATTCTAAGCATATGCAACAAAATATGAACATAGGATGACAATCAAATGTTCTAGAAATGAATTGCATAATTGAAATTGAAAATAAGAATTAAGAAAAATGCAAAACAAACTCAATTTATTGATGAACCAATATCAATGTGACAGAAGATCTCTGAATCTGTTCAACTAGCTCTTGAAAGAATTTATAGGGCATCATTTACAGATTCGAACAATAAACCATCAACATGAAAATGCTTGAAAAGTTTATATTACATAGAACAACAATAATTTTCTCTTTGGATATCCCCCCCGTCTATTTGCATATCATAAAGGTATTTTTATAAAATGAATGATAAAGAAGATTAGATCATTTCCCTCAATCCCTGAGTTAACTGGTTGAGTCGTTCCATTTAGCAAATCCATGCATGAGAAAAATATGGGAAATTCTGTTTTGGAAAACCAGTCAAATCTCCCAAATAACACATTTTTCTAGGAATTATACCCTAAATTTAACTAATTTGACTCATTCTACACAAAACCCATGTTTCATATTTTCTAGAGTCATCTCGATAGCTCCAGAAATCACGTCCAAAAATCACTACTCCTTCAACATGATGTAGCTTTAATTCCTCATGATACGCGATGTTAATTGATCTCTTCAAATCCAAATATACACCTATACAATCCAAAATAATAAATTAAAATCAATAAACATCATTCCAAATCAAAAGTAACAAATTCAAATCAATGTAGATCTATTTGCAAATCAAATCATAACCAAAATAGGAAAATATAGGTCAAATCCGAAATTGTTTTTTCAAGCAGATTTTTGGGGTGTTTAAACTATTCATTTGGAAAAAATGATGTTCCCAAATCATTTTTCATCTTCCTAGCTTTCCAATGAGCTATCTCGGGCTCAATTTGGAATTCTAAATCTCAAGATATATGTTAGGAACCCATGTCAACCCTTCTCTTTACTTTGTTAGTATATTGTTGTTCAATGCATATGCTTTGTAAGTCATCTCGTGAGTATATTGTATTATCCCACGTTGTTAGTATATTGTTATTGGACGCATATGCTTTGTAAGTCATCCCGTGAGTATATTGTATTATCCCACATTCATGGGGACTAATAGTTGTTTAGCTTAAACTTAGTATATAAGTACGTGTTGAGGCCAATGAAGGTATCCACAAGTTATTTGTTTGAGATTTTTCAAAGGAGGTTGCCCCCTCAAAGTGGCTTGCGATCAATAAATCCCTTCTATGTTCTACTATTTCTGATATATCGTGCATTTTCATCATTTAATTGTTGGAGGTTCTCTAGATCTGGTATCAGAGCACTTTCTTGGGCTCGTGGGGTTGAATTTTTGACAATTTGTTTTTTCCGCAGTGGCTTCCAGGCACTGTGATTATTGAAGTAGTTATTTTTCCTTGCATCTGTATTATTCCTTTCAATTGCAGGTTCGGATATGGGAATAATACCTATCCACTTAACCATGGGAAGGACCTGGTCATAACCCTAAAACTCATTGTGAGGAGTACCACAGGAACCCTGAAGTAGCTGGCCCATTGAGAGGACCTTCCAGCGAAAAGGGAAACGGTCCCTACCTGATTGACTAGTTATCACTCGTGAGGTAAACCAAGAGCTGTTGTTTGTGGAAAAACAATTATCGGTAAACCAAGGGCTGTCGTTTGTGCATTAGGAAACCATGTAAACCCTTCTATTTACTTTGTTAGTATATTGTTGTTGGACGCATATGTTTTGTAAGTCGTCCTGTAGTATTTGTTGATCCATAGTTTGTATTATTGTTGTTGGACACATATGCTTTGTAAGTCATCCCATAGTAATTGTTGATCCATAGTTTCTATTGGCCCATGGTTTGTATTGGCACATGGTATTGACCCATGGTATTGGCGCCTAGACTTAGTATATAAGTTTATGTTGAGACCAATGAAGGTACCGTGAAGTTATTTTGTATTGAGCTTGCTCAAAGGAGGTTTCCCCCTCAAAGTGGCTTGCGATCAATAAAAATATTTTGTGATATGATATATCATGTATTTCATCAATTAATTGTTGCAGGTTCTTCACATCTGGTATCAAAGCACTTTCTTGGGCTCGTTTGGTGAAATTTTTGCCAAATTTTCTTTTCGCATCTGTTGCAAGTTCAGATATGGGAATAATCCCTATCCGCTTAACTGTGGGAAGTACTTGGGCATAATCCCTAAAAATCATTGTGAGGAGTACCATAGGAACCCCAAAGTAGCTGGCCCTTTGAGAGGACCCTCCAGTGAAAAGGGAAACAAAACCTACCTGATTGACTAGCTCCCACCCGTGAGGAAAACCAAGAGTTGTAGTTTGTGGCAAAGTGGTTATCAGTTTTACCTGAGCCGTGGAGTGAGGGGTACTGCCCCAATACGCAAGTCGTCAGAAAAAATTGGTGGCTGAGTGAATCCCCTGAACCATAAGGAAGCTGAGCATACTTGGGGTCCATATCTATTTTCAACTGATAAATCGCAGATTTCCTCTATCCAGAACTGTTTCCTGTCACTTTTGCGCCGTTGCAAATCCTTCTGTCGTTGCAGATCCATCTGTTTCTGATCCCTTCTGCGTTGTAGTAGATCCATTTGTTTCCCTGACACCCTTGTATTCCCATTCTGCATATCATTCTTGAGGATCCTATCCCAAATTCCACTTCCAAAGCCAGAAATCCCACATTTTTCTATTTTTAGGGTTTGTCATAACTTCTTCGACTTTCATCCAATCGCCTTCAAATTTTACCATAGAGTTCCTTTCTTATTTCTGCTTCTTTGTCCCTCTTTTTCAAATTTTCTCATTCTTTCACCCCGCTTATGAAATATTCCTTTTCTACTTCCCTATCCATTTGAAAATGTCCAAAACCTAGTCAAACCCAAATTACCCATCAGATGTTTTCCCAAATCCAGATTTTCCTTTACTGAAACAGTTTTTGTTTTTGTTTTTCTACTCACTAAAAAAAAACTCCCGGTTATGGTTGTCACCCGCATAGGAGAAAAAACCATGGAGGAAGCACTTGCAGCCATCCAAACCAAACTCCAAGAAAAGCCAGAAAAAATTCTCGGCCTTCATCTTTAGCATTCAGCCATGAATAACAAATGACAGTCCAAGTCTTCATCAGATAATGGGTTCTCTTCTTCCAGCAATTTTCATGGTCCGAAGCTTGATTTTCCTCGCTTCAATGGTATTGATCCGACTGGATGGATCTATCATGCAGAATAGTATTTCAGTCTGCATAATACTTTTGATGTCAACAAAGTTCCACTTGCATCCTTTCATTTGGAATAGGAAGCTCTTCAATGGTACCGTTGGTACATCAAGGCTCATGAAGAGCCAAAATGGCCAGATTTTTTCCAGCTCCTTTGGCAATGATTTAGTCCTAGTGCTTTTGATGAATTCATAGGGGCCCTTGCTAAACTTCTCCAAATTGGCACTATGAGAGAGTATCAAACTGAATTTGAGAAACTAGCCAACCACACCAAAGGATTTCCTGATGACTTATACTAGAGTTGTTTTATCAGTGGTCTAAAGGATGCAATCCGCTTTGAGGTCAAAATGTTCTATCTCAACACAATTATGGAAGCCCTAGAGTTGGCTAAGTTGGAAAAAGACAAGATTGCAGCCCAACAACGCTCCAAACCCACTTTTGTTCCCTTCCGAAATATGGGTTCTCAACGACCTCCCATCCCGCTAGCTCCTCGACCAACTCCTATCAAGCATTTGTCTGAAACAGAGATGCAGGCACGTGGAGAAAAAGGGCTTTGTTATAATTGTGAAATTCACTCGGGGACATAGATGTGTTCAGCAAAAGCTCTATCTCTTGGATGTGGATTCCTTGCCTGCCTCTGAAATTGGTGAAGAAACTCCAGATACAATAGATGATCAGGTCGACATCCAGGAGCCGCCTATTGACCCTCCGTCTTAGGATGAAAACCCAAAGATATCTCTCCATGCTTTATCTAGAATCACCATCCCGCAAACAATGTAGGTTAGGGGTTATTTCAAGATGCTTCCTCTTACAATACTCATTGATTCTGGTAGCAATCATAACTTCATTGATCCTCGGATCGCCAAATAGGCTGATTGTTTTTTCCATCCCTGCTCCAACTTTGAAGTCATGGTTGCCAATGGTGGCACCTTACCTTGCAAAGGGAAGTGTCGCAATGTGTGTATCCCTATGGGAGATTATAACCCGTGCTCTGACATGATTTCCTTGACCTTAGGTAGATGTCATGTGGTTTTGGGTGCTCAATGGCTATGCACACTTGGCCCCATCTTATGGGATTTTGATGAAATTTGGATGTAGTTTTCACCCAATGGAAAAAAACACACACAATGACAGGCTTACAACCAGGGTCTCTCAGCATCATCAGTTCACATCGCATGGAAAAAATCCTTAAGAAGAATTCACATGGTGTCATTGCTTAGCTCCATTCCATTCAGATGCAACCTTCAACGGTCTCCACTACTGTAGCTAGGGTTTTCACCCTAGCATGTGCGAATGGGAACCTACTAAGGAGAAGGGCCTCCTTAGTAGAATTTCAGTAAAATAGTAAATTTAAACAGTAAAACAATATGAAATCTAAGCTAACATGTGCATTAATAGGAAATAAAAAGACAATGACAAGATAATAATTTTTTTTTCTTTTGTATTATGGTATGACCAAAATTATATTTACCTCAGATATGGAGGTTGGTGGAGCTCTTGCAGTAGTCCAGGAGGGCTGCTTCTGTTCTCTAATGGGTTCCTTCTCCTTCTCCAATGTGTTTGGATAATGGGCCAAAAGGGGCACTCAAATGGGAAACTAGCTCAAATGGTAAGCTAAGGTTTCAAGAGTGATTTTGGCAGAGTGAGGATAGGATAGATTGTGGATGTAAAATGGGGAGCCTCCATCACCTATTTACAGGTTTTTAGTGGTAGAGTATTGACCCATGGTTTTTGGCACCATATGGTTTAGGTCAATTGTTTAGGGTTTTGCTTCCTTTTCCCCTCTTTTTCCTCTTTTTTATATTTTTTATTCCCTTTTATTTGATTTTTGGGAATTTAGGGCCCTTTTGGAGGGTTTTTTCTATCTTTTGAGGGAATTTAAATTATTTTTGGGGGAAAAGGGGGTTTTTTGGCCTTTTGGTGGATTTTTAATGGTTTTTTAAGGTTTTGGAAGCAAATATGGTAGGAAATATAGACAAATGAGTCATGTAATGAGGGAGGTGAGATGGTGAGCACTTTTTGGGTGTTAACAGATTGCCCCCTGATGTGTGAGGGCAGGAGATCATCGTATGGCCAATAGAAATCATAGGTCTTGTATGGTTTTCCCGGGGAGTGGAGAAAAGAAGAAACGAACTAGAGCCCAGAACAATGGTCCCAAACAAACTGCAAAAACTGAAAATACATGACCTCAATAATGAATGAGGAATAATCTCAATATATGGACGAGGCGGGCATACCCATGCTCATATCAAGATATATAGAATAACAATGAGGCCCAAAAAGGGGACCTGAAAGATACATGGAGAACTACTATGTACATCATAATGGTCCAGAGGGGACACAAATCTGGGACATACTGCCGGTCTGACCATGTCTTAGCTGAAGAACTGATACACTAGAATAATAATAGTGTTGCTGAGTGTGGTACCAGAGGAACTGATAAGCTATTGCATCATAATGACGGGGGGTCATACCCTCAATGGTACACTGGACTATAGCTATACTGGGTACTCAAGGAAGCATCTGAGTGAGTGGCCTCCGAATACAATCGTCGACGCAACCGGGATATCCATGGAAACACATAACTGGGTGTTCTGAAGTGACTCACCAATGTGCTAGAGTCGGGGGAAATCCGGGGTCTTTGACCAATAACTGAAGGGATACATACCCTGTACGAATCTCAATGGTGCGATCAAGGTGTTGAAGTCGAGCATGTGAGAAACAACCATTCGGAGAGGCATTGAGGACTCCAGTCAAAATGGTCCATATGCACTCACCATAGATGGTGATGAGTCCAAGGCACAAGGACCTTTGGGTCTATCCTCTGGAATAGATGGGATGGCTTCGACAGAGGGAGACCTGCAACTAGCAAGGCAATGATGTTTCCTTGATAGGAGCACGAGGTGGATAACCGAAGTGTGAGAGTACTGATGGTAGGACTGACATACTGTGGAGGTGGGGAATAACTGGGAAAATAGAGTGGGCGGACTCAAACTTCCTTTGTTCAGAGTATGATGGCGGGGATGATAGGGCAACATATGAAATTGACTGGTGGGAAGGGGATCATAGCTTTAAGGGACCAGGGATAGTTACTGGAATGAGGGATACTCAAGTTGGTGTAGGATGGCAGGAGACTCTGAGGGTGGTATATCGCAGAATACTCTGAACAAAGGCAACCTTATGGGGGGTGCTGTCGAGATGATTGATCATAGTGCCGAGAGGCACCGGTGGGGACTTCTTCATGGTTTAAGGAGATGGAAGAAGTCTGCTCAAAATGGTGCTATCATGTGGATTTATACGAGCCCAGGACAGTTCATGCTCGTGATTGCTTTCAATTTTAAGGAGTCTGAATGCAATAAGAAGACTCTGAAATAATGGAGTGGTACCGTCGTGTGGATTTGTACGAGCCCAGGATGGTGCATGCTTGTGGATGCTTTCAATTTTAGAGAGTCTGAAAGCAATAAGAAGACTCCAGGGGGGGTTCTTTTTTGTGTGTTAGTCTCCAAGGCCTGAAATAGCATAAAAGGATGCAACGAAGAAATATTCTAGCCGGTGTGACTAGAGTATTCCTTTTTCGTAATTAGTCTACCGGGTCCGGAAAAGGGTTAAGCTTATATTAGATAGACGCCCTTTCAGGTACTTTAACGAGCATGAAATGAAGCAATATTGCTTGGCGATCTTTTCATTCTTTTAGGAGTCATAAAAGAGCTTAACATAAACTCCCTAAGTGCCTTTTTCGTAAAGGACTTGTCCGGCCCGAAAAAGGGATAAAATTATACCGAACAAAAGGACTGGCCAAGCAAGGAGAGAGTGTTCAATCAAGGGACATCGATGAGAACCAAGAACGAGGGTTGGGGGGAAACACTGGTGGGACTCCTTGTGGGATGATGAATGGTGGAAAAATAACAAAATAATTGTAGTATGAATGGAGTGAATGGCTCATGTATAAATGTGTAACAATTTGATGGCGGTCGATGTGGTGCGTAAACCGAGGCAGCAAGGTGTCGGGAGACAATGTTGAAACTGTTTATGGTGAGAGTGAGAAATGATCTCAAGCATCATCACGAGCTCAGAAAACTGAATCCGGTGATATAAAAAGCATCAAAAATGGATAATCGCCGAGGTGGCGCGCAAACCGAGATGACTAGGGGCTGGTGAAAAATGCTCAAAAAATATGGGGTTGAGAGCGAGAAATGATCTCAAGCATCATCACGGGCTTGGAGAATTGAATCCGATGGTATAAGGAATGCTAAAAACTGACAATGGATGATGTGGTGCATAAATCAAGATGGCGAGGTGCATGGAAAAAATTCCAAAAAAGGGGTTCAGAGAAAACGAGAAACTGAGTCGACCATGCTAAAGGTCTCGTCGTTCTGATTCTAGTGGTGGAAATGGTTTGGAAAATGGACTCCGTATGGATCCATAATGGCCAAATCAAGAAAAAGTCAACTGTCAATAAATAGTAAGTGGACCCATAATGCCAAGTGTCATTTGTGTGGTTGACTTTGACAGGAGAGTGTGGTGGGCCAGAGTAGATTTGGCATTTCTGGGCGATTGGACTGGTCGATTTCATTTCCATAAGTTGTAGGTATTTCACTGAACTCATTTCCGTGAGTTGCAGGTAGTGGGTCCTCAGGGAGGGTTGTACGGTCCACGCGGGTGTGGATCGCGGGTTTCAAGGTGATGGCCATGATCGTGGATCACGGTTGTGGCCTCCATAGCTGTGATCCAGGATCGCGGCTATGGATTGGATTGTCACAATCCGCGCACATGTCTATGTCTTGGACGACCACCATCTATGATCACAACTGTGGCTGGAACAGCCGCGATCTGCGATCGCAGCTGTGGCCCCCACAAGCGCGATCTGCGATCGCGACTGTAGTCCCGATAGCCACGATTTGGGATCACGACATTAGGCCCCACAACCGCGATCTGGATCAGGATTGTGGAGTCATATCGAGGGGGGTGATGATTTATTTGATGATGTTTTGATGAGTTTTCATTGTGGGATTGACAGGATGCCGAGAGTGTCACCTACCCAAATTTTTGAAAATTATTATTTTACTTGCAAATAGTTTATGTTAAATTTAATTACAAAGTTTTGTAATTATGATCAATTTTGATCAAGGATGAATGTAATTATTGATTATTATTATTTAAATAAATTAATTAGGAGACAAACACCCAAGGGGATTGTTAAATGAGTGTTCATTGACCCACTAGGAGGAATGGAAGCTGTTGGAAGGTATGGGACAGATGGAAGCAATTGCACCACACCACTAGCTGTTGGTTATGGGACAACTACCCCTAAAAATGTGGCAATCTCCCCCAGGTGGTGGGAGTGGGCAGGCAGCTCATTTAATGACCCAGTAACAATTGAAAAGGCCTAGGCAGCCTACATAAGGAAAATTCGAATTGAGCAGGTAGCTCTTACACAATATTTTCTGTAGAAATATTTCCTCATGTGCATCAGGTGATCACTGAGAGATTCAAATATGGAGGCTAGTTGTGAGTGCAATCATTGTTGATGTATATGTAACTTCGGAATGTATTTCATCAGTATATTATATGTATATTTATTGTACCCTTATAAGAGATGTGTTATTCCTCTATAAGGAAGTGTCGTCATGTGGATTGACAAGTGTCGCAAGTGTGTGTACTTGCCGATGGGTTATTAGACCACCTTATGGGGTCGGCCCCAATTAATATATAATATAATGTGGATGTACTAAAGTAGACAAGTCGGCCCCAGTAGGTCACTGGGCAAAAAGGTGAGTATAAATAGAGATAGGAGATCTCTATTTTACTCACTCGGAAAAGTATCTATCTCTCTCTCTGGAAAGTGGCGCACTAGTGAGGAGGAGGAGGATCATCTGCTAGGAGACTATCTCTGTATTATTTGGTTGTATTTTGGTTGAGCCATTGCTCTCTCTATCTCTGAGGAAGTTGTGGGGTTTTTCACCTTAGGGTTTTCCCCACGGAAACTCTGTGTCTCTTGTCTCTATGCTTTTGATTCTTATGATGCTTGTGATGCTTGTCATATTATGATTGTCATGCATTGATATACTGTAGATGTTATTCTCTCAGCAAAGATCCTATAGTATTGTGATTTAATACTGAAATTTTAACATGGTATCAGAGCTTAACTGAGAAGAAGACATTTTGCAGTGACGGAAGCTTGTATTGCTTGTTTATTGGGTTTCTCTCCACAGTTTTTTTGAAATTCAGTATAGTAGATTGGATCTACTCATCAAGGCGCATCTTTCTGTCCAATCAGATTTCAGTTCCGAGCATTTTCAGTTTTGGCCCTAAAAATTAGGGTTTCCACAAAAATAGGAATTTCTGGAAACTGAAGGTACAGCTGGAAGCTCCTTGCAAAAATCGAAGGTTTGAGCTTTGGATCGAGATTTTTGGCTGGGTAGATCTCCGGGAAACTCAAACCCTAATTCAGGGCTCTCCTCAGTGAACCCGGGAGGACAAAAAGGCAATTTTGAAGGACAAGACTTTGCTGATCTCAAATTCTAAATGTACTAGGCTGATCAGCTCTCCAAGGCGCATCTTTCTATCCTTTCAGAATTTTGAAATTCACATTTTGAATTTTTAGGGTTTCTCTGACAAACCCTAATCCGGGACCAGATCCAGTTTTCAGCACTTCAAGTGGTAAGTTCTAAATCTTTTCTATTTCCATTTGAAGTACTCTTAAAGATGTCTCTTCACACCAAGCTTGAGGATAAGCTTGAAGGGGCTGATAACTTCCGAGCCTGGAAGTATAGGATTGGGCTAATCCTGGAAGAGAATGAGTTGGACTCATATGTGAAAGAAGACATCCCTATCCCAGAGGATGAAGAGGCCAAGGTATTGCACAAGAAGAACTTGGTCAAGGCAAAGAGAATCATTGCTGATTCTATCAAAGACCATCTCATACCCCATGTGTCTTCTCTCAAGACACCCAAAGAGATGTTTGAATCTTTGACCAAGCTATTTGAAGGAAAGAACATAAATCGGAAGATGACCCTGCGGAACCAATTGAAAGCAGTAAAGTTTCAGAATGGGGAAACCATTCAATCCTACTTTTCAAGAGTCTCTCAGATCAAGGAACAATTAGAAGCAGTAGATGAAATGGTGGAGAATGGTGAAGTGGTGATGACCACTCTAAATGGCCTACCCAGGTCATGGGATTCCTTTATTCAAGGAATTTGTGCAAGGAAGAAGTTGATCTCCTTCAGTAGACTTCGGGAAGAATGTTCTCAAGAAGAAGCTAGGCTTATAGCTCGTGAGGAAAAGATGGGAGGTGAAGATCAAGCTCTTGCAGCTCACACCAAAAGAAGCAAAACCAAGAAGGATCACCCTCACCCCAAAAGATTCCATCAAAAGAATAAAAAGGACCTAAGATGCTTCACATGCAATGAGAAGGGTCACTTTGCTTCAGATTGTCCCAAGAACAAAAGGGATAATAAGAACAACTCCAGTAAGAAGAAGAAAGGTAGCAAAAGAAGGTTTCATGCCCATGCTGCCGAAGATGATGAACCTCCAAAGAAGAAGGCTAGGGCAGAAAGTAGTAGTGATGATGACTCATCAAGTGAAGAAGAATATGTTCTAATTTCCGCTCTTACAGGTACCATCTCCCATGGATGTAATGATTGGTTGATTGATAGTGGGGCTTCCAAACACATGACTGGGTTCAAGGAATCATTTGTGAACCTTTCTGAACATGAATCACCCCATAAGGTGAAACTTGGGGATGATTATCAATATCCAATCAAAGGAAGTGGTGAAGCCTCTTACAACTTAGATTCTGGAAAATCTCTGAAGATGAAGGAAGTTCTCTATGTACCTGGGCTCAAGAAGAACTTACTCTCCATCTCTGCTCTAGATGCAAAAGGTATGAGGGTTGCATTTGTTGATGGCCAAGTACTAATGTGGCCAAAGGGAAAGACTATAGATGATGCAGTAGTGATTGGAGAGCAAGAGGGAGGCTTGTATAAATTAAAGGGTCAACCTGAACATGCCATGGTACATGAATCCATGGAGCCAAGTGAACTTTGGCATAGGAGACTTGCTCACATGCACTATAGAGCACTTCCAATTGCAAGCAAGGCTGTAGAAGGTCTTCCTGAAATCAAGACCAAACATGAAGGGGTTTGCAAAGGATGTGCAAAAGGTAAGAACACTAAGAAGGCTTTCCCAAGCAGTGAAAGCAAGGCAAAAGACATCCTGGAAATCATCCACTCAGATGTATGTGGCCCCATGTCATCCAGTTCCCTAAGTGGGTATGTTTACTATGTATCATTTATTGATGACTTCTCCAGGAAGACTTGGGTATACTTCTTGAAGGGCAAAGATGAGGTGTTTGATAAATTCAAGGAATTCAAAAACTTGATGGAAAATCAAACTGACAAGAAAATCAAAACATTCAGATCTGACAATGGTGGAGAATTCACCTCAAATGACTTCAAGAAGCTTTGTAGTGATTCAGGGATTAAGAGGGAGTTGACTGCTCCATATAATCCTCAACAGAATGGAGTTGCAGAAAGGAAGAACATAACTATCATGGAAGCAGCAAGGGCAATGTTGCATGACCAGGATCTTCCTATGCATCTTTGGGCAGAAGCAGCTAGAACAGCTGTATATGTGCAGAATAGAACACCCCACAAGATATTGGACAACAAGACACCAGAAGAAGTCTTCTCTGGTAAGAAACCTGAAGTCAGCCATCTCAGAATATTTGGTTGTCCAGTATACACTCATGTCCCAAAGGAGAAGAGGACTAAACTAGATCCTTCAGGAAAGAAAGGCATCTTTGTGGGTTATAGTGAAAGCTCGAAGGCTTACAGAATATATTTTCCAGGGTTCAAGAAGATTGATGTCAGCAGGGATGTAACATTTGATGAAAATTCAGCATTCATCAAATCAAGAAAGGCACCTATTGAAGATTATGAAGAACCTAAGGAAAC
The DNA here is from genome assembly GCA_027924585.1 of Larix kaempferi. NCBI lineage: Eukaryota > Viridiplantae > Streptophyta > Pinopsida > Pinales > Pinaceae > Larix > Larix kaempferi. Next base: position 2,575,696 of record BSBM01001229.1, read on the forward strand.
AAGATTTCAAGACACTACCATGACTGATACAGTTCCAGAAACTGCTCGTGAGTTTGAAGATCCACAAGAACCTGTAGATCCACCTCGTGAGGATAACTCTCACAAGAGGAAACCTGTATGGGCTAGAGAGCTCATTCATGATGCAGAAAGATTTGGCATTCCAGAAGAAGAACACAGAGCAAAGAAGAGAACCAGATCACACACCAGTTATGTTGCTTTACTCTGTGACATCATGAACAAAGAGCCTTCCAGTTATGAAGAGGCAGCAGAAAAGAAAGAATGGAAGGATGCTATGGTTGAGGAATATCAATCAATTATGAAGAATGATGTTTGGGATATTGTCCCAAGACCTAAAGGGAAGTCTGTTGTGACTTCCAAGTGGATCTACAAAATCAAGCATGCTGCAGATGGCAGTGTGGAAAAATATAAAGCAAGATTCGTAGCTCGTGGTTTCTCTCAGAAGGAAGGAATAGACTATGAAGAAACCTTTGCACCTGTAGCCAGATATACTTCCATCAGAACAGTACTTGCCTTGGCCGCAGCAATGAAATGGAAGATACACCAGATGGATGTCAAGACTGCTTTCCTGAACGGTGTAGTAGAAGAGGAAGTATATGTGGAACAGCCACTCGGCTTTGAAATACATGACAGGGAATCTTATGTATGCAGATTGAAGAAAGCCTTGTATGGCTTGAAGCAAGCTCCCAGAACCTGGTATGGTAGGATGGACAGTTTCCTATCTAGTTTGGGCTTTACCAAGAGTAAAGCGGATTCCAACCTTTACTACAAGGTTGAGGAAGGGAATCCTGTGATTCTACTACTATATGTGGATGACCTATTTGTGACAGGAGATGACAGAATGATTGCAGATACCAAGAGGAAGCTTGCAGCGGAATTCGATATGAAAGATTTGGGAATGATGCACTATTTCCTAGGTATGGAGGTGTGGCAGAATGCAGGTGGGATCTTCCTTGGTCAAGGGAAGTACACAGTAGATATCCTGAAGAGATTTGGGATGATGGATTGCAAAGCCATGGCCACACCTATGGCATCGAATCTGAAGCTTCTTTGTGATGCTTCATCTGAGCCAGTTGATGTTTCTATGTATCGTCAGATTATTGGGTCCTTGATGTACCTGACGAACACGAGACCAGATATTTGCTTTGCTGTGAACACATTGAGCCAGTTCCTGACGGATCCGAGGAGTGTTCATCTAGTTGCTGTAAAGCATGTTCTGAGGTACCTGAAGGGTACAGTGGATTATGGGCTCAGATATGAGGCAAATCAAAAGTTTAACCTACAGGGTTATGTTGATTCAGATTGGGCTGGCAGTGCTGCAGATAGGAAGAGCACATCTGGGTGTTGCTTCAGTATGGGATCAGGTGTGATCTCTTGGTTTAGCAGGAAGCAGTCCTGCGTAGCACTGAGTACAGCTGAGGCAGAGTATGTTGCAGCCTGTTCAGCTAGTTGTGAAGCAGTATGGCTACGGAAGCTACTGTCTGAGTTATTTGATCTCCCGTTGGAGGCTACTGGTATCTTCTGTGATAACCAGAGTTGTGTGAAGCTGTCCGAGAACCCAGTGTTTCATGACAGGTCGAAACACATAGAGATCAAATATCACTATATCAGGGATATGGTGCAGAGAGGAGATGTGAAGCTCCTGTATGTTGCGACGGACGACCAGATTGCAGATGTGCTGACGAAGCCACTAGCCAGGGTGAAGTTCGAGTACTTCAGAGAGAGGCTTGGCGTTATTCAGATCGAGGACACTTCGAGGAAGAAGTGATGGACACATTTGCTGAAGCCATTCCAAGCATGATGGAAGGAGGATCCTTCACATGGCTGTGGATGTAAGCGCTGGATGATGAGCATCAGGATGATGTTCTAGTTTCTGCTTGATATGATCAGTTGGATCATTTTATGTATGTATGTACGCATCATGTTGGATGCTGGATATGATCAGTTGGATCATTTTATGTATGTATGTACGCATCATGTTGGATGCTGGATATGATCAGTTGGATCATTTTATGTATATATGTACGCATCATGTTGGATGCAGGATATGATCAGTTGGATCATTTTATGTATGTATGTACGCATCATGTTGGATGCAGGATATGATCAGTTGGATCATGTGTATGTATTGTTTATGCATCATGTTGGATGCTTGGACCATGTATCTGTATATGTATCAGGTGGATACATTGTATGATCAGGTGGATCATGTATGGTGATATGTATCATGTATTTGTATTTGTATCAGGTGGATACATTGATGATCAGGAGGATCATGTATGATGATATGTATCAGGTAGATACTTGGTATGCATCAGGTAGATGCATTGATGATCAGGAGGATCATGTATGATGATATGTATCAGGTAGATACTTGGTATGCATCAGGTAGATGCATTGATGATCAGGAGGATCATGTATGATACTTGGTATGCATCAGGAAGATGCATTGATGATCAGGTAGATCATGCAGCAGGATGTTGCAGTGATGATCAGGATGATCATAGATGACGAGCTTCAGGATGTTGCTCCAGATGACATGCAGCAGGATGTTGCAGTGATGATCAGGATGATCATAGATGATGAGCTTCAGGATGTTGCTCCAGATGACATGCAGCAGGATGTTGCAGTGATGATCAGGATGATCATAGATGACGAGCTTCAGGATGTTGCTCCAGATGACTTGCAGCAGGACGTTGCAGTGATTATGATCAGGACGATCATGAGTACATCAGGATGATGTATGGTGAGTATCAGGTTGATACTCTGTGGCCGTGGATCAGGTTGTGCAGATGAGCATGTCTGGGAGATCCTATAGGTCGGAGTTGTGTACCCGTAACAGCCTGGGATGCTCTTTCGAGACATTGCTCTGGGAGGACATGTAATTCGTTGCCCTGGGAGATCTCAGGTCGGAGTTGTGTACCCGTAACATCCTGAGATGCTCTTGCGAGGTTTTGTCCTATGGCATGTAATTTGGGCCCTGGGAGATTTCAGGTCGGAGTTGTGTACCCGTAACGTCCTGAGATGCTCTTGCGAGGTTTTGCCATGACCACATGTAATTTGTGCCCTAGGAGATCTCAGGTCGCAGTTGTGTACCCGTAACATCCTGAGATGCTCTTGCTAGGTTTTGTGGTGGACCACATGTAATTTGTGCCCTGGGAGATCTTAGGTCGGAGTTGTGTACCCGTAACATCCTAAGATGCTCTTTCGAGGTTTTGTGGTGGGGTCACATGTAATAGCGCCCTGGGAGATCCTACAGGTTGGAGTTGTGTACCCGTAATATCCTGGGATGCTCTTTCGAGGTTTTGTGACGCACGTAAAAGTCCTGAGGATTCCACAGTATGGCCAGTGATGATGAAGACCTGTAGGTGGTGGGCCTACATCCAGTATGAAAAAGGACTAGCTATGTAGAACTTCCTATGACGAGTAGAGACAGAGATTGGACGAGATAGCAGCAGCAGTGACGATGACGATGACGATGCATCGATGATGATGATCCAGAGAAGAAGACTTGTCTAGCAAATCTGTGTCGAGAAATACCCTCCTTGTTAAGAGGGAGTGTTGATGTATATGTAACTTCGGAATGTATTTCATCAGTATATTATATGTATATTTATTGTACCCTTATAAGAGATGTGTTATTCCTCTATAAGGAAGTGTCGTCATGTGGATTGACAAGTGTCGCAAGTGTGTGTACTTGCCGATGGGTTATTAGACCACCTTATGGGGTCGGCCCTAATTAATATATAATATAATGTGGATGTACTAAAGTAGACAAGTCGGCCCCAGTAGGTCACTGGGCAAAAAGGTGAGTATAAATAGAGATAGGAGATCTCTATTTTACTCACTCGAAAAAGTATCTATCTCTCTCTCTGGAAAGTGGCGCACTAGTGAGGAGGAGGAGGATCATCTGCTAGGAGACTATCTCTGTATTATTTGGTTGTATTTTGGTTGAGCCATTGCTCTCTCTATCTCTGAGGAAGTTGTGGGGTTTTTCACCTTAGGGTTTTCCCCACGGAAACTCTGTGTCTCTTGTCTCTATGCTTTTGATTCTTATGATGCTTGTGATGCTTGTCATATTATGATTGTCATGCATTGATATACTGTAGATGTTATTCTCTCAGCAAAGATCCTATAGTATTGTGATTTAATACTGAAATTTTAACAATCATAAGTCTGCATACTATATTTTTCTAAGAAGAACTAGAGGTACTGGTGCAGGTCTTTTGGACTGCTAGCTCTTGAAGATTCTACAAGTTAAGTGCTACTGCAAGTGGAGATCCTAAATTCCTAAGTCTCTTCCTCCTAGTGGTTCAGTGAATAGGCTCGGGGGTCCTAAGGCAGGTACTTGACTGTCTACAGGAATTGGTTGGGTGGAACAGTCTTCTTGGGCTGTTTGTTCCCTACAGATTTATCCAGGTTTTACTGTTTCCTACTTGTTCCAGTTATTTCTGTTTAAAAGTTTGAATGTTAAAGTTTGATGATGAATCGAATTGATAAACCAATATCTACATTTTTCCACATGCTGTTATATGCATCGTACTCTAGTGTAGATAAGCAAATTAAGTATAGATGAATAGATAGGCAAACTGCCATTTGATTCGATAGATAAAGTACAGTGATTGAATTATGTTTTCATTTTCTTCTCTATAGCTAATAACAGTAGTAGTTACTATACAATGTCTATTACAGTAAATAATATTCCTTTGTTTTCATGAAAAACAAATGTTGTATATTCCTTGTATAATTACATTGTGTTTTCCTATCCCTATTATTTACATGAGAAACCATTGCAATATGTAGTTCTGTATATCATATTTAGAAATAACTATTATTGCTGCAAATAAATAAGAAGTGCTAGCTATGATCATAAGCTAGAAATTACAGTCAACATACTTCTCACTCACACACTGTATTTTCCTTCATAAATTCACTATAGAATACTTTATTCATAATCGTTTCAGTATTATTAGAAACTGTAAACAAAGGACTTGCAAACCCTATTTTTATCTTACTCTTATCATTCTACAATTACAATCATATGTATTATTCCTACTGAGTGTCGCTTTATCTATTATTTTACAAAATGTAGATATTACTAAAACATAAAATCATATCAACTGTAAAAACCCTCGATCACATCTTCCAGGTTTCCATTATCATTATCAATAGTAACATGAACACAATTTTTACATCCACATTTAAATTACAGTACAAACCCTAGTTCAACACAAGGGTTGTTTTAGAGTTACATAAATAATATCTTTTATGTTTCAAGAATGAAACTAGAATTCGGGAGTGGCCCTATTCTTTCTCTTTTCAAAACAAAAACCATTACATTGTTTACAGATTTACAAAGTTGGCAAACTTTGTTTTATCTACAAGTTATTGTTCAACTGAACCGTCACGTTTTCCCTACAGTACTCCAATACTTAGCATAAAATACAAACTCTTAACATAAAACGTTTAACTTATAAACAAACTTCTACATTGCCAAGATGTAAATTTCAATACACAGAGTTAATAATCTTCGGCTCTTTTCTTTTATTCCTTCAAAACTTTAAAACAAAAAACATTATCCAAGTTCGAGGTTCGAACCAACATCGGTTTCAAGCTTCACAAAGGAAGCAACATTCACAGTCAACATTACATTTCTAAAATGAAAACCCCACATGGTTTTCTCTCCATCATCTCTGAACTCTTAAACACGAGTTTTACATTTCCCAACTGGATGAAACTATGCATCAAAAAGAATAAATACAGAGAAAATAGATGAAGGTATTTCAATGTAGATTTTTCACTCCAACATAAAAATATTCTTAAAAGGTCAACCGACAGACGACGCCGAAACATGGCAAGATTGGTTACTCACTATTGGAACAACCACATCAATCAAGACTGAAGGAGCACCTATGAGGGTTTTTGGAAGACCCAGAGCTTACCAGGAATGGAGCGTGGCCATCCTTTACCAAACCCTGGTTCATTTTCCTCTTTTGAAACCGGTGCCTGCCAAACAAACTTACAAGCGTTAAACATCATACTTATTAAAACTATAAACCAAACGTTACTAGAATCTCTGAGTTGGGAAGTCACTTACCTTTATAGTTGAAGGCCGAGATCTGTACATACGCCTGTGGACAACGAACTCCTTGCCTTGCATGAGAGTAGAATACCATTTAAATATTGGTTGCAGAAAGATATCTTCCCACTAAAAATATCAGAGAAAGAAATAGCTAAACTATCAACTCGACAATGTTGCAGACCCAAAACTCAACAAATGTTCACGCCATTACAGAAAGACGAATCCTGCACTATTTCAAACCTAACCTACAGGTCGCAGGGTCGAAACCCTCCTACATTATCTTATAACCCTACAAAGCAGCAGCCTGTAGGCCTTACTGGAAAGACCATCGTAACAATGAACTACTTTCACTCCTTGTCAAACCAAAACATCAACACAATTCTAGGGTTGCATCCAACGGCCAGGATCAAAGTTGATCAACGATCACCATTGCCAACACTTTTACTTTGGGTATCGCATGGCCCTTGCAATTATGGATTCATTCATTTCCATAGCATGGCCTTGCCACATCTAGGTTACGTTGGATGCATCGACAACCAGCTCGGAGGACCATCAACGAGAAGTGTTATATGGAAACCTTCACAGTCACCGTATGCACTAGTTTTCATTTACTTGGAAGCTTGTTAAGTCCTGTCACCATGATATTATGGACGTCCATTAATGTAGGCCTGTATCATGATCACCAACGCTGGCTTGTAGCACATGCCAACTATCAACCTGTCAATTGGAATTTTAATGCATGTTAGCACTCTTTATTACAACTATATAATTTCAAACGTATATTACATAACAATAGAACTTTACGTGTCATGTTAATCCAAGGTTCATAAGTTTTCCAAGTTACGATTACAACACACATTATTGTGTTATATTGGCCAACGACTATATATATATATAGTTCCAACCTTATGTCGTATGTAGATTCATTTTGTTATGTAGATTAATATTTTAGAGTTTGTATAGTTCCAAGGTAAGATTTGTAGTTTTTAGTTATTAAAAATATGGTTTATGTAATAGTTGTTAGTACAACCATAGTCATAAAATTGACATAGTTTCATTTATATGCAATTTATACAATCAATGATACTATATATATATAAGCCCTTAAAAGCTTATAAGTATCACATCTAGTTAAACATTGTAGAATTACGGTTAGTATAATCCTTACATAAGAGAATTGAACATTACCCTTGTAACATTGGTTGAGTTCATATAACCTCTATTATTGCAATTGTAAAAATAAATAGTTTATATGGTAGATATTTCAATGAATCCAATGATAAATAATTAGCATAAAAACTAACTAAATGTTATGAGTTTCTTACCATATTTTTCTCATTACACATAATTAATGATTTTGCAGTACATCTATTACATCAGTAATATGAAGATAATTAATTATCTTAAGACGACAACAAAGCCAGCTACAACAACGACAAGGATTAAAGCGACAAATCTATCAGCTTGATGACATTCATAGATAACTATGTTTTAAACATTTTTGAGTTGTAAGATAGCATTGAAAACAATATTCATAGCTATGTAATTCATACTTGCATACTTATGGTGAGTCACAACAGATTTCTAACAATCTATTTATCTACGACGTTGAAATTGAACTATACACGTACTTTGAATTTACGCAATCATGAAACTTCTTACCTGTCGTTTGCACATAGAACATTCAAATTGCTTTAGCGTTGCAGCTAAGTAAACTCCAGGGTACCTCGTAGGACACCCTTTTTATCAAAAGTCAAATTGTCAGTGTCTTGTCAATATTAGAAATTTCACATCATAATTCTGACTTGTCTATACATTTAATTACATTAATTAGATTGCAAATGTGTGATAAAGTCGTCATTATCATAATGCTACTAATATAGAAATTAAATTATATTTAGTACTAACGAATTTTTAATTAAAGCTGTTGTAATCAACAATTATTATTTCCGCATCTATAAATTTTGTATTTAATGCCATTTTCAAAAGTTTTAAATTTTTATGAAAATTCGGGATGTTACAGAGAGTACTATGGAGAGAGCGCGAGATACCTGATGATATGATGGAGTACATATGGGATGATCAACATGTCCGGGGGACCTTGGGGCTGTGTGTACTGTTGAAGTTCGCGCAGGTGCCGATCATGCGTTCAGAGCACTACTGCTGAACAGGTTGGTGGGCTTCTGGGAGCCCGATAGTCAGTGCTTCATGGTGCAGGGGGAGAGACTGGAGCTCACCTTGGAAGACATACTTTTTGACAGGAATGCCTTGTTTGAGTAGGGTGGCGGATACTCATCCACGGGTGTCCGCGAATGTGGACATGGAGGAGATGCTAGATTGGTACTTCCTCCCTACGACAAGAGTGCATAAGAATGCACTCTTGATCTGTGACTTAGAGGAGCCATTAGTTTGGGTGATGGCAGCATGTGTGGTCCAAGTGTTGGGGTCATAGGAGCCCTATCGGGTGTCGAGGGGACAAATGTAGTTGGTAGAGCGGGTATTACAGGGTACCTTCTTTGCTTGGGGCCAGATGTTCCTCACCCGTGTTCATTGGTAGTTGAGCTCGGTGAAGGTATATGGCAAGGGGTTCTGCTATGGGTCATTCTTGTGCTCTTTCTTCATGGAGCGGGTTCCGACGCTGCGACCACGAGTGCTAGTTTGGGCCGGGGGGTTTAAGGGAGCCGCGGATGGTGCGGTGGGGTGAGATGATGTGTCGATGGGGTGGGGGAGAGGTGGGGCAGTATTTTACACAGGAGCTGTATTTGCAGTGGTTGCAGATGTCGCTGGATTTTGATGACTATCCGTACCATGGTATGGACTATCGGCGAGATCCGGAGGCACCACAACTGCCTGGGAAGGCTTGGGGTCCGGATGGTATGTATCCAGCTTCTTGATTATTTTATATTGGATGTTTTGATGTTAGAGATATATGATGATTCTGACTATTTGCGTGTTGGTTTGATGCAGATGTGGGATCACTGCCACCGCCGAGGCATAGGGAGCGTAGGGGGCAGATAGCAGTGCCAGCCTTGCCAGACCGGGGGGAGGTACGACGATGGGATGTAGAGGGGACTTTGGAGTCCTTGCGAGTTACCTTGGATTGACTAATGGTGGGGGTCTCCGACGAGGAGTGGAGGGAGCTTGATCGGGAGGTGGTTGAGGCCTATCACGAGGCTCCATGGGATTGGCGATCGATCTTGATTCGGGTGGAAATTATGGCCGAGGAGAGGAGGGGTTAGGATCGATAGGGGGATGAGGAGGATCCATAGGATAAGCGAGGAGAGGATGAGTTTGCAGTAGAGGAGGGTTTAGATGGGGGATATGACTCTCATTAGGGAGTGTTGGGGACTCCCCCGCAATGCGTATGGGCATTCAATACTTTTTGTATATACAACATGTATTTTATGATAGGGATGCTGTTGGGGCTCCTTGGTATATATTTTTTGTATAGCTAAGTGCTGGGACACTCATGACATGTATATGACGATGATATATTTATATAGATATGCACATGGATGCATTTTTGTGGTGATTATTTTGTGTACGCACATGGATGTGCCTATATGGTTTTGTGTTATTTTATTGCATGTGGATGCAAATGATTTGTTATGATAGGCATGTGGATTCCCTTTGTTGTAGATGTAGTCTTTTTGGGATTTTTATGTTTTTGATGTGTTGATATGTGATGATTATGCATGAGGGATGATTTACATGGTGTGATTGATATGCTAGTCGAGGATGTTGTTAGCCATTTGATCTACGACACTATTCTGAGCTCATGGGACATGAGTGAATGTTATGGATTCAAATTGTCGGCTTAGTTGTTTTGTGAACAAGAACTTTCTAAAGAGGCAAGGATCACGCACCTGGTAGCAGTTGTTGAGATGGGAGACAAGCAGCTGGGAGTCAAGGAACACATAAAGGTAACATATACCCATCTAAAGGGCAGCATCCAGGAGACTGGTCACAACATCGTACTCAGCCTGGTTATTGGTAGCAGTGCCTATGCACATTCCGTCAAGGTGAATCAACTCATGTGAAGGGGAATATAAGACCCAAGCTGTAGAGGCCAGGTTTGGAGACCAATGGCTTGCTCCATTGGCGAAGCCAATGTAATAAGGTGGAAGATGGTCCATCTGTGATCATGAAAAAATGATGAATGTAAGGTTGTGGTAAAAAAGTTAAAAACAAAAAGAAATCAAACTGTACAATATGGACCAACGAGTCCGCGGGATTGTTAAGGATAAAAGCGTTTAAGATAGAACCCATTACAGGGGTTGCGCAAGGGGTGGCCTTTTGAGTCAGTTAAAATATATGCCCCATGTCCAAGGCAGGTATGCACTAAGTAAGGACCTTGCCACATGGATTCGAGCTTCCCTTTACCTGTCTTGTCGTGGGATTGGTCGTAAACGAGGACTAGATCTCCTTCACAGAATGTTCATGGGTGGACATGTTTGTCATAACTAGCTTTGGAGTGGTTCTTGGCAGCTTCAATGGTTTGGAGGGTTGCGCGATGGTCCTCATCAGCTTGTTCTAATAATAGTAGGCGTTGTTCAAGTGGGGAGGTGTTGGGGAGAAGTTCAATAACGATGTGTAGGGTGGGGATCTGACACTCAATGGGGAGGACAGATTCGACACTATGAACTAAGTGAAAAGGGGTGAAACTGGTGGCAGTCTTAGTTGATGTACGGTAAGCCCATAATGCAGGGAAAAGCATGTGATGCCAATTGGACTTATGTCGGTCAATAGTGCATTGGAGGATTGTTTTCAAAATTTTGCTAATAGCCTCAACTTGGCCGTTCCCTTAGGGGTAGTAAGCAGAGGCATACTGATGTTTGAACTTAAGGAGAGTTGAAAACTTGCGCCAAATGGCATCTTCAAAATGTGAACCATGGCCTGAGACAAGCTATTTTGGTACCCTGAATCGTGTAATAACATGGTTAAAAAAGAAATGGGCAGCAATGCTGGATTTACAGTTGAAGGTGGGCATGGCTTCAGTCCATTTGGTGAAGTAGTTGATGGAGACAATGATGTACTTATGGTTGTTGGTGGATGAGGGTTTACACTCCATAAAGTCGATGTCCCATTTGCAAAACGAGCCAACGGTGACAACTGGGTGAAGTGGGGTAGGTGGTGTTAAGTTTAAACCAAATAGACTAGCAAGATCACTGAAAGAAACATAATCACAAGATAGACATGGAATTTACCCTAGGAAACCCTCATGGGGTAGAAAACCCAACAAAGCTTTCCTCAATAAGATGATCAACCAAAATACAAGATGTGCTCCCTCCTTCTCTAGATCCTTAGCAGATCTCCCAGATAAGTGCGCTACTTTTCTCAAGTGAGTGAGTGTGTCTAATGAGGAGTTCACCTCCTCTATTTATACTAACTTTCGACTGACAAAAATACCTAATGGGGCCGACCTCTCCTGGAGAAGTCTAATAACACCTAAAATATAAGTTCAGGGCCGACCCCCACATGGTGGGTCTAATAACCCTAGTTAACACAAACCCCTGGAGGAAAAATCATCTCCAGATACATGATAGGGTTACCTCGGAGGGATGAAACATCTCCAGAATAATAATGTACAAATATAATATTCTTAGAAGTTACAATATTCAACACTCCCCCTTAATGAGAAGGATATTATAACAACATCTGCAGGAGCAAGGAGTCATCAACTACATCATACATGATACATCTATAAATAATCGGAAGCTTTCTTCAATTCATTATCATCAGTAACTCAACCAGTTACTGGAACATCAATGTTATCAGCATCGTCATCACATGATCATCAGCATCATCATCACACGATCATCAGCATCATCATCATACGATCATCAGCATCGTCATCACACGATCATCAGCATCGTCATCGCACGATTATCAGCATCGTCATCACATGATCATCAGCATCATCATCATACGATCATCAACATCATCATCACACGATCATCAGCATCGTCATCGTCATCACACGATCATTAGCATCATCATCACACGATCATCAGCATCGTCATCGTACGATCATCGTCATCGCACGATCATCATATAGGATGATCAGTCTTGCTGTCTTTAGGACACAGGTCCATGGACGATACAATCCAGATCGGGTTCCAGGATGATCAGTCCTTATCTCTTTAATACAATTCTCATGTCTTAGGGATGATGCAATCCCATCCGTACATTTAGGACCACGTCCAAGGATGACTTAATCCTTCAACCGTAGATTTAGGACCACGTCCAAGGATGACTTAATCCTCAACTGTACATTTAGGACCACGTCCAAGGATGACTTGATCCTCAACCGTACATTTAGGACCACGTCCAAGGATGACTTAATCCTCAACCGTACATTTAGGACCACGTCCAAGGATGACTTAATCCTCAACCGTACATTTAGGACCACGTCCAAGGATGACTTAATCCTCAACCGTACATTTAGGACCACGTCCAAGGATGACTTAATCCTCAACCATACATTTAGGACCACGTCCAAGGATGACTTAATCCTCACATGTATTCTCATCAATACATCTATCATCAAAGCATGTATTCTCACTAATACATCTATCATCAAAAGCATGTATTTTCACTAATACATCTATCATCAAAAGCATGTATTCTCACTAATACATCTATCATCAAAAGCATGTACATCTAGCATGTATACATCTATCATCAAAAGCATGTATTCTCACAAATACATCTATCATCAAAAGCATGTATTCTTACTAATACATCTATCATAAAAAGCATGTACATCTAGCATGTATACATCTATCATCAAAAGAATGTATTCTCACTAATACATCTATCATCAAAAGCATGTATTCTCACTAATACATCTATCATCAAAAGCATGTACATCTAGCATGTATACATCTATCATCAAAAGCATGTATTTTCACTATCATCAAAAGCATGTATAAAAGAAAAATAGTGTAAGTGTTTTAAGTGTAAGAAGTCTAAATCTAAATAGGAATAAATAACTAAGAGTGGTAGACATGTATCCTCATCATTAGTGATGATACTACTCCCCCTTTCGAGGAGGGTCTTTTAGAGCTACACCAAGCTTGTCTCGGAAGTGTTCAAATTTCACACGAGACAGGGGTTTGGTTAATATATCAGCAACTTGTTCTTCAGTACTTATATATTTGAGTTTGATAGCTCCTTTCTACACCATGTCTCGTATGTAAAAGTATCGGATATCTATGTGTTTTGATTTATCGTGGAATACAGGATTTTCTGTCATTTTGATACAACTTTGATTGTCACACATGATCACAGTGGGATCTATTTCTGAATCAAATATTCCAGATAATAGTTTTCGAAGCCATACTGCTTCACAGCTAGCGGAACAGGCAGTTATGTATTCTGCTTCAGCAGTACTGAGAGCCACACTGGATTGTTTCTTGCTGAACCATGAGATCATGGCAGATCCAAGACCATAGCATCCACTTGATGTACTCTTTCTGTCTGAGATACTTCCTGCCCAATCAGAGTCTGAGTAACCATGTAAATTGAGTACATGATCTCTAAGATAATATAGACCAAAATCTAAAGTACCTTTTAGGTACCTCATTACATGCTTTGCAGCTATTAAGTGAACCTTTCTGGGTTCTACTAGATACTGACTCAAGGTTTTTACGGCAAAGCATATATCTGGCCTAGTATTTGTTAAATACATTAAAGACCCAATGATTTGTCTATAAAGAGTTATGTCCACTAATTTTGATATGTCATTAATTAATAACTTCAAGTTGGAGTCCATGGGAGTGGCCATGGATTTACACTCCAACATATCAAACCCTTTTAAAATCTCCATAGCATACTTACCTTGATTTAGAAATATTCCTTTTGGTTCTTACCATACTTCTAGACCTAAGAAGTAGTGCATTAATCCGAGATCTTTCATCTCGAATTCTGAAGAAAGCTTCTTCTTGCATTCAATAATCTGTTTCTCATTTCCGGTTTGATATAGATCATCTACATATAATAGTAGTATAACTGGTTCATCATTCATTACCTTGAGATAAAGATTAGGGTCAGCTTTACTCTTGGTAAAGCCCATGCTTGTTAAGAAACTGTCAATCCTTTCGTACCAAGCTCTGGGAGCTTGCTTTAATCCATATAATGCCTTTTTCAGCTTGCATACATGAGTTCTCCCATCTTTAACCTCGAACCCTTGTGGTTGCTCTATGTACACTTCTTCTTCAATTACACCATTCAGAAAAGCTATCTTAACATCCATTTGATGTAGTTTCCACTTCATCATGGATGCAAGTGCCATGATAGTTCTAATCGAAGTATACCTAGCAACTGGTGCAAATGTTTCTTCATAGTCAATTCCCTCTTTCTGAGAGAATCCTCAGGCTACAAATCTTGCCTTATATTTTTCAATGCTACCATCTGCAGCATGTTTTATCTTAAAGATCCATTTGGATGAAACTACACTTTTATCTTTTGGTTTGGGAACTATATCCCAAACATCATTTTTCATTATTGACTGATATTCTTCTGTCATTGCTTCTACCCATTCTTTCTTTTGAGCTGCTTCTTCATAGCTAGTAGGATGTTGATCCACAAGATCACACATCAAGGCTACATAGTTGGATATTTTCTTTGGTTTCTTTATTTCTCTAGTGGATCCTTCAGGAGCTCCATATCTTTCAGCTCCTTGAATAATATCTCTAGCCCATGCTGGCCTTCTTTTCCTAGATAAGTCTGAAATAGAGGGTTCTTGAGGTTCTATCATGTCATGATCTTCTGGAGTATCATCTTCAGGGATGTGTACAGCTTCTGAGATTCTAGGAGGGGTATCTTCTTCATAGATTTATTTAGGTTGACACTTCTTGGATTTCTTGAGAGCTGCTTCTTCATCAAATGTTACATCTCTACTTATTTCCATATGATGAAAACCTGGTATGTAGATTCTGAAGGCTTTGGATGATTCAAAGTATCCAACAAATATTCCCTTCTTACCAGAAGGATCCAACTTGGTTCTCTTTTCTTTTGGAATGTGAATGTACACAGGACAACCAAATATTTTGAGATGACTTACCTCAGGCTTCTTTCCCGTGAACACTTCTTCTGGAGTTTTGAATTCAAGAGCACTATGGGAAAGTCTATTTTGCACATATACTGCTGTCCTAGCTGCTTCAGCCCATAAATACATAGGTAGATCTTGATCATGTATCATGGTTTTTACAGCTTCCATTATAGTTCTATTCTTTTTTTCAGCCACCCCATTTTGTTGGGGATTGTAGGGAGTGGTTAGTTCCCTCTTGATTCTAGCTTCCTTACAAAAGTCTTCAAAGTACTTTGAAGTATATTCTCCCCCATTATCTGTTCTGAGAATCTTGATTTTCTTTTCTGAGAGATTTTCTATTAAGGCCTTGAACTCTTTGAATTTTCCAAAAACTTCATTCTTACCTTTTAGAAAGTATATCCATGTCTTTCTTGAATAGTCATCAATGAATGAAAGATAGTATTCAAAACCACTTAAGGAAGTGGTGGGCATTGGTCCACATACATTTGAATGTATTAGCTCCAAAATGTTCGTGGTCTTTGTTTCACTTTTTGGAAAAGGGTTCTTGATATTCTTCCCTTTTTCACATCCTTTGCATGAGCCATTATGATCAACTTTTAAGTCTGGTAAGCCTATAACCACATTGCTTACATAGGGTAGGGATTTATAGTTAATGTGAGCTAATCTTCTGTGCCATAGCTCACTGGGGATAGATGTTTCACGAGCAAGGGAAACTTCTGTATGTCCCTTGAGCTTATAGAGGCCTCCCTCCTCTTCACCAATGACAACTGCATCTTCAATGGATTTTCCTTTGGGACACATAAGTACTTGACCATCTATGAAGGAAACTCTAAAACCTTTCTTATCTAGTGCTGAGATAGAGAGTAGGTTTTTTCTTTAATCCTGGAACATATAAAATTTCTTTCATCTTCAAGGGTGTTCCAGAATCTAGCTTGTAGCTTGCTTCACCAATCCCCTTGATGGGATATTGGTAATCATCTCCTAGAGATACCTTTTGTGAAGAAGACTTTTCTTCAATTTTTGAGAAAGTCTTTCTTTGACCTGTCATGTGCTTAGAGGCACCACTATCAATGAGCCATGTATCTTCTCTAGGGGACACAGATCCAGAGAGTGCAGAGAATAGGACATATTCTTCTGGATCTTCTTTCTTTACTTTAGATCTTCTCTTTCGAGGTCTTTCCTCTTCTTCTTCTTCTTCTTCTTCTTCTTCACTATCATATTCTGCCATATGTGCATGGTGTCTTTTGTGTACAAAATTATTCTTCTTTTGTGAAGGACAGAATTTGGCAATGTGTCCTAATTTAAGGCAATTGTAACACTGAACTGAGGAGAGATCTCTTACTGGATTGGGTCCTCTATTCCTTTTGAATTTAGAGAAGTGTTGAGATCCTTTGTGGTCAAATTTCTTGAAGTGACCCATTCTTCTCTTGGTGTGAGTAGCCAAGGCTTGGTCATTCTCCTTGAGAAGTGCTTCTCTGTTGGATACCCTAGCCTCCTCTTGAACACAATCCTCCCATACTACATCAAACTTCATACTTTCCTTTCTGGCACACATAGTTTGTATAAATGACTCCCAAGGTCTAGTGAGGCCATTTAGAGCAGTCATCACAAGTTCATCTTCATCAAGAGTATCACCAATGGAATCTATTTGTTCCTTGATTTGGGAGACCCTTGAGAAGTAGTCTTGAATGGATTCCCCTTTGTTCATCTTGGTACTCTTCAACTGAGTTCTTAGATTCATCTTCCTATTTATGTTTTTTCCCTCATACATTCTTCCTAGGGCATCATACATCTCGTTTGGAGTTTTCTTGGAAGCCACTTGGGGAATCAAGTGGTCCTTAATGGAATCAGGTATGATTCTCTTTGCCCTAATCAAATATTTTCTATGCTTCTCTTTGGATTCATCTCCTTCAGGTTCTGCAACTTCATCCTTGATGTACTGAGCAAGATCATTCTCTTCAAGAATGAGACCAATTATGTATTTCCATGCCCGAAAATTCTCTATACCTTCTAACTTGTCTTCAAGCTTAGTGCTTGGAGCCATCTTCTCTTGGGGGAGTCCAAGAGACAAGATATAGAATAGTACTTACCTGGAAATTTTAACCTTTTTACTTTTCCGGATCCTGGGACAGAATTTCTGGTTTTATCGTACTTTTGGTAAAACTAGGGTTTGACTTTCCCGGAGTTCTACCCAACCAAAAAGTTCGATCTAGGGCTCAAAAGATTGGTTTTGAGAAGGGCTATCCAGCCATGTAATCAGAATTCAATAATACCAACTTTTTGCTGAACCCAATTTCTGGTTTATACCACTTTTGGTAAAACTAGGGTTTGACTTTCCCGGAGTTCTACCCAACCAAAAAGTTCGATCTAGGGCTCAAAAGATTGGTTTTGAGAAGGGTTATCCAGCCATGTAATCAGAATTCAATAATACCAACTTTTTGCTGAAACCCTAATTTTCACCGGAGAGAGAGAGAGAAATTCTTACCTAGTGAAAGATGTTCTATTCAGGCTAGCTCTGATACCATGTTAAGTTTAAACCAAATAGACTAGCAAGATCACTGAAAGAAACATAATCACAAGATAGACACAGAATTTACCCTGGGAAACCCTCATGGGGTAGAAAACCTAGCAAAGCTTTCCTCAATAAGATGATCAACCAAAATACAAGATGTGCTCGCTCCTTCTCTAGCTCCTTAGCAGATCTCCCAGACAAGTGCGCTACTTTTCCCAAGTGAGTGAGTGTGTCTAATGAGGAGTTCACCTCCTCTATTTATACTAACTCCCGACTGACAAAAATACCTAATGGGGCCGACCTCTCCTGGAGAAGTCTAATAACCCCTAAAATATAAGTTCAGGGTCGACCCCCACATGGTGGGTCTAATAACCCTAGTTAACACAAACCCCTGAAGGAAAAATCATCTCCAGATACATGATAGGGTTACCTCGAAGGGATGAAACATCTCCAGAATAATAATGTACAAATATAATATTCTTAGAAGTTACAATATTCAACAGGTGGTGTCCGGGCCTTAGGGGCAAAGAGTTGGAAATTATGGCAATGCTTGACTGCTGTGATGCAGTCGGTAAACAGTGTGAGCCAGAAGTATTCAACGCAGATGACCTTCTGGGTGGTGGCCATCCTTGAGAAATGTCCATCGCAGGCGTCGCTATGACAGTCGTTGAGGACTTGTTCAGCTTCCTCGTGTGTTAGGCAACGACGGAGGATAGTATCAACCCCTCGCTGGTAAAGGACATCACCCAAGAGGAGATACCGAGAGGCGTGGTGACAGATACGGCGGCATCCATTGCGATCTATGTCTAGTCGAAACTTCTGCGTGCGAAGGTATAGCAGAATATCACCGTACCATGGGTCATCTGACGAGATGGTGAACAAATGATTGTGTGGTAACTCATCGATGATTGGAGGGGACAATAAAAGGGATGGGAGGTTGGTTATGAGCTGGGAAAGCGCGAGAGCTTTAGTATTCTTAGGGGTTGTGAAAGTTAGGTCATATTCTTGGAGGATAATTACCCATTTAGCGATGCGACCTTGCAGGAGTTTCCGGTTCAGGAGGTAGACCATGGGGTTGGAGTTGGGCGACAACTGTAGTATGATTGAGTAAAATGTAATGGCGCAATTTTTGTACGAAAACGATGACGGCAAGGGCCAGTCTTTCCTCATATGGGTAATGTAGGGGTGGTCCAGACAAGGTTTGGCTGACGTAATAAATGACATGTTCCTGGCGAGCAGCGTCTTCTTGGACAAGGACCCTTGACACGGAGTGGTCGGATGCCGAGACGTAAAGGATGAAGTCCTGAGAGAAATCCAGAGGGGAGATCAAAAGGGCTTGCGTGAGAGATTTTTTAATGGCTTTGAATGCAGCTTGTGCCTGATCGTCCAAACAAAGGGTATGTGAGTACGAAGCAGACGTAAGAAACAATGAACTGTGGTGGCATAATCAGGAACGAAGCGGTGGAGGAAATTAGATTTCCCTTATAAGCTCTATCGCTGCCGTAGCGTGCGTGGTGCGGGAAGGTCTAATATGGCTTGAACTTTGAGGGGGTTGACAGCGATTCCTTTGTGGGAAACAATGAAACCTAATAACCAGCTTGCCGGAATGCAAAAGACACACTTTAGTGGGTTCAAGCAAATATGATACTTGCAACAACGCAGAAATTCTTGCCGGAGGTTGTTAAGGTGGTCGGATTGTTTCTTGGAACGTGCTGTGAGATCGTCAAGATAAAATAATAGGATATGGACCAAGTCGTGAAAACAATAGGTCATGGCCCGCTGGAAAGTGGCACCATCATTTTTAAGGCCGAAAGGCATGACACGATAGGCAAAGGTGCCCCGTGGGGTGGTGAAGGCAGTCTTGTATTGATCTTCCTTGCGGATCTGAATCTGGTTATACCCAGATAAACCGTCCATGAAGGATAGGACTTCATGCCCCACACATGCATCGATGTGTTGGTCAATAAATGGAGTGGGGAAGTTGTCTTTGGGACATGCTCAGTTTAAATCATGGAAGTCAGTACATACTCTAATGGTGCCTTGTTTTTTGTTAACAGGGATGGGGTTAGAAACCCAATTGGTGTATGCAATAGGATAAATGAAACCTGTTGCACGAAGTTTCTCAATCTCTACTTTAATGGCGGGGATCTTTGATGGGTGAATGGGGCGTTGTTTTTGGCGAACAGGGGGCACATCTGGCCACGTGTCAATGTGGTGCTTTATGATAGCGGGGTCAAGACCAGGAATTTCGGTGTAGGACTAGGCAAAGACATTGCGGAACTCCTGAAAACGTTTTTTGTATTCTCCGATCTCGTATACAGTGCAGGAGGCTCCTAATGTAATGAGTTCAGGGGCACCGTCTGGGGCAAAGATATCAATGTGGATTGTGGGTGAGATATTGGCCATGTTACCTTCCTTGAAGGCATCGGGAGCGGGAATGGGCTCTTTAAACTAGTCGACCTTGGTGGGGAGAAAATATTTGGACTCAACCAAAAATTGGGTGGCTGTGGTGGGGGATGACTCCTCCAGGAGGAAATAGGAACGATGGTGCATATCCTCACAGGGGTAATCAGGTGCGGTGAGAGCCTCGAGAATCTCCTCGTCATTGTGGAAAATTTTTGTCGTTAAATCGGTTGACGAGGGATCACTAGCAGTAGAGATCATATAAATGGTATTGATCTCGCCTGGTGGCGGAGATTCTGGGAGGTGGATCTCTTCAATGGTGTGGGGAGATGTCTTGAGGTCCAATTTGTTCATCTCGTAGAGGGCGGCTTTGTAATTTGGGAGATCAGGGCAGTGATATGAGTAATGGCCGTAAATACTGCATATTGCACAAGGGTGATTGGTATGCAGTGATTTATCGTGAGGCTTAGGGGTAGGGTCGAGTTGGAAAACCGGGATGGTGGGGTCGTCGTCAAGCATTTGCATGTGCTCTTGTAATGCGGGTAATTGTGGACATTGATGGGTAGCATGGCGCAACTCATCACACAAAGAGCATTTGATAGGAGCATGAAACATGGGGGGATTTTTAACTGTTTTGGGCAGGGGTAGAGCGGACTATGGTTGTGGGCCTCTACCCCTAGTGTGCTTGATAAGAGGGGATGGATTGGTGGATGAGGAAGGAGTAGTGACACCAGGAGGTGGTTGACTAGTAGTGGTAATGGGTTGCACCGGTTGTAGGATGACATTTGGTGTCGAAGGAGAAACGGGAGGTGTGATGTACCACATCGATAGTCCTAAAGTTAACCTTGGGAGGCTGAGAGTGGCCATGACTAGGGTGCTCACCACTCCCGAAGGGGGGAATAGGAAGGGGATTGTATGGATGGGTGTAACACCAACATAAATAGGTACCAACGGTGGTTGGGGTAGCAAGGGCGGTTGATGGTTGGGTGTTTGTGTATTGTGGGAGAGGGTACATAAGTCAGATATTTTGGTCGCTGGTGATGGGGGTGGAATGGATTGGAATGTGGAAGTCATCGACGTATCTGAGTAGACTCCATGTCCAACTGAGGAAACCAACGAGGTAGGTGCACCGTGAACAAGTTGTTCAATCATGGGAAGAACATTTTCGGGTGCAGCGGGGGCATTGGGATCGTAATAGGTGAGTTGATCAATCTTGACCACTTGTCCTTCATGGGGGGACATCATGGTGCGAAAATGGATGAGGAAACCGCCCGCATGGCATACATGTAATTGTAGCCAAGTAAGAGGTTATAATCAAGTTGGGCGTTGATGACCTCTATGTCAATAAGCACTCTTTTACGAGCCGACTGGATGGGGACATTATCTAAGAGACCTTGGGGTTGAGTCGAACAACCGTTGTAGGCTCGCAATGTAGTGGTGGACGCCTGGAGAGTAGGGGATCCCAACTTCTTCCAAATGAATGTGGACATAACACATGTAGAGGAACCCTCATCGATGATGCACCGATAGATTACAAGATTCCGAATGGATACATAAACTTGGAAGGCTAATGTGGAAGGAAAGCGTGGTTTAGATTGGTCCAAATCAAAGGCCATCATTCGTGAATCAGTAGGGTCAATAGAACCAATGTCTGATAACAGAGTTTTGCGCTGTGTACGATAGTTTTTTAAGACCTCTAACGCAGACATGGCTACGGGGGACTGAGCTAAGTCATCCACAATGTGTTAATTAGACGTAGCGCGAGCATTGCGGTTATTGTTGATGCGACGAAGTGGGAAGTGAAGGGATTTTGGGGCTCCATCTAATGGGTCCGGAGGTATGCGTAATGGCTGATCAGTGGGAAGAGCGTTGGTGGTTTTGTCGACGAGAGGGGCTTCAGGGGTGGAGCCATATTGGTTCTGGCGGGTTTGAAGGTTGACATCAGTGGATGACATCATTAACAAGTGATGGGTACCTGAGTCTAGCATGTGGTGATCAGGATCTACATAAGTGATTTGCTGTTGTGGTGGCGCGTTTCCTTGAGGGGAAGCTAACGGTTGAGTGTTCACCACTCCTTGGGTTGGTAAAGGGTTTTGTAACACCAAGGGTTGAGTTTGAGGTGGTGGGGGTTAGGTGGCGCCTGAGGTGCCACGCGTCCTTGGCGATGTGCATCATTGGTCCAGAGTTGTCATGCCCGCTCCAAATGTGGGCAAGCGTGTGTGTAATGGCCATAGACCCCTCAAATAGAACAAGGGTGGTTTGTTCATAAGTTAGGGTTTTTAGCTTGTTTTGGAAGCCTGTTAGGGTTTTGGTTGGCAGGTGCCGCGTTATTATTGTTTGGGGGATTAGGTGGCTAGCCGCCTTGGTCTGGAGGGGGGTTGTTCCCGCGGTTACATCCTTTTCCGCGGTTTTGTTGGCCTTATTGGCGTTGGTTATTTTGGTTAGGTTGTGGATTTTGTTGCGTGTACACTTTCCCTTGGGCGACAGATGGTTGTTGGGGTTGTGCAAGTGCGGGAGTAGGCTGCGGCGGATAATAAGTGGGTGGAGGTGGTGTAGGTGTTGGACCTTGTGGAGGTTGTTGATACATCTGGGTGATGGGTTGTAAATTTTTCGCAGGTGCTGCCTGTGGCAGATAATAAGTGGGGGGGGGGCTTGAGAGGATACAGGAGCGTGCGCGACCTGCAGGTGGTAATATGGTTGAGGTGCAATCGGAGGAATGTAAGCGGGGGATGTGTGGCAGAAGCACTGAGGTCGACATGAGGGTCTGTGGGAGTGGCGGTTATGCGCCACAGGAGCATATGAATTGGTTGCTCCAGAGTGGGATGTAGCCCATGAAAGGTTGGGGCCATTACTAGTATGTGTCATGGAAAAGGGCTGGTTATGCGATGCAATACGACCAATGATGCCATCGATGGCATGGGATGCCCCAGGTGCATCATTTTCGGAGGAATCACCGCATGGGGCGTCAGGTATAATGATATATAGGTAACTAGACTGGGCGTAAATAAGGTCAAACTGTTGGGCTTTTAGGATGGCCTCTTCCTCGAATTGGGGTCGCTCGGATGCCACATCCTTAGCAATGATGGGGAGGAGAGATTTAAGAAATCAATCTAGGAAGATACAGTCATCTAACTTGATTTTGCAAAGGCTTCGGCGTCGACGCCACTCATGAATGTGGTCAGTGATGTGGGTGGCCGTATTCTGTCTGCAAGACAGTAGGATCTCAACTCCCGTGTCATAGCGGACATGTAACTGAAAGAACTGCAGGAAGGTTGAGGCGAGGGAAGTAAAGGTGGCATGGGTCCCATGGGGTTGCTCGATGTACCACTTGGCTGCAGAGCCAGTGAGAGTTCGTTGTAACAGACGGTGTCGGACAGAGTCATCCACTATGGAGTTGGAGGAACACCATAGATGGAAGGACATAATGTGGTTTTGGGGGTCTTCACCTGCCTTTCCCTCAAACTTAGGGATGTCTGATGGGAGCTTGGTGGGAATGTGAGGCCATGTAGGATCGTGTCTGATGGGATCGTTGGTCAGTCTGGCCAGGTCAGGCAGGTTGAAACTAGCCATGAATGGAAAACTAGTAGAAGGACGTGACATGCTGGTGGTCGTGGCCACATTGGGGCCGATGCCCCCAAGTGTAGGGGCTGGGTTTGTGATAGGGATGTGAACCCCAAACGGGGGGGGTGGAGGTGGTATGGGAGGGTCCTACGCCATTAAGCGTAGTGTGAGTCACCAGTGGGGTTGGGTTCGGTATGCTAGCCACTGGAATTGGCACAATGACCGTAATGGTGGGTGTGGGCCCCATCGAGGGCATGCCCAAAGTAGGTGTGGTGGTTGGGGTGGTTGTGGCCGCTCCACCAAGGGTCCCTACAAAGAAAGGGTTGGAAGTCATGCTAGCCACGGGGCTGGTTGGTGCAGTGTAAGTGGGGTTTTCAGACTCTACCTCATAATCAGAAGTGAAATAAGGGGCGTCAGAGCCGGGGGATGGAGCTTTATGTTGTTGACGAGTAGAGTCAAGTGACGAAGCTCAAAGTCTATGACAAGTGGTATCAAGTGATGAAGCTCTACATTTATGACGGGTGATGTCAAGTGAACCGCGTTGCGGGGGCTCACCTCGGAGGCGCCGAGAGTGTTTCGGGGACTCAATGGTGACAGATGGTGTCAAGTATTTGGGGGTTGTGTCGAGTGAAAAAAAACTCAAAAACTCTAATGCAGCCGAGTGTGCAGAAGGAGAGCGCAAAAAATACAGCACCTAGGCCAACAATCGGCTCAAAATGCGTACTGTAAAAGTTGTGCTACAATAAGCGGAGCGTCAACAACAATGGTCAGAATACCAACAAGTAGCAGGTTTCCTAAAAAATAAAAATAGTGGACTCGCTAGACCAAAGGGAGGTAAGGGAGCATGTAAACACCTAGTTAAATAGTATTCTGACTCAACCAGACATATCCTCTGCAAGGTGATGAAATCCAAGTCAGACAATATGGATAGTAGAGCCAAGTGGCTAAATATATCCCCCTATTGGGAGGGACACTAGGTAAGAAAATCCTAGAAGAAATGCAACTAAGATACCCTGTTCATGACACGTCCAGAAAAGGTGAATCTGCAGCTCTGGTCCTATCACCGTGTGGGTCTAAAAGGAATCACCACACGTAGACCAACGAGTAGGTAGCCTTTG
Organism: Larix kaempferi; assembly: GCA_027924585.1. NCBI lineage: Eukaryota > Viridiplantae > Streptophyta > Pinopsida > Pinales > Pinaceae > Larix > Larix kaempferi. The sequence goes on from BSBM01001229.1 coordinate 2,600,445, forward strand.
GTTACTGAATGGATTGCGGTATTCCACTCAGGCCTCCGGAACCAGTCTGTCTACTTCAAACCTCATAAGGGAGAGGCCCTCTGATAAACTGGTTGTGACTGTGTCAAAAAATACTAGGGGATTTTGGTACCCTGAAGGACAACAACATGTCTCAAGTGTAAGCGATCGAGGGGTGTTATTTGGATGCCTATCCCCCCTATCCTACCTAACTACAATATTCTTATGTGTTCCCCAAGTGGGGTCAGAATGTTGGTTGTGTTTAAGTAGTGTTTTAAGGCTCACTTGAATTAGGTGACAGAGTGTGTGCGTGTGAGGTAATGAACCCAATCAAAAGTGCCATGCGTGGGCAACTTTTTTAACCAATAATAATAATGCAGAAATTTAACTTGCAATGCAAAATTTTTGTTTTTTCAATGTAAATGCTTAAACTTAAAAATTCTGTAAATGGAATAGAAATCAAATTGCAGAAAAAGGCTATAGGTAACTGTGGCTGCAGACAGAATAGGTGGCTGTGCAGGTGCAGAAAATATTGCAGAAAAATTCTAGGTTCAAAAGGGTAAAATATGCAGAAAACAGATCGCAGGTCTGTGACTGAAATGCGCGGCCTGGAGCGCGGCTGTAAGGGTGAACCCTGCTGTCGGATCACGGGTCTGTGGCTGAAAGGCGTTGTCTGGGGTGCTGCTATAGGGGTGAAACCTGCGGCTAGATTGCGGGTATGTGGTCAAGAGGCACGGTCCAGGGCACGACAAAAAGGGCGAAGAGCTGTGGTCGGATCGCGGGTTTACGGCCACAATGCACGGTTTGGAGCGCGACGAAGGGGCAGAAAGCCACGGTTGGATCACAGGTCAGAGGCAGAAGGATGCACTCGGGTCGCGGGAAAGAAGCGGAAAACTGCAGCCTGGGCCATGGGAAATAGGCAGAAGGCTGCGCTCGGGTCGCGGGAAAGATGTGGAAAACTGCGATCTGGGCTATGGGAAAGAGGTAGAAGGATGCGGCCGGGTCGCAGAACAACGGCAAGAAGTTGCGGTCTGGACCGCGGGAAAAGAGCAAACAATTGCGATCTGGATCGTGAAAAAATGGCCGAAATCTGCGATTTGGGCCGCGGCTGCAAAGAACAGAACCACGATCTGCAGTGGAAAACCTAACTGGCCGAAGCCATAGCCAAACAGGGAAAACACAAAAAATACTTGCAGAAAATAAAAACTTTTAAAATTTTAACCAGAAATTCAAAGGCCAATAGTGGAGTCACCAAAACGGTAGCTAGGGTTTTCACCCTAGCTTGTGCGAATGAGCACCTACTAAGGAGAAGGGCCTCCTTAGTAGCAGTTCAGTAAAACAATAAATTTAAACAGTAAAACTGTATGAAATCTAAGCTAACATGTGCATTAACAGGAAATAAAAAGACAATGACAAGATAATAATTTTTTTTTGTTTTGTATTATGGTATGACCAAAATTACATTTACTTCAGATATGGAGGTTGGTGGAGCTCTTGCAGTAGTCTAGGAGGGTTGCTTCCGTGCTCCAATGGGTTCCTTATCCTTCTCCAAAGTGTTTGGATAATGGGCCAAAAGGGGCACTCAAATGAGAAACTAGCTCAAATGGTAAGCTAGGGCTTCAAGAGTGATTTTGACATAGTGAGGATAGGATAGATTGTGGATGTAAAATGGGGAGCCTCCATCACTTATTTATAGGTTTTTAGTGGTGGAGTATTGACCCATGATTTTTGGCACCATATGGTTCAGGTCAATTGTTTAGGGTTTTTGCTTCCTTTTCCCCTCTTTTTCCTCTTTTTTATTCCCTTTTATTTGATTTTTGGGAATTCAGGACCCTTTTAGAGGTTTTTTTGCTATATTTTGAGGAAATTTAAATTTTTATGGGGTGAAAAAGGGGTTTTTTGGCCTTTTGGTGGCTTTTTAATGGTTTTTCAAGGTTTTGGAGGCAAATATGGTAGGAAATATAGACAAATGAGTCATGTAATGAGGGATATGAGATGGTGAGCACTTTTTGGGTGTTAACAACTACTCCTTTGGATCTACAAAAAATTATAGATCGATATATAGGTGTCTTTGCCGAATCAGTGGGATTGCTCCCTTCAAATCCAGAGGACCATTGTATTCCGCTCCTTCCTGGAAGCATTCCTCCCAACATCAGGCCATTGTTGGGCTCCGAAATTGTCTATTTTTCATGACTTCATTTTCGCTACTTTCCTAGCTCATGCACTCATAATTTAGTACATCTATGTTTAATGAAGCTATCATTTACTTTATTTTATCAATTTAAACGATTAAACATAAAAGAAGTCTAATTGATTATTTTTTATGTATTAAATGTAATATTGTGCAAATTATAAGTATTTCAGTACTCCATACGACCCTTCATCCAGCCCTGAGTTCCGTAGTGGGTTTTATAGCATGCAGTTTGGTTTATCTTTGTCTTCTGCTTCTCATTGGGCATGTACAACCTGCACATGCAAATCGAAAGTATAATTTGATGATAAACTTTAATATTGTTTTAAATAAACAAATGATTAAAATCTTAAAAAAAAGCTTATTAAATAAATTGTTTAAATCATAAAAACAAAACATTAAATCCATGTAAATTAAGTATTAAGATATTAAAAAAATCATTTGAATTAACCATTGAATGGAGTGACCTTGGGTATGGTGGTTATTTAAAAGCCGACACATATATTAAGCCATTTGTCTCATGCGTGAGAATAAGTTTCTACAAACAAATCAATGATACTCATTTTAAATCCATTAAGCTTGATTCTTATATGCACCTTTTTATGTCTTAAAAGGTAGGCATAAGACTATTCATAAAACATGTGTGCATAATTATGCAGAATGATACTAATTTTAAATCCATTATTATTTTAACAAAGCTTGATTCTTATATGCACCTTTTTATGTTTTAAAATGTAGGCATAAGACTATTCATAAAACATGTGTGCATAATTATGCATAAAACTATATTAGAATATTCATAACAAAATGTGTGCATAATTAATTTAATTAAAGTCATTTTATATGGCACAACATAAAACCTACTAACAAATGAAATATGACGTGGGATTTGTGATAACTATGACATAAATAAATAAGAGTTATTACCACTTTATGTTATCTAACTATGTATTTTGGATTCTAATTATATGCAGGTATAACGAAGTATACAATCACGTGGAGGATTGGATTAAAGCAGGATGCGTTCACTTAAACACATCAGCGCACATGTCTTTCAACCCAAAGCTCACGTGAAGGAGCCAAGCAACAAGATTGTGTGACTCAACAAACATAACCCAGCCATTATTTAAACCTAGCACCCAACAAGTAATAACACACCAACCAGCAATCAATTTAACAACCGGACATTAATTCTGAACTAGTTACAGTTGCAAAGACACACAACCAGGCATTCCCGTCATCATTTCAGGAGGCATATTTCGGGAGCACATTGTGAGCAAACCGTAAAGAATTTGGAGAAACTGTCTAAAACCCACTTCCCAAATGGGCTCATTTACCTTTAATTGATGACAGTTTTCCAAATGGCTTAATAGATAGGGAGAAAAATGTTTTCGAATAGATGTGCGTTTTCCAAAATTAGGGTTTGGATGGTTTTCTCAATTTAATAATTTGTTGAATGGGCAAGAGCTTAGGGATTTGATTTTATCCGTGAGCTCATTGTTTTCTTGTATAAATAGAGATGCATATGGTTGAAGATGGAATGATTAGATAGTGAATATCTCATTTTGTAATTAAGCTATTGTTGTTCAATTTCTCTTTTTTTAATGAAGAATTGGTTTCCGGAAATCAACTCCATGTATGGATAATTCGTGTGTAGAATCCTCGGGTCTGATCATCCCGTGGATTGCATTTCTTTTCCTTTCATTTGTAATTTTATTTCATATCTTATATAGCATAAATTTAGATTGACTTCTACTCTGTTAATTTTTCCTTGTTAAGTAAAAAATACTTCCTGTAGATTGCTTTTCTTTCATGAATCCGATTCATAATTTTCTGTATCTACGCACATGCTTTTCGTTTGGATCATAAACATTTGCACCGATATGAGATTTCATTTTAATTTTCATTCACGTGAATGTACAACAATGATTTAATTTATCTCCACGTTCAATTGCATAACAAGCTAATCCTGTGCACGAATTTCATTTAAATTTTTATTCATTTGCATAGCGAATGGATATACCCTGCGTTGACTATGGGATGTAAAATCATACAATGATCTTCATGGTTATATAAATTTGGAGTTCAAACAAAAAGATATATATATATATAGTTAGTTTAACTTAAAAGGAACAGGGATTTATTTAATTAAATTAGATTAGTTTAGTTAATTAGTTAAGTTCTCTTTAATTTGTAATTTAGAATATTTTAAATGCTTATTTTGTAGTTTTTATTTTCTTTTTATCCTATGGGTTGTATTTATTTATTTTTCTTTGCATTTTAGTTTTCAGATTTGTCCTACACAATTTTAAATTTTTGGATTGCAGATTTATATTATATTTAAGTGCATGTTTACTTGCAGGTTTAGATTATATTTTATGTAGTTTATTTTTGTCTCCTTCAACATTGTGGATTTGTTCTAAACAAGCTTTGTCTATTTTGATAAACGTTCTGAATCAAATCATTGCTTGCTTTTATTTGCAATTCTGTTTTATCTGAATGCAGGGCTGAATGACATAAAATTATTTTAGAAGTGTTATTTTTATGTGGATTGAATCCCCCACTATTTAGAGAGTATTATTCAGAAGAGTTTTACACCCTGAATTGAAATATTTGATACCCTGCGCAGAAGTGTGGATGAATTAATGACAAAGTATATTTCTACATTTAGCACAGAGTTTTTATTAATGTTTATTTGAGTCCACTTTAGATTTTAGTTTAATGAAAGTTTTATTATTTAGTGTTAATTTCTAAATGAGAAGAGTTTGATTTAAAATGTTTAGTTTGTAGTTTATAATAAATTTAATGGTTTTGTTTTACAATTTGTATTTAAGTTTTATTTTAAAATCCGGATTTATCATGATTTTATTTCGGTAATTTATAGTTTCTTGGTGTGGTTTTATTAGCATAGGTACCTAGGATTTTGAAGTTTTCATAGATAGATTTTTTTGATTTTGATATTTTAATTAAATGTTAATTAGATGTGGAATTAATTAGATAGGTGTTATATTTATTTTATTAGTTAATTAAATAGGTTATTTTACTCCGTTTGGAATTGAGTTTATAAAATTAGTTTTTAAATGCATTTAAATTAGTTTTTCATTATAAGCTTTGATTTAGTGTGTAATTGAGAAATAGTTCATAATTTGCAATTAGTTTGTTTAAAGTTTGAAATTAATGATTAGTTTGTAGGTTAGCACAATTTACAATTTAAAATAGGAATATAGAATTTACATTCGTAGTTCATAGTTCGTTTTTTATTGAAGTATGTTTATCAGCATTAGGTTAAGTTAGACTAGATTAAGTTAACCTTCGACCCTGCACATACAGTGCTTGTACCTCAAAGCTTACGAGCCCCGGGTTGACAATTTAAATATTGGAAATTAATTAACACATAATTTTACCAACAACCATATCGCTACCCATTTCACCAAAAACAGAGATTGGAATGCTCGTTCGGGACTTACTGAAGCAAGGTATTATTCGCCCAAGCACTAGTTCCTTTTCTTCACCAGTTCTTCTTGTCCGCAAAAATGATGGGTCATGGCGCCTCTATATTGACTTCCAATTACTTAATCACCTCACAATCAAGGATAAATTTCCAATTCTCGTTGTTGATGAGCTTCATGGTGCTCAATTTTTCTCCAAGTTGGATCTTTGTTTTGGGTATCATCAAATTCGAGTTCATGAGGATGATATCTCTAAAACAGCTTTCCGCACACATGCTGGCCACTATGAGTTTTTGGTCATGCCCTTTGGCCTCACTAATGCTCCTTCCACATTGTAGGACTTGATGAATAAAATATTCCGGCCCTACTTTCGGAAATTCATTCTGGTCTTCTTTGATGATATCCCCATCTACAATAAAACATGGGCTAAACATCTCCAACATTTGTATCTTGTAATGCAATTTTTCTCTGACCATCATCTCCACGCCAAACAGTCTAAATATGTTTTTGGACAGAAGGAAGTAGAGTATCTCGGGCACATTATTTCAGCAGAAGGGGTTCATGTGGATCCTGCCAAAATCGTTGCCATGAACAATTGGCCGCATCCTCAAACACTCAAGAGCCTTCGTGGTTTTTTGGGGTTGATTGGTTACTACCACAAATTTGTCAAGGATTATGGGAATATTGCAGCTCCATTAACTGCTCTATTGAAAAAGGATGCTTTTACATGGACACCTGCTACTGAGTGTGCATTTTCCAAACTGAAACAAGCTATGTGTACTACACCTATTCTAGCTATGCCTGATTTTTCCAAGCCCTTCACTATTGAGAGTGATGCTTGTGGCAATGGACTTGGTGTTGTTCTCCTTCAATATGAACACCCCATTGCGTTCACTAGAAAATCCCTTTCAGGTAAGAATTTAGCTGCCTCTACATATGAGAAGGAAATGATGGCTATTTTGCATGGAGTCCAGAAGTGGCGACCCTACCTATTAGGGAATCAATTCTGCATCAAAACTGACCACCAAAGTCTAAAATATTTCCTGGAACAACGTGTATCCTCCCCAGCACAAAATAAATGGGTTAGCAAACTCATGGGTTATGACTATGAGATCAATTACAGGAAGGGAAAGGACAGTATTGTGGCGGATGCTCTTTCTCGGACATTTGATGAACATGGTTCTCTTTCAACTATTTCTATGGCTGTTTCAAATTGGTTGCAATCTATTCAACATGGTTATGTCAATGACTCTTCATTATCTCAAATCATCCAACGCTTGCTCAACAACCCTTCTGCTGTACCACATTACTCTTGGGATGGTGCTTCCCTAAGATACAAGGGTCGCCTGGTGCTTCCCTAGAGCACAAATATTCAATAGGATGTCTTCTATGAACTCCATGCTTCTCCATCGGCAGGGCACTCTGGGTTCCTCAAAACGTATGAGCGGGCATGACGTAACTTCTTTTGGCAGGGAATGAAAATAAAAATTCAATAGATGGTGGCTGAATGTGATACCTTCCAACGCAATAGGGTGAAATGACACTCCCTCCAGGATTGCTCGAACCCTTTCCCATGCCTACACGGATTTGGACATATATTTCTATGGATTTCATTGAAGGGCTCCCTAAATCTGGCGGGAAGACATTGATTTTGGTTGTGGTTGATCACCTCTCCAAATATGGTCATTTTTGTGCTCTCAGACATCCCTATACATCCTCCTCAGTCACTCTAATTTCCCTGGACCAAATCTTTTTCCTTCATGGAATCCCTTCTTTCACTGTCTCGGATTGTGATGCGACTTTCACCAGTCATTTTTGGAAAGAATTATTTTGCCAAACCGACACCAAACTGAAGATGAGTTCAAGGTATCACCCACAAACAGATAGTCATACTGAAATGATCAATAAATGATTGGAAACTTATCTTCGTTGCTTCACCTTTGAACAACAACATCAATGGGCAAAGTAGCTCCCTATAGCTGAATGGTGGTACAATAACTCTTACCACATTGCCTCTAAAATGACTCCATATGAAGAAATCTATGGTCAGGCACCACCCATTCTTCTTCCATACACCCCCAACAGTTCACCAGTTCAAGCAGTTGACATGGTCCTTTAGAACCGCGATCAGATTCTTCCCATTTTGCGGGACAATCTTCACATGGCAAGAAATCGCATGAAGCAACAAGCAGATCAACACCGTTCTGTGCGCACTTTTCTAGCAGGTGATATGTTTTTTCTTCGTCTCCACCCTTACAAGCAATCCTCCCTGAAACTCAAAGGGTGTCATAAGCTCGCTCCAAAGTGCTATGGGCCATATACGATTCTTCAGAAGATTGAGTCTGTTGCTTATAAATTGGAATTTCCTCCTTCTTCTCGCATTCATCCAGTATTTAATGTCTCTTGTTTGAAGAAATTTCTTGACACCAACATCAGAGGACAAACTATTTTACCCGAACTGGATAATGAAGGATCCATCCTTTTGGAGTTGGAGGCCATCCTCAATAAGCGCACTCGTCAACTTTTCTCTCTCTCTATCTCAGAGGTCTTAATTCAGTGGCATGACATGCAACCAGACGATGCTACATGGGAACCACTCCTTTAGATTCAGTAACAATTTCCACATCTCAAGCTTTGAGGACAAAGCTTTTTCTAAGAGGGAGGGGATGTTAGGAACCCATGTCAACCCTTCTATTTACTTTGTTAGTATATTGTTGTTGGATGCATATGATTTGTAAGTCGTCCTGTAGTATTTGTTGATCCATAGTTTGTATTATTGTTGTTGGATGCATATGCTTTGTAAGTCGTCCCATAGTAATTGTTGATCCATAGTTTGTATTTGCGCATGGTTTGTATTGGCACATGGTATTGGTGCCTAGACTTAGTATATAAGTTTATGTTGAGACCAATGAAGGTACTGTGAAGTTATTTTGTATTGAGTTTGTTGTTGGTGTCCATTTTGTCACCACTTTTGATCATCAAACACACTATGATTGGCGTCATTTTCACCATTTTTTGATATGATAATTTATTCTTTCCGCCATTCAGACCGTCAAATAGATCAGGTATGCATATATTCACACATTACATGAATTTTGGGTAAAAATCGTCATATTGTGATTTATTGATGTTTATTTGATATTTCTTGGCTTGCTTGGAAAATATATTTCATTCCATAGGTTATGGCTCTCAAACGAACCTCCATTCTGTTACAATGTAATTTTCCACCTTATGAGCATCAGCACTCTTTGGCCTTCAGGATCCATTTCACTGACTTAGATGCACTTTATGTCCTTCAGAAACACTTTTTCCCTATTTTTCTTCCTGTACGCTAGCTGTTCCACTTTAGCTAGCGTACACGCAAGGTGTTCCACTATAGCCCGCGGGTGCTAAGTAAAATGGTAAAAGTCACTAGAAAATTACTTTTCTCTCCCAAAAAGTGGTCTTAGGGTGACCTTTGGCCCTCCATTTTCCCCGAAACACCTCGATGTGTCCTTTCACTTACCTTTGGAAGGTTATATATTGGGCTCTTATGGCATATGGAAGGGAGGATAAAGAGAGAGCAAGATAACTCTAGTGAATTTTTTTCGTGACTTGAGTCTACACTCATTGATCCTTGTTGTTGTGAACTCTTTATGTTCACCTACCAAACTCCTATCCTATTTTGAGTTTTCCATTACAAGGAGGACTGAAGTGGTGGAGGCATAAGTGGAGAGACCCAGTTCTTGGTTCAGATTGGTTGCCGACAAGAGGTCGTATCACATTGTACTTCTTGTTATTCATTAATAGAAATACTCATATTCTCGTTCATTAATGTTGTGAATGTTGTTTATAATATTACATTAGGTTGCATTTAGTTATGATATCATGGACCATTTCTATTGGTGATGTTAATGTCTTTCATATATTATATGCGCTTCTTGTGTATTGGCTGTCAAGACTAATTTGTAGGTTCAAGTGCAAAAGTTGAAAGCTTCAACGGGGATCTACATTGAACGTCCTGTTCAAGGTTGGTTATATTCTCCATTGTCTTAGCATTGTCATTTATATAGCATAACATTGAGAATTGAGTTATTTTCTGGTAGTCAGCTATCTGTTGTGATATGCTCCAAGCCATAGAAAGTTTTCTCCATAACAGAAATGGCGACTCTGCTGGGGATAACATCCATTTTGGGGATTTTTAGGCATTTGTCCTTTTTTAGAGTTGCTGTGTGTTGAAGCTCTGTGTGATTGATTGGCCGTTGGGATACATTATAGAAAACTATTTTTTTTTGGGCTATTGGACTCTTCTTTGGTTCGTTTTTCCTTCCCTGTACGTGGGTGAGCTTAGTTCTTCCCGCGTCTACCCGCATCTGTTTGCACTATTGCTCGCGTCTACCCATTGGTTTTCCCTGTATAGTCACGTACAACTCCGGACTTGGTTGTTATATGACCTTTGGTTGTTGCTGGGTTGGCTTTGGATGTTCTTGAGTCTTTATTGGCCTGATTCCTGACTATTCTATGCCTTGTTCGTGACCACAACTCCTCTCGTCTCTTGGTTTTGAGCCTTTTTAGTTTTTACCCATCCTTGAATTTTCTAGCTCATTACATTGGCCAAGTCTTAATGTTTGGGATCTGCTAGGTTTCCTTAGTGATCTCCTCAGCATTTCTATAACTAGATAGTGGGGTTTTGCTTGCATTTTTCATTTTATTATATTGAAAAATACAAGAACATAGTTTTGCATTTTTCTTTTGCTTATAAGTGAAAATACATTTTTTTTTAAACTTTTATGTACTGCATTTTGCATCTGAGTGCTTGTGCTTTCATCTAGGATCTACTTGTGCATTGAAAATATAAAAGAGTTGCATTTTTATTTTGAAACCGTTGGATTGATTTTCATTCTAGTGGTATTGTTTTTTGTTGGATAGATGAGTCTAGAGTTTGACAATTGTGCATACTATTGAGTCATATATATCATTAGTTTCATGACCATATCCTTTGAGTAATCACAACCACCTAAAATTAATGCTTAATCTTAAAATTGATTAGAACGATTTTTATTTTTAGGGTACACCAACTAATATAGGTTTAGAGTCTTGGAATAGATCATTGTGAGTTAACAATCCAAGACTACTAGACAAAACATTATGTGTCTAACCAGGGAGTGGTGAAATCCATGGTATACATCGATGTTCTTAGGAATCTCTACTCAGACCAAAGTTAAGCACGAGGTCACGGGAGGTTGGTTGCGGAGATAGCCCTCCAATACCGGCTGAACGTGGGAGATATTTCTAGGATTTGTTCGTATTTGGGGGTACTAGAGGTTCGTCTTCTTGTGCTTCGGGCTTAGCTACCCTCCTCATACTACGGATCCCACCTGCGACTGTCCCCCTGAGCATTGGTTATATTGCGGTGACCATAGTTGCCTTACCTAGGTATCGCATAGGGTGCTTGCAGTGGTTATGTTGTACGTATCTTGAGTCAGATAGGGGTTGGACAACATAGTTGTTGTTGTATAGGGACTTGACCCTGTGCACGCAGTGAAGTCTGGGAACCTTTATAACTGATTCTGTTACCTCCGACTATAGTTTGGGAGTCTCAAGCCTCTCTTAGGAAAGACATATCGGCTGTAGTGTCGGGAGCTTATTTAGCCACTTTGTTTGTGTGCATTTGGCTATAGTTTCTCTAGGTGTGTGCTCTTGATTTTCTGTTTTTGATCGATAGTTTGGACATTAGGAGATGCTTTGATTTTATAGTCTCTCCGGAGATATCATGGCGCGGAGTCTTGCTCTCCACCGATATCGTCGGTTGGATGGTTTACCGGCAGCCGAGGTTACACGTTGTGTTAATAGGAGGCACCGAAAGGCCCTCTCTGAGTCTTCGGATTCTTATGAAGCGTATTATACCGACTTCATGACTGCACATTCGGGCACGGGAGAAATCCCTACGACTCCGTTAGGTAGAGTCGAACACACTTTAGACACCCCTACTCCTAGAGAGACATGGGGGTGTGATCACCTGAGACCCAACCTAGTTTGTTTGGTCCGAATCCACTCGAGGACAACCCGTTCGATCCTTTGAATCCACATAATTTCCTACACGGGATGCCGAACTTGCATGTTAACACAAGCCCCATGACCACTACGAATGCTACCTAGTTTTCTTTTGGTATGCTTGAGTACAAAACAGTTGATCCATTTACTATGTTTGGTAGTCATGCTAGCGCTAGCAATGGTGTTGAAAACACTGCACCCACTAGGGGAAATACCCTCGCCAAGGGCACCACATTCCCTACTCACACACATACTATGGAGACGGGTCATATCCCTCCTAATAATTCAAATGTTGGAGGACGACCGCCTCCTACGACTACCTATCCTAAAAGGAACATTGTTTGCAATACGACTCGCCATCCACAATTCAATACACATGCCTCTATCCATCAACCTAGGACCACGTTTTCTAATATTAACAATCATCCTAATCACGGGGGTGGACTCATACCGTATACTTTTACGACTGCTCCGGCTACTAGTAATGCTAATGTAGGAGGTGGGAATATACCTTATACTCATGGTCACAACACCACCGCTCCTACTACTAGTAATGCCAATGTTGGGGTTGGGAATATACCTCATGGTCACCATACGATTGCTCACGCTACTAATAATGCTTATGTAGGGGGTGCGAACATACCTTATAACCATGGTCATTAAAACATGGTTCCTGCTACAAGTAATACTTATATGCCCCATAATTATGGTGGTAACCCTTACTATAATACAATCGGTGCTGGCTCTTATTACAACCCACCTCAATACGATGCTCATAATGCATATATACCTGCTTACCCTCACATGGTTTAGGTTGGAGGAGGTTATCAGCCTTATGGCCATGGTCACGGTTATGGTCAATCCTATCCTTCAGGTCCATACAATAAACCTTTTATGGGATCTTATAATCAAGCTTTACAGCCGCAGCTCCCATTCCTTGCTTGACTCAATCTTTCGGATCTTTCAAAGCTCACAAATGATCCAGTGTGTCATGATCCTAATTGGCCTCCGGTCCTTACCAAGCTCCCTTCGGACATTCTCAAGTTTGAGGGGAAGAGTGGTGAGGATCTGGGTGATCATGTCATGACCTTTCACCTTTGGTGATCATCTAACTCATTGAATCATGATTCTGTTTGTTTGAGACTATTTTAATGCACCCTCATGAGGGCAGCCGCGAAGTGGTATGTTGAGTTACCTGGGGGCATGTATAGGGGTTTCAATGAGATAGCTTTGGTGATCTGGATCTATGTGGGAATGAAAAAAAAGATAGCATATACAGAGATATATTGCAAATAACACAGTGATACAGTAAACACATATTCTATTAAATAGCGGAAATAGAACAGACTGTAAAATACAATAGCTAGAATGGTGGTAGCTATCTCTGAGAAGAGATGTGGCCGCTATGCTCATTCGCGTCAAGATGAATAAAAAGAGAGGCCGAAAGGGACTATTTATCATAACCATGAGGGAAAGAATACCAAACATCCAAAAACCTAACCCTAGGAGATGAAGCGCCAAAAGTCATGTGGGCCTCGTTTGGGAAAGTTAGTACATCAACTTCCCGGGGTCGTAACTTTTGCATACGATCTCCGTTTGGGGCACTCGGTAGCCCGTTGGAAAGATCTATCCGAGATTTACAACTTTCAAACGAAGTTGAATGTACACCAGGGGCAACCATTTGGCCCGCCAAATTACCAAAAAAGGTCGTTTAGGGCCTTAAAATGGCCCCGGAAGTTCAGGACCCGAAAAATTGCCAAAAATAGTAATTTAACAAAATTGCCAGAAGACTGTTTTGAGCAAGTTGGAAGAGGTGGGCCGCCACCGATATCCACCTGGATCAATCCTCCCTACTTAGGGAGCAATGGTCTCCATTGCGTTAAATCCCTTATCATATGTCGAGCTGTGTGTCGAGTTGAGCTCTTGGTGCGACATTTGTTGAAGTGGAAAGGTTGCCTTACTTTGACATCTTCAGAGGGTTGTAATTGTTGTTGATGGATGCGTTGGAGCTGTTCGACAGTTTTGGTTGTTGTGGTATCCTTGGTATGCACCGATGTGGATGGTTTCTTTTTGGAGAGGCCCCTTGAATGCGTGGCCTTGCACTATAGAGGTACCCGAATAGGCGATGCTGCACTAACTTTGTGTTTTTCTTGTTTCCGCTGAGTAGAAGGATAATCTGTAGAGCTTGTGGATGTCTCTGCGATCTGATGTTCACCTTTAGTGGCAATTGCAAATAGGGAAAATTTCCCAGTGTGGGAGATTATCTTCCTTCCCTGCTCGTTTGGGGTAGGTGCAACTATCTCTGGTATCCGATAGAGTTGTCCTCCCAAAGTGACAATGACACTGCGACGTCGTGATTCATATACAGCATGACGCTTCCACATATATGGTTGTCCTAAAAGAACATCACATACTTCAAGTGGGGCCACATCACACAATACCTCATCTTTGAAGGGCTTGATGCCATATGGTAGGCGACATTGGTGACTGACAAGGATCCTTCGTCCTTGGCTTAGCCATCCAATGGTGTATGGTTGTGGGTGTGGCGTTATTGGTAGCTCCAATATCTTGATGACATCTTTTGAGATCAGGTTCTTCTGGCTGCCGCTGTCCACAACAAAGTGTAGGGGAATTCCCTTCACCCACATCTGTGAGTGGAAAAGGTGCTCCTCTGCCTCCGACTCTTCAGGCTCCTCTGGCTGAATCTGTGTGGTGGCAACAACGGCACTGGGTTCTGCATCAATGATCTGCTTCCCTTTTCGCGCGGCTGTGAAATTAGGTTCCGAGTCAGAATCGGAACTGGGATCTGATTCCAAAGCTTTGATCTCAGCCACCAATGACTGTTTTGAGCGACAATCATCAGTGTTGTGCCAGGGGATTTATTGGAAATCGCACCACTTCCCTGTGTCCTTCTTTGTCTTTTCTTTACCCTTCTTCGCCTGTGGTTGGGACTGGTTGTCCTTTTCCTACCCCGTGTTCTGTGAGCCAGAGTTTACCTTGCCCTACTTCTGTGCAGGTCCGAAGTCACGCTTGTTCTTTTACTGAAATTTCTGCTCAATTTTGACAGCATATCGATAGGCGGATCCGAGTGAAGAGATTTCCAAGAAATCCATCTGTGCTCGGATGTACCGGTGTAGGCCACTGCGATATTTCAGTACTAGGTGCCGCTCAGAGTCCTTGATACCTAGCCTTGTGCGCAAGGTATGGAATTTGTTGGTGTACTCTGACACCATTTGGTCCCTCTCTTGATGCAGAATGGTCCATTTTGTGTACTGGTCATCATAGTTTCCAACAGGGTAATATTGTTCCTTGACGGCATCTATAAAAGAGGCCCAAGTGGGATTGGGATATTCAAACAATCCAGATTCGTCTGATGAGTTTTGCTAACAATAAGTTTCCCACCAATTTTTGACATGGGGGACGGCCTTAAGGAGCGCAAAGATGATCTTTTCCCTGTCGAAAAATTGGTGGACAGAGAAATACCCTTCTAGTAGATTCAACCATTTATCTAGGGCATCAGCATCGATTTAGCCTTCAGATAAAGGGATATCAAAATTAACCTGTACCTTGATGGGAGTCGTATCTCCGAAATGGTTGCTCATTGAGGGTGCATTTGCCGCTGTTGGCATGCGTTGAAGGATCTGGGCGAAATTATCCATCATCTCATTCCTCTGTTGCGCGAGGGATTCCTCGAGCAATGATAGGATCTACTGCTCCATCGTCTCTCTTTTCTTCCGCCATGGGAGGCCGTTTGGGGCGGCGAGAGTGGTCTTCCCCAAGTGAAACTAGTTCGAGACGCAACTCTCTGTATCCTGACCTCGTCAGGGACATGCACCGAGAAACAATCAAAGAGCAGACCGCTCTGATACCACTGATCTGTATTTATGTGGGAACGAAACAAAAGATAGCATATACAGAGATATATTGGAAATAACACAGTGATACAGTAAACACATATTCTATTAAATAGCGGAAATAGAACAGACTGTAAAATACAATAGCTAGAATGGTGGTAGCTATCTCTGAGAAGAGATGTGGCCGTTATGCTCATTTGTGCCAGGATGAATACAAAGAGAGGCCGAAAGGGCCTATTTATCATAAGCATGAGGGAAAGAATCCCAAACATCCAAAAACCTAACCCTAGGATATGAAGCGCCAAAAGTCATGTGGGCCCCGTTTGGGTAAGTTAGTACATCAACTTCCCGGGGTCATAACTTTTGCATACGATCTTCGTTTGGGGCGCTCGGTAGCCCATTGGAAAGGTCTATCCTAGATTTGAAACTTTCAAATGTGGAAAAATGTAGACCAGGGCTAAACATTTGGCCCCCTAAATTGCCAAAAAAGGTCGTTTAGGGCCTCAAAATGGCCTCGGAAGTTCAGGACCCGAAAAACTGCCAAAAATAGTAATTTACCAAAATTGCCAGAAGACTGTTTTGAGCCAGTTGCAAGAGGTGGGCCACCACCGATATCCACCTGGATCAATCCTCCCTCTTTAGGAAGCAATGGTCTCCATTGCGTTAAATCCCTTATCATATGTCGAGCTGTGTGTCGAGTTGAGCTCTTGGTGCGACATTTGTTGAAGTGGAAAGGTTGCCTCACTTTGACATCTTCAGAGGGTTGTAATTGTTGTTGATGGATGCGTTGGAGCTGTTCGACAGTTTTGGTTGTTGTGGTATCCTTGGTATGCACCGGTGTGGATGGTTTCTTTTTGGAGGGGCCCCTTGAATGCGTGGCCTTGCACTGTAGAGGTACCCGAATAGGCGATGCTGCACTAGCTTTGTGTTTTTCTTGTTTCTGCTGAGTAGAAGGATAATCTGCAGAGGTTGTGGATGTCTCTGCGATCTGATGTTCACCTTTAGTGGCAATTGCGAATAGGGAAAATTTCCCAGTGTGGGAGATTATCTTCCTTCCCTGCTCGTTTTGGGTAGGTGCAACTATCTCTGGTATCCGATAGAGTTGTATTCCCAAAGTGACAATGACACTGCGAGGTCGTGATTCATATACAGCATGACGCTTCCACATATATGGTTGTCCTAAAAGAACATCACATACTTCAAGCGGGGCCACATCACACAATACCTCATCTTTGAAGGGCTTGATGCCATATGGTAGGCCACATTGGTGACTGACACAGATCCTTCGTCCTTGGCTTAGCCATCCAATGGTGTATGGTTGTGGGTGTGGCGTTATTGGTAGCTCCAATCTCTTGATGACTTCTTCTGAGATCAGGTTCTTCTGGCTGCCGCTGTCCACAACAAAGTGTAGGGGAATTCCCTTCACCCACATCTGTGAGTGGAAAAGGAACTCCTCTGCCTCCGACTCTTCAGGCTCCTCTGGTTGAATCTGTGTGGTGGCAACAACAGCACTGGGTTCTGCATCAATGATCTGCTTCCCTTTTCGCGCGGCTGTGAAATTAGGTTCCGAGTCAGAATCGGAACTGGGATCTGATTCCGAAGCTTTGATCTCAGCCACCAATGACTGTTTTGAGCGACAATCATCAGTGTTGTGCCAGGGATTTTGTGGAACTCGCACCACTTCCCTGTGTCCTTCTTTGTCTTTTCTTTACCCTTCTTCGCCTGTGGTTGGGACTGGTTGTCCTTTTCCTGTCCCGTGTTCTGCGAGCCAGAGTTTCCCTTGCCCTGCTTCTGCGCAGGTCCGAAGTCACGCTTGTCCTTTTGCTGAAATTTCTGCTCAATTTTGACAGCATATCGATAGGCGGATCCGAGTGAAGAGATTTCCAGGAAATCCATCTCTGCTCGGATGTACCGGTGTAGGCCACTGCGATATTTCAGTACTAGGTGCCGCTCGGAGTCCTTGATACCTAGCCTTGTGCGCAAGGTATGGAATTTGTTGGTGTACTCTGACACCGTTTGGTCCCTCTCTTGATGCAGAATGGTCCATTTTGTGTACTGGTCATCATAGTTTCCAACAGGGTAATATTGTTCCTTGACGGCATCTATAAAAGAGGCCCAAGTGGGATTGGAATATTCAAATAATCCAGACTCGTCTGATGAGTTTTGCTCACAATAAGTTTCCCACCAATTTTTGACATGGGGGACGGCCTTAAGGAGCGCAAAGATGATCTTTTCCCTGTCGGAAAATTGGTGGACAGAGAAATACCCTTCTAGTAGATTCAAACATTTATCTAGGGCATCAGCATCGATTTGGCCTTCAAATAAAGGGATATCAAAATTAACTTGTACCTTGAAGGGAGTCGTATCTCCGAAATGGTTGCTCGTTGAGGGTGCATTTGCCGCTGTTGGCATGCGTTGAAGGATCTGGGCGAAATTATCCATCATCTCGTTCCTCTGTCGCGCGAGGGCTTCCTCCAGCAATAACTTGATAGGATCTATTGCTCCGTCACCTCTCTTTTCTTCCTCCATGGGAGGCCGTTTGGGGTGGCGAGAGTGGTCTTCCCCAAGAGAAACTAGTTCGAGACCCAACTCTCTGTATCCTGACCTCGTCGGGGACATGCACCAAGAAACAATCAAAGATTAGACCGCTCTGATACCACTGATCCGGATTTATGTGGGAACGAAACAAAAGATAGCATATACAGAGATATATTGCAAATAACACAATGATACAGTAAACACATATTCTATTAAATAGCGGAAATAGAATAGACTGTAAAATACAATAGCTAGAATGGTGGTAGCTATCTCTGAGAAGAGATGTGGCCGTTATGCTCATTTGTGCCAGGATGAATACAAAGAGAGGCCGAAAGGGCCTATTTATCATAAGCATGAGGGAAAGAATCCCAAACATCCAAAAACCTAACCCTAGGATATGAAGCGCCAAAAGTCATGTGGGCCCCGTTTGGGTAAGTTAGTACATCAACTTCCCGGGGTCATAACTTTTGCATACGATCTTCGTTTGGGGCACTCGGTAGCCCATTGGAAAGGTCTATCCGAGATTTACAACTTTCAAATGTCAAAAAATGTACACCAGGGCTAAACATTTGGCCCCCTAAATTGCCAAAAAAGGTCGTTTAGGGCCTCAAAATGGCCCCGGAAGTTCAAGACCCGAAAAACTGCCAAAAATAGTAATTTACCAAAATTGCCAGAAGACTGTTTTGAGCCAGTTGCAAGAGGTGGGCCACCACCGATATCCACCTGGATCAATCCTCCCTCCTTAGGAAGCAATGGTCTCCATTGCGTTAAATCCCTTATCATATGTCGAGCTGTGTGTCGAGTTGAGCTCTTGGTGCGACATTTGTTGAAGTGGAAAGGTTGCCTAACTTTGACATCTTCAGAGGGTTGTAATTGTTGTTGATGGATGCGTTGGAGCTGTTCGACAGTTTTGGTTGTTGTGGTGTCCTTGGTATGCACCGGTTTGGATGGTTTCTTTTTGGAGGGGCCCCTTGAATGCGTGGCCTTGCACTGTAGAGGTACCCGAATAGGCGATGCTGCACCGAGCTGTTCGACAGTTTTGGTTGTTGTGGTATCCTTGGTATGCACCCGTGTGGATGGTTTCTTTTTGGAGGGGCCCCTTGAATGCGTGGCCTTGCACTGTAGAGGTACCCGAATAGGCGATGCTGCACTAACTTTGTGTTTTTCTTGTTTCTGCTGAGTAGAAGGATAATCTGCAGAGGTTGTGGATGTCTTTGCGATTTGATGTTCACCTTTAGTGGCAATTGCGAATAGGGAAAGTTTCCCAGTGTGGGAGATTATCTTCCTTCCCTGCTCGTTTGGGGTAGGTACAGCTATCTCTGGTATCCGATAGAGTTTTCCTCCCAAAGTGACAATGACACTGCGAGGTCGTGATTCATATACAGCATGACGCTTCCACATATATGGTTGTCCTAAAAGAACATCACATACTTCAAGCGGGGCCACATCACACAATACCTCATCTTGGAAGGGCTTGATGCCATATGGTAGGCGACATTGGTGACTGACACGGATCCTTCGTCCTTGGCTTAGCCATCCAATGGTGTATGGTTGTGGGTGTGGTGTTATTGGTAGCTCCAATCTCTTGATGAATTCTTCTGAGATCAGGTTCTTCTGGCTGCCGCTGTCCACAACAAAGTGTAGGGGAATTCCCTTCACCCACATCTGTGAGTGGAAAAGGCGCTCCTCTGCCTCCGACTCTTCAGGCTCCTCTGGCTGAATCTGTGTGGTGGCAAAAACGGCACTGGGTTCTGCATCAATGATCTGCTTCCCTTTTCGCGCGGCTGTGAAATTAGGTTCCGAGTCAGAATTGGAACTGGGATCTGATTCCGAAGCTTTGATCTCAGCCACCAATGACTTTTTTGAGTGACAATCATGAGTGTTGTGCCAGGGGCTTTTGTGGAACTCGCACCACTTCCATATGTCCTTCTTTGTATTTTCTTTACCCTTCTTCGCCTGTGGTTGGGACTGGTTGTCCTTTTCCTGCCCAGTGTTCTACGAGCCAGAGTTTCCCTTGCCCTGCTTCTGCGCAGGTCCGAAGTCACGCTTGTTCTTTTGCTGAAATTTCTGCTCAATTTTGACAGCATATCGATAGGCGGATCCGAGTGAAGAGATTTCCAGGAAATCCATCTCTACTCGGATGTACAGGTGTAGGCCACTGCGATATTTCAGTACTAGGTGCCGCTCGGAGTCCTTGATACCTAGCCTTGTGCGCAAGGTATGGAATTTGTTGGTGTACTCTGACACCGTTTGGTCCCTCTCTTGATGCAGAATGGTCCATTTTGTGTACTGGTCATCATAGTTTCCAACAGGGTAATATTGTTCCTTGACGGCATCTATAAAAAAGGCCCAATTGGGATTGGAATATTCAAACAATCCAGACTTGTCTGATGAGTTTTGCTCACAATAAGTTTCCCACCAATTTTTGACATGGGGGACGGCCTTAAGGAGCGCAAAGATGATCTTTTCCCTATCGAAAAATTGGTGGACAGAGAAATACACTTCTAGTAGATTCAACCATTTATCTAGGGCATCAGCATCGATTTGGCCTTCAAATAAAGGGATATCAAAATTAACTTGTACCTTGAAGGGAGTCGTATCTCCGAAATGGTTGCTTGTTGAGAGTGCATTTGCTGCTGTTGGCATGCGTTGAAGGATCTGGGGGAAATTATCCATCATCTCGTTCCTCTATCGTGCGAGGTCTTCCTCGAGCAACAACTTGATAGGATCTACTACTCCGTCGCCTCTCTTTTCTTCCGCCATGGGAGGCCGTTTGGGGCGGCGAGAGTGGTCTTCCCGAAGTGAAACTAGTTCGAGACCCAACTCTCTGTATCCTCACCTCGTCGGGGACATGCACCGAGAAACAATCAAAGAGCAGACCACTCTGATACCACTGATCCGGATTTATGTGGGAACGAAACAAAAGATAGCATATACAGAATCATATACAGAGATATATTGGAAATAACACAGTGATACAGTAAACACATAGTCTATTAAATAGCGGAAATAGAACAGACTGTAAAATACGATAGCTAGAATGGTGGTAGCTATCTCTGTGAAGAGATGTGGCCGCTATTCTCATTCGTGCCAAGATGAATACAAAGAGAGGCCGAAAGGGCCTATTTATCATAAGCATGAGGGAAAGAATCCCAAACATCCAAAAACCTAACCCTAGGAGATGAAGTGCCAAAAGTCATGTGGGCCCTGTTTGGGTAAGTTAGTACATCAACTTCCCGGGGTAGTAACTTTTGCATACGATCTCCGTTTGGGGCGCTCGGTAGCCCATTGGAAAGGTCTATCCGAGATTTACAACTTTTGAATGGAGCCAAATATACATCGAGGAAAATTTTTTGGCCCCCCAAATTGCCAAAAAAGGTCGTTTAGGGCCTCAAAATGGCCCCGGAAGTTTAGACCCGAAAAACTGCAAAAAATAGTAATTTACCAAAATTACCAGAAGACTGTTTTGAGCCAGTTGGAAGAGGTGGGCCACCACTGATATCCACCTGGATCAATCGTCCCTCCTTAGGAAGCAATGGTCTCCATTGCGTTAAATCCCTTAGCATATGTCGAGCTGTGTGTCGAGTTGAGCTCTTGGTGCTACATTTGTTGAAGTGGAAAGGTTGCCTTACTTTGACATCTTCAGAGGGTTGTAATTGTTGTTGATGGATGCGTTGGAGCTGTTCGACAGTTTTGGTTGTTGTGGTATCCTTGGTATGCACCGGTGTGGATGGTTTCTTTTTGGAGGGGCCCCTTGAATGCGTGGCCTTGCACTATAGAGGTACCTGTTAGAACTGTAATCCACACTTAGTACCATAATCCATAAATTTTTATTGCTCATGTGCTTAATTAAACCATAGTTTGGACTAGGTGACTATAGTTGGTCAAAAACCCACTTTTGAGAGTGTTCACACCCACTTCCAAGCAAACCAGTTCACCCAACCTCATGTTTTGTCCACAAGTGCGCCCTCATTAATTGCTGGTGCACCCTCTCTCCTTGTTTTGGGGAATTTTAGTTGACCAAGGGCGCTAGGGTGGATTTTTTCCCATTTTTGGCTAGATTTGGAGCATTTAATGCTCCCTTGGGCCCCCAAACCTCCTCTACTTGCTCACCCACGCCTGCCTTGAGCTCATTTATGACCCAGCATGCTTCATCCACCTCCACACCAGAATTCGTGACTGTTTGGGGTGATTGGGATTGAGTTGGACCCACCTAGGGGGGATTGAGGCCAATTTGGCATTGTTGACTTGTACACTCAGCTTGAGCCACCTAATGCTCTCTAATTTCTCATGGATGTAATAAAAACCTGTTACTAACATTTTCACATGTTAGATAGTCAGTTAATCAAAGGTTTCAGCATACATTGTGTGTAAATTTATCTTCTTTTTCAAATTTTTCCATTGTTTTTGCAAATTAATTCGATTTTGTGAGGTTCTCCATAGCTCCTAGATCTTCTGTGATCAAAATACTCACATGGTATCAGAGCCATCGTGGATTTAGTGAGTTGCAGGTCAATATTGAGCATTGAACTGCATTCTAGAGAGGATTTCCAGATAAAAATTGAGTGTTTTTTGCAGGTGCTTCAGCAGTTTTCTCACCATTAACGCAGCAGTCATGGAAGCAAACCAAATGTTGCTCACACCCTTCAATTTTTTCGATTGGAAGGATGAGATGGTCATCAAGCTGAGATCTAAGGGTCTCTATAGAGTGACCATGGGCACAGAAGTGGAACCAAACTCTGCTGTGGAGAAAGCAAAGTACTACAATCGACTTGATGAAGCTTATGGATTGCTATGCCTGAGCATTTCAAGGGAACTCTTGTTTCATACAGACAGTTTGACAACCCCCAATGAAGTATGGGTGAAGCTAGAATCACTCTTTGGGAAAACTGATGAACTGAGAGGCCACCAGCTTGAAAACGAGCTCATCAGCTTGAGCCCAGCGCATTTTGAAACCATCCAGGAGTTCTTCACGAAATTCAAGTCACTGGTGCTTCAACTGCAACAATGTGGAATTGTTAAGAAGGAGGAACAACTGATTCTGTCCATCCTTTCGAAGCTACGCCCATAGTTTTCAGTATTTGTTAGCACATTTCACTCAGCCAAAATGACCCTTCGAAATTGGCAAATGCCATCACTAGCTACGTTCATGGAGTGTCTCACTCAGGAGCAGGACAAACTAGTTCAGATGGGCACCATAAAATCAAAGGACCAAGCTTTGGAAATGGGTGTTTCAAATGCAAGCAAAGGAAAGCAGAAAGCCAAGAATTCGAAGCAGCAAGAGAAGAGGAAGTTTGACAAGACCAAGTCTGCAGATGGGGGTTCGAATCTATCAAAGGAGAAGGAAAAGAAGGGAAAGGAAAAGACCAAATGCACCTATTGTCATAGGGGATGGCATCTAGAGAGCTCATGTATGAAGAAAACCATTGACTCAATGGCGCAGCTGCTGGAGAAGAACAACATCCCAGTCCCTGAGGGCGCAAGGAAGAAGGAGAGCACCTCAAACCCTGACAATAAGGAGAAGTGTCATGCTTTGGTAGCAGGTACTTCGAATTCCACTTCCTTCATCATTGATTCAGGAGCTTCCAGACATATGGTTTCATCCAGAGAGCTCTTCTCCTCTATGCGTTCGAATGGTGGCCCAACAGTTCGAATGGGAGATGATTCAGAAATCCAGACCAAGGGGATTGGTAGGATTGACATGGAGCATGGCTATTTCAGTGATGTGCTCTATGTACCTTCATTGGCTGCAAATTTGCTATCAGTCTATCAAATGACCCATACAGGAGAAGCCAAGAGAGTGACATTCACTCCGGATTTGGTAGAAATCTCAGAAATCTCTTCAAATCAAGTTGTGGCTGTAGGGTATGCTAATCATGATGAGAGAATGTACAAATTCTCAAATTTCATTCCAAATTCTAGTGACCATGCTCTTGTCTCTCATGCCAACGAGACCTCCAAGTTGTGGCATGAAATATTTGGCCACATGAACTACAAATATCTCCAGCAATTGCACAAGGACGAGATGGTGGAAGGGCTTCCAGAAATCAGATCTTCAAATGGTGCATGCATTGGGTGTGTAGTTGGAAAGCATCCTGAGCGCATCTATGAGAAGGGAATGGCAAGGAGAGCCACTCAACCACTTGGATTGGTACATTCAGACCTCATTGGTCCTCTTCCCACTCCATCATATGGTGGATCAAGGTATGTACTTACATTCATAGATGACTACTCTCGATTCTACTGGGTTTACTTCCTTAAATTGAAGTCAGAAGTGTTTGAGAAATTGAAGATTTGGAAAGCCCTAGTGGAGAACCATAGTGGTCATAAGATAAAGATCCTTAGGATTGATAATGGAAAGGAATATGTGAATAATAACATTCAGCACCTTTGTGAGGAATGTGGCATCCAAATGCAACATTCAATCCCCTACACACCTCAGCAAAATGGTGTGGCAGAGAGGAAAAATAGATCTCTCAAGGGGATGGCTACTTGCATGATTGAAGCTAGGGATCTAAGCCCTAAGCTATGGGCTGAAGCCATCAATTATGCTGCTCATATTCAGGATAGAGCCTTTCACAAATCAGTCAAAGGAAAAACCCCCTATGAGGCATGGTTTGGCCAAAAACCAAATGTGTCAAATTTCAGGATTTTTGGGTCTAGAGCATGGGCTCGAATTCCATCAGAAAAGAGGAAGGCTTTGGAGCCACAGAGCAGGGAATGTATCATGGTTGTATATGGTGAGGACACAAAGGGCTACAAGCTCTTTGACACATCCACACTCAAAACTTTCATTGAGAGAAGTGTGCAATTTGAAGAAGAACCAATTCCAGATTTTGAGCTTGCACCGGGGGAAAGCTCCTCTCCTCCACACCTTAATGAAATTAGTGATGATTCCACCTCTGATTTTTCTGATATTGCTGAAGATGACATGGCTGAAGATGACATTGCTGTACATGAGTCACCATCAAGGCCCAAGTGGGCTGAGAAAATCATACAAGCTGCAGGTGAATTGGCAAGCATTCCCCAAGAGCCTAGGAAGACTAGATCTCAAACAATCAATGCTTCCTTTGCAAATGAAAGTGAACTTGATGATCACTGTTATATGATGATTGGATCTGATCCAACATCATATCAGGAAGCTCATCATGATCCAAGGTGGAGAGCAGCAATGCAAGAAGAATTCCAGTCTCTCCAAGAGAACAAAACATGGGATTTGGTGCCTCTTCCTCCCAAGAGGAAACTTGTGCAATGTAAGTGGATTTTTCAAACCAAACCTGTTGCTGATGGTTCTGATCTGAAGTATAAGGATAGGTTAGTGGCTAAGGGCTACTCACAAATCCATGGTGTGGATTATACAGAGACCTTTGCACCGGTTGCAAAGATGGACTCAATTAGACTAGCTCTAGCCATGTCAGCTAGTAAAGGTTGGGAAGTTCACCACATGGATGTCAAAAGTGCATTCTTGCATGGTGAGCTACAGGAAGAGATATATATGCAGCAACCTGAAGGATTCCAAGAGGATCCCACACTTGTATGCAGGTTGAAGAAGTCACTCTATGGACTCAAGCAAGCCCCCAGGGCTTGGTATGCCAAAATGGATGCCTTTTTGCTCTCAATTGGTTTCTGTCGATGCAAGTCTGATCCAAATGTTTATTTGCAGCATTGTGATGATAACTTGCAGGTCATTGTACTGTATGTTGATGATCTCTTAATTACAGGGAGCTGCACCAAACAAATTGGCTCAATTAAAGCTTCTTTGCACAGTGAATTTGCCATGAGCGACCTAGGATTGCTAAGGCAATTTTTGGGTTTGGAAATTGAGCAATCTGAGAGAGGTATATTGCTGAGTCAACCTAAGTATGCTTCAGACCTATTATTCAAGTTTAAAATGGCTGAATGTAAGGCAGCCAAGTGCCCATTCCTTTCAGGCATAAAACTAGGTGAATTTGAAGACTCTCCATTGGTGGATTGCACTCTCTACAGGCAGCTAGTCGGAAGTTTGTTGTATCTTACACATACAAGACCTGATTTGTCTTATGCTGTAAGTGCTATAGCAAGGTATATGCAGCAGCCACATGAGATCCATTGGAAGGAAGCCAAAAGGATCCTTCATTATGTCCAAGGAACAAAGAACTTTGGGGTACACTATGCAGCTGGTTCTTCACTTCAACTAGCTGGATTTTCTGATTCCGATTGGGCGGGAGATCCCATCAATAGAAAGTCCACTTCAGGTTTTGTGTTTATTTTTGCTGAAGGTCCCATTTGCTGGTCAAGTAAGAAACAGCATACAATTTCTCTTTCATCAGCAGAGGCCGAGTACAGGGCAGCAGTGAACGCAGCCACACAGTGTGTTTGGTTGCAAGGCATTCTTCGGGAGTTTGGTGTTGCTATTGATTCTCCAACCAATATTTGGGTGGATAATCAAAGTGCCATCAAGATATCTACTGATCCAGTACAGAGGCAAAGAACAAAGCACATTGAGATCCACATGCATTACATTCGGGGCTTGGTGCATGACAGGGTGATTTCACTACAGTATTGCCCATCCACCGAGCAAACTGCAGATATTTTCACCAAGTGCTTTACTGAGAAGACCTTCACTCACTTGAGAGATTTGCTTGGAGTGAGTGATGGATGGTGATTGCTGCAATTTAATTGCAGGTTCAGCCCCATGTCCATTTTAGAGGGAAGTTTTTATCCCATGAGGTTTTACTTCTTTTCCTCGGTTCATATGGACAAATACAATTTCTGTTTGTAATGAGGTGACTTGAGCCTTTGTTGCCAAGGCCTCCCACTTATCTTTCATGAGATGTACTAAGATATGGTTAAGGGGGGGTGTTAGAACTGTAATCCACACTTAGTACCATAATCCATAAATTTTTATTGCTCATGTGCTTAATTAAACCATAGTTTGGACTAGGTGACTACAGTTGGTCAAAAACCCACTTTTGAGAGTGTTCACACCCACTTCCAAGCAAACCAGTTCACCCAGCCTCTTGTTTTGTCCACAAGTGCGCCCTCATTAATTGCTGGTGCGCCCTCTCTCCTTGTTTTGGGGAATTTTAGTTGACCAAGGGCGCTAGGGTGGATTTTTGCCCATTTTTGGCTAGATTTGGAGCATTTAATGCTCCCTTGGGCCCCCAAACCTCCTCTACTTGCTCACCCACGCCTGCCTTGAGCTCATTTATGACCCAGCATGCTTCAGCCACCTCCACACCAGAATTCGTGACTGTTTGGGGTGATTGGGATTGAGTTGGACCCACCTAGGGGGGATTGAGGCCAATTTGGCATTGTTGACTTGTACACTCAGCTTGAGCCACCTAATGCTCTCGAATTTCTCATGGATGTAATAAAAACCTGTTACTAACATTTTCACATGTTAGACAGTCAGTTAATCAAAGGTTTCAGCATACATTGTGTGTAAATTTATCTTCTTTTTCAAAATTTTCCACTGTTTTTGCAAATTAATTCGATTTTGTGAGGTTCTCCATAGCTCCTAGATCTTCTGTGATGAAAATACTCACAGTACCCGAAGAGGCGATGCTGCACTAACTTTGTGTTTTTCTTTTTTTCCTGCTGAGTAGAAGGATAATCTGCAGAGGTTGTGGATGTCTCTACGATCTGATGTTCACCTTTAGTGGCAATTGCGAATAGGGAAAATTTCCCAGTGTGGGAGATTATCTTCCTTCCCTGCTCGTTTGGGGTAGGTGCAGCTATCTCTGGTATCCGATAGAGTTGTCCTCCCAAAGTGACAATGACACTGCGAGTTCGTGATTCATATACAGCATGACGCTTCCACATATATGGTTGTCCTAAAAGAACATCACATACTTCAAGTGGGGCCACATCATACAATACCTCATCTTTGAAGGGCTTGATGCCATATGGTAGGCGACATTGGTGACTGACACGGATCCTTCGTCTTTGGCTTAGCCATCCAATGGTGTATGGTTGTGGGTGTGGCATTATTGGTAGCTCCAATCTCTTGATGACTTCTTCTGAGATCAGGTTCTTCTGGCTGCCGCTGTCCACAACAAAGTGTAGGGGAATTCCCTTCACCCACATCTGTGAGTGGAAAAGGTGCTCCTTTGCCTCCGACTCTTCAGGCTCCTCTTGCTGAATCTGTGTGGTGGCAACAACGACACTAGGTTCTGCATCAATGATCTGCTTCCCTTTTCGCGCGGCTGTGAAATTAGGTTCCGAGTCAGAATCGGAACTGGGATCTGATTTCGAAGCTTTGATCTCAGCCACCAATGACTGTTTTGAGTGACAATCATCAGTGTTGTGCCAGGGGATTTTGTGGATCTCGCACCACTTCCCTGTGTCCTTCTTTGTCTTTTCTTTCCCCTTCTTCGCCTATGGTTGGGACTGGTTGTCCTTTTCCTGCCCCGTGTTTTGCGAGCCAGAGTTTCCCTTGCCCTGCTTCTGCGCAGGTCCGAAGTCACGCTTGTTCTTTTGCTGAAACTTCTGCTCAATTTTGACAGCATATCGATAGGCGGATCCGAGTGAAGAGATTTCCAGGAAATCCATCTCTGCTCGGATGTACTGGTGTAGGCCACTGCGATATTTCAGTACTAGGTGCCGCTCGGAGTCCTTGATACCTAGCCTTATGCGAAAGGTATGGAATTTGTTGGTGTACTTTGACACCGTTTGGTCCCTCTCTTGATGCAGAATGGTCCATTTTGTGTACTGGTCATCATAGTTTCCAACAGGGTAATATTGTTCCTTGACGGCATCTATAAAAGAGGCCCAAGTGGGATTGGAATATTCAAACAATCCAGACTCGTCTGATGAGTTTTGCTCACAATAAGTTTCCCACCAATTTTTGACATGGGGGACGGCCTTAAGGAGCGCAAAGATGATCTTTTCCCTGTCGGAAAATTGGTGGACAGGGAAATACCCTCCTAGTAGATTCAACCATTTATCTAGGGCATCAGCATCGATTTGGCCTTCAAATAAAGGGATATCAAAATTAACTTGTACCTTGAAGGGAGGCGTATCTCCGAAATGGTTGCTCGTTGAGGGTGCATTTTCCGTTGTTGGCATGCGTTGAAGGATCTGGGCGAAATTATCCATCATCTCGTTCCTCTGTCGCACGAGGGCTTCCTCAAGCAACAAATTGATAGGATCTACTGCTCCGTCGTCTCTCTTTTCTTCCGCCATGGGAGGCCGTTTGGGGCGGCGAGAGTGGTCTTCCCCAAGTGAAACTAGTTCGAGACCCAACTCTCTGTATCCTGACCTCATCGGGGACATGCACCGAGAAACAATCAAAGAGTAGACCGCTCTGATACCACTAATACGGATTTATGTGGGAACTCAACAAAATATGGCATATACAGAATCATATACAGAGATATATTGCAAATAACACAGTGGTACAGTAAACACATATTCCATTAAATAGCGGAAATAGAACAGACTGTAAAATACAATAGGTAGAATGGTGGTAGCTATCTCTGAGAAGAGATGTGGCCGCTATGCTCATTTGTGCCAAGATGAATACAAAGAGAGGCTGAAAGGGACTATTTATCATAAGCATGAGGGAAAGAATCCCAAACATCCAAAAACCTAACCCTAGGAGATGAAGCGCCAAAAGTCATGTGGGCCCCGTTTGGGTAAGTTGGTACATCAACTTCCCGGGGTCGTAACTTTTGCATACGATCTCCGTTTGGGGCGCTCAGTAGCCCATTGGAAAGGTCTATCCGAGATTTACAACTTTCAAATGAGAATAAATATAGATTGGGGTAAAACATTTGGCCCCCTAGATTGCCAAAAAAGGTCGTTTAGGGCCTCAAAATGGCCCCGGAAGTTCACGACCCGAAAAACTGCCAAAAATAGTAATTTACCAAAATTGCCAGAAGACTGTTTTGAGCCAGTTGGAAGAGGTGGGCCGCCACCGATATCCACCTGGATCAATCCTCCCTCATTAGGAAGCAATGGTATCCATTGCGTTAAATCCCTTAACATATGTCGAGCTGTGTGTCGAGTTGAGCTCTTGGTGCGACATTTGTTGAAGTGGAAAGGTTGCCTTACTTTGACATCTTCAGAGGGTTGTAATTGTTGTTGATGGATGCGTTGGAGCTGTTCGACAGTTTTGGTTGTTGTGGTATCCTTGGTATGCACCGGTGTGGATGGTTTCTTTTTGGAGGGGCCCCTTGAATGCGTGGCCTTGCACTGTAGAGGTACCCGAATAGGCGATGCTACACTAACTTTGTGTTTTTCTTGTTTCTGCTGAGTAGAAGGATAATCTGCAGAGGTTGTGGATGTCTCTGCGATCTGATGTTCACCTTTAGTGGCAATTGCGAATAGGGAAAATTTCCCAGTGTGGGAGATAATCTTCCTTCCCTGCTCGTTTGGGGTAGGTGCAACTATCTCTGGTATTCGATAGAGTTGTCCTCCCAAAGTGACAATGACACTGCGAGGTCGTGACTCATATACAGCATGACGCTTCCACATATATGGTTGTCCTAAAAGAACATCACATACTTCAAGCGGGGCCACATCACACAATACCTCATATTTGAAGGGCTTGATGCCATATGGTAGGCCACATTGGTGACTGACACGGATCCTTCGTCCTTGGCTTAGCCATCCAATGGTGTATGGTTGTGGGTGTGGCGTTATTGGTAGCTCCAATCTCTTGATGACTTCTTCTGTGATTAGGTTCTTTTGGCTGCCGCTGTCCACAACAAAGTGTAGGGGAATTCCCTTCACCCACATCTGTGAGTGGAAAAGGCGCTCCTCTGCCTCCGATTCTTCAGGCTCCTCTGGCTGAATATTTGTGGTGGCAACAATGGCATTGGGTTCTGCATCAATGATCTGCTTCCCTTTTCGCGCGGCTGTGAAATTATGTTCCGAGTCAGAATCGGAACTGGGATCTGATTCCGAAGCTTTGATCTTAGCCACCAATGATTGTTTTGAGCGACAATCATCAGTGTTGTGCCAGGGGCTTTTGTGGAACTCACACCACTTCCCTGTGTCCTTCTTTGTCTTTTCTTTACCATTCTTCGCCTGTGGTTGGGACTGGTCGTCCTTTTCCTGCCCCGTGTTCTGCGAGCTAGAGTTTCCCTTGCCCTACTTCTGCGCAGATCCGAAGTCACCCTTGTTCTTTTCATGAAATTTCTGCTCAATTTTGACAGCATATCGATAGGCGGATCCGAGTGAAGAGATTTCCAGGAAATCCATCTCTGCTCGGATGTACCGGTGTAGGCCATTGCGATATTTCAGTACTAGGTGCCGCTCGGAGTCCTTGATACCTAGCCTTGTGCGCAAGGTATGGAATTTGTTGGTGTACTCTGACACCGTTTGGTCCCTCTCTTGATGCTGAATGGTCCATTTTGTGTACTGGTCATCATAGTTTCCAACAGGGTAATATTGTTCCTTGACGGCATCTATAAAAGAGGCCCAAGTGGGATTGGAATATTCAAACAATCCAGACTCGTCTGATGAGTTTTGCTCACAATAAGTTTCCCACCAATTTTTGACATGGGGGACGGCCTTAAGGAGCACAAAGATGATCTTTTCCTCGTCGAAAAATTGGTGGACAGAGAAATACCCTTCTAGTAGATTCAACCATTTATCTAGGGCATCAGCATCGATTTGGCCTTCAAATAAAGGGATATCAAAATTAACTTGTACCTTGAAGGGAGTCGTATCTCCGAAATGGTTGCTTGTTGAGGGTGCATTTGCCGCTGTTGGCATGCGTTGAAGGATTTGGGCGAAATTATCCATCATCTCGTTCCTCTGTCGCGCGAGGGCTTCCTCGAGTAACAACTTGATAGGATCTACTGCTCCGTCGTCTCTCTTTTCTTCCGCCATGGGAGGCCGTTTGGGGCGGCGAGAGTGGTCTTCCCCAAGTGAAACTAGTTCGAGACCCAACTCTCTGTATCCTGACCTCGTCGGGGACATGCACCGAGAAACAATCAAAGAGCAGACCGCTCTGATACCACTGATCCGTATTTATGTGGGAACGAAACAAAAGATAGCATATACAGAATCATATACAGAGATATATTGCAAATAACACAGTGAGACAGTAAACACATATTCTATTAAATAGCGGAAATAGAACAGACTGTAAAATACAATAGCTAGAATGGTGGTAGCTATCTCTGAGAAGAGATGTGGCCGCTATGCTCATTCGTGCCAAGATGAATACAAAGAGAGGCCGAAAGGGCCTATTTATCATAAGCATGAGGGAAAGAATCTCAAACATCCAAAAACCTTACCCTAGGAGATGAAGCGCCAAAAGTCATGTGGGCCCCGTTTGGGTAAGTTAGTACATCAACTTCTCGGGGTCGTAACTTTTGCATACGATCTCCGTTTGGGGCGCTCAGTAGCCCGTTGGAAAGGTCTATCCAAGATTTACAACTTTCAACTGGGAAAAAATGTATGTCAGGGGAAACCATTTGGCCTCCCAAATTGCCAAAAAAGGTCGTTTAGGGCCTCAAAATGGCCCCGGAAGTTCAGGATTCGAAAAACTGCCAAAAATAGTAATTTACCAAAATTGCCAGAAGACTGTTTTGAGCCAGTTGGAAGAGGTGGGCCACCACCGATATCCACCTGGATCAATCCTCCCTCCTTAGGAAGCAATGGTCTCCATTGCGTTAAATCCCTTATCATATGTCGAGCTGTGTGTCGAGTTGAGCTCTTGGTGCGACATTTGTTGAAGTGGAAAGGTTGCCTTACTTTGACATCTTCAGAGGGTTGTAATTGTTGTTGATGGATGTGTTGGAGATGTTCGACAGTTTTGGTTGTTGTGGTATCCTTGGTATGCACCGTTTTGGATGGTTTCTTTTTGGAGGGCCCCCTTGAATGCGTGGCCTTGCACTATAGAGGTACCCGAATAGGCGATGCTGCACTAACTTTGTGTTTTTCTTGTTTTTGGTGAGTAGAAGGATAATCTACAGAGGTTGTGGATGTCTCTGCGATCTGATGTTCACCTTTAGTGGCAATTGCAAATAGGGAAAATTTCCCAGTGTGGGAGATTATCTTCCTTCCCTGCTCATTTGGGGTAGGTGCAACTATCTCTGGTATCCGATAGAGTTGTCCTCCCAAAGTGACAATGACACTGCGAGGTCGTGATTCATGTACAGCATGACGCTTCCACATATATGGTTGTCCTAAAAGAACATCACCTACTTCAAGCGGGGCCACATCACACAATACCTCATCTTTGAAGGGCTTGATGCCATATGGTAGGCGACATTGGTGACTGACACGGATCCTTTGTCCTTGGCTTAGGCATCCAATGGTGTATGGTTGTGGTTGTGGTGTTATTGGTAGCTCCAATCTCTTGATGACTTCTTCTGAGATGAGGTTCTTCTGGCTGCCGCTGTCCACAACAAAGTGTAGGGGAATTCCCTTCACCCACATCTGTGAGTGGAAAAGGCGCTCCTCTGCCTCCGACTCTTCAGGCTCCTTTGGCTGAATCTGTGTGGTGGCAACAACGGCACTGGGTTCTGCATCAATGATCTGCTTCCCTTTTCGCGCGGCTGTGAAATTAGGTTCAAAGTCAGAATCGGAACTGGGATATGATTCCGAAGCTTTGATCTCATCCACCAATGATTGTTTTGAGCGACAATCATCAGTGTTGTGCCAGGGGCTTTTGTGGAACTCGCACTACTTCCCTGTGTCCTTCTTTGTCTTTTCTTTACCCTTCTTCGCCTGTGGTTGGGACTTGTTGTCCTTTTCCTACCCCGTGTTCTGCGAGCCAGAGTTTCCCTTGCCCTGCTTCTGCGCAGGTCTGAAGTCACGCTTGTTCTTTTGCTGAAATTTCTGCTCAATTTTGACAGCATATTGATAGGCGGATCCGAGTGAAGAGATTTCCAGGAAATCCATCTCTGCTTGGATGTACCGGTGTAGGCCACTGCGATATTTCAGTACTAGGTGCCGCTCGGAGTCCTTGATACCTAGCCTTGTGCACAAGGTATGGAATTTGTTGGTGTACTCTGACACCGTTTGGTCCCTCTCTTGATGCAGAATGGTCCATTTTGTGTACTGGTCATCATAGTTTCCAACAGTGTAATATTGTTCCTTGACGACATCTATAAAAGAGGCCCAAGTGGGATTGGAATATTCAAACAATCCAGACTCGTCTGATGAGTTTTGCTCACAATAAGTTTCCCACCAATTGTTTGACATGGGGGACGGCCTTAAGGAGCGCAAAGATGATCTTTTCCCTGTCGAAAAATTTGTGGACAGAGAAATACCCTTCTAGTAGATTCAACCATTTATCCAGGGCATCAGC
The DNA here is from genome assembly GCA_027924585.1 of Larix kaempferi. Taxonomy (NCBI): domain Eukaryota; kingdom Viridiplantae; phylum Streptophyta; class Pinopsida; order Pinales; family Pinaceae; genus Larix; species Larix kaempferi. The sequence continues at coordinate 2,634,759 of BSBM01001229.1, forward strand.
ATTGATTTGGCCTTCAAATAAAGGGATATCAAAATTAACTTGTACCTTGATGGGAGTCGTATCTCCGAAATGGTTGCTCGTTGAGGGTGCATTTGCCGCTGTTGGCATGCGTTGAAGGATCTGGGCGAAATTATCCATCATCTCGTTCCTCTGTCACGCGAGGGCTTCCTCGAGAAACAACTTGATAGGATCTACTGCTCCGTCGTCTCTCTTTTCTTCCGCCATGGGAGGCCGTTTGGGGCGGTGAGAGTGGTCTTCCCCAAGTGAAACTAGTTCGAGACCCAACTCTCTGTATCCTGACCTCGTCGGGAACATGCACCGAGAAACAATCAAAGAGCAGACCGCTCTGATACCATTGATTCGGATTTATGTGGGAACAAAACAAAAGATAGCATATACAGAATCATATACAGAGATATATTATAAATAACATAGTGATACAGTAAACACATATTCTATTAAATAGCGGAAATAGAACAGACCGTAAAATACAATAGCTAGAATGGTGGTAGCTATCTCTGAGAAGAGATGTGGCCGCTATGCTCATTCGTGCCAAGATGAATACAAAGAGAGGCCGAAATGGCCTATTTATCATAAGAATGAGGGAAAGAATCCCAAACATACAAAAACCTAACCCTAGGAGATGAAGCACCAAAAGTCATGTGGGCCCCGTTTGGGTAAGTTAGTACATCAAGTTCCCCGGGTCGTAACTTTTGCATACGATCTCCGTTTGGGGCGCTCGGTAGCTCGTTGGAAAGGTATATCCGAGATTTACAACTTTCGACTGGGGAAAAATGTACGCCAGGGGAAACCATTTGGCCCCCCAAATTGCCAAAAAAGGTCATTTAGGGCCTCAAAATGGCCCCGAAATTTCACGACCCGAAAAACTACCAAAAATAGTAATTTACCAAAAATTCCAGAAGACTGTTTTGAGCCAGTTGGAAGAGGTGGGACGCCACCGATATCCACCTGGGTCATTTGGTTTTCTTGGATCATTTCCAGTTGCTGGTTTGTTATAATACTGGTACTGAATTTTTGTCTACCTTCCACCAGAATAAGGCCACACACATTTCTGACCACGTTCAAGAGTAGTGGCAATGAAAGAGGTTAGTGAAAGCCAACATTCCTCCAGAGTCTCTATTGGAATGGTTTCTCAAGTATTTGCTTCCATATATTGCTAAGGATGTTTCGATGTCTGGTATTGTGACTGAGGAACAATCCATCTTAAAATTCTAGCACCTAGATTTACTATATTCTCAGTCTGGCATCTTGTATGACATTATTCCTGACGCACCGCAAACATGACATGTGCTCAAGTCAGTTCCTGGACCACATGCCGATGGCATTGTTGGATCCACAAGTACTTGGCCCATATATTTGGTTGCTAATCAAATGAAAAATTTGTCGCTTAACCAGTCTACTCCCGGACAGGTTCACACCTTGTCCACTTCCACCCCATCGTCCGATGGACATGCTGTGCAATCGATGAACCCATCAGGTAACCAACATCCTGGTGGTAAGAAGAAAGGGAGAAACAATCGTAAGGGTGGAAACAATTGGAACAATGGTAGTAATCTCAATACCCCTCGAAAAGAGAACACAAACGCTCCTCAGGAAGGTGGAAATGCTGGTGGGGATTGTAAACCTAGGCGTAAAGTGAAATTCCCTTGCAAGCTTTGTGGGGAAGATCATCTTACTCACTTGTGTCCTCGAATCGAAGAAGCATCGAAGCATCTAGCACAGAGCCCAGCTGTGTTAAAATATCCCCTTCCTAATCATCAGAACATGGCTTCGCATGCTCCCACTACTGGTTATGGACCTAATGAGAATACAACATCTTTTTCCAATACTAGTGGCTATGGATGCATGAATATGGTCCAATCAGAGGTTAGTGTTGCTACTCGTCAACGCGATTATGGTGCACCACAACTGAATATGAGGAATGAGCCTCCTTCTCTTGATACTTCCTTGCATATCGAGAAGCCCTCTACTATGTCGCGGATACCAAAAAGTGTTCTCAAGCGCTCTATGCATAATCCCAATGATTGAGCCACCCAGAACTACTCTATTGTAGAATATTTGGGTCAAACTTCGTGTGCCATGTCGGCTCTTGAAGTTTTACAAACGTGCCCTTCTCAAAGGCATGGCCTTTTGAGTGCTTTAGGAGTTCAGGATGGGGAAAGTCCCAACGTTATCAAGTTTGATACTACTGACGTTCAACCTTGCTTACCTTACCACGTGGCTTTTCAAATCCATGTGGAGTTCCTTCAGAATTTCATCAAGAGAACGGTGGTTGATGAAGGTGCTTCTGCGTCAGTGATGTCTTTATCCTGTTGGAAATCTCTTGGCTCTCCTCCCTTATCCAAGTCTATGACCATTCTCACTACATTTGACGGTCGGTCATTTAAGCCACACGGGATTATCCCTTTTCTTGTTGTCCGCTTGGGAGGGAAATCCATGCCTATTGAAGTTGAGGTGGTTGATGCGCCCATGGACTACAATCGTCTCCTAGGTAGGAATTGGATGTACACTATGAAAGTGGTCACGTCCACAGTGTTCAGAGTTATTTGATTTCCACACGAAGGAAAGATTGTGACAGTCGACCAGCTGAATTTCGTTAGTCCTTATTCCACAGCATCCATGGGATCAGTAGTCCCTCAAGTTACATATTCTCAGCCGACAACTGGGAACATGGGTGTTGGATTGTACCCCTCATTGATGGGATCTTATGATTTCCCTTCACCCATTAATTTTATTGGAACCATTTCCGATAATGAATCTCCTCCATTGAATAATGTACCATTCTGGACTTCGTATTTTGATGATCCATGGACCTTACCGTCCACGAGTTCTACGTCTGGAGACATTGCGCAAGTTGGAATGGCTATGCCACTGTCTATTGCTGAGCTTGCATATCATGCTATTCAATAAGCCACCACAAAGCCAGATCTCCCCTCTTCTCGGATAGAGGAGGAAGATCCTGTTATGCTGCCGGAATGGGCAGTCGACTCATCTTGTTCGCACGATTTCCTTGATGGTACTTTTCCTTTGGATGAAGCTATTATCGAGGCCATGTGTGGTAGTGAGAGACCTTGGGAGGACATGCATCATCGCTCTTATTTTCTTCCTAACCTCGATATCACCGAGCAAGAAGAGTTTAGGATGACTCTTGTCGAAAGGGTTGGTCACCTTATGGCTCCTTTGGTTTCACATGGGATTTATGTGGAGAGGAACATGGCTAATGTTTCCCCGACTATACTGATCAACATCTCTCACACTCTCGAAAAGATGGAGAACGTTTACATTGGTGATGATTTCTCTTCTGAGGAGGTTGCCATTTACACCGAGTTGTTTGCAGAACTTCGGGAAGCTTTCGCCTGGTCATATGCAGAGATGCCAAGAATAGACCCTAGTATTGTCGAGCATGATATTAGAACATATCCTCATGCTAAATTGGTTCGACAACATCTTCATGCTGTTAACCCTAGGAAGGCAGCCGCTATCAAGGCAGAGGTGGAGAAGCTGCTTAAGGAGGGTTTTATCTACCTAGTTCCCCTTACCGAATGGGTGTCAAAACTCATTCCAGTGGATACAAAGTAGGGAACTATCCGTGTATGCACTGATTTTAGAGACCTGAACTGCACATGTCTGAAAGAAAATTTCCCCACTCCATTCATTAATTAGATCATGGATGCTTGTGTGGGAAGTGAAATGTTTTCGTTCATGGATGGATTTTCGGGGTATAACCAGATTCAAATCAAACTCGAGGAACAACATAAGACTACTCTCATTTGTCCTTGGGGTACATTTGCGTACCAAAAAATTCCCTTTGGCCTTAAAAATGTCGGAGCTACGTTTGAGCATGCTATGACCTATGCCTTTCACTACCTTAAACGTATAATGTAGGTTTTCTTGGATGATCTTGCTGGCCATTCTCGCAAGAGAGTGGACCACCCCAAGCACCTCTGTTTGATTCTCGAACGATGTATACACTACAAGATTCGATTGAATCCCCATAAGTGCATCTTTGCTGTGAGGATAGGTTTCCTTCTAGGTTTTATAGTTTTGAAAGAGGGTATCCGAGTTGATCCTCTTAAAGTTTAGGCAATACTTCAGTTTCCTCCTCCGCGCAAATTGTTACAACTTTAGAGACTCCAAGGGAGAGCTACTTTTCTATGTCACTTTGTAGTGAATTATGCTAGTATTACCAAAGGTTTCACACACTTGTTGAAGAAAGAAACACCGTTTATCTGGGATGAGTGAGCCCAGCAGTCTTTCGACGCTCTTAAGAAAGGTTTGGTATCAGCCCCTTTGCTTAGTCCACTTGACTTTGCAAGAGATTTTATACTTTATGTGGCTGTGTCTCAAGAGACGATTGGCATGGTCTTAGTTCAAGTTGATGATGTGCTCGTGGAGCAAGTGATCTATTACCTTAGTCGAAATCTAGTAGACACTGAATTGAGATATAATCACGTGGAAAAGTTGGCACTTGAGACTGTACATGCAGTTCAACAGTTACGGCACTACATCATGCTTATGAAGACAAAATTCTTAGCGCATATCAATCCATTTCATTTCATGCTATCACAATGTATTATAGGGGAGGAGTACAATAAATGGATTGTGATCCTTTAGGAGTTTGATCTCGATTTTGCTTCGGTGAAGTCGGTGAAATCCTTGGTTTTTGCTGAGCTTATGTCGGACCTTCCGCAACTTGATGAGGATGTTGTCCATGAAGATTCCTTTGTGGATGAAAACTTATTTCTTATCTCATTAGAGGACCATTGGTATGGGGATATCATTGTATATCTCCAAACTTTGAAGTTTCCTTCGCACTATTCGCGAGATGAATGACGGCGTGTGAAACACCATGCTAAAGATTATACCATCGTCGGTGACACTTTGTATCATCAAGGAAAGGATTTTGTTCTCCATTGTTGTTTGAATCACGAAGAAGCGAAGCATGTGCTTAATGATTTCCATGCTGGGGTGTGTGGCGGTCACTTATTCGGGCTTGCAACATCCCAACACATTATGCGAGTTGGTTGCTTTTGGCCTTCGATCTTTAAATATTGTATGAACGCTGTGAAGATATGTCACCCTTTCCAGGTGTTTTCTCGGAATATACACTCACATCCAGCACCCCTTCATCCGGTCGTCACCGTCAGTCACATCACCAAGTGGGGGGTGGATTTCATGGATTACAAACCAGCTTCGGTTGGGGGGAATCACCATATCATAGTGGCCGTGGACTACTTTTCAAAATGGGATGAGGCCATGCCTACTGTAAAATATGATGGTGCTACAATAGCCCATTTCGTATTCAATCAGATTATTACTCAGTTCAATATTCAGAAAGAGATTGTCACTGACCATGGTAGTCACTTTCAGAACAACATGATGGAGGATTTGGCACTCAAGCTTGGGTTTTGTTAAGAACACTCATCTTCTTACTATCCCCAAGTGAATGGTTTAGTTGAAGCAATCAATAATTTTTTAAAGACCATTATCCAACGTACCATCCAACAAAGAAAGAACAATTGGCATATTATGTTATATCCTTCTTTGTGGGCATATCGAACCGCAGTCAAAACTGCCACCGGGTTCTTACCGTTTCAGTTGGTACACGGTGTGGAGTCTATTTTACCGATTGAATGCGAAATCCCTTTGTTAAAACTAGCCATAGAGATCCTCCTTGATAGGTCGGTTATTGAGCAACATTTAATCCACCTTGAGCAGCTTGACAAGTAGTGTCGAGATGCCGCTGTGGCTATAGATGCCAATAAACGTCGTGTCAAGGTTCAGTATGATAGGTCTGTCCATCCCCATAAATATGCTGAAGGTGACTTGGTCCTCTTGTTTGAAAAAGCTAAAGAACGCCTGGGGGCAGGCAAGTTTAACCCCAGTGGCATGGGCCTTACATCGTGAGGCGTGTCCTAGAAAAATGAGCCTATGAATTGGAATATTATGAAGGGAATGTATTGAAGGAGCCTAGAAATGGGCTCTACCTCAAGCGGTATTACGCTTGAACTTCTAGTTCGAGCTAATACTTTTGTATACTATTGTATAGTTGCTTCTGTACATAGTTTAGATTTATTTTGGTTTTCGGGTTTGCTGATTCACTTCCGTTTGATTGACAGATGTCAGCGGAATCTCCTACGTTCTTAGGATTTGCGGATAGTGCTAGCCGTCATACACAACAGCTTGCTTCAAGAGGTGCTTTTCTCGGTCCTACATCTAATAATGTGGCTAAGTACAGTGCTGTAGTTGAGCTACTTCAGGATGCTATTTCACATGGTATCCAATTTTTAGAAATCCACCTGGATTCACAACTGGTTGTGTCTTAGTTGAATGGTCACTACTGTGTGAGGGATCCTACTTTATTATGGATATTCTTAAGGGTAAGACTCTTGGAACGACATTTTGTTTCCATTACATACGTCCATGTTCCGAGAAGTTTTAATCATGTATATGATGCACATGCTAACTATGTCCTAGATTGGAATTTGTCACATACATAATGAAGCACAAAAATAAACATACATTCATACATTTGTACATACACATATAGTATAACCGGAGAACCATAGTTTTTTATAAATAACATGTCCAAATAGTAGTGTCATAATACAAAACTGGAGCCCGTAGCTCCCAAAAATATACATATCGATACAAAAATATGGGACTCTGAGATGTCTAAGCCCTACGAGGAGGCCTAGCTGCATCAGCAGGATGTGTTTGATAGTAATAGTGTACTACATTGGCTATCCATTGTAGTAGTCGAACCCAAGGCCTCGGTACTCTTATAACATGGCGTTGCATGTCCTCTGGCAGCTGCGCTACCTCGATCATAGGTACCCTGGTGTTCATGCGAGACAGGTTAACCCACATGGTATCTAATGTGCGTTCTGCCGCAACGCTGACTACCTCTCCACCCCTGCCCCATCGATGATGTCTCGAGAACCCATCCGATCTTCGTGGACCCATATCTGCGAGCAAACAGTAGAATGTTAATAGGTGACACTCCCCCAAAAATACTTTTGCATTTTCATATATAATAAAAATCCCATTTTTTTTTAATATACAAAAAACATAAAAAGAGTCACTTACCGATGTCTCCAAATGCTGGCCCTGGAGGAAGCAGCATGTCGCGATCACCACAGAAGTCTATCCCTGCATAGGGGTAGTCGTCAATGGATATGACCTATCAGTCCCACCAGTGGAAGAACTCAACTGAGTACAGTGATGCCTATCGGCCACCACCCTGTCGTGTTAAGATGTCTGCCCACCGGGTCAGGGATGGGTCACGGAGACTACGAGGAGGGAATTCAATCCTCGGACTGAGCCCCGGAACCCTCTCAAAGAAGAAGCTGCATAGTATACTACTGTATCCAAAGGTTTTGCATCTCCACGCTTTCACTCTGTTAACTGGGTCTTCATGGACCCCAGTAACGTTGTGCACCAGTCATATACCATGGGCCGCATACATTGTGAGGCATAGAACATCATCGGCCTTGAAGCCTGGTGTAGGGATTCCGATCCTGTAATCCTGACAAGGGTATCCACTATAATATTCAGGCTTAGACTGAATATGGATCCAATGGGAACCTGACTCCCCACCTTCCGAGTGTTGGGAAGACAGTACCACTCTATGTAGTCGAGAATGGTGATATCACCACCCACAGTACGAGATCGAAGACTTGCCACTTCACCTCGACGAGATAATCCAGTAATAAAGTAAATGTCATCTACCTCCAAGGAGAGTATTTGACTGTCCAGATTGAAGTTTTGTGCATCTATGTCCCAGTAGTCTATCAAGCGACGAAGCATTAGGTTTTGGGCCCTCAAACCCCCTATGCTCCAAAATTTGAAAATACCACATGCTTGTAATGCTTATTGTGCAGGAAAATCATTGTGGATGACCTCATCCGTAAGGTCATGCTCCCTTTATCTCCATTCTAGAACCATCCTAGACGAAGAGAAACCAACAGTTTAGTCTTTTTCATTTAAAAAACAAATGTTATGGCCATACCCGAGGGATAATTATCTCACAGAGGAGGGTACCCATGGTCAACACATGTGTTTCCCATGGGTACCAGGCCCTACCCACGACCTGTATGCTTGTAGCCCGCGGGAAACACTATAACCAAATAGGGCTTCCCCATTAAATTTTTTTAACCAATGACAATTGAAATAAAAACTATTAAATGAAAGAGGAGGATGAGATAGCCTACCTGCTCCATACGGCTTGATGAACGGATGCCCGTAGCTCCCAGAATCAGGAACTGAAATCCAATGTGAAAACTAACGAAAAACTCCAAATTGGATAAACGGTGAAAATGAATTGTAAATTGTAATTTTTTATTACTATTTATAATTTTGGAAACCCACTTGTCTATCATTTTCGCCATTTTAAGTTGTTTTGAACTAATGTAATGTCTTGGAGTAGCATTTTTTGACTAGGTTTCTTCGACAAGAGTTGTTTTTGATCGTTTCGTGCCTACGATAGATATATTTCACACCTGGCATATAGGTTAGATGTCATTTTCACATGCATTATGCATTTGACCTTTTGACCATTTACATAAACCCTAGGTGCGACCCCACTTCTTAACCGACACGAAACCTTCACACTATTATAGAAGTGTCATTATGTGGCAGTAGGGCCTTTCCGAACATGGGTACCCTAGTTAGAACCCCTTTTTCATTATGGTGCCCATGCTATTGTTTGTCCTTAAGATTGGGAGTCCTTTGTAGTTATGCCATGACTTTGCGATAAAGACTCATACTCTATGTTGTCTTATGATGTCCATCTCCCATAAGGACTCCCCCATTTATATCAAGTTGTGATTACATTGCATCATCTTTCTTTCCGCTTGAGCCTTGTGCCGGCTCCAACTTACTCAATTATTAGCTTGGTGCCTGAACACTTTCCCTGTCGAGCCCTGCAGAGCTTCCATTTTCCTTTCACAATTTGATGACCTTTTGACCCTGAGGGAACACCCCCTTGAGTGTCCACATCCTGCACATGCTTCCTTGCATTGATCATAGGTATGTTCCACTGCTTGGGACTAGTCTGCTCGCGATTTGACACTCGTTCTCTCAATTGTTGTACTATAAACAATTTTATTCTTTTTCAAGATTTCCAAATATGGAAAAGACCAAAAAAATCAAATATTCCAAAAAGCCGGACGAGATTATGGTTACTACTTCTAGTTGGAAACTGTTGTGTCTCCTTTGAACATAGCATTCATTCCACTCCATACATTATGAGTCGGGACTATAGTAGAACCTTAGGAGCTGTACTCGTTTCTTAGTTTTACTCCACCGATTGGTTAAGCTTCTAGTCACTATGGAGCCCTTTGTTGATGCCTCCTGCATCGCACAGTCTATGTCGAGTCTATGCTGCCTGATTCTATCCATATGCTCATTCTATTGTTCAAAGGAAGTCCTGAAACCAGAGTCAGGCACTCCTCAGATCTCATGACTATTGCATGTCGGCCATCCTTATTCAGTCAATCCGTTTCACCTGATTTATTCTAAATATTTTAGCGTAGCTGTTACCTCTTGCTGGTTGATGGGAGATTCCTAATGCCCTCCTTCTAGTGAGTTTCGTTCCGTCGACATAAACCCATTTATTCTAGAATTTGATACTTAGAGTTTGGTTGAGTACCTAAAGGCTTGCAGTCATTAGTGGTAGTTTCTCTAGCAATCGACAATTTTGGGAATACATCAATGTCCCCTGATCGATGGATTCATCTTAGTGTTTGAATTCAACACATCTATTCACACTTTGATGATTGTACTTTGTGCCTTCATTCCCATTTTCATTATTGGCGGGTTATCTTGTGTCTGTTAACGGTATACATCATTGACCGGTAATCGGACGATGTCACATCAGGTTCGACCTCAACACCTTTATTCACTTGATGGGACTTGCACCGTAGATGATTTGTGTAGAAGACCCCAGGCAATAATGGCATGCATTATGCTACTTATGATCGTGACTTTACATTTGAGATATCATCTCTCAAATATCAACAGTTTGTACCTCCCGTTTGCACCAGCTAGTTCCTTTTCAGCAGGGAAGCATATCTTACTGTAGAGGGATCATGGCTATGAGCACTTATGACATATATTCACTATGTAATGCCTATTCATGGCCATTGTATTAGATTGTTCTATTATACCGACATGTGTTCAGAGATATTATTGTATTGTTACGAGTGAGTAGCTCCTTCCACTTGTGTCTCCATCACTCCACTTCTGAGATTTATAATCTATTTCGACCATCGTAGCACCATTCTCTGACCTCACACATTAGGGGGCATCTGTTACAATGTAATTTTCCACCTTGTGAGCATCAGCACTCTTTGGCCTTCAGGATCCATTTCACTAACTCAGATGCACTTTATGTCCTTCAGAAACACTTTTTCCCTATTTTTCTTCCTGTATGCTAGTTGTTCCACTTTAGCCAGCGTACACGCGAGTTGATCCACTATAGCCCGCGGGTGCTAAGTAAAATGGTAAAATTCACTAGAAAATTACTTTTTACTCCCAAAAAGCGGTCATAGGGTGACCTTTGGCCCTCCATTTGCCCCGAAATGCCTCGATGTGTCCTTTTATTTACCTTTGGAAGGTTATATATTGGGCTCTTATGGAATATGGAAGGGCAGAGAAAGAGAGAGCAATATAACTCTAGTGGATTTTTGTCGTGCCTTGAGTCTACACTCATTGATCCTTGTTGTTGTGAACTCTTTATGTTCACCTACCAAACTCCTATCCTAGTTTGAGTTTTTCATTACATGGAGGATTGAAGTGGTGGAGGCACAAGTGGAGAGACTCAGTTCTTGGCTTAGATTGGTTGCCGGCAAGAGGTCGTATCACATTGTACTTCTTATTATTCATTAATAGAAATACTCATATTCTCGTCCATTAATGTTGTGAATGTTGTTTATATTACATTGGGTTGCATTTACTTATGATATCATGGACCATTGCTATTGATGATGTTAATGTATTTCATATATTATATGTGCTTGTTGTGTATTGGCTGTCAAGACTAATTTGCAGGTTCAAGTGCAAAAGTTGAAAGCTTCAACGGGGATCTACATTGAACGTTCAGTTCAAGGTTGGTTATATTCTCCATTGTCTTAGCATTGTCATTTATATAGAATAACATTGAGAATTGAGTTATTTTCTGGTAGTCAGCTATCTGCTGTGGTTTGGCCCAAGTCATAGGAATTTTTCTCCATAACACATTCATACGCGTATTCACAGTGAAAACGATCAGCTGCATTCAGCCTGCCATTCAGACCTGTATTCAACCCACAAGATCATCAGTTGAGATATTCTTGGGCCGTTGGGAAGCAAACTATCACATGGTTTCTGTTTAGAACGTGGCCCTTATGGTGCGAGAGCTAGTGTTCTAGAAGATTCCCTCTCCTGCACGCTTAGCTCGACAAAACATCTCTCTACCCACGTCAAGAGAGGATCAACATATCAACGACTGCATGAAGGAAACCAATGCTGTGGAACCTTGCAGATGCCTCATGCATTGTCGTAAACTATTATGGGGCCGTTCCTTGGCCATGTGTTGTCGTGTATTATTAAGCAGAGCCATTTTGTGGCATTAAGATTGCCTATTATTAGAGCAGTTGGCCACTAAAGGGTCGACTTGCTCTCGCAATTGTAACTCTGTATATATAGACGTCTTTGTGACTGAGATGAGTTAGTCCTTTTAGCCTCTTAGTCTCTTAGCTTTTTAGTCTTTAGTATTTAGTCTTCTCAGCTGCAAGTAACGCTGTAACTCTGTTTTTAAATTAATATACATCTGTTCTAGTTTTTATGAGAGCTCAATAGCATGCGTGGAGATTGATTGATTAAGCCGTAGCCTCTGATTGTTAAGAAGGACCCCTCAACAACCAGTGGTCTTCCGTCTATGTATATAGTTTGTTTTTGTCTTCTGTAGATAAGTTGTGGTATTTCTTTAATTTATGTATTCATTTTGTATATTATATCTTTGGATTGTAATCTATATGTTGTTTTTCCACTTATGTAAATGATGTCTCTGTTTTATGAAATGTCTATCTTATTTGCTGTTTATGTTAATGATATTTCCAGAATGTAATTAGTGATCGGTCATGCTTAGTTTGCTTAAATTGATTAGTTGCTTAGTTTATTTTTAGTTATGTATTTACAAACATTTAGAGTTTAGTTAGTTTTACATTCCAAGTTCAGTCATAGTTAGAATTAGTTATGTGAGTCTCTTTCCTGTAGATGTAGGTTAGTTTTATTTATCTCAGTTTTGCTTTCTTATGCCATAGAAATAGTTCATTCCTCAAACAATGATTAGAATAGGTTACTTTTTGTTATCTTAGCTCCTAAACAGTCTATTTATTGCTTCCTTGCATTGTAGGTTCATATGCACCAGTCAATTGACGTTAAGATCATCCAATATGCTTCTGTCCTTAGTTTAATTGTTTTTCCTCCATTCAGACTATCATTCGGACAACCATCCGGATCGTCATACAGACCTTAATACTTCCTGCATTATTTTTATGCTTATTTAGAATCCAGTTTCTTAGGTCTTTGAACTGTAATATTTCTTGCTTTGAATTAGCCTCCTTAGATGTAATTAAGATCTTGTTTTACACCACTTAGAGTTTTAATTAAGTTGCCATGATCCTTAGTTTTCATTCTATCTTTCCTTAACCATGCTTCAGTTGCTTTACAAGTTATGTTTCTCTTATGTCTGATTCATTAATACTTTATTGTTACAGAATTTATTGGTTTCATTCTTAGTGTAGCTTATCATATGTCGTTAAAATTAATGTTAGATTAGGTTTAATAATTTCATCCTCCAAGTTCTTTGTTAAGCACAGGATTAGTTTTCCCATTCACACCGACAATGAAGATGTTCATAGAACAGGATTTGGTTCATAAGTAAAACATATTTATCAAGTTTTCTACTTGCTTCTGAATACAATATCTTTATCAAGTTTTCTACTTGTTTCTGAATAAATATCTTTATCAAGTTTTCTACTTGCTTCTCAATTAAATTCAGTTTCAAGTAAATATCTTTATTAAGTTTTCTACTTGCTTCTAGATTTCATCAGTTCCAAGTCAATTGCTTATGGATAGAAGATAGGTCATAATGTTTAGAGTTAATTGTAGTTGGACAATCCTTAGTTTGCATTTATTTGTAGAAGTTAAACTAGATTTGTCTCCATTTTGTTTCCTTGTCATGTTTGAAAGTCACTTCGATACATTCACTCCCATTCCCATTACATTTGATACACTCCCTCAGAATCCCCAAGGAGAATGGAATTGGGTAGGTTAGTGTAGTATTGAAATATTAATTGAATGCATAAGTAGTTGTTGAATTCATTTAGTCATTTGTAGTTTTTCTTTAAGTACTTAGTTGTCAGTTGAATTATCTCATAGATAGGTTTATGAACTTATTTACAATTGTTTCTAATTCTTAGTTTAGAGTTTTTTAGTAGTTTCAATTTCATCAAAGTAGTTCTGTTTTTAATTTAGTTTTGCTTCCTAAAATAATATTGTTGTTTTTTTATCTTTCATTTATTATTCAGATAATAGAGTAGTATAGCTTGATACTATTTTGATCTGTTAGTTTAGCTAGGTTTGATTAGTTCCTTCGTTGTCTTTCTGAAGTTTGACTTGGTTTTTTCATTTTCAAAGATCTTTCAATCCTTTCTTTATTAAACATTTTCTAAGGTCTGTCGAGCCGAAACTTAGGTCCCATTCTACCTTAGCATATAATGTGCCACAACTCTAAGATTACCAACCCTGGTCGATAATTAAATATTTTGGTGATTCTTTAAGACAGTAAATACACCTTAACATTTTGGCACCGTTGTCAAGTAGTTGTAGATAGGTAGAATTCATTTGTAGATAGGTAGAACTATCTTTTGAAGCTTAGTGATAGATTTCAACTTTTCGCTACGCAACTTAGAAGTAGGATGGTGGCGGGTGAGCGGTAAGACGAGAGGTAAGAACCTGTGCATCTGTTATAACAGGCATCTCCAAAACCAAGCAGTAGTAGTGATGCAGTTAGAGTTTATTTCAGTTATAGTTTGTTTTCATGAATAGGTCTAAAGACTCACAAGGTAGATTTATTAAAAATAGTCCTCCTACTAAAATCCATACTAAAATTCCTACTAACCTATATGGGGGCCATGCCACCCCAACTACTAACTCAACAGAAAGGTATCAGAAAACACCTAAAGGGGATAGTCCTACTTGGAAAGCAAGGGAAATCCTTTCTGGAAGTCAATTAGGAGATACCATAGGGACATCAGAAAATTCTGTTCATAAAGAAATTCCATAGGAACCTCAAGCTCATATTGAGGCTCAACTTAGACAAGAGAAAAAACAAAAGGATAAAACTTCAGAACCTCCCAACCCTCCATTAGTTAAAAAACCCAAAGACAATACTTTTTCAATAGTAGGTGGTCCAAACTTAGTAGATTTTGTTGATCCTACACAAGTAGATGCTCTTTTTGAGAATTTTGTGAACATAGTCATCTCACAAATTGAAACAACAATAGTAGGTCCTTCAAAACTGGATACCCACGTAGCTGGTAATTATCCTCCTAAAAAGAAGAATACTCTTCCTGAAACAGAACGTTGGGACATCCCATATTCACCAAGAAAGGATCAACCTAAGTATTCTCTCTTTGGCAATCATATATTCATGCAGGATGAAAATGAAGATCATGTCCGACAAGACGAAGGAGAAGGAGAGGTTAGAATTGAAGGTACTTTTGGATTCCCTATCCTAGACACTGCACAAGATGTAACTATGAAAAAATCCCTCCCTCCTCACTACCGACCTTCTATGGGAAAAGTAGTGAGGATCCAGATACATTCTTATTCGAATTTGACATTTTGTGTAGGAGCTATAATTACCTACAAGATGGCCAAAAACTAAAACTCTTTCCTGCCACATTAAAAAATTCTTCTCTTCGATGGTTCATGGGGTTAGGAGAATCTAGTATTAGAACTTGGGAAGACATGAAGACTGCATTTCTACGGAAATATCAGGATTACTGTAAACCTAAGAATTCTCGTAATGATATCTTCAAGATACAACAACTTGAAGATGAGAGCCTAGAAGACTATCTTGAAAGATTTAACTATGTGTTACATAAATATAAATATAGTGATCTTCGGGAGGATGCAGTAAGAACGCTCTTCCTAAAAGGAATCTCAGAAGAATTCTTAGAAAACCTTAATCTCATGGCAGCAGGAGACATCTCTCATAAGTCTTTTTCACAGATTTGTGAGCTATGTAGAAATTACTTTAGGAGTAGAGGGAAAAGTGGAAGACACTTTAGAGAATCTTATGCTAGGAACCTAAAAGGAAACACATCCGGTCCTGGTGGAGTTACAAGGGTAGAGTTGGGAAACCTATTGGAAAATTTCAAGATAGATATCTTAGGAGCCATGGGTTCTCAACTAGATGCACTATAAGCTAAAACGAGGCAAGATGAAGAGCGGGAAACAATGAGTGTTTTTTGTCCTAGGTCTATAACTAAACATCCCCAACGAGAATGTCCATTGAACAATGTTTCAGTGTGTCACCTTTGTATGGAGGAACATCCGACTTATACTTGTCCATCGTTTCTTGGGTTGCAATCTGTGTATAAGAGTGGAAACTTTGGTGAATCATCTAGGAGGCCTTGGCAACCTATAGATCAATCATCATATCAAGATCCATCATCATAAAATCCACCCTATTACTATCCTTATCAACCTTCTCAACAATAGAACACTTCAGGTTGGCAAAATTGGCCACCTCAGTACCCTCCTCAGAATTCCCAACAACAACAATGGCCACACGGATGGAGAGGACAAGCTCATGGTCAACCACCTCCTTCTATGCCTAACTATCCTTGGGCGATAACAACCCCAAGTAACTACGCTCTTTCAACTGAATCCAACTGCGTGGTAGGCTCAAAAACATGTTGACATGCTTTGGAGACTGCCGCCTCCAACTGTACATTGTGATCCCATATGTTGGATTTCTCCACTATTAAGCGATCCCATTCTTTCTTCGACTCCTCAATCCCTCTAGATTTCTCAACACTCAACTGCTCTATCTTGTCTTCCAGTTCGTCAACCACTTCCCTTGCTGCTCTTTCCTTCATCATAACTTTTCCACCTCTTTCCGAGCCGCTGCTTCACTTTCCTGCGATCCAAATACTTGAACACTAACATCCTGCTCATGGTCTGCCATTTCTTGGCTGGAAATCCCCTGTATCTGCACCAACAGTTAGGAAGATAGCGTGCTAATGTTGAGGGACAAGGGGGGTAGATGCTGCAGCGAAGCCTGGAGAGCCTCGTCGTCGGTTGCAACCATAATCAGGGGAATTTGCACATTCTGAACCCGTGGCGTAGTGCTGGGTGCACCAAATACCTGCACAGGTGTCTCCTTTGGTGACTTCTTGAAACAACATTAACTAATGAATCGAGGTGAGCATTTACCTCCTTGAAACTTGCTTCTTCCTGTGTGGTCATTGCTCGTGCTGCCAAATTTATTTCATTGGTGACAATTGCTATAAGTCTTCCCAATTGTGACTTCATTGCTGGGGAGGCCCCACTGATCGTACCATACTCATAGCATGCCTTTGTTCTTCCCTCATCAAGCTTGCGGTCTATCTCATCATCTGTGGATGTCTTCGCTGATTCTTGATCCCAGTCATGGCAACTTTGTTGGTCCTGTGCGGACAATGGATCATCTGGGCCGGTCACTGGTGGTCTTTCCTAAATCTCCGCTAGTCTAATTGGTTCCCGCCATTCGACAAGCCAATCATTGAAAATTCCATTTAGCACCTCCTTGGACAATTTGTAGTGTGTCAACAACCATTGCTTTGCAGGGTCACACCGTGCTTGCACATGAATAGCATGAGGCCAAATCACAAACAACGCAATCTACTTGTATTTTGTGTGGCTTCTTCAGATAAGCGAGGCACCTTCATCGCTGATGCTTGTAGCATCTCCCAAAAGAGCCAAAAATGCATTGCACATTCCCTAAGGCACTCAGGTTCTTGCACCCACCACAGATTCTGATAACACGCACCCTTACTGTCCTTCGCGACATCAACTTCCATGCCCTGGTAAGTGTCAAGCTCCATCTATGCGACAAGCGTGATCAAAATTAGGAGCCAACTATACGTGAATGATCCCTTCCCATCTTGGACAGTTGCTGCATACTCCGCCAACTAGTTCAACAAAAATAGTGACCAGTTCATCTGTATTCCTTCCATGCACTGCTCTGCACATGTCGCGACCCCCAAATTAAATTGGTTGGGTCGGTTCTTCTGGACCACTTTGCAACATAGGATATTTGCACCGGTGAGGACTACCTAATCATTAATACTTCCAGTGCGGTGGGCGCGACCATCACATTCCAAGCCGTAACGCAGCACCAATTGTGCATCCCTCTTCTTATCATTCTCCTTCCCTCTGAAGTATTGTGAAGGGTCCACTTCATCCTTCGGCAACTCAGTGATCTCAGCAATCAAATCAACAGTGACTGGAATCGATCTGTCCAGCCACAATGTGCCGCCATGGAAGCAGGCCAGTAGCTGCTTCACACAAGCATTAACCTCTGGCAATCACCCAAATTGTGGCATGTTGATGAGTCTGAGAAATCCTGCTTTGTCCAACCCACGCGCCCAATTTTGTGGAATCAGCTTACCGCTAATTTGTGTCCCCGACACATAGGGATAAGACATAATTTCCTGATATGCCACCATGTCGTGGTCGTCGTATTTTAGGTGCATCAACGCTGGCAAAATATCTACAGAGCATTACATTCCCGCTAGCAGTGCTAGGATCTGCACTGCGTATTTCTGATTCTTCATGGGATTTTGGGGCGGTATACCAGGCCGACAGGGGGGTACATACCCAGGGATATCCGCAGCAGATATCGCTGCCCAAGCAGTGGAATCTTCAACTCCGTGGCTTGACTGTCCCACCTCCGCTCGGACCTCTTCTACAACAGCCGTGGATGATCTTAGCTGCCTTTTGCTCTGCGGGGACTCAGAATGCTGACCCCCCCCTCCGCTTCTTTGGGATACCCATGAACGCCGATCCACCTGGCATGCTAACAACCTCTTCTTCAATACTTATTGGCCTAGCTGGTGACTCTACACCACTGGAAACTTCGACCACGGGTGTACTCGGCATGTCGTACTAGGGCCCCTCTTGGCTCAACAGTTCCTCACCTTCCAACACAACTTGATTCTATCAAACACTCAACACCTATCTGAGCAACTCGATGCAACAATGCAACACTGAGCTATCCTTCACACTCTGCGCAATGGTTCCTTTCGACCAGATCCAACCCCTTCTTATAGTGCCAAATTGTGTGCTTAACCATCATTACCAAATCAAACCATACATCATGACCAAATCATGCCTTAATTACCCAAATCCACCGTCGATTCTATCAATCCGATGGCCGAATCCACCATTAATGCTAATCAGTTCATCACGTGCTACTAATTAGCTATCTTTAATTCCCTGCATTTATTGTCGATTTGACCTGGTCGCAACCCAACGCCTAAATTGCGATACAAGTGCTCCAACTTGCGCATTCTGTTCCTGCTGGTGCGCCATCCTGCCACCTAGGATCCTACACTTTTTTTTTTCGATGCGAGTCAGGCATTGTGTTTCTCCAAGCCCATCCTGTAGGGCTTCAACCTGCTACCATTTACCAAATTTGGTAGCATCGCTCCATCTAACTACTGTAGCTAGACTGTGCCTCCTGAAATGATGCTACTGATGTGATATGGACCAAGCCAAGGCATCTGCGATTTCCCTGGACGCTTCATAAACTTGTTGTCATATAACAACACCAAGTCACCCTACTGAAATGGTTTGTTCTTGATATGGTGATCATGCCAAGCCTTTTTCTGATCCTTCTCCATGTTCTGGTGAAAACCAGCGATAAAGCGGTCTTCCTCAAGATGCACTATCTGCGCCAGACATTCTCCTAATTCCCCTTTATCATCCATGCCTGTCGCTTCCGCAATGCATAGACTCGGAACAATGTACTCCATAGGAATAATCGCTTCCTGTCCATACACCAATTTGAATGGTGTCTGTCCCGTCAACCTTTCACAAGTGGTGCAGTATGCCCACAAAACTGCTGGAATCTTCAAATCCTAGTCGTCACGGTTCGCATTTAAAACCTTTGTCAGCGCATTCTCCAATACGTTGTTGAAAGATTCCACTATGCCATTGGCCTGTGGATGATACGGTGTACTCTTCTTATGTTGTATCTGCAGCTCCGCTATCAATGCGCTGATGGTGCAATTGATGAAATGACTACCCTGTTCACTCATCAATACCTTCGAGTAGCCAAACCGAGTGACAATGTTGTTGAACAAGAAACGTGCTGCTGTTGCAGCGATACAGTCTACAACTGGTGCAGCCTCCGCCCATCTTGTCAAATAATCTGTCGCTTTGATGATGTATTGTGCACCAGTGCGCTTCCCAGGTGGGTTGATAGGTCCCACGAAATCTACTGCCCATTTTTCAAATGGTTGTAGTGTCACTTGAGGTATTAGCGGCATCTCATCCCTCCTAGACGATTTTCTAGTCCATTGACAAATATCGCAAGTTCGCGCATAATATGTCACATAATTTTGAAGCGTGGGCCACCAAAGCCCTGCACAAAGCACCTTTCTGGCAGTCGCACGACCACCATAGTGTCCACCAGCCACTCTTGAATGTGCTTCCGACAAGATTTTCCCTTGTTCGTGAGGTAGGACACATCGCCTCAAGACCTCGTCTGATCCTAACTTGTACAACTATCCTGCAATCAATTGAAGATCGACATACTTAACCACTAACTACTTCTTCTAACTTGTGGTGAACCCTTCCGGTGCAGTACCTGTCGCCAAAAACTGAATGGTTTCTTCATAGTAGTCATCAGCTACTTCAAATCTGAATAGATGCAGATCTAGAAATCCATCTTCAATGTTGGTTGGTTCCTCTCCCATCTTTGCGACAGATGATCTGGCCCTGTGTTCAAGCAACTTGGCTTCACAATCACCTCAAAATCAAACTCCTGAAAAATAAGTAGCCAACAACATGTCTTACCCCTGAACACAGGCTTATTGACCAGATATTTCAATGCAAAATGGTATGTGAACATTTTAAAGTGACCACCCAACAGGTAATGACTAAACTTCTAGAGTGCGTATACCATCGCCAAGCCTTCCCTTTCTGTAGTGGTATAATTCCTTTCTGCAGATGATAACTTCCAACTCGCAAAATCAATTGGGTGATCCAGATCCCCTTCCCCTGGTTGCGCAAGCACTTATCCCAGCTCAATCGATGATGCATCTACATGGACATGGAATTCCTTACTCTAGTCCAAAAATACCAGGATTGGCACTGAAGCCATCTTAGCATTTAGCGTCTCAAAACTAACTTGACATTCAGGGCTCCATTGAAATACGACATCCTTTTTCAACAACTTCTCCATAGGGGCCATGATCGCAGCATAACCCTGGATGAACTTGCGATAATACCCTATGTGTCCCAACGTCGCTCTCAACTGCTTGAAAATTGTAGGCGGTGTTAAGCTTAGAATGAGCGCAATCTTTGCTGGGTCGACCAACAATCCCTGCTTGAAAACAATGTGACCTAGTAATATCCCAAATGGTGCACAGAAGATGCACTTCTTCAAGTTCAGAAATATTTGATTTTGTTGACAGCACTCCAACATCAGTCGCAGATTTTCCAGATGATTGTTGATCAATCCATAGATTGTCCAGTCATCCATGTACACCTGCAAAAACTTCTGAATGAAATCCCTGAAAGCAACAACAACGACCCGAGTAAATATTGCAAGTGCATTCTTCATCCCAAACGGCATCACCATGTACTGAAAACAACCCCATTCTATCTCAAAGGTTGTCTTGTGGTGGTCCTCTTTCGCGATTTTGATATTATGATAGCCATAGAACCCATCCATGAAAGAATACATCTCTTGGCCACCCACTCCCTCCAATACTTCATCAGTGAATGGTGTCGGAAACGGATCATGCAGACATGCATCATTTAGCTTTCGCAAGTCGACACAAATTCACACTTCCCCTGTTTTCTTGTCTTGCACCACCATTGGACTAATCCATTCCGATTCCTCAACCAGTTCAATAGTGCCAGCATCCAACATGCGGTCAAGTTCTACTTTGACCCTCTCCTTATGGCGCGGATTCAGTCTATATGGTCACTGCCTTATTGGTTTTGCATCTGGTTTCAACAGAATCTTCATCTCCGCCAAATCCCTCAAGATTCCCTTCGTCTCAGAAAACTTCATAGGGAACAAGTCTTGGAACTCATGCAAGAGGTATGTGACCTTCCCTATCATCTCGTCATCCCAATAGTCCCAAAAATGCACGAACTTTGGACTTTCCTCTATCCTAATGTTGACCTTTTGGAGCTTCAGCGGCTGACTGATCGGGTTAGTCGATACATAAGGTGCTACAACATCATGACTTCCTTCAGATTCTGGAATATTGACATTCCGCGGATCGTAACCATCCTCTGCCCCGCCAGTCATATTATAACATTCCATCATTGAATGCATCTTGTAGTGTGTATGCGGATCCGCAGGATATGCCACTGGAACACCCTTCAAAATAACAGCGCGGATGAGCTGCAAAGCATTATGGACATCCGGGTTGGCATCCACAAAGCTAAAGGTATGAGTAAAGCAAACTGTCAACTCTAACCAAGTAGTAATCTTCCCTCGCAATTCAGCTGTGGCATACCATGATCGCAACATCTCGTCCAAAGTATGTTCAAAGGCATGGACCCACTCATCCCTTGGTCATGATGCCCAAAATTCATGTCTGACATTCCATCAAACGACATCCAGGGTCAGTCCGTCCATTGTATTTCCCTGTGTGGTAAAATTCAGTGTTTCCAAAGCAAACCACCATCAATCTTCGGTACTGCGACCACTCAGCAATCGAATTTTTATGTGTTTCCCACCAATGTGCTGGAGAATCCTTCAACGCTTCCTCCAATGCTAGCAATCGCTGTGGTTCTGAGACCTTTTCCTCAAACGCCACGAGAAAGTCAAACAATCCGGGCAGCCCTTCATATACTGGTAGTGCAACAGTTCTAGTCGCAACACAAAATAATGATTGTGTGATAAACCCACACTTACGGAGTGACACCTCATTCAAGCGATTCTGCCAATTTTCTAAAGCGTCATCAGAGTCGGAAGATGCAGAGCTGGAGATGCGCCACCCAAGCTCACCATCGACAATCAGATGAATGTAGTCTTCTAAAATATTATATGCATGGTCCCATCCGCTGGGAACTTCATCCTTTACCGGTTCAATATACCTACGTCCTTCAGCCGGATCAAACGGATCTATGACTCTTAGGTCGCGGTTTTCAAAAGTCATCATCCGCTTCTTAAAGTTAATGACTGCTGCACTATCATTCGACCATCCAATCCCCAACAACGTGGGATAGGATCTTCCCCCTTCCACAACTTCGATGACATCGAAATCGACACATGTCTTCATCCTCTCAATGTCCCCAACAAGGAGAGGAAATCTCCCAATCGGTGTCACCTTGGCCTGATTAGCCAGTTGGAGCTATACGTGAGACCAGCTCAGTGTTGGAATCCCCATTTTTTGCAAGGCCTGCTTGGTTAGGATGTTGACATCCGACCCAAGATACAAAATGATCGAATCAACCTCATAGTCCCCAATCTGGATGGTCATGCGCATCTCCTTACTTGTATTCTGCCTCTGTAAGGATTTTATTGCGGACTGTCTCGTCCCCTAGTTGGCCGATGCAACAGCCCCTCGATCTTGGAAAGAGCATCAGGATCCCTTGCCAGCAATAAACAACTCTCAAAAAAATTCTGTAAATTACCAGACTGTCTGTTACACCTAAAATCCTACGATCATGAGATTCAATGTATACACCCTTGAAGTTCCATTGGCTAATTCATGTATCTCGAAGGGATACCATTGCACTTATGCTAGGTATTGAGAGGTCACCACAGGTTGCACTCATGCAACCTGTGACATCTCATCTTGCTCTATTGCAGGGTGCGACGAAGTTAGTTAATGGAAAAAATAGGCCTTTCGAGCTCATTCTTGAAGCCTACTGACTTGTATCCTTATCCCTGACCTCTTGGGGGAGCTGTCACTCGGTTCCTAACCTCTTGCGAGGATGCCCTATCTCTCTCCTACCATATCTCAACCTACCCTATCCATACCCTATCCACTTAGTCCTATTAAAGTGAAGCTCTACCCCTCTCCAAGGGGAGGAAGTCTATAGTGTCTACATGTTGGTGAAATCATATTGAATAGATCTCTAACTCATCCATGGAGAGACTCATACTTCCTTGGAAGGACATGGCAATTGGTTTGGATGGAGAAGGGATACTATGTTAAACCTTGGTTGTAGTCTATTCTTATCTATGTACTTTCCCTACATTTACAGTAATATAAACACTTTCCACCAATGTTGTTCATGTGTGATGATATTGTGTAGTTTACTTGCTTAATTGTTTACTTAGATCTCTTATTGTATAGATGCTTTTTACTCATTTGCATTGTTCTGATTGTCTTGATAGGTCTTGCAGCTGAGATATGAGGACTGTGAGACGTGGAGCAGCATCCAGGAGAAAGGATTTCAAAAGTTAAGGTAAGGCATCTAGCACTTGATCCTTAGGTAGATCTAGGAAAGTTGTTTGTAGTCTGTATTATTTGTTCTAGACTCACATTGAGCTAGGGATAAAATTCCTTCAATTGGACAATCTTCACAAAAGTATGAGAGTGTGGGGGTTGGCCTCCTTAAGGACTCATCCCTTATGGGCATCTTTCCTACCTCGGATCCCCCAAACCATGTTTCCACGGTGAACATGATCTCCTCATAGATTTCATCTACACCTAACTCCACTGACTTATGGCTTGTACCTGATGAAGCCACCACACACCTAATTGGAGATACCATGCCTCTGTCACCCGCTGAACTCATGTATGAGGCTATCCAATCAGCTCCAGACAACCACTTAGCCGTGGCCTCCACCTCCTGTTCTCTACAAGGGACATCATCTGATCCTCTGCTACGAACTTTTCATTCTGACGAGTCCATTATGGAAATCATGAGCGTAGATGATCTGCCATGGGAAGACCTCCACCATCGTTCGTCTTTCCTTCCCTTGTTGGATACTATGGAGAACAACATTCACACCATATTTACACCGAATATCTACTCTGGCCCTCAGTCCTTGATACTGGCATGTCAAAATGACTCTGAAGGCAACTTTGCCAACATTGAGCCTACCACTTTAATAGACATTTCAGTTACTCCTAGTGTAGTGGAACACATTCATTTAGGCCAGAAGTGTTCCCCTGAAAAATTCATCTACGCCATGACCTTATTCAAGCGATCCTGATGTTGATGTATATGTAACTTCGGAATGTATTTCACATATATGTATATTGTATTCCTATAGATATGTTATTATTCCTCTATACGGAAGTGTCGTAACTTATACTTGATGGGTTATTAGACCACCTTGTTTGGGGTCGGCCCTGTATAAGTCATGTGGGTCAAAGGGTTATTAGAACACCCTATTGGGGGTTGGCCATGTGGGTCAAAGGGTTATTAGACCACCCTATTGGGGGTCGGCCCAGTCAGCATTATGTTATGTGGTTAAGTTCGAGCCTACATGAGTTAGGTAAAAAGGCAAGTCAAGTCAAGTATAAATAGAGTGCGGGAGGCACTCTATTTGCTCACTCACTTCTCACTCATGCACTCAAGGAGGAGTGGCGTACTTATGGAGGAGGAGGATATGCTACTAGGTTGTGTCTATCTCTTATGGTTGGTTGTATCATTTCTCTATCTATCTCTGAGGAAGTTATTGGGGTTTTTCACCTTTATGGTTTTCCCCAAGTAAATCTTTGTGTCTCTTGTGTGCTTGCATTATTGTCTCCATGATTGATATGCTGCAGATATGCTGTACATGTTGTTCTCTCAGTTAAGATCCTAGATCATATTGAAGTAAATTCCGAAAATTTAACATGGTATCAGAGCTAGCCTGAAAGAAGGCATGATGTGGCATGTATGACACTTGTTGCACTTACGAAGCTAGGGCTTGATATAGAAAAAACCAGTCATCGTAGCACTTTCGCTATAAATCCGTTTTGGAGAAGTTTTCGGATCTGGAATTGTTACAGGACGAATATTAAATCTCCAGGTACCTTGTGTCCAAAGGAAAACCTCTAATTCGTTGTACTTTGTGATTTATGATCTGTGCAATATAGGGTTTCTGCCTCTTCCAGATCTGAGTTAAAATCAGGTGACCTTGGGAAAAAGGTCATAACTTGGGCTAGGAAACTCCAAATGAAATTTCGTAAAAAGTGATAGGTATTAAACAGACTGAACTATCTCAAAAAACTTTTTAAGAGGCCCAAGGTGAACCAGTGACATGGGGCATGCCGTACAAGTTTTCTCTCCTGTATTATCCCATAAACAGGTCACGTTGCGACACTTGGCATAACTCTCTCTCAGAGAATCCAATTGAGGTCAGACCTATCAGGATGGAAATATAACAGGCCGAGATATCTCAAAAAATATTTTTAGAGGCCGAAGTTGAAACAGTGACACGTGGCACACCGTACAAGTTCGCTCTGCTGTATTATCCCAAAACAGGTCACGTTGCGACATTTGGCATAACTCTCTCTCAGAAAATCCAATTGAGGTTAGACCTGTCAGGATGGAAATATAACAGGTCAGGCTATCTCAGGAAACGTTTTCAGACCCTGTGGATCAAAAATTTCGGAGTTACACCAGAAACAATCAGGTACATATTTCTGTCAAAACAGAATTATTTTTTGGTACCTTCATTCATGGCTTCCAGAAATTAGGGCTTTGGAGAAAGTTGGAATTTTTGTAATAAGAGACCACAACTGAATGCTACTCATAAAAATAAAAATTTAGAGACCAATATCAGAATTTTTGGTTGGGCAGAAGGCTGGGCTTGATCAGATCCTAGTTCGGGACTTTGATCAGGAAAGTGGAAAATTAGGGCTTCTGTAAAAATGGGAATTTTTGAAATCTGTGACCACGGCTGGAAGCTCCTCAGAAAAATAGAAGCTTAGAGATTTGGATCAAAATTTTTGATTGGGTAGAAGAGTGGGATTCATCAAACCCCAGTTCAGGGTCACGTCCAGTGAATTCGGAAGTTTCAAAGGCAAAATTGAGGAGTGAAACTTTGCAGTTTTCAAATTCTGAATATAGCAGCTTGATCAGCTCATCAAGGCGCATATTTCTATCCTTTCAGAAGTTTGAAATTCAAAGTTTGAATTTTTGGGGTTTCTCTGACAAACCCATATCTAGCTCCAGTCCCAGTTCTTATAAATCAAGTGGATTGGATTAATCCTAGAAGAAGATGGATTGGTCACTTGCATAAGTGAAGAAGTTCATGTTTCAGAGGGAGATGAGGCTAAGGCCTTACATAAGAAGATTACAAGCGATCTCAATAGGTATGACTCATCGAGGTATGTTTTGAGATTTCTTCATGATTAAGTTTATGGTATGTTTGTCTTCATGTTACTACGGTTAGTACAATCTTGATTTTAGTCTTGTCATATCACCTTAATAAAACTATGAATGCACGATAGAAAATATTCATTGATTAGGTTATTGACACTTATGATTGTACTAATGCATTATGGTGTGCTATGAGGTTTATGTTGTCTACTAACATGAAAGGTACACCAAGAAAGACAAATCATGTTCTGGTCCAAGAACATATGGTCATGATAACATGAGGACAAAGATTCATCCATTGTCATGGATCTCATAGAAGATCCATTTACGAGGTATGTATAACTTGGTTTTATAATGGTTAACCTATGAGATATACAGGTTACTAGCACAAGTCATTGAAGAAGAACAAGAAGACATTATGCGGGTATATTAGACATAACTAGCTAGCATGCTAATCCAGGTATGTTTTTCCTATATCAAGCTAGAATCCTACCTTGTGTTAGTATCTTATACTGTTGTTGATAATGATTATTCCTGAAAAGTCATAGGTTTGAATAATCATGGTTTTATGCATATTATATCTCTTATTTTGTTTGATGATTCAACTAACCTGAAGAGTCATAGGTTTGAGTAATTATAGGTTTAGACATGTTATGCTTCTTATGATTTGACTAACCATAAGAATACTACATAAACCTTGAATGGTAATGCTTATTATTTTCTGTTTGAAATAATCATGATACTAATAAGCATGCATAGGGACCAAGGATGAATATGAGTTCAAGAACAGGTAATTCAGGAAGCAAAGATCAAGAGGGAGCACACTCCAGTTGCTCCTGCAAGAAAGCAAAGGAGCACACTCCAGTTGTTCCTGCAAGAAAGAAAAGGAGCACACTTCAGTAGTTTCCGCAAGGATACAGATATTCAGAGGGAGTTGTCCATCTCTCTACATTCCACAACAGAAAGGTGTAGAAGAAGCTACTTCAGATTAGGACTCCAGCAGCTCCTGTAAGGAAGCAAAGACTCAGAGGGAGTCCACCCAACGAACAAACAAAGATAAGTATTTTAATTATCATTTCTTGCATATGTGTTTGTTTAAATAAAATTGTTCAATCATGTATATGCTCATGTTCCTAGACTTAGGATATGTATTGTGCATATTAGAATAGTTGCATTAATGAACAGTATACTACTAATATACATGGGTAAGTGGCCTATGGCACTATACAACATTCCATTGCTACTTATCTAGAATGAAACCTCTTTGCTGACATGTTGGGAGTTGTGCACACTCTTAACAATGTTCTGGTAGAGATTGGAAGGCATCTAGAAAGTTACGGGATATGGATAAATGTTGTATTGAAGCATTGGCTAAGATAATTGCATGACTGTATGACATATTTATTTATGTGTAAGAATTTGTTCTGAAAACTATGAGATGTTTTCTAATCATGCAATTTAACTTGTTGTGTAGGAAAGATCATATGCCATCACCTACAAAAGAAGAACTACAACATTTGTTCAGCAACAAAAATTATCTATTGAAGATATTGAAGTTCCCAGGATAAGGGAAGTATGCAGTAGAGATCCTGAAGAGGTTCGGGATGATGGATTGCAAGGCCATGGCCACACCTATGGCATCGAATCTGAAGCTTCTATGTGATGCTTCATCTGAGCCGGTTGATGTCTCTATGTATCGTCAGATGATTGGATCCTTGATGTACCTGATGAACACGAGACCATATATTTGCTTTGCTGTGAACACATTGAGCCAGTTCCTGACGAATCCGAGGAGTGTTCACCTTGTTGCTGTAAAGCATGTTCTGAGGTACCTGAAGGGTACAGTGGATTATGGGCTCAAGTATGAAGTGAATCAAAAGTTTAAACTACAGGGTTATGTTGATTCAGATTGGGCTGGCAGTGCTGCAGATAGAAAGAGCACATCTGGGTGCTGCTTCAGTATGGGATCAAGTGTGATCTCTTGGTTTAGCAGGAAGCAGTCCTGCGTAGAATTGAGTACAGCTGAGGCAGAGTATGTTGCAGCCTGTTCAGCTAGTTGTGAGGAAGTATGGCTACAGAAGCTACTGTCTGAGTTATTTGATCTCCTGTTGGATGCTACTGGTATCTTCTATGATAACCAGAGTTGTGTGAAGCTGTCCGAGAACCCAGTGTTTCATGACAGGTCGAAACACATAGAGATCAAATATCACTATATCAGGGATATGGTGCAGAGAGGAGCTGTGAAGCTCCTGTATGTTGCGACGGATGAGCAGATTGCAGATGTGCTGATGAAGCCACTAGCCAAGGTGAATTTCGAGTACTTCAGAGAGAGGCTTGGCGTGCTTCAGATCGAGGATACTTCGAGGAAGAAGTGATGGACACATTTGCTGAAGCCATTCGAAGCATGTTGGAAGGGGGATCCTTCACATGGCTATGGATGTAAGCACTGAATGCTGAGCATCAGGATGATGTTCTGGTTTCTGCTTGGATATGATCGGTTGGATCATGTGTATGTATTTTGTATATGCATCATGTTGGATGCTGATGGATACATTGTGTGGATCGTGTATCTTTGTATGATCAGGTAGATCATGTATGTTGATGGATACATTGTGTGGATCATGTATCTTTGTATGATCAGGTAGATCATGTATGTTGATGGATACATTGTGTGGATCATGTATCTTTGTATGATCAGGTAGATCATGTATGTTGATGGATACATTGTGTGGATCATGTATCTTTGTATGATCAAGTAGATCGTGTATGTTGATGGATACATTGTGTGGATCATGTATCTTTGTATGGTCAAGTAGATCATGTATGCTGATGGATACATTGTGTGGATCATGTATCTATGTATGTATCAGGTGGATACTTGGTGTGCATCAGATGGATGCATTGTATGATCAGTTTGATCATAGATGACGAGCTTCAGGATGTTGCTCCAGATGACATGCAACAGGACGTTGCAGTGATGATGATCGGGATGATCATGGATACATCAGGATGATGTATGGTGAGTATCAGGTTGATACTCTATGGCCGTGGATCAGGTTGTGCAGATGAGCATGTAATCCGGTGCCCTGGGAGATTTGCAGATGGTCTTTCGAGGTTTTGCCTATGGCATGTAATTCGGTGCCCTGGGACATCTGGCAAATTCTCTTTCGAGGTTTTGCTCTGGGAGGACATGTAATTCGGTGCCCTGGGAGATCTGCAGATAGTCTTTCTAGGTTTTGCCTATGGCATGTAATTCGGTGCCCTGGGATATCTGGTAGATGCTCTTGCGATGTTTTGTCCTATGGCATGTAATTTGCTCCTGGGAGATCTGGACAGGATGAAAAAGGCCTCAGATGCTTCAGCCAGGTTTTGCCATGACCACATGTAATTTGTGCCCTGGGAGATTTCAGGTCGGAGTTGTGTACCTGTAACATCCTGAGATGCTCTTGCTAGGTTTTGTGGTGACCACATGTAATTTGTGCCCTGGGAGATCCTTCAGGTTGGAGTTGTGTACCCGTAACATCCTGGGATGCTCTTTCAAGGTTTTGTGGTGGGGTCACATGTAATAGCGCCCTGGTAGATCCTACAGGTCGGAGTTGTGTACCCGTAACATCCTGGGATGCTATTTCGAGGTTTTGTGACGCACGTAATAAATCCTGAGGATTCCACAGTATGGCCAGTGATGATGAAGACCTGTAGGTGGTGGGCCTACATCCAGTATGAAAAAGGACTGGCTCTGTAGAACTTCCTATGACGAGTAGATTCAGAGATTGATTGAGATAGCAGCAGCAGTGACGATGATGATGACTCGATGACGATTATCCAGTGACGATGAAGCAGAGAAGATGACTTGTGCTAGAAGAACTGTGCTGAGAAATACCTTCCTAGTTAAGAGGGAGTGTTGATGTATATGTAACTTCAGAATGTATTTCACATATATGTATATTGTATTCCTATAGAGATGTTATTATTCCTCTATACGGAAGTGTCGTAACTTATACTTGATGGGTTATTAGACCACCTTGTTTGGGGTCGGCCCTGTATAAGTCATGTGGGTTAAAGGGTTATTAGACCACCCTATTGGGGGTCGGCCATGTGGGTCAAAGGGTTATTAGACCACCCTATTGGGGGTCAGCCCAGTCAGCATTATGTTATGTGGTTAAGTTTGAGCCTACATGAGTTAGGTAAAAAGGCAAGTCAAGTCAAGTATAAATAGAGTGCGGGAGGCACTCTATTTGCTCACTCACTTCTCACTCATGCACTCAAGGAGGAGTGGCACACTTATGGAGGAGGAGGATCTGCTGCTAGGTTGTGTCTATCTCTTATGGTTGGTTGTATCATTGCACTATCTATCTCTGAGGAAGTTATTGGGGTTTTTCACCTTTATGGTTTTCCCCAAGTAAATCTTTGTGTCTCTTGTGTGCTTGCATTATTGTCTCCATGATTGATATGCTGTAGATATGCTGTACATGTTGTTCTCTCAGTTAAGATCCTAGATCAGATTGAAGTAAATTCTGAAAATTTAACACCTGAGACGTGTTCGCTTGGACCTACGAGGAGATGCCTGGGATAGAGCCCTCCATTGTTTTACATGAGATTAAAACCTATCCTGACGTCAAACCTGTCCGCCAAAAGATGTGACCGGTACACCCTCGGAAGACTGCGACAATCAAGGCATAGATTGAGAAAATCTTGAAGATCGGTTTCATTTACCCTATCCTATTGACAGAGTGGGTCTCAAACGTCATCCCTGTTAATAAAAAATAGGGCACCATCCATGTATGTGTTGACTATCAGGATCTCAACAAAGCTTGTCCCAAGGACAACTTCCTGACTCCCTTTATCGACTAGATCATCGACAATTGTGATGGAAGTGTCATTTTTTCATTCATGGATGGATTTTCTGGATACAACCGAATTAAGATCCACCCGATCGATCAAAACAAGACTGCATTCATCTGCCCTTGGGGAACGTTTGCATATTGCAAACTTCCGTTTGGCCTTAAAAATGCTATTTCCACATTCCAGTGGGCCATGTCGTACACCTTCCATGATGTGAAGGAATTCGTGGAACCTTAGTTGGATGACCTCCCTTCCCACTCCAAGTAGCGTGAGTTCCACTTAGATCATTTGAAGGCTGTTTTCCTCAGATTCAGGCGGCACAATATGCATCTGAATCCTCACAAGAGTATTTTTTGTGTCGAGTCCGGATGCCTCTTAAGCTTTATTGTCTTGAAATATGGGATCAATATTGATCCCCTTAAGGTGGAACCCATTGTCGCTCTTCCACCTACAACCAACCTCACAGAACTTCAGAGTTTGCAAGGAAGAGAAACCTATTTATGGCGCTTCTTTTGTAATTTCATGCAAAAGACACAAGGGTACATGAGATTGATGAAAAAGGACATCCCATTCATTTGGGATGAGCAAGCTCAACAATCTTTCGATAGTTTAAAACATGCCATCACACATGCCCCCATGATCTAACCGCTGAATTACTATCAAGGTTACATTTTATATATTTCTGCTTTCGTTACCACTATCGCCATGGTTTTGGTTCAGGAAGATCAGAACGCCCAAGAACACGTGATATACTATGCCAATAAAGGTCTTGTTGACGCTGAAACTCGCTATTCACATGTCGAGGAGTTCGCTCTCGCGGCCGTCATTGCCATGCAGAAGTTTCACCATTATATTTTGATCCGCACCACCACCATCATCGCTGATTTGAACCCATGTACCACGTTCTCACTCGTCAGGTACTTGGATGCAAGTATTCATGCTGGATCGTGATACTGCAAGAATTTGATCTTCTTTTCGAAAACGCCAAGTCCAAAATGTCTTTGGTGTTTGCTGAGCTCATATGCGACCTCTCCCGTACTGATGCAGAATCTGAGCCCAATGACTCCTTTCCGGATGAGTCATTGTTTCTTATCAGTACGTTTGATCCGTGGTATGGAGATATCACATTGTATCTTCAAACCCAACGCTTTATCCCTGAGTTGTCTTGTGATGACCGTCTTCGAATACGCCACCATACGAATTATTATTTGATTATCAGTGATACTTTGTACCTCCGTGGTATTGATTCTATCCTTCAACGCTGTCTGACTCATGATGAGGCTGAACGCGTCTTGAATGACTGTCATGCTAGGGCGTGTGGCAGTCACCTCTTTGGGATGGCTAAACCCCAGAAGATTTTGCACGCAGGATATTATTGGCCATCTATCTTCAAAGATTGCATTGAGGCTGTAAAAAAATGTCCTCCATGTCAACATTTCCATACGAAAAAGCACACCCATCCCACCCCGTTACACCCGGTTATTGCCGTTGGCCCCTTTGCTAAATGGGTCATCGATTTCATGCATTGTAAGCCTACCTCGATCAATGGGCATAGCTACGTCATTGTAGCTGTGGAATACTTTACAAAGTGGGCCGAGGAAATCCATCATACACAAATGACGACAAGACCGCCGCACTCTTCATGTTTAATCATGTAATAGCATGGTTTGGAATTCCTCCAGGGATAGTCACTGACCATGGTTCTCACTTTATGAACCATATGGTCGACGCGTTGAGTGAGAGATTGGGTTTTCACCATGAAAACTCAACACCTTAGTACCCACATTCGAACATATAGGTCGAGGCCATTAACAAGGTCTTGAAAACTATGGTCCAACGCATGGTGGGTACACACAAGGCCAATTGGCATAATATGCTCTTATCCATGCTTTGGGATTATAGAAACTCCATTAAAACCACCACTATATTTACTCCCTTCCAACTAGTGTATGGATTGGAGGCGGTCTTTCCCATTGAGCGCGAGATTCCATCTCTCAAGCTCGCCATCGAACTTCTCCCAAACACTACTGCCGAGGAAGAACACTTCCTCTACCTAACTAAGCTCAACGAGACTCGCCAAGATGCCGCTCTTGCCAATGGGGCTCATAAGAAATGCATCAAAGCACAGTACGACAAGTCGGTAGAACTTCGTACCTATAATGAGGGAGATATGGTCCTCATGTATGACTAGAAGCATGATAAGCTTGGGGTAGGAAAGTTTGAGTCCATATGGCATGTACCTTACATAGTGAAATGCATCCTGGAGAAGGGCTTATGAGCTTGAAGACTACAATGGGATATCTTTGGGTGAGCCCCGCAATGTGATCTACCTAAAGAGGTACTATGCCTGATTCTTTCACGCATAAGTACTTTTGTATATACTATACATGGCGTGTGTGTGTTTTTGTGTGGTGTGACGCTTTTGATTTTTTTTTGCGTGATTAGGTATTGTTTTGTTTCTTATGCCATGTTCTGTCTGCGTGTGCAGATGGCAACGTGCTACGGATTCGCGGATAGCGCCAGCTGACATACCCGTAACCTTGCTTCGACAGCCTGGGTACTCTATTCACCTACCAGTGAGCTCATCATCTTAGGGGGAATGTGTCTAGGTTTCGTGACCAACAATGCTGTGGAATATCAAGTAGTCATTGGAACCCTACTTGACACCATTTCTTTAGGTATGGACCATGTTGTCATCCACCTGGATTCTCAACTAGTGGTCTCTCATCTTAACTGATTCTACACCATCCGTGATCCCTTTTTACTCCGCCTCTATCGACGAGTTCGTTTCTTGGAAAGGTCCTTCGAGTCCATTCAGTACCTGCAAATTCCACGAGACACGAGCACAGTTTCTGATTCTATGGCCAACTTCATCTTAGATTGGTACATTACACACACATAAGCATATATCATGAACTGTTAAAAGTAGACATAACATGTAAATAACTCATTTTATATAAGCAAACACACAACAAGACCACACCATTCATCCATTTTAAAACACATAATATATAAATCATCAGAATGTCTGTATATATA
This sequence comes from Larix kaempferi, assembly GCA_027924585.1. Taxonomy (NCBI): domain Eukaryota; kingdom Viridiplantae; phylum Streptophyta; class Pinopsida; order Pinales; family Pinaceae; genus Larix; species Larix kaempferi. Next base: position 2,669,214 of record BSBM01001229.1, read on the forward strand.
TATCATCATAAAAAGTAGTGCTTGTACAAAATCTGAAGCACGATGACTTTCAGTAAATCTCTACAAAATCTGAAGCCTCATAGCTTTCAGTAAGTACAAAAAGTCTGATGCGTCCAAGCTCTCAGTACATACACAGTAACAACACAAGGCCTAGTGCCTAGCCCATACAACCCTAGGTGGTCTAACAGCTCTAGCTTGATGAGAGTGGAAACAACCAACTGCTCTCGCAACCCTGCGAAGCAGTGCGCAGTCGCTCCAACTGTGTACACCTCCATGGGTCGTGACACCTCATCTACCGTCGGCTCGGGAACATCTAATGTCAACCCAATCAGGTTGGCATAGACTCCATCCATCTCTATAATGGGGACATGTACAGTAGGACCCATGACTACTCCCTCTCCTCTCTCTCCTCACAAGAAGAGAGACTCCCACTGGTCGCACGAAACCCACATCTGCACACACATGTTGTTAACTTGTCAGCACTATAACAAATGTTTTTTATAAAACACAAAAGTTAAAAAGTACAAGGGTTATTTGTTCTTACCTATGTCTCCCCATGCTACTCCCTCTGGAAATGGCAAGTGTGGATCATCTTTGAAATCCGTACCACTGTACGGGAAGTCCTCTACCATTAGTAACTGACCCTCTAGCTAGCTGAAAAACTCAATGCCATATGAGATGATGGGACCCCCACCATGATGGGACATCACCACTGTCCATCTAGCCATGTGTGGATCCCTAGTATACCTGTCATCCAGTGGTATCTGAGGGCGTAAGAGGGGAACCCACTATAAGAGGAATGAGATCATTATCGAACCGTAGCCAAACTGTTTGAGCTCTCCCCACCGACACTTGGTCAGCTGAGCTCGCACATTTGTGAGGAGTCCCTCGCACCAGTTGTAGATCTTCGGAGACATGCAGTCCTCCGCATATAGCATATGTGACCTAGTGGCCAAGTGAGGAGCTTGGCTCCCCGCCATCCTCGTAATGGTGAAAAGTATGGTGCGCAATGGACGTTCCCGCACATATTTTATGGAAATCTTCCTGCTAGAAGCATGGGTGTTGGGAACATTGTGCTGCAGGATCATGTCACCCATAGTTTGATCACTTCCACGTGATCCAGTAAGAAGCACATTGTCCCCTCTTTGGGACAATCCAGTCAAAAAGTATATGTCCTCGACATCTATGGTAAGCACATGCTCACCGATCACGAAATGTTACTGGGTTGCATCCCAGCATCGGAGCATATGGGTTAGCAGTGGGATTTGGGCCTCATGCCATGGATTTCGAAGAACTTGAGGATCCCACAGTTCCGTAGTGCTTCCACACATCGTGGATCATTTGCAGCTTGTTCATCATCTAACTCATGCTCCCATTCACACCACTCCAAAACCATTCTAGCTGCTGGCAACCTGCCAAAAGGGAATTATAAACATTGTTAACACTTGCTTCAACAACCAAAAGTTCTTTTTTTGGGTGTGGTTTGTGTTTGGGGAAGGTGTTAAGATTTAATATGCTAAGACAGAAAATAGCAGCATTACATTCCATTTCACAATAATAGCATATACAGGATCACTGAAGAAACAACAAGCATAGCATAAACACAAGAGACACAGATTTATCCTGGGAAACCCTCATGGGGTAGAAAACCCAGTAAAGCTTCCTCAATATAGATGACCAGCAATATACAAAGATGCAAACCAAAGACATGATCTCCTCCTCCACCATAGCAGACCTCTCCTCCACAAGTGCGCCTCTCTCAAGTGAGTGTGTGTGTCAAATGAGGAACACACCTCCTCTATTTATACACTACTCTGACATATCTTTTACACAAGTACACGTAGGCTCGTATTTAACCAATGGGTTAAATACCCCACTACAACTGACTGGGCCGACCCCTCTAGGGTGGTCTAATAACCCTTTGACCCACATGACACATACAGGGCTGACCCCCACTAGGGAAGTCTAATAACCCGAGTTACCACATTCCGACGGAGGAATAAACATCTCTGGATATACAATAAGATCTTCACGGAGGAATGAAACATCTTCGGAATAATAAAGTACAAATATAATATTCTTTGAAGTTACAATATCTCAACACTCCCCCTTAATGAGAAGGATATTATAACAGCATCTGCACAAGCAAGGAGTCATCAACATCATACATGATACATCTATAAATCATTGGAAGCTTTCTCAACATCATCAGTAACTCAAGCAGTTACTGGAACATATTCAATACTGGAACATCAACATCTTCAGTACTGAGTCTTTATCTTCTGCAGCACTCGAACAACTACAGCAACATCAACATCTGGATCCTCATGATCATCAGCATCATCATCTCACGATCATCAGCATCGTCATCACATGATCATTAGCATCGTCATCAGCATCACGATCATCAGCATCGTCATCACACGATCATCAGCATCGTCATCACACGATCATCATCATCGTCATCACATGATCATCAGCATCGTCATCACACGATCATCAACATCATCATCACATGATCATCAGCATCGTCATCACATGATCATCAGCATCGTCATCACACGATCATCAGCATCATCATCACACGATCATCGGCATCGTCATCACATGATCATCAGCATCGTCATCACATGATCAGCAGCATCGTCATCTAGATCATCACGATCAGCAGCATCGTCATCTAGATCATCACAATCAACAACATCGTCATCTAGATCATCACGATCAACAGCATTGTCATCTAGATCATCACGATCAACATCATCGTCATCTAGATCATCACGATCAACAACATCATCAACACAAGTATAAATATCATTAATACAAGTATCCTCATCAATACAAGTATACACATCATCAATACAAGTATCCTCATCAATACAAGTATACACATCATCAATACAAGTATCCTCATCAATACAAGTATACACATCACCAATACAAGTATCCTCATCAATACAAGTATACATATCATCAATACAAGTATCCTCATCAATACAAGTATACATATCATCAATACAAGTATCCTCATCAATACAAGTATACACAATAGCAGCATACCCTGCAACACACAAGATCCAATTACGGGATGATCAATCCCTCTCACTTTAGGACATAGGTCCAAGGATGATACAATCCTGATCCGCTTACGGGATGATCAGTCCCTCTCGGTTTAAGACAACTCTCATGTCTATGGATGATGCAATCCAGATCAACTTACAGGATGATCAATCCTTATCACTTTAAGACACCTCACCATGTCTAGGGACGAGGCAATCCCAATCTATTTACAGGATGATTAGTCCTTATCACTTTAAGACATCTCACCATGTCTAGGGATGAGGCAATCCCAATCTATTTACAACATGATTAGTCCTTATCACTTTAAGACATCTCACCATGTCTAGGGACGAGGCAATCCCAATCTATTTACAGGATGATTAGTCCTTATCACTTTAAGACATCTCACCATGTCTAGGGACGAGGCAATCCCAATCTATTTAAAGGATGATTAGTCCTTATCACTTTAAGACATCTCACCATGTCTAGGGACGAGGCAATCCCAATCTATTTACAGGATGATTAGTCCTTATCACTTTAAGACATCTCACCATGTCTAGGGACGAGGCAATCCCAATCTATTTACAAGATGATTAGTCCACTCAATCTCATTTAGGACTATCCTTCCTTTCGAATTACTGGATTTACTGTCCAAGGATGATTTAATCCACTCAATTCATTTAGGACTATCATTCCTTTTAGAATTCCTGGATTTACTGTCCAAGGATGATTTAATCCACTCAATTCATTTAGGACTATCCTTCCTTTCGGAATTACTGGATTTACTGTCCAATGATGATTTAATCCACTCAATTCATTTAGGACTATCCTTCCTTTCGGAATTACTAGATTTACTGTCCAAGGATGATTTAATCCACAACCGTACATTTAGGACCACGTCCAAGGATGACTCAATCCTCAGCCGTACATTTAGGACCACGTCCAAGGATGACTCAATCCTCAACCGTACATTTAGGACCACGTCCAAGGATGACTTAATCCTCAACCGTACATTTAGGACCAAGTCCAAGGATGACTTAATCCTCCACCGTACATTTAGGACCACGTCCAAGGATGACTTAATCCTCAACCGTACATTTAGGACCACATCCAAGGATGACTTAATCCTCAACCGTACATTTAGGACCACATCCAAGGATGACTTAATCCTCCACCGTACATTTAGGACTACGTCCAAGGATGACTTAATCCTCCACTGTACATTTAGGACTATGTCCAAGGATGACTTAATCCTCAACCGTACATTTAGGACCACGTCCAAGGATGACTTAATCCTCCACCGTACATTTAGGACCACGTCCAAGGATGACTTAATCCTCCACCGTACATTTAGGACCACGTCCAAGGATGACTTAATCCTCCACCGTACATTTAGGACCACGTCCAAGGATGACTTAATCCTCCACCGTACATTTAGGACCACGTCCAAGGATGACTTAATCCTCAACCGTACATTTAGGACTACGTCCAAGGATGACTTAATCCTCAACCATCCACCAAGGACTTCATTCTCGAAGACATACGTCTACGGCTCTTCTTTCGGACTGAAGTCCAGGGATGATCCAATCCCCTCACATGTTCACCAAGAACTTCATTCACGAAGACATACGTCTACGGCTCTTCTTTCGGACTGAAGTCCAGGGATGATCCAATCCCCTCACATGTTCAACAAGAACTTCATTCACGAAGACATACGTCTACGGATCTTCTTTCGGACTGAAGTCCAGGGGTGATCCAATCCCCTCACATGTTCACCAAGAACTTCATTCTCGAAGACATACGTCTACGGCTTTTCTTTCGGACTGAAGTCCAGGGATGATCCAATCCCCTCACATGTTCACCAAGAACTTCATTCTCGAAGACATACGTCTACGGCTCTTCTTTTGGACTGAAGTCCAGGGATGATCCAATCCTCTCATGTCCACCAAGGACTTCATTTTCGAAGACATACATCTACGGCTCTCTTTAGAACAAGTGTTCAAGGATGATACAATCCCTCTTCTTTCTCGGAGACACTTGTCTACGACTCACTTTAGAACTTGTGTTCAAGGATGATGCAATCCTCACATGTATTCTCATCAATTACTATCGATCCTGGGAACCCATACAGAACCTGATTCACACTTCTTCTTTAATTACACCATTAAGAGAATGGCCTTATCTAGCCACTTGGAGCAAACATCTCATCATGATTCTCTTCTTCTTTCTAAGAGAATCTTCTAGCCACAAGCCTTCTATAGTGTGTTTGATTTGAAAATCTTTTTTTTTTGTTTAACATCCATCGCTTGTTCAATGTTCATCATTCATCATGATCTTTCCTACAAATCAAAATTAAGTACATGATTAGTAATACTTCATAATCATCAAATCATATTGACATGATAACCTATTATGCATACAGATATCATTTACATAGTTATGCAACTATTTTGACCAATACTTTGGCACAACACTTTCCCATATCCTGTATGCATACAGTGGCTATCTAGATGCCTTCCATCTCTACCAGAACATACTATCGACAGTGTGCACAGCTCTCAGCATGTCAGCAAAGAGGTTTCATTCTAGACAAGCAACAACGAAATGTTTGTCCAACTTACCAATCATATGCATATTAGTAGTATACTGTTCAATGCTCTATGAATGTTTACACTCAGCATGATATATTCTAGGAATACAAATATGCATACAAGCAATATCATTTACTATTACAAATAACAACTCAAATACTTATCTTTTATGTTTGTGTGGTTGCCTCCCGCTTGATCTTCTATATGTCTTTTGAACTTGTATTCATTATGTACCACTGTGCATGCTCAAGTGTGCAATAGTGTCATCCTCATGATCTCATACACAAACATACGTTCATTAGTATATTCTCCAAACATTCTAATTCTAAATAATCTTGAATATGTATAGTCATGATCATTAGTATTCAGGGTTTCAAGGAAGTCTTCTTTTACTCACGCATATTCTTGTTTGATCATAGTACTCTTCTGGTTAATTAAATCATCAAGACAAGAGACATAATATGCATAAACCCTTGATTACTAACTTTATGAATAAGCATAACCAATCATACCAAGTATACTTATATAAGGGATCCTAACACAAGGTAAGATTCTAACTTGACATAAGAAAACATATCTGGATTAGTTATGTACAACATACCTAAACAATCTCTTCAATGATTTAGAGATCCTGAGCTAGAACCTGCATGTCTCATAGGTTAAGCATAATATAACAAAGTCATACATACCTCGTAAGTAGACCAAATATTATGGATGAGTCTTTGTCTTCATGATGTCATGGTCATGGAACTTGATTTGTCTTTTGTGATGTACCTGCATCTTGTTAGCAGACAACATCAACCTCACACAACGCCATAATGCATTAGTACAATCATATAGCCCTAATCAATGAATGTCTTCGATCATTCACATGCATTCATACTGTTACTAGGGTGATAAGACAATTCTAACAATAATCAATATTGTACTAATAAATAATATGAAGACAAACACATTATGAACTTAATCAAGAATCATATTTCAAGACATACCTGAACCTCCTTAAGTCATACCTGTCGAGACTTCTTGTAGTCTTCTTATGTAAGGCCTTAGCCTCAACTCCCCCTGAAACTTCATTTGGAGCTTTATTAGGGCTTGCTAGAGAAAACCTAAAAATTCAATCTTTGACTTTCATGCTTCTGAATGGATGGAAGGATGTGTCTTGCTGAGCTGATCAAACTAGCATACTTCACTTTTGAAATCTCCAAAATTTGACCCCTCAAAATTGCCTTCGAAACTTCTGGATCTTCTGGACAGGAACTCGAACTAGGGTTTGATGAAGCCCACCCTTCTGTCCAATCAAAAGGTTCGATCCAAGGCTCTAAACTCTTATTTTTCTTAGGAGCTTCCAGCCGTGGTTACAGACTTCAAAAATTTCAACTTTTGTTGAAGCCCTAATTTTCCATCTTTCTGATCAAAATCCCGAACTAGGGTTTGATCAAGATCGGTCTTCTACCCAACCAAAAAATTCGATCTTCGTCTCTAAATTTTGATTTTCCTGAGTAGCATTCAGCCGTGGACTCTGATTCCAAAAATTCTAACTTTCTCCGAAACCCTAAATTCCGGAAGCCATGAATAAGGGTGCTCCAAAAATAATTCTGTTTTGACAGAAATATGCACCTGATTGTTTCTGCTATAACTCTGAAATTTTTGCTCCACAGGGTCTGAAAACTTTTTCTGCAGTATTCTGACCTGTCATCTTTCCATCCTGACAGGTCTGGCCTCAATTGGATTTTCTAAGAGAGAGTTATGCCAAGTGTCGCAACGTGACCTGTTTATGGGATAAAATAGGAGAGCGAACTTGTACGGCATGCCACGTGTCACTGTTTGAACTTCGGCCTCTGAAATTTTTTCTTGAGATATCTTGCCCTGTTATCTTTCTATCCTGATAGGTCTGACCTCAATTGGACTCTCTGAGAGAGAGTTATGCCAAGTGTCGCAACGTGACCTGTTTATGGGATAAAACAGGAGAGTGAACTTGTACGACGTTCCACATGTCACTGGTTCACCTTCGACCTCTGAAAACGTTTTCTGAGATAGTACAGTCTGTTTACTACCTGTCACTTTTTACAAAATTTCATTTGGAGCTTCCTAGCCCAAGTTATGACCTTTTTTCCAAGGTTACCTGATTTTGACTGAGATCTGGAAGAGGCAGAAACCCTAACTTGTACTGATCATAACTCATAAAGTACAACGCATGTGAGGGTGCAATTTGGACACAAGGTACCTGGGGATGTTATCTTCGACCTGTAAACTTTTTAGACCCTGAAACTTTGCATAAATGGATTTATAGCGAAAGTTCCACGATGACTGGTTTTTTCTATGTAAAACCCTAACCTTCAAATTGTCGTAAGTAAAGCAAGTGTCGTAAGTGCCATACCTTGCCTTCCTTCAGGTTAGCTCTGATACCATGTTAAGATTTAATATGATAAGACAAAAAATAGCAGCATTACATTCCATTTCACAATAATAGCATATACAGGATCACTGAAGAAACAACAAGCATAGCATAAACACAAGAGACACAGATTTATCCTGGGAAACCCTCATGGGGTAGAAAACCTAGTAAAGCTTCCTCAATATAGATGACCAGCAATATACAAAGATGCAAACCAAAGACATGATCTCCTCCTACACCATAGCAGACCTCTCCTCCACAAGTGTGCCTCTCTCTCAAGTGAGTGTGTGTGTCAAATGAGGAACACACCTCCTCTATTTATACACTACTCTGACATATCTTTTACACAAGTACACGTAGGCTCGTATTTAACCAATGGTTTAAATACCCCACTACAACTGACTGGGCCGACCCCTCTAGGGTGGTCTAATAACCCTTTGACCCACATGACACATACAGGGCCGACCCCCACTAGGGAAGTCTAATAACCCGAGTTACCACATTCCGACGGAGGAATAAACATCTCCGGATATACAATAAGATCTTCATGGAGGAATGAAACATCTACGGAATAATAAAGTACAAATATAATATTCTTTGAAGTTACAATATCTCAACAGAAGGACGTTTATGTCGTCGCACCCCGTTATTTCTAATAGTGCGATGTCGTCGTAGTCCATCCATGTGACCTTTGCGATGACTCAGTCTCATCGCAATTCCCTAAAGGGTAAACTACGACGAGCCGAGGACGTAATGGCCATTCACAAACCAAGATAAAACCCCAAAAAATGAACCAAATTAAAAAATGTAAACCACTACAATTATGCTGGATGAAGTTTAGAGTTACCTGCTCCGAACGGTAGGTGGAATGGCTACTCGTAGCTCCCAGAATTGATAAGTGATGTTTTGGCTCCAAATGGAACTTCTCCTCCCAATTTGGCAAATGAAACAATGGTAACTCTATTTGGCCCATTTTTCTATTTATAGATCGAAATGGAATATTCTCTTTTCAAATATTTGATGCCTTTAGGTCATTCGCTATAGTTTGGTCGATTTTATCGCATTTGAATGCTTGATTGACTATTTGACCTAGTTTTTGAGTATGTAGGAGTTATTAAGTGTCTTTTTATGCCATTTTCTGCTTTGGAATGATCATCTCAGGTATGAATACCCCTTGTGTGTTTTTGTCGTTATTTTCTATTTAGATTGTAATTATTTTATGATGATGAGCTTACTCTTTGTTCTTTCTCGTGCTCTTTAAACTATGAGAATAAGTTACCGAGTTATGATTTATCACTTTTCTGGGTTCGTTAAACTTCAAAGGAAAAGGAACCCCCCCGGAGTCTATCTTTAAGCTCTTTTCAGGCTCTCAAAATATGAAAAAATTTCCAAGCGAACTTGTCACGTTCATGCTTGTAAAAGAATTTGAATGGCTGTCTTCCTAGTGATAGTTTACCCCTTTTTCGGATGAGGGGGCACAACTTATGAAAAAGGTATACTCCATCCAATCATGACTGGAAGAGTCCTCTCCTTTGTTGTTTTACCCTTTTTCGGGCGATGAGGCTAACTTTACGAAAAAGGACGATTGGAGTCTTCTTTAGTTCTTTTCAGACTCTCTAAAGATGAAATGACGACCGAGTTTACCTTCTTTGGACTCATTAAACTTTCACATTGAAGGGCCCGCCATGGGACGAACCCCTCCTATCCCAGGTTTAAAAAATATTTGGGATTGGAATCATCTATGAGATGAGCTATACCAAGCATCTGTTTACCCTCATCAAGCTCATAGAAAACACATGAGGCACTCATCATTCATGATGGGGAAAAAGGAAATATTTTATGTTACACCCCTTATCAGTGGCAGTATCTAGTCATTTCTTGAACATGGCAATCATCTGCATTTGCATACTACACTTGGATCATCCGTTTGTCCTTGAGTTTCACCTATTTCCCGAGTCTTATTACTCCTTTGAGTCATTGAAAGAACGATTCCACCATCAGTTGCATTAGGAATTGGTATCATAACTCGTCAGGTCAATACTGCCAAGGCATGCCATGCCCATGTTCAAGAATACTCTCACTACTCATTATCTACAGTCAGTACACCTTCCATCATGTCGGTCTACTCTGAGTCAGTCTTGCATGTCACTATACCATCCGATCTTCTCTACACATCCTTTGTCATGTTTTGTGTCGATGATGGGGGATTCATCATGGTCCTCCTTCGATAGATTAATCCTTGTTGACTTCAACTCATCATCCGAGGATTGAATCTAGAAACCAACCAAGTACCTTGGCCTTGCATGCCTCAATGGAAGGTTACCTCACTTTCAACATGAGTTTACATTATTGACTCTTGATCGAAAGATTTCATCTCGCGTTCGACTTCAACTCATTTATTCATGCTTGATGATATGTACTGTGATACCTTGGGGATCATTGACATTAATGGTGATTTCCCTCTCACTTGTTAACGGTATACATCAATGACCGGTAATCAAGTGGTTTTTGCCATGTTCGACGTCAAGACATTTGTAATCACATGGATAGATTCGTATCATTGCGGGTTCAGCTTGAAGACCCTAGGGAGTCATGTTTTACCCAGGTTGCGATGGAGTTTCTATTGAGTCATGTAACATGGATCCACATTTGTATTGGTCGTGACTGTGTTATCATCTCATCATGGATCTACGCTTGTGTCTAGTAGCCGTGATTGTGTTCAGTCGGTCATTACTACCACAGATTTGCAATGTATTGGTTGAAAGCCATGTTATGTGTCATGTGAGACAGTGTACTCAGATTCAGTTGTACTGCAGCAGTGTCCTTCGTCCGACAAGCCATTTCCATTCTTTCTGTCAAAGCATTTCACCTATCCAATATTTCAACAGCTTCGTGCTTTGGGGGGCATTCTGTTACACCTAAAATCCTACCATCATGAGATTCAGTGTATAGACCCCTGAAGTTTCATTGGCTAAGTCATTTATATGGAAGGGATACCATTGCACTTATGCTAGGTATTGAGAGGTCATCGCAGGCTGCATTCATGTAACCTACAACGTCGTATCTTGCTCTATTGCAGGGTGCGATGGAATCAGTTAATAGACAAAAATAGGCTTTTCGAGCTCATTCTCGAAGTCTGCTGACTTGTATCCTTATCCATGACCTCTTGGGGGAGCTGTCACTCGGATCCTAACCTCTTGGGAGGATACCCTATCTCTCTCCTACCATATCTCAACCTACCCTATCCATACACTATCCACTTAGTCCTATATAATTGAAGCTCTACTCCTCTCCAAGCGGAGGAAGTCTATAGTGTCTACATGCTGGTGAAATCATATTGGAGAGATATCTAACTCATCCATAAAGAGACTCATACTTCCTTGGAAGGACATGGAAATTGGCTTGGATGGAAAAGGGATACTACGTTAATCCTTGGTTGTAGTCTATTCTTATCTATGTACTTTCCCTACATTTACAGTAATATAAACAATTTCCACCAATGTTGTTCATGTGTGATGATATTGTGTAGTTTACATGCTTAACTATTTACTTAGATCTCTTATTGTATAGATGCTTTTTACTTGTTTTCATTGTTCTATGTGTCTTGACAGGTCTTGCAGCTGAGATCTGACGACTGCGAGACGTGGAACAACATCCAGGAGAAAGGATTGCAAAAGTTAAGCTAAGGAATCTAGCACTTGATCCTTAGGTAGATATAGGAAAGTTGTTTGTAGTCTGTATTATTTGTTCTAAACTCACATTGAGCTAGGGAGATCTGGCTTGCGTCCGCTCGAGTGGATTATCCGTCAAACACTCTCATGATGGACCGACCTCTAAAGTCGAATAAAAAACAGGGGTCATGTCACAAATAATTGCCTTATCGCAATCTTTTTCCATCGCACTACGCGCTTGAAAGAATGCATCACGCTCGACATCAATGTCGAACTGCACCTTCTTCTTCCCTGCTAACCGGATGAGTGGATGTGGATCATCTTCTCTTGTCCTCGCCCCTCCATGAGTGATAAATGCAACAGTATCATCTTGTGTCCTCGGCTCCGCATAAATTGTTGTGATAGTTGCACCCTGATTTTGGTTCAGTGGTGGATTCCCAAGTTGGTTCACATTCTGGTTGGAATTCTAATTCGGACGCTGGTTCTAGTTCTACACCGGGTTTTGATTCTACACTAGTTGCTGCACTTGATTCTGGTTCTACAACTGCTGAACATTTTCCGCTTGCCATCACGCAATCAACTACTGATAGTTTTCAACAGTGTGATCAGTAATAAAACAAAACGTACACTATGTCTGCAATTGTGGGAAATCTCTCTGGTAGTGTCCCAACACTCCGCAATTATAACATTGCACAGGTACGCAACCTTCTCGTCCTCCTCCGCGACCAAAGCCTCCACCACGTCCACCCCAGAATCCTCCACATAATCCCCCTTGTTGCTGATATTGTGGTTGATTGAACTGTTGCTGCATGGGATTTGGTTGCAGTTGCACACACTACCCTTGTTGAATGTACTATGGTTGCTGAACATACTGTGGCTGTTCTGGATCCATCTGCATTGGTACATATTGTGGCATAAACTGTTGTTGTGGCTGCAGTACAAATTGCACCTGTGGTTGAGGTAGCGACTGAGCCACTTGTGGCTGCAGTTGCAGTTGTTGTACGACATGCTGGTAATCCTTCACATAGAATGAATCGTACGTTCTCTCCTGAAGAAATCCATATGCACAGAAATATTTATCTTCATGTGCCACATATTTGCAGAAGGTACAATACAAATTCATCGGCTTTGTGACCATCTTTGGCATGTATTGAAAATCCTCATGTCGACATGCTTTATGACTTGACAAATGTGACACCACAACATATCGCCGCCGCTCAATGGATTCGGTGCTCCTGATACTAGATAATTGCAGAAGTCTGGGAAATTATCCTTAGTATGCCCCTCTCCGTGACATTGCATAGACCACACCTCTTCACGATGTTCTTTACTCTTCTTAAGGTCTTGCGACTGTATTGTCAAGTTGGCCAACTGCGTCTGAATCTCCAACATACTAGCTGTGTTCTCACTGTTATAGGTCAAACTTGCACCTCTTCGTTCGTGATCACCTTGAGCTGCTGATCACACAAAAGGACAACTTGGATGGAGGAGCATGTTGACCTTGGATGATACGTTGACTCATTCCATTTCCTGACATTACTGGAAAACCCCAAAAAATATCATTTTGAGATATGAGCGCTACTCTACTCAAAGAGACTAGCACCCATACGCTACTCCAGTGTATCATAGTAGCGCCCATATCCAAGTATACGCTACTCCTTCTCAGCATAGTAGCGCTCACCATTTAAAATCGAATGAGCGCTAGTTGATAAGCACTAGGGTAGCGCCCTATACGCTACTCCACTGAACAAGAGTCGCGTACATCTTAAAAGATGATTAAAAAATAAATTAATTTCTTGAGGAGGATCAGTTGCTGGTAGTTTCCTAACTCCCCCAACTTCCTCCATAACTATACATCGACCTGAACTACTTCTCCAATCTTATAAATACAAAGAAGATTAAAGGAGAAGGGTTAGAACCTAGAGGATGAGATGAATTAATGGAAAAACTTTGAGACAAAGAGAGAAGCTTGCATTGGAGGAGTTGATGCTGAAGACATCCAAGCCATAGAAGAGCAAGAGCCCAGAATCAAGTTGCGGGAGCCTGTTTCATGATCAGGTATACTTGTACATCATTCTACTTTTGACAAATAAAGGTTGAAGTGTCTTTCTTGTTCCAATTTAAATGTGTTATGAAATGGCATCTTAATTTGGATCTATTTTGGTCAATGCTGAATGTTAAACATTGTTTTTGTTTCTTTGAAGCTTTATATATTGCCCAAAACGCTTTGAGAAAGGTATTGTTATTGCAGGTTACTGAAAGGAAGGTGGACTTGAAGGTTGAACACAAGATCAAGTCAAGGCTAGGATCAAACTTCGAGTGAAAGGTGTGTTCTCAAGATCCAAAACTTATTTCTTTTCGTAAATATTTCTGTAATATCATCAATACACTTACCTGTCACCCCAACCAAGTTGATAGCATTAGTTTCCTTGCAATAGGGTAGATTTGCCCGCCAACAGACTGGCGACTCCGCTGGGGAAAGTTGAGTCTTGGCTCTAGGAAACCTTGTTCTTGTTTGTCTTCTTAGATTGTTTTGACTTCTTTGATGTGTTAAGAAACCCTGTAGGTATCCCTTGCCTGTTTCTTGCTGCTTTCATTAGTCTTTTGGTTTATTTCAAAGTCAGTTTTCTAAGCTTTTGAGATATGAGCGCTACTCTGCTATATATACAGTAGCACCCATACGCTACTATGCTATATATACAGTAGCACCTGTTTCTGCATGGGTGTGAGTTTCCCTACTGCACAGTAGGGTACACTTTCTGAAGCATTCTATTTTTTGGTTTGCTTGATTTTTAGCCTTTTGGTGGTTTGCTGACTTTGCTTTTGGATCTCTTTGACTGTTGCATGAGGTTTTTAGCTTTTGGTTAAGTCATAGAACCTTTTCTTAAAGTTTTTTCCATCTTTTGAACCGCTTGTTGACCTTTGGATTTGTTTGGACTATTTGTTGACCTTTTTGGAAGATTAGGTTGTGTCTTAGTTGGTGAGCACTTCCACTTTTTAGGCCCTAACTACCTGTTGCTAGCTTACAAACCTGCATACTCTTGTATCTGCTGTTTGTGGCGACGTTGGTATGCTTTCTACTACTCCTATCGTTTGTTTTAGGGTTTGGTCCTTTGTAGAGCCTCTAGGGTGTCTTCTATTTTGGTCGAGTTCCATTCTTCCTGGACTTATTGTCTTTTGCTGGTTGCAAGTGCATCTAAATAGTTGTAGGCTGAGTCATTTCCTAGTTTCTTTGTGTTAGTAGGGCAGCTTTCTTGTCTACTTTTGCTTGGCATAGCGGTCTTGTTAGGGCTAGATACTTTAGGTCAGTCCTTTTGTGTCTTTCTCCTTTGTTTTCTCCCACTTTGTTCTCAAGTTTCGAGGCTTTTTCTTTGCAAAAAACCTGTAGATCAAGTCTTTTTCAAGCTAGGGTTTCGACAGCTATAATCCTAAGAAATTTTTAGCCATACTTACACACATTGCACATAAAGTTTTATTTTGCTTTCCATTTTTATGTAGTTCTTTTTCGTTTATAGAAAAAGCAAAAAATTGGTATTTTAAGTTTAAATAAAACTTGTTTTTTGTTTTTACAAGATAAATTAGGATATTTTGTATAATTTCAAAAAAGAAAACAAAATTTTTTAAGTAGGTTTACTCAAATTTTCAGTTTTGGAAAGAAGTAAATGCAAAAATGAAAAGAGCTTTGTTGTAGAAAGTTTTGATATTATTGCACTTTTGTTTTCTTGTCATAACCACGCCACACAAAAGCACTACCCTTTTTGAGTAATAAACAACCCTAAAATTTGTTAATAAAATGAACTAGAAACATTTTTTCTTTTTAGGGATACACTACACCAACTAGTTTTGGTTAGGATCTTGAGTTTAAATCACCTTAAACCACTCAAGATCACACATTGCGCAAAAATCGTAGTAAGACTATCACAGGTAAACCCACCTCACTCAAAACTTGCCTGGGATCTATGCAGTAGGTCATTGCGAGATCCGTTTGTGGGAATACTCCTCCTACTTTTTGTTCAAGCATACGCCAGGATCGGATTGCGTATTGGGGACTCTTTCGAGTTTCGGGCTTAGCTACCCTACCCACGCTTTCTGATTCGACCAGTGACTGTTCCCCCAGGAGTTTTCGGTGTTGTGGTATCCTTAGTATCTGACTCTAGGTTCATACACAAGTGACAGCAGAGGATATATCTGCTGTACCTAAGACAGACATGGGAGGAAACCCCTTGTAGGTCTTTGGGAGGGCGGTTCGGTGATTCCAGCACTTGCACCCTTAGTCATTGTATTGTGGACCCCGGGTAACTGTCTTTCTTCCTTCGTTGATCTGTTTTGGGCCCTCATCATCCCAGACTCTTCTCCGGAAGGAATCTTTGTTTGCCTGGTTTTTATACTTAGGACTTTTTTTAGTTGGCGTGTTGTTTGCCCCCTAGTTGTAGTGGCCACTAGGTTCTAGTCTATTATTTTATATTTATAATCACGGAGAATCAAGAACTTCATAGATCGAGGAGGTTTCAAAACCTTCCACCACTTAGAACAGAACCTATACAGCCAGCTAGATGACAGTGGGTAAACCCCCGTATTTCTTCAGAAATTACTCCTGAAACTGAATTACCTGAAGAAATTCTTGTAACAGAAAACCTTGAAATTGAGGTTCCTGAGGAACCACTACCAGGTACCACAGATCAACAACACTTTAGTACAGTTGAGGTGGAAGATCTTACTTCTGCGGAGTATAGCACTCCTTTCAATCCTCCTTTAACCAATACTAGAATTCCGCTTCTGTCACCTGTTGGTTTCCAGCAGCCCCATTTCAGTGCAGACAATTCCTTACCTGGATATCTGATGTCTAACTTAGGAGGTGAACAAGGGGTTCCCCAAACTCCCACTTTAGGTATGAACACCAACAGAGTTAATCCTTCTTTACTGCTACACCAAGTCAGGCACAAACCTCTGTGTCTACTCCATCTTTCAGTTTCAACACTGGTACATTAGGTATGCCTAGTTCGACAACGATGGCATCTATTCCTACACCTATTGTTGGACCTAGCAGTACGGCCAACTGTGCAACACCTTCTGCTTCTCAACCGTTATATTAGATACCTAGTACTTGGATTTCCACACCTATTGTAGGACCAAGTGCTTCTGCAAACATACCAATCATGGGCACCATGATTGCACCGTCCACATCAACTTCTACTGGTTTCAATACCTTTGTAGGCCCTAACATGAATCAATGTAGTATGCATGCAGGTAATACCCCTTTTTCCTTATTTTCAAGGGGAGGGGGTAATATCTTTAACCAGCAATATGGCGGGGCTAACACCCAGCCTCAGTGGACGAACTCACAAAGCACTAATCCACTTTCGTATGGGTGGGAAAATTTTAATAACTCTTTCGTACAACAACAGACGGTAGGGGGCAACCCCTACCAACAAATAGCTGGGGGCAACCCCTACCAACAAGTAACTGGGGGCAACCCCTATCAATAGATGGTAGGTGGCAACTCCTATCAACATATGGTCGGGGGCAACCCATATCACCAGATGGTTGGGGGCAACCCCTACCAACAATTCATGGGTCAAAAAATGGGTGGTTCCCCTTATCAAGTACCATCTTACTGGCCTCGTCTACCATTTCTGTTAACTTTAAATTTTCTAGATATTTCCAAACTGACAAACGATCCTATGTGTCATAATGCTACATGGCCATCAGTTCCCACCAAATTACCTTCGGGCATTCCAAAGTTCGAAGGCAAAACAGGTGAAGACCTTGGTGACCATGTCACTACCTTCCACTTATGGTGTTCTTCCAATTCATTAAACGAGGATTCCATCAGATTGAGATTGTTCCAAAGGACCTTGACCGGTCCTGCAGCCAAATGGTACATTGAGTTACCTGCGGCTACTTTCTCTAGTTTTGGAGATCTCGCAACCGTATTTTTGAATCACTTCCAGCTTCTTGTTCGGTATGATGCCAGAACAGAACTTTTGTCTACTTTTAGACAAAATAAAGCCACTCACTTATCTGATCACATTCAGGAGTGGTGAAGACGGAAGAGGTTCATTAAGGCCAACATTCCTCCAGAGTTCCTGCTTGAGTGGTATTTGAAATCACTCCTTCCTTATATTTCTAAGGAAGTAGCTACATCTGGAGTATCCATTGAGGAAGAAGCCATCTTACGGAATTAGCAGTTAGACCTCGTGTATGCACAATCTAGGTTACTGTATGAGATCATACCCAATGCACCACGATCGAACACCGATCCGAGTAGACCGAAACCTGGACCACATGCTGACGACATAGTGGGTTCAGTTGACTCTGCAGCCTTCGAAGCACTGACCAAACAGGTCCATGCCTTAGCTGTCAAACAATCGACTGCAGATATTTCTTCCATCACAACCTCTCCTTCTAATTCTGAGCCTGTCAACTAGGTCCAGAACAATCAAAAGGGCCCTCAGTAGCCCAACAACAAAAAGAAGGGCAAGAAAGGAGAGGGGAACCAACAAAAGCCCAAAAACGACAATGCTGAAGAGGGTAACAAAGAGGAAAAGAAGGTTAAGTTCCCTTGTAAACTTTGCAAGCAGAACCACCTTACTCACCAATGCCCTCTACTTGAAGAAGCCTAGAAGCTCTTAAGAGAAAAGAAGCCTGCCGTCCTGAAAGATCCATTCCCTAAAGGGAAAGGCTCAACTTCTGGCAACTCCAAAACTGGGGGCACTTCGCACGCTATGGTTGATCAAACGTTTATAAACATGGTTAATTCGGATGCACTTTTGCAAACTAGAGCCAGGAACTATACCCCGGACGCAGAGAAAAAGGATAAGGAGATTCCAGAATCTTCCACTCCACTCCACATACCTGTGGACCCAATGCCCAAGATTCCGAAAGGTGTCTTGAAACGGGCATCGCACAATCCCAACACTCGAACTGCTTCCAACTACAATGTAGTTGAAGATTTAGCCCAGACCCCTTATGCCATGTCTACTTTATAAGTCTTGCAAAGTTGTCCTTTACAATGAAATGCACTTCTGGAAGCTATTGGGAGTATGGAATCTTCTAACATGTCTGCGCGATTTGATATGACTAATGTCAAGTACCGGTTTCCTTATCAGGTTTCCCTCTAGATTGAAGTTGTTCATGGTCCAATGACCATCAGACGAGCTGTTGTAGATGAGGGCGCGTCGACTTGCGTAATGTCAATTTCCTGTTGGAAAGCTCTAGGTTCTCCTGAGTTAGCCCCTTCCAACACACTGCTTACTGCATTTGATGGCCGAACTTTCCGTCCACATGGAGTTTTGCCATCATTTGATGTCACTCTAGCCGGTAAGATAGTTGTTATTGAAGTAGAAGTTCTGGATGCTCCGCTTTATTACAATATGTTATTAGGCAGGAGTTGGACATATTCCATGCGAGCCATTGCATCAGCAGTTTTTCGAGTGGTCATGTTCCCATTTGAAGGTAAGATCGTTACAGTCGATCAACTTTCTTTCACTCAGAGAAACAACCAGACTTCTTCAGAAACCACAGTTCCTTTGATTGATCAAACCACCATGGTTGGCGAGAGTTTAGGAGCAAGACTTTACGAGTCATTAATCGGCACTTTTGACCTACCGGTTCCTACCTTATTCGTTGGGACTGAGGGATGTTCATCATCTGAAACTTCCATGGTTAGTTTAACAACTGATTCTGAGTTTCCCTCAACTAATACAAACCCCTCCGAGCCCACTCCTGTTGTAGAAGTTTCCCACTTGGATTCTCATCAAACTACAACAGGACATATGTCGACTCCATTGGTGTCTGTCGAGTCAAACATAGATTGTGCCACTACTCAGACACCAGACCCGATCCATTCTCTTGACAGTTCAGAAATTACTTTACCTTCTAATGAGGAAATGTTAGAAGCCTTGACTGAACCGGACCATCCTTGTGAACATATAGATACTGTGTCCTTCTTGTTTCCTTTTCTTAACTTGTTAGAGAGAGGTGAATTTTGTTCACCACCCGATGAAAATACTGATTTCACTTCTTCACAAATTGGTATTGTTGAAGCAAATAGATTACATACCTCGCTGGTGAACATTTTCACTGGGGTCAACAGAAACATTTTATTTGAAATGGGATGTTATCTCGATGAGATCATTCCGTATACAAATCTTTTTCGTGATTTTCATAACACCTTTTCCCGGCCTCACGAGGAGGATCCAGGCATTGACCCTACCTGAAGAAGTACTACGCCTAGGCTGAAATACTTTTTCTTGTAACATAGCTGTATATTTTTGTAAAGCCAGTTTTGATATGATCGTTAGGTAATCTTATGTGTGTTTCATTTCGTGTACCAAATTTCAACTGAACACTTCTTAGGATTTGCTGATGGCACCAGTCGCCACACCTGTCAGTTCGCTGTAGCAGCTTGGGTCATTTATTCACCCGCTGACCAACTTGTCTCTTCGGGGGGGGTTTGTTTGGGTCCTACCACGAATAATGTGGCTGAATACAGTGCAGTTATAGAACTTCTTCGATATGCTCTCATTCATGGCATTTCATACCTGGAGGTAAGACTTGACTAACAATTAATTATATTTTAGTTAACAGGTGTCTATCAGATTAGGGATCCGGGATTGCTACGTCAGTTTCTACGAGTTAGACTTTTGGAAAGACAATTTCATTCTATTAGATATGAACACATTCCAAGAATTTTAAACACTTTAGCTGATTCATTAGCAAACTATGTGTTAGACTGGCATTTGCATCATACATTGTCATAAACAACATTGCACACATAAAATTAAAACGCATACACATGTAAATAACCGATACTGTATATAGCCGATACCGTATCAAAAAATATATGAGTTTGAGTCATGAGTTTATCAAGTCAAATCATAAAAGTACAAAAGCTGGGCATAGTAGCCTCAAAAATATATACATAGAATGTATTCCTCTCCTATGGAGAAGGAGGGACCTCATCATCATCTACCGCATTGCGATAGCATATGACTAGCCTAGCAACCATCCGCAACACCCTAAGCCAACATCTTCCTGCATATCAACAGGTATCTGATCCATACGACATGCAGGAACTTCATGATTCAACCGACTTATTTTTCTCTCCAGGGTTCCCAACATAGCATCTGCTACGGTAGTATCAGCTGGCCTCACATAGATGGTAGGATGTCCCTTAGGACGAACAGGCCCCAGATCTGCATGTGACACTTGATTAGAACTTCAAAACTCATTCATAAAAATCAAATACTTGAAAAATTTTGAAAAAATTAAATAAACCTCAAAATTTAAAAATACCAATATCTCCCCAGGCTCCACTTGGAGGAACCACCAGGTCTGGATCATGACGGAAATCCAATCCAGCATATGGAAACTGCTCGAAAGCGGGTACTTGCCTCTCCCACCACCCCTAGAAATCATCAGTATGATAACAATAGTGACTTTCCCCACCACCTTGGCAGAGGAATATGTCACCCCAACGGCCTAATCTGGGCTCACGGGGGTTAACCTAAGGTAGAGGCATCCCCAAACTGATAGCAGGCATCCTCTCAAAGAAGAAAGTACACAAAATACTTCCGTACCCAAAATTCTTCATTGTGCCGGATTTGCAACCTGTTAATTGAGATTTCATGTTTGCCAGTAAACTAGTACTCCAATCATAGACATGACCGTGTAAGCATTGTACACCAATATGCATAGAATGCCTGGAAGCTAAGTGTTGTGAAGCACTACCGGCTACTCGGTTGATCATGCTCACTATCACTTTCAAAGGGAGACCATCAATAGTTGAAATCAAGACTTGGCTTCCCGATTTCTCAGCTCCGGCAACACAATATGTATTTACATACTCTTGCACGGATCTTACACCCAAACGAGAAGACCCTTTCAAATTGATTACATCTCCTCTCCTTGAGAGACCAGTAATGAAATATATGTCATCAACAGTAAGCTACAGAGTTTGCCCATGGATGACAAAGGTGTTAGTATCCACATCCCAATACTGAATAAGTCTTCGAAACAGTTTGTTTAAGGCCCTCATGTTCACGGTTCGATAAAACTTCAACACACTGCATCTCTGTAGAGCATGGAGGGTAGCCGGATCTTGCATGGCCAACCTATCCATGTCCTCATGCTCCCTCTCCCTCCATTGAAGGACCATCCTGCACAAAAAACCAAATTTTTTTGAGTCTCGACGCTTGTAGGTAGGTTTGCCAAAGTGTACACTACTGTGTATACTACACAGTCGCGTATGGGCGCTACTCTGCTTCAGCACAGTAGCGCCCATCGCATTTATACGCTACTGTTGTGGTTACACAGTAGCGCCCGTGCAGAAACACTTATGAGCATCACGTTGCAAGCCATTTTTTGCTCAAAAATTGAAAAATAAACCATGAAAATGCAAGTCAAGTGGATTTTAACTTACTTGGTGGAGGAAGATTGACGGTTGGATGCTCAGTTTGATTGCCACGGAGATTTGAAAATTGAAAAAGGTTGCCCCAATCTTTGCCCTACAAAACAAAATTGAAAATTGATTTTTAAAAATGAAATTATATATAAATTGGATTGTGATTTTTACCCATAATTGTTAATTTTCTATAGTTTCAAAACTTTCAAAAAACCCTTATTAATCAATTGAAACACACAATACGGTATAATACTGATCCAAGCTCAATTTTCACTTAATTTTTGTCGGATTCATCTCCTAAGTTTAAAATTTCTTGTGATAGACCTTGTCAACTAGATAAATATTTCAAATTCATATATCATTCAAGATTTTTTCCGCATCGACTAATATTTTGTTGAAGACCTAGTTTTGGCAGAGTATGAAACTATGATCCTAGAAGCTGACCTTTAAGTCATTTTAAGCTCTTGTTTGGACTATTTAAACCTAAACAAGATTGCTGAGCAAGCTTGTCCTCTTCGAGCTCGTTAAAGTAATCGAAGGCTCATCCACTCAGGTATAGAATTACCCCTTTTCCGGGCCTAAGTGGATTAACTATGAAAAGGTATACTCTAGGTATACTTCTGTATGCGCTAGAGGAGTTCTCCTTTCATTGTTTTATACTTTTTCGGGGGAGGAGACTAAATGTACAAAAAAGGACCTTTTGGAGCCTCTCTTTAGGGTTTTCAGGCTCTCTAAACATGAAAATACCAAGCGAGCATTCACCTACTCGGGCTCGATGTGAAATCCACGAGAGGGTAAGTAGAGGACTGTTTAAGTTTTTCAACTCTATAAACAAGACAACACCGCCAAGCACAGAGCAATTTGGGCTCGATATAAAATCCACGGATAGGTGAAAAGAGGATTGTTTAAGTTTTTCAGACTCTATAAACAGGAAAACACCGGCGAGCATTAATCTGCTTGGGCTCGATACTAAAATCCACGAGTAGATATATGGAGTTATTGTTTAAGTTTTTCAGACTCCTTAAAATTGAAAACACCGGCGAGCAAGAACAGATCTCGGCTCGATATTAAAATCCAGAGATCAGTAAATATAGAGTAATCTTCTATCTCTTCTTCG
Source organism: Larix kaempferi (assembly GCA_027924585.1). Lineage (NCBI taxonomy): Eukaryota > Viridiplantae > Streptophyta > Pinopsida > Pinales > Pinaceae > Larix > Larix kaempferi. The sequence continues at coordinate 2,692,456 of BSBM01001229.1, forward strand.
AACTCTATAAATAATGAAGAAGGTCCTGAGTCTTCCTCCCATGGGCTCATTAAAATATTTACATGGTTGGATCTATTGAGTTCTCATTCTTTCTTGGACTCATTAAAACAACAAGAAGGGTATTCTTTTATCTAAAAAGAATAAGGAATGGGAAAGACATATCATATCTTCATTGTCAAAGGCAGTTTCAGTCAAGTTTTATCCTTGAACACAACACCTACTTGAGTCTATCTTGTCGGTTGGGTTTAGTTTTTGACCTCAGGGTGAACCTTTCCTCCGAGTTATTTACTCCCCCGGTTGGTTATTCTTCCAACCATATGGAGGGTTTGCTAATGTCTCTTACATTTCAGACTTATTATTTGCCCCATTATGTCAAAAAATGCCTAAGTCACTTTGTGTCGTGCTCAATGTTCAAGGATATATCCTGTGTCGGCCATTCTGCAGTTTATCTTGACCTCATGTGTTGGACTTCCTAGTGTCAGTCTTGTTACATATTATTCCATATCAGCTCTTACTAGTTGAGTGTTCCTCGAGTTGGATGCTGGAGGATGCCTTAAGGCCTCCCGTCCAACGGACTTCTTACCATCGACATCAACTCATTATTCTGGGATTGAAGTTTAGAGTTTCGGTTAGTACCTTGGAGATTGTAGTCACCAGTGGCAATTTTCCTCGCTGTTGAATGATGAGAATACATCAATGTCTCTTGTTCGACAGGATTTCCAAGTGTTCGACTCCAAGTCCATCTATTCACATTTGGCGAATCGTACTTGGTACCTTGGACCCCATCACCATTATCGGTGGAAGTCCTCGCGTTTGTTAATGGTATACATCAATGACCGGTAATCAAACGATACCCCCCATGTTCGACTATCACCTCATCTATTCACATGGTTAGGGTTTGTACCTAGGGTTGTTTTGGGATGAAGACCTTGGGATTTTGGATGACATTACCTCATTTTGTTATCACCCAAGTTGCGCGAGACTGAGTCTCACTTATATTCGGCTCTCCATGAGACATAGATCCAGTTTGTTGTTATGGCTATGATCTCTCAGTTTGACATGGATCCACGCTTGTATTTCAAGTGGCCATGCTTTATATACATCTCCTTGTTATGTATTGGAGATCATTTTGTATCACACTGCACATCTATATGATGTCAACAATGTAATTGCTCGCTGACCTTGATCTTTGTTGCAGGTTTCTTGTGACTTGTTTTCTGCGGTTTCTTTTCTCCTCCTCTGGCTTTGGATTATAATGTATTTCGGCCATCGTTTCCTTCTGACCTCACACATTAGGGGGCATCTGTTATAGGTAAAACTTCCACCTCTTTGTCCGTGATCACCTTGAGCTGCTGATCACACAAAAGGACAACTTGGATGGAGGAGCATGTTGACCTTGGATGATACGTTGACTCACTCCATTTCCTGACATTACTGGAAAATCCCAAAAAATATCATTTTGATATATGAGCGCTACTCTACTCAAAGAGACTAGCGCCCATACGCTACTCCAGTGTATCATTGTAGCGCCCATATCCAAGTATACGTTACTCCTTCTCAGCATAGTAGTGCTCACCATTTAAAATCGAATGAGCGCTAGTTGATAAGCACTAGGGTAGCACCCTATACGCTACTCCACTGAACAAGAGTCGCGTACATCTTAAAAGATGATTAAAAAATAAATTAATTTCTCGAGGAGGAATAGTTGCTGGTAGTTTCGTAACTCCCCCAACTTCCTCCATAACTATACATCGACCTGAACTACTTCTCCAATCTTATAAATACAAAGAAGATTAAAGGAGAAGGGTTAGAACCTAGAGGATGAGATGAATTAATGGAAAAAATTTGAGACAAAGAGAGAAGCTTGCATTGGAGGAGTTGATGCTGAAGACATCCAAGCCAGAGAAGAGCAAGAGCCCAAAATCAAGTTGCAGGAGCCTGTTTCATGATCAGGTATACTTGTACATCATTCTACTTTTGACAAATAAAGGTTGAAGTGTCTTTCTTGTTCCAATTTAAATGTGTTATGAAATGGCATCTTAATTTGGATCTGTTTTGGTCAATGCTGAATGTTAAACATTGTTTTTGTTTCTTTCAAGATTTATATATTGCCCAAAATGATTTGAGAAAGGTATTGTTATTGCAGGTTACTGAAAGGAAGGTGGACTTGAAGGTTGAACACAAGATCAAGTCAAGGCTAGGATCAAACTTAGAGTGAAAGGTGTGTTCTCAAGATCCACAACTTATTTCTTTTCGTAAATATTTCTGTAATATCATCAATACACTTACCTATCACCCCAACCAAGTTGATAGCATTAGTTTCCTTGCTATAGGGTAGATTTGCCCGCCAACACTCACCAATTGGAGAAGCTTCTAACCGCATCGCAATTTCTAGGGCTTCAGTTGGTGTTGTAATGCTCCGTTGCATCAGCGGTAGTCGAATGTGAGGGAGCAATGCCATGATGAACCATTCTTTATGATGGACATTACTCATGTCGAAGCTAAACCTTGCCATCAGTGTTTTGAATCGCTAGTCAAAATCACACACAATTTCATTGGTATACTGCTTAATCTCTTTTAGTTCTGTAATATATTGCGCTTTAGACTTGAGTTTTCTGAACTTTTCAATCAATCCTGCTCGAACTTCATCTAGTATCTTTTCTGGAGCGCCTACATGAACCTGCACAAATTTCATGAACCAGTCTAATGCACGACCCCCAAGAGTTGTTGCCAATTTTCCTTTCTTGGCATTATCATCAGTAATTTGCTTCACAGTCCATACTGCTTCACTTAAGAACCAATATTGCTCGGGATTATCTATTCCATTTTCGTGGAACAACGACAACTTTGCATCTTTTCCCGCCATCCTGGGCTTCCTTCCTACAGTCGCTGAGCTACTAGAAATCAAGTTCTGTTGACTTGATGAACACAGTGGTGTCAAACTTGTATTTCTTACTGTTTGAGAGATAGTGAGCGGAGGTGTGGGTACGTTGCTGCTGGGGGTTGGTCCTGCCTCTATCCCAGGCGTAGCCTGGTTGTCCTTGTTGGCCCTGTGAGGTTGCTTCATCCTGTGTGGTATTCCTTTGTGTCTTTGCATTTCGATCGCAGTAGGACCTTCTCCTGTCATCTGCCTCTTTTCCTATCGAAACCTTGCTCCTCCCCTTATAAGACCACTCTCTTCCTTGGATTCCTTCACAGTCTCATCATAACCTACACCCATCTCCCCCTTATCATTCCACATACCACCCCCCTGCTGTCGTGGTATCCACAACCTTCGCCCACCAGGGTTCTTATTGGTCGAGGTGCATCTTCAATATGCCTTTTTCGCAAATAAGCATCTTAATGGAAAACTATAGCGACAACAAGAACCTACCTTGCAGCCCGTTGAAAAACTCTCGTTTGGCTTCACTATAGGATTTTATTGTGTCAACTGCAAATTCAGTGATATATCCTTCCAATATACTGTCGACCCAGACCGCGACAACCCATGATGCTTTGTTGTCAACTTCCTGCAGCTCCTGGATCAACTCTGGGGTCCAGGCTATCGGCTCACCACCTTGGAAGTTTCGCTTCTGAAAGGTCAATTTTGCTAACCATTCATACAGGATGATTGGGAACTTGTAGAAAAAATATTCATGTGGACCGTCGTGTTTGTACTTTTCCAACCACCAGTATGTCGACAACCCAAGGTTCTTATTTTCTTTTTCAGCAAACTCTTGCAACTTTAGGTTGAACCAGTCTTGAATCTCTAGTCTCGTCGGATGCCACAACATATACTCCTTTCACTTCGCTCTACGGTCCCGGCAACAGAACCATTTGTTGACACGAACCTAGTTGATAGGGATTCCTCACGCCGTTGACACCCAATCCACAGTGATATCCCTGAGCACCGACCTAGACAGGTTTTACCCTATCCAGCAACACCTACGGAGTAGATGAGGTCTCACCCAAGATGTTCAAGGGAGATTTGACGGAACCATGTTTCCGTCGAATGAAGGAGGATGTTGTGCATTAACTGATTAAATTATTGCAACATTCAGAAATAGATTTAAGCATTCAACTCAGGCATTAAGCATAATCACAACATCATTCAACAGATCTTATCATTGACAGAACCATAAATGTGCAACAGGTATAACAGTAAAGCATTAATCGCAGCAAGGAAACATCGCATCATTCACAGATTCATATCGCATAATGCATTTACCACAGAGAAACGGAAAAGACACAAGGATTCTACTAAAAAAATCTGTCACATCATATTTATATCTACAAAAACCTAGATACAACAAGATATTCAATCATCAACTCTCAGTATCAACTATCTCAAGATTCTTCGATATCTCAACACTTACAATCCTGCATCTATTTATAGGCTTGCGCCTTTACATACGGTCCACTTAGGCAACCGCCTAACTACTTCTTAACAAACTCTACAAAACGATGACCCAAAACCCACATAATGCGGTCCAAATGACCCAAAATACACATGACGCGGTCCAAATGACGCAAAACTACAAAAAGTACTATCGCCATGCGCGCTGCTTTCCTCCTTTCGCGATATTTTGTCCTTGCGTAGTAGCCGCAATGTTGCGATGGTGACTCATCAAACCACCTGCCAACAAGCATAGATACAAACACATAGAGAAAAAGGGCTTTGTTATGATTGTGATGAGAAATTCACTGGGTGACATAGATGTGTTGAGCAAAATCTCTATCTCTTGGATGTAGATTCTCTGCGTATAATTGAAATTTGTGAAGAAGCTCAGGATATAGTAGATGATCAGGTCGACATTCAACAACCTCCTGTTGACCCTCCTTCTCAGGACGACCACCCAAAGATATCTCTCCATGATTTAGCCAAAGTCACCACCCCACAAACAATGTGGGTCAAGGGTTACTTCAAGAAGCTCCCTCTTACAATACTCATTGATTCTGGTAGCACTCATAACTTCATTGACCCTCGGATCTCCAAAAAGGCTAATTGTTTTATCCATCCTTGCTCCATATTTGAAGTCATGATTGTGAATAGGGGAACCTTACCTTGCAAGGGGAAGTGTCACAATGTGCGTATATCTATTGGATATTATAACCTGTGATTCGACATGTTTTCCTTTCCCTTAGGACGATTTCATGTGGTTTTGGGTGCTTAATGGTTATGCACACTTGGCCCCATATTATGGGATTTTGTTGAACTTTGGATGCAGTTTTCAGTCAATGGTAAAAAACACACATTGAAGGGCTTACAACTAGGGTCTCTCAGCATCATCAATTCAAATCACATGGAAAATATCCTTAAGAAGAATTCACATGGTGTCATCGCTTAGCTCCATTCCATTCAGATGCAACCATCAGTGGTATCCACTGCTCTTTTGAACCTACAAGAAATTTTTGATAGATATGCATGTGTCTTTGTTGAACCAGTGGGATTGAAACCTTCAAGACCAGAGGACCATCGTATTCCGCTCCTTCCTAGAAGCGTTCCTCCCAACATCAGGCCCTATCACTGTGAAATTAAGCATAACAGATCCAATGAACAAGTAAATCAATTACAATATATGAAACTCATAAAATATGCGTAAAACTATGAAAAAGTCTTGCAACAGTGCTCTATTGAAGTCAGAATGGTAGAATACAATACAATATAGTAACAATGACTAAGAAATTTGAATTAACCAAGGAGTTCATTCGAATATACTGCATGGAATAGCTTGGCTCCAACTAGGATTCCTCATCATCAGATCAGTGGAGTCATCAATGCACAAGCAATGGTCAACCAAGTGTCAAACTGAGTCTAATTGAGTGTGGTAGGTGTAACTGGCACATGTAGGCACTAACTGGATGAAGGAGGCTCAATGGAGGGTGCATGAGGAGCTAAATGGAGTTAGAATAAACAGTCTAGTCTCACTGGGGGTCAAACAGAGTGATACAAGCAGTTAGGAGTCAATCTAGCCTTAAATCAAGGAAAGACAACTAACTAACTGAAGTGAACTGAGTCCTAGGTGAAGAAGTGTGCCTTTCTCAAGTGGTAGTTGAGAAGTGGGTGCCTTACTAACTAGGAGGGCTATAACTGCATGGAAAGAAGCTCTCGGGTGCTGGCAAACTGGGGATAAGGTGCTGGAGGCATCAAAATGGTGACTGGGATGCATGCAAATGCATGCATGCATTCAAAGTACAAAAATGAATGATGATATATCCTAACACCCCCCCTCAAGCTATACTACGATGTAAAAAATAATAACTGAATAGGGCCCTGGTTACTGAGACCAAAGGTCACCCCGATACAATAATCCAAAAATGCTAGAAATAAATCTAAGTGAGGAAAGAGGGAAAACCCAATGGGAAGAAATCCCCCTTTCAAGATAAACATAGAAGGATCTAATCTGTCTCCACCATGATGGAACTCACCCCCAATAGTGAACGAAGGTAAGAGAACTTCTTCTCAGTGAATCTCTTGCTGAAGATGTCTGCAATTTGCTCATCGGTAGGGAAATATTACAAAACAATAGTTCTGTCATGCACAAGCTCTCGGATGTAGTGCATGTGGATCTCAATGTGCTTGGTCCTCTATCTCTGAACTAGATCCGTCGATATCTTGATAGCACTTTGATTGTCACAAAAAATGATAGTCGAAGTAGTACTACCAATATCAAACTCTGACAAAATACCCTGCAACCAAACTGCCTGAATGCAAGCATTATCTGCTCCTCGATACTCTGCCTCTGTTGAATATAATGAAATGGCTGCCTTATGTTTTCTTGACCAACAAATAGGCCCATTTCCAATCATGAAAACATAACCGGAAGTGGAATTCTAACCAATACTATCACCCGCCCAATTTGAATCAGTATACCCAATCAAATCTAGCTCACAATTTGCAGCATAGTTTATGCCAAAGTGTCGAGTACCCTGCAGATGGTGTAAGATCCTCTTGGCTGCCCGCCAATGGAGCTCATGGGGCTGCTGCATATATCTTGATACAACACTCATGGAATAAGATATATCAGGCCTTGAGTGTGTCAAGTATAGTAGAGAACCAATCAATTGTCGATACAATGTAGAATCTGCAAGTGGTGTAGAATATCCCTCCTCAAGATTGATTCCTGAGAGGAATGTAAAGGGGTATTCCTTACAAGTTGACATGTTGAAATTGTTTAATAGGTCTAAAATGTATTTTTGCTGATATATGGTGATCCCATCAAAATTTTGCACAATCTCAAGCCCCAAAAATTGTTTTAGCAAGCCCAAATCGCTCATGTCAAAAGCTAGATTTAAAGCAGTTTTTAACCTGTCAATTGAACTGAGAGTGCTACTAGTTATCAAAAGATCATCAACATAAAGAACTACAATCAGCAAATTACCTTCAGTTTTCTGTAGGTACACATTTGGATCTGATTTGCACCTTTCGAAGTTTTGGGAGAGAAGGAAGGATTCCATCTCAGCATACCAAGCACTTTGGCCCTGTTTTAAGCCATACAATGACTTCCTCAATCTGCATACTAACTTTGGATCTGATATATATCCTTCTGGCTGCTTCATATATATTTATTCTTTCATATCTCCATGGAGAAATGCACTCCACATCCAAATGGTGCACTTCCTAGTGCTTGGATGCGACAATAGCTAAAACAAGACAGATCGAATCCATCTTTGCAACCGGTGCAAAGGTCTCAGTGTAGTCCACTCCTTGGACTTGGGAGAAACCTTTGGAAACCCGCCGAGCGTTGTATTTGCAGGTTGAGCCATTAGCATCAACCTTTTTGCGGTAGACCCATTTACATTGGACTAATTTCCTCCCAGGTGGAAGAGAAACTAGCTCCCATGTAGCATTCTTTTGAAGAGAACTATACTCTTCATCCATGGCGGTTTGCCATCTCGAATCTCAGTGGGAATGATAATATGATTTAGGATTTGAAGCTATCATCAAATAAAATTTCTCAGATAGCAAAGGATCATAGAATGAAAGAGCCATTCATGCTCTTTGAAAGTCTGCTCGAGTCCTCCTTGGATTGACAAGATTTCCAATGTTTTGACCAGCAGAATTGAGTGTATTTTGGGCCCACTTTGGAAAGTGTTGGGGAACAACTAGATCAGATTCTAAACCTGATATATCATGGTCATCAAAGTTTGATAAAATATTATAAATATCAAAACCAATACTTTCATCATCTTTTTCGAAATCTTCTTCTGGCAGAGGCTGTAAATCAACAGTTTCTTCCTCGACTAGTTCTAGATTTTGAAGCGGTTCTTCAAATCTGACACTTCGCTCAATGAATATATTTTTGGATCTGATATCTGTTAGTTTGTATCCTTTTTATTCTTTAGAATATCCCAATAGGATGCATTCAACACTTTGCGGATCCAAATATTTTATCTTTGCAGTCAGAATTCTAGCCCAAGCGGTTGAGCCAAAAACATGGAAATTTGACACATCAGGTTTGTGACCTATGTAAGCTTCGAAAGGTGTAATATCAGTCAAAGATGAATTTGGAACCCTGTTTTGAATGTATGCAGCAAAATTCATGGCCTCATCTCAAAGGTTTTCAGCCAAACCTTTTGATTCAATCATACAGGTTGCCATCTCTTTCAGTGATCTGTTCTTCCTTTTTGCTACACCATTCATCTGAGGTGTGTAGGGAACTGTGTGTTGGATCTGAATGCCACTTTCAGCATAAATTTGCAGTAGCTCTGATTTGATATATTCACCTACATTATCAGATTTAAGAGCTTTTATCTTCCTCTTGGTGGCAGTCTCAACAGAAGCCTTTAAAAACTTGAATTTTTCTAGTACTTCTGACTTGTTTTTGAGAAAGAAAACCCATGTAAATCTGGAGAAGTCGTTGATGAATGTCAAAACATACCTTGAGACATTCATGGAGGTATGTGGTAGCAGACCATTGATATCAGAATGTATCAGCCCCAAAATAGTATAAGCTCTTCTATCTTTGCCTCAGTCAAACTTGTGCTCAAGGTGCTTCCCATTGATGCAACCTTTGCATATTTCCTTCGAGGATTTGATCGTCAGAAGGCCATAAACCATGGATTTTTTTTCTGTAGAAGCTGAAAATATTTATAATTTAGGTGTCCAAACCTCTCATGCTGTAGCTAGGGTTTTCACCCTAGCTTGTGCAAATGAGCACCTACGAAGGAGAAGGGCCTCCTTAGTAGTAGTTCAATAAAACAGTAAAATATGACAGTAAAGCAAAGTAAACTTAAACTAGCATGTGCATCAAAAAGAAATAAAAATACACTAATATGGTAAGAATTTTCTTTTGTATTAACTTTACCTCAAGTGTTGAGGTTGGTGAAACTCTTGCAGTAGTCCAGGAGGGCTGCTTCCAAGCTCCAATGGGTTCCTTCTCCTTCTCCAAGGTGTTTTGGATATGGGCAAAAATGGCACTCAAATGTGAAATTAGCTCAAAGTGGTGAGCTAGGGTTTCAGGAGTGATTTTGGAAGAGTGAGGATAGGAATGACTGTGGATATGAAATGGGGAGCCTCCATCACCTATTTATAGGTTTTTAGTGGTGGAGTGTTGACCCATGGTTTGTGGCACCATATGGTTTAGGTCAATTGTATAGGGTTTTTGCTTCCTTTTTTCCTCTTTTTCCTCTTTTTTGTATTTTTTATTTCCTTTTATTTGATTTTTGAGAATTAAGGGCCCTTTTAGAGGGTTTTTGCTTTTTTTTGGAGGAAATTTAAATTATTTTGGGGGAAAAAAGGGGTTTTTTGGCCTTTTGGTGGCTTTTTAATGGTTTTTAAGGTTTTGGAGGCAAATATGGTAGGAAATATGGACAAATGAGTCATGTAATGAGGGAGATGAGATGGTGAACACTTTTTGGGTGTTAACACATGCCATAGCCTACTAACCTCATTTCCATGAATTAGAAGAGCGGTGGGCCTGTCATGCGATAGGAAGTGTGAAAAATCATATGCTTTTCAAGCATGATTTGCTTTTCTGACCACAAAAATTTTTCCACTTTGAATATCATAAATTTTAACTTTGTTAGGGCAGAATACAAATTTCTTTGGTGAACCAGTGTGAGTCATCTGATAAGCAGAAAGAATATTTGAAGCTAAGGATGGAACATAGAGCACATTGTGAAAACTGTCATGCTCTAAATGAATATTATCTTTTCCCTTTGAAGAGATCTGAGAGTCATCTCCCATGTGGATGGAGATGGTGCTTTTGGGATCAAATGATGATAGAGAATCTTTATTTGCAGCCATGTGGTTTGAAGCTCTAGAATCAATGAGTAGAGTTGGAGGGGTCGAAACTGTTTCCATGAGTGCATGACCTTTCTTGGGATGATCATTTTTCTCCTTCTTCCTTGCACCGTCAGGAAGGGTTATGTTGTTTTTCTCTAAAATAAGGGCCATATGATCCATGGTTTTCTTCATGCATGAGATTTCGGGATGATAGCCCTTGCTGCAATAAGAACATTTAGATTTCTCTTTGCCCTCTTTCCCTTTTTTCTTGTTTCTTGAACCGGATGGCTCATTCGCTTGCTTGTTTTTCTCTCTTTGCTTGGACGGATCAAACTTTGGATTCTCTTTCTTTTGCTTCCCTTTTCCATTCGTAGCTTTGGATCCTCCAACAAATAATACTTGGTCTTTGGAGCATATGTTCCCCATTTGAATGAGTTTATCATGCTCCTTCATCACAGATTCAATGAAGGCACTTAAGGTAGGCATTTTCCAATTCAGAATTGTGAGATTTACGGATTTGAATGTAGAGACAAATAACGAATAATATTTTCTAAGTTTTGAGAGAATAGAAAGAATCAACTGTTTATCTTCCTTTACAACTCCACTTTGCTTCAATTGCAAAACCAAGTGCTTGAATTTGGTGAAGAAATCATTTATGGTTTTGAAATTCTCATGATTCAAAGCAATCAATTCATTTTCCAATTGAAAAGACCACATCTCATCTTGCTTTCCAAAGAGATTTTCAAGTTGCTCCCATAATTCTTTTGGACTAGACAATCCACTGAGGTAAAAATGAAGATCCTTGGAAATATTGAGGCAAAGAAGACCATATGCTTCATCCAATTTATTGAAGTGCTTGGATTTCTCAATGAGTGTATTTGGCTCAACTTCGAGGCCCATGGTGAGTTTGTAGTACCCTTTTGAGTGCAACACAATCTCCATGTCATTCGTCCATTCAAAATAATTGAAAGGAGTGTGAAGCTTTGAAGAAGAAGAATCCATCTCAATGATAGTGAATTCTAATGGAGGAGTGATAAAACCTGCAAATCACAAGAAAACAAGAACAATAAGGTCGAACAATCCACCTGTTTTAGAGTTGCATCACACTCGGCATAGGATATCAAGCAAGCTTGAAGATCCAATGATTCAAATCTAGGAATTCTGTGGAAACCTCACGGCTTCTGGAGTGGATTGGAGAGAAATTTTTAGCAATGGAGAATGCACAAGAGAGAATGCATGCCACAACTGCTGGAGTTTTGAGCAAAAATCACTCAATCTTCATGTAGAACACCTGCAGAAAAGAAATCTTGTCCCTACCATGGCTTTGATACTATGTAAAATTAAGCACAACAGATCTAATGTACAAGAAAATCAATTACAATAGATGAAACTCAGAAAATATGTGTAAAACTATGCAAAAGGATTGCAACAGTGCTCTATTGAACTCAAAATGGTAGAATACAATACAATGCAGTAACAATGACTGAGCAATTCAAATTAACCAAGGAGTTCATTCGAATATACTGCATGGAATAGCTTGGCTCCAGCTAGAATTCCTCATCATCAGATCAGTGGAGTCATCAATGCACAAGTAACTGTCAACCAAGTGTCAAACTGAGTCTAACTGAGTGTGGTAGGTGTAACTGGCACATGTAGGCACTAACTGAATGAAGGAGGCTCAGTGGAGGGTGCATGAGGAGCTAACTAGAGTCAAAATAAATAGTCTAGTCTCATTGGGGGTCCAACGGAGTGATACAAGTAGTTAGGAGTCAATCTAGCCTTTAATCAAGGAAAGATAACTAACTAACTGAAGTGAACCGAGTCCTAGGTGAAGAAGTGTGCCTTTCTCAAGTGGTAGGTGAGAAGTGGGCACCTTACTGACTAGGAGGGCTATAACTGCATGGAAAGAAGCTCCCGGGTGCTGGCAAACTGGGGATAAGGTGCTCGAGGCATCAAACTGGTGACTGGGATGCATGCAAATAGCTGGGATGCATGAAAAAATGCATGCAAAGTACAAAAATGAATGATGAGATATCCTAACAATCGCTACCCATTTAACCAAAATAAAGATATTGAGATGCTTGTTCGGGACTTATTGAAGCAATGTATTATTCACCATAGTACTAGTTCCTTTTCTTCACCAGTCCTTCTTGTCTGAAAAAAAGATGGGTCATAGAGCCTCTGCATTGAATTCTGAGCACTTAATCACCTCACAATCAAGGATAAGTTTCCAATTCCCATTTTTTATGAGCTTCATGGTGATCTTTTTCTCTCCAAGTTGGATCTTCGTTCTGGTTATCACCAACTTTGGGTTCATGAGGTTGATATCCCTAAAAACAATTTCCGTACACATGATGGCCACTATGATTATTTGGTCATGCCCTTTGGACTCACTAATTCTCCTTCCACATTCCAGGAATTGATGAATAAGATATTCCATACCTACTTGCGGAAATTCATTCTGGTCTTCTTTGATGATATACTCAACTATAGTAAAACATGGGCTGAGCATCTCCAACATCTGGATCTTGTATTACAACTTTTCTCTGATCATGATCTCCATGCCAAACAGTCTAAATGTCTTTTTGGACAGGAGGAGTTAGAGTATCTCGTGAATATTATTTCAGCACAAGGGGTTCACGTGGATCCTGCTAAAACAGATGCCATGAAAAATGTAAGTTTTAAACCTTAACAGTGAAGTACAAACTTATATTGATTCTTAAGCATTAACAAAAAATACACAATGGCACACACATAACACAGAGATTTTCACCTGGAAACCCTTAACCGGGAAAAAAACAACAAAACTTAGAGCCGCACTGCTCCTTTTCATTATATGTTTATTCAACCATTTACAATACAATATATGGTATTCCGCAACATCTAAAACCCTAATTCGTTTACCCGAAATTAGGTTACAACCCTAATCCCTTTTACCGGGATTAGATAGAGTACAATGGGACGAAATCGTGAAAAAGCAAAAAACAACCCAATTTTTTTTTTGCGCTCCGCGCGGACTAAGGGGGCCTAATGGCCCCCTCCATGTCATTTCGGAACCTAACGGTCCGAAACGAAGGGGGTGGGCCCTGTTGGGATACCCCCCCCTCTATCCCCCCCCTCCGGACGCGCCCGACGCAGGCGAATCACTACTGGAGAGGGGATCGTGTTGTACACGTAGCCACCATGTGAAGAGATATAACATTCCCAACAAAACATTGGCTGCATCCTCAGACACTCAAGATTGTTAAATTTTCAGTATTAAATCACAATACTATAGGATCTTTGCTGAGAGAATAACATCTACAGTATATCAATGCATGACAATCATAATATGACAAGCATCACAAGCATCACAAGAATCAAAAGCATAGAGACAAGAGACACAGAGTTTCCGTGGGGAAAACCCTAAGGTGAAAAACCCCACAAACTTCCTCAGAGATAGAGAGAGCAATGGCTCAACCAAAATACAACCAAATAATACAGAGATAGTCTCCTAGCAGATGATCCTCCTCCTCCTCACTAGTGCGCCACTTTCCAGAGAGAGAGATAGATACTTTTCCGAGTGAGTAAAATAGAGATCTCCTATCTCTATTTATACTCACCTTTTTGCCCAGTGACCTACTGGGGCCGACTTGTCTACTTGAGTACATCCACATTATATTATATATTAATTAGGGCCGACCCCATAAGGTGGTCTAATAACCCATCGGCAAGTACACACACTTGCGACACTTGTCAATCCACATGACGACACTTCCTTATAGAGGAATAACACATCTCTTATAAGGGTACAATAAATATAAATATAATATACAGATGAAATACATTCCGAAGTTACATATACATCAACACTCCCTCTTAACTAGGAAGGTATTTCTCGACACAGATCTGCTAGACAAGTCTTCTTCTCTGGATCATCGTCATCGATGCATCGTCATCATCATCGTCACTGCTGCTGCTATCTCATCCAATATCTGTCTCTACTCGTCATAGGAAGTTCTACAGAGCCAGTCCTTTTTCATACTGGATGTAGGCCCACCACCTGCAGGTCTTCGTCATCACTGGCCATACTGTGGAATCCTCAGGACTTATTACGTGCGTCACAAAACCTCGAAAGAGCATCCCAGGATATTACGGGTACACAACTCCAACCTGTAGGATCTCCCAGGGCGCTATTACATGTGACCCCACCACAAAACCTCGAAAGAGCATCTTAGGATGTTACGGGTACACAACTCCGACCTAAGATCTCCCAGGGCACAAATTACATGTGGTCCACCACAAAACCTAGCAAGAGCATCTCAGGATGTTACGGGTACACAACTCCGACCTGAGATCTCCTAGGGCACAAATTACATGTGGTCATGGAAAAACCTCGCAAGAGCATCTCAGGATGTTACGGGTACACAACTCCGACCTGAAATCTCCCAGGGCCCAAATTACATGCCATAGGACAAAACCTCGCAAGAGCATCTCAGGATGTTACGGGTACACAACTCCGACCTGAGATCTCCCAGGGCACAAATTACATGTCCTCCCAGAGCAATGTCTCGAAAGAGCATCCCAGGCTGTTACGGGTACACAACTCCGACCTATAGGATCTCCCAGACATGCTCATCTGCACAACCTGATCCACGGCCACAGAGTATCAACCTGATACTCACCATACATCATCCTGATGTACTCATGATCGTCCTGATCATAATCACTGCAACGTCCTGCTGCAAGTCATCTGGAGCAACATCCTGAAGCTCGTCATCCATGATCGTCCTGATCATCAATGCAACATCCTGCTGCATGTCATCTGGAGCAACATCCTGAAGCTCGTCATCTATGATCATCCTGATCATCACTGCAACATCCTGCTGCATGATCTACCTGATCATCAATGCATCTTCCTGATGCATACCAAGTATCATACATGATCCTCCTGATCATCAATGCAACATCCTGCTGCATGTCATCTGGAGCAACATCCTGAAGCTCGTCATCTATGATCATCCTGATCATCACTGCAACATCCTGCTGCATGATCTACCTGATCATCAATGCATCTTCCTGATGCATACCAAGTATCATACATGATCCTCCTGATCATCAATGCATCTACCTGATGCATACCAAGTATCTACCTGATATATATCATCATACATGATCCTCCTGATCATCAATGTATCCAACTGATACAAATACAAATACATGATACATATCACCATACATGATCCACCTGATCATACAATGTATCCACCTGATACATATACAGATACACGGTCCAAGCATCCAACATGATGCATAAACAATACATACACATGATCCAACTGATCATATCCAGCATCCAACATGATGCGTACATACATACATAAAATGATCCAACTGATCATATCCTGCATCCAACATGATGCGTACATACATACATAAAATGATCCAACTGATCATATCCTGCATCCAACATGATGCGTACATACATACATAAAATGATCCAACTGATCATATCCTGCATCCAACATGATGCGTACATACATACATAAAATGATCCAACTGATCATATCCTGCAGAAACTAGAACATCATCCTGATGCTCATCATCCAGCGCTTACATCCACAGCCATGTGAAGGATCCTCCTTCCAACTTGCTTGGAATGGCTTCAGCAAATGTGTCCGTCACTTCTTCCTCGAAGTGTCCTCGATCTGAATAACGCCAAGCCTCTCTCTGAAGTACTCGAACTTCACCCTGGCTAGTGGCTTCATCAGCACATCTGCAATCTGCTCGTCCGTCGCAACATACAGGAGCTTCACAGCTCCTCTCTGCACCATATCCCTGATATAGTGATATTTGATCTCTATGTGTTTCGACCTGTCATGAAACACTGGGTTCTCGGACAGCTTCACACAACTCTGGTTATCACAGAAGATACCAGTAGCCTCCAACGGGAGATCAAATAACTCAGACAGTAGCTTCCGTAGCCATACTGCCTCACAACTAGCTGAACAGGCTGCAACATACTCTGCCTCAGCTGTACTCAGTGCTACGCAGGACTGCTTCCTGCTAAACCAAGAGATCACACCTGATCCCATACTGAAGCAACACCCAGATGTGCTCTTCCTATCTGCAGCACTGCCAGCTCAATCTGAATCAACATAACCCTGCAGGTTAAACTTTTGATTTGCCTCATATCTGAGCCCATAATCCACTGTACCCTTCAGGTACCTCAGAACATGCTTTACAGCAACCAGGTGAACACTCCTCAGATCCGTTAGGAACTGGCTCAATGTGTTCACAGCAAAGCAGATATCTGGTCTCGTGTTCGTCAGGTACATCAAGGACCCAATAATCTGACGATACATAGAAACATCAACTGGCTCAGATGAAGCATCACAAAGAAGCTTCAGATTCGATGCCATAGGTGTGGCCATGGCTTTGCAATCCATCATCCCAAATCTCTTCAGGATATCAACTGTGTACTTCCCTTGGCCAAGGAAGATCCCACCTGCATTCTGCCACACCTCCATACCTAGGAAATAGTGCATCATTCCCAAATCTTTCATATCGAATTCAGCTGCAAGCTTCCTCTTGGTATCTGCAATCATTCTGTTATCTCCTGTCACAAATAGGTCATCCACATATAATAGTAGAATCACAGGATTCCCTTCTTCAACCTTGTAGTAAAGGTTGGAATCCGCTTTACTCTTGGTAAAGCCCAAACTAGATAGGAAACTGTCCATCCTACCATACCAGGTTCTGGGAGCTTGCTTCAAGCCATACAAGGCTTTCTTCAATCTGCATACATAAGATTCCCTGTCATGTATTTCAAAGCCGAGTGGCTGTTCCACATATACTTCCTCTTCTACTACACCGTTCAGGAAAGCAGTCTTGACATCCATCTGGTGTATCTTCCATTTCATTGCTGCAGCCAGGGCAAGTACTGTTCTGATGGAAGTATATCTGGCTACAGGTGCAAAGGTTTCTTCATGGTCTATTCCTTCCTTCTGAGAGAAACCACGAGCTACGAATCTTGCTTTATATTTTTCCACACTGCCATCTGCAGCATGCTTGATTTTGTAGATCCACTTGGAAGTCACAACAGACTTCCCTTTAGGTCTTGGGACAACATCCCAAACATCATTCTTCATAATTGATTGATATTCCTCAACCATAGCATCCTTCCATTCTTTCTTTTCTGCTGCCTCTTCATAACTGGAAGGCTCTTTGTTTATGATGTCACAGAGTAAAGCAACATAACTGGTGTGTGATCTGGTTCTCTTCTTTGCTCTGTGTTCTTCTTCTGAAATGCCAAATCTTTCTGCATCATGAATGAGCTCTCTAGCCCATACAGGTTTCCTCTTGTGAGAGTTATCCTCACGAGGTGGATCTACAGGTTCTTGTGGATCTTCAAACTCACGAGCAGTTTCTGGAACTGCATTAGTCATGGTAGTGTCTTGAAATCTTGTTTCCTTAGGTTCTTCATAATCTTCAATAGGTGCCTTTCTTGATTTGATGAATGCTGAATTTTCATCAAATGTTACATCCCTGCTGACATCAATCTTCTTGAACCCTGGAAAATATATTTTGTAAGCCTTCGAGCTTTCACTATAACCCACAAAGATGCCCTTCTTTCCTGAAGGATCTAGTTTAGTCCTCTTCTCCTTTGGGACATGAGTGTATACTGGACAACCAAATATTCTGAGATGGCTGACTTCAGGTTTCTTACCAGAAAAGACTTCTTCTGGTGTCTTGTTGTCCAATATCTTGTGGGGTGTTCTATTCTGCACATATACAGCTGTTCTAGCTGCTTCCGCCCAAAGATGCATAGGAAGATCCTGGTCATGCAACATTGCCCTTGCTGCTTCCATGATAGTTCTATTCTTCCTTTCTGCAACTCCATTCTGTTGAGGATTATATGGAGCAGTCAACTCCCTCTTAATCCCTGACTCACTACAAAGCTTCTTGAAGTCATTTGAGGTGAATTCTCCACCATTGTCAGATCTGAATGTTTTGATTTTCTTGTCAGTTTGATTTTCCATCAAGTTTTTGAATTCCTTGAATTTATCAAACACCTCATCTTTGACCTTCAAGAAGTATACCCAAGTCTTCCTGGAGAAGTCATCAATAAATGATACATAGTAAACATACCCACTTAGGGAACTGGATGACATGGGGCCACATACATCTGAGTGGATGATTTCCAGGATGTCTTTTGCCTTGCTTTCACTGCTTGGGAAAGCCTTCTTAGTGTTCTTACCTTTTGCACATCCTTTGCAAACCCCTTCATGTTTGGTCTTGATTTCAGGAAGACCTTCTACAGCCTTGCTTGCAATTGGAAGTGCTCTATAGTGCATGTGAGCAAGTCTCCTATGCCAAAGTTCACTTGGCTCCATGGATTCATGTACCATGGCATGTTCAGGTTGACCCTTTAATTTATACAAGCCTCCCTCTTGCTCTCCAATCACTACTGCATCATCTATAGTCTTTCCCTTTGTCCACATTAGTACTTGGCCATCAACAAATGCAACCCTCATACCTTTTGCATCTAGAGCAGAGATGGAGAGTAAGTTCTTCTTGAGCCCAGGTACATAGAGAACTTCCTTCATCTTCAGAGATTTTCCAGAATCTAAGTTGTAAGAGGCTTCACCACTTCCTTTGATTGGATATTGATAATCATCCCCAAGTTTCACCTTATGGGGTGATTCATGTTCAGAAAGGTTCACAAATGATTCCTTGAACCCAGTCATGTGTTTGGAAGCCCCACTATCAATCAACCAATCATTACATCCATGGGAGATGGTACCTGTAAGAGCGGAAATTAGAACATATTCTTCTTCACTTGATGAGTCATCATCACTACTACTTTCTGCCCTAGCCTTCTTCTTTGGAGGTTCATCATCTTCGGCAGCATGGGCATGAAACCTTCTTTTGCTACCTTTCTTCTTCTTACTGGAGTTGTTCTTATTATCCCTTTTGTTCTTGGGACAATCTGAAGCAAAGTGACCCTTCTCATTGCATGTGAAGCATCTTAGGTCCTTCTTATTCTTTTGATGGAATCTTTTGGGGTGAGGGTGATCCTTCTTGGTTTTGCTTCTTTTGGTGTGAGCTGCAAGAGCTTGATCTTCACCTCCCATCTTTTCCTCACGAGCTATAAGCCTAGCTTCTTCTTGAGAACATTCTTCCCGAAGTCTACTGAAGGAGATCAACTTCTTCCTTGCACAAATTCCTTGAATAAAGGAATCCCATGACCTGGGTAGGCCATTTAGAGTGGTCATCACCACTTCACCATTCTCCACCATTTCATCTACTGCTTCTAATTGTTCCTTGATCTGAGAGACCCTTGAAAAGTAGGATTGAATGGTTTCCCCATTCTGAAACTTTACTGCTTTCAATTGGTTCCGCAGGGTCATCTTCCGATTTATGTTCTTTCCTTCAAATAGCTTGGTCAAAGATTCAAACATCTCTTTGGGTGTCTTGAGAGAAGACACATGGGGTATGAGATGGTCTTTGATAGAATCAACAATGATTCTCTTTGCCTTGACCAAGTTCTTCTTGTGCAATACCTTGGCCTCTTCATCCTCTGGGATAGGGATGTCTTCTTTCACATATGAGTCCAACTCATTCTCTTCCAGGATTAGCCCAATCCTATACTTCCAGGCTCGGAAGTTATCAGCCCCTTCAAGCTTATCCTCAAGCTTGGTGTGAAGAGACATCTTTAAGAGTACTTCAAATGGAAATAGAAAAGATTTAGAACTTACCACTTGAAGTGCTGAAAACTGGATCTGGTCCCGGATTAGGGTTTGTCAGAGAAACCCTAAAAATTCAAAATGTGAATTTCAAAATTCCGAAAGGATAGAAAGATGCGCCTTGGAGAGATGATCAGCCTAGTACATTTAGAATTTGAGATCAGCAAAGTCTTGTCCTTCAAAATTGCCTTTTTGTCCTCCCGGGTTCACTGGGGAGAGCCCTGAATTAGGGTTTGAGTTTCCCGGAGATCTACCCAGCCAAAAATCTCGATCCAAAGCTCAAACCTTCGATTTTTGCAAGGAGCTTCCAGCTGTACCTTCCGTTTCCAGAAATTCCTATTTTTGTGGAAACCCTAATTTTTAGGGCCAAAACTGAAAATGCTCGGAACTGAAATCTGATTGGACAGAAAGATGCGCCTTGATGAGTAGATCCAATCTACTATACTGAATTTCAAAAATCTGTGGAGAGAAACCCAATAAACAAGCAATACAAGCTTCCGTCACTGCAAAATGTCTTCTTCTCAGTTAAGCTCTGATACCATGTTAAATTTTCAGTATTAAATCACAATACTATAGGATCTTTGCTGAGAGAATAACATCTACAGTATATCAATGCATGACAATCATAATATGACAAGCATCACAAGAATCAAAAGCATAGAGACAAGAGACACAGAGTTTCCGTGGGGAAAACCCTAAGGTGAAAAACCCCACAAACTTCCTCAGAGATAGAGAGAGCAATGGCTCAACCAAAATACAACCAAATAATACAGAGATAGTCTCCTAGCAGATGATCCTCCTCCTCCTCACTAGTGCGCCACTTTCCAGAGAGAGAGATAGATACTTTTCCGAGTGAGTAAAATAGAGATCTCCTATCTCTATTTATACTCACCTTTTTGCCCAGTGACCTACTGGGGCCGACTTGTCTACTTGAGTACATCCACATTATATTATATATTAATTAGGGCCGACCCCATAAGGTGGTCTAATAACCCATCGGCAAGTACACACACTTGCGACACTTGTCAATCCACATGACGACACTTCCTTATAGAGGAATAACACATCTCTTATAAGGGTACAATAAATATAAATATAATATACAGATGAAATACATTCCGAAGTTACATATACATCAACAAAGATCCTTTGTTCCTTTTTGGGATTGACTTGTTACTATCGCAAGTTTGTCAAGGATTACGGGAATATTTCTGTTGGTTGTGGAGCCTGATCTCCAGATTCAGAGATATTATTATTCAGCTGTGTTTGTACCCCAACTTTATATGACATGTAAAAAGGATTGTACATTCACCCCAATGGGGGGGTGTGGGGGGAGCGAAGCCTCCCCCCAACGGGGTCTAGGGGTTATAACCCCCAGCTGGGGGGTCAAGGGTAACCCGTGGTATTTTCCCATTGTATCTCCCTTATAAAAGAAAGACATTGTAACACGGCTAGGGTTGATGTATTAGGTTTTATGCATTGTAAAGATCTCTGATATTAGAAGAGAGATTATGAGACGAGAAAGAGGAAGTGCAACGGCTGTGCTGCAGGTTGTATCCCTTCACTTTGTTGGACAAAATAATAGTAATAAGGACTGGAAACTTCGGTGTGGACGTAGCCCAAGTTGGGTGAACCACGATATATCTGTGTCTCTCTTGTAATGTGTATGTGTGATTATATTTGCATTTCTGTTTATTTTTATTGCTCTGTGATCCTGTTTTTCTAACAATTGGTATTAGAGCCAAAGGTCTATTTGGCAGATAAACCCACAGGAAGCTAGGGTTTCTGGTTCGAGTGGGAGCAATGAAGGAAGAAGGAAAGTTTAAGGTCGAGAAGTTTAACGGCCAAAACTTCCAATTATGGAAGATGCAAATGGAGGACTATCTATGCTAGAAGGATCTATTCCTACTGTTGGGAGGAAGAGCAAAGTAGGCGGTGGCTATGAAGGACGGAGAATGGGAGTTTCTTGACAGAAAGGCTCTGGGAACAATATGGATGAGCCTGGCTTCATCAGTGGCTTTCAATATATAAAAAGAAACTACAACGGAGCATTTGATGAGTGCATTGGGTAAGCTATATGAAAAACCCTCGACCTCCAACAAGGTATTTCTAATGAAGCTTTTATTTAATATGAAGATGTCTGAAGGTGGATCTGTTACTGATCATTTAAATAAGTTTAATACGGTTACAAATCAACTAAGTTATGTAAGTGTGAACTTCGATGATGAGGTTAGGGTTCTTCTAATCTTGTGTTCATTGCCAGAAATATGGAATAGCTTGGTCATGGCTGTAAGTAACTCTGTCTCTGGTTCAAACACCTTGAAATTTGATGATGTTATTGGTGTTATTCTTAGCAAGGAAATGCGAAGAAAAAGCACATGTGAGACATTAGGTAATGCGTTGACCATGGAGAGCAGGGGAAGACAAAAGGAGAGAGGAAAGAGCCAAGGTAATCGCAATAACTCTAAAAAGGGTAGATCCAAGTCCAGACTGGGAAAAATAGAGTGCTAGAACTATGGAAAGAAAGGGCATCTGAAGAAAGATTGCAGATCTCTAAAGAAGAAAGGATATGCACAACAAGAAACTGTCTAGGAATCAAATGTAGTAGGTGATGTGCTACAAGATGCTTTGATTCTTGCATTAGATAATACTAGTGATTATTGGGTAGTAGATTCAGGGGCTTCATGTCATGCTACACCCCGTAGGAAATACTTTCATGATTATGTTCCAGGCGATTTTGGACATGTTTTATTGGGTGATGATGAGCCATGTAAAATTGTTGGAATGGGTAAGGTATGGATAAAAGTTAAGAATGGAACTGACTGGCTGTTAAAAGATGTTAGGCATATTCTTGCTATGAAAATAAATTTGATCTCAACAGTGAAGTTGGGAGATGGTGGATGTCTATCTACATTTGGAGAAAAGTGGTGGAAGGTCACTAAAGGGTCAATGGTGATAGAAAAAGGAGACAGGGTAGGTACGTTTTATTTATGTCCTCATAATACTGACCATTCTATCTCTTTAGCTTCCACAGGAACATATACAACATTGTGGCATCATAGGCTTGGCCACATGAGTGAGAAGGGGATGTAGATTCTTCACTCAAGGAAGTTGCTACCAGATTTGAAGCAGGTAAGTTTGGAATTCTGTGAGAACTGTGTTTATGGAAAACATAAGAGAGTCATATTTCTCAGGGTTGGGAAACATAAGAGGAATGAAAGGTTAGATCTTGTGCATACAGATGTATGGGGACCAGCTCAGGTACAATCTCTTGGTGGCTCTCATTATTATGTTACATTTATTGATGATGCAACTAGGAAAACTTGGGTTTATTGTATTAGACATAAATATGATGTGTTTGCTACTTTTAAGAAGTGGAAATCCTTGGTTGAGAATGAGACAGGAAAAAGGTTGAAGTGTCTCAGATCTGATAATGGAGGTGAGTACTGCGATAATGAGTTTGATAGTTACTTTTCATACCATGGGATTCGTACAGAGAAGACACTCCGAAGAACACCACAAGAAAATGGTGTGTCTGAAAGGATGAACAGAACGATCATGGAGTGTGCAAGGTGTATGAGATTGCATGCAGGGTTTCCCTTACAATTTTGGGTAGATGCTATAAATACTGCTGTGTATTTAATAAACAGAGGGCCTTCTACTGCTTTGGATGGTGGTATTCCAGAGGAGGCATGGACATGTAAAAAGGTAAACTACTAATTTCTGAGAACTTTTGGTTGTGAAGCATTTGTCCATATTGATAAAGAAAATAGAACAAATCTTGAAGCTAAATCCAAGAAATGTACCTTTATTGGATATGGGGTTGATGAATTTGGTTATCGTTTATGGGATTATGAAAATAAAAAAATCATCAGGAGTAGAGATGTGATATTCAATGAAAAGTTCATGTATAAAGATCAGTTGCAGGGAAAAAAACATGAAAAGGAAAACAAAGAGTACACAGTGCTTGATGAAATTCAATAAAATGAAGTTCCAAAGGTGCCAGAAAATCAAGAACAACACCAAGTACCTGAAACTCCTACAACTGCAAGAAGATCTACTAGGTTAAGTAGACTCCCTGAATGATACTCTCCTTCAATGTATTATTTATTGATTACTGATTCTGGTGAACCAGAATGTTATGAAGAAGCAATGCAGGTGTAAACTAGAAAGAAGTGGGAGCAAGGGATAAATGAGGAGATGGACTCATTGGTAGGAAACCAGACTTGGGATTTGGTTCAGTTGCCTGCTGGTAAAAGAGCATTGCAGAACAAATGGATTTACAGGTTGAAGGAAGAAGAAGGAGGTAAAAAGCGGTACAAGGCCAGACGTGTTGTAAAGGGGTTTGCACAGAAGAAAGGTATAGATTTTGATGAAATATTTTTTCCTGTTGTTAAGATGACTTCAATTAGGACTATTTTAAGTCTAGTGGTGGTAGATGATTTGCATCTTGAATAGTTAGATGTAAAAATTTCCTTTCTCCATGGGGATTTGGAGGAAGAGATATATATGTAGCAGCCACAAGGGTATGAGGTCAAAGGGAAGGAGAATTTGGTGTGCAGGTTGAAAAAGAACTTGTATGGATTGAAGCAAGCTCCAAGGTAGTGGTATTTAAAATTTGATAGGTTTATGACAGAACAAGGTTATAGTAGATGTCATTCTGACCACTGTGTTTATTTCAAGAAGCTAGATAATGGAACATATAGTATCTTGCTATTGTATGTGGATGACATGCTTGTTGCAGGGTCTAACATGCAGGATATAAATGTGCTCAAAAGGAAGTTAGCTAATTCATTTGCGATGAAGGATTTGGGTGCTGCAAAGCAAATCCTTGGTATGAGAATAACAAGAGACAGGAAAAATTGCAAATTGACATTGTCTCAGGTTGAGTACATACAAAAGGTGTTGGAGAGGTTCATAATTCAGAATGCAAAACTAGTTAGTACACCTTTGGCCAACCATTTCAGTCTAATTAAGGAAATGTGTCCCAAGACACAGGAAGAGATAGAATACATGTCCAAGATACCCTATCAATCAACAGTTGGTAGCTTGATGTATGCCATGGTGTGCACAAGACCAAATATTGCACAAGCAGTGGGAGTTGTGAGTAGATATATGAACAATCTAGGTAAAGAACATTGGAAGGAAGTACAGTGGATTCTCAGGTATTTGAGAGGTACTACCACTCGGGCATTATGTTTTGGAGGTCCAGACCATGTTCTATAGGGATATGCTGATGCAAATATGGTAGGTGATAAGGATAGCAGGAGGAGCACCACAGGGTATGTGTTTACGGTAGGTGGAACAACATTAAGTTGGATTTTGAAACTGTAGAAGGTTGTTGCACTTTCAACAATGGAAGCAGAGTATGTTGCTATTACAAAGGCTAGTAAAGAGATGATTTGGTTGCATAGGTTTATGGAGGAATTGGGTAAGAAGCAGAAGGATAGCATGTTGTATAGTGACAGCCAGAGTGCCATTCATCTTGCAAAGAACTCAGCATTCCATTCCAGGACTAAACATATACAGCTCAAGTACCATTTCATACGCTATGTTCTGGAAGATGATCTGTTGAAGCTGGAAAAGATACATACGAGCCAGAATCCTGCAAACATGTTTACAAAGGTAGTGACCAGAGAGAAATTGAGTTCCTGCTCGGTTTCAGTTGGCCTTATAGCATGAAATTGAAGATGAGAAATTTTCCAAGTCCAAGGTCTAGCAAGTGCAGTAGTGGTGGAGTTGTTGTGATCAGTCTCGAAGTGGGATATTGTTGGTTGTGGAGCCTGATATCCAGATTCAGAGATATTATTATTCAGTCGTGTTTCTACCCCAACTTTATATGACATGTAAAAAGGATTGTACACTCATCCCAATGGGGGGGGTGTGGGGGTTATAACCCCCAGCTGGGGTGTCCAGAGTAACCTATGGTATTTTCCTATTGTATATCTCTTATAAAAGAAAGACATTGTAACACGGATAGGGTTGATGTATTAGGTTTTATGCATTGTAAAGATCTCTGGGATCAGAAGAGAGACTGTGAGACGAGAAAGAGGAAGTGCAGTGGCTGTGGTGCAGGTTGTATCCCTTCACTTTGTTGGACGGAATAATAATAATAAGGACTGGAAACTTCAGTGTGGACGTAGCCGAAGTTGGGTGAACCATGATATATATGTGTCTCTCTTGTAATGTGTATGCGTGATTATATTTGCATTTCTGTTTATTGTTATTGCTCTGCGATCATGTTTTTCTAACAATTTCATATCCATTAACTGCTCTATTGAAAAATGATTCTTTTATGTGGACAAAGATTTTTCTAAGAGGGAGGGGATGTTAGGAAACAATATCAACATTTCTCTTTACTTTGTTAGTATATTGTTGTTGGACACATATGATTTCTAAGTCGTCCCATGAGTATATTGTATTATCCCACATTGTTAGTATATTGTTGTTGGGCGCATATGCTTTGTAAGTCGTCCAGTGATTATATTGTATTATCCCACATTCATGGGGAGTAATAGTTGTTTAGCTTATAGTTAGTATATAAGTACGTGTTGAGGCCAATGAAGAAATCAACAAGTTATTTGTATTGATCTTACTCAAAGGAGGTTTCCCCCTCGGAGTGGCTTGCGATCAATAAATCCCTTCCGTGATCTGCTATTTCTGATATATCATGCATTTTCATTATTTAATTGTTGGAGTTTCTCCACAATATAGCTCCTATAATTTAACACTCAACAACCGTTGATTTCATTGTTGGGTGAATTGTGACCATTGATCTTAATACTAAAATCAATATCTCACATGCATTGGACAAAATAAATTTTAGGTGTTTATATTGCATTTGCCTCACATAGTAGTTTGTAATAAAAGACAGGGAAGACATAGACCATAGGGCCCACACTAAAAATTTGCCAAAAATTAAAAATAAAACAAATATTCCCTAAAATGTGGAAATATAAGTAACACAAATATTTCAAAATTTTTATAATATATGAAAAGTAAATTATCACTGCAATAATATAGGAGAGTTAATAAGTCCCACAAATAGATTTCCAACACA
Source organism: Larix kaempferi (assembly GCA_027924585.1). Taxonomy (NCBI): domain Eukaryota; kingdom Viridiplantae; phylum Streptophyta; class Pinopsida; order Pinales; family Pinaceae; genus Larix; species Larix kaempferi. The sequence continues at coordinate 2,719,451 of BSBM01001229.1, forward strand.
ATCATTTTATAAGAATATAATACCAAAAACAAATAGAATATCTTTTGCACAATGATAAATAAAACATTTTTAATTTGCAAAAGAAAATAAAAGATATTCTATATTTTCAATATCAAGTCAAACTTATTAAGTGAAAAAATGTCATCCATGATCAAATGCTTTTATTTTTCACATACATAAATATTAAACTTTAATCTCAAGAATTCCAAAATTCATGGAAACTCAAAATCATATTAAAATTAGAGAGTATAAAATTTAAATGAGCTAAAATATTTCATTTTTGTTAAAACTGTTGGTTTCATAAAATTAAATTGTGTGTAAGTTAAATGTATAGATTTGATAAAAGAAATTTTCCAAATACACAAATTAATTTAATCAAAACCAAAATATGATAATGAATATTAAAAAAACAATTTGAATAAGTTTAAATTAAACATAAAAATGTTTAACTAATCTAAGCAAACAAACTTAAAAATAATAAAATTATTTACAAAATATGATGGGCCTAAATATGCAAAATTAGACATAAGACTCGATCAAGCTCAAAAATCAAACTAATGCAATATATAGACTCATGGAAGGATAAATCAAATGATCAATCAAAATCCCAAAATGAAAATTATAACCAATCATCATCTCAAATAATCAAGTTATCCAATGAAGACCAAAGCTAGGTGGGTGTTGTCAATGATAACATGATAGCCTACCAAGAGCATGAAGCCTACTCAATCAAATCCAAAAAAAAAATACAAGTTAGATGAGACAAACATAGAATGGAAATAATCCAAATGATGTCAAAGATGCGGACGAAGGATAAGCTAAATGATGTAGCTGATCGATCATCGAAACATCATGCATATGTGTGAAATATCTATAATAATCATGTCTCGGTATATCATACTAGAGAGTCAATCAACACTCAGATAGATCATGTCATGTAAATATGAAAAACACGGGCCAAAAATATCAATTAGAAAAGTATAATTTTTTTTCAGGTTCTCAATATCGGGTATGCCAAAGTTGAGATCGACAAGAATTTGGAAAAGTCGGGAGTCAGGAGTTAGGGATTGAAATTAACATAAATATCCATAACACCCCAACTTATAGCTTCTGCAATTTAGCATGAATAGGAAAAGTCAATATTTAGGAGTCGAGATTTGAAATTTGGACATAAGAAATAGTCTTCCTGACTCCTGACTACCAATATTTATAAACAGAAATATCGAGACCGGGAAGTCGGCAAGTTAATATAAACATAAAAAAATTTCGTGCTGACTTCCGATTTCCACAATAAATCACAAACTTTGGGGTCAAGATATCATGAAATAAGTTGTGAAGTAAATGTAACTCGTTGACTTCCAAAGTCCGAAGTTTATAGATTTTATAATGTCGGGAAACAAAACCCAACAAGCAAAATTTCCCGTAGTTCTCATCTCAAAGTTGTGGATTTTAGGAAAGATCTAACCAAGAAAAATAAATATAAGGTTTGATCAAGATTATAAGGTATGAAAAAAAAATCTTCAACCCAATATAGAAATCGAATAACAATCATGAAAAAGCCATGATCCGAACATGGTGCAATCAAATTAGTGGATTAAAGAATGAATTGAACATATGAATATCGACTGTCAAGTAAATCAAGGCATAGATGAGGTCCTAAATATGTCATACAATGATCGATGAAAATGAAATCAAAATACATTGAACCAATATCCATCAAACTAAAGAAGGGAAATTATTTATTTTGAGAACTTAAGTGGAGGACCCTTCATTTTTGGCTGAAAATGTAGGGGAGTTGTTGTAGCCACAACAAATGGCGGCTCACTAGGAAGAACTCATTATCTCTTCCTAATAAATATGGAAATTTTGCATGTACAAGAAGATTAAATATAAGGCATTCAACAAAAAGAAAACTTACCCCGTGCCATGGGTACCACATAGAAATCAACCTCTAAGATTGTACTAGCTAAAATGAAATTTTAAACGATAACCAATATAACCATCAATCAAAATGCAAAGTGTTAGAACATTATTACACCTTAGGACCTTAGTCATATATCATTTTATTGATTAATTGGTCCAAAACAGTTTAATAATTACAATCCAAGGTTTTTAGAAGTTAGTTAGGGAAAATGATGGCTTATCCACCAAAGTATGGGACAAAATTGGTCAATATAGCTGTTGGGCACCCTATTAATGGCCACCTCCATAATTTATTACCACTATCTGAGCAAAGGCACCCTGTTTCCCTGTTTTAAGGAAACTATCTTTGACTTAGGCTCCCATGCATTGTATCTAATCATTTTGGCCCTTATTTGACTATTTTGGCCTCTCCTTGGATACCTAACCTCCACCCAATCACCTGCTTCACATGTGTGAGCCTCATTGATGTGTTCCCGTGCTCACCCAACATTCACATGGGAAATTCGTACCAGATTGGGATAATTTGGGAACCTTTTGGTCAACCTAGTGGGGATTGAGGTCCAATGTAAGTGTTGACATAGTTCTGTCGACAGGGGTTCACTTCGCATTGTTGTCAACAAACACCAACCATACACCCTTAAGCATCATCCCAGAAAGGTTTTACCCTTTCTAGTAACACGGACAGAGCCAGTGAGGTCTCAACCGATATGTTCAAGGGGGCTGTAGGAACCAAGTTTCTATAGTTGGGAGAGAACATGCATTAACCCTTACTTAGTCGCTACATAAACCAGATATATGCCTTCACATTATACTAACAATTCACATGCACATTCGACATCCGCATCAACAACATGTAAATACCATTCGCATCAATATACATCACAGATTAATCGATAGAGCAACAAAACCTTAAACACATCACATCATTAAGATAACATTCATCATTCATAACATAGTGACACAAATAGAAACAAATAATAGAGACATAATTGAACATCCTCATGCATTAACTCATCTCAAAATATGCGGTACAACCTTCGCAGGAACAGTTCCAAACGACTTAACGCGAATCCATATATACATAGAAAAACTTGCCGAAAGCAGCAAAATTGATCCGGATTTATGTGGGAACGAAACAAAAGATAGCATATACAGAATCATACACAGAGATATATTGCAAATAACACAGTGATACAGTAAACACATATTCTATTAAATAGCGGAAATAGAACAGACTGTAAAATACAATAGCTGGAATGGTGGTAGCTATCTCTGAGAAGAGATGTGGCCGCTATGCTCATTCGTGCCAAGATGATTACAAAGAGAGGCCGAAAGGGCCTATTTATCATAAGCATGAGGGAAAGAATCCCAAACATCCCAAAACCTAACCCTAGAAGATGAACCGTCATAAAGTCATGTGGGCCCCGTTTGGGTAAGTTAGTACATCAACTTCCCAGGGTCGTAACTTTTGCATACGATCTCCGTTTGGGGCGCTCGGTAGCCCGTTGGAAAGGTCTATCCGAGATTTACAACTTTCGACTGGGACCAAATGCATGCCAAAGGCATCCATTTGGCCCCCCAAATTGCCAAAAAAGGTCGTTTAGGGCCTCAAAATGGCTCCGGAAGTTCAGCACCCGAAAAACTGCTAAAAATAGTAATTTACCAATATTGCCAGAAGACTGTTTTGAGCCAGTTGGAAGAGGTGGGCCGCCACCGATATCCACCTGGATCAATCCTCCCTCCTTAGGAAGCAATGGTATCCATTGCGTTAAATCCCTTATCATATGTCGAGCTGTGTGTCGAGTTGAGCTCTTGGTGCGACATTTGCTGAAGTGGAAAGGTTGCCTTACTTTGACATCTTCAGAGGGTTGTAATTGTTGTTGATGGATGCGCTGGAGCTGTTCAACAGTTTTGGTTATTGTGGTATCCTTGGTATGCACCGATGTGGATGGTTTCTTTTTGGAGGGGCCCCTTGAATGCGTGGCCTTGCACTGTGGAGGTACCCGAATAGGCGATGCTGCACTAACTTTGTGTTTTTCTTGTTTCTGCTGAGTAGAAGGATAATCTGCAGAGGCTGTGGATGTCTCCGCGATCTGATGTTCACCTTTAGTGGCAATTGCGAATAGGGAAAATTTCCCAGTGTGGGAGATTATCTTCCTTCCCTGCTCGTTTGGGGTAGGTGCAACTATCTCTGGTATCCGATAGAGTTGTCCTCCCAAAGTGACAATGACACTGCGAGGTCGTGATTCATATACAACATGACGCCTCCACATATATGGTTGTCCTAAAAGAACATCACATACTTCAAGTGGGGCCACATCACACAATACCTCATCTTTGAAGGGCTTAATGCCATATGGTAGGCGACATTGGTGACTAACACGGATCCTTCGTCCTTGGTTTAGCCATCCAATGGTGTATGGTTGTGGGTGCGGCATTATTGGTAGCTCCAATCTCTTGATGACTTCTTCTGAGATCAGGTTCTTCTGGCTGCCGCTGTCCACAACAAAGTGTAGGGGAATTCCCTTCACCCACATCTGTGAGTGGAAAAGGTGCTCCTCTGCCTCCGACTCTTCAGGCTCCTATGGCTGAATCTGTGTGGTGGCAACAACGGCACTGGGTTCTGCATCAATGATCTGCTTCCCTTTTCGCGCGGCTGTGAAATTAGGTTCCGAGTCAGAATCGGAACTGGGATTTGATTCTGAAGCTTTGATCTCAGCCACCAATGACTGTTTTGAGCGACAATCATTAGTGTTGTGCCAGGGGCTTTTGTGGAACTCGCACCACTTCTCGGTGTCCTTCTTTGTCTTTTCTTTACCCTTCTTCGCTTGTGGTTGGGACTGGTTGTCCTTTTCCTGCCCCGTGTTCTGCGAGCCAGAGTTTCCCTTGCCCTGCTTCTGCGCAGGTCCGAAGTCACGCTTGTTCTTTTGCTGAAATTTATGCTCAATTTTGACAGCATATCGATAGGCGGATCCGAGTGAAGAGATTTCCAGGAAATCCATCTCTGTCCGGATGTACCGGTGTAGGCCACTGCGATATTTCAGTACTAGGTGCCGCTCGGAGTCCTTGATATGTAGCTTTGTGCGCAAGGTATGAAATTTGTTGGTGTACTCCGACACCGTTTGGTCCCTCTCTTGATGCAAAATGGTCCATTTTGTGTACTGGTCATCATAGTTTCCAACAGGGTAATATTGTTCCTTGACGGCATCTATAAAAGAGGCCCAAGTGGGATTGTAATATTCAAACAATCCAGACTCGTCTGATGAGTTTTGCTCACAATAAGTTTCCCACCAATTTTTGACATGGGGGATGGCCTTAAGGAGTGCAAAGATGATCTTTTCCCTGTCAGAAAATTGGTGGACAGAGAAATACCCTTCTAGTAGATTCAACCATTTATCTAGGGCATCGGCATCGATTTGGCCTTCAAATAAAGGGATATCAAAATTAACTTGTACCTTGAAGGGAGTCGTATCTCCGAAATGGTTGCTCGTTGAGGGTGCACTTGCCGCTGTTGGCATGCGTTGAAGGATCTGGGTGAAATTATCCATCATCTCGTTCCTCTGTCGCGTGAGGGCTTCCTCGAGCAACAACTTGATAGGATCTACTGCTCCGTCGTCTCTCTTTTCTTCCACCATGGGAGTCCGTTTGGGGCGGCGAGAGTGGTCTTCCCCAAGTGAAACTAGTTCAAGACCCAACTCTCTGTATCCTGACCTCGTCGGGGACATGCACCGAGAAACAATCAAAGAGCAGACCGCTCTGATACCACTGATCCGGATTTATGTTGGAACGAAACAAAAGATAGCATATACAGAATCATACACAGAGATATATTGCAAATAACACAGTGATACAGTAAACACATATTCTATTAAAAAGCGGAAATAGAACAGACTGTAAAATACAATAGCTGGAATGGTGGTAGCTATCTCTGAGAAGAGATGTGGCCGCTATGCTCATTTGTGCCAAGATGATTACAAAGAGAGGCCGAAAGGGCCTATTTATCATAAGCATGAGGGAAAGAATCCCAAACATCCAAAAACCTAACCCTAGAAGATGAACCGTCATAAAGTCATGTGGGCCCCGTTTGGGTAAGTTAGTACATCAACTTCCCGGGGTCGTAACTTTTGCATACGATCTCCGTTTGGGGCGCTCGGTAGCCCGTTGGAAAGGTATATCCGAGATTTACAACTTTCGACTGGGGCCAAATGTATGTCGGAGGCAACCATTTGGCCCCCCAAATTGCCAAAAAAGGTCGTTTAGGGCCTCAAAATGGCTCCAGAAGTTCAACACCCCGAAAAACTGCTAAAAATAGTAATTTACCAATATTGCCAGAAGATGGTTTTGAGCCAGTTGGAAGAGGTGGGCCGCCACCGATATCCACCTGGATCAAAAATACAACTTATCCAATGGATATTCTATCTTCTTCTATTCTAGGATTGATGCCTATCTTTTACAAGTTGTGTTTATATTTATAGATGCCTAAGGCGGTTACAAAATGGTCCACATGACCAAATCTAACTAAATTTGACCAAAAATTATGCTTTCGTCAGCTTCTTATCCTTCATGAATGGTCCTTTCCTTCGTTGATGACCCCTTTGTCGCTGTTGGATTCCGCACTTTATGCGCTCTAACCCCATGCCAACATCCCCCCAACACAAAATTGTGGCTCTCCCTTGAGCTACCTCAGTTGGACACCTCTAGTACTGCTCTGGTTCATTGTTGTGTACTTCTCGAAATCATGCTCCAGTCTCTTGAAACCTTTTCCATCTATCCCTTCTGCACCAGCTGTTGCGCTCCATCCTTTCTTCCATTTGGACAAAATTTCATTGATGTCACCAAATTGTGAAACAGGCCTAACGCTCTGGCACATCTATTTTTCACAGTTGATCATCCTTCGCTTGGGTTGGCATGCCTTTTCCCTTGGTGCTTTTGTGGTCAAAGGGACCATGGTTATTCCAACTATTACATCGCACTTAGACATCTCGGGTGAGACTTCATCTCTTTTCTTCTAGATTGTCTGTGCATCCTCATCCATCGGTTCTCATGAACACTTGTTGTCCTTTCCCTTAGCGCAACCTATGTGCTTCCGCTAGAAATGAAATGCGCCATCAAAACCCGCTAATATCACTTCTTTACTCTGTAACTTCCTTACCCCTCTATCCTTACTTCTTGAATCTACTACTTTCTTACCCCTCTATCCTTACTTCAACATTCTTATAGTTGCACATCCATCTCAATAACTCTTCATACTGCTATCTATCCAACTGCTTGGATCTTTATAACTTCACTCGTTCGATTTATGTCCATCGTGGAATCTTTGCGGAATGATGACCAAGTCACTCATCGAATCTTTCCCTGATTTAAAAAATTCCTCCATCGAGTGTGTCATCAACCTCCTTCGATGCCTTCTGTCGATGCTTAAATGCTATAATTACGGTGTGATTTGACTGCCATGTGCTAATTGTCTACAAACTTCAACTTCCGACGCTCACTCTTTTTTCTGCGATCGACAAATATTCGATTTATTTTTCTTATATATATATATTTCGAAACTGGTGTGAACCTTGTTTCAATCGCCTTGCACATAGATATGGCGATAGGAATTCAATCGGCTTCCATTCACTAGATTTGTCATTAGTGTCCCATCTAGCTTTTGCAACTATACCGCAACTCCGTCAGTGATAAAATTTATAATATAAGGACCCCAAAAATGCATCTGCAACTTACCTGGATGCTTTGCAAACTTACTGCTTATAGAAGTACCATATCTCCACACTGGAAGTGCTTTGCTTTGACATGGCGATCGTGTCAATCCTTCTAGCGATCCTTTTCTACCTACTGCTAGAATCCTGCGATAAATCTATCCTCATTAAGTTGTACTAACTGTGCCAACCGTTCTTCGATTGATCCGTCGTTGCTCATTTCTTTGATGGCTACGATGCGGAGACTGGGGACAATGTATTCCATTGGAATCACCGCTTCTTGTCCATAAACTAGATTGAATGGTGTCTGACCTATCAAACGTTTACAATTTTTCCTCTAGGCCCACAATATTTCCAGAATCTTCAAATCCCAGTCATCGCGGTTTGTGTTGCATACCTTTGTTAAGGCATACTCCAATACCTTGTTAAATGCTTCCACGACAGCATTCGCCTATGGGTGATATGGGGTACTCTTGCAATGATGAATTTGGAATTCTTCCGTCATTTCCTTGATAGTTTGGTTGATGAAGTGAGTACCCTAGTCGCTCATCAGTATATTTGGACACCCAAACCTAGTGACCACATTGTCAAAGAGAAATCTTGTTGTTGTCGCAGCTGTGTAGTCCTTTAATAGTGCAGCCTTAGCCCATCGTGTTGTTGATGTATATGTAACTTCGGAATGTATTTCACCTATGTATATTGTACTCCTATAGAGATGGTATTATTCCTCTATACGAAAGTGTCGTCATTTGTATTGACAAGTGTCTCAAGTGTCGTAACTTGTTGTGATGGGTTATTAGACCACCAAGTGTGGGGTTGGCCTGGATTAATTTAACCATGGGTTATTAGACCGAGTTAGACAAGTCGGCCCTTCTAGTGTATCAGGCTGGTCAGGACAAGTATAAATAGAGAGCAGGATCTCTCTACTTGATCATCTCATTATTCCCTTCTACACCACTCGGAAAGTGGCGCACTAGTTGAGGAGGAGGAGTAGCTGCTAGTAGAAGACTATCTTTTGTACTTTGGTTGTATCATTGCTCTTTCTATCTCTGAGGAAGTTGTGGGGTTTTTCACCTTTATGGTTTTCCCTAGTGAAACTCTGTGTGTCCATTGTCTTATATGATTGTTTGATATGCTTGATACATGCTTGATATGATTGATATGATGTACATGTTATTCTCTCTATAAAGATCCTAGAGTATGTTGAATTAATGCTCAAAATCTCACATGGTATCAGAGCTAACCTGAGAAGAAGACATTATGCAGTGGCAAAAACTAGGGTTTCTTGTTTATTTGGTTTCTCTCCACATATTTTGGAAACTCAGTATGGTACATTGACTCTCCTCAGCAAGGTGAATCTTTCTGTCCAATCAGAATTCAATTCTGGGCACTTTCATTTTTGGCCCTAAAAATTAGGGTTTCCACAAAAATAGGAATTTTTGAAATCTGAAGACATAGCTGGAAGCTCCTTGGAAAAATTGAATTTTAGAGCTTTGGATCGAGATTTTTGGTTGGGTGAAGCTCCAGGAAACTCAAACCCTAATTCAGGGTCTTCCCGAGTGAATCTGGGAGATTGAAAAGCATTTCTGAAGGGTGAAACTTTGCAGTTTTCAAATTCTGAGTATACCAAGCTAATAATCTCATCAAGGTGCATCTTTCTATCCTTTTAGAAATTTGAAATTCACATTTTGAATTTTTAGGGTTTCTTTGACAAACCCTAATTCGGGACTAGATCCAGTTTTCAGCAAATCAAGTGGTAAGACCTAAATCTTTTCTATTTCCATTTGAAGTACTCTTTAATATTTCTCACCACACCAAGCTTGAGGATAAACTTGAAGGGGATGATAACTTCCGAGCATGGAAGTATAGGATTGGGTTAATCCTGGAAGAAAATGAGTTGGACACTTATATAAGTGAAGTGGTCCCTGTCCCAGAGGAAGAAGAGGCTAAGGCTCTTCACAAGAAGAACTTGGTCAAGGAAAAGAGGATCATTGCTGATTCTATCAAAGATCATCTCATACCCCATGTGTTATCCCTAAAGACACCAAAGGAGATGTTTGATTCTCTGACCAAGTTATTTGAAGGGAAGAACATAAATTAGAAGATGACCTTGAGGAATCAATTGAAGAATGTCAAGATCCAGAATGCAGAGACTATGCGGTCTTATTTATCAAGGGTCTCCAAGATAAAAGAACAACTTGAAGCTGTGGGGGAAGATATAGAAAATGGAGAAGTGGTAATGACCACTCTTAATGGTCTTCCTAGGTCATGGGATTCCTTCATCCAAGGGATTTGTGCTAGGAAGAAACTTATCACTTTCAGTAGACTATGGGAAGAATGCTCACAGGAAGAAGCTTGAATTGTATCTCGAGAAGAGAAGATAGGGAATGAAGACCAAGCTCTCACAACACACTCCAAAATACATGGTGACAAGAAGGCTCACCATCATGGCAAGAAAAAAAGACATCACCATCAGAATCAGAGAGGTAGTCCCAAACCTCGAAGGAACATGTCCTATGTCTGTTGCTATACATGTGATGAGAAGGGACACTATTCCAGAGATTGTCCCAGAAATAAGAAAGATGGTTCTCACAAGAAGAAAAACTTCAAAAGAAGACATCATGCTCATGCTACAGAGGATTATGAACCTCCCACGAAGAGGGCTAGAGAAGATAGTGAAGATTCTTCAAGTGATGAAGAATATGTTTTGATTTCTGCTCTCATTGAAACCATTACTCATGGAAGTAATTATTGTCTTATAGATAGTGGGGCTTCTAAACACATGACAGGATTCAAGGAATCCTTTATGAACCTATCTGAACATGAATCACCCCACAAGGTGAAACTTGGGGATGACTACCAATATCCTATAAAAGGAAGTGGTGAAGCCTCCTATAAGCTAGACTCTGGAAAGTCTATGAAGATGAAAGATGTATTATATGTTCCAGGTCTTAAGAAGAATCTACTCTCCATATATGCATTGGATGCAAAAGGCATGAGGGTTTCATTTGTAGATGGCCAAGTCCTAATGTGGCCAAAGGGTAAGACTATTGATGATGCAGTGGTGATTGGAGAGCAAGAGGGAGGATTATACAAATTGAAGGGCCAACCAGAGCAAGCCATGATCCATGATTCAGTAGAGCCAAGTGGACTTTGGCATAGAAGGCTTGTACACACGCACTATAGGGCATTACCAATTGCAAGCAAAGCTGTAAAAGGTCTTCTTGAAATCCAGACAAAGCATGAAGGCATTTGCAAAGGTTGTACAAAGGGAAAGAACACAAATAAGACATTTCCAAGCAGTGAAAGCAAGGCAAGAAGAATCTTGGAAATCATCCACTCTGATGTATGCGGTCCGATGTCATCCAGTTCTCTGAGTGGGTATGTATACTATGTTTCCTTCATTGATGATTTCTCTAGGAACACTTGGGTTTACTTCTTGAACAACAAATATGAAGTGTTTGACAAGTTCAAGGAATTCAAAGCCTTGATAGAAAACCAAACTGACATGAAGATCAAGATCTTTAGATCCGACAATGGTGGAGAATTCACTTCAGGTGACTTCAAGAAGCTATGCAGTGATTTAGGGATTAAGAGGGCGTTGACTACTCCTTACTATCCACAACAAATGGGGTTTCCGAAAGAAATAATAGAACAATCATGGAAGCAGCTAGGGCAATGATTCATGACCAAGATCTACCTATGCACTTATGGGCTGAAACAACAAGGACAACTGTATATGTGCAGAAAAAAACACCCCATAAGATACTTGACAACAAAACACCAGAAGAAGTGTTCACTGGTAAGAAACCCGAAGTTAGCCATCTCAGAATATTTGGATGTCCAGTATACACTCACATCCTAAAAGAAAAGAGGACAAAGTTAGATCCTTCAGGAAAGAAGGGAATATTCGTGGGTTACAGTGAAAGCTCGAAGGCTTATAGAATCTATGTCCCAGGATTCAAGAAGATTGATATCAGTAGGGATGTAACATTTGATGAAAGCTCAGCATACATCAAATCAATAAAAACACCAGTTGAAGATAATGAAGAACCCAGAATATCCAGAACTCAAGACACCACCATGAATGAAGCAGTTCCTGAAGAAGATCGTGAAATGGAAGATCCACAACAACTTGTAGATCCACCCCATGAGAAGGACTCTCACAAGAGAAAACTAGCATGGGTTAGAGATCTCTTCCAATATGCAGAAAGGTTTGGCATTCCAGAAGAGGAACACAGATAAAGGAAAAGAACAAGATCACATACCATTTATGGTTCCTTACTTTGTGACATAATGAACAAAGAACCTTCTAGTTATGAAGAAGCAACAGAAAATAAAGAATGGAAGGATGCCATGGTCGAGGAATACTAGTCGATCATGAAGAATGATATTTGGGATGTGGTCCCAAGACCAGATGGGAAGTCTGTGGTGACTTCCAAATGGATCTATGAGATCAAGTATGCTGCAGATGGCAGCATAGAAAAATATAAAGCAAGTTTTGTAGCTCGTGGCTTCTCCCAGAAAGAAGGAATTGATTATGAAGAGACTTTTTTTCCTGTGGCTAGATACACTTCCATTAGATCAGTACTTGCTCTGGTTGTAGTGATGAAATGGAAGGTATACTAGATGGATGTCAAGACTGCTTTCTTGAATGGTGTAGTTGAAGAGGAAGTGTATGTGGAGCATCCACTCGAGTTTGAGACACATGACCGAGAGTCACATGTGTGCAAATTGAAGAAAGCCCTGTATGGTTTGAAACAGGCACCCAGGACCTGGTATGGCAGGATAGATGGATTCCTATTCAATTCGGGATTTACCAAGAGTAAAGAGGATTCCAACCTTTACTACAAGTTTGAGGAAGGAAATCCAATGATACTACTATTGTATGTGGATGACCTGTTTATGACAGGTGAGGATAGATTGATTGCGGACACGAAGAGAAAGCTTGCTGCCGAGTTCGAGATAAAGGACTTGGGTATGATGCACTACTTTCTTGGTATGGAGGTGTGGCAGAGTGTAGATGGAATCTTCCTTGGACAAGGAAAGTATGTAGTAGAGATCCTAAAGAGGTTTGAGATGATGGACTGCAAGGCTATGGCCACACCTATGGCATCGAACTTGAAGCTTCTGTGTGATGCTTCTTCTGAGCTGGTTGATGCTACGATGTATCGTCAGATGATTGGGTCCTTGATGTACCTGACAAATACGAGACCAGACATCTGCTTTGAGGTGAACACCTTGAGCTAGTACTTGATAGATCCAAAACATGTTCACCTAATAGCTGCAAAGCATATTCTTAGGTACCTGAAGGGTACAGTTGACTATGGGCTCAAGTATGAGGCGAATCAAAATTTTAACCTGTAGGGTTATGTTGATTCGGATTGGGAAGGCAGTGCCATTTATCGGAAGAGCACTTCGGGGTGCTGCTTCAGTATGGGATCCGGTATGATCTCTTGGTTTAGCAGGAAGCAGTGCTATGTGGAACTGAGTACAACTGAAGCAGAGTATGTTGTAGCTTGTTCGGCCAGTTGTGAGGTAGTATGGCTTAGGAAGCTATTGTCTGATTTGTTTGATCTCCATATAAGTGATACTTGTATATATCGCGACATCATAGTTGTGTGAAGTTGTTGGAGAACCCAGTGTTCCATGACAAGTCAAAGCACATTGAGATCAAGTATCACTATATCAGGGATATGGTGTAGAAAGGAGCAGTGAAGCTCCTATATGTTGCGATAGACAAGCAGATAGCCGATGTGTTGACCAAGCCACTGGCCAGAGTGAAGTTTGAATACTTTAGAGGGAGACTTGGTGTACTTCAGATCAAGATACCTTCCAAGGGGAAGTGATGAGTCCAGAGACACAGATGCACATAGGGCCATTCTCACATGGTTAGAGGAAAGTCCTTCCATGGTGAGATGTAAGGGCTGGGCCATTTTCACATGGTTAGAGGAAAGTCCTTCCATGGTGAAATGTAAGAGCTGGGCAGAGCCATTCTCACATAGTTAGAGGAAAGTCCTTCTATGGTGAGATGTAAGGGATGGTCCATTCTTGCATGGTTGGAGGAAAGTCCTTCCATCGCGAGATGTAAGTGTTGGGCATGGTTTTTCGACATGGTCAGAGGAAATTCCTTCCATGGTCATGATGTAATTACCGAGCTTTTCCGACATGGTCAGAGGAAAGTCCTTCCATGGTCGTGATGTAATTGCTGTAGCCATTCCGAGATGGTCAGAGGAAATTCCTTCCATGGTCGTCGATGTAAGTGCTATGAGCCTTTCCTAGATGGTCAGAGGAAATTCCTTCCATGCTGGTGAGTGTAAGTGTTGAGCCTTTCCCGGATGGTCAGAGGAAAGTCCTTCCATGCCGGTGAGTGTAAGTGTTGTGTGTGTGTTGTTAACACCCAAAAAGTGCTCACTACCTCATCTACCCCATTACATGACTCATTTGTCCATATTTCCTACCATATTTGCCTTCAAAACCCTCAAATCCCATTAAAAAGCCTCCAAAAGGCCAAAAATGCCTCCAAAAGGCCACAAAACCATTAAAAAAGGCTAAAACACCCATTTTCCCTCCAGAAATATCCAAAATTCCTCCAAAATAGAAAAAACCCTCTAAAAAGGGAATAAAAAATATAAAACAATGAGGAAAAAGAGGAAAAAACCCTATACAGCTGACCTAAACCATATGGTTCCCAAAACCATGGGCCAGCACTCCACCACCAAAAGCCTATAAATAGGTGATGGAGACCCCTCATTTCATATCCACAATCAAGTATACCCTTACTCTGCCAAAATCTCTCTTGAAACCCTAGCTCACCCTTAAGCTACTTTCACCATTGAGAGCCCCCTTTTGGCCCATTTCCACCAATGGAGAAAGAGAAGGAGCAAAGTTGGAGTTTGGAGCAACCCTCTTGGATTATTGCAAGAACTTCACCAACCTCTACACTTGAGGTAAAATTTTAATACAAAGAAAACCATTTATTATTTCTTGTCTCTTATGTTTCATGCACATGTTTAGAATAATTTCCATTTCAATGTATTATCTTTTAATTATTGTTTATTGAACTGCTACTAAGGAGTCCCTTCTCCTTAGTAGGTGCTCATTTGCACAAGCTAGGGTGAAAACCCTAGCTACAATTTTGGTGACTCCGCTTGTGTTTTTAAGAATTTCTAGTTATAATTTTTTAAGTTTTAGACGTTTTAATTTTCTGCAATATCTTTCTGTTCGGCTGTCCCTTTCGGCCGCCGTAAACCGCATCTTTTACCCCCTGCAGTTGCTTTCCGACCGCATCTTTCAGGCATTTACCTGCAATCCGACCGCGACTCTCAGACTGTTTTCGGCGACGTGCCAGCCGTTTTCAGTCTGTTACCTGTGATCCGACCGCGGCTATTAGCCTGTTTGGGACTGTCCAACTACAGTTGTTACCCCTTTTCCTGCGTCCCGCCTGCGGCTTTCGGCCATTTTCCCGCAACCCGCCGACACCTTTCTGCATTTTTCCTGCGTCCCGCCTGCGGCTTTCAGCCATTTTCCCGCAACCTGCCGGTGCCTTTCGACATTTTTCCTACGTCCCGCCTGCATTTTTCAGCCATTTTCCCGCAACCCGCCGGCACCTTTCTGCGTTTTTCCTGCATCCCAACTGCATTTTTCAGCCAAAATCCCGCAACCCGACTGCGACTGTTGAGCTGTTTTTCGCGGTCCGACCGCCCAGATTTGCCAAAATCCCGCGGCCTGTTTTCTGCATTTTTCCCTATTCTGAACCCAACACTTTGCTGCACTATTTTCTGCACTAGCACAGCCATCTGTCCTACCTGCAGCCACACTTCCTTGCAGCCTTTTTCTGCAGTTTTATTTCTGTTCCATTTACAGAATAGTTTTTAAATTTTCAGCATTTTAAATTGAAAAAAGAAAATTGTGCATTTCAAAGGTTAATTTCTGTCTTGTTATTGCTAGTTAGAAAGTTGCCCCCCCTAGTAGCACTTTTTACTTGGGTTCATCATCACCTCACACGCACACACTTTGTCACCTAATTCAAGTGAGCCTTAAAAAGTACTTAACACAGCCAACATTCTAACCTCACTTGGGGAACACATAAGAATTTTTGTAGTTAGGTAGGATCGGGGGGATAGGCATCCAAATAACACCCCTCGGTTGCTTACACTTGAGACATAGCTGTTTTCCATTAAGGAACCAAAATCCCCTAGTATTTTTTGGCACGGTCACAACCAGTTTATCAGAGGGCCTCTCCCCTAGGAGGGTTGAAGTCACTAGACTGGTTCCGGAGGCCTGAGTGGAATACCACAATCCATTCAGTAACTGAAGGCTACCTTTCGCAGTTCTCGGGGTATCCTTGTATGGGGGTACTGTGGTAAAAGGACCAAACAACAAATTCACCTTTTCTGGACGTGTCATGAATGGGGTATCTTAGTTTCCTTTCTTCTAGGATTGACTACCCGGTATCCCTCCCGGTAGGGGGATATCTTTAGCCACTTGGCTCTCCTATCCATATTGTCTGACTTGGATTTCATCACCTTGCAGAGGATATGTCTAGTTGAGTCAGAATACTCTTTAGTTAGGTGTTTGCATGCTCCCTTACCTCCTTTTGGTCTAGTGAGTCCACTATTTTTATTTTTAGGAAACCTGTTGCTTGTTGGTATTCTGACCATTTTTATTGATACTCCACTTTATTGTAGCACAACTGTTACAGTGGGTGTTTTGAGTTGGTTGTTGGACTGAGTGCCATATTTTTTGAGCTCTCCTTCTGCACACTCGGTTGCATTAGGGTTTTTGAGCTGTTTTTCACTCAACACAACCCCCAGATATTTGACACCATTTGACACCATTGAGTCCCCGAGACATTCTCGGCACCTACACGGCGAGCCCCCGCAACACGGTTCACTTGACACCACCTGTCATAGACTTAGATCTTCATCACTTGATACCACTCATCATAGATCTCGAGCTTTGTCACTTGACTCCACTCGTCAATGGCATAGAACTCCGTCACCCGATCTAGATGCCCCCTATTTTACCTCTGATTCTAAGGTGGAGTCTAAGAACTCCATTTACACTACACCAACCAGCCCCATGGCTGGCGTGACTTCCATCCCTTTCTTTGTAGGCACCATTGGTGGAGCATCCACCACTATGCCAGCTACTACACCTCCTTTGGGTATGCCCTCGGTGAGGCCCACATATACCATTCTGATCACTATACCCATTCCAGCAGCTAGCATACCGTTAGCCACTCCATCAGTGACTCACACTACACTTGGTGGTGCAGGACCGTCCCATACCACTTTCGTTCCTCCACTTGGGGGCAACATCCCAAACTTTGCCCCTCCACTTGGGGGCATTGGCCCCAACATGGTCACACCCACTAGTATGTCACATCCTTCTACTAGTTTTCCATTCATGGCTAGCCTCAACCTTCCTGACCTAGCCAGACTGACTAACGATCCCATCAGAAAAGACCCTGCGTGGCCTCACATTCCCACCAAGCTCCCCTCTGACATCCCTAAGTTTAAGGGAAAGGCAGGTGAGGACCCCCAGAACCATATCATGTCCTTCCATTTATGGTGTTCCTCCAACTCCATAGTGGATGACTCTGTCCACCTCCGTCTGTTACAATGCACCTTCACTGGCTCTGCAGCTAAGTGGTACATCGAGCAACCCCATGGGACCCATGCCACCTTCACTTCCCTTGCCTCGACCTTCCTGCAGTTCTTTTAGTTACCTGTCCGCTATGACGTGGGAGTTGAGATCCTATTGTCTTGCAAACAGAACACGGCTACCCATATCATTGACCACATTCATGATGGGCATCGACGCCGAAGCCTCTGCAAAATCAAGTTAGATGACCGTATCTTCTTAGATTGGTTCCTAAAATCCCTCCTTCCTATCATTGCCAAGGATGTGGCATCCGAACGACCCTAGTCTGAAGAAGAGGCCATCCTCAAAGCCCAGCAATTTGACCTCATATACGCCTAGTCGGGTTATCTCTATACCATCATACCTGACGCCCCTCGTGGCAATTCCTCCCAGCATAATGCACCGGGGGCATCCCATGCCGCAGACGGCATCATCGGCCGTATTGCCTCCCATCCCCAACCCTTTTCCATAGCACCTCCTAGCCATGGCCCCGACCTTTCACGAGCTACATCACATTCCGCTGCGACCAATTCATATGCTCCCATGGCACATCACCACCATTCTCATGGACCCTCATGTCCACCTCAGTGCTTTGGAAACGTGTCCCTTGCTTATGCTCTCCTGGTCGTACCTCAGCCGTATTACCATCCACAGGCTGCCCCAGCTCCTGTGTCCTCGCAAGCCCAACCTGCTTATTATCCACCACAGGCAGCCCCTGCGGCAACACCATAGCCTGCTCTGTAGACATATCCAAAACCCCCACAAGGTTAAGAACCTGCGCAACCTGCACCTACATATTATCCTCTGCAGCCTGCTCCAGCACCTGTACAACCCTAAGACCCACCTGCTGCCCAAGGGCAAGTATATTCCCAACAAAATCAACAACAAAACCAAAACAACCAGCGCCAACAGAGCCAGCAAAACCATGGCAAAGGCCATAACTATGGGAACAACCCTCCTTCAGACCAAGGTGGTCAACCTCCCAATCCCCTAGACAACAATAATGCGGCACCTGCCAACCAAAAACCTGATCGGCCACCCAAGTAGGCCAAAAACCCTAACTTGCGAACTAACCATCCTTGTTCTATTTGCAGGGTCTATGGCCACTACACACATGCTTGCCCACATTTGGAGCGAGCTCGGCAACTCTGGGTTGATGATGCCCATCGCCAAGGGCATGCATCTCCTCAAGCGCCGCCCAACCCCCCACCCCCTCAGCAGCCACCTTTGGTACTGCAAAACCCCTTACCAACCCAAGGCGTAGTGAACACTCAGCCTTTGGCTCCCCCTCAAGGCAACGCGCCACCACTACAACAGATCACTTATGCTGCTCCTAACCAACCCATGTTCGACTCAGGTACTCACCACTTGTTGATGATGTCTTCCGCTGATGTCAACCTCCAAACTCGTCAAAACCAATATGGCTCCATGCTTGAAGCCGCTCCCTCCGATAAAAACACTAACGCTCATCCCACCGATCAGACGTTACGTATACCTCCGGGTCCCCTCGATGGCACCTCCAAAGCACCTCGCTTTCCACTTCGTTGTCTCAACAATAACCCCAATGCTCGCGTTGCGTCAAATTACAACATTGTAGATAACTTAGCCCAATATCCCACGCCCATGTCCGCGTTAGAAGTCTTAAAAAACTGTCCTTCACAGCGCAAGACTTTGCTCTCCGCCATTGGTGCTAGTGACCCAAATGATTCACAACTGATGGAATTCGATTTGGACCAATCTGAACCACGCCTGCCTTCAACTATAGCATTCCAAGTTTCTGTTTCCGTTCGGAATCTTATCATCCATCCATGCATCATCGATGAAGGTTCCTCTACATGCGTCATGTCCACATTCGTTTGGCAGAAGTTGGGATCCCCTACTCTTCAGCAGTCCACTACTGCGTTGCAAGCCTACGACGGCCGTTCGGCTCAACCCCAAGGCCTATTAGCTAATGTCCCCATCCAGCTGGCTGGTAAAACCATTATCATTGACATAGAGGTCATCAATGCCCAACTTGATTATAACCTCTTACTTGACCACAACTACATGTATGCCATGAAGGTGGTTGCCTCCTCCGTTTTTCGTACCATAATGTTCCCCCATGACGGACGTGTGGTCAAGGTCGACCAACTCACCTACTACAATCCAAATGCCCCCACTGCACCCAAAATTGTTCTCCCCATGGTTGAACAAACTATTAATGGTGTCGCTACCTCGCTTGTTTCCTCCGTGGGACTGGGAGTTTACTCATATCCACCGATGACATCAACATTCCAATCCATTCCTCCCCTGTCATATGCACCTGAAGTGTTTTTTCTATGTACCCTTTCCCACAATCCACAAACACCTAACAATCAACCACCCTTGTTTCCCAAACCACCATTGGTACCTAGCCACATTGGTGTTACACCCATCCACACAATCCCCTTCCTAGTCCCTCCCTCGAGAGTAGTAAGCGCCCCGATTATGGCTACCCTTAGCCTCCCTGGGTTAACCTTGGGATTACCCGTGTGGTATCTTTCGCCTCCCGTTCCCCCGCCGACACCAAACGTTGTCCTACAACTAGTGCAACCCATGGCTACTACTAGTCAACCACCTCCCATTGTCACTACCCCTTCGTCCTCTACGAATCCCCCCCCTCTTATCAAGCACACTAGGGGCAGAGGCCCACAGCCATACACTGCGGTACCTCCTCCCAAGACAGTTAACCCCCTCTTGTTTTTCGTGCTCCCCCCAAATGCTCATTGTGTGATGACTTAGGTCATTCGACTCATCAATGTCCACAGTTACCTGCATTACAGGAACACATGCAAATGCTTGACGATGACCCCAACATCCCGGTTGTCGAACTAGATCCAACCCCTAAGACTCGTGATAAATCACTACGTACCAACCACCCTTGTGCCATATGCGGTATTTACGGCCACTACTCACATCACTGTCCTGATCTCCTAGATTACAGAGCAGCTCTCTACGAGATGAATAATTTGGACCTTGAGACGACGCCCCCCACAATTGAGGAGATCCACCCACCGGTCTCCTCCCCATCCGATGAGATTAATACCATTTATATGATCTCTTCGACTACCACTCCCTCATCAACCGATTTGACAACTCAAATTTTCTGTACTGATGAGGAGATCCTAGAGGCTCTGACTGCCCTGGATTATCCCTGGGACGACATGCACCATCGTAAGTATTTCCTCCCAGAAGACTCCTCCTCCACCACAGCTACCCAATTCGCGGTTGAGTCCAAAGATTTCCTTCCCACCAAAGTCGAATGGTTTAAGGATCCTATTCCTGCTCCTGATGCCTTTGAGGAAGGTAACATGGCCAACATCTCTCCTGTTATCCACATAGATATCTATGCCCCCGGAGGTGCCCCTGAACTCATCACTTTAGGAGCCTCCTGCAGTGAGTCTGAGATTGAGGAGTACAAAAACCTCTTCCAAGAATTCCGTGATGTCTTTTCCTGGTCCTATACCAAAATTCCCGGTCTTGACCCCGCCATTATAGAGCACCACATTGACACATCGCCTGATGTACCCCCCGTTCGTAAGAAACAACGTCCCATTCATCCTTCCAATCTACCTGCTGTTAAAGCCGAGGTATTGAAACTTCACAAAGCAAGATTCATTTATCCTATTGCTTATACCACATGGTCATAGAAAAGTCCTTCCATGGTCGTCGATGTAAGTGCTGTGAGCCTTTCCCAGATGGTCAGAGGAAAGTCCTTCCATGCTGGTGAGTGTAAGTGCTGAGCCTTTCTCGGATGGTCAGAGGAAAGTCCTTCCATGCCAGTGAGTGTAAGTGCTGTGTGTGTGTGCATCTGGGTTGTGCGCCATGGACGTGGACGATGACGATAATTTGAATATGATGATGTGACAGTATGGTACACAGGTTTTGTAGAGGCATATGATCAGTCTTGAGATGCTCTTGTAGGTTTTTCAGAGGCAGTGTAATCAGTCCTGGGAGTTCTTGCAGGTTTTGCAGAGGCAGTGTAATCAGTCCTGAGGTGTACCTACTTGATGGCTTGCTCGCAGAGATGTTGATGATGTACATCCATCATGAAAAAGGGTTGGCTTTGTAGATGATGAAGACCTGTAGGTGGCAGGCCTACATCCAGTATGAAAAAGGACTGGCTCTGTAGAACTTCCTATGATGACTAGATTAGATATTGATTGAGATAGCAGCAGTAGTGACGATGACGATGATTCAATGACGATGATCCAGTGACGATGATCCATAGAAGAAGACTTGTGCTAGCAGATCTATGTCGAGAAATACCTTTCTAGTTAAGAGGGAGTGTCAATGTATATGTAACTTCGGAATGTATTTCACCTATGTAAAATGTACTCATATAGAGATGGTATTATTCCTCTATATGGAAGTGTCGTCATTTGTATTGACAAGTGTCGCAAGTGTCGTAACTTGTTGTGATGGGTTATTAGACCACCA
Source organism: Larix kaempferi (assembly GCA_027924585.1). Taxonomy (NCBI): domain Eukaryota; kingdom Viridiplantae; phylum Streptophyta; class Pinopsida; order Pinales; family Pinaceae; genus Larix; species Larix kaempferi. Next base: position 2,741,182 of record BSBM01001229.1, read on the forward strand.
AGTGTGGGGTCGACCCGGATTAATGTAACCATGGGTTATTAGACTGATTTAGACAAGTCGGCCCTGATAGTTTATTAGGCTGGTCAGGATAAGTATAAATAGAGAGCGGGAGCTCTCTATTTGATCATCTCATTATTCACTTCTACACCACTCGGAAAGTGGCGCACTATTTGAGGAGGAGGAGTAGCTTCTAGTAGAAGACTATCTCTTGTACTTTGGTTGTATCATTGCTCTTTCTATCTCTGAGGAAGTTGTGGGGTTTTCCACCTTTATGGTTTTCCCCAGTGAAACTCTATGTGTCCATTGTCTTATGTGATTGCTTGATATGCTTGATACATGCTAGATATGATTGATATGTTGTACATGTTATTCTTTCAGTAAATATCCTAGAGTATGTTGAATTAATGCTCAAAATCTAACACATGTCAAATAATCAGTCGTAGTATTGATATATCGTGACCCTATCCTTTTTCCTAGTGGGTTGATTGGTCCTAGAAAGTCAACCGCCCATTTGTCAAAATCTTGTAGCGTCAACATAGGTACTAGTGGCATTTCATCCCTTTGTGATGGTTTTTGTGGTCTTTGGCACACATCACAGGTCCTGGCATAGTTTGTAGCATCTCCATGTACCGTCAGCCACCATAGTGCAGCTCGAAGTATCTTCCTAGCAGTGGCACATCCTCCATAGTGTCCTCCTACGATCCCATTGTGAGCTTCCGCTAGTATTCTTTCCTGCTCATGCAGAAGAACGTATCGACGAAGGATATTGTCTGGCCCCATTTTGTAAAGTTGTCCTGCAATTAGCTGAAAGTTGGTAGCCCACACCACTAACTTCTTTTTTCTGGTTGGTGGTCAATCCTTCTGGTGCGCATCATGTAGTCAAGAACTGGATGATCTTCTCGTAATGGTCATCAACCATCCCAATTCGAAATAACTGCACATTTGGCAAGCCCTTGTCGATGCTTCTAGGTTCCTCTCCTGACTCAATTCAGGACAGGTGACCAGGCCCTACATTTAGTCATCCCGGTTTCACAATAATCTCGAAGTCAAATTCTTGAAATAAAAGTATCCATCGAAAAATCCCCCCCCCCAACACAGGATTGTTGACAAAATATTTCAGTGCCGAGTGGTCAGTAAAAATATTGAAATGGCCTCCAAGTAGGTAGTGGCAGAATTTATGTAGTGCATAGACCATTGCTAGCCCTTCCCTTTCTGTCGTCGTGTAGTTTTTCTCCGTAGTGGATAACTTCCTACTGGAGAATGCAATTGGGTGATCAATCACCCCTTCTCCTGACTAAGCCAATACCACCCCTAGTGCAACTGATGACGCATCCACGTGAACATGGAATTCCTTTTTCCAGTCAGGAAAAGCTAGTATTGGTTTTGTGACCATCTTGTATTTAAGTATATCGAGGCTCTTCTGGCACTCTTCATTCCATTCAAACTTCACACCCTTCTTCAATAGTTTCTCCATTGGTGTTGTGATATCTGCATACCCTCTGATAAACTTTCTGTAATACCACGTATGCCCCAATGTTGCCCTTAACTGCTTTACTGTCGTCGGAGATGGTAAATCGACAATAATTTAATCTTCGCTTGGTCTACCAGCATCCCCTCCTTGCATACAATGTGTCTGAACAGAATGCCGAATGGAGCGCAGAAGATACATTTATTCACATTTAACGAAATTTAATATTTCCTACATCTCTCCAGCATTAAACTTAGGTTTGAAACATGGTCCTTCACTAGTCCATACATGGTCCAATCATCCATATATACTTCAAGGAATTTGTGAATGAAATCCTTGAATGTGGAAACAACTAATCGTGAAAATATTGCTGGGGCGTTTTTGAGACCGAATGGAATTACTGTATATTGAAATCAACTCCATTCTGTTACGAAGGTTGTCTTATGTTGGTCCTCTTTCGCAATGTTTATTTGATGATATCCTGAGAATCCATCTGTGAACGAGTATATTTCTTGACCTCCAATGCCTTCTAGCACTTTTTCCGTGAATGGTGTTGGGAATGGATCATGCAAACATGCGTCATTCAGTTTCCTTAGGTTGATGCAAATCCTGACTTCGCTAGTTTTCTTGTCTTGTACCACCATTGGAGTGATCCATTCAGATTATTCTACCGACTCTATGATGCTTGCATCCAACATTCTCTCTAGTTCCTCTTTCACTCGTTCCTTGTACCTGGGATTGTGACGTCCCCATTTTTACCCTATTGCATTAAAATGTAAATGATGTAATATTGTTATAAAATCGTGGTGAGGAGCTCAAGGCCAAGGCCCCGCGATCGATTTATTGATGCATATGGTTTACTTGCTACCCATGCACAATGGAATTTCGAATACCATGTGAATATGCATTTTAATAAAAATACCCACAACTAGCTTATAATGCAATAAGAGATGGGGGCATGATTTTACAAGGAATTGGGAGGGAAATATTAAAACCCTTGGATCCAATCAAATCAAGCCAAGTGTCAATGAGAGAACCCATAAAACCCTCAACTACCCATGTTGACTTTTGTACCCAATCATTCATTTCTCCCTAGAGTTGGTTAGGGTAGTTAATGCCTTGGGAATGGAGAGGTATGGTTGTCCAAATTCGAGTATGGGAAAGCCACCCTCCATGGAAAAACGAGTTTTGCTCCTTGGGCAAGAAAAGAGCCATGAATTGCTCCCCAAGCCATTACCCATCAATCAGTTTTGCTCTCCCACGAGTTCGGATCTACCTGGGTGTTTTTCTCCATGGATTTCTTGTGTTTTCCTTCATCTTTCAAGCTGGGAAGGGCGTTTTTGTTTTGGTTACCCATGGGGAAGAGAACATATCGAATTTGGGTTGTAATGAGGCCATTTTGGCCATTTGAAACACTCATAACTTATGGAAGAAATTGGGTTTCTCCATGGGGGACGAATTTCCCTTTTCTCAGTTCGTTTGGGTGAGCCACGATTTGGGGAAAACCCATGGCCATCCTGTTTGTAAATCCCATTGCTAGAAATGTGTATCCATGCCCAGTTTTTGAGTTGCTGTGTGTAAGCAAAGGTTGGGGTTGAGATGGGTATCCATTGTTTTGGCTTGAGCTTGAGTGCAAGCATCCAAGGTCAGATTTAGCCTAATAAAACTAGCTATGGACTGGCTTGGCGTAGATGTAGTGATTATTGGGCTGTGTATGAGTATGAATGCCCCCTTTTCCTTGTAAGAATCATGCCCAACTCGGGGGTGTAAGTTGTGTTGAGAGAATTGATGAACACAACTGGCCTATGGTTGGGTGGAATGTTGTAGAGACATAGCTAGTTGTTTGGGAAAATTGCACAATGAAGATAAGTGTTTTTCTGTCTATGTATTTACTTCTACAATGTTTAAATTGATGACTGTTTTCGATATGTTGTATGCATATGATATGTGTGTGGAGGATTTATTTAATTCTGCTGTGTATATGTGTTTGATTTGCATCTGCACACATTTATTTAATTGCTGTGAATCTAATGAATGGGTTGAGTTTTATGAAAAGCCACAGAGATTGGTATCATGTTCCCTTCCTTGAATTGGGTCCACGAGAGGGTACGTTACAGGGATTCAATCGATACGGTCGCTGCTTCACTGGTTTCACATCAGGCTTTAGTGGGATCTTCATTTCTCCTAGTTCCCCAGAAATGCCTGTCATTTCTGAAAATTTTGTTGGGAACAGATCCTGAAATTCGTGTAGTAGATCCGTAACTTTTGTGATGGTCGCATCATCCCAATAATATCCTATGCTTGCAAATTTGGGTTTTTCCACCAACCCAATATTCACCTTCTTGAGGTGCAGTGGTTACTAAAATTTGTCGAAGGGTATCTCGGGTGCTTCGACATTCTGAATTCCTTCTGAATCTGGTATATAAGTGGCTTGTGGATCATCCTCGTCATCCGGTCCTCCCGTCATGTTGTAACATTCCAAAAACATCTCTGACTTCGCGGTCCACTATAATCCCATTGGCTTCTCCATCGAGACTACTTCAAACACCTTATCCCGTATCACCTGCAGTGCGCTATGGATGAATGGGTTTTCAACCAAGAAGTTGAAATTCCAACTAAAGTGGATAGTTATCTCCTCTCATGTAGTCATTCCATGTCGCAGTTCTGCTGCAATGTACCAGTTCCGCGGTACCTCATCCAATGTATGGATGAATGCATGAACCCATTCTTTTCGTGGTCTCGCTCCCCATGTGTTTTGACATTCCTCCAAGTAATCCCTTGGGTCACTCCTTCCGCTGTATTTCCTTCCGCAGTATCCTTCAGTTTTTCTGAACCTAATTTTGATCAGTTGTCGACATCGCAACCAACTCATTATTGTTGACTTGTGCGTTTCCCACCATCGCACTGGCATAGCCTTCAGTGCTTCCCCTAATGCCAAAAACCTCTGCGGTTCTGCTACTCTCTCTTCAAATTTGGTGATGAATTCAATCAGGTTGGGCAATACTTCATATGTCGGTAGTTCGCAGGCTTCTGTCGCGACCCATCTTAGTGAATGGGTGATGCATGCACATCTACGAAATGATACTTCATGCAGTCGATTCTACTAGTTCTCTAGTGCTTCATCAGAATATGACGATGCCGAGCTACCACTCTGCCACCCCATTTCTTCGTCGGCAGTGGTATTGATATAGTAGATTGTTCCATCCTTCCATGAATTCATCTCGCATTGGTTCGACATACCGCTGTACTTATGTTGGATCTAGGGGTGTAACTACCCTCATGTCGCGATTCTCAAACGACATTGTTCATTTCCGTAAATTGATCACCGCTTGGTTCTCCATCACCGAATCTATCCCCAACAACACCGGATAGGGGCTCATGTTATCGAATATTCTATCACATCAAAACTAGCAGAGGTCTTGATTCCCTCTATCTCGACTGGGATGTGACATAGACGACCAATGGTCGTGACCTTAATTTGGTTCACTAGTCGAAGTTGTATTAGGGACCATACCAACTGTGGCTTCCCCATTGTCTCCCATGTCTATTTTTTCAACATATTCACGTCCGAACCCAAATACATAATGATGGAATCGACATCGAATGCACCAATATGCGCATTCATCCTTATCTCCCTTCCTGTCTTATTTCTATGTAGCTGATTCACTATTCAGATCTTTCATCCATCCTCTGATCGGTGCAATAGGCTATCTATCTCTGCTAGCGCATCCTGGTCTTTTGCCAATTCCAAGCAGCTTTCTAAGAAGTCCCTCAAAGTGTTGATCTTATTCTGTGAGTTCATTGTGTCGAATGCCAATGACATATCATAAGTGGGTTCTTTCTGGCCATTTGGTGGTTGCCTCATTCGTCTCATTGTATCTTGTGCTTCCAAAAAGATGTCCTTTTCTGCCTCCACATCAAATCAAACCTGTTTTCTTGCTGTCAGTCAGACACTCAACTTTGGCTTGTCTTCTCCTGTCGCAGCCCCTCCTCTAGTAACTACTGCGACGTTCACTGGTCGATCCCTTATTTCTGCTGAAATCTTCTGTACATTTGGAGGTGGATTTTGCCCCTGATTTGGATTTGGTGGAGGTGGAGGTGGATTTTTATTTTTTCACTTCACAATTAGCTGGGGACAGTCCTCAACACTGTGGTCCGGTGTACTACAATATTTTTATTATGGAATTGGGCTCAAACAATCTCTTTGATAGTTCCTGACTTGACCACAATTATAGCACACTACTAGCCATCAACCTTGTCCAAAAGTTCCTCCCTGACCGAAACCTCTCCATCAAAGTCCACAGAATCCTCCTCTGAATCCTCCTCATGGTTGGCCATATGGATGTTGGTTGTACTGTATAGTCTGATACTGTGGTTGGCCATATTGCAGCTGGGGTTGACTTTACATTGACTGCGGCTGATTATAATGGAGCTACGGTTGATTATACTTATGATTGTAGGGCGGCTGCTGTTGACTGTACTGTGGTTGTTGTTGACTATACTAGGGTTGCTTCTGTGCCAGGGGTTTCTCCTCCCCCTTCATAAAATATGTATCTGTGGTTATTTCCTGGAGCAATTCGTATGCCCTACAATCCTTCTCTTTGTGTCCAATCGATTGACAGAGCTTGCAGAACAAGTTGACTAGATCTGACACCATTTTTTACAAATATACACATTCTTCTTGTCGATGTCCCCTCGTCTAACAAATCCGACACCATGGCATTCCTCCCTAGCTAAGCGGATTTGGTGCACCAGATTGTAAATACTTGTAGAATTCTGGGCACTGGTCCTTGTGGCGTCCTTCTGATTTGCAGCGGGTGCACCATATCTCCTCTCACGCCTCTTTTCCCTTCTTAATGTCTTGGAGTTGTATCGCCAAATTTTCCAATTGCACTTGAATGTGATTCATGCCTAATCCGGCTTCCCCAACTGGTGAAGCCTCCAATTTCATTGTGATTTCCAGTGCTTTCAACTAAGATGTAATCTTCTGTTGCATCAGTGGCCCACGAATGTGTCGTACTAGTCCTGTAATGAACCACTCTTTGTGATGTACGTCGCTCATCCAAAATCTGACTTTTTCCATCAAAGTTTTATATCTTTGGTCAAACTACCACACTGATTCATTTGGGATTTTCTTAATCTCCTTGAGTTCCATGATGTACTGTGACTCAAATTTTGACTTTCGGAATTCATCAATTAATCCTGCCCTGTTCTACAACAGTGTTTTCTCTGGATCTCCTGTAGGCACCTGTATGAATTTCATGAACTAGTCTACTACACGACCCCTAAAGGTCATCGCTAGCTGTCCCTTCTTGATGTCACTGTCCTGGACCTATTTTACCGTCCATACCACTTTGTACAAAAACCAATACTGTTCAGGATCCTCGGTCTCGTTACCCTGGAAAATTGGCATTTTCACATCGTCTCCTACCATCCTTGATATCCTACTATTATTTACTGACCCACTACTTTTACCATTGTTCTGACACTTCGAAAAACACTACGATGAACTTATGTTTCTTCCTCCGAAATTTGGCGTAGTGTGTGGGGTTGTGGGTATGTTGTAACTTTAGGGCTATCCTTTGGCTTCAGAGGTATCCTGGTCACTTCCTTTGTCGTAGTAAGGTCGCTTCATTCTGTGTGGTCCCTTTTCATATTTCTTTTTTCCAGTCGCCTCAGGAGACTCTCTCTCAATCTCAGTCCTCCTCTTCTTCTCTGGCCGCTGAAACCTCACCCCACTTCGCAGGGTATGACAACCTTCCTCATTTTCCCTTAATAACTCATCATCACTCATGTCCATCTACCCCACATCTTTCTACCAGACCCACATTCACATGGTACCTGTTGGCACAAGATAAGTCCGCAGGAAGTGCGGAAGCCAACAGGTGCGAAAGAGTCATTCCACGAAAGAAGGACTATTCGCGGTGTTCGCAGAAGCGCAAGAATTGTTAGATTAGTTAAGTCGATCATGTGGACCATTTTGTAACCAAATAGAAGCATATAAATGGAGTAGAATTGTAAGCCTAAGGGAAGCCAGTTTTGGATGATTGATCATATCTGTCGGGTTTGTTTTGTATCCGCAACATGGTGTATTGACAGTTTTTGCGAGGTTCATTCCACAGGATTGTTGAATGAATGGAGATGTTTGGTTATGGTGTAATCTCTATCTTTATTCTTATGTAATGATGCGATGATGAATGTGAAATATGTTATGTGAATGTTTTTATATTGACTGATGCGAATATGCTATAGGTTTAAGAAGTGCTGCTAATCTGAATAAGTATGTCGAATATGTTGTTCCAAATGTTTGTTGAACTCTGCGAATGATAAGTTAATAGCATGTTGTGAATATTATAATACCTGGTTATTGCAAGGGTAATTTGTGTTGAAAGCATATCCTCAACTTCACTGCGGAAACTTGGTTCCAACAACCCCCTTATCCATCTTGGGTGAGACTACACTTGCTCCGCAAGTGTTGCTGGGAAGGGTTACACTTTTCTGGCTGGTGCATAAGGGAGTTTGGGTTGATAGTTTATTGGAGACAGTGTGAAGAGAACCGTTGTCAAAAGACGCTGCATCAACAAATGGTTCCGTTTCTGGGACCCTAAGGAAGAAAAGAAGAGGATATGTTGTGGCATCCGACAAAACTAGAGATCCAAGAGTGGTTCGACAAGAAGGCAGAGGAATTCGAATAAAGTGAGAAGCGAGATCCTAAAAAAACAACAACTAGTTGGTTACAAAGATACATCTACTCATATATCCATGAAATATTCTTCTGTGAATACCCGGTGTTTTTGCATGAGTGGCTAGCACAACTGACGTTCCGAAAGAATCATTGCCAGAATACTGAACCTGATTGTTGGACCCTAGAGTTGGTCTGACAGCTGAAGCAATTCAATAACAAGGTATCACGAGCTGTTGATTTTTGGTTAGACAGTATCCTCGAAGGGTATGGGGCTGAGTTCGTAGTAGATACTATCAATTCGTACAGTGATGCCGAAAGGAACTTCTTCAAGTGGCCAAGAGGAAGATTCCTGTCATCATTAAAACTGTGGATTAAAATGCTTTTCTACGAAAAAGCAATATTAAGGATGTCTTCTTATGAGTAGAAAGTCGGTGTGTGGAGGGAAAAGGTATCGCATGAATGCGGATCTGACGGAAAGATGTGGGGTAGATGGACATGAGAGACGATGAGTTTCTAAGGGAAGCTGACGAAGAGTGTGGTACCTTGAGGAGTGGAGAAAGATTCCAGTGTCTTGAGAAGAAGGGGAGGACTGAGAGAGGGTCTCCTGAGAGGACCAGAATGGAGAACTACGAAACAGGACCACAAGGGAGGAAGTGACCTTATTGCGAAGGAGACATTGACCAGGCTACCCCAGAAGCAGAAGGATATCAAATCATAAGTTACCACATACCTTCAACCCCGCTCACTACTTTGAATTTTATAGGAAGAAATCCAAACTACTTGCGAAGTTTCCCTACGTGCAGCGGTAAGAGTAGCGCTTCAAGAAACAAAAATAGTAGCAACGTTAGGATGGCAGATGAGGCGAAGATACCTACCTTCTAGGGAAATGAGACAGAGGATCCCAAACACTATTGGTTCATATGTGAAGCAGTCTGGACTGTGAAATAGGTTCAAGACGATGCTATAAATATGGGACAGCTGGAAATGACCCTTAGGGGTCGGGTGTTAGATTGGTACATGAAGTTTGTAAAGGTTCCAGTGGGAACAATAGCCAAAACATTGGTGCAGGTCATAATGACGATGATTGACGTATTTAAAAAACCAAAATATGAGTCGCAATATGTCACTAAGCTTAAGGATATTAAGCAATTCCTGAATGAATCGGTGTGGGAATTCGACCAGTGGTACAAGATGCTAATAGAAAAAGTGAGTTTCCCAATAAATGAGCTGCAACAAAAAGAATGGTTCATCACAGTAATGGTACCGCATATTCGAGGACCACTGATGCAACAAAAATTTACGACATAGGAAGAAGCATTAGAAATTGCGATGAAGTTAGAGGCTTCACCAATCGGTGAAGCAGGGATAGGAATGGACAGAGTCTAGGTGCAGTTAGCCAACTTAACACTTCAATGGGAGGATATCAATAAGGGAAAGGAAACCCACAGAGACATATGGTGCACCATATGCAGAGGTGAGGGGCACCATAAGAACAATTTCCTAGAATTCCGTGAGTATTTGCAGTCAGGGGCACCAAACCCCCTTCGCCAAGGAGGCATGCCATGGTGTCCTGTCTGTCAGACTAGAGGGCATTGACCGAAGGAATGTGTATATCTACAAAATATGGTGTCAAAGCCAACAAACTTATACTGCAAATTTTGCCGATCGGTTGGTCATGATGAGAAGGACTGCAAGGCCTATGACCTGTTGCAAGATCGGATAGCATACATGTATTTTATGAAGGGAGAAGAGCTGCTGGTGGTGCAGCAGCAACCCCAGTATAGTCAACTGCAGTTTAACCAACCGCAACAATACGACTAGGGGTAATGCAAGCAACCGCAATATGGGAACCCGCAGTATCCACCACTGCCGTATGGCCAGCCGCAGTATGGGAAGCAACAGTATCAACAACCGCAGTATGGAAAACCAAAATATCAACAATATGGACCACCATGCAAAGGTTTTCGGGAAGGATTCCGCAAAGGTCGAGGTGCTGGTATGGGACCTGGAGGAGCTGCTGCATAGGGAAGAGGTCCAATCATCTGTTACAATTACGGATAGCAGGGGCACTACCAGAGAGATTATCGAAACCCAATGCCACAGCATACATACTGTAGTGCTGTAGATCATAGTGTAGAGGACTACCCTCATCTCATTGCGAAATGGAAAACTAAGCATCCACCGCAGAACCAAAACAAAAAAAATCAGAATGCGCCATCAGCTGTGCAGATGATATCGACAGAAGCCAGGGGTAACCATGCAATAGTTGGAATAGTGACATGAGGAGGGGCAGTGAGGGGTGGTGATTGGTCACACACCAATGTTAGACCAACACAGCGGAAGCAGGTCATCTTCGACGTAGAAGAAGAAAGGGACATCTTTTTGAAGGAACATGATGCAATGAGGAATAGGAGGAAGCTACCTCTTGAGGAAGAAATCTATGACATGCCACCGACGTTCAACTCAACGAAGTCGTAAAGGAAGGAAAACTCTCTAAAATCCTTCTTGGAAAGTTTCCTAGACTTGGAAAAGGACCCAGATGCACTAGAAGAAATAGCCAGTCTACTGCAATGACAGGGAGGTACATGAATGGAACAAAGAGTTAATCGCATACATAAAAGGAAGACAGGAAGGGAGATGTGGATGTCGGCACAGATCAGAGAATTTGATGTCGTCTCCATCATTCTATATTTGGGTTCGGATGTGAATATTTTGACCAAACAGACATGGGAGACAATGGGAAAACCGTGGATGACCTGGTCACCAGTTGTTGACCAAGTCGTGACCTCACAGTCGATAGGGGTCCACTGACTGTCGACCCATACCACAGTCTCCCTGGGCACCGGCCCGGGCAGGTTTGAGCCCACCCGGCAACACCCGTAGAGCAGATGAGGTCTCACCCGAGGCATCCAGGAAGAGGATACAGAACCATGTTTCCACCGAGGGAGGAGGCAAGTTGCGGCAATATGATACTAACATCAATTCCAAACATTCATCATGAAGCTAGTACATTGCAGCATTTAATATTACCAAAAACAGAGATCGCACATTACTTTAATCGCAGCATTTTCACATAGATAGATAACACATCATTTCGGCATTCACATTATAGCAACATAAAACATATAATTGCATTAAAAGGAATTACATAAACACACAGATTGCACCAAATCATCATCCTTATATTATTGTGGCAAACCAAAGGCAGTACATGAATCTCTACACAACTCCTGCATTATCTTCGCATACAGCTCTATCTCTACCTCTCCTCTATTGACTCTTCTCCTCCTAACACTTACAATCCTTCTATATTTATAGGCTTCCGCCTCTTACAATACTTGTCCACTTTCCTAACCGACACTTATGGAGAATCGACTAACTGACTTGGTCTAGTGACCCAAAAACCCACATACCACGGTATAATGACTTGATATTACAAAATACATGACCCAAAAAACTGCCAAGTGCGGTATACTTGACTCAATATTACAAAATGCATGGTCCATGTGACCCAAAACCTGCCAAGTGCGGTATCCTTTGGTACCAAATGCTCCTTTCGCGCCTTCATCCAACGTGTCGTGGTGTCAGTAGTACCGCGATCTTTCCTCATCAAACCGCCTGCCAACAGGCCCCCAACACAATCTTGTGGCTCGCCCTCGAGCCATGTCAACTACTGCTGTTCTTGCTGTCTGGATCATGAATTTTTGTCTCCTTCTTTCGGCTGTAGAGATCCTCGGCTACCAATTCTGTAAGCCCTCCACAAGAGTAGGAAACCCCCAACTTGTTGTCGGGTATATCGTGAACTCATCCTCCAGTCACATAGGAAAGTGCAAACCAAAAATAAAAGAGGACAAACAGTACCAAGGGGTGAGAACGGTGGATGACTCTGGCACATCTATTTCGCGCCAGCGCCCGTCTTTTACTGAGGTCAGGGAGCTACCACCCCAACCAACATTCTGATAAAAAATAACACAACCCTTCAAACAACCACTACATACTGAATCATGCGGGACCGACCAGGGGTCCATCTCACTGTCGATGCGTACCGCCGTCGCCCTGGCACCGGCCTGGGCATACACAGCATAAGTGCATCTGTGGTATCAAGACGCTCAGGGACACTCATCGTTCAGGCTCGCAGGGCCCCTGGGGTGCTACCATGGGACACAGAGTGGAGCATTTCCACAGCCTCCTTGGAATTCCTCAAAACTCAACTTGCACAGGGTTCAAACAACATAAGCACTCTTGGTCAGAACAACTTATGGATGGCGAACTACCAACTTCCTTGGGTACTTATAGGCGGAACCTCCTTTGTCGCGACGGGGGGAATGATGGCCTGGTACCTCTTCATCTGTGTGCAAGAGCCGACCGACTGTCATAGTGGAGGGGGAGACCATGCTGCCAAAAAAGCTCCCACGTGCCACCATGTGAACTACCCCGCTGATCGTCCCGGCCCAGCGTGCCATGTGCAAAACATGTTGTGGTCATGTGTGAACTTAGCCAACTCAGTCAGGGGCAATCATGGGAAGAGAGGGTGGCCAGTAATCACACCATTTCTCTGTACTTTCCCAAATCCATTGTACGAAATCTGTCATCAAGCCTGATCACAACACCATCATGAGTCTCTGACTACACTAATCTGGAGGCACAAGCCTTGTTTGCTTGCACATACCCTCTTCTGTCGATGCATCATCTACCACCAAAAAACATGCAACAATCATTAGCATTTTTTTTTCATCCAATGCGACTCAGACATCGCAATGCTCCAAGCCCACACGAAAGGGATTCAACTTGTGACCATTTACCAACTTGGGGAGCATCCCCCCATCCAATCGCTGCAACTGAATCGCTCCTCCTGAAGTAATACTATTGATGCGGTAGGGACCCAGCCAATGCATCTGCAACTTTCCTGGATGTTTCATAAACTTACTATCATATAGTAGCACTAAGTCACCTTGCTGAAATTGCTTGTGTTTAATGTGGCGATCATGCCATGCCTTATGGCGATCCTTCTCCACCCCTTGATGAAAGCCAATGATAAAGTGATCTTCTTAGAGCTCCACCAATTATGCTAGTTGCTCGTCTAATGCTGCAACATCATCCATGCTTGTAATAGCCGCAATTCGTAAACTGGGGACAATGTACTCCATAGGCATAATGGATTCTTTCCCATCTACCAGCTTGAAAGGTGTCTGACCAGTCAACCTTTTACATGTGGTGCGATAGGCCCACAACACCGCTGGAACTTTCAAATCCCAATCGTCCCAGTTCACATTACACACCTTTGTTAATGCATGCTCCAATACCTTATTAAATGCCTCTACCATCCCATTCGACTGTGGGTGATAGGGTGTACTCTTCTTGTGTTGAATTTGCAATTACTTCGTCAATGCGCTGATAGTGCGATTAAGAAAATGGCTGCCTTGATCACTCAACAATATCTTGGGACAACTGAAACGAGTGATAATGTGGTTGAACAAAAATCTAGCAGCCTTTGCAGTGGAGCAGTCAACTACAGGTGTTGCCTCAACCCATCGGGTCAAGTATTCTGTTGCTGTGATAATATACTGCACACTTGTGCATTTCCCTGGTGGATTGATCGGCCCTACAAAATCCACAACCCATTTTTTGAACAGTTGTAATGTCACCTGTGGTAGTAGTGGCATCTCGTCACGTCTAGATGGATTGCTAGTTCATTGGAAAACATCACAAGACTGTGCATGGTCTGTTGCATCATTATGTAAAGTGGGCCACCAAAGCCCTGCACGCAATACCTTCCGGGAAGTCGCCCGACCGCCATAATGTCCTCCGACAACTCCACCATGTGCTTCAGCCAATATCTACGCTTGTTCATGCGACAAAACACATCTACTCAATATCTCATCAGCACCTAATTTTAAAAACTCTCCTGCGATTAGTTGAAAGTCAGCAGCCTTGAAGACCAATTGCTTCTTCTGAGTCGTGGTAAATTCATCGGGCGCAGTGCCGATCGCCAAGAAGTGAAGGATATCATCAAAATAGTGATCAGCAATGGAAACATGAAATAGTTGGGCATCCGACAATACGTCTTCGATATTAGTCGGTTTCTCCCCTGTTTCAATCCGTGACAAATGATCTGGTCCAGCATTCAACTGCCCCGGCTTCACAACGACTTCGAAATCAAACTCCTGAAACAAAAGTAGCCATAGGCAGATCTCCCCCCCCAACACAGGCTTATTGACCAAGTATTTTAATGCTGAATGATCAGTAAACATTTTAAAGTGGCCACCCAACAAATAATGCCTGAACTTCTGCAGTACGTAAACCATAGCCAGACCTTCGCGTTCTGTTGTAGTGTAATTGCATTCGGCTGAAGACAGCTTCCGACTGGCAAAAGAAATGGGGTGATCAATGTCACCGTCACTTGGTTGAGCCAATACAACTCCTAATGCAACCGATGAAGCATCAACGTGGAAGTGGAATTCCTTACTCCAGTCTGGAAAACCAAAATCGGTGCCAATGCCATCTTCTCTTTGAGGGTTTCGAAGCTTTCCTGACATTTCAGGTTCCATTGGAATGCCGCATCCTCTTTCAACAACTTCTCCATAGGGGCAATACTTGTAGCATATCCCCTAATGAACTTGTGATAGTATCCCGTGTGACTTAAGGTCACGCGCAATTGCTTAACTGTGGTTGGTGGTTGCAACCCCAAAATAAGTGCAATCTTGGATCGATCAACCAACAATCCCTGCTTACACACGATATGACCCAGCAATATCCCAAACAGAGCACAAAAAATACATTTATTCAAGTTCAACGATATTTAGTGCTGTCGACATCGCTCAAGCATCAATCGTAGATTAGCCAGATGATCCCTAATTAACCCATAAATAGTCCAATCGTCCATATATACTTGCATAAAATTTTGAATAAAATATTTGAAGGCGGCAACAACGATCCGGGAAAATATCGCAGGTGCATTCTTCAAGCCGAACGGCATGACCGTGTACTGAAAGAAACCCCATTCGGTAACAAAAGTTGTCTTATGGCGATCTTCCTTGGAAATAAGAATCTGATGGTATCTAGAGAATCCATCAGTGAAAGAGTACATCTCCTGGCTACCCACTCCTTCAAGTACTTCATCAGTAAACGGGGTCAGAAAGAGGTCATGCAAGCAAGCATCGTTCAACTTCTGCAAATCAACAAAAATGCACACTTTGCATGTTTTCTTGTCCTGCACCACCATAGGGCCGATCCATTCTGACTCTTCCACATGTTTGATATTACCAACATCCAACATCCGATCAAGTTCCACCTTGACCTTTTCTTTATGTCACGTATTTAACCGATAAGGTCGTTGTTGGACTGGCTTAGCGTTTGGTTTCAATGGAATCCTCATTTCTCCTAAATCACCCAGGATTCCCTTCATTTCAGAAAACTTTTTGGGAAACACGTCCTGAAACTCATGCTGTAACTCGGTAACCTTACTCATCATCTCATCGTCCCAATAATCCCCAACATTCACAAACTTGGGAGTAGCTTCAGTGTCGATATTCGTTTTGCGAAGTTGCAACGGCTGATTGAAAGGGTTACTTGACGCAACAGGTGGTACCACATCGCGACTTCCTTCAGATTTGGGAATGTTAATATTCCGGGGGTCATTATCATGCTCTAGCTCTCCACTGACGTTGAAGCACTCCATGAGAGACTACATCTGACTGTGGGTGTGCGGATCAACAGATCGTGCCACCAGAACAACCCAAAATATCACATCGCAGATGAGCTACAAGGCGTTATGGACATCTGGGTTGGCATCCGCAAATGTGAAGGTATGAGTGAAACTGATCGTCAACTCACCCCATGTTGTAATGTCACGGCGCAATTCAGCTGTAGTATACCATGAGCGCGGTATCTCCTCCAAAGTATGGACAAAATCATGAACCCATTCATCTCTAGGTCACATGATCCACAATCGTTGACACTCCATCACATGATCACCGAGATCAATTCATCCATCATACTTACCAGTGTGATAAACCTCAGTATTTCCAAATCGAAGCATCATCAACCTTCGACACTGTGACCAATCTTTAATGAATTTCTAATGTGTCGCCCACCAGCATGCTGGACCAGCTTTCAATGCTTCCTCCAAGGCCAACAATCAGTTGTGGTTTTGGAACATGGTATTCAAATTCTGCTACAAAGGTGTCCAAGCCAGGAAACCCCTCATAGATAGGCAATGTGATCGTTTGTGTTGCAACACAACATAAAGATTGCGTAACTAAACCGCACTTCCAGACTGATACTTCATGCATGCGATTTTGCCAATGTTCCAATGCATCATCAGAATTGGAAGAAACAGAACTCTTGCTACACCACTCCAGCTCACCGTGGATAGTGGGATGAATGTAATCCTCATAAATATTAAATGCATGATCCCAGCTAGTGTGATCGTCATCTTTGACTAGCTCAACATGTCGGTGTCCTTCAGCTGGATCCAACGGAGCGATAACTCAGAAATCGCGGTTCTCAAAAGTTGATTATAGCTCCACTATCATTAGCCCATCCTATCCCCAATAGCGCATGATAGGAGCTTCCTCCATCAACTACCTCAATGACATCGAAGTCAGCATAAGTATTCATTCCCTCAATATCAATTTTGAGCGGTGGAACTCGCCCAATAGGTGTAACCTTCGCATGGTTAGCCAACCGAAGCTATATAGGAGACCAGCTCAATGGGGGAATCCCCATTTTCTGCCACGCCTTCTTGGTTAAGATGTTAACATCCGAACCAAGATCAAGAATCACAGAATCAACATCATAATCACCGATCTGAATATTCATTCACATTTCCTTGCCAGTATTCCGTCGCTATAAAGAATTGACTGTCGATTCTTGCCGTCCTTTCGGAAGTCGCTGCAACCATCCCTCAATATCAACCAGGGAAACTGTTGATGTATATGTAACTTTGGAATGTATTTCATACATGTATGTTGTATGTACTCCTATAGAGATGGTATTATTCCTCTATACGGAAGTGTCGTCATTTATATTGTAAGTGTCGTAACTTATACTTGATGGGTTATTAGACCACCTTGTTGGGGTCGGCCCTGTATAAGTCATGTGGGTCAAAGGGTTATTAGAACACCCTATTGGGGGTCGGCCATATGGGTTGAAGGGTTATTAGACCACCCTATTGGGGGTTGGCCTAGTCAGCATTATGTTATGTGGTTAAGTTGGAGCTACATGATTTATGTAAAAGGCAAGTCAAGTCAAGTATAAATAGAGTGAGGGAGGCACTCTATTTCATCACTCACTTCTCACTCATGCACTCAAGGAGGAATGGCGCACTTATGGAGGAGGAGGATCTATTGCTAGGATATGTCTATCTCTTGTTTGGGTTGTATCATTGCTCTATCTATCTCTAAGGAAGTTATTGGGGTTTTTCACCTTTATGGTTTTCCCCAAGTAAACCTTTGTGTCTCTTGTGTGCTTGCATTGTTGTCTCCATGATTGATATGCTATAGATATGTTGTACATGTTGTTATCTCAGTTAAGATCCTAGATTAGATTGAAGTAAATTCTGAAAATTTAACATGGTATCAGAGCTAGCCTGAAAGAAGGCATGATATGGCATGTATGACATTTGTTGCACTTACGATGCTAGGGATTGATATAGCAAAAACTAGTCGTCGTAGCACATTCGCTATAAATCCGTTTTGGAGATGGTTTCGGATCTGAAATATTTACAGGTCAAATATTAAATCTCCATGTACCTTGTGTCCAAAGGAAAACCTCTAATTCGTTGTACTTTGTGATTTATGATCTGTACAATATAGGGTTTCTGCCTCTTCCAGATCTGAGTCAAAATTAGGTGACCTTGGGAAAAAGGTCATAACTTGGTCTAGGAAGCTCTAAATGAAATTTTGTAAAACGTGACAGGTAGTACACAGACTGTACTATCTTAGGAAAGGTTTTCAGAGTCCGAAGTTGAAACAGTGACACGTGGCACGCCGTACAAGTTCGCTCTCCTGTATTATCCCATAAACAGGTCACGTTGCGACACTTGGCATAACTATCTCTCAGAGAATCCAATTGAGGTCAGACCTATCAGGATGAAAAGATAACAGGTCGGGATATCTCAGGAAATGTTTTCAAAGGCCGAAGTTGAAATAGTGACACATGGAACGCCGTACAAGTTCGCTCTCCTGTATTATCCCATAAACAGGTCACATTGCGACACTTGGCATAACTCTCTCTCAGAGAGTCCAATTGAGGTAAGACCTGTTAAGATGGAAAGATAACAGGTCGGGCTATCTCATGAAAAAAATTTCAGACCCTGTGGATCAAAAAGTTCAGAGGTACACCAGAAACAATCAGGTACATATTTCTGTCAAAACATAATTATTTTTGAGTACTTTTATTCATGGCTTCCGGAATTTAGGGCTTCGGAGAGTTTTGGAATTTTTGTAATCAGAGACCACGGCTAGATGCTAATCATAAAAATAAAAATTTAGAGACCAAGATAAGAATTTTTGGTTGGGCAGAAGGCCGGGCTTGATCAGACCCTAGTTCGGGACTTTGATCACAAAAGTGGAAAATTAGGGCTTCTGTAAAAATGGGAATTTTTGAAATCTGTGACCACGGCTGGAAGCTCCTAAGAAAAATAGAAGCTTAGAGCTTTGGATCAAACCTTTTGATTGGGCAGAAGAGTGGGCTTTATCAAACCTCAGTTCAGGGTCACGTCTAGTGAATCTGGATGTTTCAAAGGCAAAATCGAGGAGTGAAACTTTGCAGTTTTCAAATTTTGAGCATACCAGCTTGATCAGCTCATCAAGGCGCATATTTCTATCCTTTCAGAAGTTTGAAATTCAAAGTTTGAATTTTTGGGGTTTCTCTGACAAACCCTGATCCAGCTCCAGATCCAGTTCTTGCAAATCAAGTGGATTGGGTTAATCCTAGAAGAAGATGGATTGATCACCTGCATAAGTGAAGAAGTTCCTGTTTCAGAGGGAGAGGAGGCTAGGGCGTTCCATAAGAAGATTACAAGCAATCTTGATAGGTATGGCTTACAGGTATATTTCATTGTTAAGTTTATCATATGTTTGTTTTCATATCATTACAGTACAATCTTGATTAATTACTGGACTTGTAATATCACCTTAATAGAAGATATTCATTGATTAAGGTTTTGACACTTATGATTGTACTAATGCATTGTGATGTTGTATGAGGTTTATGCTGTTTTCTAACACAAAAGGTACACCAAGAAAGTCAAATCATGTTCTACTTCAAGAACATAGGCTCATGGTGACATGAAGACAAAGATTCATCCATTGTCATGGATCTCATAGAAGATCCATTTACGAGGTATGTATAACTTGGTTTTATAATGGTTAATCTATGAGATATACAGGTTACTAGCACAAGTCACTGAAGAGAACCAGAAGAAATTATGCGGGTATGTTAGACATAACTAGCTAGCATGCTAATCCAGGTATGTTTTTCCTATATCAAGCTAGAATCCTACCTTGTGTTAGGATCTTATACTATTGTGTTGTTGATAATGATTATTCATAGGTTGAATAATCATGGTGGTATGCATATTATATTTCGTACCATAATTGATGATATGACTAACCAGAAGAGTCCTATGATTAAATAAGAATATGTATGAATAAAAGAAGACTTCCTTTAAACCTTGAATACTAATGTTTATTATCTGTGTTTGAATTGATCCTGACTATACATGCTTGAGATTATTGTGTTTTGATAAATTATACTAATGAATTATGTATGAGACCTAGAGGATAACACAATGATGATACTAACAAGAATGCATAGCGATCGAGAATGTATATAAGTTCAAGGACAGGTAATCCAGGAAGCAAAGATCAAGAGGGAGCACATTGTAGTGGTTTCTGCAAGGATGCAGATATTCAGAGGGAGTTGACCACTTCTCACAATCCACATAAGAATGGAGTTGCAGAAAAGAAGCAAAGACGGAGAGGGAATCAACCCAACAAACACACAAAGATAAGTATTTGAATTATCATTACTTGCATATTTTATTGTTTAAATAATACTGTTCAATAATGTATATAATGATGTTCCTAAAATTAGTTTGTGTATTATGCATAATTAGAATAGTTGCATTGATGAACAGTATACTACTAATATGCATGGGTAAGTGGCCTATCGCACTGTACAACATTCCATTGCTACTTATCTAGAATGAAACCTCTTTGCTAACATGTTGGGAGTTGTGCACACTCTTAACAATGTTCTGATAGAGATTGGAAGGCATCTAGAAAGTTACGGGATATGGATAAATGTTGTATTGAAGCATTGAATAAGATAATTGCATGACTGTATGACATATTTCTTTATGTTTAAGAATTTGTTCTGAAAACTATGAGATGTTTTCTAATCATGCAATTTAACTCATTGTGTAGGAAAGATCGTATGCCATCACCTACAAAAGAACTACAACATTTGTTCAGCAACAAAATTATCTACTGAAGATATTGAAGTTCCCAGGATACGGGAAGAATGCCATGATCCGTCAATCATGAAGAATGATGTTTGGGATGCGGTCCCAAGAGCTGAAGGAAAGTCTGTTGTGACTTCCAAATGGAACTATCAGATCAAGCATGCTGCAGATGACAACATAGAGAAATATAAAAGTGATGAAATAGAAGATACACCAGATGGATTTCAAGACAGCCTTCTTGAATGGTGTAGTCATATATGTGTGCAGAACTTGGTAGGATAGACAGCTTTCTATCCAGTTTGGGCTTTACCAAGAGTAAAGCGGATTCCAACCTTTACTACAAGGTTGAGAAAGGCAATCCAGTGATACTACTTTTGTATGCGGATAAACTGTTTATTACAAGTGAAGATAGATTGATTGCCGACACGCAGTGGAAGCTTGCTGCCGAGTTCGAGTTGAGGAACTTGGGGATGATGCACTATTTGTTTTTGGCATGGAGGTGTGTCAGAGTGATGGAATCTTCCTTGGACAAGGGAAGTATGCAATAGAGATCCTGAAGAGGTTCGGGATGATGGGATGCAAGGCTATGGCCACATCTATGGCATCGAACCTGAAGAGTCTGTGTGATGCTTCATCTGAGCTGGTTGATATCACTATGTATCGTCAGATGATTGGGTCCTTGATGTACCTGACGAACACGAGACCAGATATTTGCTTTGTGGTGAACACATTGAGCTAGTTCCTGATGGATCCGAGGAGTGCTCACCTGATTGCTATAAAGCATGTTCTGAGGTACCTGAAGGGTACAGTGGATTATGGGTTCAAGTATGAATCGAATCAAAAGTTTAACCTACAGGGTTGTGTTGATTTAGATTGGGATGGAAGTGCTGCAAATAGGAAGAGCACATCTGGGTGTTGCTTCAGTATGGGATCAGGTGTGATCTCATGGTTTAGCAGGAAGCAATCTTGCGTGGCACTGAGTACAGCTGAGGCAGAGTATGTTGCAGCTTGTCTAGCTAGTTGTGAGGCAGTATGGCTACGGAAGCTACTGTCTGAGTTATTTGATCTCCCGTTGGATGCTACTGGTATCTTCTGTGATAACCAGAGTTGTGTGAAGCTGTCTGAGAACCCAATGTTTCATGACAGGTCGAAACACATAGAGATCAAATATCACTATATCAGGTATATGGTGTAGAGAGGAGCTGTGAAGCTCCTGTATGTTGCGACGGATGAGCAAATTGCAGATGTGCTGACGAAGCCACTAGCCAGAGTGAAGTTCGAGTACTTCAGAGAGAGGCTTGGCGTTCTTCAGATCGATGGCACTTCGAGGAAGAAGTGATGGACACATGGCTGAAGCCATTCCAAGCATGTTGGAAGGAGGATCCTTCACATGGCTATGGATGTAAGCGCTGGATGATGAGCATCAGGATGATGTTCTGGTTTCTGTTGGATATGATCAGTTGGATCATTTATATGTATGTATGCATCATGTTGGATGCTGGATATGATCAGTTGGATCATTTATATGTATGTACGCATCATGTTGGATGTTGGATATGATTAGTTGGATCATTTATATGTATGTACGCATCATGTTGGATGCTGGATATGATCGGTTGGATCATGTGTATGTATTTTGTATATGCATCATGTTGGATGCTTGTACCATGTATCTGTATATGTATTAGGTGGATATATTGTATGATCAGGTAGATCATGTATATTGATATGTATTAGATATGATCAGGTAGATCATGTATGTTGATGGATACATTGTGTGGATAATGTATCTATGTATCAGGTGGATACACTATGTATGATGATATGTATCAGGTAGATACATGGTGTGCATCAGATGGATGCATTGTATGATCAGGATGATCATGGATGATGAGCTTCTCCAGATGACATGCAGTAGGATGTTGCAGTGATGATGATCAGGGTGATCATGTGTACATCAGGATGATGTATGGTGAGTATCAGGTTGATACTCTATGGTCGTGGATCAGGTTGTGCAGGTAAGCATGTAATTTGTGCCCTAGGAGATTTGCAGACGGTCTTTCGAGGTTTTTCCTATGGCATGTAATTCGGTGCCCTGGGACATCTGGAAAATGCTCTTTCGAGGTTTTTCTTGGAAGGACATATAATTTGTGCCCTGGGAGATCTGTAGATAGTCTTTCGAGGTTTTGCCTATGGCATGTAATTCGTTGCCCTGGGATATCTGGCAGATGCTCTTTCGAGGTTTTGTCCTATGGCATGTAATTTGCTCCTGGGAGATCTGGATAGGATGAAAAAGGCCTCAGATGCTTCAGCCAGGTTTTTCCATGACCACATGTAATTTGCTCCTAGGAGATCTGGACAGGATGAAAAAGGCCTCAGATGCTTCAGCCAGGTTTTATGGTGAGATCACATGTAATGTGCTCCTGGGAGATCCGACAGGTAGAGCCGTGTGCCCGTAACGACCTACGATGCTTCAGCCAGGTTTTGTGATGGGTCACATGTAATGTGCTCTTGGGAGATCCTACAGGTAGAGCTGTGTGCTCGTAATAGCCTGGGATGCTGTAGCCAGGTTTTGTGACGCACGTAATAAGTCCTGAGAATTCCACAGTATGGCCAGTGATGACGAAGACTTGCAGGTGGTGGGCCTACATCCAGTATGAAAAAGGACTGGCTCTGTAGAACTTCCTATGATGAATAGATTCAGAGATTGATTGAGATAGCAGCAGCAGTGATGATGATGATGAATCGATGATGATTATCCAGTGATGATGATCCAGAGAAGATGACTTCTGCTAGAAGACCTTTGTCGAGAAATACCTTCCTAGTTAAGAGGGAGTGTTGATGTATATGTAACTTCGGAATGTATTTCATACATGTATGTTGTATGTACTCCTATAGAGATGTAATTATTCCTCTATACAGAAGTGTCGTCATTTATATTGTAAGTGTCGTAACTTATACTTGATGGGTTATTAGACCACCTTGTTGGGGTCGGCCTTGTATAAGTCATGTGGGTCAAAGGGTTATTAGAACACCCTATTGGGGGTCGGCCATGTGGGTTGAAGGGTTATTAGACCACCCTATTGGGGGTTGGCCCAGTCAGCATTATGTTATGTGGTTAAGTTCAAGCCTACATGATTTATGTAAAAGAAAAGTCAAGTCAAGTATAAATAGAGTGCGGGAGGCACTCTATTTCATCACTCACTTCTCACTCATGCACTCAAGGAGGAGTGGTGCACTTATGGAGGAGGAGGATCTCCTGCTAGGTTATGGCTATCTCTCTTGGTTGGTTGTATCATTGCTCTATCTATCTCTGAGGAAGTTATTGGGGTTTTTCACCTTTATGGTTTTCCCCAAGTAAATCTTTGTGTCTCTTGTGTGATTGCATTATTGTCTCCATGATTGATATGCTATAGATATGCTGTACATGTTGTTCTCTCAGTTAAGATCCTAGATCATATTGAAGTAAATTTTGAAAATTTAACAAAAACTAGGTCTCGTTCCAATGACAGAAAGCTTTCAAGGAACTTCTGCAGTATCCCTGGTGATGGTCAATCGACGTTTGATGTGGCATCAAAGATAGGTGGCATATCAAAAACAACAGCCTTACCGCGGTCTTTCTCCAAAGTGCAATGTGCCTCTAGGAACGTCTCCCATTCTGCATCAATGTCAAAATTTACCGTCTTCTAACCAGCTAATTGAATCAATGGTCGTGAACCATCTTCGCTAGTCATCTTACCTCCACGAGTGACAACAACCACCGAAGCATCTTGTGGTCATGGTTCTGTAGAAATAGTCGCAATATTAGCACCCTGCGTATGATTCTGTTACAAATTCCCTAGTTAATTTACATTTGGATTAGCGTTCGATGGTGGTCGCGGGGGCTGGTTCTGCACTAGTTGCTGCACCGGGTTCTATACCGGTTGTTGCACTGGGTTCTGTAGCTGCGGGGTGTTCCTAGCCTACCATCTTGCAATCAACTGTGGACAATTCTTGACCGTATGATCATTACTAGAACAAAACATACACTGATTCTGTAGCAGTGGGCAGTCGTGCTGATAATGCCCCCATACCGCATAGTGGTAACATTGAACAGGTCCTCGACCACCTCGGCCTCCTCCTCCATGACCAAATCCACCACCACGTCTGCCCCGGTAGCCGCCCTGCTGCTGATACTGAGGTTGGTTAAAATACTGTTGCATGGGTGCTGGAGGCATCCCTTGCCCTTGTGGTGCATACTGTGGTTGTTTCACATACTGAGGTTGCGGAGGGTTCACCAGTGTATATTGCACTATGAACTACTGCGGTACAAACTGCATCTGTGGTTGAGGTATTGGTTGAGTTACCTGCGGCTGTAGTGGTGCAGCGCGCTGATCATATTTGACATAGACTGCATCACACATTCTCTCCTGTAACAACCCATATGCACGACAATACTTGTCATCGTGACCCACCGAATTGCAAAACGTGCAGTAAATATTTCACAAGGTTGTGACCATTTTCTGCATGTACAGGAAATTATCATGAACGTGTCCAAACACATGGCAAACACGACACCATGGCATACTGCTGCCATTCAACGGGTTTGGCGCACTTGACACCAAATAATTATGAAAATATGGGCAATCATCTTTCATATGTCCCTCTCGTCGACATCACGTACACCATACTTCATCGCGTTGTTCCTTGTTCTTCTTTAAATCTTGCAATTGTATGGTCAAATTAGTGAGATGTGTCTGTATCTGCGACATCCCGGCTACATTATCTCCAATCGGTGATGCTTCTAATCGCATTGCGATTTCTAGAGCTTCGCTCGGCATCAAAATATTTTGCTGCATCAACGGAAGCCAAATGTGGGGTAGCAGTGCCACAATGAACCATTCTTTATGTTGGATGATGCTCATATCAAAACTAACCTTTTCCATTAATTCCTTGAATCGCTGGTTGAAATCCCATACCATCTCATTGGGATACTGCTTAATTTCCTTTAATTCAGTAATATACTGGGCCTCCGGCTTAGGCCATCTAAATTCAGCAATCATCCCATCCCGAATCTCATTCAATGAATTCTCAGGGGCCCTCGTAGGGACTAAGACAAACTTCATGAACCAATCTAATGCATGATCTCACAGAGTCGTGGCTAACTGTCCTTTCTTAACATCGTCATCAGTGATCTTTTTCACAGTCCAGACTACTTCACACAAAAACCAATATTATTCTGGGTTGTCTGTCACACTTCCATGGAACAACGGTAGCTTAGCATCATCGCCTGCCATCTTGGGCTTCCTTCCTCCTGTCGCAATGATACTACTACCAATTAACTTTTGCAGTCTCAACGTACTCGGCGGTGTCAAAGTAGTTTTTCTTGCTGGTTGAGAGCTAGTGAGTGGAGGTGTGGGCACATTGGTGCTGGGGTTCGGTCCTGCCTCTATCCTGGGGGTAGCTTGGTCATTCCTATCAGGACTGTGAGGTCACTTCATCCCGTGTGGCCTTCCTTCACAGTCTTGTAGTCCGATCACAGCAGGACCTTCTCCTATCCTCTGCCTCTTTTCCTGTCAGAACCTTTCTCCTCCCCTCGTAAGGCCACTTTCTTCCTTGGCTTCGCTCATAGTCTCCTCATGGTATGCACCCATCTACCCCTTTACCATTCCATGTGTCCTTCCCCAAAAGTCGCGGTACCCACGACCTCCACCCACCAGGCTGTCTACTGATCAAGGTGCATCTTCAATATACCTTTATCGCAGATTAGCATCTTAATCGACAGTTGGAGCGACATCAGAAACCTTCCCCTCGGTTCGTCAAAGAAATATCTTTCCGCTTCACTATAGGATTTCTTCATATCGACTGCAAATTCCGTAATATACCCTTCTAAGATGCTATCGAGCCAAACTTCGACAGCCCACGATGCCTTATTATCAACTTCCTGGAATTCTTGAATCAATTCCGGGGTCCAAGTCATCGGTTCACCACCTTGGAAGTTCTTCTTCTCGAAGGTTAGCTTCGACAACCATTCATATAGAATGAACGAAAATTCACAGAAAAACCATTCATGCGGTCCATCATGAATATATCTTCCCACCCAGTGATCTACTGTCAATCGCGTGTTCTGACTTTTTTCTTCAGCGAACTCCTGCAACTTCTGATCGAACCATTTTTGTATCTCTAGCTTCGTCGGGTTCCACAACATGACCTCCTCTTACTTTGTACACGGTCCTAGCAACAGAACCATTTGTTGACCAAGTCGCAACCTCACAGTCGCCAGGGGTCCACCGACTGTTGACCCATACCACAATCTCCCTGGGCATCGGCCCGGGCAAGTTGGATCTCACCTAGCAACACCCGCAGAGCGGATGAGGTCTCACTTGAGGCATCCAGGAAGAGCAGACAGAACCATGTTTTTACCGAGGGAGGAGGCAAGTTGCGGCAATATGATACTAACAACAATTCCAAACATTCATCATGAAGTTCTAGTACATCGAAGCATTTAATATTACCAAAAACAGAGATCGCACATTACTTTAATCGCAACATTTTCACATAGACAGATAACACATCATTTCGGCATTCACATTATAGCAATAGAAAACAGATAATTGCATTAAAAGGCATTAACATAAACACATAGATTGCACCAAATCATCATCCTTATATTATTGTGGCAAACCAAAGGCAGTACATGAATCTCTGCGCAACTCTCGCATTATCTTCGCATACAACTGTATTTCTACCTCTCCTCCATTGACTCTTCTCCTCCTAACACTTACAATCCTTCTATATTTATAGGCTTCCGCCTCTTACAATACTTGTCCACTTTCCTAACTAACACTTATGGACAATCAACTAACTAACTTGGTCTAATGACCCAAAAACCTGCATACTGCGGTATAATGACTCGATATTACAAAATACATGACCCAAAAACCCGTCAAGTGTGGTATACTTGACTCAATATTACAAAATACATGGTCCAAGTGACCCAAAACGCGCCAAGTGCGGTATCCTTTGGTACCAAATGCTCCTTTCGCGCCTTCATCCAATGTGTCGCGGTGTTAGCAGTACCATGATATTTCCTCATCAAACCGCCTGCCAACACCAGTACAGCTGCGACTGGTAAACCAGAGTAAGGTCACCCCACTCAGTCGGGTATGTCAACTTCCAGCTGAAATTGAAGGGCTCTGAACGTATGCTGA
This sequence comes from Larix kaempferi, assembly GCA_027924585.1. Lineage (NCBI taxonomy): Eukaryota > Viridiplantae > Streptophyta > Pinopsida > Pinales > Pinaceae > Larix > Larix kaempferi. The sequence continues at coordinate 2,768,994 of BSBM01001229.1, forward strand.
TTTTGATGTCATTGAAATTGTGGATAACACTAGTCCCTATCCAGTACTACTAGGGACAGACTGGGCCATGGAGAATCAAGCAATTATCAATTACACCGGGATTTACTCGTCAGAGTTCATCCTCAATATACCCTTTTCGCAGATGAGCATCTTAATCCACATCTTTAGTGACAGTAGAAACCTTCCACGGGGTCCCTTGAAAAAATTTCTCTCCGTGTCGCTATATGACTTGATTATGTCGACAACAAATTCAGTAATATACCCCTCTAATATACTATCCACCTAGATGTCAACAAATGTAGATGCCTTGTTATCCACTCGCTTCAACTGCTGGATCAATTTAGGTGTCCAGTGTACAGGTTCACAACCCTAACAATTGTTCTTCCGGAATGTTAATTGTGCCAACCACTCATGCAACAATATTGGAAATTCGCAAAACAATATCTCATGGATGTCAGAGTATATATTTATGCAACCACTTAGCCGTCGACCATCTGGGTTGGCGATTCTCTTCTTCAACAAACTCTCATGCCTTCTTGTCAAACCAATCCTCGATCTCTGGTTTCGTCAGATGCCACAACATGTCCTCTCTTTTTCTCTTCGCACTACGGTCCCGACAACAGAAACATTTGTTGACACGGTTATGTCGGCAGGGGTTCACTTCACACTTCTTTAAACAAACACCAACCAAACACCCTTAAGAATCGACCCAGAAAGGCTTTACCCTTTCCAGCAACACCTACAGAGGAGTTAGGTCTCACTCGAGATGTTCAAGGGGGATGTAGGAACCAAGTTTCCGTAGTAGGGAGAGAACATGCATTAACCCTTACTTAGTCGCTACAGAAACTAGAGATCTTCCTTCACATTATACTAACAATTCACATGTACATTTGACATCCACATCAACAACAAGTAAATACCATTCACATAAAATTACTTCACATATGAATTGATAGAGCAACAAAACCTTAAACACATCGCATCATTAAGATAACATTCATCATTCATAACATAGTGACACAAATAGAAACACATAATAAAGACATAATCAAACATCCTCATGCATTAAATAATCTCAAAATCTGTGGTACAACCTTCGTAGGAACAGTTCCAAACGACTTAATGCGAATCCATATATACAAAGCAAAACTTTTCGAAAGCAGAAAAATACAACTTATCCAATGGATCTTCTATATTCTTCGATTCTAGGATTGATGCATGTCTTTTACAATTTGTGTTTATATTTATAGATGCCTAAGGAGGTTACAAAATGGTCCACATGACCAAATATAACTAGCTTTAACCAAAACTTGAGCTTTCGTTGGCTTCTTATCCTTTGCAAATGGCCCTTTCCTTCGGTGATGACCCCTTTGTCGCTGTCGGATTCCGCACTTTATGCGCTCTAACCCCAAGGCAACAATAAGCTAGCCACTTTTCATTTCCTCTAAGGAATTCAAATTCTTCCTATTGTTATATAAGGAGGTTCACAACTCATTGTTGGATAGTTGGACGGTTAATAAACCTGCTATTTGATCATTTGTATCTCTGGTTTTTGATCATTTGTTTTCCAGAATTATTCTTGCACATATTTCTTGCATAGTAAGCTAAATATTTCAATTGTGAGGTAATCTACAGTAGCTAGATCCTGTTGTGATAGATATTTTACATGGTATCAGAGCTCTTGGAGATTCTATTCAAACGAAAGACTGTTTTACAAGTGCACCAAAAGTAGTGGAGAAACCACATAAATACTAGGGGCCATTGCCTTGAATCCATTGGAGAAATCCTTTGGAGTCTACCCAGGGTGTGATGCTCTCCCAAATGCCTTATATCAAGCAGGGTTCAAATCAGTTAGTGTATATCCCCTCCTGAGTGATTGAGAGTTTTATTGAAGGTACAACAACTTCTACATGGATTCGAAAGTTCCTCTTCTTACTCCATTCAATTATGTTGAGTGGAATCCTAAAATGTGTGCATATCTCAGGATACAAGGTTTCTATGATGTGTCCATTGGTGCCGAGAGCGAACCAAATTCTTATAAAGAGAAAAATCATTGGCTAAATAATTGTGACAAAGCATTCAGATCTATGTGTCTAGCAGTGTCTCCAAGCATGCACTACTTGATTGATTCTATAGACTATCCATTTGAGCTATGGTTCAACTTGGATAAGGCTCTTGATAAGCAGAAGAATGATGCATTGAGTGAGCCTATGGACACCTCATAATGTTCTCTCCCTCCTAATGTATCATCCTCTACTCTCTTTGATGAAGTTGTTCAAGAAGATCAAATGGAAAAATATTCAACACAAGTTCCTATTGGTACAGATCTCTTTGATTCGAATGCTTCCTCTACATGTTATGAAGTAGAATGTGAAGAGACATCATCTATTGCACAAGATGTTACTGCTAATTATGAAGATACAACAAATGGAGAAGCTATTGTTGAAGAAGAACTATCTCTACAGTCGTTGTTCTCCCATCATACTTATTCTATTGAGGATTCTCTATCAGTTATTGCTCTAGAAGATAAGCATTATTCATATGATTTTACTAATGTGAAAAATTGTGGTTCCTTGGATATTTTGGAGTCTCTATAATATTATGGAGTTCATGCATTCACACTCCTTGGTCCGATGCCTCCTCTCACTTCCTACATGGTCACATGCACACTTCCTCAAGCTACTGTTGAAGATGGAGACAACATGCATTCGCTTGGGTTTATGCCTCAAGCACATCAAGCTTCATATGGTTCGAATTTCAAGCTTTTGGACCATATACAAGAATTTGGAGTTGATCTCCAAAACCCTTTGTTCTCTCATGAGTTTTCACATTTAAATTCTGAGGATCATCAGTCAGTTGTTGCAACTCACTTTCTGTATGGAGTTGATGCATTTGGCATTTGTTTTCAGAGTTACACAGAAGATGGAGGACATTATCATTCACTTGGGATTGATTCTCAAGCTCATCAAGTTTCATTTGGATTTGTTTTTGCCACTTTTGGTATGATTATCAAGTCTAAAGAGTATCTACTTGTGCTTGCTTCCAAAGTTGCAAAGATAAAGCATTTGATCCAAGCATGGGAGCAACATCCACTTCATCCAAAGAAGAAGCTTCCTTCAAACATATGATCAAGTTAACACCTAATTGAGTTTTGGAGAAGTTTATTTTGGTGAATTTAATGTCCACTTTAGAGGGGAGGTTTTATTTCCCATGTGGTTTTCCTCCTTACCTTGGTTATACGGACAAATAAAAATTGATGTTGTAAAAGGTGACTTGAGCCTTAGTTTCCAAGGCCTTATTTTTTATTATCTACAAAAGTATAGCTTATGGGGGGGTGTTAGAACATTATTACACCTCAGGACCTTATTCATATATCATTTGATTGATTAATTGGTCCAAAACAGGTTAATAATTACAATCCAAGGCCGTTAGAAGTTTGTTAGAAGTTAGTTAGGGAAAATGATGGCTTATCCACGAACGTATGTGCCAAAATTGGTCAATATAGCTATTGGGCGACCTCTTAATGGACACCTCTAGAATTTAGTACCACTATCTGAGCAAAGGTGCCATGTTTCCTTGTTTTAAGGATTCTGTCTTTGACTTAGGCACCCATGCATTGTATCTAGTCATTTTGGCCCTTATTTGACTATTTTGGCCTCTCCTTGGATACCTAACCTCCACCCAATCACCTCCTTCACATGTGTGAGCCTCATTGATGTGTTCCCATGCTCACCCAATGTTCACATGGACAATTTGTACCAATTTGGGATAATTTGGGAGCCTTTTGGTTAACCTAGGGGGGATTGAGGTCCAATGTAAGATAACCACTTGTCATAGCCTATAAGGCATTCAAATTATTCCTATTGTTATATAAGGAGGTTCACAACTCATTTTTGGATAGTTGGACAGTTAATAAACCTACTATTTAATCATTTGTATCTTTGTTTTTTGATCATTTATATATTACTGGTTTTTGATCATTTGTTTTCCAAAATTCTTCTTGCACATATTTCTTGCATAGTAAGCTAAATATTTCAATTGTGAGGTAATATATAGTATCTAGATCCTACTATGATAGATATTTTACAATAACATGTGTATTCATATACCCAAAAAAATATTACTCATCAAAAAATAATCTAAGAAGCAACTTGTAATGGCTAGCAAATGTTACAATTTGATTTACCTCTGATACCATAGGCATGGCCACTACTTCCAGCAGGCGGCTATAGCCCCAAAAAGGTTTCCTTTTATTGGATTGGATTTCTTTTATATCATCCACTAGAAAAAAATATAAAACTGATTTTATCTTCAAAATTTATTTATTTATGTTTTATTTACCAAAAATAAGGCTAAAGGACACCGCCCTGACTTGGTAATCAGCTAGTGGCAGTGCCATTCAGAAATACTTATAGAAAATGACCAATATGGCTTGTGATGACCTTTCAGTTGTTATATTTTCATCATTTAATTCAATAGATCTAGGATCTTAACTGAAATAACAACATGTATAGAATATCAAGCATAAGAGACAAGAGACAAGAGACACAAAATATTTCACCGAGGAAAACCAAGAAGGTGAAAAACCCCGCAACTTCATCAGAGATATCATAAGCATTAATACAAGGATCACCATGATTAAACCCAAGATATAGATATCTTCATCAGCATGCTCCTCCTCCACTTGTGCGGACCCTCCTCTTCTCTCACTAATACGAAGTGAGTGAATAATAGAATGTGTAAAATGAGAGAGACACACTCTCTATTTATACACTAATTCACTTGTCTTTTAACTTTAGCTAGGTCGGCCCCAGCTTAACCACTTAAAATAATGTTGACTGGGCCGACCCCCACTAGGGTGGTCTGATAACCCTTTAAATCACATGACTCATACAGGGCCGATCCCATCAAGGTCGTCTAATAACCCATCAAGTATAAGTTACGGCATTTACAATATGACTTGTGACACATACAAGTACAACTGGCAACACTTCCAATTGGAGGATAAATACATCTCCGTTGGGGATACAATAAAGTACAAATACAATATACAAGTGAATATCTTCCGAAGTTACAAATACATCAACACTCCCTCTTAACTAGGAAGGTATTCTCTTGACACAAGTCATCAATACATATAGGAACAAGTCTTCAATTCTGGAGATGGATCATCGTCACTGGATCACAGAGCATTATCACCATCATTGCTGCTGTAACTGACATATTGATCACTGGGCTATCTCTGAATTCTTCTCGTCATAGGAATTTCTACAGAGCTATCCCTTTTTCATGCTGGATGTAGGCCTAGCCTCCTGCAGGTCTTCATCATCACTGGCCATACTATGGAATCCTCAGGACTTATTACGTGCGTCACAAAAACTTGAAAGAGTATCCCAGGACTGATTACGAGCTTGTTGCTTAACCTATTGGATCTCCCAGGGCGATATTATATGTGACCACCACAAAAACTTGAAAGAGAATCCCAGGGCTAATTACGAGCACACAGCTCAACCTATTGGATCTCCAAGGGCGCTATTACATGTGGTCATGGCAAAACCTTGAAAGAGCATCCTAGGACTGATTACGAGGACACAGCTCAACCTATCAGATCTTCCAGGGCACTATTATATGCCATAGGACAAAACCTCGAAAGAGCATTTTCCAGATATCCTAGGGCGCTATTATATTCCAAAGGAAAAACCTCGAAAGAGTATTTGCAAACCTCCCATGGCGCTATTATATGTCCTCCCAAGCAAAACCTCGAAAGAGCATTTTCCAGATATCCCAAGGCGTTATTATATGCCATAGGAAAAACCTCGAAAGAGTATCTGCAAACCTCCCAGGGCGCTATTATATGCTTATTGCACAACCTGTCCACGGCCACGGAGTATCAACGTGATACTCATGATCATACTGATCATCATCATATAGTACATCATCCTGATGCACATCATCATTGCATGATCATCCTGATCATCGTCACAGCATCGTCCTGATACACATCATCTGGAGTATCGTCCTGATACTCGTCACATATGATCATCCTGATCATCGTCATAACATCATCCTAATGCATGTCATATGGAGCATCATCTTGATACTCGTCACATATGATCAACCTGATCATCATCATAGCATCATCCTGATGCATGTCATCTAGAGCATCATCTTGATACTCATCATATATGATCATCCTGATCATCATCGTAGCATCATCCTGATGCATGTCATCTGGAGCATCGTCCTGATACTCGTCACATATGATCATACTGGTCATCATTATAGCATCGTCTTGATGCTCATCACACAACGCTTACATCCACAACCATGGGAAGGACCCTCCTATCACCATGCTTGGAATGGCTCCTACAAATGTGTCCCATCACTTCTTCCTCGAAGTATCTTCTATCTGAAGAATGCCAAGCCTCTCTTTGAAGTACTCAATCTTCACTCTGGCTAATGGTTTCGTCAACACATCTGCAACCTGCTCATCCATTGCAACATACAGGAGCTTCACTGCTCCTCTCTACACCATATCCCTGATATAGTGATATTTGATCTCGATGTGCTTCGACCTGTCAGGGAACATCGGGTTCTCTGACAACTTCACACAACTCTGGTTGTCATAATAGATACAAGTAGCATCCAATGGGAGATCAAATAACTCAGACAATATCTTCCTAAGCCATACTGCCTCACAACTGGCCGAACAAGCTGTGACATACTCTGCTTCGGCTGTACTCAGTGCTACATAGGACTGCTTCCTACGTAACTGTTAAAATTCAATATGCTAAGACAGAAAATAGTAGCATTACATTCCATTTCACAATAATAGCATATACATGATCACTGAAGAAACAACAAGCATAGCATAAACACAAGAGACACAGATTTATCCTGGGAAACCCTCATGGGGTAGAAAACCCAGCAAAGCTTCCTCAATATAGATGACTAGCAATATACAAAGATGCAAACCAAAGACATGATCTCCTTCTACACCATAGAAGACCTCTCCTCCACAAGTGCGCTACTCTCAAGTGAGTGAGTGTGTAAAATGAGGAATACACCTCCTCTATTTATACACTACTCCGACTTATCTTTTACACAAAACATGCAGGCTCGTATTTAACCAATGGGTTAAATACCCCACTACAACTGACTGGGCCGACCCCTCTAGGGTGGTCTAATAACCCTTTGACCCACATAACTCATACAGGGCCAACCCCCACTAGGGAAGTCTAATAACCCGAGTTACCACATTCCGACGGAGGAATAAACATCTCCGGATATACAATAAGATCTTCATGGAGGAATGAATAATCTCTGGAATAATAAAGTACAAATATAATATTCTTTGAAGTTACAATATCTCAACACTCCCCCTTAATGAGAAGGATATTATAACAGCATCTGCATGAGCAAGGAGTCATCAACATCATACATGATACATCTATAAATCATTGGAAGCTTTCTCAACATCATCAGTAACTCAACCAGTTAATGGAATATCTTCAATACTGGGACATCAACATCTTTAGTACTGAGTCTTTATCTTGTGCAGCACTCAAACAGCTACAACAATATCAACATCTGAATCCTCACAATCGTCAGCATTGTCATCACACGATCATCAGCATCGTCATCACACAATCATCAACATCGTCATCACACAATCATCAGCATCGTCATCATACGATCATCAACATTGTCATCTAGATCAATATGATCAGCATCGTCACATCATCTCGATCTACAGCATCTAGTTCATCACGATCTACAGCATCTGGTTCATCTCAATCTACATGATCAGCATCATCGTCATCTAGATCAACTCAATCAGCAGCATCGTCATCTAGATCAACACGATCAGCAGCATCATCATCTAGATCAATACGATCAGCAGCATCGTCATCTAGATCAATAGTATTAGTATCCACACCAATACAAGTATACACATCATCAATACAAGTATCCACACAATACAAGTATACATCATCAATACAAGTATTCACACAATACAAGTATATACATCATCAATACAAGTATCCACACAATACGAGTATACACATCATCAATACAAGTATCCACGCAATACAAGTATACACATCATCAATACAAGTATCCCCACAATACAAGTATACACATCATCAATACAAGTATCCACATAGTAGCAGCATACCCTGCAACACACACGATCATATTACAGGATGATCAATCCTGCTCTTTTTAGGACATAGGTCCATGGATGATGCAATCCTGTCATGTACCTTTTGAACCGAAGTCCAGGGATGATCCAGTCCTATCATGTACCTTTTGAACCGAAGTCCAGGGACGATCCAGTCCTATCATGTACCTTTTTGAACCGAAGTCCAGGGACGATCCAGTCCTATCATGTACCTTTTGAACCGAAGTCCAGGGACGATCCAGTCCTATCATGTACCTTTTGAACCGAAGTCCAGGGACGATCCAGTCCTATCATGTACCTTTTGAACCGAAGTCCAGGGACAATCCAGTCCTATCATTCCATTCTCGGAGACCTCTTGTCTACGGCTCACTTCACAGGACTATGGTCCGAGGACGATACAATCCCCTTACCTGTTCATTCAGGATTTTGTTCTCGGAGACATCTTGTCTATGGCTCACTTCACAAGACTATGGTCCGAGGACGATACAATCCCCTTACCTATTCATTCAGGATTTTGTTCTCGAAGACATCTTGTCTACGGTTCACTTCACAGGACTATGGTCCGAGGATGATACAATCCCCTTACCTGTTCATTCAGGATTTTGTTCTCGGAGACATATTGTCTACGGTTCACTTCACAGGACTATGGTCTGAGGACGATACAATCCCCTTACCTGTTCATTCAGGATTTTGTTCTCGGAGACATCTTGTCTACGGCTCACTTCACAGGACTATGATTCGAGGACGATACAATCCCCTTACCTATTCATTCAGGATTTTTATTCTCGGAGACATCTTGTATACGGTTCACTTCACAGGAGTATGGTCCGAGGACGATACAATCCCCTTACCTGTTCATTCAGGATTTTTATTCTCAGATACATCTTGTCTACAACTCACTTCACAGGACTATGGTCCGAGGACGATACAATCCCCTTACCTGTTCATTTAGGATTTTATTCTCAGATACATCTTGTCTACGGCTCACTTCACAGGACTATGGTCCGAGTACGATACAATCCCCTTACCTGTTCATTCAGGATTTTATTCTCGGAGACATCTTGTCTATGGCTCACTTTATGACTAAAGTCCACGGATGATACAATCCTCTTACTCTCGGAGACATCTGTCTGCGGATCACTTTAGGACTAAATTCCACGGATGATACAATCCTCTTCTTTCTCGGAGACATCTTGTCTATGGCTCCTTTTAGAACATATGTTCAAGGATGATGCAATCCCCTTGTCACCTTAGACCCTGTATAAGGACCATCTACCAATCTTTCTGTCGACATCACCAATATAGGTATCCACATCATTGACCTCACTGTCGATGTGGGAAATCTCATCATAATTGAACACATCACTCCCCCTTTCGAGGAGGGTCCTTCTAAACTATATTAAGTTTGTCTTGGAAAACTTTACTTGAGGTAGAGGTTTGGTTAGTACATCGGATCGGTAGAGGTTTGGTTAGTACATCGGTAACTTGTTACAAATTCAACCTTTATGGTTCCTTTCTGCACCATATCGTGTCATATCTCTATGTGCTTTGACTTATCATGGAACATTGGATTTTATGACATCTTGATACAACTCTGTTTGTCACATAGGATCACAATTGGGTCTATCTCTAAGTCAAACAATCCTGTATCCATACTGCTTCACAACTAGCAGAGCAAACAACCATATATTCCGCTTGTGCTAAGAGCCATACTGGACTACTTCCTGCTAAACCACAAGATCATGGTTGTTCCCAGACAATAACATCCTCTCGATGTGCTCTACCTGTCTGATACACTTTCTGCTCAATCAACATCTGTGTAGTCATCTGAAGTCATGATCTCCAAGATAGCATAGTTCAAAGTCTATCGTATCCTTTAGGTACATGAACACATGCTTTGCAACTAATAGGTGAACACATCTAGTTTCTACTAGATACTGACAAAAGGTATTCACAACAAAGCATATATCTGACCTAGTATTTATCAGATACATTAGTGACCCAATAATTTGTCTGTACATAGTTATATCCACTAACTCTGAAGAGTCATTTGCTAACAGCTTCAGGTTGGAATCCATGAGAGTGGTCATTCCAACACATCAAGTCTTCTCAAGATTTCTCAGCATACTTTCCCCGGTTGAGAAAGATTCGTTACGAGCCTTGCCACACTTCTAGACCTAGGAAGTAATGCATCAATCTGAGATCTTTCATTTTCATTTCTGTTATGCAACCATCTATCTATGCCATCTCTCGTTAGATGGGTCTACTGATATGAACCTCAACATCATTCGAACTCTGAGGTGAGTTCCTTCTTGTATCCATGTCATCCGTGCATAGAAGCCATATTCAACCTTGTAGCAAACGTTGAGATCCACATCACCCATGATGATCATTAAGCTCATCAATTGATTATCGATCCTGGGTACCCATACAAAACCTGATTCACACTTCTTCTTTAATTACACCATTAAGAGAATGGTCTTATCTATCCACTTGGAGCAAACATCTTGTCATGATTCTCTTCCTCTTTCTAAGAGAATCTTCTAGCCATGAGCCTTCTATATTTTGTTTGATTTGTAAATCTTCTTGTTGAACATCCATCATTTGTTCAGTGTTCATCATTCTTCATGATCTTTCCTACAAAACAAAATTAAGTACATGATTAGTAACACTTCATAATCATGAAATCATGTTGACATGATAACCTATTATGCATACAGATATCATTTACGTAGTTATGCAACTATCTTGACCAATACTTTGGCACAACACTTTTCCATATACTGTATGCATACAGTGGCTATCTAGATGCCTTCCATCTCTACCAGAACATACTATCGAGAGTGTGCACAGTTCTCAGCATGTCGGCAAAGAGGTTTCATTCTAGACAAGCAACAATGGAATGTTTGTCCAACTTACCAATCATATGCATATTAGTAGTATACTGTTCAATGCTCTATGAATGTTTACACTCAGCATGATATATTATAGGAATACAAATATGCATACAACCTATTACAGACAATATCATTTACTATTTCAAATAACAATTCAAATACTTATCTTTTATGTTTGTGTGGTTTCCTCCAGCTTGATCTTCTGTATGTCTTTTGAACTTCTATTCATTCTTTACCACTGTGCATGCTCAAGTGTCATCCTCATGATCTCATACACAAACATACATTCATTAGTATATTCTCAACATTATAGTTCTAAATAATCTTGAAAAATGTATAGTCATGATTATAGATAATATTCAAGGTTTCAGGGAAGTCTTCTTTTACTCAAGCATATTCTTGTTTGATCTAGTTAGTTAAATCATCAACCAAGATAAGAGACATAATATGCATAAACCCTTGATTACTAACCTTATGAATAAGCAAAACCAATCATACCAAGTATACAAGGTAAGATTCTAACAAGACATAGGAAAACATACTTGGATTAGTATACCTGCTTAGTTATGTACAACATACCTAAACAATCTCTTCAATGATTTAGAGATCCTGAGCTAGAACCTGCATGTCTCATAGGTTAAGCATAATATAACAAAGTTATACATACCTCGTAAGTAGAACAAATATTATGGATGAGTCTTTGTCTTCATGATGTCATGGTCATGGAACTTGATTTGTCTTTTGTGATGTACCTGTATCTTGTTAGTAGACGACATCAACCTCACACAACACCATAATGCATTAGTACAATCATATAGCCCTAATCAATGAATGTCTTCGATCATTCACATGCATTCATACTGTTACTAGGGTGATAAGACAATTCTAACATTAATGAAGATTGTACTAATAAATAACATGAAGACAAACACATTATGAACTTAATCAAGAATCATATTTCAAGACATACCTGAACCTCCTTAAGTCATACATGTCGAGACTTCTTGTAGTCCTCTTATGTAAGGCCTTAGCCTCAACTCCCCCTGAAACTTGATCTGGAGATTGATTAGGGTTTGCTAGAGAAACCCTAAAAATTCAATCTTTGACTTTCACACTTTTGAATGGATGGAAGGATGTGTCTTGCTGAGCTGATCCAACTAGCATACTTCAATTTTGAAATCTCCAAAATTTGACCCCTCAAAATTGCCTTCAAAACTTCTGGATCTTCTTGACAGGATCCCAAACTAGGGTTTGATGAAGCCCACCCTTTTGTCCAATCAAAAGGTTCGATCTATGGGATCATTATATCCATTTTCAATTGACTACCAGAATCAGCACCAAGGTGTTAGGATATTTTAATACTCCATACTTGTCCTTCCTAGCATTATTTCATTTTTTTAGTAGTTGATGATTTCATTTCCCCCTACTAGTGTGCATATGTCATCCAGGATCCATCTACCACCTTCTAAGGCCTACATGCATCATTTTAAGACCACTTAAGTCAATTCACTATAGTTTAGTATCCTACTCAGTGTTCCAGTACATTCTACCTGAGTTAGTTGACTCGCGTGGGGGGTTTATGCTCCGATAGCCACTGATTGTGGACTCATGCACCCTTTTCTGATTGATTTGCATGATGAAATCATGGATGCGCCCTTCTTAATTAGTTAACTGATTGTGTATCTAGTTAAGTAAGTTTAGGATCAGTTCATTTGAGTTTGAGTCTTCTAGAGCACTCTAGTGGTGACAATTCCTATGCTAGACCAACTGAGGTTTGAATTCTCCTGTGTGATTTGAATTCTCTCCATTGTAACATCATTGTTCATTATACTGATTATTGGATTATGTGACATTATTCTGATCCTATCTAAGTTCTCATGCATGATTAATTGTATGCTCATTTTTACTGCAGTTTTCACTCTAATTCATCTTTTCTGCTCATTCTTTCTCTGTGAGGTATACTCAACTCTTAGATATGTCATGATTTATAATTTCACATGGTATCAGATCCATTGAGCATAGGTTGATAAAATGCTTTCAGTAGTGCACCAGAATCCTATGGATTTCCACAGCAAATCATGGTGCCATTGCATTGAATTCATTGGAGAAATCCTTTGAGGTCTAGCCAGGCGTGAAGGATCCAAAAAAATGTGCCTATTGTCCCAAAGAAGTGATTAGTAGTAGTATATATCCAAAATTGAGAGTTTTTGCAGGTTATTCAAATTGTTTTTTAGTGTAAAGTTGCAAGAGTTTCACCTTGTATTCGCTCCAGCAGTTCTCGTGGACAATTCGAACTCTCCTCTCTCTCCCAGGATCCTAAAACCCTTAAATTACCTTGATTGGAGGGATGATATGCAGATGTTCTTATGAAACAATTCACTGTATAGGGTAACAGTGGGGAAGGAGGTCAAACCCCAAGCAGCTATGGAGAAGGCCAAGTATTTGAATAGATTGGATGAAGCATTCAATTTCATGTGTATTCATATTTGCAGAGATCTACTCTTCCACCTTGATGGATTGAAGACTCCAAGAGAGATATGGTTGAATTTAGAGACCCTATTAGGAAAATGACATGAGCTAAGAGGCCATATTCTAGAAAATGAGTCGATTTCTCTTCAACCGAGCAGTTTCAAGACCACCAAACAATTATTTTCTAAATTCAAATTTTTGGTCATGCAATGCAAGCAATGTGGCATTGAGAAGAAGGATGAGTAGTTGGTTCCATCCATTCGAAGCAAACTAGGTCCCGAGTTATCCATGTTTGTCTCTACCTTCCATTCAGGGAGAATGCCAATTCCTGGTTGGAATATGCCATCCTTAGATGTTTTCACTGAATCTCTCATCCAGGAACAAGACAAATTGATCTAGATGGGCGCCTTAAAGGCCTCCAAAGATCAAGCTCTTGTGGTTGGAGAAGAAAAAAGTGGGAATGGAAATGGAAAGCACAAGGGCAAGGAGAAGAGGAAATTTGAACCCAAGCAGAATGCCAAGTCAAGTCCATCGGAAGGAGCCTACAACTCCAAGAAGGGAAAAAAAAATGGATTTGAAAAATAAATGTTCCTATTGCAAGAAAGGAAACCACCTAGAGAGATCTTGCATGCAGAAGAAGATAGATTAGATGACTAAGCTTCTTGAACAACACAAAATTTCCCTTCCAGAAGGTGCAAGAGAGACTTATTTTGGAAGTGAGTCTGATGGTCATGAGAGATGTTGTGCATTGAAGGCTGTATTTTCAAAATCACAAGCCCTCCTCATAGATTCAGGAGCATCCAACCACATGGTTGTCTCCAGAGAATCATTTTCTTCCCTAGATATCAAAGATGGTATGATTATTCACATGGGAGATTTTATCACACAACTTGTAGTTGTCTCAAAAGGTTATCCTATCCAGTATGGTAGAGGTGTTGGACAACTAAAGAGGTGACCCAAGAGATGCCATGGTTCCCAATGCAATTGGGTGTCACGCTAATCGAGGAACTCTTCACTTTAGATCAAGCCTAAGCAAGACCAAAGGGGATACCCTAGCTAGACAATGAGTGCTATCAAACCTACTCAATACCTCCTAGGGAAATGTGAAAGATGAAATAGGAAGAGATCAAGAGTGGATAAATATAGATCTAGAATGGATAAATGGACCCAAGGAGTTAGGTATGGGTTGAAGAGGGTTATGAATAGACAAATATTCAACCAATGAAATATAAAGGCCACTTATGGGTTTAAACTAGTAGATCTAGATAGATATAATGCCAAGATAATAGATCCAAGTGGGGCCAACCCTTAAAATAAGGAAAATGGTCCAAATGGGGCCCATAAGGTAAGACTCAAAGTGAAATGGCATTGGGGGTTTTCTATTGAATGGATCTAAGGAAATAATGAGGATCAAGCAAAACCCAAATTGGGATATAGCGAAATGCCACCTACCCAACAAGTGCGACCTCCCTTGGAGAGGCCTAGTGCCTTAGATCAGGGGGTAAATGGAGTCGGATGTCCACCAAACTAATTTAGATCAAGAATGTCCTAGTTATTATAGAGGTGGGTTTTAATTATTAATCCTAAAATATTTCTAGATCTCCATAGATCTGAAAAATAAAAAAAAATGAGGGTTTTAACTTTAAAGGTTTTGAGATCTAGAAGATAAATTGATAAGTTAAATGAGTAAAATACGTACCTCTTAAGCGTACCTGGATAATGAATATGGATGCTGATTATGACAAGGATTACTTCCAAACAGATGAAATGAAAGAAGATGTAGTTTCTCTTGCTCATGCATTTTTTCCCTAGTCCACAAGTGCGTCCCTCTCTTCCTGCAAAACCAAAGAGACAAAGATCAATTAGACAACAAAATGAGGGTATATACAAGTAAGAGAAAAAATATAGATAATAATTGGTACAAAGACAAAATCACTCTCTGTTTGAACCAAAACTTGACAGAATATTGCAGGGAAAGCCTCCCCACCAATGCACACTCCTCCCAAATCGTCCTCTTCACCTGTAAATCGATATAGTGGAAAATATACAAGATAGATACAAAAATCCTTCAGTGCAATGTAAAAGAATTTACAATCATCATAGCCAAATACCCATTTTAAGATCCAAGCAAGTGCTCAAAAGATATTTCTTCTATTTCAATAGCCAAGAGCCAAAAATATTTAGATGCCTTTATAATAGGGGGGCCTCTTCCTTAAATAGGAGGAGAGAGACCAAAACCCTAACCACTTTATGAATGAGTGGATGTGATAAAAAGATAAACATAATACAATCAATGGCCAAAATGAGCTAGTACAATATAACATGGATCATTCACATGAGGGGGTTGCGCACTCACTAAAAAATTCTCTAGGGGGGTGCACACCACATAAAAATGACTAAGGGACAAGTGTGTCGCATAAGATGACAATGACAAGTGAATAGGATCACATGGTGGGGAGATGAGGTTTTATTTTCCTTCACTAGAATAATCCCATGGAACAATAATATAATATATGACTCAATGACATGTCCAAGTGAACAAATGATCAAATCCTGCCCCCCTCAACTGAGAGAAGAATGCATCAAAACACAACTCTATGATTGTGTGGACCCCACTGAATGATGCAAGCTGATCTTGAAGGGATGGGATACATCATAGTTGATCTATGAATAGAACTCATGGAAAAACCTTGCCTCAATTTCCCAAATCGATTTCCTTAATGACCTTTTTATTCCACCTGAAAAACCATCAAACTGCCCGTAGCCCATTGCCTGGTGCCTGGGCACAAAATATAACTGTACCATCATGTCTAGAGAGGGGTAATATTGTAATGACAAGTGGCTGGACCACCCCTCTCCTATGTAGGGCCATAGGAAATGACTCTCCATCAAAGCATCTGCTGGACATGCCACATCAACATGGCCAAACTGGTCAACAAGTGAAAAACTGCTCATATCATCACTGCCAGTTCCTCGAACTGAAAACTAAGTGTCTCAATGGATCCCAAAGACCCAAATATAATAGAGATGAGTACTCATACACCTCATGGTAACCTGTAATATCATCTGTGGCATCCACCATACCCGGACAAATAAAAATATGATGATCTGGAAGTAACAATAATCAATAAAAAGTGCATCAACCATCATTTGAAATCTGTGTCCAATATATGGAGTCATCAAAAGGTATATCAAGGAAAATGGATCAAAATCACACAACATAACTGGTCCAACTCATCACAGATCCCAAGGTTGACCATGGTCAAATTGATCAAAATATTACCCAGGCTAGAGAAGCCCACTTCTGCAAGTGCAAATGGTTAAGACATGCTCTTTTAATCATTTTCATAGCAAGACTTTTAAAACATCAAGCATCATTTCAATGGAAGTTAATAGATAATAATAGGTTAAAGTAATAATTTACTTTCAAAAGAACCTCAAGGATATACTCATTTGTAAATATGATCAATTTTCTAATAGAGGGTGAAGGCTAACGATGCAAGGCTAGGAAAAGGGGAATGCCTTGACTGACTCAATACTGTGATACTTTGGATAAGGGAAAGGGTATTACACATTCAAGCATATGTTGGATAAAGAATACACAGGGGATGTCCATGTCTCACAAATGGGTAAGTTGTTTAGATAGGTTCTTGTTCAACCTTGGCAAATGTGTACGACTCACATCCAAGCTGTATTAGCTACATGAGGATATTTTATAGAACCTCCGTGGACTCGGTGCTCGAATAACTGTAACTTGAGGTTATAGGGGACACTTAAAATTAGCTGTCTCTTGCTCCATCTCACATCACAAACTGTAGGCTCTGTGAGGAAATAATCATTACATTTCATTTAGAAACCCTTTTGGGGATTTCACCTGTGCTTAGAAGCACAAATACTAAAGCTTTCATCCAGGGTGATTTTGAGTTTCCATTTCATTTCCTTATCCAACAGTTCTTTATATTTAGCCTTTGTTTAGCCACTAATTTTTAGACCTACACAACCCTTTTGGGGATTTTGCATGTGTTTAGCAACACAACTACTCAAGCTCCCATCCAGGGTGTTTTTTTTCATTTGAGTTCCACAATAGTTTCATAGCCATCTTTCATTATGCTGAGAAGCACAGTTTTTGAAATACTTTTATGGGATTTCATAACATATATACAATAGTTTCCATATGTAATGATGGTAGTACAATTTGGTTCAAGTTTTAGTCAACACAAATCAAGCAACTATGGGACTTTCCACAATCAAGACCAAACATCAGGGAAACTTACTAGAGTGATCAAGGTATCAACTCCAACTCACCAAAGGAAATTTTTGTTGCCAACTCAGAGCCGAGACACAAACTAATAGGGATGCTATCCAACATAGAGAAAAAAATGGGGAAGTCCTCCACATCACAGGTTGAGGTGTAAGTCAGGGTAACAACCAAAAGTGGGAAAGACAACAGTTGTATGGATAAAGTGAATGGTGATGCCTAGTATAGCAATCCATAAAGGAGGGAATGGTCATGTCCACACTCTAAGAAGGTAAAACCAATGAGTATAAAACAAGAGCTTCTAATTGTCAGTAATACAAGCATTTAGATATTCAATAATAACCAATTTCATTATATATATACATATTTACAGATCATAATCACTAGATGCCAAGTCAATCTATGAAGATGACCAAAACAACAAGATAATAATACCAATGCACATCATATACTTGCTGGGTCATATACTTGTATCTGTAATCTGTAATCTAGACCAACTGTAACCACTAAGAACATTGCTGTTGAAACTCTAATCACTACATCTGTATGGATTAAAAGGTCATCTCGATCATCAAATATGAGGTCAAAAGGCTCAGCCTTGGCATAAGGTCTACTGCATGTTTGATATAATGTTGCTCTGATGTGTGAGTGATCACAAATAACACTGCTCATCATAGCTGATCTCACTAAAACTGTGTAAAGGAAAAGCCCAAAAATATATACTGAACTGCTTTGCAACCATGCTAGCTCGACTACTATGGATGTGATAACAAGAGATAACTCTCAGATCTCTGTTGAAGGGAAGGGAACAATATATCTGGAGCATGGGAAGTTCAAAAATGTTTTATTTGTGCCTTCTTTGTCAGCAAATTTGTTGTCTGTATACTAGATGACTGACACAGGTTCACCGAAGAAAGTGGTCTTCAGTCCTGACATGGTTGATATTGTAGAGATCTCTACTGGGAATATTATAGTGAAAGGGTTTGCAAACCATGCTTCCGAGGCATATGAATTCTCCCATTTTTCTCCATACTCTCTGCCTACCCCATTGGATTTTGATGAAGATAAGAGTGATATGTCTTCTAATGAAGATGAGGATCAAGATATTGATGTTTAGAATATTAAAGTTCAAGGAGATTCAAATCCAGATCCAACACATGATCCCAATCCATGGCCAAGGCCAATATGGGCTCACAAAGTCCTTGTAGCTGCTGGGAACACAATTGGGGATCCATCTGACCATAGAACCACTAGATCTCAGTATCATGAAAAAATTGCACTATGTCATGCAGATCTAGTTCTCTCAGAGAGGTGCTACATGATGGTGGAGTTTGATCCACAATCTCTTGGAGATACTTGACATGGGGGATTTACAACCAAGAAACAATCTTGGTTTTCTAACAAAGGGTAGCCAAAGGTTAATGATTCAGACCACAATGATCCATTCACTCCAGTAGCAAGAAGGGTTCCTCAAACACTTGTTTTGGAAAATACAACCTCTACACAGTGGGAGGTAAATCAGAGGAGTAGATCAAGATCTAGCACCTGCAATGCTATCCTACATAGGAGCAAATTGCCAATATTTTTTCAAAGGCTTTCACTCAGGAATTTTTTTTCCTTCTCTACTCAGTATGAAGGTTCTTTGATTTCCCTACTGCTGTTATTTTTGAGGGGGGGTATTTTTCCCATGAGGTTTTTCCCCATTTCCTTGGTTCATGGAAAATTCTTTTATTTTTCATCATTTATTTGATTGTATGGGTGACCTTTGGTCTTAGTAACCAAGTCCTAGGATGCAAAAGTATGGGTTAAGGGGGGGTGTTAGGATATTTTAATACTCCATCCTTGTCCTACCTAACATTATTTCATTTTCCTAGTAGTTGATGATGTCATTTCCCCCTAGTGGTGTGCATATGTCATCCAAGATCCATCTACCACTTTCTGAGGCCTGCATGCATCATTTGAGGACCACTTAAGTCAATGACCTAGATTTTAGGATCCTACTCAGTGTTCCAGTACAATTTATTTAAGTTAGATTACCCTTGTTGGGGGTTTATGCTCCGATAGCCACTGATTGTAGCTTCATGCACCCTTTTCTGATTGATAACTCATGGATGTTCCCTTCTTAGTCATTTAACTGATTGTGTCTTCAGTTAACTAAGTTTAGGATCAGTTCAGTTTAGTTTGAGTCTTCCAGAGCACTCCAGCGATGACAATCCCTATGCTATACCAACTGAGCTTCGAATTCTCCTATGTGATTCGAATTCTCTCCATTGTAACATTATTGTTCATTATACTAATTATTGGATCATGTGACATTATTCTTCTCCTATTTGAGTTCTCATGAACGATTAGTTATATGCTCATTTTTACTGCAGTTTTCACTCTAATTCATCTTTTCTGCTCATTCTTTCTCTATGAGGTATACTCATCTCTTAGATCTACCGTGATTTAGAATTTCACACAAGGGATTGCATATACACCTCCATTCTTATCCTCTAGAAATTATAGTTTGAGCCATCAAATATAGGTTCTTTGTGGTGGAGAGCCTTTCCTGTTTGAGAGCCTTTCCTATTTGTCCATGTCTGCATAAAGATCGATCTTCCACTTGTTAAACTATTACTGAAGACACATACTGAGATACCAATGTTTGGAAATATTATTAATACTGGGGGGGTGGATCAATATTATGTGCAATTATGAACAATTTTCACTTTTACCAAATATGAACAACACTTATATTATGAATTCATCATAAACAAATTCATTCATCAACACATGCACAATACGAAGAACACAAAGATTTAACGTGGAAATGAAAATGGGAGAAAACCACAAAATGCTTCTTATATAGTAAAGATTACATTCATGGGATGCACCAGCTTCCAAATTTCTCCAACACCAACTGGAAGGAGGCTCCAGCCCCCTAATTTACAGGATACAACTTGAAGGAAGCACCAACTCCTTGATTTACCAGCACCGACAGGAAGGAGGCACCGAACCCATCGATTATAGGCTCTAACCTAAATGAAGCACTGAACTCCCGTTCCTTTCCCTGTCCCGCTCCCTTGATATGTCTATAGAAGATTTTTATTTGCTTTCTACTGAACTACACACTCTTCGTATTTACTGCAATACATTCCTTTGTGCGCACCTGCTATATACTCCGATCTTGCAATTGATGTACTGTATCATCAGTTCACCACTTCACATCACTGCATTAGTATTTCACACTAGTTCTCATATTTCATAACCTTCTGCAATCTATGCGCTTCTTCAACATACTATTTTGTTTCTATGCACCTGCAAATTCAATTGATACTGCATATCTACTACTATGTTGTTGTTCTAACCTTGTGCATCTATTTCAGATAAATTGTAAACTTCTGTGTACCATCTGTGATACTTGCTTTATGTTCTCACACACTTGGCCCATATACTATATCCTCTTGCACATCTTCTATTATGCATTTTTGTTCTTGTGCATTAAATCAAATCATCCTGCACATCATCTATTGTGCTGCATTTTGATTATTGCACATTTGGATCTCTTCTATATTAAGTTGTTCTGGTTCAACAAGCCATTGATACCCCAATAATTCGAAGGTTTCCAAGTCAGAATACTCCCACTTTTGTATATTCAAGATTATATTCAATTCTCCAACTTGCCTTCTTATTTATACTCGACCTGCACAGACCGTATGTCCATAAGTTGGACAATGACATCCCTTCTTCTTTTCTTCATGGTCAAGCTAACTTACGCATCTGCCACTTGTCTTGATCTACGCAACTGAGGTATCATGCCTTGTAGGTATCACACACACTTGGTCCTTAGCATAGTGGGTCTTGTGCACTTGAGAACCACTACTTGTTGGGTCTTTTTCCCTCAAAGTACCATCGCTTGGTGGGTATTGTTCACTTGACTTTTCCAACCACCTCTTGCTTCCAAGACTCTTGCGTGCTTCTGAGAACTTGTATCCTTCTTCCTCTTGGTGGGACTTGCCCACTTCCAAGACTTCCATATGTGTCCAACCATTTCTTTCTCCCAATCCTATTGCACACCTTCGGAACTTGTCCAACAACCTATTTGACATTACCTTCAGAGTATCATGACTAGATAGATTGGGACTTGCGCATGTACCATATGTAATTCTTCAAACTGGATTTCATATACTTTTCAAACAAGATGTACTTCTTCAATCTGGATTTCATATATTTCTTCAAACTAGAACAAGGATACTGAGTCCTCTTTGACATCATTTGACATCAATGACAACCAAAGTTCAACAATCCTCATATGCCTTTTCATTTAAACAAAAAATTAGGAAATTCAAAGCTCGTTTGTTATGCTCATGGTCTAATTCCAAGAGCTTATTCATTTCCTCCTTAAAGGGATTGATATTGATTTTACCTTGACCAAGATTATTTAGGGTCATATTTTTATTTACTTTTTCTTCTAACATCTTTAAATATGTCCATCCATTTAAAATTTTCTAATGTATCAACATCTCATTGTTGGGTTGATTGTTTGGGTACTAGTATTTTTTTCCATAAACATTAGTCTATTCTCCATTACCTGAATCTTATTCTCAATCACTTTTAACTTGTTGTATATATATTTTTGGATCTTGTCTTAAAGGGCTGTAAATTTATCATCAATCATGGTAGCAAGATTATTTTCAATCATGGATGCAAATTTATTATTGAACATGTCCACAAATTTATTTTCAAGCATGGTCTCTAACTCATTTCAAGCTATAACACTTAGAATCCCTTTCTTCTCTATTTTTCGCAAAAGAGTCTAGACGATCACCAAGGATTTGTAGGTTCGTTATGCTAGGATTCTCTTTAATATTTTTTGGTATATGTAGTGAAGTGTTCATACTTGGATGAATATTTATATAATGTATGATCAACAAAAATTGAGAAAAGAAGTAGAAAAAAGTAACTTGTGCACTATTTTGGTTATGTCATCCCCTTGCTTCAAATGGCCACTAAGAATGCTTGAAATACCAGAAACCTTAGATCGTTGGACACAGACTGAAATATTCACTTGAATGTAGCAGACTTGCTTGATCAAACACCCAAAAACCCTATATCACTGGCCATAGACTTAGATATTCACCTCAAAACTTAAAGAACTCTGATTTGGACACCTAGAAAAACCTAGATTGCTTGAATGGATGCAAATGGAACTTCACTTAATTTATAAGTGCAACACTACCAAAATTATCGGATCCATACTTGACCTACTTGGACCTGGATCGATTTCAAAAGATCACTGCAAAATTTGTGGACTTTATGTAAATTCTTCTTGGATTCACTAAGATGGATGTGAGATCAAAATATGAGATCGAAGCCCAAATAGTTAACAAATAGTAGAATACAATTTTATCACCAAATCACTGTTAAAAAATTCTTGCTAATGTTTGGACAAGTCTGTGTCTCTATGTAAGGGGTTTGTGTAGTTGCATGGCTCTGATAGGTATGTGTGATGTGACCGACCCCAAAACCAAGGCCAAGGTCACTATGAAACCCGATGGAAGGATGAATCAAGGTAAATTCACATCATAGTAACGTTATATAAGGATAGGCCATCATGCCAACAATCCAATTTAATAACACAATCATCCTTCTTAAAGACAATGCAAACTTGCGATACATATCATTTTTCATATGCACATGCTAAGCAAGGTAAATGTAAGATTGAATGCAAACAGATATGAGCAAGATATTACATGTAATATAACATCAAATAATCATATATTCTTCAGCCATATACCCATTAACGAAATCAGACTCGCAAGCTAACTTTAACAATATAAATGAAAGATCTACAGGTTTCCATATTCACTGAGATTATCAGAGCTAGAAACTAGATCTATTGACTTTCACCTACAACCATATTAAAATAAGTAAAACCAGATATTAGGGCTTCCATATACATCCATATATATGATAATGACATAAGATCTCATGGTTGTCACCTACAACCTTACAAACCATAAGCAAAAAATGGATCCAAGAGCACATCAACATCAAAACGCTGTAAATAAACACATAATAAAATATTCATCACTGACTACCCACCATAGACATATCAACATGAACAAATTCAAATATGAAATTTATCATCTACAACCATGTAAAATCAAATCCCATGGCTGTCACCTACAACCATACATTCCTTAAGCAAATCAGATCTATCAACACATATATTTTGAAAATGTAGTAAACAAACATAATAAGAAATACTCATCTCAATCATGGGAAACTAGCTTCAACATGACAACGTTCCATCCTGACATAGACAAGCCATTGTAATGCATCTTTCAACATGAAAATCACCCTCGAGCTCAGGCCATAGATCCATAGGAAAGGTACTCTCAAACCAATAGGTATGGTGCGCTCATATCAATAACATAAACACTGCCACACAAAAAAAACTGTATCTTAGTCATATAGAAGCTTTTTTAGTGAAAAAAAGTATTCATTATTAGAAAAATTTCTCCAAATGCAATGGAATAGGTCTAATAACACATAAATGCTTAGAAATATTTGAACCAAAATGTATGGCTGCGCCCTTCTCAACACCATGAGAAAACCCTACCGCACCAAAAAGACCATATCTTAGTCATACAAAAAGTTTTTTCAGTGAGAAAAAAGTATTCCTTACTAGAAAAATTGCTTTGGATGTAATGGAATATGTATCATAACCCAAAAATGATCATAAACATCTGAAACAAAAGGTATGGTTGTGCCCTTCTCAACACCGTGAGAAAACCGTGCCACACCAAAATGACCATATCTTATTCATATGGAAAGCTTTTTCAGTGAAACAAAAATTATTCCTTACTAGAAGCGTTTCTATGGATTCAATGGAATAGGTCTCATAACCTAGAAATTCTTTAAAAAATCTAAACCATAAGGTATGGTTGTGCCGTTCTTAATACCATGGGAAAACCCTTCCACACCAAAATGACCATATCTTAGTCATACATAAAGCTTTTTCAGTGAAACACAAATTATTCCTTATTAGAAGCGTTTCTATGGATTCAATGGAATAGGTCTCATAACCTATAAATTCTTAAAAACATATAAACCATAAGGTATGGTTGTGCCGTTCTTAATACCATGGGAAAACCATGCCACACCAAAATGACCATATATTAGTCATACATAAAGCTTTTTTAGTGAAACAAAATGTATTCCTTACTGGAAACATTTATAAAAATGCAATGGAATAGGTTTCACAACCAATAAATGATTGGGAATAGTCTAAATAGAACATATGGTTTCACCCTTTCCACACTGTTAGAAACCACAACTACAACTTTCTCCATCTAAAATTACCCTTCCATCTACACTACTTAGTGCAATGGGATTCCCTTCACCATATAGGCCCCTCAAGATATCACCATCCACTTTCGAGATTCACATGAAGATATTTGGATAGGGACAAGAAATGTAAAAGGAATCATGTTGTGTTCTGCACAGTAAATATTCAATCCCCATTACAGGGTCTTCAAACCTCATTACACAACCTTCAATATTCTACAATAAAATGGATATCCTCCTCAAGAGCATGTGTTTACAAACACAAGAGAGCATTCCACTACACTATATAACTTAGAGAGAGAGAATAAGAAGAAGAATGAAAGATAGCTCCTTTCCAATCTTTCTATAGCCATTTGAATTCCCAAGGAAGTAACTCCAATTCCAAGAGAGGTAACCAAAATTTACTGTGGGTTACTCAATTACTGAGAGGTAGGTTAAAATTAAATATTCCCTTTCCCAAAATAGCAAAAGCTGAAATAGAGAGGGGAGTTCCACTTTTTCAAGGGGTGCAGGCTAAAAATATCCAATGAGGGTACATGAGTGGATGAAGATCATCACAAGAGGATAAGGAGGGCACATTAGCTAAGTAATCCCCACTAAAAATAAAAGAGGGATCAATAGTACCTCAATAAGGGACTGATAAGTAATGCTAGGGAGAGAAACAACTCCTTGTCCCCAACCCCCTTCACAAGCGGAATCCGTGGCTCCCCATTCTTTTTAGTTGTCCATGTTGAATCTAGTTATTTAATTAAACAATAATAATAATAATAATAATGTCTAAAGTCCATAGTCCCGACACCTAGTTCCCAATAATAAACAAACTAATAACACATGTATGGGTCTTAACAATCGAGGTATTACATCCCCCTCCCCCTTAAAACAATGCATCGTCCTTGATGCATACTTATTCATCCATGCCTTCATGCATGCCTTTATTCGCACATGCCTTCACGTATTTTTGAAAATATGAGGGTATTCCTCCCTCATAGCATATTCCATCTCCCAAGTAGCATCAGTAGGACCAAAATGGATCCATTGGAACTTTACCTACTTTATCTCTTGATTCGATAGCACCTTAGTTTTTATGCCCAATATGGAAACTAGTTGTAGTAGAAAATCCCCTTCCGGTTCCACCTAAATCACATTCCCATCAATCACATGATTAGAATTGGGTATATATTCTTTCAACAAAGATACATGAAATACATTATGCTCTTTATGCAAGCATGCAATGCTAGCTCATATGCAATGGGACCTATCCACTATATATTTCATAATGTACATATAGTCTATAGCCCCATAGCTGTATCACACACTCCGCATGAGCATTAGTAACTTTTAGTGATGTCTTGCCACAACATAGATACTAGTCCTTAACATAGTAACTACAAGCATCAAGGTATAAAAGCATATTCCAACCATTAACATTGACTCTTCACAATCATGAAGACATATGCATTTCTATTATAGAGGCCAAGCCTCACCCAATGATAACACATAGGACTATCATGTCATCGCTAATGAAGTCAAATTGAGCCATATAACACCATTCATTTATCAAGCATGCCTTTACACAAGAAGGATGATCATCAAACATTATTATAGGATTAAGGACTAAACTAACAAGCCACATAAGCATTATTTTTATAGTATTATCATGGCCATATATGCTTTATTATACATTCATAACCACTAGAACATCACCAACTAACATATACTCCCATGATGCACATTTCCTTCATAGTACTATCATAATTTAAATGCATTTATGATGATGTACACCTATTCACTTGATCATAATATAAATACAAAGTGTATGCATGTACAACATAACTACATAAGCACATAATTATGTAACCATATGCATACCCATATCCTGTATGGAAAGTATGTATTACTATCAAGTACATCACAATGACATGATCACATACTAATTCATACAACATTAATCATTATACCAACCCATACAGTCTTGTAAATACCAAGCTAGGAAAAACCAACAACTTAAATAAAATCATTAAGTATAAGGACTACATATACATCCTAACAAGTATTTTAATGCATCAAGGACACAACTTAAGAACAATTGACTAATTAATGGAAACTAGGTGTCGAAGTTTCACTTTCCACCAAACTATAGGCACTCATTTGACATATACTATTTCAATTGTGAGGCCAACCCTGAGCTAGGAAACGATTCCACTAGGACCAAGGGAAGACACAAACTTATTCCCAATAATTCTTCTCATCAACCAGACACCAATTCCACAACCATCCTAGGCTAATAAACACAAGGATCTACTTGGAGTTGATCCTCCATAGATAGAGTACTTAATCCTACTTAATATGCATAAAAATGACAAGGGAAGCAATCCATTCCCAATCAACTTATCATGCCAAGAAAGATAACACCAATCCATTAGCGTACCAAGAATTAATAACATCCTTTACCTCATGAGGGTCAAGCCCTTATCCCACACAAGGGACTTAACAACAAAAGAAATTGTTAATTTTTTGATAATTTCATTCCATTATCATTCAGGATCACTAACAAAATAACATTTACAGCATATCAATCATAAACACAATAACACAAGCACACAAGAGACACAGAGTTTCCTCGGGGAACACCAAGAAGGTGAAAAACCCCGCAAATTCCTCAGAGATAAGATAAGCCACAAACCAAGATCACAATGATCAAACCCAAAGATATGTCTCTAGAAGATACTCCTCCTCCTCCACTTGTGCACCACTTTCTCTCTTAGCTATGCGAGCTTGAGAAGTGAGTGAGTAAATAGAATGAGAGAGGCACACCCTCTATTTATACACTGACTTGACCTGCCAATAAATCATTGGGGCTGACTTCCTAATGAAGCCTTATAACCCAACCACACGACCTAACTAGGGTCGACCCCACACTGGTGGTCTAATAACCCATCAATACAAATGACAACACTTACAATGTAACTTGCGACACTTGCAAATACGCCACTTCCAATCAGAGGAATAATACATCTCTGTTGGACATACAATAAATTACAAATGTAATATACAAGTGAATATATTCTGAAGTTAAAAATACATCAACACTCCCTCTTAACTAGGAAGGTATTCTCTAGACATAGGTCATCAATACATATTGGTGCAAGTCTTCAATTCTGGAGCTATCATCACTGGATCACGGAGCATCATCATCATCACTGCTGTTGTACTTGATATCTCGATCACTTGGATATCTCAGAAATATTCTCGTCATAGGAAGTTCTACAGAGCCAACCCTTTTTCATGTTGGATGTAGGCCTAGCCTCATGTAGGTCTTCATCATCTTTGGCCATACTGTGGATCCCAGGACTAATTACGTGCATCAACAAAACCTCGAAAGAGCATCCCAGGACTTTTACGAGCACACTGCTCAACCTATTGGATCTCCTAGGATCTTTTTCATGTGACTTTCACAAAACCTTTAAAGATCATCTTGCAACATACAAGATCTCTATAGAGCATCCCAGGATCTTTTACTAGCACACAGCTTAACCTATCTGGATCTCCAGGATCTTTTCTATGTGAAATTTCACAAAACCTTTAAAGAGCATCTTGCAACCTGCAAGATATCTATAGAGGATCCAATGATCTTTTACTAGAACATAGCTTAACTTGTCCAGATCTCCAGGATCTTTTCTATGCGAAACTGTAGCAAAGCCTTGAAAGAGCATCCCAGGCTGTTACAAACACACAGCTCAACCTGTCCGGATCTCCCAGTATCCTTTCTATGCTACCTGCACAACTTGTCCATGGCCACGGAGTATCAACCTGATACTCATGATAATACTGATCATCATATAGTGCATCATCTTAATGCACATCATCTGGAGCATCGACTTGATGCTCATCACACATGATCGTCTTGATCATCATACAGTACGTCATCCTGATGTACATCATCTAGAGCATCGACCTGATGCTCATCACGCATGATCAAACTGATCATACAATGCATCCACCTGATACATATCATCACATATGATCCAACTAATCATACAAATATTCCACCTGATGCATATCATCACATATGATCCAACTAATCATACAACGCATCCAACTGATGCATATCATCATACATGATCCAACTGATCATACAACGCATCCAACTGATGCATATCATCATATATGATCCAACTGATTATACAAAGCATCTAACTGATGCATATCATCATATATGATCCAACTAATTATACAAAGCATCCAACTGATGCATATCATCATATATGTTCCACCTGCTCATACAAAGAATCCAACTAATGCATATCATCATATATGATCCACCTGATCATTGTTATACAGAACATCATCCAGAGCATCATCTTGATGTTCATCACACAATGCTTACATCCACATCCATGGGAAGGAACCTCCTACCACCATGCTTGGAATGGATCCTACAGATGTGTCCCATCACTTCTTCCTTGAAGTATCTTCTATCTGAAGAACACCAAGCCTCTCTCTGAAGTATTCAAACTTCACTCTAGCTAGTGGTTTCATCAACACATCTGCAACCTACTCATCCATTGCAACATACAGGAGCTTCACTGCTCCTCTTTGCACCATATACCTGATATAGTGATATTTGATCTCAATGTGCTTCGACCTATCATGGAACTCTGGGTTCTTAGACAACTTCACACAACTCTGGTTGTCACATAAGATACAGGTAGCATCCAACGGGAGATCAAATGACTCAGATAGTATTTTCCTAATCCATACTACCTCACAACTGGCCGAACAAGTTGTGACATACTCTGCTTCGGTTGTACTCAATGCTATGCAGGACTGCTTCCTGCTAAACCAAGAGATCACACCTGATCCCATACTGAAGCAACACCCCGAATTGCTCTTCCTATCTACAGCACTGCCTGCCCAATCTGAATCAACATAACCCTCTAGGTCAAACTTTTGATTCACATCATATTTGAGTGCATAATCAAATGTACCCTTCAGGTACCTCAGAATATGCTTTACAGCCACCAGGTGAACACCTCTAGGATCCGTCAAGAACTGGCTCAATGTGTTCACCACAAAGCAAATATGAGGTCTCGTGTTCATCAAGTACATCAAGGACCCAATCATCTGATGATACACCGTGACATCAACCAGATCAGATGAAGCATCACACAGAAGCTTCAGGTTCGATGCCATAGGTGTGGCCATGGCCTTGTAGTCCATCTCTCGAACCGCTTCAGGATCTCTACTGCATACTTCCCTTGTCCAAGGAAGATTCCATCTGCACTCTGCCACACCTCCATGCCTAGAAAGTAATGCATCATCCCCAAGTCATTCATCTTGAACTTGATGGCAAGCGTCCTCTTCATATCGGAAATCAACCCATCCTCACCTGTAACAAACAGGTCATCCACATACAATAGTAGGATCACTGGATTGCCTTCCTCAACCTTGTATTAAAGGTTGGAATCCGATTTACTCTTGGCAAAGCCCAAACTAGATAGAAATCTATCTATCCTCCCATACAAAGTACTAGGAGCTTGCTTCAAGCCGTACAAGGATTTCTTCAATCTGCACACATATGACTCCCTGTCATGTGTTTAAAAACCAAGTGGCTCCTCCACATACACTTCCTCTTCGACTACACCATTCAAGAAAGCTATCTTGACATCCATCTGGTGTATCTTCCACTTCATCACTACAGCCAGAGCAAGTACTTTTTTGATGGAAGTATATCTGGCTACAAGTGCAAAAGTCTCTTCATAGTCTATTCCCTCTTTCTGCGATAAGCCACGAGGTACAAACCTCGCCTTGTATTTCTCTATGCTACAATCTGCAGCATGCTTGATCTTATAGATCCACATGGAAGTCACAACAGAATTCCCTTTAGGTATTGGGACCACATCCCAAACATCATTCTTCATGATTGATTGGTATTCTTTGACCGTGGCATCCTTCCATTCTTTCTTTTCCGTTGCTTCCTCATAACTGGAAGGTTGTTTGTTCATAATATCACAGAGTAACGCAACATAGCTGGTGTGTGACCTAGTCCTTTTTCTTTCTCTGTGTTCCTCCTCTGGAATGCCATATCTTTCTACATCTTGGATGAGCTCTCTAGCCCATGTAGGTTTTCTCTTGTGAGATTTCTTCTCATAGGGTGGATCTACAGGTTCTTGTGGATCTTCAATTTCACGATCTTCTTTTGGAATTGCTTCATTCATAGTGGTGTCTTGAATTCTGGTTACCCTTGGTTCTTCATTGTCTTCAACAGGTGTCTTCCTTGATTTCATGTATGTTGAGCCTTCATCAAATGTTACATCCTTGCTGATGTCAATCTTCTTGAATCTTGGAAAGTAGATTTTGTAAGCCTTCGAGCGTTCACTATAACCCACAAAGATGCCCTTCTTTCCCAAAGGATCTAGATTTGTGCTCTTTTCCTTTGGAATGTGTGTGTACACAGGACAACCAAATATTCTGAGATGGCTAACTTTAGGTTTCTTACCAGAGAAAACTTCTTATGGTGTCTTGTTGTCAAGAATCTTGTGAGGTGTTATGTTCTATACATATACAGTTGTCCTAGCTGCTTCTACCCATAGGTGCATAGGTAGATCTTGGTCATGAAGAATTTCTCGTGCTGCTTCCATGATAGTTCTATTCTTCCTTTTTGCAACTCCATTCTGTTGTGGATTGTAAGGAGTGGTCAACTCCCTCTTATTCCATGAATCAATACATAACTTCTTGAGCTCTCATAAAGTGAATTCTCCACCATTGTCGGTTCTGAAGGTCTTGATCTTCTTATCAATTTGATTTTCTATCAAGGTTTTGAATTCCTTGAACTTATCAAACACTTCATCTTTATTCTTCAAGAAGTGAACATAGTATACATACTCACCTAGAAAAATCATCAATGAAGGAAACATAGTATACATACTCACTCAGAGAACTGGATGACATTGGACCACATACATTGGAGTGGATAATCTCCAATATTCCTTTTTCTTTGATTTCACTGCTTGGAAATGCCTTCTTTGTGTTCTTCCCTTTTGCACATCCTTTGCAAATACCTTCATGCTTTGACTAGATTTTAGGAAGACCTTCTATTGCTTTGCTTGTAATTGGTAGTGCTCTATAGTGCATGTGTGCAATCCTTCTATGCCAGATTTCACTTGGCTCCATGGATTCATGAACCATGGCATGTTCAAGTTGTCCCTTTAATTTGTACAATCCTCCCTCTTGCTCTCCAATTACTACTGCATCATCGATGGTCTTACCCTTTGGCCACATGAGTACTTGGCCATCCACAAATGAAACTCTCATCCCCTTTGCATCCAAAGACGATATGGAGAGAAGATTCTTCTTGAGTCCAGGTACATATAGAACATATTTCATTTTCAAAGACTTCCCAGAGTCTAGCATGTAGGAGGCTTCACCACTTCCTTTTATAGGATATTGATAGTCATCCCCAAGTTTCACCTTGTGAGGTGACTCATGTTCAGATAGGTCCATAAAGGATTCTTTAAACCCAATCATGTG
This sequence comes from Larix kaempferi, assembly GCA_027924585.1. Classification (NCBI taxonomy): domain Eukaryota; kingdom Viridiplantae; phylum Streptophyta; class Pinopsida; order Pinales; family Pinaceae; genus Larix; species Larix kaempferi. The sequence goes on from BSBM01001229.1 coordinate 2,801,668, forward strand.
TTTAGAAGCCCCACTATGAATAAGCCAATAATTACACCCATGTGTAACAGTACCTGTGAGAGAAGAGATTAAGACATATTCATCTTCACTTGATGAGTCATCACTTTCTACTTTAGTCTTCTTCTTGGGAGGTTCATCATCCTTAGCAGCATGAACATGATATCTCTTCTTGTTGTTTTTTTTGTTGAAGTCTTTTCTTTTCTTAGGACATTCTGAGGCATAATGTCCTTTCTCATCACACGAGTAACATCAAACATGGGAGAGATCTTTATTCTTTTGATGGAAGTGAGGATGTTTCTTGTTATGAGATTTCTCCCTCTTGAACTTTCTTCCCTTAGTGTGAGGTGTGAGAGATTGATCTTCATTTCCCATCTTTTCTTCTCGGGCCACAAGCCTTGCTTCTTCTTGTGAAAATTCCTCCCATAGTCTACTGAAAGAGATCAATTTATTTCTTGCATAGATTCCTTGGATGAAGGAGTCTCATGACCTAGGTAGGCCATTCAATGTGGTCATGACAATTTCTCCATTCTCCACCACTTCATCCACAGCTTCAAGTTGTTCCTTGTTTTGAGAGACCTTTGAAAAGTAGGATTGAATGGTCTCTCCATTCTGGATCTTTACCCCTTTCAATTGGTTCCGCAGAGTCATCTTCCAATTTATGTTCTTTCCTTCAAACAACTTAGTCAAAGAGTCAAACATCTCCTTAGGTGTCTTTAGGGAAGACACATGGGGTATGAGATGGTCCTTAATAGAATCAGCAATGATTCTCTTGACTTTGACCAAGTTCTTCTTGTGTAAGGCCTTAGCCTCATCTCTCTCTGGAACTGGAACCTCTTCCTTTATGTAGTTTTCCAACTCATTCTCTTCTAGGATTAAACCAATCCTATACTTCCAGGATTGGAGATTATCATCCCCTTCAAGCTTGGTGTGATGAGGCATCTTAAAGAGTACTTCAAATCGAAATAGAAAAGTTATTAGGTCTTACCACTTGATTTGTTGAAAACCAGATCTGGAGCTGGATTAGGGTTTGTCAAAGAAACCCTAAAAATTCAAAATTTGAATTTCAAACTTCTAAAATGATAGAAAGATGTGCCTTGCTGAGCTGGTCAAGTTGGTATACTCAAAATTTGAAATCTGCAAATTTTCACCCCTCAAAATTGCTTTTGAAACTTCCGGATTCACTAGACAGGACCCTGAAGTAGGGTTTGATTTTACTGGAGCTTCACCCAACAAAAACGTTCAATGAAAATATCTAAAATTCTATTTTTCAGAGGAGCTTCCGGCTGTGGTCTCGTATTTCAGAAATTCCAATTTTTGCAGAAACCCTAATTTTTAGGTCAAAAACTAAAAATGCTCAGAATTGAATTTTGTCTCGATAGAATGATGAGCCCTTGCTAGGAGAGTCAATCTAGCCTCCTCCCTTTGATGATCTGTGGAGAGAAACCAAAAAAATAAGAAGCCCTAGCTTCCACAGTTGCACAGTGCCTTCTTCTTAGGTCAGGTCTCATACCATGTTAATTTTTTGATAATTTCATTCCATTATCATTGAGGATCACTAAGAGAATAACGTGTACAACATATCAATCATAAACACAATAACACAAGCACACAAGCACACAAGAGACACAGAGTTTCCTCGGGGAAAACCAAGAAGGTGAAAAACCCCACAACTTCCTCAGAGATAAGATAAGCCACAAACCAAGATCACAATGATCAAACCCAAAGAGATGTCTCTAGTAGATACTCCTCCTCCTCCACTTGTGCGCCACTTTCTCTCTTAGCTATGCGAGCTTGAGAAGTGAGTGAGTGAATAGAATGAGAGAGGCACACCCTCTATTTATACACTGACCTGACCTACCAATAAATCACTAGGGCTGACTTCCTAATGAAGCCTAATAACCCAACCACATGACCTAAGTAGGGCCGACCCCACACTGGTGGTCTAATAGCCCATCAATACAAATGATGACACTTACAATGTAACTTGCGACACTTGCAAATACAAATGACGACACTTCCAATCAGAGGAATAATACAACTCTGTTGGATATACAATAAAGTACAAATGTAATATACAAGTGAATATCTTCTGAAGTTACAAATACATCAACAATAACATGGATGACAGTTCACCCATATCCAACCAAATCATAGACATCTACCCATGCATACATATGCATTCAAGCACAGGAAAAGGGCCAAGCCCTCTCTCCGACATTAATATATTTAAGAGATCCTATACATGGTACATATAAATGAAATTAGCCATCCATACAACACATAATACATATGTATGAAATTACTTATGCACAAATGACATACACTATAAGTATATAATAAAATTATCAAGATAGGACAATGATAGGGTTGCACCCTTTCTCTACCATCATATGCATCTCAATATCAATCCACAAGCATATTAGACATGCATATACATTACATCCAACTAAATATGAGTGTAAGCTGTAATGTCCCCTCCGTGAGGGCTCCATGGTCATCCTTCTACATTATCAACCCATATAGGTCATGGAAAAAATTCAATAAAGTACAGGGGTTAATTTTGAAGGCATTAATTGTCAAGTTTAATTAATTTTGAAGCTTAGGATAGTCCGCAATGTATAAATTGTAAATAATTTACTATTATTTAATTTTTTATGAGTGGATATGCCTAGGTGGCCTAGGAGGGTGCATAAGTGATCTTCTGGACCCTATGAGTTGTCATCCACAATGGAAACTAGAAGAAAATAAAAGAAAATCAATAAAGTCACTAAAAAGATGGAAGGCATCATAAAAGTAGGGAAACTCAAAAAAACATAAAGCATGTAGAAAGTAGGAAAGTTCATAAAAGCATAAATAAAGCAGAGAAGATCCAATAAAAGCAAGATGTTTCCAAAAGTAGGAAAATCAGACAAAGCAGAAAGGCAACAAAGAAAGGAAAAAAGAAAGGAAAATATGCATGTTCTAAATAAGTCAATGAGGGTGCATTGGTTGAGGTGGATGACCACATTCAATGTATATTGAGACCAAATCATATTATAAAATAAGGTGGAGCACACACGCTCACATATTTTGGCCATTTTTTTTATTTTCATTGAGAGCTCTAAAGCTTCTTAGGACTTGGGAGATGTGCCCCTAGTCATAGTTGGGATATGTGCCCCTACTGATCTTCATATTGCTCATGAATTCGATCAAGAATGAGGAGTAAGGCACCCATACCTTCTCACTGAATTTAGTTTCAAATCCGTTCCAGTTTCATCCAATATATTTCTTCTCCAGTTTTGCAGATTCCATCCATTGGAGCATTTTCTACATGATTTGACCTCGCTTATGTTCTTGTAGGTTGAGAGCGACCCTATGGGTATTATTAGTGCATATGAATATTTGTAATGTAATGAATATTATATGAAGAAAAATATTTTGATGTGGATTTCAGTTCTTCAATTGATATGTTACATATTGTTAATGATTTTGTTTGTGCCTATGCTCATTATAGCACTAAAATTGACTAGGTTTTCTAGAAATTGCAGTATATTGACTTATGTAAGTCCATTTATCAGTATGATAATTGATTATATTAGTATAAAACCAAATGAACACAGATAATTCCTCATATCATAGTTTCAAAACCCTTAGAGACCATTCAAGCTGAGTTGAAACTCCCTAGTTGAGCGGTCCAAAAACTAGTCTTATGTTCCTGCCTTCCCAAATCGCATCCAGGGGTTCCTAATTGACATTTTAAGGGTTTTTATATTTGGTTTGTGTAGTTTTAATTCTAGTCACTTCCATATGGCACCAAAATCAACATAGTTTCCATAGAAGCCTTGGGGCTATTGCCTTGAAGCCTTCGGTTTAGCCGCAGAGTCTACTCGGGCGTGATGTATTTCCGAAAGTGCAGTTGTCTAACTTGGGAGTATGTTTAGGATTCTATAGGGTTTTTTTATATTTTGGTATGTACTTAGAATCATATTGGGATAATTCGAGAGAGTCTGGGGGTGTTTGGGGTTTTACATTGAAATTCTAGTCAAACTAGCTAGTTTTTTTTGCATCAAGTACATCCATTATGTGTTTAATTTTTCAAGTCTCGAGTCATTGTGCCTATAATTAGTTTGGATAGATTAAATTGGTATCAGAGAATGGTACTATGAACATGTTCTTTATTTTCTTTGATGATTCCAAGGAGAAAACCATCCCCAAAGAAGAAATCCCCAGAAGAATTCCCTACAAAAGAAGAAGAAGTTGATTCTACACAAGCTGAGATTCAAGGAGAAAAATAAAGTATGGGGGGGAGTGGTAAGAGTAGAGAAGAGAAGGAGGACATGTTTTCCCAAAGCATGTTGAAGGTCATGGGAAAATTTTACCCACATGCAAACTGAAACCAGAGACATCTTGTCTAGATTGGTGGACAAGCGTGATGGTGATTCCAATAGTAGTGGTCCTCATCAGGAGGACAAGAAGATATTAAAATAAAAAATATTCTCTTAGACTGGGCCACACAATTGGCTACATGAATTCAAATACATGTTGATATCTACTATGCCCAAGTTCCTTGAGCATAGAATGGAAGAGCCTGAAGTGCAGTTTGAAGTAGTTGCACCATTGGAGGTTAAAATTGCATAATATATGGCTTTTAGTGAGGAGTTAAAAATAAATTTGACCTTCAGATATTACTGTGACTACTAGGACAAGGTCAAATCAATAGGGAACAATAGAATTCCCCCTCAAAATTTTGAGTTGCAAAGAACCATTGGTAAGATCTCCCTTCCTTATTCTCATGGATCATTTAAGAGCACTGCTAGCTCGTAGGTGAAGAAAGTTGATACTTAATTTCAATTGAATCCTATGGATGAAAGGGATTCCATTAAAATGGCTACCTTTCATTTGGAAGGAGAGGCCAATTACTAGTGGTTTCATGTTTTAAGAACCTTGGGGAATGATACTGTAACCACCTATGAGGAATTTACAAGGAGGTTGGTGAATAGGTTTGATAGGAGAGATACTGAAATGTCTTTAAGAGATATTGCTCAATTGAAAAATATGGGGATTCCTGAAGCATATATTTCATATTTTCAAAATATTGCAGTTAAGGTTTCTAATATCTATGAAGCTCGCCTGGTTATTTTATTTATAGAAGGAATAACATATCCACTTAAGGGACTAGTTAAATCTCACGGACCTGCAACTTTGTAGGATGCCATGAATAAAATCAAATATCTTCAAGAAGCCATTGCTAAGACCAGATTCCAACCTAAGATAAAATTAACTCCTAAGATCAAGGATAAGGGATCCTTCCAAAAGGGTTCAACTAGAAATATTAAGAGGAATAATATTGTCAAGGACCGAGATGAGTTAAGGAGGAGGAAGTTGTGCTTCTCATGCCAGGAACCATGGGTTTCGAGCCATAAGTGTGTTAATGGAAAGGCACATTACATTGAGGTCTTATTAGAGAGTGAAGCTGAGGAGGAAGGCGGGGAAGCACTAGTCGGAGTAGATGGTGGCTATCAAACAATAGGTGAAGAACAATTACTACCAACACATGGGAATATTGCAATCACGACCAGAGTACCTCGCTTCCACACTCTCATATTGAAGGGAGTGTTTCAATGGAAGAGAGTTAAAATTTTGGTTGATGGAGGTGCTACTCATGATTTCATTGATTCATCCTTAGTGGAAAGAAGGAATATTCCCACTTAAACCTTTGAAGGTTTCACAATCATCATACATGCCTTTATTCATACATTCCTTCATGTATTTTCGAAAATATGAGGGTATGCCTCCCTCATAGCATCTTCCATATCCCAAGTAGCATCAGTAGGACCAAAATGGATCCATTGTACCTTTACCTACTTGATCTCTCGATTCCATAGCACCTTGGTTTTTTTCCCAATATGGAAACTGGTTGTAGCAGAAAATCCCCTTTTGGTTCCACCTGAATCACATGATTAGCATTAGGTATATACTCTTTCAACAAAGATACATGAAATACATTATGCACTTTTATGCAAGCATGCAATGCAATCTCATATGCAATGGTACCTATCCACTATATCTTTCACATGAATGTACAGATAGTCTATATCCCCATAGTTGTATCACACATTCCACATGAGCATTGAGTAACCTTTAGTGATGACTTGCTACAACATAGATACTAGTCCTTAACATAGTAATTACAAGAATATGGATATAAAAGCATATTCCAACCATTAACATTGACTCTTTACAATCATAAAGACATATGCATTTCTATTATAGAGGCCAAGCCTCGTCCAATGATAACACATAGGACTATCATGTCATTGCTAATCAATTCAAACGGAGCCACATAATACCATTAATTTATCAAGCATTCCTTTACATAACAAGGATGACCATAAAAAATTATTATAGGATTAAGGACTAAACTAACAAGCCACATAAGCATTATTTCTATAGTATTATCATGGCTATATATGCTTTATTATACATTCATAACCACTAGAAAATCACCAACTAACATATACACCCATGATGCACATTTCCTTCATTTACTATCATAACTTAAATGCATTTATGATGATGTACACCTAATCACTTGATCATAAGATAGATACAAAGTGTATGCATGTACAACATAACTACATAAGCACATACTTACATAACCATATGCATACACATAACTTGTATGGAAAGTAGGTATTACTATCAAGTACATCACAACGAAATGATCACATACTAATGCATACAGCATTAATCATTATACCAACCCATACAGTCTTATAGATACCAAGCTGGGAAAAACCAACAACTTACATAAAATCATTAAGTGTAAGGACTACATATACATCCTAACAAGTCTTTTAATGCATCAAGGCCACAACTTAAGAACACTTGACTAATTAATAGAAAATGGGTGTCCAAGTTCCACTTTCCACCCAACTATAGGAACTCATATGAGATATACTCTTTCAATCATGAGGCCAACCCTGAGCTGGGAAACGATTCCACTAGGACCAGGGGAAGACACAAAATTCTTCCCAAGAATTCTTCTCATCAACCAGACACCAAGTCCACATCCATCCTAGGCTAATAAACACACGGATATACTTGGAGTTGATCCATCATAGATAGAGTGCTTAATTCTACTTAATATGCATAAAAAGGACAAGGGAAGCAATCCATTCCCAATCAACTTATCATGCCAAGAAATATAACACCAATCCATTAGATTACCAAGCATTAATAACATCCTTTAGCTCATGAGGGTCAAGCCCTTAGCCCACACAAGGGACTTAACAACAAAAGTAACATGGTTGACAATTCACCCATATCCAACCAAACCATAAACATCTACCCATGCATACATATGCATTCAATCACATGAAAAGGGCCTATCCCTATCTCTTACATTAATATATTTAAGATATCCTACACACGGTACATATAAATGAAATTATCCATCCATACAACACATAATACATATGTATGAAATAACTTACGCACACATGACATACACTATAAGTATATAATAAAATTATCAAGATAAGACAATGATAGGGTTGCACCCTTTCTCTACCATCATATGCATCTCAATATCAATCCATAAGCATATTAGACATGCATATACATTACATCCAACTAAATATGAGTGTACGCTATAATGTCCCCTCCCTGAGGGCTCCATGGTCATCCTTATACATTATCATCCCCTTTAGGTCTTGGGAAAAAATTCAATATAGTAAAGGGGTTAATTTTGAAGGCATTAATTGTCAAGTTGAATTAATTTTGAAACTTAAGATAGTGTGCAATGTATAAATTGTAAATATTTTACTATTATTTAATTTTTTTATGAGTGGATATGCTTAGGTGGCCCAGGAGGGTGCATAAGTGATCTTGTGGACCCTATGAGTTGTCATCCACAATGGAAACTAGAAGAAAATCAGAGAAAATCAATAAAGTCACTAAAAATATGGAAGGGATGATAAAATTAGGGAAACTAAAAAAAGCAAAAAGCATGCAGAAAGCAGGAAAGTTCATAAATGCATAAATAAAGCAGGGTAAATCCAGGAAAATAAAGATTTCCAAAATTAGGAAAAGCAGACAAAGCAGAAATGAAACAAAGCATGGAAAATATGCATGTTCTAAATAAGTCAATGAGGGTGCATTGGTTGAGGTGGATGACCACATTAAATGTATATTGAGACCAAATAATCTTATAAAATAAGGTGGAGGTCACAATCTCACATATTTTGGCCATTTTTTATTTTCATTGAGAGCTCTGAAGCTTCTTAGGACTTGGGAGATGTGCCCCTAGTCACAGTTGGGATATGTGCCCCTACTAATATTCATCTTGCTCATGAATTTAGTCAAGCATGAGAAGTAATGAAACCATCCCTTCTCACTGAATTTAGTTGCAGATCCCTTCCAGTGTCATCCAAGATATTTCTTGTCTAGTGTTGTAGATTCCATCCATTAATTGTATTCAATTAGATGATAATATTGAAGCATATTGGAAAAATACATTAAACTATTTCAAGTAGATGAGTGATCTAGAGATTTCATATTTATTATCTTAGTGATTCAAATGCACTTAGACTAACACAACAATTCATGTCAGACCTAAAATATAAAATCAAACTCAAGAAGCTAGTCATAGAAATAAATCCAAATGTGATCAAGGGAAGGTTGAATGAGTATATATCAATTCCTTCAAAATAAATAAATTTGATTTATTTATTTAACAATACCTTATATAAATATTTGGATCTAATGTCCGAAGAATTAATTATATATTGGATTTTCCACACTCCATAGGATTATTGACATATGAAATTTGGATCCAATATTTCAAGGAAAAATCTAAGGGAGAATTCTAGTTTTTTATAAAAGAATATAAAGAATTATGTATTTTGGAAATAAAAAAAGCAAGGGACACATGAGAGAATAAATTACTTTCCATTATTTCTACAATACAATATTAAATGGTCCTACTTCCAAACTTGTTGAGAAATTCAATATCAAAGGAAATTTTCAACCAAATCATGCAAAATCTCACTTAAATGCACATTGCATATTCATCTAGGTCAAATGATATGGTTTTTTCAAACCTATTTAGGTGGCATTATTTGATTGTGGGTCCTCTTTTGTCTCATCCTTGAGAACCTATTTTATACGATTGTGGGTTTCCTCTATATGATTATGGATCCTCTTCTGTCTCATCCTTAGGGTGGTCTTTTTTCTAATGGTTAATACTCTTTGACCATGTGTCCTCTCTATCTTGTCCACTGATTATGTATTTTGTTTTGTCTCTTTGATTATGTTCTTATGATAGGATTATTATAGGTGTAGGGTCTAGTGGGATTAAGCTCTATTTATTGTAGTGGTAAGGTGTTGTTCCTTTTGGTGGATCATAGCATAGGAAATAATAATGGAATATATTTTTATATTTGAATTAATGTTATAATTCCCAGTACTAATACCATTATTATTTTCTCATATAATAATCTATACCACTAGGAATTATAAAACTAATATCAAATTAATGTGTGTGTCACCAACTGCAATAGCATGATATTTATATAGTTGCACCCTCTTTTGGATATGAACCAAGAATCTTAAAAGTCACTGTGGAAAGAATAATTAGAAGATATTAAAGCTTTGGATTGTTGAAGAGAAATAAAGAGAAACTTTGCACATGACCGTCTAGAAATATTTCTTTTGGTCTATTAGTGAATGTAAGCCCAATTCAGTTTTTCTTGTTGACAATACTTCACATACACCTCAGGGAAAAGGTTGTTTGAAAGTGTTCCTTCCTGAAATTGGAGAGAAGATGATATCAAAGTTTGGTATGTTCCAATGTTTAAGAATAACATACTATCCTTAGTGATGGTTCGACAAGTAGGTCATCATATTGTGATCGATGATGAGTTGATTAAAATCAATTCAATCAAACAGAATTATAAGACTGCCATGACATGTTATGAATATGGAAATATACTTAGGATTAAAGGGATGGTAATACCTTGAAAGCATTATTTTGCAGTTGTAATAGAGTAAAAAAATTCTCCCATCAGATTGTGGCATGTTAGATATGTACACTTAAATTTTGACAGTCTTTCTCAACTTCAAAAAATGTAATGGTTAAAGGGATACCAACCTTTAAAAAGATAAATACAATACGTGAAGATTTCATCTATGGAAACAAAGTCGAGAAGCATTCCCTACTTCATCTTGGTGAGCAAACAAATGTCTACAACTTTCCCACAGTGATATTTATGAACTTCTCGAGACTTCTCTCGGAGGGTGTAGATATATTTTTCTTTTTATTGATGATTTCACTCGAATGAATTGGGTATATTTTTTGAAAGCAAAGTTTGAAACATTTGATAAGTTCAAATAATTTCAACAATTGGTTGAGAGAGAAAATTAGAACTCTAAGAACAAATAATTGAGGAGAGTTCACTTCCAATGATTTTGAGAATTTATTGTAAAGACAAAGGAATCAGAAGGCATTTCACAAATGCATACACTCCGCAGCAAAATGGAGTTTCTGAAAGAATGAATCAAATATTAATGGGAATGGAGAGAACAATGATGTAGTTTAAAGGCCTTAGTTCCTCCTACTAGGATGAAGCAGTTCATACTACAGTCTATTTAAGAAATAAGTCTCCCGCAACTTCTTTGGATGGTGTTACTCCATATGAAGCTTGGTATAGTTATAAGCCTAAGGTTAAACATCTTCAAGTATTTGGATCTACCTTTTTTTTTTTTTCCTTGGAAAAAGTCGTAATTTTATTATCAAAAGATACAAAATTACATTCTGCAGATATATGGAGAGCAAAAGCTGCTCCATACATTGTCACATATAAGTGGGTAAAGTAAATGAGCTCGGGAACAAACCCTCATTGCACATAAAAATGGAGAATACAGAAAATACTACAGAAGAGTGAGCAGAAACCCGCTCATATCCACCATAGCCTCACAAGAACTAGAAGCTATGACCATCCACAGCTCACTATGCAGCAGACCCTCCACATAAAGAAATAGATCCGTCAAAACCAAAACCCTCATCGGAGGAAGTAGAAGATACATGTCTGTGGACAGAGCAGCAGACACGGTAGACCTCCCAAACCGGCGAAAACAACCAGCAAGCAAACCCCTGATGAAGAAGCAGCCAGACAAACCCCATATTGCTGGAGCAGACCGCCGTCGACTTCCGCTCTCCCAGCTCTGTAAAGATCATGCAGTTGGTTTCCAGTGTGGGAAGCGGTGGCATTGGCGATGGAGCTATGGCTCCCAAAGGTGCTGCGGCGGCGTTGCTTCAGATTCCAGATCGATTGCGAGAGCCGGCGGTGGTTTTCGTGGTGTGCACCTGAGGCGGTGGCTTCTTGATGCGGGAAGCAGGCGTTTTCCTCTGTTTGATGCTACGGTTAGGCTCAGTGAGTCTTTAACCCTCTGTCTCTACCCTTGCCCACTCAGATGCCCAGGTTTTCTCACCCAAATCTCCTCTCGGCTTGGCTCCTTCCGTGCGGCTCTGGCGGAAAGCGGCTGGCCCCCATCTTGTATTGAGTGTTGAAGATCTGACGCTTCTTGCATTATAAGGTCACCTGTGCCTGACCTTGATCCTGATTTATGCATTGAAGCGATGAATGCTTCATCTGGAGCGAGCACTCATCTAGCCGACGCCATTCAAAACCCCATCCAAGACTCGCAACCAATTCTTGGAGCTCACCCGCTCGCCTCCCTGGGACTTCATTTGGATCTACCTATTATTCCTTAGTTCCAAAATAAAAAAGAGATAATCTCAAATCTCGAATCATGAAATGTACCTTCATTGGATACTTTGATCAAAAGAAAGGGTATCGATTGCTTTTCGATGGAAAATTCATTTTGAGTAGGGATGTAATATTTGATGAAACGAAAAGTGTGAATTCAGATGGGATAACTTGTCTTCTTTGTCAAACTTTAGACAATTAAAGCATTAAGAATAAAGGAAAGTTGAAAAAAAAATAAAGCCAGTCTTTGTGGTTTGAAAAAGACCTTGTTTCATCAAAGATCGTTCCTTCATCTTATAACTCTTTTGATTCCTCTAATCAAGAACTTTTGAAGGATTCTTATAGTAATGAAAAGTATTCTTCTAAAAGTGAGGCTTCAAATTCAAATTCTCCAAGTTCTTCTCCAATTGCTTGACAATATAGTTCATTTTATGTTTATCAGAAACATCTTTTTGAAAAAAATAATGGTAATTCAAATACAAAGTCTACTCTACATCAAAGACCAAAATGGGCTATACAACTTCTCAAAGATGTTCATCCCTATGAAATGAACAAAATAGGAACACGAATTTCTTCAAGACCAGAATCCAATGTTGCTTCCACTAAACTTGCTACTTTTTCCAAAGTAATGGAACATAAAGAATGGCAGAAATCAATGTTAAGTGAGTATGATTTTGTACTTGAAAATGGGACTTGGAAATTGGTTAATTGTTCGCGTAATGTTAAACCCATAGGTTGAAAATGGGTTTATTGAATTAAGTACAAGTACAATGGTGAAATTGATAAGTACAAAGCAATAATTGTGGCTAAGGGTTTTTCTCAACAAGAAGGCATTGATTATGATGAAGCTTTTTTCCTACAACAAAATGGAACACTATCATAACAATTATAAATTTGGATTCACAAAATGGTTGGAAGTTACACCAAATGGATGTCAATAGCGCCTTCCTTAATGGTGATTTAAAATAATATGTATTCATGACTCAAACCCAAGGATTTGAGGTTGAAATATAGGAACATAAAGTCTACAAACTCATAAAGGATTTATATGGCTTGAAACAAGATCCTTGAGCTTGGTATGCAAAAATTGATGAATACCTTTGAAAAGTTGGTTTTCAACGAAGTGAGTCTGATGACACTTTGTATTTTTGGATGAAAGATAAACACTTCATGATTATTGTACTCTGTGTTGATGGCTTAATCATAACAATAAATAATGAAGCTCACATCAAATATGTTAAAGGAGAACTTCAAGCATGTTTCAAGATGATAGATTTGGGAACACTTCCTTATTATCTTGGAGTTGAAGTCACTCAACGCCTAAATTGTATATTCCTTAGTCAAACCAATTATGCCACCGATTTATTGAATAAATTTGGCATGGAATATTGTAAACCTTCTCTTATCCCTATGGAACATAATTTGAAATTTTCATAATTTTAAGGGGGGAGTTGGTAGTGTTGAGTATTTGTTGGCATTGATGTCAACATGGATGTGAGAATAATCTTGCTACATTGATGGACAAGGTAGTTTGGGCATCGGAGCACTAAGTGGTCCAAATGACCCATTCTATGGCCATTTGTTGAAGATGATGTGGCTCATATATATGTGGAGCCCTACATCTAGTTGATAAGGTCCTTTAACCCACAAGATTGGATCTTGGAAACCACTACCTTGTTGATGATGTTGTGATGAGGATGAAGACCTCAGAAAGATGTTGAAGACCCTGTGATGGTGTTGAAGCCCTTATGGATGATGGAGAAGCCCTTAATGGGTTCAAGAAACATTGAGACATAAGGAGGCTTGGCAACCCTATAGAAGATGGCATGATGGTTCTTGACCCTTGTAGGTCTTCATGCATGGTAAAGAATCCTTTTGAAGAATTCTTTGGACCCAAACTTGGTGGTTTAATGGTCCTTGTACCCTTGAAGGAATGGTGAAGATAATATGGAGTTCTAGATGGTCCAGTGATTAGTATGATCAGAATTTCAAATCCTTAAAACATGGAAATGAATAACGTATCAGCAGCCCTACTCTGGTTGGAGAATAAGGGTTACAAAGCCCTTTAAGTCTTGAATAACACATTCAAAATAAGCAAGAAACATTCTACTTAGTCATCCTGCTAAAGGGTCATTCAATTTCCTTAAAAAATGATTATTTGTGAAAGGTCGGCTCAGTCAAAAGGGTGCTTTAAAAAAAAAAAAAGTGAGTGTGAAATAGCTCTAATTTTCGGTCAACTAAGGTAGAATTTTCGTGGGGTAAGGAGACTGGCAGCTGCAGGATAAATTTCAAGTTTTACTATAACCCTCTATAAAATTCAAGCTGTAAAATTTCGGACACAAGATCTCTCCAAATTTCGGACAACTGTAGTGGTTGAAGTTTTTAACTCTAAATTTTTTTGGATTGATAGAGGACTGAGGTTTCCACGGTCCTAAAATAGTCTCGAATTTGCATGCTAAAACAGTCCGAGTTTGGTTGCTTACTGTTGCATAGAAACAAGTCCTTTATAGCCGATATCTTCAAGGTTTTTCTCCTCATCTAAACAGTCCCGAGCCCTAGTTCAAGTCTACAAAAATACATAGTCAGAATAGTCTGAATTTTTGCAGAGCAGAGGTTGAGTTTGACCATTTTATACAGGCTAAATTTTTGAAGTGTTCCACGGTATACTGGTGTTGAGGTCTTCCTCCAAGTCTGAGGTTGGTTTTGTTTGGGGTTTTCCATAGTAGACATACACAGACATGCACTAGTAAGGTAATATCACTATGACATGATGATGCACATATACACTATGGTGATGATATAATGATGCACACAATGATGATGATATGATGCATACTTGATGCATCCCCTATAATAATGCATTGTATAAGGTGTGTATGATAATGCACATACAGTGAAAAATTAACAATGATGTGTTTATGAGTAGACAAGTGGTATGAACAGTGGTGCATGTAAGTACAGTAATATAGTCTGAAGCTATCCTATGCATTCTGTTTTGTGACATACTGCATGATGATGTTATGAACCTTATGATGATTTGTGCACCCTATGATGAACATATATGCTATAGATGAAACAGTGATGTTGATGTGGTATACTTACAGTGGCATCTATATACAATGATGAATAATGTATGATGATGCACTTCTACACACTAGATTGAATATCCTATGATGATGATGTTGCATACTATGATGATGCGTTGTACACGATAATGCAAAACCCAATGATGATGCAAACACTATAATGATGCAAACCCTATGATGATGTTCCAGACCTTGATGGTTATTTTGACATCTTGATGAAATGCTCAATTTGACAGACCTTTTGATGTTCAGCAGAAGTGTCTCTTGTATGAGCAGACTTTGATGACAAGTGGCATTGATCAACAAGGTTGCAGATGTGGATGAGAAAATTGACAAGTGTATTCAACAGAGATTGACCAGCAGTATTGAGTAGACATTGATCAATAGAGGTTGATGTGCGGAGGTACATGAGCAAAGATGGTTGAGCAGCAGATTGATGACAATCAGAGATTGACATCAAGCTTGCAAGTGAAATATTGCACTTGAGGATTGGACTCCTCAAACCCTTCTTAGTTGGAGCTAAGAAAATGAGGTTGGGTCCTGTTACAGAGTTGGTGCTCTTTTAATTAGTTGGTGCTGACTGTAATCGAGAAGATTGTTGTCTTCCATGTACGATAAATAAAGATCAAATTTCAAATATTCTTGTGTCTCATTGATGTGATGATTGTGTTTATGATTCATGATTGATTTAGCTGATCACTCATGATGAATATGATTATGTGATTAAAGCTTGATATACTCTGATTGAATAAAAGAAGGTAAAAAGTTTTCGATTTCTCTCACACTGATTCACCCCCCTCTCAGTGTGTCCATTGTTGATGTATATGTAACTTCGGAATGTATTTCACATATATGTATATTGTATTCCTATAGAGATGTTATTATTCCTCTATACGAAAGTGTCATCATTTATATTGTAAGTGTCGTAACTTATACTTGATGGGTTATTAGACCACCTTGTTGGGGTCGGCCTTGTATAAGTCATGTGGGTCAAAGGGTTATTAGATCACCCTATTGGGGGTCGGCCATGTGGGTCAAAGGGTTATTAGACCACCCTAGTGGGGGTCGACCCAATTAGCATTATGTTAAGTGGTTAAGTTGATGCCGACCTAGTTGAGTAAAGGTCAAGTCAAGTTAGTGTATAAATAGAGAGTGTGTCTCTCTCATTTCACACATTCTATTCTCTCACTCACACTTGGGAGAGTGGCGCACTTGTGGAGGAGGAGGCTCTGCTGCTAGGAGAAGACTATCTCTTGTATTCTAGTTGTATCATTGCTCTATGTATCTCTGAGGAAGTTATTGGGGTTTTTCACCTTTATGGTTTTCCCCAAGTAAACTCTGTGTCTCTTGTGTGCTTGCATTATTGTGTCCATGATTGATATGCTGTAGATTTGTTGTACATGTTGTTCTCCCAGTTAAGATCCTAGATCAAATTGAAGTAAATTCTGAAAATTTAACATGGGATCAGAGCTAGCCTGAAAGAAGGCATGATATGGCATGTATGACACTTGTTGCACTTATGATGCTAGGGCTTGATATAGCAAAAAATAGTCATCGTAGCACTTTCGCTATAAATACGTTTTGGCGAAGTTTTCGGAACTAAAAATTTTACAGGTAGAATATCCGATCCCCATGTACTTTGTGTCCAAAGTAAAACCTCTAATTCGTTGTACTTTGGGATTTATGATCTGTACAATATAAGGTTTCTGCCTCTTCCAGATCTGAGTCAAAACCATGCGACCTTGGGAAAAAGGTCATAACTTGGGCTAGAAAGCTCCAAATGCAATTTCATAAAAAGTGACAGGTATTACACAGACTGTACTATCTCAGGAAAAGTTTTCATAGGCCGAAGTTGAACCAGTGACACGTGGCATGCCGTACACGTTCACTCTCCTGTATTATCCCATAAACAGGTCACATTGTGACACTTGGCATAACTCTCTCTCAAAGAATCCAATTGAGGTCAGACCTATCGGGATGGAAATATAATAGGTCGGGCTATCTTAGGAAAATTGTTCAGACCCTTTGGATTGAAAATTTCGGAGTTACACCAGAAACAATCAGGTACATATTTCTGTCAAATCAAAATTATTTTTGAGCACCTTCATTCATGGCTTCCAGAATTTAGGGCTTCGGAGAAATTTGGAATTTTTGTAAGCGGAGACCACAGCTGAATGCTACTCATCAAAATCGAAATTTAGAGACCAAGATCATAATTTTTGGTTGGGCAGAAGGATGGGCTTGATCAGACCCTAGTTCGGGACTATGATTAGAAAAGTGGAAAATTAGGGCTTCTGCAAAAATGGGTATTTTTGAAATCTGTGACCACGGCTGAAAGCTCCTCATAAAAATAGAAGCTTAGAGCCTTGGATCAAATATTTTGATTGGGAAGAAGAGTGGGATTCATCAAACACTAGTTCTAGGTCACGTCCAGTGAATCCGAAAGTTTCAAAGGCAAAATTGAGGAGTGAAACTTTGCAGTTTTCAAATTCTGAATATACCAGCTTGATCAGCTCATCAAGCTCCAGGTCCAATGGATTGGGTTAATCCTAGAAGAAGATGGATTGGTCACCTACATAAGTGAAGAAGTTCCTGTCTCAGGGGGAGATGAGGCTAAGGCCTTCCATAAGAAGATTACAAGAAATCTTGACAGGTATGGCTTACAGGTATGTTTCATGGTTAAGTTTATCATATGTTTGTCTTCATATCATTACAGTACAATCTTGATTAATTACTGGACTTGTTGTATCACCTTAATAGAAGATATTCATTGATTAAGGGTTTGACACTTATGATTGTACTAATGCATTGTGATGTTGTATGAGGTTTATGTTGTTTGCTAACACAAAAGGTACACCAAGAAAGTCAAATTATGTTCTACTTCAAGAACATATGCTCATGGTGACATGAAGACAAAGATTCATCCATTGTCATGGATCACACAGAAGATCTACTTTCGAGGTATGTATAACTTGGTTCTACAATGGTTAACTTATGGGACATGCAGGTTACTAGCACAAGTCACTGAAGAGAACCAGAAGACATTATACGGGTATGTTAGACATAACTAGCTAGCACGCTAATCCAGGTATGTTTTTCCTATATCAAGCTGGAATCCTACCTTGGGTTAGGATCTTATACTGTTGTGTTGTTGATAATGATTATTCATGAAGTCATAGGTTTGAATAATCATGGTTGTATGCATATTATGTTTCTTACCATAATTGATGATATGACTAGAAGAATCATGAAGGTATGGGTTTGAATAATCACGGGTTTTATGCATATTATATCTCTTATCTTGATTGATGATTCAACTAACCAGAAGAGTCCTATAATCAAATAAGAATATGTATGAGTAAAAGAAGACTTCCCTGAAACCTTGAATAATAATGTTTATTATCTGTGAATGATCATAAATATACATGTTTAAGATTATTGTGTTTTGATAAGTATTAAGATTATACTAATAAATGTGTGATTATGTATGAGACCTCAAGGATAACACAATGATGATACTAATAAGCATGCATAGTGATTAAGGATGGATGTAAGTTCAAGGATAGGTAATCCAGGAAGCAAAGATCAAGAGGGAGTACACTCCAGTTGTTCCTGCAAGAAAGCAAAGGAGCACACTTCAGTAGTTTCTGCAAGGATGCATATATTCAGAGGGAGTTGACCACTTCTCACAAAAGAATGGAGTTGCAGAAAAGAAGCAAAGACTGAGAGGAAGTCAACCCAACAAACAAACAAAGATAAGTATTTGAATTTTCATTACTTGCATATTTTATTGTTTAAATAATATTGTTCAATAATGTATATACTGATGTTCCTAGAATTAGGTTGTGTATTATGCATATTAGAATAGTTGCATTGATGAACAGTATACTACTAATATGCATGGGTAAGTGGCCTATGACACTGTACAACATTCCATTGCTACTTATCTAGAATGAAACCTCTTTGCTGACATGTTGGGAGTTGTGCACACTCTTAACAATGTTCTGGTAGAGATTGGAAGGCATCTAGAAAGTTACGGGATATGGATAAATGTTGTATTGAAGCATTCGATAAGATAATTGCATGATTGTATGACATATTTCTTTATGTGTAAGAATTTGTTCTAAAAACTATGAGATGTTTTCTAATCATGCAGTTTAACTTGTTGTGTAGGAAAGATCGTATGCCATCACCTACAAAAGAATAACTACAACATTTGTTAAGCAACAAATTTATCTATTGAAGATATTGAAGTTCCCAGGATACGGGAAGAATTCCATGATTCGTCGATCATGAAGAACGATGTTTGGGATGCGGTCCCAAGAGCTGAAGGGAAGTCTGTTGTGACTTCCAAATGGAACTATTAGATCAAGCATGCTGCAGATGGCAGCATATAAAAGTGATGAAATAGAAGATACACCATATGGATTTCAAGACAGCTTTTTTGAATGGTGTAGTTGAAGAAGAAGTGTATGTGGATCATCCACTTGGTTTTGAGACACATGACAGGAAATCATATATGTGCAGAACTTGGTATGGTAGGATAGGCAGCTTTCTATCCAGTTTGGTCTTTACCAAGAGTAAAGCGGATTCCAACCTTTACTACAAGGTTGAGGAAGGAAATCCAGTGATACTACTTTTGTATGTGGATAACCTGTTTGTTACAGGTGAAGATAGATTGATTGCCGACACACAGCGGAAGCTTGCTGCCGAGTTTGAGTTGAAGAACTTGGGGATGATGCACTATTTGTTTTTGGCATGGAGGTGTGGCAGAGTGCAGATGGAATCTTCCTTGGACAAGGGAAGTATGCAGTAGAGATCCTGAAGAGGTTCGGGATGATGGACTGCAAGGATATGGCCACACCTATGGCATCGAACCTGAAGCTTCTATGTGATGCTTCATCTAAGCTGGTTGATGTCTCTATGTATCGTCAGATGATTGGGTCCTTGATGTACCTAATGAACACAAGAACAGACATTTGCTTTGTTGTCAACACATTGAGTCAGTTCCTGACAGATCTGAGGAGTGTTCACCTGGTTGCTGTAAAACATGTTCTGAGGTACCTGAAGGGTACAGTGGATTATGGGCTCAAGTATGAAGTGAATCAAAAGTTTAACCTGTAGGGTTATGTTGATTCAGATTGGGCTGGCAATGCTGCAGATAGGAAGAGCACATCTGGATGCTACTTCAGTATGGGATCAGGTGTGATCTCTTGGTTTAGCAGGAAGCAGTCCTGCGTAGCACTGAGTACAGCTGAGGCAGAGTATGTTGCAGCCTGTTCAGCTAGTTGTGAGGCAGTATGGCTACGGAAGCTACTGTCTGAGTTATTTGATCTCCCATTGGATGCTACTGGTATTTTCTGCAATAACCAGAGTTGTGTGAAGCTGTCTGATAACCCAGTGTTTCATGACAGGTCGAAACACATAGAGATCAAATATCACTATATCAGGGATATGGTGCAGAGAGGAGCTGTGAAGCTCCTGTACATTGCGACAGACGAGCAGATTGCAGATGTGCTAACGAAGCCACTAGCCGGGGTGAAGTTTGAGTACTTCAGGGAGAGGCTTGGCATTCTTCATATTGATGACACTTCAAGGAAGAAGTAATGGACACATTTGCTGAAGCCATTACAAGCATGTTGGAAGGAGGATCCTTCACATGGCTGTGGATGTAAGCACTGGATGATAAGCATCAGGATGATGTTCTGGTTTCTGCTTTGTATGATCAGTTGGATCATTTATATGTATGTACGCATCATGTTGGATGCTGGATATGATCAGTTGGATCATTTGTATGTATTTTGTATATGAATCATGTTGGATGCTTGGATCATGTATCTATATATGTATCAGGTGGATACATTGTATGATCAGGTAGATCATGTATGCTGATATGTATCATGTATGATCAGGTGGATCAGGTATTTGTATTTGTATCAGGTGGATACATTGTATGATTAGGTGGATCATGTATTTGTATTTGTATCAGGTGGATACATTGTATGATCAGGTGGATCATGTATGATAATATGTATCAGGTAGATACTTGGTATGCATCAGGTAGATGCATGATATGATCAGGATGATCGTGGATGACGAGCTTCAGGATGTTGCTCCAGATGACTTGCAGCAGGATGTTGCAGTGATGATGATCAGGATGATCATGTATACATCAGGATGATGTATGGTGAGTATCAGGTTGATACTCTATGGCCGTGGATCAGGTTGTGCAGATGAGCATATAATTTGGCCATAGGATATTTGCAGATAGTCTTTCGAGGTTTTTCCTATGGCATATAATTTGGCCCTGGGATATTTGGCAAATGCTCTTTCGAGGTTTTGCTCTGGGAGGACATATAATTTGACCCTGGGAGATCTGCAGATAGTCTTTCGAGGTTTTTCCTATGGCATATAATCTGGCCCTGGGATATCTGGCAGATGCTCTTTCGAGGTTTTGTCCTATGGCATATAATATGTCCCTGGGAGATCCGATAGGTTGGGCTGTGTGCCCGTAATAAGTCCTGGGATGCTCTTGCAAGGTTTTTCCATGACCACATATAATCTGTCCCTGGGAGATCCTATAGGTAGAGCTGTGTGCTTGTAACAGCCTGGGATGCTCTTGCGAGGTTTTGTGGTGAACACATATAATATGTCCCTGGGAGATCCTATAGGTAGAGTTGTGTGCTCGTAACAGCCTGGGATGCTCTTGCGAGGTTTTATGGTGAGGTCACAGATAATATGGCCCTGGGAGATCCTATAGGTAGAGCCATGTGCTCGTAACAGCCTGGGATGCTCTTTCGAGGTTTTGTGACGCATGTAATAAGTCCTGAGGATTCCATAGTATGGCCAGTGATGACGAAGACCTGCAGGTGGTGGGCCTAAATCCAGTATGAAAAAGGACTGGCTCGGTAGAACTTCCTATGACGAGTAGATTTAGAGATTGATTGAGATAGCAGTAGCAGTGACAATGATGATGTCTCGATGACGATTATCCAGTGACAATGATCTAGAGAAGAAGATTTGTGCTAGAAGACAGTGTCGAGAAATACCTTCCTAGTTAAGAGGGAGTGTTGATGTATATGTAACTTCGGAATTTATTTCACATATATGTATATTGTATTCCTATAGAGATGTTATTATTCCTGTATACGGAAGTGTCGTCATTTATATTGTAAGTGTCGTAACGTATACTTGATGGGTTATTAGACCACCTTGTTGGGGTCGGCCCTGTATAAGTCATGTGGGTCAAAGGGTTATTAGACCACCCTATTGGGGGTCGGCCATGTGGGTCAAAGGGTTATTAGACCACCCTAGTGGGGGTCGGCCCAGTCAGCATTATGTTAAGTGGTTAAGTTGAGGCCGACCTAGTTGAGTAAAGGTCAAGTCAAGTTAGTGTACAAATAGAGAGTGTGTCTCTCTCATTTCACACATTCTATTCTCTCACTCACACTTGGGAGAGTGGCGCACTTGTGGAGGAGGAGGCTCTGCTGCTAGGAGAAGACTATCTCTTGTATTCTAGTTGTATCATTGCTCTATCTATCTCTGAGGAAGTTATTGGGGTTTTTCACCTTTATGGTTTTCCCCAAGTAAACTCTATGTCTCTTGTGTGCTTGCATTATTGTGTCCATGATTGATATGCTGTAGATTTGTTGTACATGTTTTTCTCTCAGTTAAGATCCTAGATCAGATTGAAGTAAATTCTAAAAATTTAACAGCCATTGTGTCCAACAAGTGTTATAAAATCCGACCTTCGTCACAAGCCTTGCAAGCTTGAAGGAGATCCTTGGACACACAATGGAAGCAAAATCAGAGTCATCAAGCAATGATGTGCCCGTACTTGATGTGATAGATTACTTCGGGTGGAGAAGCAAAATGAAAGCATATCTGAAGAAGTTTTGTGTTTGGGAGATTGTGATTATTCCACCCACTCCATCCAATAGGAAGGGAAATGCAGCTACACAGAAAGAAGCAAAGAAGGACAATGTTATAGACTTGAAGTTCCTCATGGATGGACTTCCTAGCTCAGTGAAAGAAAGTGTAGGAGAGTACACTTCAACTAAAGACCTTTGGTTCAAATTGGAAAGCGAGTATCAAAAGGGAAGACAAGACATTGAAAAGATAGATCAAGAATCAGAAGACAAACATCCAGAAGAGGTCAATCAAGAAGAAGAAAAGAAAGAAGTGGAATCTAGTAAAGGTAAGGATTCTTTTGATTGTAATGATAGCATTAGAGATGAAATTGAGAAGGTTCTTGCAGAATATGATGAAGATCTATCAAAGGCTTCACATGAGATACATCTCACTTTGATAAATATTGATCTTAGAGCAAATTGGGTCTTGAACACTCTAAATATGAACCATAGTGAATTCACAGGGTTCAAAAGAAGAATCTTGGAGTCTTTGAATGAATATTAGCAAAAGACCATGACAAGGAGGGTATTGCTTGTGAAGCTCAAACATAAGGATAAAGAGCTGTGGGATTAGCTGAAAGAAAAGAATGTTGAAGTTGAACAACTAATGATTGAATTGATCAGTCAAAAGGAAGAACAAGAAGAGCTTGGTGAAGACTCAAAAGAGGTTGAAGAAACTAGAAAGGCTAATCTTGATTTGAAGAATCAGTTGGAGGAAGCCAAGAGGATAGAAGACATCTTGAAGAATCAGTTGGAAGAAAAGGAGAAGACAATCCAAAAGTTGGAAATGGAGGTAGTTGGTCTCAGGAAGAAAGGTGAAAAGACGAATGCCTTTGTCAAGTTCAAGTACAGTTCAGTTGTCCTAGATAAGATCTTGGATTTCCAAAGATCTCCATTTGACATGTCTGGCCTTGGTTACAAGAAGGAAGGAGAAAAATATGAAGATGGCACTTGGTATTCCAAGACTCCAAAAGCAGGTCTCTCAACGTCCAAAGATGATCCCCATGCATTTGCACATGACAACAAATACTTTGGAAGTTCAAGGATGCAACAAGGAGTTAGGCCTATTCCTCAAAGCAAGCTCAGAAAAGAAACAACTCCAAGATGGAACCAAATTCCCACGCATGAAAATGGATTTAATGGTTATTGTTATTTTTGTTCTAACTTTGGTCACAAGGCTATGGATTGTAGACTATATAGAAGAAGAAGTGTTGGAATCCCCAATGACAAAGTTAGATGCTGGAGATGTAACCAAGCTAGACATATTGCCGCTACTTGCCACACATTGAGATGCTACACCTATAGTGGGTTTGGTCACAAAGTCCAAGAATGTGCAATTCAAAGAAGCCAACCTAGGAGGATTCCTGCATACAGATCAGCAAGAAGAATCAATGAACCTTGGAAGAAGATCAATGCAGGAATATTTGAAGATCAGAAGACAAATTCCTACAGTCAAGGATACTCTCAGGTATGGAGGAATGAAGTTGATCAAAGAAGTGTTGGAAGCTCCAACAGCTCAGTTAGGTGATAGACATGCAACCATGTTAGTCACATTGTTGCATATTGTCATACGATGAGATGTTATGGGTGCAGTGGCTTTGGGAACAAAGCTCAAGACTGTTGGATTACACAGAAACAACCCATGAGAAGTTTCTCATACATCCCATCAAGGAAAGCCAATAAAGATGAAGGAACAAAAGCTGAAAAGACAAATGTCAAGAAGCAAGTATGGATGAAGAAGACCGAGCAGTTACACCTAGGAGAGATTGAACAATACAAAGAAGATGGTTTCCATGTGGCAAGCCCACATTGAGGTATCTCAAAGACATTGGAGTACCTTGAGTTCATGGGAGTGGTAGGAGGAACTCAAGGGTTAGAAAGAGCAGTTGATGGCTCTTTCAAGAAGTAGTACAGATCCCAGGATTGTGTTACAGCCAAAGAGAACATGGACAATTATGCATGTTTGATAGGGGGAGCTATTAGCAAAGATGTTGAAGCTGTCCTCTTGGTGGTCTTCTCTTGGTCATGGTAGCTCTTGCATTAACCTTTGTTGCTTAGACGTTGATGATTGTATGAATATATACATATTTACTCATCCAATAAGAAAGAAAGTTGAAGTATTGTTTTGCAAGGTCCTCTGAACTTGGGTAATTCAATAAGCATGCACTATGGCAGTATATTGAGGTAGCATAACACACTAAGGCAACTGAAAAGTCATACAAGTTATATCTGTCCTAGTTACTATAAAATAAGAGGTCCAAACAATCCATCTGGAGGTGCATATCAAGAGATAGTTGAGAAGACTAAGATAGCAGCAAAAGATCTACAGTCAAGAAGTGTGGTGTTCTGAATTTGGTGAAGTAAGCAGAAGATTATCCAAGTACAAGGTACAGGTGCAGTATTAAGAAAAGTAAAGTAATTATCAATTTTTCTAACTCCAATTCTTCATCAAGTCAATAAAGACAGTCAAGGTATGTAGATCTAGTATTGTATTTGAAGACTATCACTTAAGATCAAATTCTAAGACTGACTATAGGGCAAGACTATCATAATTCTACCCTAGTAAATTTGTTTGGCATATACCGATTAATACTATGTATGCAATGAAGATTCTGCTAGTAGATAACATAAAAGACATATTTCTATCATTCAAAAGAGGGTGTCATCAGGATAATATCTAAGATACATATTTGAAAACAAAAGTCTGATCATCTTCGTAGAGGTGTATGTATTCAAAGATAGAGAAGGAGCACCTTTCAAAAGATAAGATACAAGATTTTGGTTGTTCCAACAACAACATATAAAAGGACATATGAAGCAGCTCTTGTAAAAGTCTAAATCAATATTTTGCTTTGAAAGATGCTGGTCTAATACATCATAGATCAGTTCACAAGGTATTTTGGGTACGTAGTAAACAATTGAAGGTTGAAGTTCAGACTATCATTTGCAGCAGGATAAGACTCGTAAAGTTGGATAATTCAAAAGTAGATATGAAGAAGGCTTCAAAAGAACATTTACAAACAAATAAGGAAGAGAAGATCTTATCATTGTCCAATGATTATGTCAATGGAAATAAGAGTAGATCTCTACAAGCAAGGATGCACCAAGATCATATGAACCCCATTCTCAAAATCTACTAATCCCAGGCTTGTCATTAACCCAATCACCAATATCTTCTCAAGATGATATAAACCTGAATATCAGCATGACAAAAGTGGATTGCAGCATAGAAACAGTTTAAGTATTAAATATCTTTAGCAGAAGTCAAAAAGATCAAAGCCAAGTTTAGTCCAAGGGGGAGAACAACTCAAAAAAAGGGTCTTGGCATGGTTTCAGGGGGAGCAACAAAAGACCAAGAAGTAGTACATGACTAAGAGGCCCTTTGTCATTAATGTCAAAGGGGGAGAGATATTTCATATTATTGAAATCAATGCCAAAGGGGGAGATTGTTGAGTATTTGTTGGCATTGATGTCAACATGGATGTGAGAATAATCTTGCTACATTGATGGACAAGGTAGTTTGGGAATCAGAGCACTAAGTGGTCCAAATGACCCATTATGTGGTCATTTGTTGAAGATGATGTGGCTCATATATATGTGGAGCCCTACATCTAGTTGATAAGGTCCTTTAAACCACAAGATTGGATCTTGGAAACCACTACCTTGTTGATGATGCTGTGATGAGGATGAAGACCTTGGAAAGATGTTGAAGACCCTGTGATGGTGCTGAAGCCCTTATGGATGATGGAGAAGCCTTTGATGGGTTGAAGAAACATTGAGACATAAGGAGGATTGGCAACCCCATAGAAGATGGCATGATGGTTCTTGACCCTTGTAGGTCTTCGTGCATGGTAAAGAATCATTTTGAAGATTTATTTGGACCCACACTTGGTGGTTTAATGGTCCTTGTACCCTTGAAGGAATGGTGAAGATAATGTGGAGTTCTAGATGGTCCAGTGATTAGTGATCAAAATTTCAAATCCTTAAAACATGGAAATGAATAAAATATCAGCAGCCCTAATCTGGTTGGAGAATAAGGGTTACAAAGCCCTTTAAGTCTTGAAGAACAAATTCAAAATAAGAAATAAATATTCTACTTAGTCAACTTGCTAAAGGGTCATTCAATTTCCTTAAAAAATGATTATTTGTGAAAGGTCGGCTCAGTCAAAAGGGTGCTTTAAAAAAAAAAGTGAGTGTGAAATAGCTCTGATTTTCGGTCAACTGAGGCAGAATTTTCGTGGGGTAAGGATACTGGCAGTTGCAGGAGAAATTTCAAGTTTTACTATACCCCCTCTGTAAAATTCAGGCTGTAAAATTTTGGACACAGGATCTCTCTGAATTTCGGATAGCTGCAGTGACTGAAGTTTTTAACTCTGAAATTTTTTAGATTGACAGAGGACTAAGGTTTCCACAGTACTAAAACAATCCCGAATTTGCATGCTAAAACAGTCCGAGTTTGGTTGCTTACTGCTGCATAGAAACAAGTCCTTTCCAACTGATACCTTCAAGATTTTTATCCTCATCCAAATAGTCCCGAGCCCTACTTCAAGTCTGCAAAAATACATAGTCAGAACAGTCCGAATTTTTGCAGAGCAGAGGTTGAGTTTGACCATTTTATACAGGCTAAATGTTTGAAGTGTTCCACAATATACTGGTGTTGAGGTCTTCCTCCAAGTCTGAGGTTGGTTTTGTTTGGGGTTTTCCATAGTAGACATACACAGACATGCACTGGTAAGGTAATATCACTGTGACATGATGATGCACATATACACTATAGTGACGATATAATGATGCACACAATGATGATGATATGATGCATACTTGATGCATCCCCTATAATAATGCATTGTACAAGGTGTGTATGATAATGCACATACAATGAAGCATTAACAATGATGTGTTTATGAGTAGACAAGTGGTATGAACAATGGTGCATGTAAGTACAGTAATATAGTCTGAAGCTATCCTATGCATTATGTTTCATGACATATTGCATGATGATTTTATGAACCTTATGATGATTTGTGCACCCTATGATGAACATGTATGCTATAGATGAAACAGTGATGGTGATGTGGTATACTTACAGTGGCATCTATATACAATGATGAATAATGTATGATGATGTTAGGAACCCATGTCTTTACTTTATTAGTGTATTGTTGTTGGACACATATGCTTTGTAAGTCGTCCCGTAGTATTTGTTGATCCATAGTTTGTGTTATTGTTGTTTGGTGCATATGCTTTGTAATTCGCCCGTAGTATTGTTGATCCATAGTTTGTATCGGTCCATGGTTTTGACCCATAGTATTGGCGCCTAGACTTAGTATATAAGTGTGTGTTGAGGCCTATGAAGGCACTGTGAAGTTATTTGTATTGAGCTTGCTCAAAGGAGGTTGCCCCCTCGAAGTGGCCTGCGATCAATATAAAAGTGATTATGAGTTTTGTATTTCTGCTATTTCATGTGTTTTCATTAAATACTTATTGCAGGTTCATCACATCTGGTATCAGAGCACTTTCTTGGGCTCGTTGGGTGTAATTTCTGCCAATTTTTTTTTTCGCATTTGTTGCAAGTTCGGATCTGGAAATAATCCCTATCCGCTTAACTGTGGGAAGTACTTGGGCATAATCCCTAAAACTCATTGTGAGGAGTACCATAGGAACCCCAAAGTAGCTGGCCCATTAAGAGGACCTGCCAGCGAAAAGGGCAACAAACCCTACCTAATTGACTAGTTCCCACCTGTGAGGTAAACCAAGAGCTATCGTTTGTGGCAAAGCGGTTATCATTTTTACTTGAGCCGTGGAGGGAGGGGTACTGCCCCAATACGCAAGCTGTCAGACAACATTGGTGGCCGAGTGAAACCCCTGAACTGTTAGGAAGCCAAACATACCTAGGGTCCATATCTATTTTCAGTTGAACTGTTGCCGATCACTTCTGCTTCGTTTCATATCCATTATGAAAGCCATTCCAGATCCAGCCATTTTCGATCCAGTCAGTGCTACTTTAGATCCCTCTGCTTTTGATCACATTGTTTGCCTTGAAACTTCCCTAACACCCTGTTAATCCCATTATGCATATTTCATTCCTGAGGACCCTATCCCAAATTCCACTTCCCAAAGCCCGCAATCTCACATTTGTCTATTTTTAGGGTTTGCCATTACCTTTTCGGATTTCACCCAATTGCCTTCAAATTTTACCACCGAATTCCTTTCCTAATTCTGCTTCTTTGTCCCTTTCTTCCCAATTTTCTCATTCTTTCACCCTGCTTCTGAAATCCCCATTTTTTGCTTCCCTATCCATTAGAAAGTGTCTGAAACCTACTCAAACCCCAATTACCCCTCTGAGTTTTTCCCAAATCCAAATTTTCCTTTGCTAAAGCAGCTTTTGTTTATGTTTTTCTATCCATTCCACAAAAAAAAAAAACTCCTTGTTATGGTTGTCACCCACGTAGGAGCAAAAACCATGGAGGAAGCACTTGCAGCCATCCAAACCAAACTCCAAGATCTAGATGAAAAATTTCTCAGCCCCCATCTTCAGCATTCATCCATGAACAATAATTGACAACAAGAATCTTCTACAGCCAAGGGTTCTCTTCTTCCAGCAATTTCCGTGGTCCGAAGCTTGAATTTCCTCGCTTCAACGGTACTGATCCGACTGGATGGCTCTATCGTGCAGATCAGTATTTCAGTCTGCATAATACTTTTGATGTCCAAAAAGTTCCACTTGCATCCTTTCATTTGGAACAGGAAGCCCTTCAATGGTACCGTTGGTACATCAAGGCTCATGATGACCCAAAATTGGCAGATTTTAAAACAAGCAAGTATTTGAAATTTGATACCGATGTGCTATTAAGCCATGGAAAATTGTAAATTGATGTAAATGTTAATATTGCAATAAAATACCTGAACTGGCTATGGGAGAAATGAATGAGAAGGGGCCATGTGTATCCACTAGGGAGTGGTGAAGGGGTTGTGGGATTGAACCATATGCTGCCAAATGTCATCTTGTGAACCCTTTTGACTTTCCTTGCTAACATTTATTTCTGTGTGAGGAAGTTGTTGAAGAATTCAGTCCATGGCTTCAATGGAGCAGGGGCAGCCCATAAATTCGTATGGCAGGGTATGGGATCTGTTTTGCTTGACCCACAAGTCACTCTACCTCTTGGGAATCCTTCCAATATCATTCCCATTCCATTGTTGTTCAGCCGGCATCATTTTTCATCCAAAAACGAATTGCCAGCAGGGAGAAAAACCATAAATCGCAACTTTGCAAGAACCCACGTTTTGAAGTGCCAAAAATGCCAAGATTTGGTATTGGACAGTAAAATACAATGGGGGATCCATAGATATGAACCTTGGGGAAAAATTGACAATATTAGCTAGCCATAAATCCATAGGAAAACCCAGTTTTTGCAGCCCAGAAAACCAGTGACGGATTTGAGTTATTGAATGACTGAATTGGGAAAAATCCAATTATGAACAATTGAATAGAGGTTGGGTTTGCTTGATAAACCTAGTGAAGGTTAGAATCTCAGGAAGCTAGAAGCTGGAACTTTCTATGGTCATCTTGAAGAGCACTAGAGGGAAGAGTTGCCTGAGGGACTGTGTAGCAGAGAAGGGGACCTTCCGTGTGTTGGATGTGGTAGGTAATGTGGGTGCCTGACTATTGAGTTCATTTGAGATGCTTGTAGATCTGTGGTTGAGCTCACTGGCTTAGCATTACCCTCCTCTATCTTCTTGTATGCTTGATAAAACCAACTGTGTGTTGGCTTAGCATAGCTGTTAAGTGAAACCATGGTTGTGAGTGTTCCCAGCTAGTTACTCCTTACTGGATACACAACCCAGCTCGGGGGTAATCTCTCAGCTGAAAGAATACAAGCTGGATAGAGATCTATGGTTGGGTGGAACGTTTCTCTCACATAGCCAGTTATTTGGATGGATTCATCTTCAAGATAAGTGTTCTCTGTGTTATAAATTATATGCATTTTGTGTTCTGCAATATGTTAAATTGTCCATGCTTAATGAAATGATTATCTTAATATGGAATCTATGTATGGCATTGGAATGAGATTGAGTCTCTATATGTTGGATCATCCTCTACTGTGATATATATATATATATATATATATATATATATATATATATATATGTTATGCATTACTATTTGTGTGTGTGCAAATATGAGTTAATTCCGCTGTGCTTAGTTAATTTGAACCTGCACACATTAAGCTTTTAATTATTATGCATTTTTGAGTAACGTATGGGGCTGAGATCGTAAAACAAAGCCCGTATGTTTTGTCTTGTTCTCTCCCATGCGTTAGGATGACAGTAGGGGACGCTACAACAGAGCTATAGGAATATCTAGTTGGATTTAGATAGTCCAGGTAACCCCATCACCTCCACTCTCAACCTAAGTAAGGTTCCCTTCTTTGCTGCACAGTCCCTCGGGCGCCCCTTCCCTCAGCTATGACATGTGAATGTATGGATGGTCCTGACTGCTAAACCATGGATAAATGATACTTCACTGGCTCTACCATGAAGTTTGAACCCCCTGGTCTCTCTCCCACTACGATATGCTCTTGGATCTTCCTCACCGTTGCGGTCGAAAGGCTCTATCCCGCAATTGGATTTTCGGCTATCAAATCCAAGTTCTCCTATGGAATTTTGGGCATCTAAAACTCTTAGATTCTCCCATGGTTTAGGTCTATGGATCCCCTATCAGATTTCACTTCCCACATGAATTTTCTGAGGGATCTTGGCACTCCAAAACGTAGCTTCTCTCCAAGTCACGATTTCCATTTTTCTTCCCTGCTAGGCATGCATCCTCCATGAAAATCTAGCTTCCCTCCTCCACCATGGAATGGGGATGAAGGAAAAATAATTCCCATGAGTTAGGGTGGCTTATGGTACAAGCAAAAAAGATTCCATACCCCACCTTACGAATATCAGGGCTTCCCATACTCCATCAATCTCATGGACTGGTTTCTTCAACCAATTCCTTACAACGTAATTAAATGACATCTAGGATAGTAAAAGGGGGTTCCCAAGGTGACATATGGTATCCTAGGGTTCAATCCACAACCCCCTCACCTCTCCCTAGTGGATACACATAGCCACCTCATTTAGTTGCATCCATAACCATCCCCTTGGTATTTTTATTACATGATATTTACATCATTTTACAATTTCCATGGCTTACTAGTACATGGATAGCAGAATTTGAAATACTAGGTTAAACATTCACTAGCGAGGCCTTGTCCTTGAGATCCATGCTAGGAATCATACATCACGTATATACAATGTTTACATTACAAGCAAATACATCTGAAGGGTCAAAATGGGGGTATTACAATCAATATGATACACTAGTTTTCATACTTCATATACTTCTATAATGCGCATGTTGTTCAGCATACTATTATAGTTCTACGGATATGCATATTCATTTGATACTGTACATGCTCCACTATTTTGTTGTTATTTTCTTGTGCATATGTATCAGATAGAACACATCATCCTGCACATCATTTTCTATGCTATTATTATGTCCGTGCGCATATGTCTCAGATAAACCACACCATCCTGTTCATCATCTATTGTGATTCTCTTTGGTTCTTGTGCACTTGGATCCCTTGCTAGATCATGTTGTTATGGATCAATGAGGCATTGATACCTCAATCATTCAAATCTTTCTAAATCAAAATACTATCTCTTGTTCATACTCAAGCTTAATTTTCACTCACCAACTTGGCTTCTTATTTATACTCGACTTAGTCACATGATGTGTCCACAAGTTGGTCATAGCATCCCTTCTTCCTTTCTTCTCGGTCAAGCTTACTCATGCATTCGACACTTTTCATGATCTGGAATTGAGGTATCATTCCTTGTGAGTCTTGCGCACACTTGGTCCTTAGCATAGTGGGACTTGCGCACTTGGGATCCACTATGTGTTGGGTCATGTTCCCTTGAAGTACCATTGGATGGTGGGTCTTGCACACTTTTGATACTTGTATACATCTTTCGCTTGGTGGATCTTGTGCACTTACAAGACGTACATACATTTCCAACCACCTATTACTTCCAAAAATATTGCGCACTTCCAAGACTTGTCCAATCACCTCTTTGACATCACCTTTGAAGTACCACAACTAGATTGATTAGGGACTTACGCATGTACCTTATGTACTTCCTCAAAATGGATTTTATATACTTCTTGAAACTAGCACAAGGATACTAAGTCCTCTTTGAAATCAATGACAACCAAAGTTCAAAAATATTCCCCTTTGGCATTGATGGAAACACCTTATGGAGTTGTGCTCCTCCTGGTCATGAATTCCTCTGTTATCTTTCCAGTTTTAACCTTTGCTCTTTTGTGCAACTTTCGATCAATACTTATCTATTGTTTTTCTTTTTTTCATAGTTCTTTGCCACTGATACATGCTTCATGGTATTTCTCCCCCTTTGACATCAATGGCAAAGAGGTTCTTTAAATGCACACTTTCAGGTTCTCTTCTACACTTATACTTCATCTTTGTGCTAGCTTTTATGCTATCATTTGTTTTTATTACTCCCCATGGCTTTGTGCTTTATTCCCTTTCCTTTTGTTTCTACTGGTGCACAATGATCAGTCACCTTGCAAACTGTATATTCATGTCATGTCCCCAAATTTTGACAAGGTCTATGTCACTAGGACATAAGCATTACAATATTTAATTAATCATGCCAATAATACTAGGAAAATAATTAAATTATTCCAAGGGATTAATTTTGTTTTGGAGGCATTTAGTTAATTAAATTCCATAGTATGCACTTTGGAATAATTAATTAGTTGCTTTGAGTAATTTTATTTCTAATTATTAATATTTGGACTATAAATAATGAGCTAAGCCAAGGAGGGTGAATTATAGAGGCTAAGTGGACCAAGGAGGATGTAAATTGCTAAAAATGGTAAAAAACATGCTAAAAGCAACAAATCGGGATAAAATCAGGAAAAACAACATATAGTAGGAAAGTCGGAAAAGAAGGAAATTTCAAAAAAAGAAGAAAAATCCAAAGCAGAAAGTGGAAAGGAAATCAAAAAAAAAGAAAAAAGAAGGAAAGCAAAGAAAAAAAAAAAGGAAAAAGAAGGAAAGCAAGCTTTCCTCATCCACTCAAGGAGGGCCCATTAGCTATGGAGACTTTCTCCTCAAGCAATCCAATCTTATAAATAAACCAGTGTGCACCACATTCACAACTTTTGTCAGTTTAATGTTTTGATTGAGAGCAATTGTGACTTAGAGACTTGGGAGATGTGCCCCTAGTCCAAGATTGGAGATGTGGAACTTCTTTCTATGAGAGGATCATGGTATTTATCCATTATCACTGAGTTGATTTGTATCTCTTGTAGCTTATCAAGTCAAATTTGAAGTTCAGAAGAAGCATCATCCAGTTTAGAGTTCGAATCTCTAGGTTTCCTATGAATTTCTAGAGCTAGATTCTTGTGTAGAAGAAGATAGATAGTTTTATAATGTTTTGAGAGGCCTATTGGCCCATATATGATGTCCTGTATCTGATTAAGTTGAATTTTAAGTTCAAAAGAAGCATCATCCAGTTCATAGTTCAAATCTCTAGGTTTCCTATGAATTCTAGAGCTAGATTCTTGTGTAGAAGGAGAGAGATATTTATATAATGTTTTGAGAGGCCTATTTAACCACATATGCTTTAATTACAGTGAATTTAAACCTCTTATATAAGTCTCTCCAATTAAAATTACAGAATTCTGAATTATTCTCACATTTCTCCGCCCTCTCTAGATTTGCATAGAAATTGACTAGTTTTTCAGACTATGTAGAATAAATGAATGAGTAGATGTCAAAATGAGTTTATTTCTTGGAGTGTTGGTGTCCATTTTTTCACCACTTTTTATCATCAAACACACTCTGATTGGTGTCATTTTCACCATTTTTGATATGATAAGTTATTCTTTCCACCATTCAGATTGTCAAATAGATCAGGTATGCATATATTCACACATTACATGAATTTTGGGTAAAAATCGTCATATTGTGATTTATTGATGTTTATTTAATATTTATTGGCTTGCTTGGAAAATATATTTCATTCCATAGGTTATGGCTCTCAAACAAACCTCCATTTAGATGCGTATTCATGGTGCAAACATTCAGCCTGTCGTTCAGACCCACATTCAACCCATAAGATCGTTAGTTGAGATATTCGCAGGTCGTTAGGAAGCAAACCATCACATGGGTTCTGTTTAGAACATGGCCCTTATGGTGTGTGAGCTAGTGTTCTGGAATATTTCCTCTCCTGCATGCTCAGCTCGATAGCACATCTCTTTTCCCACGTCAATAGAGGATCAACGTATCAATGACCGCGTGAAGGAACCAACATTGTGGAACCTAGTAGATGCCTCGTGCGCTGACGTAAACTGTTATGGGGTCGTTCTTTGGCCATGTGTTGTCGTGTATTGTTAAGCAAATCCATTTTGTGGCATTAAGACTGCCTATTATTAGAGCAATTGACTGCCAAAGGGTCAAATTGCTCTCCCAATTGTAACTTTGTATATATAGACGTCTTCGTGACTGAGATGAGTTAGTTTTTTACTCCTTTTAGTCTCTTAGTTTCTAGTTTTTCAGCTGCAAGTAGACACAGGAACGCTGTAACTCATTTTTAACTTAATACACCTATGTTCTAGTTTTATGAGAGCTCAGTAGCATGCGTGGTGATTGATGGATTAATGCACAGCCTCTGATTGCTGAGAAGGGCCCCTCAACAACCAGTGGTCTTCCGTCTATGTATATAATTTGTCTTTGTATTCTACAGATAAGTTGTGTTATTTGTTTAATTTATGTATTTATTTTGTATATGATATCTTTGTCTTGTAATCCATATGTTGTTTTGCCACTTATGTAAATGATACCTTTGTTTTATGAATGTATATTTTTGTTGTTCATATTAATGTTATTTTCAGAATGTAATTAGTGACCGGTCATGCTTAGTTTGCTTAGTTGCTCACACTTAGTTTGCTTAGATTTAGTTGCTTTGCTTAGTTTGCTTAATTTACTTTTAGTCCCGTTATTTACAAACACTTAGAGTTTAGTTAGCTTCACATTCCAAGTTCAGTTGTAGTTAGAATTAGTTCTGTTAGTTTCTTTCCTGTAGTTGTAGGTTAGTTTTAATTATCTCAGTTTTCTTTTCTTATGCCGTATAAATAGTTCATTCCTTAGAAAATTATTAGAATAGGTTACTTCTTGTTATCTTGGTCCCTGAACACTTTATTAATTGCTTCCTTGCACTGTAGGTTCATATGCACCAGTCAACTAACGTTAAGATCATCTAAACCGCTTCTTTCCTTCGTTTAAATTGTTTTCTTCCATCCAGACTATCATTCGGACTATCGTTCGGATAGTCATCTGGATCATCATTCAGACCTTAATACTTTCTGCATTGTTTATGCTTATTTAGAATCTAGTTTCTTAGGTCTTTGAACTGTGATATTTCTTGATTTTAATTGGCCTCCTTAGATGTAATTAAGATCTTGTCTTACACCACTTAGAGTTTTAATTAAGTTTGTCATCATCCTTAGTTTTCATTCTATCTTTCCTTAACCTTGATTTAGTTGCTTTACAAGTTATGTTTCTCTTATGCTTGATTCATTAATACTTTACTGTTACAAAATTTATCAGTTTCATTCTTAGTGTAGCTTATCATATGTCGTTAAAATTAATATCAAATTAGGTTTAATAATTTCATTCTCCAAATTCTTTGTTAAGCATAGGATTAGTTTTCCCATTCATACCAATCATGAAGATGTTCATAAAATAGGATTTGGTTCAGAAGTAAAACATATTTATCAAGTTTTCTACTTGCTTCTTAATACAATATCTTTATCAAGTTTTCTACTTGTTTCTGAATAAATATCTTTTATCAAGTTTTCTACTTCCTTTTCAATCAAATTTAGTTTCAAGTAAATATATTTATTAAGTTTTCTACTTGCTTATAGATTTCACCAGTTCCAATTCAATTGCTTATGGATAGAAGTTGGCCATAATGTTTAGAGTTAATTGTAGTTGGACAATTTTTAGTTTGCATTTATTTGTAGAAGTTAAACTAGATTTGTTTCCATTTTGTTTCCTTGTCATGTTTGAAAGTCACTTCGATACATTCAATCCCATTCCCATTACATTTGATACACTCCCTCAGAATCCCCAAGGAGAATGGAATTAGGTAGTTTATGTTCGGGTACACAGGGTACTCCCAAAAGATCGAACACCTAGAG
Source organism: Larix kaempferi (assembly GCA_027924585.1). Classification (NCBI taxonomy): domain Eukaryota; kingdom Viridiplantae; phylum Streptophyta; class Pinopsida; order Pinales; family Pinaceae; genus Larix; species Larix kaempferi. The sequence goes on from BSBM01001229.1 coordinate 2,838,692, forward strand.
AAACCACTTAGCCCAAACAGATCACAGATCGATACACCGATGTTTTGACGTGGTTTAAACCCTCGAGAGGGAAACACTCCATGGCCCCAGCCAAATAGCTTCTACGGAGCAATTTATTATGCAAAGAAAGAAAGTTACAAATGAGATTATCATAATCGATCAACTAGACAATGGCCCTCCATGCTCTTTAAATAGAGATCATGGACCAATCGGGTGTTAAGCTACAGATCAAGGTTAGGTATGGTCTAAGAGAAGTTGAGCCGTCGGATCACTCTATGTCTAAAACATATCATGACCGTCGGATTAAATATTTACAAATGCATACTAATGCATACTAAAGAAACACACTTTTTCTAGTGGATATATTACACAAGTTGATCTTAACTAACTCCTAAGTGTCTAAATATCCTAACATCCCCCGTTATGAACAACTTGGGATAGGATTGAAGGATTTACAAAAGTGACACTATTAGGAGAAGGAAGGAGGCATTAGAGCCTATCCCCCCTTAATGAAAAATTCCTGAACTCCTAACATCGAAGTTTAGAAAACTTCGCTTCTGTAAGAGAATTGGTGAAGATGTCTACAACTTGATCATCTGTAGGAAAAAAGAGCACTTCAAGAACACGATCATGAACAAGATTTCTGATGAAGTGCATATGTAACTCAATGTGTTTGCTGCGTTGATGTAGGACTGGATATTTGGCAAGCTTGATGGCACTTTGATTGTCGCACCAAAGTGGAGTAGGCTGCTACTCCTCGAATCCAAAATATGAAAGGATCTGTCGAAGCCATAAAGCTTCTTGACTGGCATTAACTACGGCTCGATATTCTTCCTCTGCATAAGAAAAAGCAAGATCTTGTTGTTTCTTACAAGCACAAGTGATAGGTCTAGATCCCAAACTGAAAACATAACCTGCTGTAGACTTTCGATCATCAGGATTGTCGGCCCAATCTGAGTCAGTGAAACCAACCAACAAAGGTTCCCCCCCTGTAATGAATCCCAAACTGAATTGTACCTCGAATATATCGAAGTATTCTTTTAGCTGCTTTCCAGTGACTTTCATGAGGTGTTTGCATATAACGGTAAACATGACCAACGGCAAAGGAAAGGTCAGGACGGGAATGAGTCAAGTATAAGAGACTACCAATAAGCTGACAATACAAGGTGGCATCTACTTTAGGTGAAGTACAAGTGGCAGAAATGTTGACTCCAAACTAGAAGGGAGAAGGGGAAGGTGTACAATATTCCATGTGAAAGCGACGAAGAAGGTCACAAGCATACTTAGACTGAGAAAGAAAGATTCATTCTTCGGCTTGTAGGACTTGGAGACCAAGAAAATAATGCAAATTTCCTAAGTATGACATTTCAAAATTTTGCTTAAGATTGGATTTCACATGGGTTATAAGCTTAGGTCACTACCAGTAAGAATAAGGTCATCAACATATAGAACAAGTATGATGAGATGGTTTCTTACTTTCTTGGTATAGACATTAGGGTCAGAATGGCATCTAGAAAAACCAGTGTTAAGGAAAAAGCTATCCATTTTGGCATACCAAGCTCTAGAAGCTTGCTTAAGGCCATATAAGGATTTCTTAAGGAAACAGACAAGGCTAGAGTTATTCTGAAAATATCCAGGAGGTTGTTCCATGTTAATTTCCTCCTGTAAATCACCATGTAAAAAGGAAGACTTGACATCCATTTGATGGACTTCCCAGTTATGTAAGGCTACAAGGGAAAGAACAAGTGGATGGAGTTCATTTTTACGATAGGAGAAAAGGTTTCATTGTAGTCAATCACTTCAACTTGGGAAAATCCTTTGGCAACAAATCATGCCTTAAGTATTTCAACACTTCCATCTGATGCATACTTAGTTCTGTAGACCCATTTACATCTGACAAGTTTTCTTCCTCTTGGAAGAGGTGCAAGATCCCAAGTATTGTTCGCCATTAAGGAACAATATTCTTCATCCATAGCTACACCCAATCTGGATTTCTTGAAGCTTCTGCAAAGGTTTCTTGATCATGATTCTCAAAAACTTGAGCCAAAAGAGAAGAGGCTCGTTGAAACTGAGAATGTGTTCGACGTTGATCTCTAGGATCATCGGTAAGATCACCATCTACTTCACATGTTGAATGGGCCCATCGAGGAAGTAGTTGTGTTGGTGCAACTGGATGAACATGAGCAGGAGGAGGTGGATTTTCATCCTCACTGTCATCATCAAAAACTGGATTTGGAAACCTGTCAAGGAAGTTGGAAGAGGAAGAAGGCACAATCGCCAAATCAGGCTCGCAGGCCAAAGATGGCATAATCGCCGAGTTAGGCTCGCATGCCAAGAGATTTTCATCAAATTTAACATATCTTCTAATGATTACATCATGAGAATGTGGTTGAAGAAGTCTATAACCTTTTACATATTTAGAATATCCAACAAATATGAACTTTTCACTTTTAGGCTGCAATGCTTTCTATTTTTCATCCGGAATGTGAGCCCATGCTTGACTACCAAACACACGGAAGTGAATTACATCTAGTTTAATTTTACTCCATGCTTCTTCCGGTGTGATACCTTGTAAAGCTTTAGTGGGGGTGCGATTAACTATGTAATTTGCACAATTTATGGCTTCAGCCCAAAATTGAAGACTTAGTCCCTTAGATTGGATCATACAATTAGCCATTTCTTTTAAAGTGTGGTTCTTCCGTTCAGCTACACCATTTTTTTGGGTGTATATGGAACAGTGTGTTGTTGTTGGATTCCTTGTTCAGTGCATAAAGTAGTGAACTTTTTGTTAACATATTCTCCTCCATTGTCAGATCTTAACTTAATAATTTGATGACCAGATTGTTTTTCAACAAGGACCTTGTAGGCCAAGAAGATGTTAAATACTTCACTCTTAAGTTTTAGGAAATAAACATAAGTGTATCTGGTGTAATCATCAATGAAAGTTAAGAAATATTTGAAACCAGAAAAGGAAGCAGATGGAAGAGGACCACACAAGTCACTATGCACAAGCTCCAAGGGAACCGAGGCGTGCTAAGAGGCACGTTTGTCAAAATTGTCCTGATGATGTTTTTTGAGTACACAATCGGAACAGATACCATCCCTGCAAGATACCATCAAAAGACCTGTCACCATATTGTCTTTACGTAGTTGTTGCAATGAGCGATAATTTAAGTGACCAAATCGTTCATGTCAAAGTTTTCTCAAGTTATCACTATGAGCAACAATAACTGAAGGAAAAGGTGATGACCCAAAGTTGTTAAATTTGTACAACCTCGTAATATCATCGACAATTCCGGTAGCTAGGACCTGTTGAGGATCTTTAAAATCCTTGATTACAACTTGGTGAGGTGTAAACGTCATAGTTTTACCTTCACCAAAATGAGTGATTGGATAGACTAATAACAAATTGCAGAAAATTTTTGGAACACATAGTACATCACTGAAATCACCATTATCTACTGGAACTGTTCTAGTGTCTACAACACTTAGAGATCTATCATCACCAACAAATATTTGTTTGGTGTTACATTCATGCATAGTAGAAAAGATGGCTTGATCCTTAGCCATATGATAAGATGCTCCAGAATCAATGAGCCATTCATTTGAAGTAGAAGAAGAATATGCATTATAAGAATAACTAGAAGCACAAAGTGCATGTCCATGAGTGGTAGATTCTGAAGACGAATATAGACCGATGTGGTGCTTCTTCATTGCTACTTCCAAGGATGCCATCTTCTTGAAACACTTAGATTCATCATGATTATCTTTAACACAATAGTTGCAATGACGCTCAGTCTTCTTTCCTTTTGGCTTGGATCCTTTGTCATTTTTTTAAAGAAGGAGCTGACTGAGAGGGTTTGGGACCCTTGTTTGACTTATTATTGCAAAAATTTTGTTTCTTGGGAGGCTTGGACTTTTCTTTCTTTTGGGACAATAAGGCTTTCCCAGATGTATCTGCATTGTTAATTATTCCAAGATGGATGAGCTTATCTTTCTCTCTAATCAAGGAATCATAAAAGGATTCAAGACTAGGCTCTTGATAGCTAGATGCAATCAAGGATTCTTTCATGGAGTAAAATGTAGATACAAAAACAGAATATGCAGGTCCAAATTTCGAAAGAATATGATAAATGCATTGTTTGTCTTCCCTCTTAATCTTGCATTCTTCACATAAGAGTTTAAGAGTTTTGTACTTAGATAAATAATCTTGTATGCATGAAAAATCACTTGGATTTAAAGAAATCAACTCATTTTCGAGTTGGTGACCTCGAATTTCATTGTGTTTATCAAGCACAGATTCCAACTTGTCATAAGCAGAATCAGGTTCATCAATTCGAAATATGTGGAATTGCAAATCAGTAGAGATTGACATCCCAATCAATCCATGAGCTTCGTCACATCTATTTTCCCATTTGATTTTTTTATCATCATCAGTGGGTTTTGTTTCTTTCCTTGAGGTAATTTTGAAAAGTCCTCTACTTCATAGAACATCCTCCATACGAGATTTCCATGAGAAATAGTTGGAATTGCTAAGTAGAATATCACAAGGGGGGGCCATATTTGTAAATTAATGGCTATAAAAGCAGAAACCAATAGTCGAGATGTGAAGAGCTCGAAAAAATAGGCGATTTAAAAAAAAATGGCACTGAAAACTTGTTAAGATTCAATATGCTAAGACATAAAAAAACAACATTACATTTCATTTCACAACAATAGCATATACAGGATCACTGAAAAAACAACAAGCACAGCATAAACACAAGAGACACAGATTTATCCTGGGAAACCCTCATGGGGTAGAAAAACCAGCAAAGCTTCCTCAATATAGATGATCAGAAAATACAAAGATGTAAACCGAAGACATGATCTCCTCCTCCTCCATAGCAGACCTGTCTCACACAAGTGCGCCACTCACAAGTGAATGAATGAGTGAGATAAGTGAGGAACATCCTCCTCTACTTATACTTGTTCCCCGACTAACTTTTACACAAGCTAGGTCGTCCCCAACTTAATTACTGGGCTAAACACCCCATTACAACTGATTGGGACGACCCCTCTAGGGTGGTCTAATAACCCTTTGACCCACATAACACATACAGGGCCGACCCCCCACTAGGGAAGTCTAATAACCCAAGTTACCACAATCCGACAGAGGAATAAACATCTCCGAATATACAATAAGATCTTCACAGAGGAATGAAACATCTCCGGAATAATAAAGTACAAATATAATATTCTTAGAAGTTACAATATTTCAACTCTCCCCCTTAATGAGAAGGATATTATAACAACATCTACACGAGCAAGGAGTCATCAACATCATACATGATACATCTATAAATCATTGGAAGCTTTCTCAACATCATTAGTAACTCAAGCAGTTACTGGAACATCTTCAATACTGGAACATCAACATCTTTAGTACTAAGTCTTTATCTTCTGCAGCACTCGAACAACTACAACAACATCAACATCTAGATCCTCACGATCATTAGCATCGTCATCACACGATCATCAATATTGTCATCACATGATCATCAACATCATTATCACATGATCATTAGTATCGTCATCTAGACCATCACAATCAACAACATCGTCATCTAGATCATCACGATCGACAGCATCATCATCTAGACCATCACGATCAGTAGCATCATCATCTAGACCATCATGATCAGCAGCATCATCATCTAGATCATCACGATCAGCAGCATCGTCATCTAGATCTACAGCATCTGGATCATCAGTATTAGTATCCACACCATACAAGTATACACATCATCAATACAAGTATCCTCATCAATACAAGTATACATATCATCAATACAAGTATCCTCATCAATACAAGTATCCTCCTCAATACAAGTATCCTTGTCAATACATATTATCATTACAAGTATCAATACATCAATACAAGTATCCTCATCAATACAAGTATCCTCATCAGTCAAACACACATGATCATATTATAGGATGATCAATCCCACTGTCTTTAGGACATAGTCCATGGATGATACAATCCTATCATGTACCTTTTGAACCGAGGTCCAGGGACAATCCAGTCCTATCATTCAATTCTCAGAGACCTCTGTCTACGACTCATTTAAGACACTTCATCATGCCTAGGGATGATACAATCCTCTCGTCAACTTAGACAGAGTCTAAGGACCACTTCTCGGAGACATATGTCTATGGATCATTTAAGACACCTCATCATGCCTAGGGATGATACAATCCTCTCATCAAATTAGACAGATTCTAAGGACCACGTCTTCGAGACATATGTCTACGGATCATTTAAGACACCTGATCATGCCTAGGGATGATGCAATCCTCTCATCAACTTAGATAAAGTCTAAGGACCACTTCTCGTAGACATACGTCTACGGATCAATTCAAGGGACCTAAGTCTAGGGATGATACAATCCCCACCTATCCACTAAGGACTTCATTCTCGAAGACATATGTCTACAAATCAATTCAAGGGATCGAAGTCTGGGGACGATACAATCCCCACTTGTCCACTAAGGACTTCATTTTCGGAGACATATGTCTATGGATCAATTCAAGGGACTGAAGTCCGGGGATGATAGAATCCCCACTTGTCCACTAAGGACTTCATTCTCGGAGACATATGTCTACAGATCAATTCAAGGGTGAAAACATGAAGTTGGGAAACAATTTTGGCTTGTTTTTGACAAAAAAAAACTACTAATTTTTATGTTTTTCAACTTCGACCTCTTCAAACCCATATCTCCCATAGGAATTTCAACTTGAATTAAACACAAAGGTTTTACAGAATTGAATTAGCTTTCTACTCATATTTTTTTTATGGACATATAGTGGGACAAATTTGTTGTCAACAAACGGCATATTCTTGAAACGTTTAGGTATGGATAATGAGTGACCTGTGTTGACAACGGTTTTTTGATAGATGGTTATTCATTTTATGGAAAAAAATTGTATGCTCATAATATACACACACTAAACTTGATCCTGGACTATATTTCGAGTTTGTTAAGACTTGGAAACTATTTTTTATTATTTATCGAAATAGTGTATGTTCAAAAAATGGTGCATTATCGACACATGTTTTTGTATTCACATTTTCTTTCAAATGTCACTCTTATCAAACAAACTAAAACCAACTTATTGAAGAGGACACTTCAAGGAACATCCTTGTATTTTTTTTTTTTAAAATTGGTTTCATCATTGTGATGATATTGAATTTTCATTGTGACTGGTTTTTCAGACACTTAATTTTTTAATGATAAAGTTTAGTAAAAAAATAGAAAAAAATAGTAATCCTAAATGAAATTGAAAAAAACTTATATTACTAGAAAGTAGATTGAAAGATGGATCTACTGGTATAAACTCTGACATGTAATTCTCATGTTTTGTAGTGGTCTGACCTTGTTAAAGTGACACATTTCTGAATTCTGCAGAAATGGTGCTAGAACACGGGAGCTTCACTCTATAAACCACTATCATAGCACGTTCGTTCATGGCATATGAAACAATACCCCTAATTTCACTAAATATTGGAAAATACCTTCCAAAATCATTTTTTAACCCCCTCCCAATACGTCTTCCCAATTTAAGAAAACCCCTATTTTCACTAGATATTGTATGTATCAATTTTTTCATTAACACTTTTTATACCCCTTTATATTTCTACCTAGTATATTGATATGATACCCCTCTTATGACCACACATGCATTCTACAATGCACCTTGCTTCTTTCTATGTATATTGTGGATGCACATTACTTCACCCACAATGCAATTACCCAACCACATATCATTATGATTTGCAACATCTAATGGTCTAATGAAGAGATAGGAGAACACTTCTTGTATGTCACTAGAGCTAATGCACATAGTACAACATTAAGATTGCATGTTTTCATTTCCCAATCGCTTACTAAGCCTGTTGTGGGCTAGGTATCCAAGCCCCTAGGGCCTGTAACAAGATCTAGGAGGTTGACTAAACCTCCCAAGGCCTGTAATAGGCACGAGTGTTTGGCTATTCAATCTCCCAAGGCCTATCGAGGGCCTATAACAGGCCCTGGAGGCTTAGATCCTCCCAAGGCTATTGGTAACAACTGGCTGAGTGTTATTGGTAACAATTTGTTGTCAATGACCACTGTCTCTCGACTATGATCGACTAGAAACCCACTTCACCATGAAACCCCTATCCTTAAGCATGCCTCAAGACGCGATTTACCTGCGTACTGGTAAGCCCAAGCCTTGCCTCAACCCAATTTCTCATCTAACCGTGATCCTGCCATCTCCATTTGATGGATATTTGTCAGCCCACCCATATAAAAAAGACCCCAAAGTATTTTTGTATTGTTACATTAAATAAAAAATCCCTTTTCCCCTTAATATATAAGCAATATAATTTTTAGGTTTTCATGAATATTTAATACCGCAATATGAATGCACGTGGTATTATATTGCCTTCTAGTGAAGCCCCCGTGTGCTGGAATTGTTGACCAGAAACTCCCGGGCGAGAAAATGTCTTCCAAACTCTCGGCCTAGAGTTTAGTTCAAACTCTCATCCGAGATTTTTTTTTTAAAGACAGCACGACGATTGGTTCAAACTCTCGGCCTAGAGTTTGAACTCTCAAAACTCTCGGCATAGAGTTTGAGGTTGACTTATTTTCGCATGATCATCTGCTCGCGCTCCATTTTTTTCACTCTGTTTGTCACAGAAGTGTTTCCGAGGTTCACGATTTCACCCTCAAGGGACCAAAGTCCGGGGACGATACAATCCCCACCTGTCCACTAAGGACTTCATTCTCGAAGACATAGGTCTACGTATCAATTCAAGGGACCAAATTCCAGGGACGATACAATCCCTACCTATCCACTAAGGACTTCATTCTCGAAGACATATGTCTACGGATCAATTTAGAACATGTGTTCAAGGATGATGCAATCCCTCTTCTTTCTCGGAGACATATGTCTACGGCTTCTTTTAGAACATGTGTTCAAGGATGATGCAATCCCTTTTCGTTCTTGGAGACATATGTCTACGGATCTTTTTAGAACATGTGTTCAAGGATGATGCAATCCCCTTGTCAACTTAGATCCCGTCTAAGGACCATCCACCAACCTCTCTGTTGGCATCACCAATATATGTATCCACATCATCAACCTCACTGTTGATGCAGTAAATCTCATCATAAGTGACCACATCACTCCCCCTTTCGAGGAGGGTCCTACCAAACTTGTCTTGGAAATACTCAAACTTTACTTGAGGTAGAGGCTTAGTTAGTACATCGATAACTTGTTACAAATTCGAACCATATCTTGTATATAAAAATGTCAGATCTCTATGTGCTTTGACTTATCATGGAACACTGGATTCTCTGCCATCTTGATACAACTCTGTTTGTCACATAGGATCATAGTTGGGTCTATCTCTAAGTCAAACAATCCTAAATCCATACTGCTTCACAACTAGCAGAGCAAGCAGCCATATATTCTGCTTCGGTTGTGCTGAGAGCCACACTGGATTGCTTCGTGATAAACCACAAGATCATGGCAAATCCAAGACAATAACATCCGCTCGATGTGCTATTCCTACACTTTCTGCCCAATCAACATCTATGTAGCCATCTGAAGTCATGATCTCCAAGATAACATAGATCAAAGTCTATCATATTCTTTAGGTACCTCATCACATGCTTTGCAACTATCAGGTGAACACATCTAGTTTCCACTAGATACTGACTCAAGGTGTTTCACAGCAAAGCATATATCCGGTCTGGTATACATCAAATACATCAATGACCCAATAATCTGTCTGTACAGAGTTACATCCACTAACTCTGAGCAGTTATCAGCTAACAACTTCAAGTCGGAACCCATGAGAGTGGTCATGGCTTCACATTCCAACATATCAATTCTTCTCAAGATTTCCACAACATACTTTCCCAGGATGAGAAAGATTCCTTCTTAGCCTTTCCATACTAGGAAGTAATGCATCAATTTGAGATCTTTCATTTTCATTTCTGCAGCCATCTTCTTCTTTCTTTTCATGATCTGTTTGTAAAAATAGATCATCCACATACAGTAATAGTATGACAGGTTCATCATTCGTAACGGATCAGCTTTAATTTTGATAAATCCCAAGCTTTATCAAGAAACTGTCAATTATCCCTTTGTGACTGAACATCATTCACACTCTGCATTGAGTGATCTTCTACATATCTATCTGTGCCATCTCTCGTCAGATGGGTCTACTAATATGAGCCTCAATATCAATCGAACTCTGTGGTGAGTTCCTTCTTGCATCCATGTCATCTGTGTATGGAAACCATATTCAACCTTGTAGAAAAGGTTGAGATCCACATCACCCATGGTGATCATTAAGCTTATCAATTGACTATCGATCATGGGTACCCATATAGAGCTTTCTTCAATTGAATCCTTGATTCGCACTTCTTCTTCAATTACATCATTAAGATAATGATCTTATCTAGCCACTTGGAGCAAACATCTCATCATGATTCTCTTCCTCTTTCTAAGAGAATATTCTAGCCACGAGCCTTCTATATTATGTTTGATTTGTAAATCTTCTTGTTGAACATCCATCACTTGTTCGGTGTTCATCATTCTTCATGATATTTCCTACAAATCAAGATTAAGTACATGATTAGTAATGCTTCATAATCATCAAATCATGTTGACATGATAACCTATTATGCATACATATATGATTTACATAGTTATGCTACTATCTTGACCAATACTTTGGCACAACACTTTTTCATATCCTGTATGCATATGGTGGCTATCTAGATGCCTTCCATCTCTACCAGAACATACTATCGAGAGTGTGCATAGCTCTCAGCATGTCAACAAAGAGGTTTCATTCTAGACAAGCAATAATGGAATGTTTATCCAAATTACCAATCATATGCATATTAGTAGTATACTGTTCAATGTTATATGAATGTTTACACTCAGCATGATATATTCTAGGAATACAAATATGCATACAACTATTACAAGCAATATCATTTACTATTTCAAATAACAACTCAAATACTTATCTTTTATGTTTGTTTGGTTGCCTCCCGCTTGATCTTCTATATGACTTTTGAACTTCTATTCATTATGTATCACTGTCCATGCTCAAGTGTGCACTAGTGTCATCCTCATGATCTCATACACAAACATACATTCATTAGTATAATCTCAATATTATCAAAAACATTATAATTCTAAATAATCTTGAATATGTATAGTCATGATCATAGATAATAAACATTAGTATTCGAGGTTTCAGGGAATTCTTCTTTTACTCATGCATATTCTTGTTTGATCATAGGAATCTTCTAGTTAGTTAATTCATCAATCAAGATAAGATACATAATATGCATAAACCCTTGATTACTAACTTTATGAATAAGCATAACCAATCATACCAAGTATACTTATATAAGGGATCCTAACACAAGGTAAGATTCTAACTTGACATAGGAAAACATACTTGGATTAGTATACCTGCTTAGTTATGTCTAACATACCTAATCAATATCTTCTTTTTTATCTTCAATGATTTAGAGATCCTGTGCTAGAACCTGCATATCTCATAGGTTAAGCATAATAGAACAAAGTCATACATACCTCGTAAGTAGAACTTCTATGTGATCAAAGATTATGGATGAGTCTTTGTCTTCATGTTGTCATGGTCATGGAACTTGATTTGTCTTTCGTGATGTACCTGTATCTTGTTAGCAGACAACATCAACCTCATACAACACCACAATGCATTAGTACAATCATATAGCCCTAATCAATGAATGTATTCTATCATTCACATACTTTTACTAGGGTGATAAGACAATTCTAACATTAATCAAGATTGTACTAATAGATAAAATGAAGACAAACATATTATGAACTAAATCAAGAATCAGATTTCAAGACGTACCTGTATCTTCTTAAGTCATACAAGTTGAGATTTCTTGTAGTCTTCTTATGTAAGGCCTTAGCCTCATCTCCCCCTGAAACTGGATCCTTAAAAAATTGAAACTTCTGGATCTTCTGGACAGGATCCTGAACTAGGGTTTGATGGAGCCCACCCTTCTGCCTAATCAAAAGGTTTGATCCAAGGCTCTAAACTCTTTTTTTTTGAGGAGCTTCCAGCCGTGGTCACAGGCTTCAAAAACTCCAACTTTTGAAGAAGCCCTAATTTTCACTTTTCCGATCAAAATCCCGAACTGGGGTTTGATCAATCCTGGTCTTCTACCCAACCAAAAAATTCGATCTTGGTCTCTAAATTTCGATTTTTCTGAGTAGCATTCAGCCGTGGACTCCGATTCCAAAAATTATAACTTTCTCTGAAACCCTAAATTCCGGAAGCCATGAATGAAGGTGCTCCAAAAATAATTTTATTTTGATAGAAATATGTACCTGATTTTTTCTGCTGTAACTCCAAACTTTTCAATCCACAAGGTCTAAATTTTTTATTTGTGGTAGCCTGACCTGTCATCTTTCCATATCAATAGGTCTTATCTCAATTGTATTTTCTGAGAGAGAGTTATGTCAAGTGTCGCAATGTGACCTGTTTATGGGATCAAACAAAAGAGCGAACTTGTATGGCATGCCATGTATCACTGGTTCAACTTCGGACTATGAAAACGTTTCCTGAGATAGTACATTCTGTCTACTACCTATCACTTTTTACTAAATTTCATTTGGAGCTTCCTAGCCCAAGTTATGACCTTTTTTCCTAGGTCACCTTATTATGACTGAGATCTAGAAGAGGCCGAAACCCTAACTTGTACTGATCATAACTCACAAAGTACAATGAATCTGAGTGTTTTCTTTGGACACAAGGTACATGAGGATGTTATATAAAACCTGTAAACCTTTCAAATCCTGAACATTCTCCAAAATGGATTTATAGAGAAAGTTTGACAATGACTGGTTTTTGCTATATAAAACCATAACCTTCAAATTGTCGCAAGTGAAGCAAGTGTTGTAAGTGCCATACATTGCCTTCCTTCAGGTTAGCTATGATACCATGTTAAGATTTAATATGATAATATAGAAAATATCAGCATTACATTTCATTTCAAAACAATAGCATATACAGGATCACTGAAGAAACAATAAGCACAGCATAAACACAAGAGACACAAATTTATCCTGGGAAACCCTCATGGGGTAGAAAACCTATCAAAGCTTCCTCAATATAGATGATCAGCAAATACAAAGATGTAAAAAAAATACATGATCTCCCCCTCCTCCATAGCATACCTCTCTCACACAAGTGCGCCACTCACAAGTGAATGAATGAGTGAGATAAGTGAGAAACATCCTCCTCTACTTATATTTGTTCCCTGACTAAATTTTACACAAGCTAGGTCAGCCCCAACTTAATTACTGAGCTAAACACACCATTACAACTGACTGGGCTGACCCCTCTAGGGTGGTCTAATAACCCTTTGACCCACATAACACATACAGGGCCGACCCCCCACTAGGGAAGTCTAATAACCCAAGTTACCATAATCCGACGGAGGAATAAACATATCCGGATATACAATAAGATCTTCATGGAGGAATGAAACATATCTGGAATAATAAAGTACAAATATAATATTCTTAGAAGTTACAATATTTCAACAAAACTGACTTTGTATGATGAAGTTATGCTTGATCAAAGAAAATGTTGAAGATGTCCCCAATAGTGACGTGACAGATAGAGAATGATCAACTAAAAAAAAAAAACCCCCCTCTTCCCAAGATGAACCTTTGACAATCACTTTACAAGAAAGTTGCTTTAAGTGAATCACTTTTGTAAAATAAGTGATTTCACTTTTACAATGATGTTACTTTAAATAGTGCAGCAATAAAAAAGAACTTAAGTGACTCACTTTTTATTTTTTATTTTTATTTATTTAAGTGAGATGCACTTTTACAATAAAGTAAATTGAAAATAGAAATTGCATGCACTTTTTCTTTTAAAAGTAAATTCCTAAGACTTGAACTCAAAACCTATTAAGAAATAAAACAACTTTGAACCAAGTGAGCTAGATTAAAAGGTCTATAAAATATGGGAAGGAGGAAGGTTTTTTTTTTTTTTACTCTTCTTGCTCGGTTACCGTGCTTGCCTTTTTTTCCTGCAAATCACACCATAAACCAAAACAAAACAAAAAAATTCACGCTTGTGGGGTTAGATCTCGTTAGCTTTTCCGGAAAGTCTATGTTTTCTCTCTATTTCTGATTTGTTGAGATCACACAAGGTGCACGGCAAAGAGCATATGCAGCAGAGAAAAACCCTTTCCCTTTTTGTTCCTGATTTGCCGAGATCACACAAGGTGCACGAAAAAGAGCATACGCAGACAGGGAAAGCAACAATCCAAAACTAAAAACAATCTAATAATAAAAACTGATAAAATATGAGATATTTTTTTTTACAACAGAAATAAAAAAAATGTCACTGTAACATTATACCTTCAGATATGATGAAATACATGTTTAGGAAGCAACTGGGCACCGTTTTCGATCAAATGAAAACTATTTCCCAATGGAAACGGTGTACTAGATGCAATGGAACACTTCACACAGCCCATAAATACACAGAAATACCAGAATTAGAAACCCTTTCAAGTTTTGGCAACACAAGTTCAAGATCTAGATCATTACTGGAAGCAACTCTTCATAAAAAATCCGATACCATGTTTGGGTACATAGGGTATGCCCAAAAGACCGAACACCTAGAGCAACCACTTCACACAAACAGATCACAAATCAATACACTGATGTTTTGATGTGGTTTAAACCCTCGAGAGGGAAACACTACACGGCCCCAGCCAAATAGCTTCTACAGAGAAATTTATTATGCAAAGAAAGAAAGTTACAAATGAGATTCTCATAATCGATCAACTAGACAATGACCCTCCATGCTATTTAAATAGAGATCATGGACCAATCAGGTGTTAAGCCACAGATCAAGGTTAGGTATGATCTAAGAGAAGTTGAGCTGTCGTATCACTTATGTCTAAAACATATCATGACCGGTGGATTAAATATTTACAAATGCATATTAATGCATACTAAAGAAACACATTTTTCCTAACTGATATATTACACAAGTTGATCTTAACTAACTCCTTAGTGTCTAACTATCCTAATAGTTTAGTGTAGTTTTGAAATATTAATTGAATGCATAAGTAGTTGTTGAATTCACTTAGTCATTTGTAGTTTTGATTTAAATTAATTGTCAGTTGAATTATCTTATAGATAGGTTTCTGAACTCATTTACAATTGTTTCTGATTCCTAGTTCAGAGTTTTAATCAATAGTTTTCAACTTTATCAAAGTAGTTATGTTCTTGATTCGGTCTTGCTTCCTAAGAATAACATTATTGTTGTATATCTTTTAGTTATTATCCATAGAGTAGAGTAGTATAGCCTGATACTATTCTGATATGTTGGTTTAGTTAGTTTGTTTGTTGTTTTTCTGAAGTTTGACTTGGTTTTTCATTTTGAAAGATCTTTCGATCTTTTCTTTATTAAACATTTTCTAAGGTCTGCCGAGCCGAAACTTAGGTTCCATTCTACCTCAGCATATACTATGCCACATCTCTAAGATTACTAACCTTGGTCACTAATTAAATATTTGGTGATTCTTTAAGGTAGTAAATGCACCTCAACATTTTGGCGTCGTTTCCAGAGAGTTGTAGATAGGTAGAATTCAGTTGTAGAACTCAGTTGTAGATAGGTAGAACTCTCTTTTGAAGCTTAGTGATAGATTTGAATTTTCCGCTATGAAACTTAGAAGTAGGCTGATGGCAGGTGAGCGGTAAGATGAAAGGTAAGAACCTGCGAATCTATTATAACATGCATCCCCAAAACCCAGTTGTTGTTCAGGATTTCTACCTTATAGCGAGGAGAGGGACACTACCAACTTCTGGGGTGACAGGTAAATACATTGATCAATATTCTTGAAGACATACCTTATTAATGACGTTCGATCCTAGCTTTCGCTCGCTCTTTCGATCAATCCTTCACTTGATCTTTCGTTTGGTGAACCTGCAATACAAAAGATACCTTCCTCAGCGTATCTTGACTGATATAACAATGATGAAATTGAAATGCAATTTAGACATCAAATACAATCAAGCATTTAATCCAAACAAATATGCAATCCATTAGACATTTGATTGGGATAGGAATGGTATTTCAACCTTTATTGTCAAAAGCAAATAACTAGTACAATTATACCTAATCATCCAGAGTGCTTGTGCAACCGGATTCTGGGTTCCTGCTCTTCACACTAACTTTGGAATTCCTCCAGCACAACAACCCTTCATGCATAGTTTCTCCTCATAGTTCTCTCACTGATTCTAACTTTGAGTCTAGTCTCTCTCATGCATCCCCCTTGTATTTATGGGACAAGGTAGGTAGTTTGGATCGAGAGGTAGTTTGATTGGGAGGTTGGGGAAGTTGCAAACCAACTTCAACTAATCCCAATTCGTCAAACTAATATATTTTTTTATTTCATCTTAAGATGTGCGCAAGTTTTTCATAGTAGAGTAGCGCACAATATGCAACTTCAGTGCCTACAACTTTTTCTGAGGTGTGCACTACTTTCCTTAAGGAAAAGTAGGGCATACTAGCTGGTGTGCGCGCTTTTCATGCTTGTAGAGTAGCGCACATGTCCTGATGTGCGCTATTTTGCCATACAAAGAGTAGGGCACATGTCAAAATGTCAAATAAGACAAGGTTTTGTCAGCTACAGAGGGGTAAGTCAAGTCCATGCATCACCTAGGTCAATCTAGCTCTTCAATCCAAGTTGTCCTTTTGTGTGATCAACAGCTAAATGCGATCAAGGACAGAGAAGTGTAGATTTGACCTATAAAAGATGCCCCCTAATGTGTGAGGTCAGAGGGAAACGATGGCCGAAATATATTATAATTCCAACTCAGAGGAGGAGCAAAAAACCACAGAGCCAAGTCACAAAAATACCTGAAATAATGATCAAGGTCAGCGAGCAATTACAATCTTGACATCATATAGATGTGTACCATGATAGAACATGATCTTAGATACATAACTAGGAGATGTATATATAGCATGGCCACTGAAATACAAGTGTGGATCCATGTAAGAATGAGAGATCATAGCCATAACAACAAACTGGATCTATGTCTCATGGAGAGCCAAAATGAGTGAGGCCCAATCTTGCGCAGCTTGAGTGATAACATAATGAGGTAATGCTATCAAAATACCAAGGTCTTCATCCAAACAACCCAAGGTACAAACCCTAACCATGTGAATAAATGAGCTGAAGTCGAACATGGAGGGAATCGTTTGATTACCGGTCATTGATGTATATTGTTAACAAGTTCAAGGGCTTCCACCGATAATGATAATGGGGCCCAAGGTACTTAGTATGATCCAACAAGTGTGAATAAGAGGACTTGAAGTCGAACACCTGAGGAACCCGTCGAATAAAAGACATTGATGTATTCTCATTATTCGACGACAAGGGAAACTGCCACTGATGACTGCAATCCCCAAGGTACTAACCAAAACTCTAAAATTCATTCCCAGAGAAAAATGAGTTGATGTCAATGGGAAGAAGTCTGTTGGAAGGGAGGCCTTAAGGCATCCTCCATCATCCAACATGAGGAACACTCAAATGGTATGAGCTGAAGTGGAGTAGGACATGTGACAAGATGAAACAAACTGACACCAGGATGGCCGACACATGAGGTCAAGGTGAACTGCAAAATGGACGACATAGGCTGTATCCTTGAACAGTAAGCATGACACAAAGTGACTTAGGAAGTTTTCAACATGATGGGGAAATGATATAAGCCTGTAATGTAGGAGACATTAGCAGACCCTCCATATGGTTGGAATAATAACCAACCGGGGGAGTAAACAACTTGGAGATCAGGTTCACCCTAAGGTCAAAAACTAAAACCCAACTGACATGAAAGACTCAAGTAGGTGCTGTGTTCAAGGACATGACTGACGTAACTGCCTTTGAAATCTGAAAGATGTGATATACCCTTCTTATCCCTTATTCTTTTTAGATAAAAGAATACCTTTCTTGTTGTTTTAATGAGTCGAAGAAAGATTGAAAACTAGATAGATCCAACCATGTAAAGAGTTTAACAATCCCATGGGAGGAAGACTCAGGAATTTCTTCACTGTTTATAGAGTTCGAAGAAGAGATAGAAGAATACTCTATAACACTAATCTCTGGATTTTAATATCGAGCTGAGATCTGTTCTTGCTCGCTGGTGTTTTCAATTTTAAGGAGTCTGAAAAACTTAAATAATAACTCCATACACCTACACGTGGATTTTAATATCGATCCCAATTAGGTAAATGCTCGATGGTGTTTTCCTGTTTATAGAGTCTGAAAAACTTAAACAATTTTGTATTTACTCTCTCGTAGATTTCACATTGAGCCCGAGTAGGTGAGTGATCGCTTGGTGTTTTCATGTTTTGAGAGCCCGAAAACCCTAAAGAAGGCTCCAAAAGGTCCTTTTTTGTAAAGTTAGTCTCCTCCCCCGAAAAACTGTAAAACAATGGAAGAAGAACTCTTCTAGCCACGTATGACTAGAGTATTCCTTTTTCGTAAGTAACCCACAAAGGTCCGGAAAAGGGTTAAACTTATACCTAAGCAGATGTTGCTTCAAATCCTTTAATGAGTCTGAAAAGACAAATATATTCGGCTATCTTGTCATATTTAAAGAGTCTAGCAAGAGCATGAAAGAACTCTATAAAGATCTTTTTCGTAAAGTTTTAACTAGCCCGAAAAAGTAAACTCGTGAACTCCTTACTGTTTTTAACAAGCTCAAAGGAGATAAGAAGAATTCTCATAACTTCCTTACTATTTTTAACGAGCTCGAAGAAAAGGTGGAGGAATTCTCGTAACTTCCTTACTATTTTTAATGAGCTCGAAGAAAAGGTGGAAGAATGCTCGTAACTTCCTTACTGTTTTTAACAAGCTCGAAGAAAAGGTGGAAGAATGCTCGGAGCCTCCTTACTGTTTTTAACGAGCTCGAAGAAAAGGTGGAAGAGTGCTCGTAGGTGGATCAATGTCCAAATGAATGGCAGGATGTATTATAGACTCTAGGAAAACTTCATCAGAGGGAATTATATTATCCCAAATGGAACACATATCTAAACATTCAAATGGAGTCATCACCTGGTTAACTGCCGGGACCCAATCCCGAGAAGGTAAGCATGAATTCAGAGGCAATTGGACTCAAGGAACAATATGCCACATAATTTGATTGTGACATGGTAGTTCCTACTGATGAGGGACACACTTGGTCTATAGTTGGGTAATAAGAGGGATCAACAAATGTAAGCTAATCGATAGTGACAATGCTTCCGTTGTGAGGAAAATGCATCACACGAAAGAGCGTAGACACCACAGCCTGCATAGTATATACGTAATTACTCCCTAGGATCATATCAAAGTCCATAGGGTCCTTTAAAACCATAAAATCAACTAAGACTGTTTTTCCACCCAAAGTAACGGGTACTTGAGGGAGGAATCCCAACGGTTCACTAGGTCTTTTGTTGAAAGTCAATGGTCAATTAATAGTTGTAACAAGGTTAGGGAAACCTAAATCTCTCCAAGCATAAGAGGATAAGATACTAACAGAGGCTCCTTTGTCTACAATACATCAATGAACCGCATGGTTTCCGATATCAACCTTTATCTAAAAAGGTGTAGCAGAAGGAAGGCGAGGCCCAGTTAGACTATTCCAATCAAAGGAAATGATCCCAAAGCTTGGTAGGGGTTCACTTGGCACAGATGTAATGCCCCCATTTTCAGAGATATCTGAACTGGTAATGCAGAAGACTTAAGGGATAGGTGCATCAGTCTCTGAAGGACTGATGGAATCGGTCGAAGATTGCATCAATTCGATCCCTTCACTCTCCAAAGGAAGAGTGGGGTTGACCAAACATTGCATTGGTTCAACCACTTCATCAACCAAAGGTTGATTAGGATGTTGGGAATCTATAAACAGTTCAGGAGTAGAGGATCCTTCAGACATGGACCACACTCTCCGCACCTCTAGAATAGCCGGGCACCTATGAGTAAGGTGATCTCCCTTACAAAGTTTACAAGGGAACTTTGGCTTGTGTCCTATAATATTATACTTCGTAACAACAACATTACTCTCAGCATTACTAGCATTGGCTGACAGCTTGCCCCCAGCGTGACTTGCATTGACTGGTTATTCAGAAGCAGAAGACTTTTGAACTATGGATTACACTCTTTGCACCTTTGGAATAGCAGGGCATCGGTGAGTAAGATGGTCTCCCTCGCAAAACTTACAAGGGAGCTTAAGCTTCTATTTATTAGGTTTGTCAACACTATCAATGTTCTCATCATGAATTGCAATGGCCGATCCAGTGTCTCCAGTATGACTCAAAGGAACTGGTGACTTGTCATTAATATGACCAGCAGTGATCAATGATGTGTCCTCAACATGAGAAACCGTGGTTGAAGACATGCTTTCAGTATAATTTGCATTGACTGAAATTTTGCTCCCAGCATGACCTCCAGAGGCCGGGTAGGTGCCCCCAGCATGACTTCCAGAGGCTAGGTGGCTGCCCCTAGCATGACTTCCAGAGGTTGGGTGGTGAGGTTCAATATGATTTACAGTGACTGAATAAGTTCTCCCAACATGAACACCAGAGGTTGGGTAGGTGCCCCCAGCATGACCTTCAGAAGCTGGGTGGTTGCCCCCTTGCTTTGGCATCTTCTTCCTATTCTTCCTCCGTTTATTCCTTTTAGACTGCTGGTTACTAGTATTACTACTTTCACCACATGAGGTAGAAGGAGGAGAAGAAGATGTTACTGGCGAAGCAGGCATAGGTTTCTGTTGCTCTTGATGTGAGGTGCTTACTTGAGAAGCATAAGGAGCATGAAAGGCATTTGGAGTGGAAAACAACCAAACTGGTATCCCTATAGTGAATCCAGGAAGATTCAATGTAGCCATTAAGGGAGTACCAATGTTCCCAATGAATGGAAAAACACAAGGATCCGCTTGAATAGGGGTCCCTTAATTGGTGCTCACCAGGATGCTATCCATAGTTCTGACTCAATGGGCTAGAAATATCTAAGGCCAACTAAGGGCAAGAGGCACAAAGAGCACACCACTACAAAATCCTAAGTATCCAAAACCAGGCAAACAAGGATGGTGAATACTCTCAATAGAAAGTCTGGGATGATTAGGACCCAGAACAAGCTAGTAGAGCATCAAAGAACAGATATACGACGTCCAATTCAGATCCTCTAGGTGTGAGCATTTGAATCACCAAACCGCCCTCTCGGGATTACTGAAAAGGGTTACCTTCTGCATCTGTCCTAGGTACAATGAAAATAGCCTTTCACTGCCACCTATGTAAGAAGCCCTAAAGTCAAGATATTAAGGCTACCATTAACACAAAAGAAGCTCTGGGGGACAATCCTAGGTCCGACTAGAACGCATGGGTAGGGTAGTTAAGCCCGAAATCCAAAAGGATCCTCGTACATGAACCAGCCTTGGTGTATGCTCTGAATGAAAAGTGAAGGGGTATCCTCACTATTTCACCGTCGCAAGACCTCGTGCTTAACTCTGGTTTCAATGGAGCTTCCAGAACAACTTTGATGTCAATGGGTTTACCTAAAAACAATCTCACTATGATTATTGAGTAATGAAAATGGTTTCGGATAGTTAAAGTGTGTTCTAATCCGAAACCCTAGCTTAAGATAGTTGGTGTAGTGACATCCCTAGAAAGAAAAGTTGCCAATAAATCTTATTAATTATTCTTTTTAAGGGTTGTTCTTTACTCAAAGGTTGCAGTGCATTGTGTGGCGTGGTTGTGACAGAAATGGAAAGTACATAAAAGTAAAGAACTTTCACTAAACTTTCTCATTCATTATTTTCCAAAACTAAAGATAAGCAAAACTAAAACAAGTCTCTTGTTATTTTCTTTTCAAATTCAAAACAAAGTAAACTACGCTACTTCGAAATGATCATAAGTCTCACTACTTTAAACTACCAAACTCATTTTCTGCCTTTTCTGATATATGTAAAAGAAAAAAAACTCGAAAACGGAAGCAAGTAAGACCTAAAAGAGAAATGTGAGTAAGGAAAATCAACTCTAAGGCTCACAACAATCAAATTGATGAATTGACAAAGACTTGTCCTACAAATTTTTTCAAAGGAAAAAGCTTTGGGCTTGGAAACAAAGCGAAAAGAAAATAGGGATAAGAGATGCTAGTAACGGAAAGGAAAACCTCATAGGTTGCTCCAAAGCACAAAAAACCCTAAGAAAACACTAAGCCAAGCAAAAGGTAGGCAAGGGAACCAAAGATGGTCTTACAATCACAAAGACTCGAAAGAAAGAAAACTAAAGGACTTCAACTTACTTGGACTAGAACTGAAAAAGCAATCAGAAAAGTGTCTAGACTCAAAAAGCTTTTGAAAACACCCTAAGGACTCCAACTTGGGTTCAAACCCTAAATCAAAGACCAAGACACCGTCAAAGTGTGCTAGTGTTTCCACAAACAACAAATGTTATAAAACAAAGGTTTGTATACCTGCAACAAGCATCTAGGGTACAGGAGTGCAGCTATGTCCAACAAGGAACATTATACGGTCTTCAAAAAGAGTCACAAACAAGCAAGACACCTAAAAAGTACTCAAGCAAGCAAAGATGAGTTAAGGGACTTAGGAGAGGCTAACAAGACTCAAAAAAGGATTACAAACCTCAAGGATCAGTTAAGAAGGCAAAGCAAGAGGCTGGAAATCAAACCCAACAAGTGGAAATCAAATCCCCACAGCAAACAGAAAGTTACAGGAATATGCCCTACTGTGCAGTGCATAAACTAGCGCACACTGGAAGATGTGCCCTACTATGTAGTAGTAAAAGTAGAGCTCATCATCAGGTATGCTCTACTATATATAAGGAAGACTAGCGCACATGTCAGAGGAGGTCAAAAATAGGCCTTGCAACATCAGACTGAGATGAGTCAAGCAAGCAGAAATAGGTAACAATGACCTACATGGCCTCTCAAAGGATCAAAAAGACTAAAAAGTACTGGAAGAACACCTAACTAGGTCTCCTAGAGCAGAAAACAAATGGTTCTCCCCAGTATGGTCGCCAATCTGTTGTTCAGGATTTCTACCTTATAGCGAGGAGAGGGACACTACCAACTTTTGGGGTGACAGGTAAATACATTGATCATATCACATAGGATTCTACAAAAGGAAAGAGGTCAAGATTCTTGAAGGCATACCTTATTAACGATGTTCGATCCTAGCTTTCGCTCGCTCTTTCGATTGATCCTTCACTTGATCTTCTGTTTGGTGAACATGCAATACAAAAGATACCTTCCTTGGCGTATCTTGACTGATATAACAATGATGAAATTGAAATACAATTTAGACATCAAATACAATCAAGCATTTAATCCAAACAAATATGCAATCCATTAGACATTTGTTTGGGACAGGAAGGGTATTTCAACCTTTATTGTCAAAAGCAAATAACCAGTACAATTATACCTGATCATTAAGAGTGCTTGTGCAACCAGATTCTGGGCTCCTGCTCTTCACACTAACTTTGGAATTCCTCCAACATAATAACCCTTAATGCATAGTTTCTCCTCCTAGTTCTCTCATCGAGTCTAACTTTGAGTCTAGTCTCTCTCATGCATCCCCCTTGTATTTATGGGACAAGGTAGGCAGTTTGGATCGAGAGGTAGTTTGATTGGGAGGTTGGGGAAGTTGCAAACCAAATTCATCTAATCCCAATTCGTCAAACTAATATATTTTTTGATTTCATCTTAAGATGTGCGTGAGTTTTCCATAGTAGAGTAGTGTACAATATGCAACTTCAATGCTTTACAACCAGTGCTTACAACTTTTTCTGAGGTGTGCACTACTTTCCTTAAGGCAAAGTAGGGCATACTAGCTAGTGTGCGCGCCTTTCATGCTTGTAGAGTAGCGCACATGTCTTGATGTGTTCTAGTTTTCTATACAAAGAGTAGGGCACATGTCAAAATGTTAGATAAAATAGGGTTTTGTCAACTGCAGAGGGGTAAGTCAAGTCCATGCATCACCTAGGTCAATCTAGCTCTTCAATCCAAGTTGTCTTTTTGTGTGATCAACAGCTAAATGCGATCACTGATGGAGAAGTGCAGATTTGACCTATAACACCAGCAATAGTAGTGATGTAGTTAGAGTTTATTTCAGTTATAGTTTGTTTTCATGAATAGGTCTACAGACTCACAAGGTAGATTTATTAAAACTAATCCTCCTACTAAAATCCCTACTAAAATTCCTACTAACCTATACGGGGGGTGTTCCACCCCAACTACTAACTCAGCAGAAAGGTATCGGAAAACACCTAAAGGGGATATTCCTACTTGGATAGCAAATGAAATCCTTTCTGGAAATCAATTAGGGGAAACCATAGCGACATCAGAAAAGTCTGTTCATAAATAAATTCCACAAGAACCTCAAGCTCATATTGAGGCTGAACTTAGACAAGAGGAAACTCAAAAGGATAAAACTTCAGAACCTCCCAACCCTCCATTAGTTCAAAAACCAAAATACACTACTTTTTCAATAGTAGGTGGTCCAAACTTAGTAGATTTTGTTGATCCTACACAAGTAGATGCTCTTTTTCAGAATTATGTGAACATAGTCATCTCACAAATTGAGACAACAACAGTAGGTCCTTCAAAACTGGATACCCACGTAGCTGGTAATTCTCCTCCTAAAAAAAAAAATACTCTTCCTGAAACAGAATGTTGGGACATCCCATATTCACCAAGAAAGAATCCACCTAAGTATCCTCTCTTTGGCAATTAGATCTTCATGGAGGATGAAAATAAAGATCATGTCCGACAAGACGAAGGAGAAGAAGAGGTTAGAACTGAAGGTACCTTTGGATTCCCTGTCCTAGACACTACAAAATATGTAACTATGAAAAACATCCCTCCCTCCTCACTACCAACCTTCTATGGGAAAAGTAGTGAGGATCGTGATACAATATTCTTATTCGAATTTGACATTTTGTGTAGGAGCTATAATTACCTACAAGATGGACAAAAACTAAAAATCTTTCCTGCCACATTAAAAGATTCTTCTCTTCAATGGTTCATGGGGTTAGGAGAATCTAGGATTAGAACTTGGGAAGACATGAAGACTGCATTTCTACGGAAATATCAGGATTACAGTAAACCTAAGGACTCTCGTAATGATATCTTCAAAATACAACAACTTGAAGATGAGAGCCTAGAAGACTATCTCGAAAGATTTAACTATGTGTTACATAAATCTAAATATAGTGATCTTCGAGAGGATGCAGTAAGAACACTCTTCTTCAAAGGAATCTCAAAAGAATTCTTAGAAAACCTTAATCTCATGGCAGCAAGAGACATCTCTCATAATCCTTTTTCACAGATTTGTGAGCTATGTAGAAATTACTCTAGAAGCAGAGGGAAAAGTGGAAGACAATTTTGAGAATCTTATGCTAGGAACCTAAAAGGAAACACATCTGGTCCTAGTGGAGTTACAAGGGTAGATTTGGGAAACCTATTGGAAAATTTCAAGAAAGATATCCTGGGAGCCATGGGTTCTCATCTAGATGCACTACAAGCTAAAAAGAGGCAAGATGAAGAGTGGGCAGCAATGAGTGTTTTCTGTCCTAGGTGTAGAACTAAACATCCCCAACGAGAATGTCCATTGAACAATATTTCAGTGTGTCACCTTTGTACGGAAGAACATCCGACTGATACTTGTCCATCGTTTCCTGGATTGCAAGCTATGTATAAGAGTGGAAACTTTGGTGAATCATCTAGGAGGCCTTGTCAACCTAGATATCAATCATCATATCAAGATCCATCATAAAAAATCCACCCTATTACTATCCTTATTTACCTTCTCAACAATGGAACACTTTAGGTTGGAAAAATTGGCCACCTCAGTACCCTCCTCAGAATTCCCAACAACAACAATGGCCACACGGATGGAAAGAAAAAGCTCATGGTCAACCACCTCCTCCTATGCCTAACTATCCTTACCCACCTAATATCTAACAACTCATGCCTGGATTTGTACCTCCTTCATTACCCCCTATCCCAAATCAACCTTACCATTTCCAGAATATGAATCCTCCAAGACCCACAATATTACCTACACAACTGATAATGAACCCTAACAACAGACCAACCCAAGCTCTTAATAACATTGGGTTGTTACCTCTTCCATCATATGCCATTTTGACCGCACCAATACATGATATTCAATTGCGATCTGGAAGAGTTTTGCAAGATCATCCCAAGTCATCAGTTGTTATCCGAGAAGAGAATGAAGAAGAAAACATACCTAATGAAGTTTTGAATGATGTTATTCTTGAAAATGTGGTATTCCTAAATATTCAACACACAACTATCCACGTAAAGAAGTAATTACAGGAGAAAAATCACCCCCATATCCGGAGCGCGTAGTAATAGAAAAACCTGTAACTTATTCAGAGTATGATATCATCAACAAATTGAAAAATATTTGCATTAAGATACATTTGTTA
Organism: Larix kaempferi; assembly: GCA_027924585.1. NCBI lineage: Eukaryota > Viridiplantae > Streptophyta > Pinopsida > Pinales > Pinaceae > Larix > Larix kaempferi. The sequence continues at coordinate 2,865,291 of BSBM01001229.1, forward strand.
CAAGACATTAAGGATATTCCAATCTATAGTAAAGTAATAAAAAAAATCTGTACTAAAAGACCAGAAGAAAACAAAAAGACCCTCCGATGATTCATGTAATAGGAGAAATGTCAAATTGCATAGCAAACCAACCTAGAATCCCAAAGTATTCAAACCCAGAAAAAGATGTGGTGACTGTTATCATCAATAACACTGCCATAGGAAACACACTTAGTGATCTAGGAGCTGCTATTAACCAGATGACTACCACAGTTTTAGAAACTCTCCATTTAGGACAGTTCCTCTGCCCTACCCGAACAATGCTAGAATTAGCAGATCTTACTATGGTTCAACCTACTACGATCTTAGATGACATCACTGTATCAGTAGCTTGATGGGAATATCCCATGGACTTCATGGTCATAGAATCAAAATACCCTTCCAAAGGTCACCCCATTATTCTGGGAAGACCTTGGTTGGCTACTTCCAATGCATTTATCAGATGTAGGGATGGAGAGATGATTATCTCTGATGGGTTATCTACGAGAAAACTAGCTTTATACCCACCAACTCAGCCAGTAACTGAAAACTTGTTTTGTTTAGATTGTCCTTTTGGGGATGAAAACTTGGAAGAACTTTCCCTTGTTAATGATTTCTCTCGGGCATTACTTTTTGATTCAAGGAACAAAAAGTTTGGAGGTAAACTAACTACCCATTGGATGGGTCCATATGAAATTGTTACAACATTTGATAATGGATTTGTTAAGATTAAGACAATTGATGATTCTCAAGTTTTCTTTGTTGTAAATGGACATAGACTTAGAATTTATCATCAACCAATATCTAAACAAGATTTGGTGCAGAATGCCTTACAACAAGAGGAGATGGAGCTGGTGGAAGAAGAATTCACTCCTCCTTCCCCTGGCTCTTAAATTATTTTGGGTTATCTTCATTTGTATATATATGTAAATATATCACTGTTTTCCAATAATAAGATTCATTTCTAACAAGTTGATTACACCTATATAGGTAATTCACTCTCATGATCAACTTTAAAATTTTGTCAATTGAAACAGGAAGACTATTTTCCCCTTCTCCTAAACTTCATATAACTTTTTCTTTGTACAAATGTTTGTGTTTTAAATAAATTTGAATCATCTAACAAGTGTTTTTGCAGTTTGATTACAAGAAACTTATAATCAACTCATGCAATATTATCTAAAAAGGGAAGTGCTCTAAAAAGAAATATCTATAGTTCTCCTTATTTGATTACTGTTATAGTGAAAGGTTAACGCGTTCTTTATATCATTTTTAACCTATTTTTTTATGATTATGCATATGGTATTTGATTCAGACCTGTACATTTCGGATTTATCATTAGAATAGTTGCTTAAGGCCTACTTTAATCATCATGATTTTCAAAAAACAAAAAAAAAATTCTATCTTACACCTATGGACTACTAGCTCATCTTAGACTCATTATCAAAACTTGTCTCTTAAAGAATCTTTAAAAGGTAGCCCAAAAGTGAGTGATATTTTATATTTTGTGGGGAACATTACTGATCTTTTACGAAGAAGATAGACTGAAAGGTCAAAGAGCAACTTTAGGTTATTATATTTTGACACGATCTATAATCCAGTCCATTATAAATAAAGTTACTCATTGTAAAATTAGTCACAGCGGATCTATTGAACAAGAATATCAATCACAAAGATGTAAAACAATTTGGAGTAAAAACTATGCAAGAGAGATGCATCAGTGCTCTATAATCCAGAATAGTAGAATTACAATACAATATTGTCACAATGAGTGAGCAATTCAAATTAGCCAAGGAGTTCATTTGAATATACTACATGGTATAGCTTGGCTCCAACTAGGAGTCCTCATCATCAATCAATAGTGGTCATCAATGCACAAGTCACTGTCAGACAGGTGTCAAACTGAGTCTAACTAAGTGTAATAAGTGTAAATGATGGTAAGTGGCACTAATGTAGGGATGGAGGCTCATTAGAGGGTGCATGAGGAGTTAACTGCACTCAGAATAGGTATTCAAGTCTCATCGGAGGTCAATCATAGTGGTAACAACAGTGAGGAGTCAGTCTAGCCTCAAATCAAGGAAAGACAACTAGCTAACTGAAGTGAACTAGACTGGTACGTGATAAAAGGAGCCCTTTTCAAGTGGTGGGTGAGAAGTGGGCACCTCCTTGACTAGGAGGGATAAAACAGAGTGGAAAGTGGCTCTCGGGTATTGGCATACTAGGGACTAGGTGCTGGAGGCATCAAATTGGTGACTAGGCAGCATGTGGATGCATGCATGCATGCAAAGTACATACTGAATGATGAGATATCCTAACACCCCCCCTCAATCTATACTATGATGTAAAAAATAAAATGTAGGGCCCTGGTTACTGAGACCAAAGGTCACCCCAATACAATAATAAAAAAAATTCTGAAAATAAGCTAAGTGAGGAAAGAGGGAAAACCCAGTGGGAAGAAATCCCCCCCTCAAGCTAAACATAAAAATGGATCTACTCTGTCTCCACCCTGATGGAACTCACCCCCAATAGTGAACGAAGGTAAGAGAACTTTTTCTCAGTGAAGCTCTTGGTGAAGATGTCTGCAATTTGCTCATCAGTAGGGCAATATTACAGAATGATGGTACGATCATGCACCAACTCTCAGATGTAGTGCATATGAATTTCAATGTGCTTGGTCCTCTGCCGCTGAACTCGATCTGTGGAGATATTAATAGCACTTTGATTGTCACAAAATATGAAAATCTAAGTAGTGCTACCAAAATCAAACTCGGAAAGAATACCCTGCAACCAAACTGCCTGAATGCAGACATTGACTGCACCTCGATACTCTGCCTCTGCTGAATAAAGTACAATGGATGACTGATTTTTGCTTGAACAGAAAATAGGGCCATGGCCAATCATGAAAAAATATCTGGAAGAGGACTTCTGATCTATGCTATCACCCACCCAATCTGAATCAGTAAAACCAATGAAATCTAGCTCAGAATCTGCAGCATAATGTATGCCAAAATGTCTCGTACCTTGCACATACTGCAAGATCCGCTTGGCTTACTGCCAATGAATCTCATGGGGCTGTTGCATATACCTCGATACAACACACACGTCATATGAAATATCAGGCCTTGAGTGTCTCAAGTAGAGTAGTGAACCAATCAACTGTCGATACATAGTGCAATCTGCAAGCAGTGTAGAATTTCCTTCCTCAAGATTGATTCCTAAGAGGAATGGAAACAGAGCAGCCTTACATTCTTCCATATTAAACTTTAATAGCAGTTATGAAGCATAATTTTGCTGATATAATGTTATCCCATCAAAATTTTGAGCTATCTCCAAGCCCAAAAATTGCTTAAGCAAGCCCAAATCGCTCATGTCAAAAGCTAGATTTAAAGTGGTTTTTCGCTTGTTGATTGTAAGGAGAGTGCTACCAGTAATGAGAATATCATCAACATAAATAACAACAATCAGAAAATTACCTTTAACTTGATGTAGGTACAAATTAGTATCATATTTGAATCTTTTGAAATTCTGAGAAACAAGGAAGGAGTCTATCTTTGCGTACTAAGCTCTTGGGGCCTGTTTCAATCCATACAAATATTTCTTCAATCTGTAAACTAATAATGGATCTGATATGTATCCTTCTGGTTGCTTCATATATACTTCTTCATCAAGGTCTGCATGTAAAAAATCACTCTTCACATCCATATGGTGCACTTCCCGATGCTTGGATGCGGAAATGGCCAAAACTAGGCGGATGGAATCCATCTTTGCAACCGGTGCAAAGGTCTTAGTGTAGTCCACTCCTTGGACTTGGGAGAAACCTTTTTCCACCAAACTAGCTTTGTATTTTCTGATAGAACCAACATCATCAAATTTTATGCGGTAGACCCACTTACATTGGACCAATTTTCTTCTAGGTGGAAGAGAAACTATCTTCCATGTATTGTTCTTTTGAAGAGAACTGTACTCGTCATCCATGGTGGTTTTCCATTGTGGATCTCATTGGGCATGATAGTATGATTTGGGATCTGAACCAATCATCAAATAAAATTTCTCAGATAATAATGGATCAGAAAATGAAAGAGCCATACCTGCTCTTTGAAATTTTGCTCTTGTTCTCCTTGGATCAAAGGATTTCCAATGTTTGGAGCAGCAGATTGTAGAGTTTTTTGGGCCCACTTTGGTAACTGAGGAGGATCATTATGGTCTGATTATGAACCTGATATGTCATGTCCATAAAAGTATGATAAAATATCAGAAATATCAGATCCAATCCTTTCTTCATCTTCTCTCGAAACTTCTTCTTGTAGAGACTGCGGATCGACAATGTTTTCCTCGACTAGTTTTAGATCTGGAAGCGGTTCTTCAAATTTCACACTTCACTCTATGAATATATTTTTGGATTTGATATTCATGATTTGATATGGTTTTGATTCTTCTCCATATCCTATTAGGATGCATTCAATACTTTGTGGATCCAAATCTTTTATCTTATCAGAAGGAATTCTATCCCATGCATTGGAGCTAAAAACCCTCAAATTAGACACATCCGGTTTGCGACCAGTGAATGCTTCAAAAGGAGTTTTACCTTTCATGGATGAATGTGTAACTTGGTTCTAAATGTATGCATCAACATTCATGGCTTCAGCCCAAATATTTGTAGCTAAACCTTTTGACTCAAGCATACAGGTAGCCATCTCTTCCAGTGACCGATTCTTCCTTTTCGCTACACCGTTCTGCTGAGGTGTGTAGGGAACTGTATGTTGGATCTGAATTCTGCTTTCCGCAAAATGTTGAAGCAACTTAGTCTTGATATATTCTCCACCATTATCAGATCTAAGAGATTTGATCTTTCTCTCAGTGGCGGTCTTAACAGAAGCCTTAAAATCCTTGAATTTTCCAAGCACTTCTGACTTGTTTTTGAGAAAAAATACCCAAGTAAAGCGGGAGAATTCATCGATGAATGTCAAAAAATACCTTGAACCATTCATGGAAATATTTGGCAGCGGAACACTGATATCAGAATGTATGAGACCCAAAATAGTAGGATCTATGCTAGCTTTGCCGTGGTTGAACTTGTGCTCGGGGTGCTTCCCAATGATGAAACCTGGGCAAATTCCCTTCGAGGAACAGAGGTGCGGAAGACCATCAACCATGGATTTGTTTTGTAACAATAGAAAATAATTGTAATTAAGGTGTCCAAACCTTTCATGCCAAATCCTACTAACCTCATTTCTATGAGTGAGAAGAGCAGTGGGATTTTCAAGCGGCACAGAGTGTGAAAACTCATAGTATTTTGCAGTATGGTTTGCCTTTCCGACTGCAATAAGTCTTCCACTTTCAATATCAGAAATTTCAACTTTGTTAGGGCTGAATGTAACTTGCTTCGGTTCACTAGTGTGTGTCATTTGATACACAAAAAGTAGATTTGAAGCCAAGGAAGGCACATAGAGAACATTTTGAAAACTTCCATGCTCTAAATGGATGGTACCTTTACCCTTTGAATAAATTTTTGAGTCATCTCCCAAATGGATGGGGATGGAGCTGTTTGGATCGAATGAAGAGAAGGAGTCAATCTTTGCACCCATATGATTCGAGGCATCGGAATCTATCAGTAGAGTGGTGGGTTTTGAAACAGTTGCCATGAGTGCTTGACCTCTTTCATGATCATCATTTCTATCCTTCTTCCATGCACCGTCGGGAAGACATATGTTATTATTTTCCAAAAGGAGGGCCATTTGATCTATTGTTTTCTTCATGCATGAACTTTCAGGATGAAAGCCATGGTTTCAATATGAACACTTAGATTTTTCTTTACCCTCTTTACCCTTTTGTTTGTTCCTTGAACCGGATGGTGCATCCGATGCTTTGCTTTTCTCTCTTTGCTTGTTAGGTTTGAATTTGGGATTCTCTTTCTTTTGATTTCCTTTGCCATTCAAATTATTGGATCCTTGAACAAAGAGGGTTGAATCTTTGGAGATTATGGACCCCATTTGAATTAGCTTATCATGCTCTTTGGTAATGGACTCAATGAAGGCATTCAAGCTAGGCATATTCCAATTCGGGGTAGTCAGCAGACCGGAATTGAAAGTAGAGACAAATACCGAGAAATATTTAGCAAGATTTGAAAGAATGGAGAGGATCAATTGCTTATCCTCTTTAACAACTCCACTTTTCTTCAACTGCAAAGACAAATGCTTGAATCTTGTGAAAAAGTCATTGATCATCTTGAAATTCTCAGGATTCAAGGCAATCAATTCATTTTCCAATTGAAAGGACTGCATGTCATCTTGCTTCCCAAAAAGATTCTCGATTTTCTCCTAGAATTCAATTGGAGTAGTCAATCCACTGAGGTGAAAGTTAAGATCCTTGGAAATATTGAGGCAAAGAAGACCATATGCTTCATCCAACTTGTTGAAGTGATTTGATTTTTTAGTGAGTGTATTGGGCTCAACTTCGAGGCCCATGGTGACTTTGTAGTACCCTCTTGAGCACAACATAATCTCCATGTCATTCTTCCATTCAAAATAATTGAAAGGAGTGAGTAGCATAGAAGAAGAAGAATCCATCTCAATGATAGTGAATGCACTTGATGGAGATGATAAACCTGCAAATCACAATCAAAACAAGAACTGTAAGGTCGAACAATCCACCATTTTAGAGTTGCATCACACATGGGATTGGAGATCAAGCAAGCTTGAATGATCCAATGTATCAAATCCAGGAATTCTATGGAAAACTCGGGCTTCTGGAGTGGATTGGAGAGTATTTTTCAGCCTTGCATACACATGAGCGAATGCACATGAGATTTTGCATGCCAAAACTTCAGTAATTTTGAGCAAATTCACTCAATTCTTCATGTAGAACACCTATAGGAGAGAGATATTGTCCCTGTAATGGACCTAATACCATGTAAAATTAGTCACAACAGATCTATTGAACAAGAATATCAATCACAAAGATGTAAAACAATTTGGAGTAAAAATTGTGCAAGAGAGATGCATCAGTGCTCTATAATCCAGAATAGTAGAATTACAATACAATACTGTCACAATGAGTGAGCAATTTGAATTATCCAAGGAGTTCATTCGAATATATTGCATGGTGTAGCTTGGCTCCAACTAGGAGTCCTCATCATCAATCAGTGGTGGTCATCAATGCGCAAGTCACTGTCCGACGGGTGTCAAATTGAGTCTAACTAGGTGTAATAAGTGTAATTGATGGTAAGTGGCACTAATGTAGGGATGGAGGCTCAGTGGAGGGTGCATGATGAGTTAATTGCACTCATAATAGGTAGTCAAGTATCATCGGAGGTCAATCAGAGTGATAACAGCAGTGAGGAGTCAGTCTAGCCTCAAATCAAGGAAAGACAACTAGCTAACTGAAGTGAATTGGACTGGTAGGTGAGAAAAGGTGCCCTTCTCAAGTGGTGGGTGAGAAGTGGGCACCTCCTTGACTAGGAGGGCTAAAACAGAGTGGAAAGTGGCTCCCAGGTGCTCGCAGACTAGGGACTAGGTGTTGGAGGCATCAAACTGGTGACTGGTCAGCATGCGGATGCATGCAAAGTACATACTGAATGATGAGATATCCTAACACTCATAAGGTTCGCTCTAAAATTTGAATTATGTTAACAGGCTTAGCACACTCTAGTTCCAACCGACTTCCTTACTAAAAATATCATTATACAAAGAAAACCTATCGGGGTACTAAACAGGCTCGTTGGCAGCGGGTCCATGCTAAGTAAAAGATTAAACAAGGAAGCTCGGTAAATGCAAGTAAACCCGTTGGGGTATTGAACATGCTCGCTAACAGCGGGGCTATGCTTGCATGGTACCAAGATAAACCCGCCGGGGTACTGAACAGGCCTGCTGGCAGCGGGGCATTATCCGGTAAAAGAGGTTTGGTTAATACATTGCTATGCACATGGCTCATAAAAAACCTGAGTATACAAACACATGTTTAGGCCAATTATTTGTACTTTCATGAGAGAATGGCTATAAGTTGGACTTGGACCCTGTCATCTAATTCACACAATACCTAGGATATGACTATCCTAGAAATGGGACCCATAACTATAGAAATCTCACAAACTCTATGGTGAACCTTATCTATATTCTTTGGATGACAAGAGATCTTTAAAATGAGTCATAGATGACTGGATTTCCTATGGCATTTTTCACATCAATTAAACTATCATTCTTCATATGGTCTTCTTAAGCACTATTGTATTTTTTTCTTGATGAATGTACATATTTGAATCATCCACATTTATTACTTAATATTTCCTTTTCTTACGAAAATGATCACAACATTTTAGAAGCTATTGCCCAGATCATTAATTGAAAATTTTGAATATTAATCAATTTTCCTTTGATGGCTTGAGGACACGCCATATTTTTGGTTTGGGGGAGATTCAAACCTGTTTTTACCTTCTGAATAATGATAAAAAAAGTTCATTTATCTCTAAAAAATGATAGGTGTTTTCAGGATAATGCAAAAAGCAGAAAGAAGCTCATTCTGATCAATGAAAAATAAGTAAGATTGTGACTAAAGTTCCAGAAAAGCAGGTTTACAACATCACTTGTGTACTGACAAGTCCCAGAAAATTCTCTGCATAATTAGCAGTAGTCAGATCCATCAAAGCACATTCTTGTACAAAAGTTTGTATGAAGGGTTGAATGAAGGGTCGAATGACGATCTGAATGAGGTGATGAACGAGGAAAACGAATAACGATCTAAATGGAGTGTTGAATGAAACGTTAGCTTGTAATTATATTAATAGGTGTGCTAAGATATATATATATATATATATATATATATATATATATATATATATAATATATATTTATTGATATATTTAATCAACTAATTATGTCAAGGATAAAATTAAATGTCATCTTTGCATACTCATTTCGTCTCATCAAATGAATTGATCAACCATCACCTAGCTATCATACGATTTAATCCTCTATCAAAATTTATCATGCGATCAATCATTTCATTTATTAAAGTCATCATGATTTTTTTATGTGTAATTTATGGCTATAATTTCATAATGAGGATTACGTTCAACCTATACAAAGTTTTACTTTGGACATGGTTGAACATATCATAAGCCATACGAATTCATTTGACTCACGCAGTTCTATGATGGCACATGACTCAAGGTAACTAAATGACAGTGTATCATTCCAACGTGCCAAATCTATCTCCACGATAATATAGCCGCTCAAACGGATCTCAATTTAAACTTACCCCTGTGTAAATTATGCTTCATCTTGCTCATTTTTCATCCACCCTGAACCTATCAAGCTCCATCCCCTGCAATTTTGCGCATCCTCTCTATCCATCTACATACTTTGACCTCTATTCAAAATGCCAATTCATTATGAGCCTGGCAGTTACCAGGACCTCCTCCGCATTCCTGAATTTAAGGCCTATCGTGAAGTATTTTTGCAAGCCGGATGGGGTCCATTTCTTCACCTTCTTGACAGCCATGATGCCGATATTTCACTGTTGTTTGCTAAGGGGTTTGATGGAAAAACTGCTAAGGTTGGCCATATCACCTTTCCCGTGATAGAAGAGTGCATTGCATCGGCCACGGAACTACCCAGGTAAGGATCTCGTTGGCACAAAAATCTCTTTCTTCCACGGACGGAGCTCAACTTTTCTCTTAAGGAGGAATATCAACATGTTGCTAGCATCAAAGGGTTTCACAGAGAATGGGTTAATCTTGAGTACCTTGACCCACTGACTGTCATTATACATTTGATTACCTATGAAGGTAAGTACACCGTCTTCAAAGCTTGCCACCTTAGGTTACTAGCACATTTTGTTAAAGGTCAGGATCTTAATTTCCCTTTCTATCTTCTAAAAAGTTTAGAGAAAATGTCAAGCCAGGCTAGGAAGAATATCACTAACCCCTCTGGAAGCTTATACCACCATTGTTTGATCAAAATCTTGATCACTCACCAGTTGGAAGAAAAGGGTAAAACCTGGGAATGCTTTGTCTTTAAAGTCCTAAACCTTCATCTCATTAAGAAGACTACGGTCAAATCCCCTGCCTCTCATAAATTCCATCGTTTCCTAAATCGTGCTAATGAGCCAACCCAAACCTCTGCCCAAAAAGAAAAAAAATTCAAGTCTATAAGGTTTCATGAGGGTTCCTCAGTAGAAATACACCCTGTTCATTCATCATCTCCCGAGCATGTCCACGAGGACACCACCACGGAACTCCCATTCTTTTCACCCATACCCACAAAGTCAAGAAGGGATAGTCGTGACCAGTCGGTCGACTAGACCATCGTCTAGTTCTTCGACTAGACCGTTGTTCAGTCCATCAATCAGTCAGTCATTGAGCCAATGCATTCGGATAACCCTGATGACCAAGCAAATGACCATGTCTTTGAGTCCCCTCTCCTCGTGTTGGCCAATTCATCAGCCAGTTTACTTAAATACCCTATCTTGGAGCCTGCCTCTACACATAATTAAGATAAGACCCCAGAGACACACATTACACCTATTGGTCCCTAACCATCTCTAAGGGGATCAAGCCCTCAAAAAGAACCTACGTCTCTTGTAGAAGCATCTGCTCCACTCCATCAGACTGTGGACAAATTAAATGAATACATAACAGAGTTGAGAAGCCAGAATGAGAAGTATGTTGAGATCATCTCTGGGCTCCATCAAGAGAACAAGGACTTATGTTTTCAAGTGAAGTGTGTGGAATATTTAAATGAAGCCAAGACAACCTCCAACCTTTCTCTCCAGTTGATGCATGATGCTTTGAAGGACCAGTTTCATAAGCTTAGAGCTAAATCAACTTCCTCTTCCAAGTCGAAGGCAGTTGCTAACGCAGCTCAGCCTTCTTCCTGAATTTTTCTTTCTTTTTGCTCAGTGGGACCTGGCATATCTCCGGTTTGGGGGAATGTTGGTGTCCATTTTGTCACCACTTTTGATCATCAAACACACTCTGATTGGCGTCATTTTCACCATTTTTTATATGATAAGTTATTATTTCTTCCATTTAGACTGTCAAATAGATCAGGTATGCATATATTCACACATTACATGAATTTTGGGTAAAAATCATCATATTGTGATTTACTGATGTTTATTTAATATTTCTTGGCTTGCTTGGAAAATATATTTCATTCCATGGGTTATGGCTCTCAAACGAACCTCCATTCAGACGCATATTCACAATGCAAACATTCAGCCTGTCGTTCAGACCCACATTCAACCCGCGATATTGTTGGGTGAGATATTCTCGGGCCATTAGGAAGCAAACCGTCACATGGGTTCTATTTAGAATGTGGCCCTTATGGTACGTGAGCTAGTGTTCTGGAAGATTCCCTCTCCTGCACGCTTAGATCGACAACACATCTCTCTACCCATGTCAACAAAGGGTCAATGTCTCAACAACCGCATGAAGGAAACCAACGTCATGGAACCTGGTATATGCCTCGTGCATTGTTGTAAACTGTTATGGGGTCGTTCCTTGGCCATGTGTTGTCATGTGTTGTTAAGCAGAGCTGTTTTGTGGCATTAAGACTTCCTATTATTAGAGCAGTCGACCACTGAAGGGTCGAATTTCTCTCCCAATTGTAACTCTGTAGATATAGACGTCTTCGTGACTGAGACGAGTTAGTTTTTTACTCCTTTTAGTCTCTTAGTTTCTAGTTTTTCAGCTGCAAGTAGACACAACAATGTTGTAAGTCGTGTTTAATTTAATACACCTTTGTCCTAGTTTTATGAGAGCTCAGTAGCGTGCATGGTAATTGATTGATTAAGGCGTAGCCTCTAGTGATTGCTAAGAAGGGCCCCTCAACAACCAATGGTCTTCCATCTATGTATATAATTTGTCTTTGTCTTCTGCATATAAGTTGTGTTATTTGTTTAATTTATGTATTTATTTTGTATATGATATCTTTGTATTGTAATCCATATGTTGTTTTGCCACTTATGTAAATGATACCTCTGTTTTATGAATGTATATTTTTGTTGTTCATATTAATGTTATTTTGAGAATGTAATTAGTGACCGATCATGCTTAGTTTGCTTAGTTGCTCACACTTAGTTTGCTTAGATTTAGTTGCTTTGCTTAGTTTGCTTAATTTGTTTAGTTTGCTTAATTTGCTTTTAGTCCTGTTATTTACAAACACTTAGAGTTTAGTTAGATTTGCATTCCAAGTTCAGTTGTAGTTAGAATTGGTTCTGTTAGTTTCTTTCCTGTATTTGTAGGTTAGTTTTATTTATCTCAGTTTTGTTTTCTTATGCCATAGAAATAGTTCATTCCTTAGACAATGATTAGAATAGGTTACTTCTTGTTCTTTTAGTCCCTGAACACTCTATTCATTGCTTCCTTGTACTATAGGTTCATATGCACCAGTCAACTAACGTTAAGATCATCTAAACCGCTTCTTTCCTTAGTTTAAATTGTTTTCTTCCATCCAGAATGTCATTCGGATAGTCAGCTGTATCATCATTCGAACCTTAGTACTTTCTGCATTGTTTATGCTTATTTAGAATCCAATTTCTTAGGTCTTTGAACTGTTATAGTTCTTGCTTTTAATTGGCCTCCTTAGATGTAATTAAGATCTTGTCTTACACCACTTAGAGTTTTAATTAAGTTTGTCATCATCCTTAGTTTTCATTCTATCTTTCCTTAACCTTGCTTTAGTTGCTTTACATGTTATGTTTCTCTTATGTATGATTCATTAATACTTTACTGTTACAAAATTTATCAGTTTCATTCTTAGTGTATCTTATCATATGTCGTTAAAATTAATATCAGATTAGGTTTAATAATTTCATTCCCCAAATCCTTCGTTAAGCATAGGATTGGTTTTCCCATTCATACCTATCATGAAGATGTTCATAAAATAGGATTTGGTTCAAAAGTGAAACATCTTTATCAAGTTTTCTACTTGCTTATGAATACAATATCTTTATCAAGTTTTCTACTTGTTTTTGAATAAATATCTTTTATCAAGTTTTCTACTTGCTTCTCAATCAAATTCAGTTTCAAGTAAATATATTTATTAAGTTTTCTACTTGCTTCTAGATTTCATCATTTCCATGTCAATTGCTTATGGATATAAGACAGGTCATAATGTTTAGAGTTAATTGTAGTTGGACAATATTTAGTTTGCATTTATTTGTAGAAGTTAAACTAGATTTGTTTCCATTTTGTTTCCTTGTCATGTTTGAAAGTCACTTCGATACATTCACTCCCATTCCCATTACATTTGATTCACTCCCTCAAAATCCCCAAGGAGAATGGAATTAGGTAGTTTAGTGTAGTTTTGAAGTAGTAATTGAATGCATAAGTAGTTGTTGAATTCACTTAGTCGTTTGTAGTTTTGCATTAAATTAATTGTCAGTTGAATTATCTCATAGATAGGTTTATGAACTCATTTACAATTGTTTATGATTCCTAGTTCATATTTTTAATTAGTAGTTTTCAACTTTATGAAAGCAGTTCTGTTTTTTATTCAGTCTTGCTTCCTAAGAATAACATTGTTGTTTTATATCTTTTAGTTATTATCCATAGAGTAGAGTAGTATAGCCTGATACTATTCTGATATGTTGGTTTAGTTAGTTCGTTTGTTGTTTTTCTGAAGTTTGACTCGGTTTCTCATTTTGAAAGATCTATCTTTCCTTTATTAAACATTTTATAAGGTCTGTCGAGTTGAAATTTAGGTCCCATTCTACCTCAGCATATACTGTGCCACAACTCTAAGATTACCAACCCTGGTCGATAATTAAATATTTTGGTGATTCTTTAAGACAATAAATACACCTCAACATGGAGTTATATAACATGTTATATGACACCATCCATGTCTTATTTTCAGAATTAGTGAGCCTTCAGTAACTATTTGGAATCTCCTGAAAATTAATAGCTATGCAATCCTAGCAGGCAATTTTTATTGTATTTTTGTGAACTTGCTCATAACTTCATATAAATTTCTGGAATGTCATTTGACTTTATAATTACTGTAATTTAATTTTATTTATCCTCTCTGAGTCATAAACACCCATCCCTATCCCCCAGTCAACTTTACACCCATACTAGTCTACATATCCTAAGGAGCCCATGAGTGTTGGAGTAGATTGCAGATTTTTTGATCTTGAAACATCAATGGTCTCAGTAGTATGTGAAGAGGTATCATCCAAATATCAGAGTCTTACTTCCACCCCAAGCCTTTGATGTTGTCCAACCTCAGTCAATCTAGCTTCCCCAAGCAGTGTTTTAATTCATTCTGTGAAGTAGAGAGTTTGTGTATCACTAATTATAGTTGGTACATTACAGTGGTATCAGAGCACTTTCCTTGGCTCAACCCGTGGAAAGTAAATCTCAGATGAAGAAATATCTCAGAACTATTTTCAAGTTGCAACCATAAAACTAGTTACAATCATGGAAGATGAAGGCTTTGAGTTATACGAGGAAGAAGAAATAATTTACATTGATGGAGGCATACCAAGAGATGATGATGGTGGTTACATTTGTGACCATATGTACATATATCAATGGGATGAACCATTTATGGCTAATCCTAAGAAGGAGTTATCAAAGAGGATATCTACAAGTAAAAATTTTCTCTGCCACTACGAGGAGTATTTGGCTTTGAGAGAAGAGATTCGTAAAGCCATTTCCTTCAAAGATTATTTTTATTGCAGATTTGGATTTGAGATCAATGATGAATATTTGGATTTAATAGAGAGAATAAAACCACCCATAGAGGAAACAAGTTGTTCCATCTCTGTGAGCAAAGAAGAAGAAAGAGGAATTGAATGTGAAGCTTCATTGGAGACATCTGCACATGGTTTCTTTGGGAGATTATTTAGGTTTTATCCAAGGAGAGACTCCAAAGGTATTGATATGAAGGAAAACAAGGGGAAAGATACAACCATTCATGTGGAGAAGCAAGAGGAAAGTACAAATCATCCATCCACAATCATTGAGAGGAGTAGTGGACTACCTAGATCCATTGGTAGTGAAGAAAGAGTTGTGGTTCTTGAAGAGGAATCCAAGTACGCAATTATTATTGATAAGGGTTGCGCATCATATAATGAAACCCCCACTTGTATTGCTGATGATCATTCAAAGACACTGAACATGGATGAAAGAGAAGCTGTTGATGGTTTCTCTAGTACCTGTGGAACATCTACTTGTGGATGTTCGAATTTTGTTGGAGTACCTACTGATCGGTGCTCACATCTCTATGTTGGTGACATAGAGATCAGATTTTAGGATGTTGCTGCAATCCAAAGTACCATTGATCATGATTATGGAGTTCTTGCAATAGTGGAATCAAACCAAGGATCAATTTACCTTCACCACTTGAATTTTATGAGGGTGATCTAATGAATTTTGAAGACGAGCAAGTTCTATATCATGAACTTTCCTACTTTTACAAAGGTGCTGCAAATATAATTTCCTTTGAGCATGAAGATGATGAATTTTCATCCATTGATGAGGAGAAGAGAGCAACTTTACCATCACTACATAAGCTTCATGAAGTTAATCCAAGGAAAATTGAAGAAGAGGATGTTCATTGCCATGAACCATCCTTCCTTGAAGGGACATTAAACATGGAGACATTGAAGATCAAGGAGACCCTTGAAATTCTCCATGTCACCCATGATTTAGTGTCACAATATTGTTGGAGAGTTGCATCAATGGAAAATCCACTTCCCATTGAATACATGGAGAAGATTC
Source organism: Larix kaempferi (assembly GCA_027924585.1). Taxonomy (NCBI): domain Eukaryota; kingdom Viridiplantae; phylum Streptophyta; class Pinopsida; order Pinales; family Pinaceae; genus Larix; species Larix kaempferi. Next base: position 2,881,033 of record BSBM01001229.1, read on the forward strand.
AGAAGTCAATGAAAAACATAAAAGGTAAATTTTCACAATTGCTTTCTGACAGAGATTATTTTTTTGATCTTTCAGGATTGTATCATGATGCATTATTGAAAAATGAAGAAGAGCTTGAAAATCTCTCATATGAGTTGGAATCAACCCATGATTCTTTGATAAGTACTCAAAGTACTCTCTTGGAATCTCAGATGCAAGTAGAGCAACTTCAACAAGAGTTTCTAAGATCTCATATTCCCTCCTATGTTCCAATCAGCCATTCACTTTTGGTTGACGATTTTCAGATTTATATGGAGGAATATCATGTGATGGTGGATCATGAGGAGCATGCTGATTTGAATGTGCTTGAGAGGGCTGAAATCAAGCAAGAAGGTAACCAAGAACTTGCCTTGTCTCAAAGAGATTATGAGTTACCTCATGATGGGAGATGCATAATTTTGGAGACACATGGTCTCACATTTGATAGATCAGTCCATGATGATGAGGTACATAGATCCACATGCTTGGTGTATAATTTTTGCAAAGAGTTGATTAATTTTCTTTCACCCCACACTTTTGTTTCAATCACATCACTTGAAGATGAGAATTGGGTGACATGATTTTTCTTGATAGTACCCCAAGAGGAGCATGAGGTTGCCATAGTCATTCTGGATGACTTGATGGTAAATCCATGGGGATTGGCAAAGGATCATATTCCTCCCAGCAACCATGATCTTGATTTCATATCCTTGGAATCAAGTAGCAGAGATTTTTTTCCATCTATGGATAGATGCACCACAAATTTGAAGACTCCAAGAGGTCAATTTTTTTCTGTATAAAATTTTTAATGCCTCTGACATTGATATGTTTTGTGATCAACAACATAGGTACATATTGCTTCCATTAGATACCATTCATACACACATGGATTGGGTGAAATATTACATGTTAAAAATGGAGTCTCCCCGGAGAAACATTTATGCACACGATAGGTGGAAGGCAGCTAAACAAACAAGATGCCAAAGGAAGTTGGTGAGCTATTGGGGATATGCACTTGGAGAAGCCACAATCTCCTTACTTGGACATGATTTGGTGAGTGTTTTTTCATACACTGATTGGATGAGTAAATACTTGATGGAGGTATGCATCATATATTCTTTCCACTTGAGTAGAACCAGTGGTAGAGAGTTGATCCATTGGGATAGTACATGTTTGTCTTTTTGATCCCATGGTAGAGAGTTGAGACATGAGATTACTTCATTGGAGATATATACCCCTAACGGTATTGGTTCTACTTTCACTTGTGTTTTTTCATTGTATTCGTCATATTTTACTTGTGAGTAGTTGATGAGGCATTTTTGGTGTTTGTATGATGCCTATCTTTCTCATAATTGGATAAAAGACTTCCACCCTTGTCATTTGAGCTACATTGATGACATTTTTTATTCTTGTGTGCATTGGGCACATGAGAACTTTCTCATTGGAGTTGAAAGAATTGATGAGGTTTGACCTCACTCTTTGGAGGCATATTTGGTGGTGCATAGTATTTCCTTGATTGGATTCTACCATGGAGAGATGCATATCTTGATTGAGGAGCCCTCATAGTTTCAAGGTTGCATTGGAAAGGATGATTTTCCAATGTGGTTGTATGATGTTTTCATCCTTTCTAGCATTTCACATGATGATTATTTTTTCTTGTTACTAATGTTTGGTAAGATACAGTATGATCAGTGGGATCTTGGTATTCCATGGGATGAAAGTTTTCCACACATGACACTACTACCTGGAAAATTGCAGTTGAAGCAGTGGGATCCATGCATTCTTTTTCCTGATAGATTTTGTTGAATGGTATTTCGATCCATGGGAGTGTCGTGCAAGCAATGAGATCCTAGCATTGCTTGTCTTGGGATAAGTTGTTTTCATGTTGGCATGATGGAGCAAGCCGACCCTCTTTTACATCAGTTCATCTATGTTTCACATGGTTTCAATTTCCTACATGCGGAATACCTCCGTGGATGGACTTATAGTTTTCAGATTAGTGGTATCTTTTCATTTTTGATATTTATATGGGATCTTGGAACACTTTCCAGTTGCTTCACTTGGATAAAAGTAGGCATGTCCAGTTACATATGTAGTGGATATTTTCTTTGGACATATGATTATGATTAGAGTAGTGCAACAAAAGCATGATCGACCTCTTGGGAAATTTTGCTTGAGGAAAAACAAATTTTTGGGAGGGAGGACTGTCATGTCCCCAAATTTTGGCAAGGTATATTTCACTAGGACATAAGCATTAAAACATTTAATTAATGATGCCAATATTACTATGAAAATAATTAAATTATTCCAAGGGATTAATTTTGGTTTGGAGGCATTTAATTAATTAAATTCCAGAATATGCACTTTGAAATAATTAATTAGTTGGTTTGAGTAATTTTATTTCTAATTACTAATTTTTGGACTAGAAATAATGAGCTAAGTTGAGGGAGAATTAGAGAGGCCAACTGGACTAAGGAGGATGGAAATTGCTAAAAATGGTAAAAAACATCCTAAAAGCAGCAAATCAGGAAAATCAACATAAAGTAGGAAAGTCAGAAAATAAGGAAAGTTCAGAAAATAAGGAAATTTCAGAAAAAGAAGAAAAGGCCAAAGCATAAAGTGGAAAGGAAATTAAAAAAAAAGAAAAAAAAAAAGAAGGAAAGCAAAGCAAAAAAAGGAAAATGAAGGAAAACAAGTTTTCCTCATCCACTTAATGAGGGAACATTAGCTATGGATACTTTCTCCTCAAGTCATCCAATATTATAAATAAACCATTGTGCACCACATTCACATCTTTTGTCAGTTTAATGTTTTAATTGAGAGCAATTGTGCTTCAGAGACTTGGGAGATGTGCCCCTAGTCCAAGCTGGGAGATGTGACCCTGCTTTCTGTGAGAGGATGATAGTATTCATCCATTTTGACTGATTTTATTTGCAGGTCCTGTATTTGATCAAGTCGAATTTGAATTTCAGAAGAAGCACCATCCAGTTCAGAGTTCGAATCTTCAGGCTTCCTATGAATTTCTAGAGCTAGATTCTTGTGTAGAAGAAGAGAGATATTTCTATAATGTTTTGATAGGAATAATGGCTCATATATGATGTACTACAGTTTATCAATTCAAATTTGAAGTTCAGAAGAAACATCATCCAGTTCAAAGTTTGAATCTCCAGGTTTCCTATGAATTTCTAGAGCTAGATTCTTGTGTAGAAGGAGAGAGATATTTATATAATGTTTTGAGAGGCCTAGTTGCACAAATATTATTTAATTAAATTTAATTTAAACCTATGATATCAGTCTCTCCAATTAAAATTACATAAGTCTGAATTATTCTCACATTTCTCCACCCTCTCTAGATTTGCATAGAAATTGACTAGTTTTCAGACTATGTGGAATAAATGAATGAGTAGATGTAAAAATGAGTTGATTTGTATTACTGGAGTTATTTAACATGTTATATGACACAATCCATGTCTTATTTTCATAATTCATGAGCCTTCAATAACTGTTTGGAATCTCCTGAAAATTACTAGCTGTGCAATCCTAGTAGGCAATTTTTATTGTTATTTTGTGAGACTTGCTCAGAAATTCATATAAATTTCTGGAATGTCATTTGACTATGTAATGTCTGTAATTTAATTTAATTTATCCTCTATGAGTCATAAACACCCATCCCTAGCCTCCAGTGAATTTTACACCCATACTAATCTGCATATGCTTAGGATCCCATGAGCGTTGGAGTAGATTGTAGATTTGATGCTCTTGAAACATCAATGGTCTTAGTACTTTGTGAAGTGGTATCATCCAAATATCAGATCCTTCCTTCCACCCCAATCCTTTGATGTTGTCCAACCTCACTCAATCTAGCTTCCCCAAGCAGTGTTTTAATTCATTCTATGAAGTGGAGAGTTTTTGTATCACTAATCCTAGTTGGTACATTGCAATTAATCATTCTTTTTGTAGATGTCTCTGTTAACACCCAAAAAATGTTCACTAGCTCATCTCCCTAGTCACATAAGCCATTTGTCCACTTTTCCTAATTTTTTGGCCTCCAAAACCCTAAAAAACCATCAAATGGTAACAAAAAAGGCAAACAATCATTATTTCCCTCCTCAGTTAATGAAATTACTTCAAAAAAGGTAAAAACCCCTCAAAAAAGGGTCCAAAATTCCCAAAATAAAAGAAAAAAGGGAAAAAAGTCAAAAATAATTTCAAAAAGAGGGAAAAACCCTCAAACTATTTACCAATACTATTGGTTGCCCAAAACCATGGGTCAATACTCCACCATCTAAAACCTCTATAAAAGGTGATGGAGGCCCCCCATTTTCCCATCCATGATCAACTCTTCACACCCTTATGTTGCCGAAATTCCTGTTCAACTTTAGCCTATCACCTTGAGCTTCTTTTTACCATTACAATTGAGTCTTGCCAAACTTGCTGCACTACTCATGTACGACTGCAAGGGATCCTACAACCTCACCTTTTGAAGTAACATCGTATTGTAAACCATCTTTTACACATTAATATAACAAAATCAGATTTTCATTCATGGAATCCTATTTGTTTTATTATTGCAGTAGTTAGTTAGTTTAATTTTTATTTCCATTTGATGCACTCACATATATTAGTTTAATTTGTTTATTTCTTAGTTTTTACCCATTTACATGAACTGCTACTAAGAGTTATTGAATCCTTAGTAGGTGCTCTTTAGCACAAGTTGTGTGAAAAAGCTAACTACAATGCATGCAAAGCATGCAAAACCAAGATGAGATAGTTATAATATTCCAAAACTATCACCTCTAACTCCAGTCGAATTATACTAATTGACTATTGACTTTGCCACTTGACCCACATGCAAAACATTTAACATTCCCAACAGTTCCACTATAAAGATAGAGTATCATCATCAAATACATTTGACAAACATACAATGATATTATTTTTCATTAGGTTCATTGACATAGATATGATCTGATGAATTATTCTTTCATAACTAATTAGAATTCGATGAAGAATCACTCGAAGGAAATATTTTAGGTACTAAGAATGTAGCCTCTTTATTTAGAGATTTTACCACCATCTCCATTCATGAGAAATAACATATTAAATAATTTCACTAGTGGTTTAGTAATATGATTCAAATAAGTCTCCAAGTATTTAGGACATATGGTAAATACACTTTTCATTATATTGCAATACAATAATGGGCTGAACTATTTAGGTTATCCCTAAAGAAATAAGAAATAATAATAAAAAATATTACTCAAATGTCTATGTTCATAAAATAAAATTAGACACACATAGATATGAATTAGGTATGCATTTATGATTCAAATAATTTCCTAAATATACAAAACATATGGTAATAACACTTTCCATTATCTTGAATACAGTAATCTGCTGAACTACTTGGGTTATCCCTAAACAAAATAAAAATTGCAACTATTGTAAGAAATATTATTCAAAAGTATATGCTCATAGAAAAAGTTAGACACACGTAGATGTGAATTAGGTATGAATGGACAGTGTTATGTCATTCAGGAACAAGCCATTATGTAGGGTGATATTAGGCGCATTAACGAATGATAAGAATTGTAGTGAATATGTTGTCATAGAATGAAATTGGAAATTGAGATGACAAGTATTATACCATTAGAGAATTTATAACATTAAATTAAATGTATTTGTTTAGAACTAAATTTAATCACCAAATTTTGAGGAAACATAATTGTTCTCAAGCACATTATTAAAGGTTTAATGAATTCTTACATAGAATGATGAATGACCTAGTAAGATTATCAATGAATTGATTACCTAGATTTTCTGGATGGACCATTATTATGAGTGTTTAAAATTTTATAAAGGACGAGTGAAGGTATGAGGTTTCTAAAACCTATTATGTTGATGTATGGAAACTCAATTTATTAAGTAAAATGTTGTGTCTTCGTAGCACTAAGTTATGAGAAAAATCAAAACTTATTGATTGGGTTGTAAATTTTTATTGTATGGGAATTTTTCTTTATATGTATATTTTTATTTTCAAGTCATTAAAAGTTAATTCATAATAACATATAACTATATTAGAGTGTCTTTTTATGTTAATAAAGTTAATGTTTTTAAAAATATGTTGATGGTCTATTTCAGTGACATTTTTTCTTATTATTGTAGTTTTTTAAAATTCACATAAATCAAAATTAAAGATTCGAATGTGATAAAATTTTGTGATGGCTCCACTTCATGGTATTACAAATTAGCATTCAAGGGGATAAATCGAAATTAAATATTCGAATAGGATGAATTTTTGTGATACTTCCAATTTCATGGTATTACAAAAGAGTTTTAAATGTGGGTAGATATACAATATTTTCAAAGAGAAAGCATATTCTTTATCATTTTGATTACAAGGAGATTAAGAATATATATATATATATATATATATATATATATATATATATGAGATCATTCAAAGGTAACATATTCATAGCTTAGTAACTACACCTACATTGAGAGGATCAAATGGATCATTTGTCATATCAACTTGGAAAACATGACTATAGCCAATGAAGAAGGGAGTTGCAATGCTTATTTTTAGGAAAGGGGTTTGGAAGAACACTACAAATTTGTAAGACCTGAGGCAACATTGACCATTGATTTGTAGATGAATTTAGTAAGGCCAAATATTATGCAAAGGAGGTGACCAAATGGTGGATATTGATAGGTAGTTCAGATCTCAAGACAATGGACTCTATCCAATTCAACTTCTCTGGGAACCTTTCAAATGCACTACTTCCATGATCAACATATTATATGAAGAAAATGATGTTTCCCATTTCAGGTAAGCTTGTGCCCCACTAACGTATGAAATATTCAATAAATGGTTAATTTTAAATTGGGCATTCATCCATTATGTTAAAATCTCAAGTGTAGTAACCATAATCAAAGTTACTACTCTAGACAATCCTCCAAAATTCTACCTGGACTCTTATTTCATGGATGAAATGTTTGCAATGAATCCTTTTGAAACACTAAGGTGGAATTGAACTCCATATAATAAGATTCTTTTGCACATATAATGGGTGAATCCATGAAAATGGGTATCACTTTCTACAATGAAAATCTCAATTAGTATAATGCATTCAATGGCAGGATCAATATGCTCCGATCCTAGACCACATTGATGTACTAAGTTTCATCAATGCTACCAAAATGCATGGACACATGGAATTCAAATATCACATTGCACAAATTACTGAAGATGAACTACTTAGTCTCTTGAAAAAAAATCTAAGTTTGTTGAAGAATGTTCAAGTCATAAGAGGCCTTCTAGTGGATTTGTTGAATTTCTCTAATGAAGAAAATCCCACCCTTGAGTAGGTTAAATACATTGTAATCCAAAACATAAAATTTAGGAATCTCAATGTGAATGAAATTCTTGATGTTAATGAGGTGATCCTATAAATTTACATGGTACTCTATTTAGGAAAGTAGAAAGGTTAAGGTGTTCCTATGATAAGCTAATCGATAAGATAATCAGTTATTGCTCACTTCCTTTTATATGCTAACAAGTTGTCTTGTAACTCTTGGTGATGTGTATTCTACTCTTGATCCTTAGAAAAATATTTGGGCTTCATACATATGGTAGTTGTTGTACTATTCTCCATGTGCTATGTACTTATCCCTTTGGTTTATGTCCAATATTTTTAAATGAAATAGGTATTCTCTTGCTAATGTGAAGGCTATCCTCAATCCTCATATTGCATCTTGATGTTTTGTGTTGACTATTGTTGGAATACTATTCTCCTTTCTCTATGTACCTCTCTTTTTGTTTCATCTCACAAAAAAATTCTAAGTTTGTTGAAGAATGTTCAAGTCATAAGAGGCCTTCTAGTGGATTTGTTGGATTTCTCTAATGAAGAAAATCCCACCCTTGAGTAGGTTAAATACATTGTAATCCAGAACATAAAATTTAGGAATCTCAATGCCAATGAAAGTCTTGATTTTAATGATGTGATCCTAGAAAGTTGCATGGTACTCTATTTAGGAAAGTAGAAAGGTTAAGGTGTGCCTATGATAATCTAGTCGATAAGATAATCAATGTAGAATTGAGGTTGTCTATTCTTAGGAGGGATATTTGGTGAAGAAACTATGACCTACTTGATTATTATTTCAATTTATTTTTAGTCATAAAAATAATTTTAAGAAAGATGAGAAAGAGAAGAGAAACAAACACCCAAGATTCACTTCAGATTTGAAGAGCCATTTGGAAGGTCAAGGGTCACCTTATTTTATATCAAGGGAAATCTTTTACTCATTCTTGAGAGAGTATTTTTCTTTTTAATGTAATATATCTTCTTGTATCAATAAGAGGCCATAATTATCCAAAATATTTATACCTTTGAGATCTAGGCTTGGATGTGGACCATTCTCTCCTCTCATAGATTTCTTAGTGTATGCAGGTTGTAGCATTGTATAACTGTGTGGACAATTCTTGTGTTTCTTTATTATTGCTCACTTCCTTTTATATGCTAACAAGTTGTCTTGTAACTCTTGGTGATGTGTATTCTACTCTCAATCCTTAGAGAAATATTTTTGCTTCATACATATGGTAGTTGGTGTACTATTCTCCCTGCGCTATGTACGTATCCCTTTGGTTTATGTCCAATATTTTTAAATGAAATAGGTATTCTCTTTCTAATGTGAAGGCTATCCTCAATACTCATATTGCAACTTGATGTTTGGTGTTGACTATTGTTGGAAGACTATTCTCCTTTCTCTATGTACATCTCTTTTTGTTTCATCTCACAACAATTCTTTATAACATTTTTATGTGATTGCATTAGGTTTCATTTAATTTGCATTGTATAGAAGATGCATTCCATTTATTTCATAAAAAATGAAAATGGTAAGTCAGACTATACCTGGTAGCTTTGAAGAACCAACTACAAGTCAAGATGCAATCAAAGGGTTCACCATTTTCAAGGGATCAAGGTCTAGTTATGTCATTTCACTAGGTGAACCTATGATGTTGACTTGTGGACATGTTCTCACTTCAACATGTTTATAAATATAATGATCAATTTTCTAATTAGTGTGTCTATGTAATGTTGAGAAGTAACTCTAGGGATTCTACAATAAATCTAGGAAAACAATTTATCCTCCAAATTTATATGGTGATAACTTCCTTGAAAATGTACAATCTTACAAATACATAACCACCAATTTCAATGTCATTTAAACTAGAACCATAGTGTACATAAGAAAATCATTGGTAGTTGGAAATATTATTATGGCCTTGAAAACATGTGTAGAAATATTGAACAGGGATTGGGATAAGAAAAAGTAATTTTAAACACTTTAGTTATCCCAATTATTCTTGCTATTGTGATGTTTTGGATAGAAACATTTTTCATGAAAATTGGAGTAAAATTGAGCAAACGCAAAAATGTGTTATAACCTATCATTTTTTTATTAAATGCAAAACACCTTGTGTCGTTATCTTTGTGGAAGTTGACGTACTTTTGTGGAATCGAAAGCCATAATTAGATACTTAGAAACATAAATTTATTAAACTCAGCAAGGATATGACCCCTCTTATGGATTCTAGTATGAGTAGTGGACATTATAGGCTCAAAAGAGGTCCTATTAGAGATTACAAAGCTTGGATTGACTATTGAAACATAAATAATACAATCAAACTAATAATAATAATAATATTAAATCAAACATCCATAAAAATAACACCTAAAATAGAAAAATATTAAAAATATTTTATCATATTAAATTTGATTAATCAAAACTATTTTTCCAACATTATAAATTTAAAAAACCAAATGAGTATTTTCAAAATAAAGACCAATGCTCAGAACCTTAAAAGTGAAATTAGTAGCTAGGCTAACCCAAAAACTCATTGGAATTAGTGAATTTGAAACTTATGCAAAGAAGATCAATGAACATTCCCTATTCTTAAAAATATAAGATATAACTTTAATGAATTTACAAATTAAGAATAAAATTAATAATAATCATAATCATAATCATAATCATAATCATAATCATCATCATCATCATCATCATCACCATTATCATTATCATCAATTTTTAAGGTCACATCCTATCCATACACCAATTTGGTGTATGAGACCCCCTTGTTTGTCATGTCCCCTCATTGATGATTACTGGATTGAGTTCCTAACCCAATCAATCCCTTGGGTTGAGGAGAAAAAACTTCATTTACTTACCGTTAATTTTGAAAGTTTGGGCATTTAATTAATTAGGAGGTGTGGTTTATTTTTCCTAAAGTTTGATATGCACTTAATGATAATTATTTTTCATTAAATAGTTATTTTTATTTTGAAATAAAGTTGATAATTCTCCACAAGTGTGCCTTAGAGTATAAGGTTGACCAAAGAGTTGACTTGCAAGAAAAGATAGGTGAAGTATCCAAAGCTAGAAAGTCAGGAAAAAGAAAGAAAATATGGTACAAAGCTGAAAGGCAACAAAACTCAGGAAAAGAAACATAAAGCAGAAAGCAACATAAAAGCAGAAAGCAGGATAAAGACAGAAAAGCAGGATAAGGCAGAAAAACAGGATAAGGAAAAAAAACAAGAAAAATAAGTCAAAAGCAAAGCATGATAGAATAGCTAAAACATAAAAGGTAAAAGCAGAAAGCAACGCAAAAAAAAGGAGAAAATGATGAAAGCAAGCTTTCCTTATCCATCCATGAGGGTGCATTAGCCTAGGATACTTTCTCCTCAGTTCATATTCCATATATAAAAGAAGGGGAGCACACAACTATCACATAGTTTGACAGTTGGAGAATTGGATTGAGTGCAATTGTACCTCAGTGACTTGGGTGATGTGCTCCTAGTCCAAGATGGGAGATGTATCCCTCTTCATGTGAGAGAATGATCGAATTCAGACATTTTAAATGAGTTTATTGCAGGTCCTAGAGTTTGAACCAGTGGAGTACGAGCTTATGATAGATATTTGATAGCTCTCCATGCATATCTATGAGTATTTTCCTAGTCTTTCTTGATGGGATAACTTGTTCTTGATGTATATCTTTCCTGAGAACTATATGATGAGTAAAGCAGCTAATAATGGATTATATGACTATAATAATGGACTTCTTATGTCAATTCTGAAGTTTTACAGAATACAAATCTGATTCCAATACCTCTTCTTGCACCTAGTCTAGATTTGTGTGAAAATAAGCTAGTTTCTAGTACGTGTTTTGTAAATGAATGAATATCATCCCAAATGAAGTGATTTATGTTTCTGATGTTAATTAATATGCCAAATGACTCGTTCCAATCTTAAAATCAGAAATTCATGAGACTCTTTGACTTTTTGGGAATTCATGAATTTGGCCTAGTTGTGTAATCCTGAAACAAAAATTTTCTTGTATGTTTGTGAGACCTCCTCAAAACCTTCCAAATTTTTTTGAAGTGGACCTAGGATGAAAATTGATTTTTATTTAATGCTATTGATCCTTCCTAAGTCAAAATCCCTCACCATTGGTTCCCAATCAATGCTTAGTTGAAGGTCTAGTTTGCATATGATGGGGTGCCCACGAGCCTTGGAGTAGAATTTACCCCCACTGATGTTCGAAACATTGATGGTTCCAATATATTGTGCAAATTTTCTATAATTTGGCATGATCCTCATCCCTTCCAAGTCCATTGACTTTTCCTTCCTATAGTCAAACTAGTCACGAGAGTTCACTGTTTTTTCTAAGTTCTGTAGGAGAGTTTGTTAGTGTATCATAAGTCCTGATCGGTAAATTATAGTGGTATAAAAGCATGGTACTTGTTAACATACAAATAATGATAAATATGTATACATTAAATAATAATTAAATATTATATGTAATTCAATGAGGAGTTGTGACTCCTCAATAAGTGATGCCCAAGCAATATAATTTATACATCATCTACTATTCATTATTTATCAAACATGTGTGTTTTCAAGAAATTGTGGGTATTATCAAATTAACACCCAAGCAATATAATTTATACATCATCTACTATTCATTATTTATCAAACATGTGTGTTTTCAAGAAATTGTGGGTATTATCAAATTAACAGAAGGTTTTAGAAGTATTATATACTTCAAGTGGTAAAGAAATTGTGGGTATTATCAAATTTACAGAAGGTTTTAGAAGTATTATATACTTCAAGTGGTATCAGAGCCATACGGTTCCTCGGCAACTTCCGCAGCTCCATTCACCTCCTCTCCAATTCTCACCTGCTCCATTCCCCGCTTTTCTCTTCCACGCAACCTCCGCTACCTCCACGCACAACGTTTTCCTCGTCCCTCCGCTCTTCATCCTTCCATATCCCTGCTCCAATTCACACACGTTCTCCCGTCCACCACGTCCACCAATTTCCATCCAAACCCCCCCACCACCTCTCCTCAGACCTTCGCACCCTCAAGCATACCCCTCCTGCGCCCTTCTTCCCTTCTTCCTACCTCGTCCCTCTGCACACACCCCTCACTCTTCCATCACTCTACCTCCCCACTCATGCGCAGTCCTCCAGCGACGTCTCTTTCCCCCCGCGATCCTCCCTCCTACACACGGTGCGCCCATCGACCACCTGCAAATCCTTCCCCCACCGCCACAACCTTCTCACATCCTCCCTCATTCCTTACCCTGTCCCTCCTCACTCGACCTGCGCCTCCCTCCACGCCCTGCATCGCATCACCCTTTCCCTCTCCTGCGGGCTGCCCACCGCATTCTGCTACACCCTCCGCCGCCGCAACCTCCCATCCACACACCTGCATGCATCCCCCTCCTCTCGTCTGTCTACCACCACTCACTCCAGCTCCTCCTCCAATTCACGTTGTCGCTCCTCTCTCCCTGCCAAAACCCTAATTCTAAAAACTTTTAAATTTTTTACATAGTAAACATTATTAAAAAAAAAAGAATATCATTAATTTTAAATAATATTATTGATAATAATAATATCATTGATAATATTATTATTAAATATAATAATTAACAATTATTATATTTAAATCTTTTTACTTGGATAAGCCAAAAGTCCTACAGGCACTAGACCTTTTCATACACACAAATGTCTTGGATACATGACAATTTGGATGAAGAAATGAGGAAAATTAAAGAAGAAATAATGGGAAATATTTCAAAAACTATAACGGAATAATAAAAAGATGCCACGTTAGAAATCAACAACTATGTAAAGAAGAAAATAAAAAGGAGAGTAAAAGCAATGAAGGTCATCAAAATAGAAATATCCTACCATCTCGAGAAGAACAACTTCATGAATCATCACAAGAAAAAAAGAGTACAAAAGATGATTGCTGCAATAAGGAGCTTGAAATTACAACTTTTGAGAGCTCCAAGGTTTATATCGATGTTGCATACTCATTCCATCAAGATGAGAGTAAAAGTATCAATGAAGATAATAGGCAAGACATAGATATAAAATACCTTAGTGATGAAGACAATGGCAGTGACAAAGATGAAGATGAGTGTGACCAATATTGTGATGAAAATCATGCTAGTATTACTAACAACAACGAGGATCAATGCATCGACAAGAATGTCACCATAATAGGTACACGAAGAACATTTGTCACCCCAAAGATCACTCTAAAGAACATCAATGAGAACATCTATAAAGTTAATCAGATACAAGATGAGATTGGTGCTCATGTGAACATTATAAGTACAAGGATCCCCTTCAAAGGAAGTGACATAGAATGTGTTGAGAATAACATCACAAAAATAGTTTATATTGTCAAGTCTATCAAGTCTTTTCAATTAGTAACAAAAGAAGTTAAAAGCAACAACCACACAAGCAAAAAAAGTGTGAATGAAACTTCACCGAGTACCTACTTAATGTGGATTCCAAAATAAAAGAAACAAAATGAAGCAGTGGTCATTACTAAAATTGCATGTATCAAATCATTAGTTCGACACAGAGCCAGAATAAAAGATGACATCAACAAACTTAGCTTTGAGGACAAAACTTTTCTTAAGGGAAGGGCAATGTTACGAACATAAAAATAATAATAAATATATATACATTAAATAATAATTAAATATTATATGTAATTCAATGAGGAGTTGTGACTCCTCAATAAGTGATGCCCAAGCAATATTTAAGCAGGCCACTCATTGTAATTTATACATCATCTACTATTCATTATTTATCAAACATGTGGGTTTTCAAGAAATTGTGGGCATTATCGAATTAACATAAGGTTTTAGAAGTATTGTATACTTCAGTACTCTAAACCTTCTCTTTAATTTTTTCTATGATTCCCAAAATACATTCAGATTCCAAGAAGAAAGATCCTCTGACAGAGGAAGAAGAGGGAGAAGAAGTCAATTCTACTAAAGGCAAGTTACAAGGAGAATTAGAGATGTCTCAAAATGAAGAGAAAGATGATTTAAAACTCTTTGTGCAAATCATGGTGAAATTTTTGCATGACATATCCCACAACATTGTCCAATATGGAAAAGAAACCAGAGAATTCTTAGCTCAACAGCTAGGAAACAAAAATGGAGAGGGGAGCAACAATGGTTCCCAACATGGTGAAAGGAACATCAGTGGTGGTTCTATTTTCTCAAGATCTGGGCCTCACAATTGCCCTCATTAATTCAAGATGGATTCTTGGCCCAAATCAATGCCGACTATGCCCAAATTTACTAAAGAACAAAGGGAGGAACCTGAGGTTCGAAATGAAGGTCTTGCTTCATGGTAGGATAAGTATGTTCAGTACCTTACACTGAATGAAGAATATAGAAGAGCCTTTCCATTCAAATATTTCTATGATCTTCAGTACAAGACCAATTCAAGAAGGAGTTTCCGAATGCCAGATCAGAATTATGAGTTAAAAAATGTTATTGGTAAGATCTACTTGCCTTACTTTAATGGGTCACAAAAGTGTACTACTGGTTCTTGGATTCAAAAGCTAGATACCTATTTTCAGTTGAATCCAATGGCTAAGAGAGATGCTATTAATTTGGCTACTCTACACTTAGATGGTGAAGCCAATGATTGGTGGTTTCATGGTCTAAAAACACTTGGACATGATCAAGTGGCCACTTATGAATAGTTCACAAGAAGATTGGTTGAAAGGTTTGAAAGAAGAGATCCTGAAATCACTTTTAGAGAACTAGCGAATGTGAAGTATATTGGAACTCCTGAATCCTACATCTCTAAGTTTCAAAAATTAGCTGTGATGGTCACTGATATCTCAAAAGCTTGGTTGATCCTATTTTTCATTGAAGTATTAGCAGAACCTTCCAAAAGGTTTGGCGAAGGCCTATAGGCCCTCTACCTTGCCAGATGCATTGAGTAGAACATGAGATCTGCAAGATTCTGTTTCGAGGACAACAATTCCTCTTAGAACTATTGTTCCTACTCAATTCAAGAATCAAAGGCCCCCCATGAAGAGTCCTTCTGGAAATTTCAAGAAGAACAATTACTCCAAAGATCGAGATGAATTGAGAAGAAGGAAGTTGTGTTTCACTTGTCAAGAACCATGGGTTCCAGGACACGAGTATGCTAAGGGAAAGGCACACTATATTGAGGTTTATTTCGAGAGAGAAGTTGAGGAGGAAAAAGAAGAGGCCCCAACATATTCTGAAGTGGCCTATGATACTGCCGAAGAAGAGCACACCCCAGAGGTGAGAAAAATTGCAGTATTGTCAGGAGTGCCTCACTTCCACATTCTCAGATTCAAAGGAGTGGTTCAAGGGA
The DNA here is from genome assembly GCA_027924585.1 of Larix kaempferi. Taxonomy (NCBI): domain Eukaryota; kingdom Viridiplantae; phylum Streptophyta; class Pinopsida; order Pinales; family Pinaceae; genus Larix; species Larix kaempferi. The sequence goes on from BSBM01001229.1 coordinate 2,896,783, forward strand.
AATCATTCATTGTGTTAATGGATGGAGGAGCAACACATAACTTCATTGATTCATCTTTGGTTGAAAGAAGGAAGCTAACTATTAAGAAATTTGGAGGCTTCACCATTATCATTTCAGGTAATCATTCTATGGATTGTTCAAGATGGATTCCTAAATTGCAAATAACTATATGAGATCACACTATTACATATAGCTTTTATGTTGTGAGTGTGGATGATACTAACATGGTTTTTGGAGTACAATAGTTGTATCCATTGGGAATCACACAATAGACTACCAAATTCCTGAGATGACATTCCAAGGTGAAGGTGGAAAGGAGGGAGTGTTGAGAGTAATCAACACCTACCCAAAGAAAGTGGTGAGTGCATATAGTATGAGGTCCCTATTGAGGCATGGAGACATTGAGTGAGATGCAGAGTGCCTAATCACTACTAAATGCACCTCTTTAGAAGTATCACAATATCCAAAAGACATTTAGAAATTGATCCAAAAGCATAAGAGGGTATTTGGAGACCTTCCTCATGGTAGGCCACCTGATAGAGGATTGGAGCATAGAATTGAGTTGGAGATAGGCACATCACCTATCAAACTCCATCCTTATAAGCACCCAAAAATATTTAAGGATGAGATATATCAAGCCATCAAGGAATTGCTTGAATTTGGATTCATTAGACCAAGCTCAAGTCCTTTTGCATCATCTGTATTCCTTGTGAAGAACACATATGGGACCATGCGCATGTGCATAGACTACAAAGATCTTAACAAGAAGGCTATGAAGAATAGATATCCTATCCCAAAGATTGATGAGCTGATGGATGAACTACATGGAGACAAATACTTTTCAAATATTGACCTTCACTCTGGTCACCATAAAATTAGTATGCGGGAGGAGGACATTCATAATACAACATTCAGGTGTCATCATGGGAACTTTGAGTTCCTAGTTATGCCTTTTGTTCTAACTAATGCACCTGCAACTTTTCAATATTGCATGAACAGAGTGTTTAGTAGGAAGATATGTAAGTTTTCTCTTGTTTTCTTTGATTATATCTTAATCTATAGTAGAAATTGGGAGGAGCATTTGCACCATTTAGATTTTGTACTAACAATCTTGGAAGATCAGTATTTCTATGCAAAACTATCCAAGTGCAATTTTGGAATGACTAAGATTTTATATCTTGGTCATGTGATTGGGAAATAAGGAGTTAAAGTTAACATGGAGAATATCCAAACCATTTTGGATTGGCCAAGTCCTAAAAATCTCACTAAATTGAGAGGATTTATTGGGATATGCACTTACTACCGAAAGTTTTTCAAAGGATTTTCAAAGTTGACATATCCATTGAATGACCTTACGAAGAAGGGAGCCTCTAATCGATCAGAAAAGGTTGAAAAATCATTCAATAAGATGAAGGAGGTAATGAGTAGCTGTCCTTTTCTTGCACGTCCATATTTTTCTCAACCTTTTGTTCTTGAATGCGATGCTTCAGGGAATCGAATTGGAGCAGTCTTGATGCAAAAAAAGCATCCCCTATCCTTTGAAAGTAGGAATTTGCAGCCCCATGAGAGGTTACATTGATTTTATGATAAGGATATGCTATCCATCATGCATGCGCTAGTCAATTTCAGACAATATCTTGTGGGTGGTAAATTCATCTTCAAGACTGATAATAATAGCTTGAGACACTTCCTAACCCAAAAGGAGTTGAATGATAAGAAACAAAAGTGGGTAAGAAAGGTTCAAGCATCCGACTTCGACATTGAATACAAGAAGGGTAAGATGAACATTGTAGATAATACACTTTCTAGAAACCAACCTTTTCATTGATGAAGTTTCATGATGATTGGAAATCATAGCTAGGAGTAGAGTATGCAAAGAATCAGTTTGCTTGTGATTTATTAGATGGAATAATTCATGATGATACTTACAAGATTCTCAATGATATCATCTATCATAAGGATAGGATCGTTTTGGTTCCATAATCCTCATTAACAAAGAAGATCCTAGAGTTTTCTCATGATGTGCCCCTAGCAGGACATCCGGGGTTTGTGAAGACATACGGGAAAGTGAAGGAAATTACCTCTTGGAAGATCCTGGATATGGAAGTGATGGATTATGTTAGATCATGTGTGGCATGTAAACAAAACAAAGTATAGAATACTCATCCAATTGGACTTTTACAACCACTTCCTATTCTTGAACAAAAATGGGAAAGTGTATCAATGGATTTCATCAATGGGCTCCTCAAAAGACAAGGTAGAGAAAATATTTTTGTTGTAGTTGATAGATTGACTAAATATGCACATTTATTTCTTGTTACAACTAATATTTCATACAACCAATTGGATGAATGTTTCATCAAAGAAGTATTCAAAATTCATGGCATGCCCAAGTCCATCATCAGTGATAGAGATAACAAGTTCACTAGCAATTTTTGGCAAGAATTGTTCAAGTTAGTGGGGAAAACTTTGGACATGAGTACAAGATACCATCCAAATAATGATGGAAAAATAGAGAGAGTGAAAAAATGGCTAGAAGGATACCTGAGAAACTATGTTACTAGTCAACAAAAGTCATGGACTACTTGGCTCCATTTGGGAGAATTTTGTTACAATACTACTTTTCATCTTTCAATTGGAATGTCACCATTCAAAGCCCTATATGGATATGATGCACTCAATTTTTCTGAACTAATATTTGGTGATTGCAATACAAAGAAGGAAAATGATTGGATCCAAGAGAATCAAGACATACTTAGAACTCTAAAGGACAACTTACGAGTAGCACAGAATAGACAAAATGTGAATGCAAACAAGTAGAGAATGGAGCGAACCTTCCAAGTGGGGGATTTGGTATATTTGAGATTGAATTCATATAGAAAATCCTCATTGAAGTATAAAGGGGATAAGAAGCTTCAAACAAGGTTCTATGGTCCCTACCAAGTCCTAAGGAAGATCAGTGAAGTGGCTTATGAGCTAGAATTTCCTCCAGGTAGTAGGATTCACAATGTTTTCCATGTGTCTCGTTTGAAGAAGGAAATAGGAAAAAAAGTTAAGGTTTAAAAAGAATTGAATCCCCTTGATGATGAAGGAAATTTGGTTTTAGTTCCATGCAATATTTTGGAGGTCTTAGAGAAGAATCTAAGAAGCACAATCATTAAGAAATTCCTAGTGCAATGCGAAGTACTGCCTAGTGGGGATGCTACTTGGGAAGGAGAACACATCTTACAACATCCCAGTTTGAAATTGCCTAGGGACAAGAAATATTGGGAGGGGAGGACTGTCATGTCCCCTCATTCATGATTACTGGATTGATTTCCTAACCTAATCAATCCCTCGGGTTGATGAGAAAAAACTTAATTTACTTGCAGTTAATTTTTAAAGTTCGGGCATTTAATTAATTAGGAGGTGTGGTTTATTTTTCCTAAAGTTGATATGCACTTAATGATAATTATTTTTCATTAAATAGTTATTTTATTTTTAAATAAAGTGGATAATGCTCCACAAGTGCACCTTGGAGGATAAGGTTGATCAAAGAGGTGACTTGCAAGAAAATATAGGTGAAAGTATCCAAAGCTAGAAAATTAGGAAAAAGAAATAAAAGATGGTACAAAGTAGAAAGGCAGTAAAATTCAGGAAAAGAAGCATAAAGCAACATAAAAGCAGAAAGAAACATAAACATAGAAAAGCAAGATAAGGCATAAAATTAGGATAAGGAAAAAAATCAAGAAAAAGCAGTCAAAAGCAAAGAAAGATAGAAGAGCTAAAGCAAAAAGCAAAGCAAAAAAAGCAGAAAATGATGAAAGAAAGCTTTCCTTATCCATCAATGGGGGAGAATTATCCTAGGAGAATTGCTCCTCAAGTCATCTTCCATCTATAAAATAAGGGGAGCGCACCACTATCACATATTTTGATAGTTGGAGAATTGGATTGAGTGCAATTGTGCCTCAGTGACTTGGGAGATGTGCCCCTTTTCCAAGCTAGGAGATGTGCCCCTACTTCCTGTGAGAGGATGATGGAACTCAACCATTGTCAATGAGTTTATTTCAGGTCCTGAAGTCCAAATCAGTGGAGTACGAGCTTATGACAGATATTTGACAGCTCTCCATGCAGATCTATGAGTATTAGAGAGAGAGAGAGAGGGTTAGGGGTTTGGGGAAGAGAAGGGTGATTAGGGAGAAATAGGGGTATAGGTTGTTGATGTATATGTAACTTCGGAATGTATTTCACCTATGTATATTCTACTCCTATAGAGATGGTATTATTCCTCTATACGGAAGTGTCGCCATTTGTATTGACAAGTGTCGCAAGTGTCGTAACTTGCTGTGATGGGTTATTAGACCACCAAGTGTGGGGTCAGCCTGGATTAATGTAACCATGGGTTATTAGATTGAGTTAGACTAGCCAACCTTGTTAGTTTATTAGGCTAGTCAGGACAAGTATAAATAGAGAGCAGGAGCTCTCTATTTGATCATCTCATTATTCACTTCTACACCACTCGGAAAGTGGAGCACTAGTTGAGGAGGAGGAGTAGTTTCTAGTAGAAGACTATCTCTTGTACTTTGGTTGTATCATTTCTCTTTCTATCTTTGAGGAAGTTGTGGGGTTTTTCACCTTTATGGTTTTCCCCAGTGAAACTCTGTGTGTTTATTGTCTTATGTGATTGCTTGATATGATAGATACATGCTTGATATGATTGATATGTTGTACATGTTATTCTCTCAGTAAAGATCCTAGAGTATGTTGAATTAATGCTCAAAATCTAACATGGTATCAGAGCTAACCTGAAAAGAAGACATTGTGCAGTGGCGGAAACTAGGGTTTCTTTCCACAGATTTTGGAAACTCAGTAAGGTAGATTGACTCTACTCATCAAGGAGAATCTTTTTGTCCAATCAGAATTCAATCCTCGACACTTTCAGTTTTGGCCCTAAAATTTAGGGTTTCCACAAAAATAGGAATTTTTGAAATCTGAAGACATAGCTGGACGCTCCTTAGAAAAATCAAATTTTATAGCTTTGGATCGAGATTTGTGGTTGGGTGAAGCTCCGGGAAACTCAAACCCTAATTCAGGGTCCTCCCTAGTGAATCCAGGAGATTGAAAAGCATTTCTGAAGGGTGAAACTTTGCATTTTTCAAATTCTGAGTATACCAGGATGATCAGTTCATCAAGGCACATCTTTCTATCCTTTCAGAAGTTTGAAATTCAAAATTTGAATTTTTAGGGTTTCTCTGACAAATCCTAATCCGGGACCAGATCCAGTTTTCAGTAAATCAAGTGGTAAGACCTAAATCTTTTCTATTTCCATTTGAAGTACTCTTTAAGATGTCTCATCATACCAAGATTGAGGATAAGCTTGAAGGGGCTGATAAATTTCGAGCATGGAAGTATAGAATTGGGTTACTCCTGGAAGAAAATGATTTGGATGCTTATATAAGTGAAGTGGTCCCTGCCCCAGAGGAAGAAGAGGCTAAGGCTCTTCACAAGAATAACTTGGTCAAGGCAAAGAGGATCATTGTTGATTATATCAAAGATCATCTCATACCCCATGTGTCATCCCTAAAGACACCAAAGGAGATGTTTGATTCCCTAACCAAGTTATCTAAAGGGAAGAACATAAATCAGAAGATGACCTTGAGGAATCAATTGAAGAATGTCAAGATCCGGAATGCGGAGACTATGTAGTCTTATTTCTCAAGGGTCTCCCAGATAAAAGAACAACTTGAAGCTGTGGGAGAAGATATAGAAAATGGAGAAGTGGTAATGACCACTCTTAATGGCCTTCCTAGGTCATGGGATTCCTTCATCCAAGGAATTTGTGCTAGGAAGAAACTCATCACTTTCAGTAGACTGTGGGAAGAATGCTCACAGGAAGAAGCTCGAATTGTAGCTCGAGAAGAGAAGATGGGGAATGAAGACCAAGCTCTCACAACACACTCCAAAAGACATGGTGACAAGAAGGCTCACCATCATGGCAAGAAAGAAAGGCATCACCAGCAGAATCAAAGAGGTAGTCCCAAACCTCGAAGGAACATGTCCTATGTCCGTTGCTATACATGTGATGAGAAGGGACACTATTCCAAAGATTGTCCCAGAAATAAGAAAGATGGATCTCACAAGAAGAAGAAATTCAAAAGAAGACATCATGCTCATGCTGCAGAGGATGATGAACCTCCCAGGAAGAGGGCTAGAGAAGATAGTGAAGATTCTTCTAGTGATGAAGAATATGTTTTGATTTCTTCTCTCACTGGAACCATTACTCATGGAAGTAATGATTGGCTTATAGATAGTGGGGATTCTAAACACATGACAAGATTCAAGGAATCCTTTATGAACCTATCTGAACATGAATCACCCCACAAGGTGAAACTTGGGGATGACTACCAATATCCAATAAAAGGAAGTTGGTGAAGCCTCATATAAGCTAGACTCTAGAAAGTCTATGAAGATGAAAGATGTACTATATGTTCCAGGTCTCAAGAAGAATCTACTCTCCATATCTGCATTGGATGCAAAAGGCATGAGGGTTGCATTTGTAGATGACCAAGTCCTAATGTGGCCAAAAGATAAGACTATAGATGATGCAGTTGTGATTGGAGAGCAAGAGGGAGGATTATACAAATTGAAGGGCCAACCAGAACAAGCCATGGTCCATGATTTAGTAGAGCCAAGTGAACTTTGGCATAGAAGGCTTGCATACATGCACTATAGGGCATTACCAATTGCAAGAAAATCTATAAAAGGTCTTCCTGAAATCTAGACAAAGCATGAAGGCATTTGCAAAGGTTGTGCAAAGGGAAAGAACACAAAGAAGACATTTCCAAGTAGTGAAAGCAAGGCAAAAAGAATCTTGGAAATCATCCACTCTGATGTATGTGGTCTGATGTCATCCAGTTCTCTGAGTGGCTATGTATACTATGTTTCCTTCATTGATGATTTCTCTAGGAAGACTTGGGTTTACTTCTTGAAGAACAAAGATGAAGTGTTTGACAAGTTCAAGGAATTCAAAGCCTTGATAGAAAACCAAACTGACATGAAGATCAAGATCTTCAGATCCGAGTGCATCACATGTGTGTGAAAGTATAGATGCATAGCCTATGTGTGTTTGTCACACTTGTTTAGTTTTTATGTGGGTTAGGAGTTTATGTACATCATTTAGTTGTTTTAGTTTCTTATTTTGTAGGTTAAGTGTGTTACTAAATTATGTGTATTAGGGGTATTAGGTGCATCACTCACACGATTTCACATGCAATTTCATATAATTCGAATGTGGTCAAGAACATGTTGTAAATGTGCATTGTTGTGGATACAATTTAACATTGTTAATTTAAAATTGTATATGCAATTGGATATTTGTCAAGAACATTGTAAATGTGCATTGTTGTAACTGTGCATTTTTCTCAATGTTATAACTGATATCTCCATGCAATCATCCAAGCTATAAGGAATTGGGAACATTATGCATATACACATTATTGGCCCCACATCTATGATCACACATAAGGATGAACTATGAAGATGTCAAGAGACAATCTGAAATATATAATATATCATGGAAGTCATAATACAAAAATAGACAGCCCTTAGATGGCTTTTCAATTTACATGTATCAAAAAGGTCGATGAAGTACATGTAAATAAAATCACATTTTTCCATGATCACACATCAAAACTCTAACTTCCTCTTGTAAACAAAAGTATGTCTATCCTAGAATACACATAAAAACTCTAAATTCCTCTTTTTATTTCTAGATTGTGATGCATCTTGCCTCTGTCTATGACCGGTGTGCCTTCGATGATTGCTAGTCAAAGATCATATTTCTTGATTAGGTAACTAAACTAATACTAAATCACTAACAAACTAAAAAAAATAAAATATGACTCAATTACTTATAAAAAGCACTCAATGAATCCATTTGAGGAATAGATGCCTATGGTGTCATATTCCTATCCAAAACCCTCTCTACAATGGTACTCTGCGAATAAAATATCCTGTGTCAATTAGCTCAAAAATTATTAACATGTATGTGTGATAAAGTACTAACCAATTTTGTAATTGATTAACATCTCACCGCAAAAATATGCTCTAGGACATGAGACTGGGTTTCATTTGTAGCAAGCATAGACGTAGGTTGAACATGGGCCTTGATCACATGCACTATTGGACTATACTGAGGCTACATTCACGAAATGATAAAATAGTTAGACATCTTGCATGTGCATGCACAATACAAATGGACTATACATGTACAAATATTCAAGTAAATACCTATGTGTGACTTCTTCCCATTGTACATGCAACATTAATGGTAGCATCAACAACCCCACTAAGGTCTAGCATGGAGGAATCTGCACCCGGATGCTGTAAACATGCAAAAAAAACATTAATAAAAACAAGCTATGGAGTGAATTGAAATCTAACCAAAAAATGTCATTGAAGGCTACGTACATTATTGTGGAATCAATAGGTCCATGATCATGGACACCTTCTCTTTTTACGAAAGAGGGATTTCTGGTCTAGAAAAGACCCTTCTCTACATTTGGATTGCGAAGAGAGCCAAACCAAAGCAACGGTGGATTGATTTGCATTGATGCCTACAATCACAGAGTGTTTTCATAGTTAGACATGGACATGAATAGATGAAATAATATGTATTGAAAAAAAAACATGTTGTAATACTTACCTCTTCCTGGGACAAATATCCTCCATGGGAGGGATCACTACTAGAAAATTCTTGTCCCTCTGCAGAGCCAGATAAAACCTACAAGTTTAAAAATTATAAATATTAGCAATATATAAAGGAGTACACTAAGAAACAAATAATTTGAACAATATTAAGTCATTAATCATGTACTTACATTCCTAAAAAACTTATAGAATCCACCTGTGGGGAATTCAATCAAATCGATGTCTCCCACATACAGTTGAGAATGCAGAGCCTGCAACTTAAAAAATTGTAAATATTAGACCATCTAACAAATTACTGAACTAACATGTATTAAAAAAATGACATGTTGATAATACGACCTTAGTGTTGGTTGTTTCCGCCTCAAATACGACAACACTAAGTCCACTACCGCGCCCCCCATTGTAGAGGAATCAAGCTCCTCCAAGATTAAAAATTATATATATTAACAATGTTTTAATGTGTATACAATATGAAAAAAAATCATTTGAATGAAAAATTAATGTTTTAACAATGTCCTTACCTAACTGGAAGTCATTGTAGAGGTACCATGTGTTGGTCCACGACCATAGTAGGTTTGACCGCACATCGTGCACACATGTGGCTCAATGTGTCGCTCATGGGATGTCAGTCTATCCCCACTAGTAGATGGTCCTCTTCCATCGGAAGCTGATGCCTACACCCCACCAAAGGAAGAGGGCACTTCCTGGTCAATAGTTGTATTGTGGCGTACAATCACCTGAGCTAGCGTTAGAAATGCCTCATGTGTCCAGGGAATCATAATATGTGAAGAAGGGATGTATGGAATCGGTAGGTGGCTACGGGGTGGAGGCGTCGATCGATTGAAATCCCTATTCCTAGCATTGGGACGATTTTGTGTCATCCCCATACCAGTGCCCTGGAACCCCAACATATTGAAATAGTTGGCATGTTTTCCCATCACAAACTCAACATAAAGTTTCCATAGGAAGTATAGTGGTAATTCCCTATAGTTTTGTGGGGGAATTTAAAAACCCATATACCATCGATCCATCTAGTGATCTCTGATTGGTGGAAAAAAACACCACTCAATTGAAATATGTGCTTTGCTAGTCTCTGGAATGGCATTTGTCCCAAGCACTCTAAAAAGTGAATATATTTTCTCTTTAGTCATTTTTAATTTCTTCACCTCATTGTAACTAATGTCCTTGGAGGACCAAATTCAATATTCCAGGTAGAGGCAAGGGCTAGAGACTAGAGGAGGTGTAAACCTTGCTATTGATGAATAAAATCTCAATATTGGCAAGGATTTTGATATGTTATTATTTGTTGTGGCATGAATTTGTTTGGACTCTATAGGCCATTTAACGTCTTTGTTTATGTATTTTGGGGAAGATATGAATTGTAATTGATTTTTTTTAGTTGTAAGCAACCTTTCTATATACACGAGAAGCTATAGATATTTGTGAATATTGGTTTGGATTCATAAGGATGCTCATGTATATATATGCATCTAGTAAGGTTGATTTGATTTTTACGAGTAAATTGGGGGTGTTAATTTGCTTTGGGCATACAAATGTTTGGAGTTATGGTCTAAATTTCTTTTAGGGCATACAAATTAAAAAATTTATGGATTCAATTCATTTTAGGGCATACAAAATCTCAAAATACAGAAATTAGAAGGATGGAATTTGATTTAAATACCCGAGATTGAGGAGATTGATGCTCAAGGTGGAAGATCCAAGCTCTATGACCTCAAAACGCGTTCACCACTATTCGTTCCATCGTCCGAAGCCGCTACTATGTCACTGTCATGGAGGAAGTGACAGCCGCGGCCCGTTTTGGGCATGAAACATGTTTTAAAAAACACGTACATTTGTAGTAGCACATACCACGTATGCATTTTAGGACTACATAATGCATACGTGTTTTGTTTAACTATCATACTTGGCCTTCATCGTGGCAGGGTTGGGATTGCTTGGGATCAATTATGCTTTATGGAACTTGAATGAGTTTCTTGAATCTACCATTGCATCTAAAATGTCCCTCAACTTTGTGCACTCGCGCGTGTGTTAATTATGCAATGTTGAAAAGTACTCCAATAATATTAAAAAAAATCTAAGAAAATAATTTATCCTCCAATTTCTTATAGTGATAATATCCTTGAACATTATAATGTTAAAATCCATCCATTTCAATTGGCATTTGAAGTAGAACCACAATATCTAGAAGAGAATCATTGGTGATTGGGATTTGGGATGATAAAAATATCATTTTATTTATATAATACACTTTCTTAATTTTAGAAAATAATAAGCATAATCACAATTAACTTCAAATTACTTTTAAATTTACTTAAAAAAATAACATCATTAAATTCAAAGGGAGAGTTAGTATAATCATCACTACAATTTAATCAATTTTTATAGTACATAACATTAAAGAAATTTCAAAATTATTGCATGATACCATATGATGAGATGTGTTATTTTTAACATAAGCCAAGTTGAAAAATAAACTCTCATATATATATATATATATATATAATATGTATTAAATTAAATAAACATATAATTTTTAAATAATTCAGATCTATTTTAATTAAGTGTTACAATGTGATTTTAAAAAAAAAATTTTAAAAAAAAAAAATTGTATCTCAAAAAATTTAATCTCTTTAATGAATATATATATTAAATATAAATCTATCAAACTTGAAAAATAATATATATATATATATATATATATTCCAAATAGAAAATATATATTTTCCATTTTTATTATACACAATTATATAATATATGTTTTATATTTCTAATTTAAATGATTTCAATCACTTAAAAAATCATCATCATAATTATCATCAATTATTATCTATTATCATAATGATCATCATCCACTAAAATTAACTCATAATTATCATCATCATCCACCAAAATTAACTCATAATTATCATCATCATCCAAAAAAACTACATAGAATAAATATCATCAGCCACCAAAAAAACGTGGAGTATGCTATCATGATCATTAATTTTACTAAAAAAAAATAAAACAACGTGGAGTATGCTATCATGATCATTAATTTTACTAAAATAAAAAGCAACGTGGAGTATGCTATCATGATCATTAATTTTACTAAGAAAAATAAAACAACGTGGAGTATGCTATCATGATCATTAATTTTACTAAAAAAGCTGAGTGTATCTGTTGTGTTCTTCAATGGTTTAATATAATATTTAAAACACTCCCAAGCATGTTATATTTTATTTAAATTTATATTCTACTGATTTGAATTGTATCAGATGAAGTATGAGCTGTACGCTCATTTAAAATAATCTACAATACCTTGCCTCGACTCATGCCACACAATTGCCAAAACTAGCAGTAGTTTTCGATCCCTTCTTTGTTGGAAAATTTACATGTCAAACTTTGCTCAGTGGAAGAGCAAGAATTTTTTATTTTACAGGCTTTGTTTCTCGAGATTTTGTTTCCTAATTTATAATTTAATTACTTCCAATTTTATTTTGATGTAACATTTGTTTTACTGATTACTTCCAATTTTATTTTGATGTGAACATTTGTTTTACTGCTGTTTTGTGTTTTTATGATAGTTTTTTGTTTTATTCATGTAAATATGATTGATATAAAAAATATATACAATAAAAAAAATAGTAATCATTTAAATATAATAATTGATAGATTTAAATTTAAGATGTATTTATACTTTTAAATCATCATCAAGTTAGACAATTTACAAATAAATAAAATAGTAATAATTTAAATATATAATAATGGATAGATTTAAATTTAATATGTATCTATACTTTTAAATCATAATCAAGTTAGACAATTTGCAAAAATAAACTTAGTTTTCGATTCCATCTCCATCTTTGTTGGACAATGTAAATGTCAAACTTTGCTCATTGGAAGACAAAGCAGCCCTTTGGTAGATTCTGTCTTTGATTCATCCAAGGTTTGGTTTCATACATCATAATTTAACTATTTCAAGTGAAATATTTTTGCTTGACATCTATTTTATGATTGCTTTTATGATTGTTTTTCTGCTTTGTTTATTTAGATATAATTGATATGAAAAATATATATAATAAAAAAAATGAATGAAACAATATTAAATTGAATATAGTATTAGATAGATTCAAGTTTAAAATGTATTTATATTTTTAAATCATATTCAAAATATACTATATTCTTAATATAAATTGTTTTAAATATTTATGAAATTATATAATTTTTTGATGTTAAAAAACTAATTGTGAATACAATTACTTTTTTTTTTCATATTTTTAATTATTATATTATAATGAAAAATTTAATACATATTAAATAGAAAAATTATAAAATAATATTAATACTAGATACATATTAGAATATGATAATAGTTTTTAAAATTGATTAAAATTAATTTTTATAAGTTTTTTTCTTAGAATTTTATTTTTATATTTGAAAATGTTTTTAAGAGAAGCACTCCTAAATAATCATACTTATGATTAGAAAAATCAGTATTATAACAAATATTTTGAAAATGGGCAAATATAAATTTACAAAATTGAAATGAAATTGGTATTTTTAAAATTGAAATTAACATTTTCAATATTAAAATTTTCATTTTAAAATTTTTTAGAATTAATTTTCTTATAATATTTACAATACAAAAAAAACTAAGAATAAACACAATTTTCGTTTAACATTATACTAGCATAACCATATTAATAATAATATGGTTCTTATTAGCCATATTATTATTCATTTTCCCACCTAAATATATCAACCATATTATTATTAATACAAGCCAACTTTGAAACAATAAAACTATTATTATATTAAAATTTAAATATAAATGCAATAATAAAATTAATTATGTTTATATATAAACAATTTTTATTATACATTAATAACAATATTTCAGGATGCATGTTCGGAATTTCCACAGATCTCATGATTTTCATCGACGTTTCGAGTCCATAACAGAACTCATCATCAGGACGGTGTGTCAAAGAAGAGTAGCTGATCCTAAAGGTTGTAGCTTTAATAAAGAATTGCAGAGGGATGGTGTTTTTTAATTGTCGGGATGTAGCTTAAGTGTCGGCTAGGGTTTAGTTAATTAGGTTTTAGGTTTAAAGTTTTTAATTACTGAAGCCATGATATTTAATATCTAACATTTCTTAATTAAATATCATGGCTTCAGTAATTAAAAACTTTAAACCTAAAACCTAATTAACTAAACCCTAGCCGACACTTAAGCTACATCGCGACAATTAAAAAACACCATCCCTCTGCAATTCTTTATTAAAGCTACAACCTTTAGGATCAGCTACTCTTCTTTGACACTGATGATGAGTCCTATTATGGACTCGAAACATCGATGAAAATCATGAGATCTGTGGAAATTCCGAACATGCATCCTGAAACTAATCACCACAGAAACCTAGCAACAGAAATAACAATACAGAAACCTAGCAACAGAAATAACAATATTATTAACAATATGGTTTACATATTAATTAATAATATTATTATTTTTAATAATATAAGAAATAATATTGTTTTTTTTCACTATATATTGATAGATGATGAAATATAAATACTTTAATTCCTTTTGATTTGTATTATAAATTTGATTAGTTTTAAAGGATTTAAAAAAAATATAATCATTAACTTTATAAATATTTTTATTAATAATAATATTTTTTACTATATAAATAAAAAAATCATTATATATATAAACAAACCAATAAAAATGTATGAAATAATTAATATCTAATCTTTGTTTTACCTTGATATTAATTATATTCATATCTAAATTATTAATTGTCTTTTTTTACTTCTATCAACAATAAAAAAGAAATTGTACACTATTTTATTATACAATTTGTTCAGTAAATGAATTATCACAATACTTAATATTAATTATTAGTTTATTATTTGTATACTGTTTTCTCTCACCTCCACTTCCACTAAAATGAAAATCTGCTAAAAAATATCTTCACATCTTTAAATTATTTTATCATACAATTATTCACTCAATAATTTATTATAATATTTAATGCACTCGGTTCTTCAAACAAAAAAATTAGTTCCTTGATATTCATAGAATCAAAAGTAACAAAATTCATTACAGAGACGATCCCATCCTTCAATCCAAAAGTAGACATGCCAATATTAAAAGCACCCATATTGACATGACTCTAAGACAGTCCCATACCCTTTAGAATAAAGCTATCGCAACATACAACATAGACAATTAAGGAGCAAAAATATAATAAGAACTAGAATATGCTAGTGAGTCACCAATAAATTCTTAAAAAAAAGAGGACCTTCAAGGAGGCCAAGTGCTCGATTGGAAAGGAGGTCCACAGTGACATTATGCTCCCTATATACATGAGAGATGTTAAGTTGTTAAAAGGAGTCAAGAAGAGCAACTGTTTTCTCACCCAAGTGATCAAGTGCTAGGTTCTATTAGCCTCATCTGTTATTTTCCTAGTTAACAATAACGCTCGAATCACCAAAAATGTGTAATGATGGAATACCAATAGAAGAGGCAAAATATGCCAATCCTCAAAGTGCGAGCAGCTCAACTCTAGAATTTAATCTAATGCCACCATAGAACCAAAGTTTAAAATTGTGCTCCTCACCAATCAGTAGAATCATACTCGCCCTTATGATGTGATTGGAGGCTACTCCATAAAAAAACCTATGGTATACTGGATGGTAGGAGGGAAACCAACAATTATGGTTCTTTTAGATTCTACTTCAGTAGTATACACTTGGTACACACCAAGTGCTCTGGTACTACTATTAATGACATTGGGTAATTGATCCTCAAATATTAACTTGTTTTGGGATTTTTAGATTTTCTAGCAAATGTAAACTAGAAGCAAAATATGTTTAGAACGCCTATAAGTTCAATCTTTGAAATTATCCACAAGCTAATTGGATCCCCACACTATAGATAACCATAACTCAGTTAATACTAAAAAAATAAAAGACAAACAAGTGATAGCATTACCATATAGATGACACAAATGTTAGGACCCAACCAACTTCACACTTAGATAACCATAACTCAATTAATACTAAAACACACTTAGATAATAATAACTCAGTTAATACTAGAAAAACAAAAAATAAACAAGTGATAGCATTACCACATACATGACACAAATGTTAGGACCCAACCAACCCCACACTTAGATAAGGATCGGTTAATACTAAAAGAACACCGGACAGACAAGTGATACTCGGTTAATACTAAAAGAACACAGGACAAACAAGTGATACTCGGTTAATACTAAAAGAACACAGGACAAACAAGACAAACAAGTGATAGCATTACCACATACATGACACAAATTTTCACCACATAACCAAATGAATGAAGCACTTGAGTTGTAAGGGAACTTTCCACTTATTAGCATGTTCTGTTTTTATATACATAATCAATATACTAGCAACATTAATAATAATATTAATGTGTCTAAATATGCAGATAGGCATAAATGGAATACATACTATAGGAAAAAAACATTAATATGAAAAGTATGTGCTGCATTTACGCCTATCGACGTATTCAGACACATTAATATTATTATTAATGTTGTTGTTGCTAGTAACGGGTGAGAGCATACACATATCTTCGAAATATTAATGAAATAATGTTGTTTAATAATTTTAATGAAATACATAATTTAATTGTTTAATTAAAAAATATTATTATATTATAATATTTAATTAAGCATGATAATTATAAAATAATTATTATGTTTAATTAAATACATAATTTAATTGTTTGATTAATAACATTGTTTAATTAAAGAATATTATTATTTTATAATAATTAATTAAACATAATAATTATAAATTAATTTAATTCATATTATAGTTATTTAGTTAATAATAACATTATTTAATTGATTAATTAATGATTATGTAATTAAAAATATTAATAGATTAATATTATTTAATGATTTTAATGAAATACATAATTTAATTGTTTGATTAATAATATTGTTTAATTGAACAATATGTTTATTTTATAATAATTATAAAATAATTTAATTCATATAGTTATTTAGTTAATAATAATATTAGTTAATTAATTAATTAATGATTATGTAATTAAAAACATTAATAGATTAATATTATTTAATAATTTTAATGAAATACATAATTTAATTGTTTGATTAATAATATTGTTTAATTTATTAATATATTATATTAATGTGAATTGTATCATAATCTATGTGACCAAGTCCATAATTTGAGCAGGAAACCACGTGGATGCACTCCCATAGAGATTCCAGGATGTGAGAGTGATACCTTCCACATTCAAGTGTACTTTAGAGAGAATATCCGCCACATCGGAGGAAGGATCCAAACAAAGAGTCTAGATTCCGCCTGTGCTCACTGTCATGTTATCAAAACTGTGAGAGATACTGTGTATGCAATCCGTAGCTTGCAGGACGTGTGCTGCTCCATACACAGGTTTGTTTTGATAATTCATAGAAACTACTTCAAAGCTTTCGTTTTGTAATACATTTCTCACTGCTGCTTCTGTGATTGCTTTTATGATTTTCTTCAACTGTATGAGGCCTCACATGTAATTTTGAGCTACAGAGATGGCATAAAGCGTCAAGCAAGGAAGCAAATACGCAGTTTTCCTCGTCTCTAGTGTGTGTTTGTGCTTCTACATGTTTTAAGCTGGGAGTACATATCATTTAGAGCTGCAAAGATGTATAGCTCTTGAGTTTCAGGGTCAAACTTTTGGCAGCTTACTTCCTGCTGCTGCTGCTGATAACTATAGTTTTTATTTAAGCATTTGCTGGTCTCCGAGTTAATAATTTGGTGACCAATTTTGGCTTCATAGTTTATTACTATACGTTAGTTTCTATAAGTTTGTTTGTATATGATAAAATAATTGGTTTCCAAAGCTTAGTTGCTCAAGTTACACAAAACCTTGATCTATTTAGACTTCTAGAATCTTACTTTCCCGTGGATTTTGTTCTTATCTTCAAGTTTGGAGCAACGTGGTTAGGAATTTGGTTTCTGACGCAGGAAATCTGATGTGTTTTATTGCAGCAGAAAGGTTTGGATTGTAGCTGGATTAAGAAGGGGTCTACGATCTGACTCGAGCTCTGCTTAAGCAGGTAAGGCATTGGACCTGTCAAATACTGAATCTTGCTGATTAGTCTCTCAGCAATGACAATTTTTGTTGGAGAAATGTACTTATTAGTTGAATGCATATGGCAGAAGGCATCGTGCACACTTCCTAGTATTAATAAGCAGCGTTTGTATTCTGCAAGTTGAATTTCTTAGGTAGAGTCTTTAATGCAGTTCAATAGCTTCTAGGCGAAGCGATCCCAAGTTTTTTTGTATAAATGTAAATCACTCTCATTAGATTAAGTAGAAATGAGAGATGAAAGAGATGTAAAAGTGAAAGAATAAGAAAAAGTTCATTTTGAAATGAATGAGGAGCCCAAGCTCTGAGTAAAATGGTGAAAGATTGAAGTATTTACCATCTCTCTGTATTGAAGCAATGTTACCTATTTTACTGCTGTAATATATAAGTCAATAATTATTTATTTTGTGTTCATTCTCAAGAATGGTTGTCATTACATGTTCACGGTTGTGAAAGTTTTTAGTTTAACGCAGGGCATAATCTTCATTCTTTCTTCTTTTAGCAAGAAATATTTCTTGCTTGTTCATGTCAACAAGTCCGCCGTGCAAGGTTTATTGGTGCAAATTAGATTGCGGAAGTGAAAGTCATTCGCAAAATCAAAATTGTAGTTTCAGTCAAAGTTAGCAGGGAAATAAAAGATTTGTTTACTGCACAGTTGATTTTAAATTGACTGTGCGGTGTTGCGGTGCTCTCTTCCCTTCAACTTTGCCAGTAGCCTATCAGAACACGACTGTTTCTCCTGACTGGCTTAACAAAGGAGACAACACATGGCTAATGGTAGCAGCAACGCTTGTGGGTTTGCAGAGCATGCCGGGCCTAGTCATTTTTTATGGCAACATAGTCAAGAAAAAGTGGGCTATAAATTCTGCTTTCATGGCACTCTATGCCTTTGCTGCTGTTCTGATCTGCTGGGTTGCATGGGCATATAAAATGGCGTTTCGGGATAAATTGCTTGATTTCTGGGGCAAGGCAGGTCCAGTACTTGACCAACACTACCTCATCGGTCAAGCCAAGCTTCCTGCATCAGCGAACTTGCCATCAACCCCAATGGCTACACCTTTCTATCCTATGGCTACCATGGTGTATTTCCAGTTTGTTTTCGCAGCAATAACATTGATTTTATTGGCTGGTTCGGTGCTAGGAAGAATGAATTTCAAGGCATGGATTGTATTTGTGCCGTTATGGTTCACCTTCTCATATACAGTAGGGGCATTCAGCTTATGGGGAGGAGGATTCCTTTTCCAATGGGGTGTGATGGATTATTCAGGAGGTTATGTCATACACCTCTCTGCAGGAATTGCAGGTTTCACTTCAGCTTATTGGGTATGTATAATTTCTTTGTTACTATACTTTCCCATTCAATATATCATATGTCCAAGGCATTGGGTTACTTGGTTGTTGGGTGTTCGGGTTGCTACCAACAACATTGGGTATTAGGTTACTTAATGTAAGTAAATGTTTTTGGCTCACGTGCACTACTCTAAGTAAACAAGTTTACGAGGAATGTGAATAATGTAAAGAACAAGTTTCAGAGGGATGCCAATAATGTAAAGAAGCATCCTTGTGTTTTCCACAATGATTGAGAAAATATAAAATATATATTGTTAATATATATTTTTTGCTTTTACAGGTTGGGCCTAGGTTAAAAAGTGACCGCGAAAGATTTCCTCCAAATAATGTCCTGCTAATGCTGGCTGGAGCAGGGCTTTTATGGCTCGGGTGGGCTGGATTTAATGGAGGGGATCCTTACGCTGTCAACATTGATTCATCAATGGTAGTGTTAAATACCAACATATGTGCAGCCACCAGTCTCCTGGTGTGGACTTCCATGGATATCACATTTTTCGGAAAACCCTCTGTCATTGGAGCTATCCAGGGAATGATAACAGGACTTGTCTGCATTACACCTGCTGCAGGTATTGCTCTCATATTCTTATCTCCCTTAAGCAACTTTTAATAGTTCCCTGTGAAAATGAAATCAAATGTCTAGAGTTCACAATATAATATGCGGGGAAGGATTTATGACAGTTTTAAGGAATCTATTGAGCCATTATAGATTATTGATACGTGGTTCTTTTCTTTGTGAACTCAAAATAAGATGAAATTGGAAAAGACTTGGACCTAATTTGAATTATGAGTAATACTGTGGAACTGAACTTTCTAATTCAAAACAAAAAGCAATCTGTCCATACATGGTATTGGAACGACATCCTTTCTGTTTTTTCTGCTTTATTTTGAAGTACATTTTTCTTGCAGTGTAAAATGCCCGACAAAGATGTAGGTAAGGATTCGCACTATTAATTTTTGAAGCGTTGATTATATTAATCGAGGCAATAATAGGCCCGTTCTACATATAAATATTCCCACCTTGTAGGCATCCTTAGTGCCTCGCATCCACCAGGTTTTGAGTAGCCCTTCAGTTTTTATGTTTTACTGAATTTCAATGACCATTAGCTTTCTAGATTTAAAATTTCAAGGATGGAAAATATAGGTTTTTCTTTTTTACTTGTTCCATAGTTTGAATTTTGTTGGAGGCTTTTGCCAATTCACTGAAGAAGAAAGTCTTGATGTCCATTATCTATATTCAGGTCTTGTGCAAGGATGGGCAGCAATTGTCATGGGTGTGTTGTCTGGATCCATCCCATGGTACACAATGATGGTTCTTCATAAGAAATCAGCCCTATTGCAGCTGGTTGATGACACACTCGATGTATTCCATACTCATGCTGTTGCAGGAGTATTGGGTGGAGTACTTACTGGTATCTTCGCAGAGCCTACTCTATGTAATCTCTACCTCGCAGTCCCAAATTCAATGGGAGCCATCTATGGAGGCCGTTTGGGTGGGCTGCAAGTCGGTAAGCAGCTAGTTGGAGCAGCTTTTATAATAGGGTGGAATGCTGTAGTAACAAGCATAATCTTGCTTGCGATAAGCGTGGTGATCCCCTTACGGATGACAGATGAGCAACTTCTGATTGGAGATGATGCAGTTCATGGCGAGGAAGCTTATGCTCTCTGGGGAGATAGTGATGACAGAGATGGAGAAACTACAGGGCATGGTTCCAGGAGCAACAATTGACTTATGAACATGTTTACTGTCTGTTCTCTATTGTTTGTTGATTGCTGCTTTTCTTACACGTGGAAACAATGTAACCTGGATTTTTTCATTTAAAAGAAATATAACTTACATTTTTTAAAACACTAGGATAACATCATACCCTTGTCAATGCAAAATTTATGGTGTGCATTGTAAAAAATGGCAAGTAATTTTCTTTTCTTAATTTTTGTGTAGAAATAATATGGTTTGTAATTATTTATTTAAAAAGTTATTAAAAATATTTTCTGATCAAGCATTTATTTAATCTAATGAAATCCTTGATAAAGGGTTTTGGCTTGCCTTCTTTTCCATCTTGTCAAAAAGTGTTATCCATCTTCATGGAGTCACCACATGGTAATATTTTAGAATAAATTATTATTTCATTACTTCACTATTTACATTGTTATTCTATACTCCAACCCCCAAACTATAAGAAAAATCCATGAAAATATAGATTCAATTAGATATTGATATATGGATTCTAAAAATATATATATGTGAATCTAGGGGGCACTAGACCTCCACATCTTCTACCAAAATATGTGTGTAATAAGCTAGCTGATAAAACTATTTTGCATGGATTCAATGCTTCATTAAATAAAGATCAAAGAAGCTTTACCATTCTTGTCCATTGGAGATTGGAATATATGGTTTAAGAAATTTTACTTATAGAAAGATGGAGGCTAATGATATATTAGAGTTTAATTTTGAAGAAGAAAGGTTAGGAGACATGATTTGAAGAAAGTGGTATCGAATCATGCTAAGCAAGTTAAGTATCCATGACCTTGTGCTCATGATGAATAGGAAGAAGAACAAGTGAAAAGAAGGGAAAATCCATGTGAAGAGGGTTTGGATAGGATACAACAAGACAAAACAAGATGTGAAGAACACATAAAGAAATAGGATGATGAGAGAAATAGAAATCCAATGTAGAAGCCAAAGTAGCATAGGATAAAACAAGAATAAATGAAGTACTTGAACAAGAAAAAGAAAGGTGAGGGGAAGAAGCCAATTCAAAATTAGTGAAATATGAACAAACAAGAAAAACATGTGAAGCTAAAGATAAAATGAAGTCTTAAATTATAAAAGAACAAACCAAGTTAACTAAAAAAAGTTGAAAAGATGAATACAAAGTCAAGGATGAAAGCATTAGAAGGGAAGATGAATTAAAAAAAAAAAAGGAAGAGGAAAATAAAATAAATGTAGACCATCATAAAGAAGGAGCTACTGACCATCACACCACAACCCTTTGTTAGCCAAAGTCACAAAAGATAAAAGCTCAATGCAAATTCATAGTTAGTTCTCACTACTAAGACTATAATATGGAACAAATTTAATAATGAGTTCCTTTGCATAGGCCAATACATCCAACATGTAGGACTTCACTAAAGAATCATTGGGGGGGAACAAAAGAGAGATATATTTTCTAGACAAGTGACTTACCACAAAGTATAAAAGGTGAGTACACTACATCTAAGGTTTGTTATTTTAAGATATAAGATAGATTGAATGTGCTTCAAAGGTTGTTTACAAAAAATTGCAATACTTATAACAACAATTCATGGATTTACTCAATCTAAACAACAAGGTAGTAGACTAGAAAATAAAGCAACAAAGAGTACATTTGGGTTTTAGTTTAGTTAAATAAT
The DNA here is from genome assembly GCA_027924585.1 of Larix kaempferi. NCBI lineage: Eukaryota > Viridiplantae > Streptophyta > Pinopsida > Pinales > Pinaceae > Larix > Larix kaempferi. The sequence goes on from BSBM01001229.1 coordinate 2,919,386, forward strand.
GGAAACCAAAACACATAGATGACTCTTAGGATATTATGAAAATAAGAAACAAATGAATATATCTCCATGATACTACACTAAACCTCCACATCTTCTACCAAAATATGTATGTAATAAGCTAACTGATAAAACTATTTTGCATGGGTTCAATGCTTCATCAAATCAGGATAAAACAAATCTTTACCCTTCTTATCCATTGGATGTTGTCCAATATATGGTCTAACAAATTTCACTTATAGAATGATGGAAGCAAAGGATATATTAGAGTTTAATTTTGGAGAAGAAAGGTTTAGGAGACATGAATTGAATAAAGTAGTATCCAATAATGCTAATCAAGTTAAGTATCCATTGCTTTATGCTCATGATGAATGGGAAGAAGAACAAGTCAAAAGAAGGGAAAATCCATGTGAAGAGGGTTTGAATAGGATACAACAAGACAAAACAAGATGTGAAGAACTAAGAAAAAAATAGGATCATGAGATAAATATAAATCCAATGTAGAATCCAAAGTAGCATAGGATAAAATAAGAAGAAATAAAATAAATGAACAAGAAAAAAAAGGAGAGGGGAAGAAGCCAAATCCCAACTAGCGAAATATGAACAAACAAGAAAGTCAAGTGAAGCTAAAGATAAAATGAAGTCCCAAATTACAAAAGAACAAACTAAGTTACTAAAGAAAGTTAAAAAAATGAATATGAAGTCAAGGATGAAAGGGTTAGAACTGGGACAACCACTTGGCTTGAGTGGGCAACGTGCCCTTGTATCTCACCGAGCAAGCAAGGAATGATTTATTTAATTTGATTGATGGCCAGATGTTGTTGGATCCTCCTTCATCACTAGCCTCACCAAGCCCGACATAAGCCTATTCCAGCCCCTTTTTCCTTGTTCCTGTAACGTGCAACCTGTAACCTCTTACCATATGCCTTTTTCTTTTACCCCTGAACCTCTCATATCACCTTAGGCCTTCATCACCAGCCTCACCAAGGACATAAAAAGTCTCTGGACCTATCGCTTAAATAGAAAAGGGATATAGCACCGATTCACTTTACATGGAGTTTGGAATTGGTTCTGTAGCAATAGAAAGGAATTATCGGAAGTTATTCAATCTCACCATCCAATAGATTAGATATTCTCGCTGCCTCGAGATGTTGAACTTGTCCGTTGTGAAGTTGAGATAGATGTGTCCCGTGGGCTCTAACAAATAATAAGAAGTCCCATTATTTTATTGTAATATATTCTTCTCTATTTCTTATAGCAATATTGTAACAAAGCTTTCAGTCAAGCTTTTATATTTACGGAAGGCTCCAATGAAATAAGTTGTGTATCATAGTTTTTCGCATGTTTCTTGGCCCCCAAAATAAACAACCAATTTGATAGGTTCTATACCCACTAATTAGTAGAATTAATAAATTTAATATAAAAATATTCCCAAGTATTGATAGGTTGAAGTGTTTCAACCCTCCTCATCGATATACACACTTAACGGGTTTTCAACCCTCCTCATCTATTTGACTCTTGCAACTATGATAATGTGAAAGGGTACATGAATTAAGGAAAAAGGAAGGAAAAAGGAAGAAGAAAATAAAACAAATGTAGACCATGATAAAGAAGGAGCTACTTATAGTTGTGCTCATTACTAAGACTATAATGTGGAACAAATTTAATAATGTGCGCCTTTGCATAGGCCAATACATCCGACATGTAGGACTTGACTAAAGAGGCATTGAGGGAAAGCAAAAGAAAGATATCTTTTCTAGACAAGTGACTATTGTGGGGAAAATGCACCTATAGTTCAGGGGAGAAACTACCAACTTATGGTGATAAAGATAGACTTACAATCATTCTGCAAGTATAACGAATAAGTGAAGAGATCAGGGTTTAGAGATGTAGGCACCTTATTCAGAAGGTTGATCCTAGCTTTTCCTCCCTCACTCTTCAATGCTTATCCAGTGTCGCAATGCCTAGACCTGCAAAACAACTTGATACCTTTCTCAAATACATTTGACTACATATATAAGACTGATATTCATAACAGAAGAATATATCAAACTATAATGAAACAGTAATCAAATCTAAGACACATTAATAGGTCATATTTGGAAAGAGAATAACGTATGATCTTTATTAATGAAAGAAAGTACATAAAGTTATACCTTCCTTCAAGCTTGGCACTTCACGAAACCTAGATTCAAGGTCTCCTGCTTCCATTCTCCAAGGATTCCAGCCTCTAATCAATTATGCTAGGGTTTACCAAAAACTAAGCACAAGAGAGGGGGATGAGGGTCTCCATTCCTCCAGCATAACAATATTGTAGACTTGGTCCCCTCACATGGCCCTTCTACCCTCCTTATATAGTCAGTGAAGGATAGGAAAAGAAGTTATAACCGAGTAGGAGGTTCCCCAATCAACTTAACTTCCCAAAATTTTGAGATTTTGACCTGTACAGGAATGTACGCTACTATTTCACAGGGGAGTAGCACCCAGGGCGCTACTATAGTGTTTTACAACTAGCGCTCATCACTTTTTAAATGTTGTACGCTACTCTATTGAAGAGGAGTAGCACCCATGAGGGGTTGAGCGCTACTATTCTACACTAGAGTAGGGTATAGGCGCTAGTTTGTTAAGGTAGAGTAGCGCTCATGTAAAAAATGGCCAAAAACATGCTTTTTTGCTCATTTTCAGGAGATGGTTTGGTCTGAAAAAATGTTCCTAAGGGTTGTAATCATCAAATGGGTCAAGAATGAGGTAATTTCAACCATTTTTAGTGTCCCAAATGACTCCTCCATCCATAAGTGTCATGTTGTGTGACTGAACTTGATCTCAAGAAGTGTCGTCATGCGACCAAGGGAAGCAAGTGTTGTCACGGACGAAGAGGTTTCATTTTAAGCTATAATAGATGCTCCCTAATGTATGAGGTTAGAGGGAGTGTGGGAAACAATGGCCAAAATACATTATAAATAACAAAGAGTTGAATCATGGAGGAACCGAAGAAACCAAGAATCATAGGCTCAAATGAAGTACCTGAAAGCAAAGGCAATGTCAGACAAACTCATCCTTGGGGTAACTGTCCATGTTCAAATGGTGGAACATGACCTCCAAGAGGATACAATAATGATCCAAATACTGATGCATATATCATGGCCACTAAAATACAAGTGTGGATCCATGATGAACATAAGTGTAAACATAGACACATAAATACTAGGTGGATCTATGTCAAAACCAAAGAACATAGCCATAGAGAACAAGCTGGATCTATGTCTCATCAAGAGCCCAAAAAGAGTGTGACTCAGTCTTGCACAACTTGGGCGATAACATAAATGAGGTGATGCTATCGAGGATCCCAAGGTCTTCATCCAAAAACAACCCAAGGTACAAACCTATCCATGCGAATAAATGAGTTAATGTCGAACATGGGAGGTATCGTTTATTACCGGTCATTGATGTATACCGTTAACAAATACGAGGGTGTCCACCAATAATGAAAATGGAACCCAAGGTACCTAGTACATTCAAGCAAGTGGGAATAGATGGTCTTGCCGTCGAACACTTGAAGAATCCATCGGATATGAGACATTGATGTATTACCATCTATCCAATAGCGAGGGAAACTGCCAATAATTACTGCAATCCCCAAGGTACTAACCGAAACTCTAAACTTCATTCCCAGAGCACAATGAGTTGAAGTCGATGGGTAGAAGTCCGTTGGAAGGGAGGCCTTAATGCATCCTCCATCATCCAACACGAGGGACACTCAACAGGTATGAGCTGATTTGGAGTAGGACTAAACACATGATGAAACATACTGACACCAAGGAATGACCGACACATGAGGTCAAGGCAACTGCAGAATGGCCGACACAGGTTATATCCTTGAATAGTGAGCATGACACAAGAGTGACTTAGGCAGCTTTGAACACAAAGAGACCACGATACAAATCTGCAATGTAGGATATATTAACAGATTCTCCAAATGATTGGAAAACTAACCAAATGGAGGAGTAAGAACTCTGAGATCAGGTTTACCCTAAGGCCAACAATAGAACCCAACTTGTTTGATAGACTCAAAACAGGTGCTTTGTTCAAGGAGATAGTTGACTTGCTGCCATCATATTGAAAGATATTTTAACATTCTTCCCTTCCCTTTCCTTTTTCATTTTTTAACGAGCTTGACAAAGAACTAAAGCATGCTCGACGGTATTTTCATATTTAAGGAGTCTGAAAAACCTAGAAGAAAACTCCATACACTTGTCCGTGGCTTTTATATCGAGCCCGGATTGGTCTGTGCTTGGTGGTGTTTTCTTGCTTATAGAGTTGAAAAAATTAAATAGTCCTCTATACACCTATCCGTGGATTTTATATCAAGCTCGGATTGGTCTGTGCTTGATGGTGTTTTCTTGTTTATAGAGTTGAAAAACTTAAACAGTCGTCTATCAACTATCTCGTGGATTTCACATTGAGCCTGAGTAGGTGAATGCTCGCTTGGTGTTTTCACATTTCGAGAGTTTGAAAACCCTAAAGACGACTCCAAAGGTCCTTTTTCGTAAAATTAGTCTCCTTCCCCGAAAAAGTGTAAAATAATGGAAGAAGAACTCTTCTAGTGCATACTAAAGTATACATAGAGTATACCTTTTCTGTAAATTATCCACCAAGGCTCAGAAAAGGGGTAATTCTATACTTAAGTGGATGTCGGTTTAGTTATTTTAACGAGCCCGAAAAGACAACTATGCTCAGCAAACTTTTCCTATTTAAGGAGTCTAAAAAGGGCTTAAAAGAACTCCATAGGGATCTTTTCCGTAAAGGTTTAACGAATCTGGAAAAGTAAACTCATGACCTCCTTACTATTTTTAACGAGCTCAAAGGAGATACAGAAAATGCTCACAACTTCCTTACTGTTTTTAATGAGCTTGAAGTGAAGATGAAAGAAATTCTCATAACCTCCTTACTATTTTGAACTATCTCAAAGGAAAGGTGGAAGAAATGCTTGTAACCTACTTACTGTTTTTAACGAGCTCAAAGTAAAAGAAGAATGCTCGAAACCTACTTACTATTTTTAACGAGCTCGAAGTAAAAGAAGAATGCTCGAAGTGGGAGGAGACGAGTGTCAGGGACATGCAAGACTAGCTGCAAGCGCATGGAACAAAGCTATGCCTAATGCAAGGAACACGAGCAAGATAAGGACAATCAGGGTGTGTCTCATCCAGGTAAAAGGTGTCAAACTGCGAAGGCAAAATGATATAGGGCTTAGAGGAAATGAGATCAGAGATGGGGGCTTATACAACAAGCTAAAAGCGTGGAAGTCGGCATCAGGCTCATTAGCGCAAGCGGGATCATAACAGATGCATATGCAACTTGAACACAAAGATGGGAGCCTTATCAGGGATGGCCAGAAATATATGAGGAAGAAAGATATGAGGCTTCTTCTCAAATTCATGGTAAATCTAAAAAGGCTCCCAAGCCTATGAGAAAAACTCAGCATGGGCACCAAAATGGCATAAGGGTGCTGACTAGGGTGACCCATGTTACGTAGGCTCTACTGTCGAACTGGTGCACAATGCTTAAATAGATGGCTAACACACCAATATCCAATAGGTTCGACCCTATGGCGAATTCGAATGGCAAAAGGTTCAAATGAAACATAACAGCGGGGAAGCCTAAACCTATATGCAAGGTTCTGAATATACCTAACATGGTCGCACAAGGTGTCGAAAAGGACCAGTAAGTGAGTATAAATACAGCTAAGAATCCCGTATCCAAGAAACATCAGTACCAAGATCATATCTAAAACATATGTAAAGAAAGACCCAATACAAGTCACTGTGGTAAAAATACTTTCAACTTCATTATCATCAACAACAAGCATAAACAAGGAAGAGTTTTCAAATGAAGACTCTATGGTACCCAAGCCCGAGGACTTACAATCAACAAGATTGACTTCAGGATGAAGATCAAAGTTGAAGGACATGACGGAATCTGCAGAAACAAATTCATCATCACGGGAGTTGAAAATTCTAGAAGCAAAATCAAACTCAGTAGGAACACCGATTTGTGGATCTATAGGAGAGTCCAAAGACTCAATAGTAGGAAGATCAGACTTTAAGGTCAAACCGGGGCTGGACATAACTGCGACTGGATCAAAATCTAAATGAATGGCAGACTGTACTATAGACTCAAGGAAAAATTCATCGGAAGGAAGCATATCATCCCAGATAGAATACATATATAAACATTCAGATGGAGGTGTCACTTGGTCAAAAGATGGGACCAAGTCCCAATAAGGTAAGCATGAACTCAGAGACTTATTCTCAGTAGCAGTTGAACTCAAGGAACAATATGCCACATAAGTCCCATGTGACATAGTGGTGCCTAATGACGAGGGATCTGACTGTCTATAGTTAGGTAATAAGGAGGATCAACGAATGCAAGCTGGTCGATAGTGACAATGCTTTCGTTATGAGGAAAATGCATCACACAAAAGAGCGTAGACACCACAGCATGCATAACATAAATGTAATCATGCCCGAGGATCATATCAAAGTCCATAGGGTCCTTTAAAACCATAAAATCAACTAAGACTGTTTTTCCACCCAAAGTAATAGGTACCTGACGGAGGAATCCGATCAGTTCACTAGGTCTTCTATCGAAGGTCAACGGTCAATTAATAGCTGGAATAACATTAGGGAAACCCAAATATATCCAAGCATAAGAGGATAAGATACTAACAGAAGCACCTTCATTAACAATGCATCAATCAACCGTATGGTTCCCAATATCAACCTTTATCTAGAAACGTGTTGAAGAAGGAAGACGAGGCTCAGCTAGACTATTCCAATCAAAGGAAACAATCCTAGGGCTTGGTAGGGGTTCACATGGCACAGATGAAGTACCCCCTTTTTCAGGAACATCCAAACTGGTAATGCAGAAGACTTCTGCTGTAGGTGCATCAATCTTTGCAGGACTGATGGGATCGGTCGAAGATTGCATCAATTCGATCACTTCACTCTTCGAAGGAAGAGTGGGGTCGACCAAAGATTGCATTGGTTCAACAACTTTATCAACCAAAAGTTGATCTGACTGTAGGGAATCTATAGACAACTCAGGAATAAAGGTTCCTTCAGACATGGACCACAATCTTCGTGCTTCTGGAATGGCAGGGTATCGATGAGTAAGGTGATCTCCCTTACAAAGTTTACAAGGGAACTTTGGTTTCCGTCCTATAGGTCGAGACTCCTTTACAATGTCAGTACTCTCAGCATGACTAGCATTGGCTGACAGCTTTCCCCTAGCATGACTTGTAGTGGTTGGTTGCTCAGAAGCAGAAGACTTTTGAACTAAGGACCACACTTTTTGCACTTCTGGAAATACATGGCACAAGTAAGTAAGGTGATCTTCCTCGCAAAACTTACAAGGGAACTTAAGGTTCTGTTTATTGGGTTTGTCAACAATGTCAACTCCCTCAGCATGAGTTGCAGTGGTTGATCCGGTGTCTCCAATATGACTCACAGGAACTGCTGACTTGTCATTAATATGACTAGCAGTGATCAATGACGTGTCCTCCACATGACTGACAGTGGTTGAAGACAAACTTTCAGTATGATTTTCAGTGACTAAAAGTTTTCTTCCAGCATGGCCTCTAGAGGCTGGGTAGGTGCCCCCTGCATGATTTGCAAAGGCAGGGTGCTTTCCCCTAGCATGACTTACAGAGGTTGAGTTGCTGCTCCCTTGTTTTGGCATCTTCTTCCAATACTTCCTCCGTCTATTCCTTTTAGACTGTTGGTTACTAGTATTGCTACTTTCACCACATGAGGTAGAAAGAGGAGGAGAAGATGCTACTAGAAAGGGAGGCATAGGGTTCTGATGCTCTTGATTTGAGGTGCTTACAAAAGAAGTGTCAGGAGCATGCAAGGCATTCGGAGTGGAAAAAAAACCAAACCGGAAACCCTATGGTGAATCTAGGAAGATTCAGAGTAGCCAGTAAGGGAGTGCCAATGTTTCCAATGAATGCAACAGCACAAGGATCCCCCGGAACAAGGGTACCTTGATTGGCACTCGCTGGAATGCTAGACATAGTTTCCTGCTCAAATGAGCAAGAAGTTCTTTGAGGAAAACTAAGACAAGTATCACAAAGAGCACACCACTAAAAAAAAATGTGCTAAGTAAATCAAACTAGGAAAACAGATGCCTTTCGGAGAAGAGTCTGGGATGATGAGGGCCCAGAACAGATCAACAAAGGATGAAGAACAATTACCCGAGGTCCACAATACAATGACTAAGGGTGCAAGCGTTGGAATCACCCAACCGCCCTCCCAAAGACCTGCAAGGGATTTCCTCCCATGTTTGTCCTAGGTACAAAAGATATACCCTCCACTGTCACCTGTGTATGAACCTATGGTCAAATACTAAGGATACCACCACACCGAAAACTCCTGTGGGAACAGTCTCTGGTCAAATCAGAAGGCGTGGGCAGGGTAACTGATCCCGAAACTCAAAAGATTCCCCAAACGCGATCCAATCCTGGTATATGCTCGAAACAGAAAGTAGGAGGAGTATTCCCAACAATTTGATCTCATAAGACCTACTGCATAGAGCCCAGGCAAGTTTTGAATGAAGTGGGTTTACCTACGATAGTCAAACTATGATTTTTGCGTAATGTGTGATCTTGGGTGGTTTAAGGTGTTTTAAACCCAAGATCCTAACCAAGACTAGTTGGTGTAGTGTAACCTAGAAAAGAAAATGTTACTAGTACATTTTATTAGAGTTCATTTTAAAGGTTACTTGCTTACTCAAAAAAGTAGTGGGTGTGTGAGAGTGGTTATAATAGAGATAGAGTACTAAAAATGAAATATTTATCACCAAACAAATCTTTTCTTTTCAATGCAAGTCTTAAAATTATGATCTAGAATGCATATGGAAATGCAATTTTTAATCTTTCGAATGCAAAAAAGGTAAAAATAAATTCTAAATGTACAAAATTAAACTCAAAACCTAAGAATGCAACTACTCAAACAAATAGGTATGCAAAAGAAAACTTGTTCTTTTTTATGCAAAGAACTCTAAAAATTTTAAGCCACTTGCAAGGTACTCTATTCAAAAAATGCATCAAAATTATTTATGCTTTCCAAAGGTAAGAAACAAAACTGAAACTAACCTACTATCAAAGCAAAGCAAAGCAAAGGAACTTTCAAGTTTTCTTTATTGAAACAGTAAAAGCTACCAAATATGACTTTCAAATTCTTATTGATGTAAGCATGCCAACCATTGGGAAAAGAGTACAAAAAATATTTTTAGACCCAAATGAAGCAAATGAACTACGAAGAAGTATGGTTTGGTAAAGTCAGGTCTGCACATAAACAATGAAAACAAGGTCTTGAACAACAGCCAAAACACTTTATCTTTCACTACAAAAGAAAAACTAAAAGCACAAGGGAGGATAAGAAACCAATCTAAAAAGAGAAATTTCACTCAAATCTGTACAAACAGGGTCAAAAAGACTCAATAGGTTTCAAATCCAGTGGAAATGGAGCAAGCAGGTTCAGTTAGACTCAAATTAGGGTACAAAACACCAAACCGGTCCACAACCCCCCAACTTGGGTCCACAAGCCCCAAAACCTTCCAAACAAGCCCAAATTGATCAAAAGAGGTTCAAGTCATGAATGTAGGATCAGTACAAGGATGGGAGACCACTTATAGTGATTTAAATTAGACGTAGGGTCATTAGGGACCCCAAAAACTGCAACCACAACCCCCAAATTTGGGTCCACAATCCAAAAACTCAAAAAATTCAAACCCAGATTGTGGGCGCTACTATATATGAGGCATACCAACGCCCATAGAGGGTTGGGCACTATTTTGCAGAGAAAAAGTTGCGTATGGGTGCTACTGTGCTTCACAATAGTAGCGTACATGTGGGAAAAGTTGAAAAAATGGGGTTAAAACCCCCCAACTGGGTCCATAAGGGTTTGCAAGGGCTGGGAAGGGTCTATAAAAAGCCCAGGAGTGTCAAACAGATCCTAATAACTGATTCTAATCAAGAAAATGAACAAAGACCATCAAACAAAACTAAAGAAATGACCTTGGATACCCCTAAGCAGTTAGGCTTTCCCCAGCGGAGTCGCCATTCTGTTGTGGGGAAAATGCACCTATAGTTCAGGGGAGAAACTACCAACTTACGGTGATAAAGATAGACTTACAAGCATTCTACAAGTATAATGAATAAGTGAAGAGATTAGGGTTTAGAGATGTAGGCACCTTATTCAGAAGGTTGATGCTAGCTTTTCCTCCCTTACTCTTCAATGCTTATCCAGTGTCGCAATGTCCAGACTTGCAAAACAACTTGATACCTTTCTCAAATACATTTGACTACATATATAAGACTGATATTCATAACAGAAGAAGACATCAAACTATAATCAAACAGTAATAAAATCTAAGACACATTAATAGGTCATATTTGGAAAGAGAAGAACATCTGATCTTTATTAATGAATGAAATCAAGTACATAAAGTTATACCTTCCTTCAAGCTTGGTACTTCACGAAACCTAGATTCAAGGTCTCCTACTTCCGTTCTCCAAGGATTCCAGCCTCTAATCAATTGTGCTAGGGTTTACCAAAAACTAAGCACAAGAGAGGGGGATGAGGGTCTCCATTCCTCTAGCATAACAATATTGTAGACTTGGTCCCCTCACATGGCCCTTCTACCCTCCTTATATAGTCAGTGAAGGGTAGGAAATGAAGTTATAACCGAGTAGGAGGTTCCCCAAGCAACTTAACTTCCCAAAATTTCAAGATTTTGACTTGTACAGGAATGTACGCTACTATTTCATAGTGGAGTAGTGCCCAGGGCGCTGCTATAGTGTTTTACAACTAGCATTCATCACTTTTTAAATGTTGTATGCTACTCTATTGAAGAGGAGTAGTGCCCATGAGGGGTTGAGTGCTACTATTGTACACTATAGTAGGGTACAGGTGCTAGTTTGTTAAGGTAGAGTAGCGCTCATGTGAAAAATGGCCAAAAACAGGCTTTTCTGCTCATTTTCAGGAGATGGTTTGGTCTGGAAAATTTTTTCTAAGGGTTGTAATCATCGAATGGGTCAAGAATGAGGTAATTTAAACCATTTTTAGTGTCCCAAATGACTCCTCCATCCACAAGTGTCCTGTTGTGTGACTGAATTTGATCTCAAGAAGTGTCGTCATGCGACCAAGGGAAGCAAGTGTCGTCATGGACGGAGAGGTGTCATTTTAAGCTATAACAGTGACTTATCACTAAGTAAAAAGGTGAGTATCACTACATTTAAGGTTTGTTATTTTAAGATACACGATGAATTGAATGTATTTCAAAGGTTGTGTTGTTAGGAAAAGTGTTCTTATAGAACATGAAAGACTACCAACATAATGGGGTATCAAATAGACATATAAAGTTCTGCAAACATTGTTATTAAGCAAAAGGATTAGGGTTTAGGAGAATCTGTACCTTATTCAGAAGGTTGATCCAATCTTTTCTCCTCTTGTTCTCTAATGCAACAACCTGCAAAACAATCACAAAACCTTCCTCAAACCAATTTAACTACAAATGAAAGATTCATATTCGTTAAATAATGTAACATCAAATTGTAACAAGATTTGCAATAACATGAACAAATCTATTTGGAAAGGGAAGAATGTCCAATATTTATTGATAAATGCAGAAAGTACATAAAGGTATACCTGTCCTGCACCAGCACCGTCGTAGCTAGACCCTAGTCTCCTGCTCTTCTCTCTTGATTATGAATTTCTTCAGCATAACTTTCTCCACAAATTGGTTCCTTTGGGATTTCTTTCTCAAGCCCCTCCCCTTGTATTTATGGCAAGGTTAGGAGGTTGGGATCAAAAGATAGTGTTAATATTTAATATGCTAAGACATAAAATAGCAGCATTACATTCCATTTCACAATAATAGCATATACAGGATCACTGAAGAAACAACAAGCACATCATAAACACAAGAGACACAGATTTATCCTGGGAAACCCTCATGAGGTAGAAAACCCAGCAAAGATTCCTCAATATAGATGACTAGCAAATACAAAAGATGTAACCCTGAGCATAAGCTCCTCCTTCTCCATAGCATACTTCTCTCTCATAAGTGCGCCACTCTCAAGTGAGTGAGTGTGTGTAAAATGAGGAATACACCTCCTCTATTTATACATTAGTCCGACTTGTCTTTTACACAAATCATGTAGGCTCGTATTTAACCATTGGGTTAAATACCCCACTACAACTGACTGGGACGACCCCTCTAGGGTGGTCTAATAACCCTTTGACCCACATAACACATACAGGGACGACCCCCACTAGGGAAGTCTAATAACCCAAGTTACCACATTCCGACGGAGGAATAAACATCTCCGGATATACAATAAGATCTTCACGGAGGAATGAAACATCTCCGAAATAATAAAGTACAAATATAATATTCTTTGAAGTTACAATAACTCAACACTCCCCCTTAACGAGAAGGATATTATAATAGCATCTGCACGAGCAAGGAGTCATCAACATCATACATGATAAATCTATAAATCAGTGGAAGCTTTCTCAACATCATCAGTAACTCAACCAGTTACTGGAACATCTTCAATATTAGAATATCAACATCTTCAGTACTGAGTCTTTAGCTACTGCAGCTACAGCAACATCAATATCTGAATCCTCACGATCGTCAACATCGTCATCACATGATCATCAACATCGTCATCACACAATCATCAGCATCATCATCACACGATCAACATCGTCGTCTAGATCAACACGATCATCATCATCACATCATCTCGATCTACAACATCTGGTTCATCACGATCTACAGCATCTGGATCATCTCGATCTACAGCATCTGGATCATCTCGATCTACAGCATCTGGATCATCAATATTAGTATCCACACCAATACAAGTATACACATCATAAATACAAGTATCCTCATCAATACAAGTATACACATCATCAATACAAGTATCCTCATCAATATTAATACAAGTATCCTCATCAATCAAGTATGCATAGCAGCATACCCTGCAACACACACGATCATATTACAGGATGATCAATCCCGCTCTCTTTAGGACATAGGTCCATGGATGATACAATCCAGATCAAGTTCCAGGATGATCAATCCTTATCACTTTAAGACAAGTCTCATGTCTAGGGACGATGCAATCCCATCACGTACATTTTGAACCTAGTTCACGGATGATGCAGTCCTCTCACGTACATTTTGAACCCAGTTCATGGACGATGCAGTCCTCACGTACATTTTGAACCAAGGTCCAGGGACGATGCATTCCTATCTTCAATTCTCGAAGACATCAGTCTACGGATCAATTCTGGGACCAAAGTCTGGGGAAGATACAATCCCCTACTTGTTCATTCAGGACTTCATTATCAAAGACCCAGTCTACGGCTCAATTCTGGGACCAAAGTCCGGGGACGATACAATCCCCCACCTGTTCATTCAGGACTTCATTATCAGAGACCCAGTCTACGGCTCAATTCTGGGACCAGAGTCCGGGGACGATACAATCCCCCACCTATTCATTTAGGACTTCATTATCGGAGACCCAGTCTACGGCTCAATTCTGGGACTAGAGTCCAGGGACGATACAATCCCCCACCTGTTCATTCAGGACTTCATTCTTGGAGACATCATGTCTACGACTCAATTCTGGGACTGAAGTCCGGGAATGATACAATCCCCCACCTATTCATTCAGGACTTTATTCTCGGAGACATCATGTCTACAGCTCAATTCTGGGACCGAAGTCCGGGGACGATACAATCCCCCACCTGTTCATTCAGGACTTTATTCTCGGAGACATCATGTCTACGACTCAATTCTGGCACTGAAGTCCGGGGACGATACAATCCCCCACCTATTCATTCAGGACTTTATTCTCGGAGAAATCATGTCTACGAATCTCTTTAGGACTGAAGTCCAGGGATGATCCAATCCTCACATGTCCACCAAGGACTTCATTCTCGAAGACATACATCTACGGCTCTCTTTAGAACATGTGTTCAAGTATGATACCATCCCTCTTCTTTCTTGGAGACATCTGTCTATGGCTCCTTTTAGAACATGTGTTCAAGGATGATGCAATCCCCTCTTCTTTCTCGGAGACACCTGTCTACGGCTCCTTTTAGAACATGTGTTCAAGGATGTTGCGATCCCCTTGTCACCTTAGACCCTGTTTAAGGACCATCCACCAACCTCTCTGTCGGCATCACCAATATAGGTATCCACATCATCGACCTCACTGTTGATGCAGGCAATCTCATCATAAGTGATCACATCACTCCCCCTTTCGAGGAGGGTCCTTCTAAACTATATTAAGTTTGTCTCGGAAAACTTTACTTGAGGTAGAGGTTTGGTTAGTACATCAGATCGGTAGAGGTTTGGTTAGTACATTGGTAACTTGTTACAAATTCGAACATTAATTCCTTTCTGCACCATATCTTGTATATAGAAATGTCAGATCTCTATGTGCTTTGACTTATCATGGAACACTGGATTCTCTGCCATTTTGGTACAACTCTGTTTGTCACATAGGATCACAGTTGAGTCTATCTCTAGATCAAACATTCCTGAAGCCATACTACTTCATAACTTAGCAGAGCAAGCAGCCATATATTCTGCTTGTGCTAAGAGCCACATTAGATTGTTTCCTGTTAAACCACGAGATCATGGCTAATCCCAGACAATAACATCCTCTCAATGTGCTCTTCCTGTCTGATACACTTCCTGCCCAATCTACATTTGTGTAGCCATCTGAAGTCATGATCTCCAAGATAACATAGATCAAAGTCTATTGTATCCTTTAGGTACCGCATCACATGATTTGCAACTTATAAGGTGAACACATCTAGTTTCCACTAGATACTGACTCAAGGTGTTCACAGCAAAGCATATATCTGACCTAGTATTCATTAGATACATCAATGACCCAATAATTTTTCTGTACAGAGTTATATCCACTAACTCTGATGAGTCATTTGCTAACAGCTTCAAGTTGGAATCCATGAGAGTGGCCATTCCAACACATCAATTCTTCTCAAGATTTCTCAGCATACTTTCCCTAGTTGAGAAAGATTCCTTACGAGCCTTGCCATACTTCTAGACCTAGGAAGTAATGCATCAATCTGAGATATTTCATTTTCATTTCTGTTTCTCATTCCCTATCAGAAAGATATCATCTACATACAATAATAGTATGATCCATAACCTTAAGGTAAAGGTTAGGAACAACTTTACTTTTGGTAAAGCCCAAGCTTATCAAGAAACTATCAGTTCTCCCTTTGTGATTGAACATCATTCACACTCTACATTGAATGATCTTCTACATATCTATCTGTGCCATCTCTCATTAGATGGGTCTACTCATATGGGCCTCAATATCATTCGAACTCTGTGGTGAGTTCCTTCTTGCATCCATGTCATCTGTGTCTAGAAACCATATTCAACCTTGTAGCAAAGGTTGAGATCCACATCACCCATGGTGATCATTAAGCTCATCAATTGATTATCGATCCTGGGTACCCATACAGAACCTGATTCACACTTCTTCTTTAATTACATCATTAAGAGAATGGTCTTATCTAGTCACTTGGAGCAAACATCTCGTCATGATTCTCTTCCTTTTTCTAAGAGAATCTTCTAGCCACGAGCCTTCTATATTTTGTTTGATTTGTAAATATTCTTGTTGAACATCCATCACTTGTTCGGTGTTCATCATTCTTCATGATCTTTCCTACATATCAAAATTAAGTACATGATTAGTAATACTTCATAGTCATGAAATCATGTTGACATGATAACCTATTATGCATACAGATATCATTTACATAGTTATGCAACTATCTTGACCAATACTTTGGCACAACACTTTTCCATATCCTGTATGCATACAGTGGCTATCTAGATGCATTCCATCTCTACCAAAACATACTATCGAGAGTGTGCACAACTCTCAGCATGTCGTAAAGAGGTTTCATTCTAGACAAGCAACAATGGAATGTTTGTCCAACTTACCAATCATATGCATATTAGTAGTATATTGTTCAATTCTCTATGAATGTTTACACTCAGCATGATATATTCTAGGAATACAAATATGCATACAACCTATTACAGGCAATATCATTTACTATTTCAAATAACAACTCAAATACTTATTTTTTATGTTTGTGTGGTTTCCTCCCGCTTGATCTTCTGTATGTCTTTTGAACTTCTATTCATTCTGTACCACTATGCATGCTCAAGTGTCATCCTCATGATCTCATACACAAACATACATTCATTAGTATATTCTCAATGTTATCAAAACATTATAGTTCTAAATAATCTTGAAAATGTATAGTCATGATTATAGATAATATTCAAGGTTTCAGGGAAGTCTTCTTTTACTCATGCATATTCTTGTTTGATCTGGTTAGTCAAATTATCAACCAAGATAAGAGACATAATATGCATAAAACCTTGATTACTATATGAATAAGCATAACCAATCATACCAAATATACTTATATAAGGGATCCTAACACACGGTAAGATTCTAACATGACATAGGAAAACATACCTAGATTAGTATACCTGCTTAGTTATGTCTAACATACCTAATCAATATCTTCTTTGTTCTCTTCAATTATTTAGAGATCCTATGCTGGAACCTGCATATCTCATAGGTTAATCATAATAGAACAAAGTCATACATACCTTGTAAGTAGAACTTCTATGTGATCAAAGATTATGGATGAGTCTTTGTCTTCATGTTATCATGGTCATGGAACTTGATTTGTCTTTCGTGATGTACCTGTATCTTGTTAGCAGACAACATCAACCTCATACAACACCACAGTGCATTAGTGCAATCATATAGCCCTAATCAATGAATTTCTTCTATCATTCACATGCATTCATACTGTTACTAGGGTGATAAGACAATTCTAACATTAATCAAGATTGCACTAATAAATAATATGAAGACAGACATATTATGAACTTTATCAGGAATTAGATTTCAAGACATACCTGTATCTCCTTAAGACATACATGTCGAGACTTCTTGTAGTCTTCTTATGTAAGGCCTTAGCCTCAACTCCCCCTGAAACTTGAACTGGAGCTTGATTAGGGTTTGTTAAAGAAACCCTAAAAATTCAATCTTTGACTTTCACACTTCTGAATGGATGGAAGGATGTGTCTTCTTGAGCTAATCAAACTAGCATACTTCAATTTTGAAATCTCCAAAATTTGACCCCTCAAAATTTTCCTTCGAAACTTTTGGATCTTCTGGACAGGATCCCGAACTAGGGTTTGATGAAGCCCACCCTTCTGCCCAATCAAAAGGTTCGATCCAAGGCTCTAAACTCTTATTTTTCTGAGGAGCTTCTAGCCGTGGTTACAGACTTCAAAAATTCCAACTTTTGCTGAAGCCCTAATTTTCCATCTTTCCGATCAAAATCCTGAACTGGGGTTTGATCAAGCCCGGTCTTCTACCCAACCAAAAAATTTGATCTTGGACTCTAAATTTTGATTTTCCTGAGTAGCATTCAGCCATGGATTTTGATTCCAAAAATTCTAACTTTCTCTGAAACCCTAAATTCCGGAAGCCATGAATGAAGGTGCTCCAAAAATAATTCTATTTTGACAGAAATATGTACCTGATTGTTTCTACTGTAACTCTAAACTTTTCACTCCACAGGGTCTAAAAATGTTTTCTGTGGTAGCCAGACCTGTCAGCTTTTCATCCCAACAGGTCTGACCTCAATTGGATTTTCTGAGAGATAGTTATGCCAAGTGTCACAACGTGACCTGTTTATGGGATAAAACAGGAGAGCGAACTTGTACGGCGTGCCACATGTCACTGGTTCAACGTCGGCCTCTAAAAACGTTTTCTGAGATAGTACAGTCTATGTACTACCTGTCACTTTTTACGAAATTTCATTTGGAGCTTGCTAGCCCAAGTTATGACCTTTTTTCCAAGGTCACCTGATTTTGACTAAGATCTGGAAGAGGCAGAAACCCTAACTTGTACTGATCATAACTCACAAAGTACAACAAATCTGAGGGTGTCCTTTGGAAACAAGGTACCTGGGGATGTTAGCTTCAACCTGTAAAATTTTTAGATCCTGAAACTTTGCAGAAATGGATTTATAGCGAAAGTTCCACGATGACTGGTTTTTGCTATGTAAAACCCAAACCTTCAAATTGTCGCAAGTGAAGCAAGTGTCGTAAGTGCCATACATTGCCTTCCTTCAGGTTAGCTCTGATACCATGTTAAGATTTAATATGCTAAGACAAAAAATAGCAGCATTACATTCCATTTCACAATAATAGCATATACAGGATCACTGAAGAAACAACAAGCACAACATAAACACAAGAGACACAGATTTATCCTGGAAAACCCTCATGGGGTAGAAAACCCAACAAAGCTTCCTCAATATAGATGACCAGCAAATACAAAAGATGTAACCCTGAGCATAAGCTCCTCCTTCTCCATAGCATACCTCTCTCTCATAAGTGCGCCACTCTCAAGTGAGTGAGTGTGTGTAAAATGAGGAATACACCTCCTCTATTTATACACTACTTTGACTTGTCTTTTACACAAATCATGTAGGCTCGTATTTAACCATTGGGTTAAATACCCCACTACAACTGACTGGGCCGACTCCTCTAGGGTGGTCTAATAACCCTTTGACCCACATAATACTTACAGGGCCGACCCCCACTAGGGAAGTCTAATAAGCCAAGTTCCCACATTCCGACGGAGGAATAAACATCTCCGGATATACAATAAGATCTTCACGGAGGAATGAAACATCTCCAGAATAATAAAGTACAAATATAGTATTCTTTGAAGTTACAATATCTCAATAGATAGTTGGGTTGGGAAGTTGGGGTATTTATGATACATGCCTCAACTAATCCCAATTCATGCTTTTAATATATTTTTCAAGTTTTCTTAAGACACCCACAACTATGGTATATGACAACTAGCGAGTGACTCGCTACTATCGTAACTTGCAACTAGTGGGTGCAGATTTTTGTTGGATTTTGAGCATTAATTCAATATGATCTAGGATCTTATCTGAGAGAATAACATGTGCAACATATCAATTGTAAGATACAATAGACATAGAGTTTCCTTGGGGAAAACCAAGAAGGTGAAAAACCCCGCAACTTCCTCAAAGATAGAAAGAGCAATGATACAAAACCCCAGTAAAAGAGGTAGTCTCTTAGCAGCTTCTCCTCCTCCACTAGTGCACATCACTCAAGTGAGAGAATAGATGAGTAAGTGAATGATCAAATAGAGTGACACCCTCACTATATTTATACACTGACTTGACTTTCCTAATAACCTTACAGGGCCGACTTCTCTAGGAGAGTCTAATAACCCATGGTAACTCAACTCAAGGCCAACCCCACAATTGGTAGTCTAATAACCCATCACATACAAGTTGTGGTACATGCAATGCAACTTGAGACACTTGTAAATACAAATGACGACACTTCCGTATAGAGGAATAATAATATCTCTGTAGGGATACAATATACATATGTGAAATACATTAAAAGTTACATATACATCAACACTTTTAATTGATACTCGCGGGTTGTCAGTATGAACACCCGCGACTAACTCGCTGGTTGACAAGCATAAGAGTTGTGGTTATACTTAAAAGTAAGCAGAGAAATATGCTTTTAAGAAAAGGATTGCAAGGCTCAGCTCTAGGTCATCCAGGGTAAAGGTAAGCTCTTCCATCCATAGTGTCCTTTTGTGTGACCGATAGGGAAATGTGGTCACATACAGAGAAGTGTTAATTTGACTGATAACAGGTTGTTTTACAAAAAGTCACAATAATTATAACAAGAATTCATGGATTTACTCAATCTCAACAAGGTAGTAGAGTGGAAAATGAAGCAACAAAGAGTACATTTGGGTTTTAGTTTAGTTAAATGATGGAAACAAGAACACATAGATCACCATTAAGATATTATGAGAATAAGCAACAAATGAATATATCTCCGTGATATTACTCTTTAAAATTGGAAGGAGGCCTATGTTACATTCGACAAGAATGTTAACAATATTTTTAGTAAGTATCAACAAAACTTGAAATTGCAATCTCCCTTTGTTCAATAATCCAAAATCATTATTTCAACATATTAAATAATAAAATCTCTAGAAAGCAATATTAAACTTAGAAATTAGTCATTGTGCAAGCACCCACAATAACAAACAAAATTGAAATAGTTCATCACAACTCCTTTCACTACCCTCATTTGACTACGTTGAATAAGAACATGTAGAAAATAGCATGAAAAATGAGGTGAGGCTATGGATTACTCAAACTATTAAAAATAGAATACCTATTGTTATCTCCCAAATTGACCACCGTCATTTTGGGTGACGGAATGGGTAAAATTTCTTATTTCTATGAGTCTTGGGCTTCAAAATTCGAAAAACAGGTTTCGGCAGCTAACTCTGTTTTGCAGGAGCCAGTTAGCTGCCGAAAGGGCCCATTTTTGGCAGCTAAAGGCGTTAATAGAAAATACATAAGTTGTCGAAAAGGTTTTTATAAGAAAATTTAAAAGATCGGGTCCGTACTCAGTTTCATATCAAGAGAGCTTGTGTTTTAGCCACCGAAAGGAAGATTAGAGCGCATGTTAAACGATCATCATGAGGTGTGATGTCATAAGCTGCCGAAAGTGAACAAACATAAGCCAAAGTCTCGAGGTGTCTTCATGTTTTCGTGCAGTTGAAGTTCCTGTTTCAGCCAGGTGGCTTTCATCAGAGTAGAGCAGCGGTTCACAGGCGGTTTTCATCAGTGCGAGTCTCAGTTTTCCAAGCAGCTATGCCTATGATCTCATACCGTTACCTGTCACATCCAAGATCTCAAGTCTGTGGTTAAAAATCTTCAGCTACAAATCAGGAATCATAAACGAACTCCTCCTTTCAACAAATAACTGAGACGCTAACCCTCTGATTTGATTTAAGAGGAGCTCGGCAAAACGTTAATAACACAGACCTGTAACAGAAAATTGGAGGAATTTTCTGCTGAAACCACGTGATCTTGCGGGGCGATTTTGACGGCCTTCCCGAACTCCAAATTCAAATATGAAAGTACCAGTGGATAGCTTAGGTTCTGTAGATCAAAATCGACTATTTGAACAGCCAAAATGGACATCGGACGGTGGAGAAAATCGATTTTGGCTGAAGGCAGTCTTTTTGGAATTCTACAGGCTTTCGGCAGCTTAGGCGGGTTTCTACAACACTCATTAGCTGCCGAAAAGCCAGCTTTCGGCAGATAAGTCATGAAATTGGCAGCACTGTTAGCTGCCGAAAGCCTGTTTTTTGTCAGTTTTCTCTATTTTCGCCCAGATCGCGGATTTTCTAGTTGGAATGAAAGGAGACCGGTCAAAACAAATGAGTTATGAATTATGCTATCAGTATCTAAAGGAGTTTCAAACGAGATCTCAGTTAAGTGGTCATTTTACTTTGTTTTTGGCATATTTTGAGGAGACAAGTTGAAGATCTCGTGCCACATCACTAAGGTCGAATCTACATGCACTTAATTGAAGTTCACCGAGCCTTGGGAGGCTACTTCACTTCATCAAACACCGAGCACTAAAGGAGGAGATCACACTCATCATACCTTGATTCAAGCAATCAATCCTTTCTCTTTGCATTTACTTTTTTAGTTTGATGTTTCAGTTAGCTCAGCCAGATCCACGTTTTTAGGATCTGGAAATTGCTTTGTAAAGGCTATAAAGCCTGAGAACCAAGACATTTTATGGGTTCGATTTTGGATGGAATAATTAGCTACTTTATTCAGTTTTCTTATGCTAATATAGATCACAGGTTTCCCTCAGTCTCGATATCAGTTGCCATTTTCAATCTCACTGTATCAGTTTGTCTAGCTTTGAATGTGAATGTTTCTTTACATTGTTTAGCTCACAGCTTGATTCCAGTTCTTTGAATGTATCTCTAGCCCTACTTTGTACTGGTTGGGTTACATGTTTTCTTCATCCACCTTTGATATTATATGCTGATCAATCGATTCTTGAGGGCACTGTTTCATCTGTTTACATGCTGAATGTCTAAGTACTGTACTCTGATTTAGTCATCCCATTGATCCACCTTTTTTCAAAAGACACAAAATATATTTTCTTAAGTTACCAGGCATACCTAGCTTATAACCCTAGGTAGTTTCCTGGAGTGCTAACAAATTGGCGCCGCTGCCGGGGAGAGGAGTGAGAAGCTGATCTTCCTGGGAGAACGACACAGATCTACTCTTTGATGATAGACAAGGGGTAGACACTTACTGGTTATAATCATCTATCTGGCGACTCCATGAAGGACGAACTCAGTGGCGACTCCATTGTTCAGAATCTGTTGGTGATTCCACTGGGATGACATGAACAGAATCTTAGCCAAGAGGTATGCGTTCTGTGATTTTTCAAGCATTGCTAGTTTTCCTAATCAAGTGCCTGCTAGAGATGAATGGGAGAACAGTCTTCCTAGATTTCGAGGAGAAGAGGGGGAAGTGCCAGCTGAACATTTGCTGGACTTTCATGACTACATGCACCGGTTGCAGGTAGTGCATGAGGATGTTCAGATCCGACTCTTCTATTGTTCATTAGAAGGGATTGCCCGTGATTGGTATCGGTCTTTGCCTATTGCTAGCATCAGCTCTTTGGCTGATTTTCATACTGCCTTCAATTTGTTTTGCAAAACAAAGTTTTCAACTGATCTTCTTTATCCAGAATGTTGTCATGAGTTTAGTTTATTATATAAAGATTTAGACAATCATGAAGAACATGTTGAAGCAGAAGATATTTCTCATCATGATAAGGAGATAAATGATTCACACTATGACAATCTTAGTTATGCTTTTGATATCATATCAGACACATCTACTGTTGTTAGTTGTCACGAAGATCAGATTTTTATCTCTGAAAATTTTGAAGATGATGAGCAGACTAACAAGACATCAGCAAGTGACAGTTTCCGATCTATAGAGATGGAGGAGGACATCCTACCATGTCCAGATTTGCAGGGACTGTTTAATTTTCAGCTAGAAAACGAGAATCATGATCAAGAATGTGTTAAAGCAGCAGATGTTATGAGCAGCCCACACCTTCCCTATTTGCAAACGAAGACAGATTGCAGCATACATTTGCAGGAGGGGCAGCAGAAAGGTTCTGATCAGAAATTCTGTTCATATATTTCTCCAGCAGATCTCAAGCAGTCTAGGTTCAGCACTGAGTTTTGTGGAGGAAACGAAGAGCTGCTGCAACACAGTAAATTGGAGCAGCAGCTGCCAGAGGTATTTCATTCTGATTTTGATGATCCATTTGCTGACTTTTTAGAGTCTATGAGCAGTATAGATCTTAAAAAATTTCTTCCAGAAGAGGATCATCTTTATCATCTGTTCAAACCTCTGTTCTGCATGATATGGTTTTCATTGTTTTATGAGTCAAGATCTATCATGATGACTGTAAACCAGTTTCTCTTTTGGTTACACTGGAAATCGAGTTTTACTTGAT
Source organism: Larix kaempferi (assembly GCA_027924585.1). NCBI lineage: Eukaryota > Viridiplantae > Streptophyta > Pinopsida > Pinales > Pinaceae > Larix > Larix kaempferi. The sequence goes on from BSBM01001229.1 coordinate 2,942,972, forward strand.
CATTCTGCTCCTATTAGTTAGTGTAGGAGTAGATAGGACAATAAGCTCTTTTATAAGAGCACGTAGATCAGTTTTCAGTTGTTATTGAATAAGCAGAACAGGATGCATGTAAGCTACAGGTGGGGTACAGGTTTGCAGAGGTATCAGTGTTAAAGACTTAATGACTCCATGCCCAATGCTAAAGGCTACTGGAACTACTTGTTCTTTGGAACCTCACTGGGAGGTTTCCATCCCCGAGTAGGAGCCAGATGTTATCTCCCAAATTGACCACCATCATTTTGGGTGACGGAATGGGTAAAATTTCTTATTTCTATGAGTCTTGGGCTTCAAAATTCGAAAAACAGGTTTCGGCAGCTAACTCTGTTTTGCAGGAGCCAGTTAGCTGCCGAAAGGGCCCATTTTTGGCAGCTAAAGGCGTTAATAGAAAATACATAAGTTGTCGAAAAGGTTTTTATAAGAAAATTTAAAAGATCGGGTCCGTACTCAGTTTCATATCAAGAGAGCTTGTGTTTTAGCCACCGAAAGGAAGATTAGAGCGCATGTTAAACGATCATCATGAGGTGTGATGTCATAAGCTGCCGAAAGTGAACAAACATAAGCCAAAGTCTCGAGGTGTCTTCATGTTTTCGTGCAGTTGAAGTTCCTGTTTCAGCCAGGTGGCTTTCATCAGAGTAGAGCAGCGGTTCACAAGCGGTTTTCATCAGTGCGAGTCTCAGTTTTCCAAGCAGCTATGCCTATGATCTCATACCGTTACCTGTCACATCCAAGATCTCAAGTCTGTGGTTAAAAATCTTCAGCTACAAATCAGGAATCATAAACGAACTCCTCCTTTCAACAAATAACTGAGACGCTAACCCTCTGATTTGATTTAAGAGGAGCTCGGCAAAACGTTAATAACATAGACCTGTAACAGAAAATTGGAGGAATTTTCTGCTGAAACCACGTGATCTTGCGGGGCGATTTTGACAGCCTTCCCGAACTCCAAATTCAAATCTGAAAGCACCAGTGGATAGCTTAGGTTCTGTAGATCAAAATCAACTATTTGAACAGCCAAAATGGACATCGGACGGTGGAGAAAATCGATTTTGGCTGAAGGCAGTCTTTTTGGAATTCTACAGGCTTTCGGCAGCTTAGGCGGGTTTCTACAACACTCATTAGCTGCCGAAAAGCCAGCTTTCGGCAGATAAGTCATGAAATTGGCAGCACTGTTAGCTGTCGAAAGCCTGTTTTTTGTCAGTTTTCTCTATTTTCGCCCAGATCGCGGATTTTCTAGTTGGAATGACAGGAGACCGGTCAAAACAAATGAGTTATGAATTATGCTATCAGTATCTAAAGGAGTTTCAAATGAGATCTCAGTTAAGTGGTCATTTTGCTTTGTTTTTGGCATATTTTGAGGAGACAAGTTGAAGATCTCGTGCCACATCACTAAGGTCGAATCTACATGCACTTAATTGAAGTTCACCGAGCCTTGGGAGGCTACTTCACTTCATCAAACACCGAGCACTAAAGGAGGAGATCACACTCATCATTCCTTGATTCAAGCAATCAATCCTTTCTCTTTGCATTTACTTTTTTAGTTTGATGTTTCAGTTAGCTCAGCCAGATCCACGTTTTTAGGATCTGGAAATTGCTTTGTAAAGGCTATAAAGCCTGAGAACCAAGACATTTTATGGGTTCGATTTTGGATGGAATAATTAGCTACTTTATTAAGTTTTCTTATGCTAATATAGATCACAGGTTTCCCTCAGTCTCGATATCAGTTGCCATTTTCTATCTCACTGTATCAGTTTGTCTAGCTTTGAATGTGAATGTTTCTTTACATTGTTTAGCTCACAGCTTGATTCCAGTTCTTTGAATGTATCTCTAGCCCTACTTTGTACTGGTTGGGTTACATGTTTTCTTCATCCACCTTTGATATTATATGCTGATCAATCGATTCTTGAGGGCACTGTTTCATCTGTTTACATGCTGAATGTCTAAGTACTGTACTCTGATTTAGTCATCCCATTGATCCACCTTTTTTCAAAAGACACAAAATATATTTTCTTAAGTTACCAGGCATACCTAGCTTATAACCCTAGGTAGTTTCCTGGAGTGCTAACAAATTGGCGCCGCTGCCGGGGAGAGGAGTGAGAAGCTGATCTTCCTGGGAGAACGACACAGATCTACTCTTTGATGATAGACAAGGGGTAGACACTTACTGGTTATAATCATCTATCTGGCGACTCCATGAAGGACGAACTCAGTGGCGACTCCATTGTTCAGAATCTGTTGGTGATTCCACTGGGATGACATGAACAGAATCTTAGCCAAGAGGTATGCGTTCTGTGATTTTTCAAGCATTGCTGGTTTTCCTAATCAAGTGCCTGCTAGAGATGAATGGGAGAACAGTCTTCCTAGATTTCGAGGAGAAGAGGGGGAAGTGCCAGCTGAACATTTGTTGGACTTTCATGACTACATGCACCGGTTGCAGGTAGTGCATGAGGATGTTCAGATCCGACTCTTCTGTTGTTCATTAGAAGGGATTGCCCGTGATTGGTATCGGTCTTTGCCTATTGCTAGCATCAGCTCTTTGGCTGATTTTCATACTGCCTTCAATTTGTTTTGCAAAACAAAGTTTTCAACTGATCTTCTTTATCCAGAATGTTGTCATGAGTTTAGTTTATTATATAAAGATTTAGACAATCATGAAGAACATGTTGAAGCAGAAGATATTTCTCATCATGATAAGGAGATAAATGATTCACACTATGACAATCTTAGTTATGCTTTTGACATCATATCAGACACATCTACTGTTGTTAGTTGTCACGAAGATCAGATTTTTATCTCTGAAAATTTTGAAGATGATGAGTAGACTAACAAGACATCAGCAAGTGACAGTTTCCGATCTATAGAGATGGAGGAGGACATCCTACCATGTCCAGATTTGCAGGGACTGTTTAATTTTCAGCTAGAAAACGAGAATCATGATCAAGAATGTGTTAAAGCAGCAGATGTTATGAGCAGCCCACACCTTCCCTATTTGCAAACGAAGACAGATTGCAGCAGACATTTGCAGGAGGGGCAGCAGAAAGGTTCTGATCAGAAATTCTGTTCATATATTTCTCCAGCAGATCTCAAGCAGTCTAGGTTCAACACTGAGTTTTGTGGAGGAAACGAAGAGCTGCTGCAACACAGTAAATTGGAGCAGCAGCTGCCAGAGGTATTTCATTCTGATTTTGATGATCCGTTTGGTGACTTTTTAGAGTCTATGAGCAGTATAGATCTTAAAAAATTTCTGCCAGAAGAGGATCATCTTTATCATCTGTTCAAACCTCTGTTCTGCATGATATGGTTTTCATTGTTTTATGAGTCAAGATCTATCATGATGACTGTAAACCAGTTTCTCTTTTGGTTACACTGGAAATCGAGTTTTACTTGATCATTCTGCTCCTATTAGTTAGTGTAGGAGTAGATAGGACAATAAGCTCTTTTATAAGAGCACGTAGATAAGTTTTCAGTTGTTATTGAATAAGCAGAACAGGATGCATGTAAGCTACAGGTGGGGTACAGGTTTGCAGAGGTATCAGTGTTAAAGACTTAATGACTCCATGCCCAATGCTAAAGGCTACTGGAACTACTTGTTCTTTGGAACCTCACTGGGAGGTTTCCATCCCCGAGTAGGAGCCAGATGTTATCTCCCAAATTGACCACCGTCATTTTGGGTGACGGAATGGGTAAAATTTCTTATTTCTATGAGTCTTGGGCTTCAAAATTCGAAAAACAGGTTTCGGCAGCTAACTCTGTTTTGCAGGAGCCAGTTAGCTGCCGAAAGGGCCCATTTTTGGCAGCTAAAGGCGTTAATAGAAAATACATAAGTTGTCGAAAAGGTTTTTATAAGAAAATTTAAAAGATCGGGTCCGTACTCAGTTTCATATCAAGAGAGCTTGTGTTTTAGCCACCGAAAGGAAGATTAGAGCGCATGTTAAACGATCATCATGAGGTGTGATGTCATAAGCTGCCGAAAGTGAACAAACATAAGCCAAAGTCTCGAGGTGTCTTCATGTTTTCGTGCAGTTGAAGTTCCTGTTTCAGCCAGGTGGCTTTCATCAGAGTAGAGCAGCGGTTCACAGTCGGTTTTCATCAGTGCCAGTCTCAGTTTTCCAAGCAGCTATGCCTATGATCTCATACCGTTACCTGTCACATCCAAGATCTCAAGTCTGTGGTTAAAAATCTTCAGCTACAAATCAGGAATCATAAACGAACTCCTCCTTTCAACAAATAACTGAGACGCTAACCCTATGATTTGATTTAAGAGGAGCTCGGCAAAACGTTAATAACACAGACCTGTAACAGAAAATTGGAGGAATTTTCTACTGAAACCACGTGATCTTGCGGGGCGATTTTGACGGCCTTCGCGAACTCCAAATTCAAATCTGAAAGCACCAGTGGATAGCTTAGGTTCTGTAGATCAAAATCGACTATTTGAACAGCCAAAATGGACATCGGACGGTGGAGAAAATCGATTTTGGCTGAAGGCAGTCTTTTTGGAATTCTACAGGCTTTCGGCAGCTTAGGCGGGTTTCTACAACACTCATTAGCTGCCGAAAAGCCAGCTTTCGGCAGATAAGTCATGAAATTGGCAGCACTGTTAGCTGCCGAAAGCCTGTTTTTTGTCAGTTTTCTCTATTTTCGCCCAGATCGCGGATTTTCTAGTTGGAATGACAGGAGACCGGTCAAAACAAATGAGTTATGAATTATGCTATCAGTATCTAAAGGAGTTTCAAACGAGATCTCAGTTAAGTGGTCATTTTGCTTTGTTTTTGGTATATTTTGAGGAGACAAGTTGAAGATCTCGTGCCACATCACTAAGGTCGAATCTACATGCACTTAATTGAAGTTCACCGAGCCTTGGAAGGCTACTTCACTTCATCAAACACCGAGCACTAAAGGAGGAGATCACACTCATCATTCCTTGATTCAAGCAATCAATCCTTTCTCTTTGCATTTACTTTTTTAGTTTGATGTTTCAGTTAGCTCAGCCAGATCCACGTTTTTAGGATCTGGAAATTGTTTTGTAAAGGCTATAAAGCCTGAGAACCAAGACATTTTATGGGTTCGATTTTGGATGGAATAATTAGCTACTTTATTCAGTTTTCTTATGCTAATATAGATCACAGGTTTCCCTTAGTCTCGATATCAGTTGCCATTTTCTATCTCACTGTATCAGTTTGTCTAGCTTTGAATGTGAATGTTTCTTTACATTGTTTAGCTCACAGCTTGATTCCAGTTCTTTGAATGTATCTCTAGCCCTACTTTGTACTGGTTGGGTTACATGTTTTCTTCATCCACCTTTGATATTATATGCTGATCAATCGATTCTTGAGGGCACTGTTTCATCTGTTTACATGCTGAATGTCTAAGTACTGTACTCTGATTTAGTCATCCCATTGATCCACCTTTTTTCAAAAGACACAAAATATATTTTCTTAAGTTACCAGGCATACCTAGCTTATAACCCTAGGTAGTTTCCTGGAGTGCTAACAAATTGGCGCCGCTGCCGGGGAGACGAGTGAGAAGCTGATCTTCCTGGGAGAACGACACAGATCTACTCTTTGATGATAGACAAGGGGTAGACACTTACTGGTTATAATCATCTATCTGGCGACTCCATGAAGGACGAACTCAGTGGCGACTCCATTGTTCAGAATCTGTTGGTGATTCCACTGGGATGACATGAACAGAATCTTAGCCAAGAGGTATGCGTTCTGTGATTTTTCAAGCATTGCTGGTTTTCCTAATCAAGTGCCTGCTAGAGATGAATGGGAGAACAGTCTTCCTAGATTTCGAGGAGAAGAGGGGGAAGTGCCAGCTGAACATTTGCTGGACTTTCATGACTACATGCACCGGTTGCAGGTAGTGCATGAGGATGTTCAGATCCGACTCTTCTGTTGTTCATTAGAAGGGATTGCCCGTGATTGGTATCGGTCTTTGCCTATTGCTAGCATCAGCTCTTTGGCTGATTTTCATACTGCCTTCAATTTGTTTTGCAAAACAAAGTTTTCAACTGATCTTCTTTATCCAGAATGTTGTCATGAGTTTAGTTTATTATATAAAGATTTAGACAATCATGAAGAACATGTTGAAGCAGAAGATATTTCTCATCATGATAAGGAGATAAATGATTCACACTATGACAATCTTAGTTATGCTTTTGACATCATATCAGACACATCTACTGTTGTTAGTTGTCACGAAGATCAGATTTTTATCTCTGAAAATTTTGAAGATGATGAGCAGACTAACAAGACATCAGCAAGTGACAGTTTCCGATCTATAGAGATGGAGGAGGACATCCTACCATGTCCAGATTTGCAGGGACTGTTTAATTTTCAGCTAGAAAACGAGAATCATGATCAAGAATGTGTTAAAGCAGCAGATGTTATGAGCAGCCCACACCTTCCCTATTTGCAAACGAAGACAGATTGCAGCAGACATTTGCAGGAGGGGCAGCAGAAAGGTTCTGATCAGAAATTCTGTTCATATATTTCTCCAGCAGATCTCAAGCAGTCTAGGTTCAACACTGAGTTTTGTGGAGGAAACGAAGAGCTGCTGCAACACAGTAAATTGGAGCAGCAGCTGCCAGAGGTATTTCATTCTGATTTTGATGATCCGTTTGCTGACTTTTTAGAGTCTATGAGCAGTATAGATCTTAAAAAATTTCTGCCAGAAGAGGATCATCTTTATCATCTGTTCAAACCTCTGTTCTGCATGATATGGTTTTCATTGTTTTATGAGTCAAGATCTATCATGATGACTGTAAACCAGTTTCTCTTTTGGTTACACTGGAAATCGAGTTTTACTTGATCATTCTGCTCCTATTAGTTAGTGTAGGAGTAGATAGGACAATAAGCTCTTTTATAAGAGCACGTAGATAAGTTTTCAGTTGTTATTGAATAAGCAGAACAGGATGCATGTAAGCTATAGGTGGGGTACAGGTTTGCAGAGGTATCAGTGTTAAAGACTTAATGACTCCATGCCCAATGCTAAAGGCTACTGGAACTACTTGTTCTTTGGAACCTCACTGGGAGGTTTCCATCCCCGAGTAGGAGCCAGATGTTATCTCCCAAATTGACCACCGTCATTTTGGGTGACGGAATGGGTAAAATTTCTTATTTCTATGAGTCTTGGGCTTCAAAATTCGAAAAACAGGTTTCGGCAGCTAACTCTGTTTTGCAGGAGCCAGTTAGCTGCTGAAAGGGCCCATTTTTGGCAGCTAAAGGCGTTAATAGAAAATACATAAGTTGTCGAAAAGGTTTTTATAAGAAAATTTAAAAGATCGGGTCCGTACTCAGTTTCATATCAAGAGAGCTTGTGTTTTAGCCACCGAAAGGAAGATTAGAGCGCATGTTAAACGATCATCATGAGGTGTGATGTCATAAGCTGCCGAAAGTGAACAAACATAAGCCAAAGTCTCGAGGTGTCTTCATGTTTTCGTGCAGTTGAAGTTCCTGTTTCAGCCAGGTGGCTTTCATCAGAGTAGAGCAGCGGTTCACAGGCGGTTTTCATCAGTGCCAGTCTCAGTTTTCCAAGCAGCTATGCCTATGATCTCATACCGTTACCTGTCACATCCAAGATCTCAAGTCTGTGGTTAAAAATCTTCAGCTACAAATCAGGAATCATAAACGAACTCCTCCTTTCAACAAATAACTGAGACGCTAACCCTCTGATTTGATTTAAGAGGAGCTCGGCAAAACGTTAATAACACAGACCTGTAACAGAAAATTGGAGGAATTTTCTGCTGAAACCACGTGATCTTGCGGGGCGATTTTGACGGCCTTCGCGAACTCCAAATTCAAATCTGAAAGCACCAGTGGATAGCTTAGGTTCTGTAGATCAAAATCGACTATTTGAACAGCCAAAATGGACATCGGACGGTGGAGAAAATCGATTTTGGCTGAAGGCAGTCTTTTTGGAATTCTACAGGCTTTCGGCAGCTTAGGCGGGTTTCTACAACACTCATTAGCTGCCGAAAAGCCAGCTTTCGGCAGATAAGTCATGAAATTGGCAGCACTGTTAGCTGCCGAAAGCCTGTTTTTTGTCAGTTTTCTCTATTTTCGCCCAGATCGCGGATTTTCTAGTTGGAATGACAGGAGACCGGTCAAAACAAATGAGTTATGAATTATGCTATCAGTATCTAAAGGAGTTTCAAACGAGATCTCAGTTAAGTGGTCATTTTGCTTTGTTTTTGGCATATTTTGAGGAGACAAGTTGAAGATCTCGTGCCACATCACTAAGGTCGAATCTACATGCACTTAATTGAAGTTCACCGAGCCTTGGGAGGCTACTTCACTTCATCAAACACCGAGCACTAAAGGAGGAGATCACACTCATCATTCCTTGATTCAAGCAATCAATCCTTTCTCTTTGCATTTACTTTTTTAGTTTGATGTTTCAGTTAGCTCAGCCAGATCCACGTTTTTAGGATCTGGAAATTGCTTTGTAAAGGCTATAAAGCCTGAGAACCAAGACATTTTATGGGTTCGATTTTGGATGGAATAATTAGCTACTTTATTCAGTTTTCTTATGCTAATATAGATCACAGGTTTCCCTCAGTCTCGATATCAGTTGCCATTTTCTATCTCACTGTATCAGTTTGTCTAGCTTTGAATGTGAATGTTTCTTTACATTGTTTAGCTCACAGCTTGATTCCAGTTCTTTGAATGTATCTCTAGCCCTACTTTGTACTGGTTGGGTTACATGTTTTCTTCATCCACCTTTGATATTATATGCTGATCAATCGATTCTTGAGGGCACTGTTTCATCTGTTTACATGCTGAATGTCTAAGTACTGTACTCTGATTTAGTCATCCCATTGATCCACCTTTTTTCAAAAGACACAAAATATATTTTCTTAAGTTACCAGGCATACCTAGCTTATAACCCTAGGTAGTTTCCTGGAGTGCTAACACCTATATTTATTAGAAGTAAATATATATATATATATATATATATTATATATTCATTAGAAGTGAATATATATATATATATATATATATATATATATATATATATATAATAATTTTTAATCTAAAATAATATTATCAAAGTCATTTTAAGTTTTAAAGTAATCCAATGGATTAAAAGTCTTCCTTCTAAGGATAAGGATAATTACTTTTGAAAATAGAAGTTATAAATTTAATATGGAAGCCATTTTGACCAATTTGCTATCCTTATTTTTTGTTTGATTATTTATGTTTATGTTTTTATTTTATAAATAATTGCAATGATATATATATTTATTTTTTAATATTTAACTTATGTAGAATCTTAGTTAATAATTTACATTGTATTTAGAATAGAATTATTTTTACATATGAATTTATATATATATATATATATATATAACCAAAATTTAAAGACTTTTCTATGAAAAGTATAATTTCATAATTTGGAATCCAATGGATTTATATATATTATTAAAGAATCTAATTGGAAATCATCATATGGAATGCTTTACGGTTGAGTGCTAAAATAGTATGGAGCATGTGTTTTCGGATGCATTAGCTTGTTTTTCAAATGGAATATTTTCTTGAATACTTAAAAGCATGATCTTCGCAAACAAGGTCTTACACTTTGTTTACTTCAAAGTGTGGCTTCAAAAATTGAATTGTTATTACATATTTTTTTGAAAATGGAGGATGTTATGCTCTCAAGCACTTGGGGTTTTTAATTGTAGCTTTAAGAATTGAATTGCTATTACATGTTTTTTTTTAAAGTGAAGGATGTTATGCTCTCAAGGACTTGGGTTTTTTAGGGTTAGCGATATCCTTATCGAAATCAAAATTTTATTATGTTAGTTTTAGATTTGAATAAGGGAGGAATTTCTTGTTACAATATTTTCAAGGATAAATTACTTGAGCTACTAAATGATTGAACAATAGAGAAAGATTGAAATTCTAATTATTCTAATTTTTTTAAGGTGAATATATCATTAAGAAAAAGATTGCAATTTCGCCTACTAAATGATCGAACAAAAGAGAGAATATGAAGATTGATGGCAATACTTTTTATTGTTAGATGGTATTCATAGGTGATTTGTCTCATCCATGGTGATATTTCTAGATGAAGAGTTAAAAGGTTGAAAAGTAATATTTAATAAAGGATGAGGTGATGTTATTTCTCTTATTCCCTTGGCACTTTTTCATTTCATTTGGATAATTGATAGTGAGATTAATATATGGCTAAAATAGGACTTACATGCCTAAACTTAACATGAAAAATTAGTGAATATATATGCAGTGAGGCATATTGACAATGTTTAGAAGTAGTACTCGATGATCAAAAGTTCCACATGTATATTTAGTTTCACCTTTGTAGATAGAAAGAGTGCAAAGAAAACACAAGTAACTTAGTTATAATAACAAAATAAGTCTATTGATTAAATAATTTGAAACATGTGACACATAATTATTCTATTCACATTACAAAATTTCCTTGCATTATTATAGAAATTATGGAAATAGGGAAGAAGGAAACACAACTAAACCCAAGTGACTTATCCATGAACACAATGTTGTTACAAAAAATTTCCTTAAACCAACCTATTCATCTCTTTATCGTATGCACAACAATGTTGAAACCCCACAAATTGGTGTTCATGGTAAAACAAACCAAGGGTAAGAGAAAAAGGAATTCAATGTCAAAGATTTGCACCTACAAAAAACCATTGATATTATGAGTTGTTTACTTGTGTATACTTGATAAATACCTTGATTGATAATATGTCATGACCAATTAAATGTTAAAATCATGGAGTGATAGCATAAACACATTATTAAATGTTTCTACTCTTCAAAGAATGCATAAATTATCACCTTGCATAAACTTTAGTGAGCCTTGGGTGGTTGTAGGAATACGACAATGAAAGGTTGGTGGATTCTTGACTAAACTGTTTCAAACTAACTCAAGCAAGGTGTACTTAGTAAAAAATTGCAAGTATAATTATTAGACTTGTAGGTGCTTATGAGCCTATTATATGGGAGAACATGCACAAAATAAATATGGTTAAGTTGGATTCCAATCATGCATGAGGTGCTCAATAATGGGATGCTGTTTAGTTGCGAAAACCTCATAGATAATAACCTTCATTATTGTATCCAATAAGTCAAATCACCTACGGAGGGTGAAACATCCAAGATCTAAATGGTGTCATGTCTTATGGATTGTGTTTGTGCATGCTTAGACTTCGATAGTTTTAAACCACACCTTGTAGTGTTCCTTTTCACTTATGCATGCTTGATTTCAACACTTGTGGATAGCCAAATGTGTGGGAGAGTACATTAATATATGTAAATTTTCCTTGGCCCCATTGTATAAGAGGTTAAATGGATAAAAGTGTCCACATTTTTCTCCAAATTCCATTGAAGTCTTGAAGTAAATCGATGATTGGTACTTAATGGAGAGAGGGAATTACTACATAATGATATATGGGATATCTACTACTATACACACATTCCTAAACCCATGCCAGTTTTATTTCTCAAATGGAAAATATTCTTCTACACTATATGGCATGGGGAAAAAAAACATTAAAAAATAATTACAAAGAGCTATCATGCCAAAGTTATCTCTAAAGGTTGAGGGATATCAAAATTTTGACTTGGCACATGGAGAAAAACTAGCCCTAGAATCCAAATTGTATAATCTTTTCTTACATATAATTGAAGTCCAAAAATCTCATAAAGTGTTTGTGAAATTATTTGTCTCAGGGATTGGTGTAAATCTAGTATTATGAGAATCATGAGCATGAGTAACTATATAGAGAATGTTTGGAGTATGTATAGGTGTACATTATATTAGTACAAGATGTGACACCCTCAACCTCATTTCCTATGTCAGTTATGCCACCATCACCTACCACTTCATTTCACCCATTAAGCATGACCTCTCCCCTCTCCCCTCTTCCCATAGAGGACATCCCATTGCAACTATACCATTTTTCATTCCCATGAGGTGTAACTAAGACTCTGGTCATGACTACACTAATTTTTCTAGTACTTACCCTTGGGATAATTAAGTATGGTACCTCAAAACTCCCAATCTTGATTTCTCCCTAGATTTCACTAAAGACATTAAATCAATATGATTGAGGGCATTCCGTTATAAGTAAATTCAAGATTATGATCATGTTAACAATCAAATTAACAACCTTAACAAAGTGAGGGGAAGAATCATATTCTACTATGCACATGCAACATGAAGACATAAGACAAGTACACAAGATAACAAGTTCTCTCTTATCTAATCACTGCATCCACAATCATAAATATTGAGTGAAGAAAGAGGTAGCCTAAGGAGACAAAGTTAAGTGATTGAACTACTCATTAAAGGCTCAAATCTAAGCACCACCAGTCAAATAGTGAGAATAAATGCACAAAAGTGCATTAATTATACTTAAATATGCTAAAGTTATGACAAAATCCTAAAATACTATGGAAAGTGGGTTTTTGAGAAAAAATAATAAAAAAACAAGAGAATGGATAATCCCACATTGAAAAGAGAAACTTGAGAACCCATTTCCCAATGCTATAAAACAAAGGCATTTGGGGCATGGTAAGAGGAGGAAAAAGGAAGAGCAAAGGCATGCTGGAGAGATTTGCATCTTAATCCAAGGAAAGGGTGGAGAAAGGATAGCTCATGGAAAATGATAAAGGATGCACATCGAGCTAGATTGCAAGTATGTATCCTCTTTTTTAGCATAATATGAAACAATTCAATTCTCTTCTAATTCATGATTTTAAATATGTTAGGGGCTGATAAATGATTTTGGATTTATGAAATTGAAGGTTCACCTAATTAATGGTAATATATATGTTTTAAAGTAGATATAACACTACCTTAAAATCTATTATCATATTGGCGACCTTACTAGTTGATTTTTCTTGAAATTTTCTGTTTTTTCTTGCAAATTTCTTCATTTTTGGTGTTCTAACCTTTCAGATCTACTCCAGATTTTCCTTAAGATCCCTTAAAGAACATTTTTTGTAGGTTTATAGGCTCAAGGCCGGCCTATATCCACTCCTACACTCCCAACAAATTCAAATATGAAGCTATATTTCAACCTCCTTTGATAGAGAGTACATTGCAGGGTTTTTCTTGAAAATTTCTTCATTTTTGGTGTTGTAATCTTCAAATTTACTCTAAGAATGCCTAATATCCCTTCAAGAACCTATGTTGCAGATTTATAGGCTCAAAACCGTCCTATATCCACTCTTACACTCTCAAAACCTTCAAAGATGAAGCTAGATCTCGCCATCCCTTGCTAGAGAGTGTGTTGAAGGTTTTTCTTGAGATTTGTGCCCAATTCTCCCCTCTTTCCTCTGTTTTGGTGATGTTTTCTTCTTGTATGGTATTATGAATCCATTATATCTGAGTGAAGGCCTCATTTTGATCCTCCTTAGCCAAATATTTGGGAGATTTTCAAACTTTTGTAAGCTTCAAAGCCTCCTTGTTTCATATTTGCATGAATTATGAACTAGTTTTGAGATCTCTTTGTTTTGGGGCTGTTTGGTGCCTATATTTTTTCATTTGTAGACCTTATTAAGGATTATAAATATTTTAAGATCAGTTTATCACTAAATTTGAAATTTTTTGAAGATATTGGAAGAGTTTGGGTTAAGATCTTTAGATTGGCAATTTCCCTCCCAAAACCACTAAAAATAGCCCAAATTGTCATTTCTTACCAAATTTTCTTTAAATTAGTGTTAGATCCACTTGATTAAACAAATATTTTGTTATTAGGTACCTGATTGGATAATATTAGGACTTATATTTGAAATAATTTTAACTCCTTTCATAATATGCAAATAACAAAAATTGTAAAAAAACATGAAGAAGAACCTTGAAAAGACACCTAGTTTTGAATTTTCACTGTTTTAGGGAATCTTTAAGGCTTTCTTTTTGTACTTGCATACCTTCAAAAATATTTTAAAACTTCTTAGGATCAGTTTAACACTAGTTAAGGAAAATTTTGGAGGGTTTGAGCTCCTTATATTTGGAATTTCTTACCAAAAACCTCAAAAAATGGCCCAAATTGACATTTATTTCAAAATTTTCAAAACTTTGTGGCAAATTCATTTGATTCAAGTTATATTTTTATGTTGGATCCCTGATTGGATAGTATTAGGACTGATATCTAAATAATTTTCATTCATTTAAGAGTTTGCAAATCACAAAAATTGAGAAAACACAAAGATTTGTTCAAAGAACCTTAATACCCTTTAACTGTTGAATCTCATGCACTTGCTTATTTGAAACATCACAAAAATTATCAGTCATAACATTTGAAAAGATCATTTAAACAAATTTCCCAAATATATTTGCATTGAAAAACAAAGAATTCAACATTACACTTTGAGACATTTTGAAAACAATTTCCCTCCAAATCCGAATACAAACTTTAATTAGTTCAATATTGTTTTGGATCTACAGTATTTTTATTATGTTTATGCACAATTAGAGAAGATTGTAGTGTCATATCTCAATTTTCTTGTGATAAGTTATGTCTGAGCCACCATATCCTCTTTGCTTGCACTTTCGGGTGGCCCTACAAATGAGAAAGTGGATCTCAAGTGTAATAGTACAAGATTTGATTTTTCAAGTATTGTTCTTTCGAGCCACCGTATCCTCTTCACTTGGGCCTTCGATGAAGAATTTATGCACTCGAACTTCCTCCCTTTTTCTTTCGCACTGCTCTACACTCGTGCGTTACCCTAACGCTCATCCCTGCTCCTTCGTCCGTCCACTCGCCAGCCTTCACACACATCTGCCCTCACTACTCGCTCCTCCCATCCACCACCGGCTCTCGTCTCCACCCTCGACCATCCTCCTTCCTTTGTGATCGTGCCTCAACCCTCTCCACTTGCATGCACTGCTTCCACTCCAACGCAACCCACCACCCTTTCACTTGCCCAACCACTCTTCACGTATGCCCATCTACACCCAGCTCTGCGCCATACCGTCCACCTCCACACAAACTTTCACGCCTCCCTCCATTCACCCCTGCACACTCGTCATCGCCTACTCTCTCCTCCATCGCATTCCACCTTTCACTCCACGAAACCCTAATTTAAAATATATATATATATATATATATATTAAACATTATAATATATTATTATATTTGTTTAAAATATTTTAATTTTTGAAAAGAAACTATATATTAAACTCTCTCTCTATATAGTTTATATAAAACATTAATAATAACAATTAATAATTATTATTATTAAAAAATAAATAAAAAAGTTATTTAACCTAATAGAAAGAAGACAAGAATTCAAGATCCAAGGAAGATCATCCATCATTGAAGAAGACAAAGGAAGGTTTGTCAAGGAAGTCAAAGAACCTCTATCATCAAAAAGTCGAAGACTATTTATCGTCAAAGAAGAAATGAAGTTAAGAAGACCCAGTTATCATCAAAAGTTAGGAATTATGGCGAATTCTACATCAGAATTGTAGTCCCAACTACAAGTAGCATTGGACAAAGCATTTGCCATGACGAATATGGATATTTCTAAGGGATTAATAGAGAAGGAAAATCATTATCTAAAAATCCATATTGAGAGATTATCTACTCAAATTGAGGAATTAATGAGTAGAAAATATACCAGTCAGAATCTACAAAACCAAAAAATCATGAAAAAATTAGTTAAGAATAAAGAAGAAATAAAAGGATTAAACAAAATCATCAAGGACAAAGATGACAAAATCACAAATTCAGACAAAAGTAAGATGCCAAGAAGCTGAGAATTGCCATCTTCAGCAACAGATTGAGGAACTTTAGTAGAAAGAGGACGACTCAAAAAAAGTGCACAATCTAGAAATTAAGAAAATCAAGGACAAATTAGCAAGCAATACGGAAGAACTATTTCGACTAAGAATTCATAACAAGACATTACTTACGAAAATCAAGAAGTTGAAACATAGTCGAACGACGGAACATTCAAATGAAGACCTTGAAGGAAGAATACTAGAAAAGAAAGAAGAAAACCAACACCTAAGAAATTTTAATCAAGAACTACAGGAACAAGTCAAGAAATTAAAAGAGGACAAAAAGTCGCAAGACGAAAGGTTCGATAAAATTCAAAGTAATAACAATCTACTGGAGAACAAAGTAGCACAAATCCAGAAGGAAGCATACAAACTCTCTAGAAAACAAAATCAAGTTGAATAAGCAGAAATAAATACAAATTCAATCAGCGTCACAGTTCAAAAATAATTCAATCAAGCAGAAAAACAAATAACAAGAACTCCTTATTGACACCCCAATTATAAACAACATTTTGACCAATGACAGGGTCAAAATGAACATACACCAAGGAATTATGATGTCAGACAAGCAAGAACCCCGAATCAACATACTAAGTATGAAACAAAAATTTTCTTCCCACAAAGCGTTTAAATAGCTCCGATAAAAATATATCTCGGATGGACCACATCAGAGATGATGCGACAATTCTTCCTTGGAATTCGTAACTCGTATCGCCTCATTTCATCAAGTATCGCAAATACAAAAAAATCCAGAGATGACGGTTCAAGCTAAAAGAAGACATAACCATTGTCTTCAATAAGCTTTGAGGACAAAGCTTCCCTTAAGGGGAAGGCAATGTAGCAAATAATTAATAATACATTAATATTAATAATAAGTAGTACTAATAGTTAATGATAGGATGCGTCCCCTCAAATAGGCAATTCCCAAGCTACTATAAAAGCGGGCCAACAATTGTATATTTATCATCTTATCATTATGAATATTTATTATTATTTACTAATATGTGGGATTCATATTTCCTGTGGGAATTTTAGAGAAATTACTAGTGTAAAAAGGAGCTTTTATGCTTCATTCAGGTAATATTTTTAATGAGAAAGTTGATCTCAAGTGTAATAGATTAGATTTCAATTTTCACATACAGTTCTCGAGCTACCATATCTTCTTTGCTTGCACTTTCGGGTGGCCTTGCAAACGAGAAAGTAGATCTCAAATGTAAAGAATTTAATTCATAAGCATTTCAAAAGGATCTGTATATCCTCTTTGTTTGCACTTTCGAGTGGCCCTGCAAACGAGAAACCGAGATCCCCTGTGTAATAGAATTATATTCATTTTCAATGAGATATCTGTTTGGTTTACATTGATTTTCAAATTAGTTATTATCCATATTTCAACATAACTGTTCATAAAAACCAAAATCTACCAACACATTTTTCATGTTTTAAATATACACATGAACCTCTAACTTTTCATTAGTTTAGAAAATTCATCGAATTGAAAGGTAGCATAGTGAGCATATTGCATTGTTTGGGTCATATTTTTTGAGTCAACACACCACGAGTTTCACTTCCACTCTTGAAACCAAGCAAACTACCATTAAAAATTGGCGCTTACTGAGAGTTTAAATCCATTAGTAGCAGAAAACGCTTGTCGGGAAAGTGCATCTAACACATGCGTTAAGCATGAGGGAAATCTGGATAAGTAAGGGTGGTTCCCCCCTCTTTCTTATTTAGTGGGACATGAGATCATCATTGAATTCTATGTAAAGTTACATGTCCTCGGGGTAACATCACTTTTCTAGAGTACCTGGTTATGAGAGTTGTCCTCGACTTACAACGGTTCCGCCCGACCGTTGATTATGAAGTGGTAGCTTTATTTTACCTTCCTAGGATATCACATAGGCTATTGTAAGTGGGAAAATATTGCAATACCTGAGACATAATTTGAATCTTTTACTCCTTGGAAGGGTGATTGGTTAGGAACCAACACTTGCACCCCTGGCGATTAAAGTTTATTGTAACTGTTTCTCACACCTTCACTGCTAGCAATTGTTTGAGGGTTTATATCCCTCAGCAGCTACTAGTTTCGAAGGCCCCCTAATCCAACTTTTTACTGAGCTTCAGTTCTTTGGAAAATTAAGTGTGCTTGCTTGGATCTATAGAAATTTTTACTGTGTGGGCACTTTTTATTTTGTTGAGTCTAGACATACTTAGGATTGTTTGATTCTATTTTTTGATCAAATTCATTTTAAATACATCCTTTTATAAATTACTTTAAAGTGGCTACTATCCTGATCCTCCAATCACAATGGCAACGAGGTGAGTCACTAGAAAATGAAGGCCTCGCTACATCGCAGAGATGGATACAAAACACCCAAGCTTGTGACTTGGAAACTAGACAACTCCTAGATTCAATTAACAACAATAGAGAATAACAACATCAAAAAAATACTGAAACATTACCTACTAAGGAAAAAATAGACATTGTTGATAATCTCGTTCCATTTGAAATTGAAACACTAGAGAAAAAAACAGTTTCTCACGTAAACCCACCTTTGAAAAACCTTTCAGACCCAGTGGCACTTCACATCAGTGATCCACTTGATTACATCAATCCTCTTTTCGGATATTGGACTAATATGTAAAATCCTACAATTGATCCTATGGCTTGATCAGGAGCACAAGGGACTACATCATCACAACCTCAAACAATTGTTGGAGGTAGCAATACCTCCAATTTGGCCTCTACATCAATCCCAACAATCATTATTCTTGCCATTAGCACAAGTTCAACCAACACTTCAGTGCTAGTTGGTACAGTTTTGGGTTCCAATACTGGAAGTACATCTACTTTGTCTGTAGGAATCCCTATTGGGGGGTATGCCTTGCCAAATTTTGGTTTTCCATATGGTTTGGATACTCAAGGTAAAAAAAATAAAAGAGTAAACCAAAATCCTCTTGGTATACCTAACATTTTTCCAAGTTCTACTTCTAGGGGAAACCCTTTCCAATGGAATCTCAATATTCCTGGAGGAACTAATGGACCATGGAACAGTAATTTCAATTGGGGTTATGCTCCACATGTGAGTGGAAATTCCTCGGGAGGTCATCATCCAAGTTTCCCTAGTGTAAATCCTGGGGGCAATCCCATACCCCCAATAGGTATCACACCAGGAGGAAATCCACCTATCAACCCCATTCCACCATGGAGTGGGAAAGTTCCATGAAGTAACTAGTATTCTTGGGCACCACCCCGGCAAGGGGGAAATCAACCTTGGAATGCTTATCAAAACCAAGGAAACGATAAATGGAGTGGTCAATTTCCTACAAGTAACCAATCTTATTGGGTCCCACCTCCGCAAGGGGGAAATCCACCGATTAATCCTATCCCGCAATGGAATGGTAAAGTTCCACCAAGTAACCAATCTTATTGGAACATACCTCCACAAGGGGGCAATCCATACATGCATCCTGTTCCACAATGGAATGGACAACATTCATGAAGTAACCCATATTTTTGGATGTAATCTCTGCAAGAAGGTAATTTCCTTCTTGGAATGATTTTCAATACCAAGGAAAAAAACAATGGAGCCATCAAGCTTCACCCGCATATCAAACATTTGCTACGGAACCAATCAAATCACCATTTCTATCCACATTGAATATACCGGATTTATCCCGGCTGACTAATGATCATGTTCTACATTTAAATGGATGGCCAACCATACCAACTAAACTAGCCTCAGACATACCCAAGTTTGACGAAAAACTAGGGGAAGATCCATCAAATCATGTGATGACATTCCATTTGTGGTGTTCATCCAATTCCCTAGTTGATGATAGTGTTCGATTAAGGTTCTAATTCAATGGACCCTAATAGGAACTGCTGTGAAATGGTACATTGAATTGCCACGCAATACTTTCACGGAATTTTCATCTTTAGATATGGTATTTCTAACACATTTTCAATTATCTATCCGCTATGAGACGAGAACAAAACTTTTAACTTCACTTAGGCAGTCCACCGCTACTCACATATCAGATCATATCCACGAGTGGAGGAGGATCCAAAGGATTATAAAAGCCGAAATACCTGACCAATTCTTAGCAGATTGGTTCATAAAATCACTATTACCTACTCTTTCCAAAGATGTATCCATGTCAGGAGCCATGACCGAAGAACAACTCATTCAGAGTGCTCAACAGGTGGATTTGATATATTCCCAATCGGGCACACTTTATGATTTAATACCTCATGTTGTAATACCTGCATCTGATCTAGCTAGCTCACCAAAAGGACCTCATACCTATGGTGTAATTGGATCCTTCAACCAACTTGAATAGATTACCCAACAATTAAGACAAATGTCGGTTCAGAATTCGCAACCCACGGCTAGCCAAGACACATAGCAATCCGCAACTCCCACCCAAACTTCTGAAGTACTTATGGTCCAAACTGTGGACCCAAAAGGAAAAACGAAGAAACAAAAGAATAATACCAATGCTAATTTCGGGATAGGAGATGTACCTAAGGTGAATAATCCTACCGGAGGCAATCATGAAAACTGAAAAAAATACCCTTTCAAAATTTTCCAAGGGGATCATCTTACTCACCTTTGTCCTCAAATGGATGATATTCATCAAATATTGGCACAATGAGGAGGGAAAAAACCACCTGTCATCCTAACTCAACCTTTCCCCCATCAACAACAGATGGTTTCTTCCGCTCCAGTACCTCCACCAGGAGGAAACCAGGAAAACCCCCCACAAGGGGGAAATCCACCCAATGTTAATATCTTCACAATTGGTGAACATGAAATAAACATTCAAACACGAGCTCGTTCTTATGACATACCTTCAAAAGATGCATAAACAATTGAATCTCATCCTAGTGGTTCTCTAACCATTGAGAAACCAACCATATACATAGTAACTCGACCTCCAAAAGGGGTTTTCCATAGAACAACACAATCCTAGCACGCGGTCTGCTAAAAAATACAATGTGGTTGAACACTTAGCTCAAGCTCATTGCGAAATGTCCACCTTGGAAGTATTGCAAGGTTGTCCTTCTCAACAAAAGGAACTACTATCTACTATTGGCGCTATCAATCCATATGACAACAATTTGATAAATTTTGACTTAGAACAGTCCACATGTAGGCTTCCATCACAAATCACGTTTCAGATCAAAGTGACTTCAAATGGTAAGAACATTTTTCGAACCATTGTGGATGAAGGAGCCTCAACTTGTGTCATGTCACTAGCATGTTGGAAAGCTTTAGGATCACACACCCTAGTACCATCCCATATAATACTCAAAGAATTTGATGGTCATTTGTTCCCACGCCATGGACTTATCATGGCTTTCCTAGTTGAACTCAAAGGTAAAACAATTCAAGTAGATGTTGAGGTAGTGGATGCACCCATAGATTACAATTTTATATTGGGATGTAGTTGGATACATAATATGGATTCGCTACCTTTTTGTGTCTTTGGAAATTCCAGCTCAAAATCCATTTTGATGTCTTCCCATGGGGAAGTTGACACAATAAATGGTGCATATAACTCTGTGTTCGAACTTCTCCCTTTGGCATGTTGGCATATCCTACACTATCGGACCCATTTATTCACATCTATCACCAATCCTGGCTAGTAGTACTTATCTTCAACCAACGCCTTGGTCTTGTTGATGCTCAAGCGTCCTCCCAATCCTCCACTGTGCAGTTCCCTGATCAGAGTCTCCCTCACTGATCCTATAGGGATGCATAACTGATGCCACTTGAATAGGTATCCTTCTTGGATGGATTAATACAATTATGGGGTTCTATCATTGCTCCATGGTTCCTTTGATTCCTTCCAAGCATCAGTAAAATATTCATCGGTTTCATAATCATCCTTTATCGACCCTAGTCCCATTGACTTAATAGTAGTTGTCCTTGGAAATGCGACTTTACAACTCAATGCGTCGGCTACCCTATTATTCTTTCCCAAATTTTGTTTCAACCCAAAGGTATAGATTTGCAAAAAATCGACCCACTTCATATGCCTCTCATTTAACTTCATCTGAGTGTTCCACCATATCAAATCTTGCTGGTCGATAAACAGCATAAATTCCTTGGGAAACAAATAATGTCTCCATTTATTCAATGCCTGAATGATGGCATAAAACTCTTGGTCATAGACCAAATATTTATTCTTGGATTTGTACAAATTCTCACTAAAGAGTGCAATTTCTTGGACCTTGTGGCTCAACAGAGCTCTAGTTGCTAACCTGCTCTCATTGTATTCGACTTGGAATACTTTGTTGAAGTTTGGGAGAGCTAGGACTATACTCTCCATTACTTTCTACTTCAACTTCTTGAATGCTTTTCGGGAAGCTTCCATCCACATGAACTCGCTCTTTTTCATGTACATCATCAACGGTGCACATATCTGGCTAAAATCTCTTATGAACTTCCTGTTAAAACTGGAAAGTCCATGGAAATTCCTTAACTCCGCGACACTCATCGGCTCTGGCCACTCCAAAATCACTCTTACCTTCTCTGTATCAATCTTCAACCCTTTTCTGGAAATCACAAAACCAATATAAACCGGCTCCTTTTGCATGAAGGAACACTTCTGCAAATTCACCAACATTTTCTCCTAACTTAACTTCCGTAAAACTTGTCAAATGTGCGACAAGTGCTCTTCCCTTGTCTTACTGAAAATTAGGATGTTATTGAGATATACTATGACGAATATCCCCAAAAATGGTTTCAACATCTCATCCATCAGCCTCATAAAGGTGCTCAAGGAATTAGCCAACCCAAATGGCATAACCAGTCACTCATACAATCCTTCCTTCGTCTTGAAGGTTGTCTTCCATTCATCACCATCCCTAATTTGGATCTGGTGGTATCCACTCTTCAGGTTGGTTTTGGTAAAGTATTTTTCTCCACTCTAGTAGTCGATCAAGTTATCCATCCTAGGAAATGGAAATTTGTACTTGATCATAATCTTGTTGATGGCCCTTGAATCAGTTCACATCTTCCATTATCCTCCCTTATTGGATGCTAGTATAGCTGGTACTGCACATGGGATCAAGATCTCTCTGATCAACCCCCTAACCAAAAAATCTTGGACTTGTTAGTTCAATTCATCATACTCATCCAGTGTCATCCTATGTGATCCTTATTATACAAAATCGACCCTGGAATTAAGTTGATATGATGGGATATACTCCTCATCGATAGAAATCCAATCGACATCTCATCGACCATTATGAGCTTGAATTACAACAACACCTCTTTGAATTTTGTCGGTATTTCTTCCATCGGCCTGTCGACACTCAGACCCTTAGGAATGGCGGCAAAGAAGTATTGCTACTTCTCTTCCTCCTTTAGGAATTCTTTCGTTGAACACATCAGCACTCTTTTCTACCAGTAGTTGTTCTCCTCTCTCCAACTGTTATGTTCCTCAACCAGGGGAGTCATCCGGAAACTACGGCTGTCCTTCTCAACCATAAATACATTCTTGCAACCATCATAAACCATGATCTGTTTGTATTTCCATGTTCTTCCCAACAATAAATGACATGCATCCATTGGAATCACATCGCATAGCACATTGTCTTGCAATCCCCCAATCTTGAAATTGATCAGGCATTGTTGCATCACCATAACATGGTGTCCCTTCTGCAACCATGACACCCTATACACATTTGGGTGTGGTTGACACTTCAACCCCAACTTGTCAATCACCTCCGTTGAGACCATATTTTCAGTGTTGCATCCATTAACAATGGTCATACATCATTTGTCCTGAATCTTAACTTTGTCTAAAAAATGGAGTTCCTCTTCATCGGTTCCTTCTCCTCATGTTGTACTGATTGTAATGACATTATTTGGGTTGTTAAATTTTGAACTACCTTCAATGCGGCCTCATATGAATTTTTCCCCTCACATTTGGACCAGTCTCGTCATCCTTTCCTTGACTTCTAGTGTCTGTTCTACTGGTGGTATGCAAATGATCCAGATCTTGGGGGATGAGACCTAGAAGAATTGAATGCTGAGATATGAGGAGAAGATATAGCCTCAAAGTTGAAGTGGACTATTGATCAGTTGTGAGAAAGATACATCAACAAGATTTAGGTTGTGAAAATACTAGACAGAAAAACATAGAGTAAATATGCCACATGGAGGGGTGAGGCTCAAAGAGAGTTCTTTGAGCCTCGCCTATGAAACTATACTAATAAAGGAATTCAAAACCAATAACCCAATAATAACTCAATAAAATAAGATAAATGTAGGATGCCAAAAATAATAGCTTGCTTTATTGAGAAGGCATAAAGCCCTTTATATAATATTATTACAATGTGCCTTGAAAGCCATACCAAGGAACAAAACCATGGGATACCAAATACCATGGATGGGTGTATTGTAAACTGTGGGATGCATGGAATATTCCAAAACCATGGATGGGAGAGGGTGTCCTCTTCATTTAATTCTTTTATGATGAATGGGAGAGGGTGGCCTCTAAATTTAATGATTTGATGACTTATACATCTAAATTTAGACCATATGCCCCCTAAATTTCGGATCATTCCTCCCTCAGAAAATTATGGTGCCAATAATTTCATTCTAAAAAGAGAGACATGATTGCAATGTAATGTACTAACTAGGATTAGTGATACAAAAACTCTATACTTCACAGAATGAACTAAAACAGTGTTTGCAAAAGCTAGATTGACTGAGGATGGAAAAGATAAAAATATTTGGGTGAAAGGAAGGCTCTGATATTGGATTCTACCTCTGAAAAAAGTACTAATACCATTTATGTTTCAATAGAATCAATCTTCAATTTTCTCCAATGCTCCTAGGCCCCTCAACATATGCATACTAGTATGGGTGTGAACTTTAACTGGAGGTTGGGGATGGGTGTTTCTGACTCAAAGAGGTTAAATATCATTAAATTAAATTCATTACATAGTGAAATAACAATCTAGTAATTTATATGAAGTTGTGAGCAAGTCTCACAAAAATACTAGTAAAATTGCCTTCCAGGATTACACAACTAGTGAGAATTCATGGCTCCCAAACAATCAAAAAAGGATTGGGAAATTCTGATATGAGACATGTAATATTACGTATGACATCTTAAGAAACTCCAGGAACAATAATGACTTCATTTGGAGCAATAATCAATCATTTATTAAATGCATTCTTGAAACTAGTAAACAACTAGGCAAATCTAGAAGGGGTGAAGCAAACTTTGAATATTTCTGAATTGTGTAATATTAAATAACTTGAATGATATCATAGATTCATGTCTAATGTCAATACATAAGAAATGATCCAACATACTCCTCAAATCATTACAGAATATTCTCTCCACTCTTACTTAACAATGCAACACTAGAAATCACTGAAAAGCTCTGAGATTCTAACCATAGACTTGTTGGAGATTTCAGAAATTTGACCTAGTATTGGTTCAGATATAGCACCTGAAAATAAAATCAATTAAAAAGGCTGAATTCCATCATCCTCTCACAGAAAGCTGGGGCACATCTCCCAAACTTGACGAGGGGCACATCTCCCAAGTCTTTGAGGCAAATTGCTCTCATACCAATTCTCAAACTGACAAAATATGTGAATCTGGTGCACACTAGTTTATTTATGGATACTGGGTGACTTGATGAGCAAGTATTCATGGCTAATGTGCCCTCCTTTAGTGGATAACGAAAGCTAGATTTCCTTCCTTTTCCTTTTCTTGCTTTGCTTTCCTCCTTTCTCCTTTTTTCTTTGCCTTTCTACTTTCTGCTTTGGATTTTTATTCTTTTTCTTCTTTTCTTTTTTTTCTGAAATTTCAATATTTTCTGACTTTCCTTCTTTCTACCTTTGTGCTTATTTCTGTTTTGTGCCGCTTTTCCTTATTTGCTCCTCCTTTCTTTCCTTTTTCCTAATTTTCAGCTATATTTATGTGTTTTCTCTTTGAATTCTTCTCCAAGTCTCTCCTCAACCAACCTTATCCACTAATGCACCCTGGTGGATCTTTATCCTCATTTATTCCACATAAAAATATGAAATGCATAAAATTAAATAATCCATGTGCATAATTAAACTTAAGATAACATTTATTGCATAGTCTAATTAATTAATTGCTTGGAAATTCCAAAATTAACCCCATGGTCATGAAGTTGTCTCCTCAACCTAAGGGATTGATTGGGTTAGGAACTTGTTCCACTGCTCATTTTTTAGGGGAAATGACAGTCCTCCCCACCCAATATTGCTTGTCCTCAAGCAATGTCAAACTCGGATGTTGTAAGATGTGTTCTCCTTCCCAAGTAGCATCCTCACTAAGCAGTCCTTCCCAGTGCACCAAAAATTATTTAAGGATTATGCTCCTTATATTCTTCTCTCTAAATTCCAAAATCCTCTCATGGATCAACACCAAATTCCCTTCATCATCAAGGGGTGGAAAGTCTTGTGAATCTTTGACTTGCTACCCTACTACTTTATTCAAACAGGACACATGGAAAACATTATGAATCTGGCTGCCCAGAGGAAACTCTAGCTCATAATCCACTTCCCCGATATTTCTCAAAACTTAGTAGGGGCCATAGAATTTTTTTTTCAACTTATAATCCCCTTTATACTTCAATGATGACTTTCTATAGGGATGCAACCTCAAATATACCAGATCTCCAACTTGGAATGCTCGCTCAACTCTATACTTGTCTGCATGCACCTTTTATCGATTATGTGCTACCTGCAAGTTGTCCTTGAGAGTCCTAAGTATGTCTTGACTCACTTGGAGCTAATCCTTTTCCTTTTGTTTCTTACAATCACCAAATATCAAGTAATACAAAGTAAGAGCATCATATCCATAAATATCTTTAAAAGGAGACATACCAATCAAGAAATGAAAAGTAGTGTTGTAACAAAACTCTCCCAAATGGAGCCAAGTAGTCCATGAATTTTCTTGGAAGGTGACATAGTTTCTTAGGTACCCTTACAGCCATTGGTTCACTTTCTCTGTTTTTCCATGATTCTGTGGATGGTAGCTAGTGCTCATGTCCAAAATTGTCCCTACTAACTTGAACACTTCTTGCCAAAAATTGCTAGTAAACTTGTTGTCCCTATCACTAATGGTGGACTTGGGTATGCCATGAAGTTTGATTACTTCTTTGATGAAAATTTCATCCACTTGGATGGCTGCAATATGAGTTTTGATAGAAAATAAATGTGCATATTTAGTCAATCTATCAACCACAATAAAATTATATTCTTTACCTTGGCTTTTGGGAAGCCCAGTGATGAAATCCATGGATACATTTTCTCATTTCTGCTCAAGAATGGGGAGTGGTTGTAGGAGCCATGTTGGATGAGTATGCTATAATTTATTTTGCTGACATGCCACATAGGATCCAAAATACTCCATCACTTCCTTCTTCATCCCCTTCCATGTGAACCTTTCCCTCACTTTCATGTAAGTCTTCATAAACCCTAGATGACCTGCTAAGGGCACATCATGGGAAAATTCAAGAATCTTCTTCTTTAGGATGGATTCTGGATCTACAAATATCCCATCCCTATAATATATTATATCATTGAGAATATTATAAGCATCATCATGAATTAATCCATCAAACAAATCACAAACAAACTGGTTCTTTGTGTACTCTACCCCAAGCTGTACATTCCAATCATCTTGAAATTTGAGCACTGTAAGTGTGGGTTTTCTAGAAAGTGCACCAGCTACATTGTTCATCTTACCCTTCTTATATTCAATATAAAAATAAAATTCTTGGACCTTGCTTGCCCACTTTTGTTTCCTATCATTCATCTCCTTTTGAGTTAGGAAGTGTCTCAAACTGTTGTGATCACTCTTGATAATGAACTTACCTCCTACCAGATATTGCCTAAACTTGACTAGTGCATGCATGATGGCTAGCATATCTTTGTCATAAATTGAATACAACCTTTCATGGGGCTTCAATTTTCTTCTCTCAAAGGCCAAGGAGTGCTTATTTTGCATCAATACTACTCTAATACCATTCCTCGAAGCATCACACTCAAGAAAAAAAGGTTGAGAAAAATATGGAAGTGCAAGAACAAGACAATTGCTCATTACCTCTTTCATTATGTTGAAAACTTGTTCATATTCTTCTAACCAATGGAAAGATCCCTTCTTAGTGAGGTCTATCAAAGGATATGTCAACTTGGAAAATCCTTTGACAAACTTTCGGTAGTAGGTACATAGCCCAATGAACCCTCTTAGTTCAGTGAGATTTTTAGGACTAGACCAATCTAGAATGGCTTGGATCTTATCCATGTGAACCTTAACTCCATCTTGTCCAGTCACATGACCAAGAGACAAAATATCATTCATTCCAAAATCACACTTGGTTAGATTTGCATAAAAACATTGATCTACCAATATTTTGTTAGTACAATATCCAAATGATGCAAATGCTCTTCCCATGTCCTACTATAGATCAAATATCATCAACGAAAACAAGTACAAAATTATGAAGCTATCTGCTGAACACTCTGTTCATGCAAGATTGAAAATTTGTAGGTGGATTTGTTAGGCCAAAAGGCATAACCAAAAACTCAAAGTGACCATGGTGACACCAGAATGCTGTCTTTTGTATGTCTTCTTCTCTCATGTTGATTTGATGGTATCTAGATCGAAGATAAATCTTAGAAAAGTACTTGGCCCCATGGAGCTCATCCATAAGCTCATCAATCCTTGGAATAGGATATCTATTCTTGATAGTATTCTTTTTTAGAGCTATGTAATCTATGCACATCCTCATGGTCTCATCTTTCTTCTTCACAAGGACTACCGATGAGGCAAAAGGACTTGAACTCGGTCTAATGAACCCCAAGTCAAGCAGTTCCTTGATGGTTCACTCTATCTCATCCTTGAAGCTTTTTGAATTCTTGTAGGGGTGCACCTTGATAGGTGAGGTTCCTATCTCCAAATCAATACTATGCTCCACTCCTCTATCTGAAGGCCTACCATGAGGAAGGTCCCCAAATACCTTATTATACTTTTGGATCAACTTCTAAATGTCTTTAGGATAGTGGGCTACTTCGAATGAGTTTCCCTTTGTGGTGATTAGGCATTATGCATCCCATTCAATATCTCCATTCCTTAGTATGGATCTCATACTGTGTGCACTTACAACTTGTTTTGGATAGGTGTTGATCCCTTTCAACACTACCTCTTTTCCATTTTCTCCCTTGAAATTCATTTCAGGAATTTGGTAGTCTACTGAATGCTTCCCAATGGAATGAAATCATTTTACTCCCAAAACTATGTCAGTTTCAACCAAATCAACTACATAAAAGCTATTTGTAATGGTATCTTCACCTACACAAATCTACAATTTAGGAATCCATCTACAACAATTCATGGAATGATTAACTAGAATAATAAAAGTGAATCCTCAAAATTTTGTTGTGTGTAGCTTCCTCCTTTCGACCATAGTTGAATCAATGAACTTATGTGTTGCTCCTCCATCCAGTAACACAGCAACTGATTTCTCTTGAACCAGTCCTTTGAATATGAATGTATAGTAGTGAGGCACTCCTAAGAGGACTGCAATCTTGCTCATCTCAGGAGTAGGTTATTCTTCTGCAGTCTCATAGGACACTTCTGCATCTACTTGGGTCTCTTCTTCTTATTCCTCAGCTTCACTCTCTGAGTAAACCTCAATGTAGTGTGCCTTTCCTTTGGCACATCTGTGTCCTAGAACCCATGGCTCCTGACAAGTGAAGCAAAACTTCCTTCTTCTCAATTCATCTATGTCCTTAGCATAGTTATCCTTTCTGAAATTTCCAGAAGGACTCTTCATGGGTAGCCTTTGGTTCTTGAATTGAGTTGGACCAATAGTCCTTGGAGGGAATCTATTCCTTGGAATAGATTCTTGCAAGTCTTTGGTTCGACTTAGTGCATATTGCAAGGTATTGGGTCTGTAGGCTTTCACCAATCCTTTCAAAGGTTCTGATAACCCTTCAATTAAAAACAAGATCAGCCTAGATTCTGAAATATTAGAGACCATCACAACTAATTTTTGGAACTCATATATGTAAGATTTGGGAGTTCTAGTTTGCTTCACATGTGCTATTTCTCTTAAGGTGATGTCAGGATCTCTTCTTTTGAATATTTCAGCCAACCTTCTTGTGAACTCTTCATATGTGGTTACTTGGTCATATCCAAGAGTCTTTAGGCCATGAAACCACCAATCATTTTATTCTCCAACTAAGTGTAGAGTATCCATATTGATGGCATCTCTCTTAGCCATAGGATTCAACTGAAAATATGTTTCAAGTTTCTAAATGCAAGAGTTGCATTACATTTTTGAGAACCATCAAAATAGGGTAAAGAAATCTTACCAATGGCATTTATGAATTCATAGTTCTGATTTTTCATTCTGAAGCATCCTATTGGGTTGGACTTGTACTGTAGATCATAGAATTCTTTGAATGGTAGAACACTTCTGCATTCTTCATTCAATGTAAGGTACTCAATATACTTGTCCTCCCATGAAGCAAGACCTCCATTTCGAACCTTAGGTTCTTCTATTTGTTCTTAAGTGAAATTGGGCATAGTAGGATTGGATTAAGATGGAGTTTCCATATTGAATTCTTTAGGGAGATTGTGAGGCCCAATTTTTGATAAAATATGACCACCACTGCTCTTCCTCTAGCCATGTGGGGTATTATTGCTTCTTCCTTCTCCGATATTGCTTCCTAGCCATTGAGCTAAAAATTCTATGGTCTCCTTCTCCGATTGAAAAATATTGAGAGATATTTCTTGCATCCCTTTCATAATTCCTTGAACAAAGAGTTTGAACTCTTCCTTATATTCATTATGAGACATATCTTATTCTCCTTGTAGTTTTCCTTCAGTGGAATTGATTTCATCTTCCTCTTATCCTTCTGACAAGGAACCTTTCTTCTTGGAATCATAGAATTAATTCAAGAGAAGTTTTATAGGACCATGCTATGATACCACTATAATGTACCAACTAGGATTAGTGATACAAAAACTCTATACTTCACAGAATGAATTAAAACAGTGTTTGCAGAAGCTAGATTGACTGAGGATGTACTAGATCAAAAGATTTGGGAGGAAGGAAGGCTATGATATTGGATTATACCTCTACACAAATTACGGATACCATTGATTTTTCAAGAGAAGAAATCTTCAATTTACTCCAACGCTCCTGGGCCCCTCAGCATATGCAGACCTGTATCGGTGTGAAGTTTAACTGGAGGCTAGGGATGGGTGTTTCTGACTCAAATAGGTTAAATATCATTAAATTAAATTCATTAAATATTAAAATAACATTCCAGTACGTTATATGAAGTTCTGAGCAAGTCTCACAAAAATACTAGTAAACTTTCCTTCCAGGATTATACAACTAGTGAGAATTCAGGGCTCCCAAAAAGTCAACAAAGGCTCACAAAATTATGATATGAGACATGGAATATTACATATGACATATTAAGAAACTCTAGGAACAATAATGACTTCATTTGGAGAAAGACTCATTCATTTATTAAATGCATTATGGAAACTAGTAAAAAACTAGGCAAATCTAGAACGGGTGAAGAAAAATATGAATATTTATGAAATATGTAATATTAAATAACTTGAATGATATGATAGATTCATTTATACTGTCAATAAATCAGAAATGATCCAAAATACTCCTCAAATAATTACAAAATCTTCTCTCCACTCTTTCTTAACAATGCAACACTAGAAATCATTGAAAAGCTTTGAGATTCAAACCATAGAATTGTTGGAGCTTTCTGAAATTTGACCCGGCCTTCATTTAGAAATAGGAGCTGCAAATAAAATCAATGAAAATGGTTGAATTCCATCATCCTTTCACAAAAATCTAGGGCACATCTCCCAAACTTGACCAGGGCACATCTCCTAAGTCTTTGAGGCAAAATTGCTCTCACACCAATTCTCAAGTTGACAAAAGATGTGAATTTGGTGCACACTAGTTTATTTATGGATACTGGGTGACTTGATGAGAAATTATTCATGGCTAATGCGCCTTCCTTGAGTAGAATAGGAAAGATAGCTTTCCTTCATTTTCCTTTTCTTGCTTTGCTTTCCTCCTTTTTCCTTTTCAAGTTGCCTTTCTACTTTCTGCTTTGGTTTTTTCTTCCTTTTCTTCTTTTTCTGAACTTTCCTTCTTTTATGACTTTTTTGCTTTCTGCCTTTGTGTTGATTTCTTCTTTATGCTACTTTTCTTGATTTGCTCCTCCTTTCTTTCCTTTTTCCTGATTTTCTAGATTTATGTATTTTCTCTTTGACTTATTCTCCAAGTCTCTCCTCAACCAACCTTATCCACTAATGCGCCCTAGTGGAGCATTATCCTAATTTATTCTACATAAAAATATTAAATACATAAAATTAAATAATCCATGTGCATAATTAAACTTAGGATAACATTTATTACATAGTCTAATTAATTATTTGCCTGGAAATTCCAAAATTAACCCCATGGTCATGAAGTTGTCTCCTCAACCCAAGGGATTGATTGGGTTAGGTACTTGTTCCACTGCTTATTGTTGAGGGGACATGACATACAATTTTCTAGTTACCAATGAAGAGAAGGTTTTTGCGTGGTTAACCCATAACCGTGGGTTTTGTGTGTTGACCCATAATTGTGATTACAATACATAACTGTGGGTTTTGTGCAATTTCCCCATAACAGTGGGTTTTGTGTGGTTGAACCATAACCATTGGTTTTTTGTGGTTGACCTGTAACTGTTATTACAATACATAGCTATGGGTTTTGTGTGGTTGCCCCATAACTGTGATTACATTACATAATTGTGGGTTTTGTGTGGTTTCCCCATAACCGTGGGTTTTGAATGGTTGACCCATAACCATGGTTTTTGTGTGGTTAACCCATAACCATGATTACAATAAGATTTAATAAAAGTCCAAAAATTGAAAAAATCATGATTTTTGGTGCAGTTGATGTCTTGTTGCAAATCCATTCATAGCTTCTGATGCAGATGATAAAATTGAATTTTGTTGAAGACCCATTTGAAATATCAAAGAGACTTTTCCAAGCATATAACATACTTACTTTATGGTGGCCCAGGGAGTGAGAAAATGTTTGTTGAAGCTCAAGAGATGCACGCACACTATTTTGGAGACATATGTTGCTTTAGTCTATGATATCTTTGAAACCATAAATCAAAATGAAAAAACCCAAAATAATCATTTTAGTTTATGGAAAGAACTTTCCAATGAGCTATGGTAGAGCCTTTGAAATGTTCTATGGATTCTGTAGCACTTGTTTAAAGTTCTTGTACGTGCGGCCGCATTGTGTACAAACATATGCTACTTCAAACAAGCATATCATAAACTAGGAAACAAAATGAAATTCCGTGAAATACCCATTTGAGATGAGGGAAAAAAATTTCAAATGAGATATGGTAGACCCTATGAAATGTCCTGTAGAGTGCACAAAATCCCTCTAAATATTTATGAGTGTAAGAGTTTTGAATGTAGAGGGCCAAGGGTTTGTAGAGAAGCATGGGATGTTGCAGAGGTTGTGGAACCTCCATGGGATGCATTGACACCCTATAAAATTATTGAAAATGTTGCATACCAATGGATTTATTAGATCCATGTATGGTTCTCTTTGTAATGGTGAACGAAGATCCGAGGGTAGAAAAATATTTGAACACGCAGTGAGCTTCAAACCCTTGTTCTGAATGCTAAGAGATGAGGAGAAGAGATATCCTCAAAGCTGAAGTGGACTATGGATCATATGTAATAAAGATACATCAGTGAGATATGGGTTATGAAAATCCTAGATAGAGAAACATAGAGTAAATATGCCACATGGAGGGTGAGGCTCAAATAGATTTCTTTGAGCCTCACCTTTGAAACTATACTAAGAAATACACTCAGAACTAATAACCCAATAATAACTCAATAAAATAAGAGAAATGTAGGATTCCAAAAATAATAGCTTGCTTTATTTATAAGGCATAAATCCCTTTATATAATATCATTACAATGTGCCTTAAAGCCATACCATGGATCAGATGCAAAATCCTACACTTGGACTAGTTAAGGGGGTGTTTTTGAGGAGATTCCAAATGGGACTAAAGGTTCAAAAACATCTGATCCAATGGAAAAAATATGTTCATTAACTCATAAAATAACTATAGATACCTTCATAAAATAAATTATGGAGCAAGATAACAAGTTAATATTGAAAACTGGAAAACTAGTCTAGTTTTGACCCCCAATGCACAAGGCTAGTTTTAGGATCTTGCAAGTGACTTAGGAAGAGATCGATTTATTAAATTAATGACTATAATGATTAAAATAATATGTAAAGTAACAGAATCAAGAAATATTAATATATTCTGAGGATCCATCAATGCATTTTACATTCAAACTACTTGAAAACCCAACGGGATGAGGATTTTACAAATGAGAAGAAGAGATAAATATAATGAGAGAAGGAATGGATTATTCACCCCTGTAGTAGATTCATGAAAAAAAGTAGAACCTTTTGGAGCTTATTGGGGTGCACCACAGTCACTAGATCTTCATAGAGTGCACATCGCCTCAAAGGTTCTCCTAACTAGTTGAGGTTCTGGTGTTGGAGCATTGCTTCACTATGCTCCTTCTTCATCAAATGAACTTCTCCAAGATGAAATATATTGCAAATAAGACCTGTAATATTAATTATTTGGATATAATAAAATCACTGAAGAATATTAGATATCCTCTTCCTCAATCACCAGTAGCTAGATCTCACGATCCTTCACTAGTTCAATAATGCAATGGGGAACATCACCCAAAGAAAGCTAGGGGAACATCACCGAAGCTAAGGGAGGCACATAGCTCTCAAGAATAAAATAAAAAACTATCAAAATATGTGAAATATATTTGTAATAGTCCTTTATAAACTTATCCTTCATAGTTGAGCTTATCTTCTTAGAACTTCAAATTGGAAGGGTCCTAGATGTTTCTTTGACAAGATAGCTTTGCTTTGGACCTACTTGTCCTCATGGATGCACCCTCATTGGATAAATTTATCCCCTTAATATTTTATGATTCCTTTTAGATGATTTATGATTTTGCTAAACTGGCCTTATCTTCAAAATCAAGAAAATTCGGCTTTGTTTATTTTATTCTACATTTATTGTTTTTCCTGCTTTTGTTTGCTTTACTGATTTTCTTGCTTTTGCCTACTTTCTACTTTGGGCCTTCTTTCCTTCCATATTTTTTCGAGGATAAATTATATGAGTTATCATTATCCAATGCATCCTCATTGATCCACCTAATCTCATGACACTTGATAAACAATTATTAAATAAATTAAATTAAATAAAAATGGAGGCCCACCATAGTTTATTAATTTCCTAAGTGACTATGGTCAAAATTTACCTCTTTATTCACTAATGAAAGTATTCCACTAGGATACATTGAGGTTCTAATGGTACTAGTGATGAGCCATGATGCATCTAATATGATCACGGGCACATTAATTCAATATGTGCAAAATTAAACAAAAACAATGGATAACTTGGAACAATTAACTAGATAGTTTGACTAGGATTTAGAAGGACAAACCCAAACATCACTAGACTCTCCCATTTTTCTTCCAAGATGGAGCTTAGGACCTACTAAGGCTATAAATAATATGACAACAAGGCCAATACTTCGACAATGGCACATTTATGGGTGCTTCATTCCTGGAAATATTTCCTTGGCAGAGCCAAGGCTATCAATGCATATTCCCCAAGGACTTCTGTGGAAACCCAAGGATTCTAGCGCTCATTGGAATTAATAATCTCTAAGATAGGGTAAATGGATTGTCCCACCCTGATACAAAAACTATGTAAATATTTAGACTCAAATTGACAGGGTTTGGAGGCCATAGATTCAAGTGCGCTATCTAGGACTACTCAAATAGGATATTTCCAAACAAATGCAAGTGACCCTAGAGGCCTATGAATCTCTGATCCATGTATTGGGATGGCTTCATCAGGGTCTTAATAACCTGAAACAACTCACATAATCAAAATTGGACATATAGAAGATGATTAACTACATTAAAATTGAAAACTAGTTAGATTTGACATTGTAACGAGCATAGGGTGAGTAAATCATTAACAATAACAATTTTATTGAATAACCAAGAGAAGCATGATATCATTAATTTGCAGAATAGTTCATAGAAATTATAGAGTTGTAATAATAGCAACAATCACTCACTAATATGTGCCCCTCCTTGGGAAAATATAAAGCACAATAGTAGGCACAATAAAAACCAGTACATTCACTCACTAAAGAACAATAGTGCACTCAACTAGAGAAGGTTTGGATCTGAAATAAAATGAAATGAACTACAATAAACTCAATGATAATGGTTTAATTCCATTCTCCTCAAACGCTAGCTGATCTCTCAACTAGACGGTGACAATAGGGGCACATATCCCAACTAATTGACAAGGGGCGCATCTCCCAAGTCTAGAGAAACTTCAAGCTCTCTATTTTGAATGATCATACTGACAAAATATGTGAAATGGAGTTGTAATCCTCCTTTTATAAACTTATCCTTCATAATAGATCTTATCTTCTTAGAAATTCGAATTGGAAGGGTCCTATATGTTTCCTTGATAAGCTAGCTTTGCTTTGGACCCACTTGTCCTCATGGATGTGCCCTCATTGGAT
This sequence comes from Larix kaempferi, assembly GCA_027924585.1. Lineage (NCBI taxonomy): Eukaryota > Viridiplantae > Streptophyta > Pinopsida > Pinales > Pinaceae > Larix > Larix kaempferi. Next base: position 2,979,509 of record BSBM01001229.1, read on the forward strand.
AAATTTATCCCCTAAATATTTTATGAGTCCTTTTAGCTTATTTATGCTTTTGCTAAACTGGACTTATCTAGAAAATCAAGAAAATTTTGCTTTGTTGATTTTACTATGCTTTTATTATTTTCCTTTTTTTCCCACTTTATTGATTTTCCTACTTTTGCTTGCTTTCTTCTTTTGTGGCTGCTTTCCTTCCATATTTTTTTGAGGACAACTCCTATGAGTTATCCTTATCCAATGCACCCTCCTTAATCCACCTAATCTAAGGACAAGTCATAAAAAATTATTAAATAAATTAAATTAAATAAAAATGGAGGCCCACCATAGTTTATTAATTTCGTAAGTGACTATGGTCAAAATTGACGTCTTTATTCACTAATGCAAGTATTCCACTAGGATCCATGGGGGTTCTAAAGGTCCTAGTGATGAACCATGATGCATCCAAAATAGGGACATTAAAAATAGACAATCGATAGAATTATTTCACGGTCATCTCTTTCTATCTTAGGTTTTACAGTTTCTTGAATAGAGAAATCATGTAGACAGTGGGAAGGAACTTGTCCTTCAAATTGGTGACTATTTTGTCCCAGGTTTTCACCTTATCTTTCTGCTTCCTTACTCTGTCATCTTGTACATTGTCCCACAACAATGAGGAATGACCCTTCAAATTTAGATAGGCAACCTTCACCCCTTTGGGGTCATCTTTCTGCCCCACGTCAAAATATTTCTCCACTTCTATGATTCAGTCGATTAATTATTCAGGGTTTAAGCTCCCTGAGTATGTAGAGACCTCCATATTCAATCTACCTTTAATATTTGATAATACCTTCAACAACTTGTCTCCTGGGTCTTCTTCATGCTCATACTCAGGAGCATGTTCTTCCTCTTCGACCCCCTCATCACTATGGTCGAGGGTATCAATACCTAGTCCCCTCTCCTGGGATTATTTCACAACAGCTAACTCGCTCTTCAGAATCCTCATGGTCCGAAAAAATTCCTCGAACATTTATTGGATGATCGTAACCACTGCGCCTCCACACGTCCTTCGTCCCCTACCACGGATGTTTACGCCCCTCTGAGCCATGGTCATAGATTCAACTGGCTATTCTCATACTACCCAATCACAACTGAGCCTTTGATCTTCTACAACTCTACCCAACAACAACTAAGGTTGATTTCCTCATCCAATCACAACTAGAATCACCACACATGATTACTTCTTGCGTTGATACCAACTGGTGCAAATGTAATTAGGTCATCTATGTATCAGTGTTACACAATGGAAACTATACACATAGACACAACAACACTAGGGTCACTAAGGATTATGGCTTTCAATTAAACATCGGAATAAACATAGGTTGTTACAACACTTATGATAAATACAGAGGCGTGAGGGATTCCTCATCCTTAGGTAATACCAATTCCCTCAGCAACATCGTTCTTGCCACTCCTCTTGGAACCAAAACAAATATTTATACTCGACCTCTTTGTTTAATTGGCTTGTCCTCCAAAAGCTTAAATTGCTTCCAGTCATGGTCAAACTTTATTACATACTGTAGGTGGGCCTCGTCATGAGGTGGCTCCACCTAGAATTTTGTAACTACCGCCATAACTGCTCATGCAACTTTTCCAACTACACTGCGTCTAGTTTCCTTAGAACTCTAATTGTCTTCGTCGATCATCATAACCGTCATCGTTGACTCTCGAATACTTTCATCTCCGGTCGACACCATTTTTGGTTGCTTCACGATATCACCTTGTCACCTCCCATCGGGCCATAGTCGGTTGGAATTTCCACGACGCCTTTTTTATCTCTTGTCGACTATTGCCCATTTTTCTAGAGGCATCTGAATGCCCTCCGGGCCTTCTTGTCGTCTACATTCGACTCCTTCTCTGTATAATTACTAAATAATTCAGATCCATAATAAAGTGTTAAAATGAATATGGTAAATCTTTTCTAAAAAATTTAAGAAAAAATTGCATCTCAAAGAATTTTGTTCCTTTAATAAATTTATAACTAAAATAAAAAATCTCTCTCTTTATATATATATAATTTTAAACAATAATAGATCTATCTTAAATATAAATTTAGCTATCTTGAAATATATATATATATATAAGCCCCACTTAATATCCTCACATAGTTAAGCTGAAGCTCAAGAAGGAGTTGTGAACCACAATGTGATATATATATATATATATATATATATATATATATATATATATTAATTACAATTAAATAATGTATATTTCGATTCCATAATTCAAACTATTTCAATCACTAAAAAATCATCATAATTGTTGTCATCATAGTGATCACCATCATCAACCAAAATTTAGTCATTATCAACGACCAAAAACAACGAGTATGTTATCACGATCATAATTTTACTTAAAAAACGGCGTGGAGTATCGTCCCATCTTCATATAGCTTGTCCAAATTATCTAAATTCCTTCAAACGAGTGTATCTGTGAAGTTCTTCAATTGTTTAATATAATTTTTAAAACACTCCCAAGCAAGTTTTCTTGTATTTAAATATATATTCTATTCATTTGAATTGTAACAGAGATGAAGCAACCCTAATCCAATTAGGTTTGGTTATACGGGAGATTCTGTCTTTGCTTATCCAATTAGGTTTGGTTTCATAATTCATAATTTAACTACTTCAAGTTTTATCTGTTTTACTATCGTTTCTGTAATTGTTTTTCTGCTTTGTTTATTTAAATATGATTGATATATAAAATAAAAATGAATAAAGCAGTATTAATATGAATATAATATAATAGCTAATAAATAGAGGTTTAAGATGTATTTATACTCTTAAATCATTATCAAAGTATATCTATATAATATAAATTGTTTTAAATATTTATAAAAATGTATAACTTTTCAATGGATTTTTTGTTTATTTTTTCAATTTTTTTTAATTTGATATATTTAAGTATTATAATAACAACTTTAATACATGTTTTAAATAAAAAAGTTGCATATTAGTATTAAAATTAGACATATATTGAAATATGATGATTGTTTTTATTATTTATTAAGATTTTTTTTCTCATGTCTTTATAAAGGTAAGGAGTCTTTTGTTTTTTTAACAATTTTATTTTTGTGCATTTTTTTTTTTAAGTACTCATAAATAATCAATTAGTTAAATTGTTAGAAAAATTAGTATTGTAACAAATATTTTGAAAATAAGTAAATATAGATTTATTAAGTTTAAATGAAATTGACATTTTTTAAATTGAAATTGATATTTTCAATATTAAAATTTACATTTTTAAAATTTTAGAATTGATTTTCACACTTTAAAATAAATGAATTATAATATTTAGAATACAAAAAAACTAAGAATAAACATAATTTTCTTTTAATACTATACGAACATAACCATATTAATAATAATATGGTTGACATCTGCATTATTATTCATTTTCCCATCTTAATGTAGCTATAAACATATTATTATTAATATGATTATAGCGTAATAATATGGTTGACATCTGCATTATTATTCATTTTCCTACCTTAATGCAACTATCAACCATATTATTATTAATATGGTTATAGGGCCAACTTTCAAGCAATAAAACTGTTATTATATTAACATTCAATCTAAATACAATTTAATAAAATTAATTATGCTTTTTTGTATATAGATAGATAGATACTTTAATACAAAAATTATTATGTTAATATATATATATATATATATGATTTAAAAACCATAGTATGGTTTACATATTAGTTAATAATATTATTATTTTTAATAATATAAAACATAATACAAGTTATCTTTTTTAACTATGTTTAAATATTAATAGATTATGAAATATAGATACTCTAATTGCTTTTATTTGTATTATAGATTTTAATTTTAGAGTATTTTAAAAAATAGCATTATTAACATTATACATATTTTTCTTTAGTTCAAATACAAAAATAAATAAGAAAAGTAATTTTTTTATAATACAAATTTAAAAAAAAATTCTTTATCTATATCAAATTTCTCCATTAAAAAAATAAAAAATAATGTATGAAATAATCAACATTTAATACTTATTTCACCTTGATATTAATTATATTCACATTCGTGAGATGTAGAATAGTTGGTGGTGGGTAATGAGTTAAGACACTCCTAAGTTGAATGGTGGTCGGTTCAAAATCTCGCGGATACCAAAAATCCATCCATGTTAAGGGTTGGTGGGGTTGGTGTGGTCCAAGTTTGGTGCGATCCCTGGGTGATTTTAACCACTTAGATGCCCCTAATTTGTGGTTTCTTATCCAAAGGAAAACCTTGTAAGGGGTGCCACTTGCTAACAAAAACAAGATATTAATTATATTCACATCTAAATTATTAATTGTCTTGTTCACTTCTATCTACAATAAAAGTGAAATTTATAATCATATATGGAAAATAGCTCTATACCTTCAAACTATTTTATTATAGAACTCTTCAATAAATTAATTATCATAAAATTTAATATTAATTATTATTTTATGATTTCTATAATGTATTCCCTCACCTCCACTTCCACTAAAATGAAAATCCGTTCTAAATGGTATTTTCTCCCTTACATTTTGTTGCTTTGAATGGTATCTACTCCCTTCCGAGATGATTATCAAAAGGGAAAAAGGTTCATACTTCTTCTAGGTTTTGCATTCTGATCATTGGTGCAAAAGGATGACAAATCTCATGTCAAAGTTCTCTAAAATTTCTATTGAGCATATTTACAATAATTTGAATATGGAGGCTGATTATCTTTCAAATAAATTTTTGGACCTTCTTGAGGGTTCTTTTTTCTTTCAAGAAGTAATTAAAGGAGTGGTGATCTTTGAAGGCTCTGTCGTGATTATTAGTTGACTTCTATGTTTCGACGATTGTTGACTAGGTTTGGCTGAGTTTTGTCAAGCTTCATGAGTTTGAATAGTTGAATTTTTGGATCAATCCTATGTCTAGGTATGTTTTGGATCAATATTCTGCAATTTTCTAGTTTGGGTCTTTTTTGAATACTTGAACTAGTTTATGAAAAGTGATATAAGACATTTAATTTCTTTGATTGCTCGGAATACCAAGAAAAGTGGTTTTCTCCTTTGAAAAAAACTATTTTATCATACAATTATTCAGTGTATGAATTATCATAATAGTTAATGCACTCCTCAACTATTAGCATGTTATGTTTTTATATAGATAGTTAATATATTATATTAATGCGAATTGTATCATAGTGTGTATGACCAAGTCCATAGGTTGAGCAAGAATTCATGTGGATGCATAGCCATAGATATTCGAGGATCGTGAGAGTGATTCCTTCCACATTCAAGTGTACTTTCAAGAGAATATCTACCACATTGGAGGAATGATCCAAACAAAGAATCTAGACTTAGTCCATTCATGCCAAAAAAAGAGTGTGGAAAATATTAGTATTTTAGAGAATGTACAAGTTGATCGGGTCCATTGAAGTCCTAAGAAATATTTATATTTGAAGCTTTGTTTCCCATTGAGATTATTCATGTGGTCACTATCTTGTTATCAAAACTGTGATAGATAATGTGTATGTAATTCGTAGCTTGCGGGATGTGTGTTGCTCCATATAAAGGTTTGTTTTGATAATTCATAGAAACTACTTCAAGCTTTTGTTTTGTAATACATTTCTCACTACTGCTTCTATGATTGCTTTTTTACTGCTTCTATGATTTCTTTTTTAGTTTTCTTCAATTGAGTGAGGTCTCACATGAAATTTTTAGCTATATCAATGGCATAAATCCTCAAGAAAGGAAGCGAATACATAGCTTTTATCGTCTCTACTGCGTGTTTGTGCTTCTACATGTTTTAATTTTGGACCACACATCATCTAGAGCTGCAAAAATGTATAGCTCTTGAGGTTTAGGGTCAAACTTTTGGCATCTCACTTCTTGTTTTTAATAACCATAGTTTTTTCTTTAAGCATTTGCTGGTCTCTGAGTTAATAATTTGGTGACAAATTTTGGCTTCATAGTTTATAGCTATACATTAGTTTCTATGACTTTGTTGTATATGCTAAAAATATTTGAAAGCCTTAGTTGCGAAAGTTCACAAAACCTTGATCTATTTGGACTTCTAGCATCCTTCTCTCTCATGAATTTTATTGACCCAATGTTTGCTTCATGATTATCTTTTTTACTTGATCCATAGTTTCAATTTTGTTGGAGGCATTTACCAATTCACTAATGAATAAATTCTTGATGTCCATTATCTATGTTAAAGTCTTGTGCAAGCATGGGAAACAATTTTAATGGGTGTGTTTGTTGGATAGGAAGGGGTACATACACATGAAACAGATACTGAGATCAAAATAAAAATAATTCATAGATACAACTGATATAATATTTAGTAACAATCTCTTCTATCTCTTCTCCATTAACGAGTAAAAAAATATCTAATACAAATGAAATTATCATGCTTCATACATATAAGAAATTCTAAACTAGTTTGGGAAGTTTCTTGCATTAACTGAACTACCTAACTCTATTTAACACTATCACATCTATTGTCAAAAGGTACACCAAGCAGCTTACTTCTTTCAGAATTACATTATTAGTTTACTTCGTTTAAAGGGAGAAATTAATCCTTATTACACTCCACCTTAATTTATATCTTATGGATTTCATGGTGGCATGTCCCCAGACACCTCGGTTCCCTTTAGAGGCAATGGGAGACAACCCTTGAATCACCTGCTAGTTTTTTTCTTCTTTTTCCAATCAATTCCAAAGGTTATGCAACTCTGCACCCACAGAGATCTTTGATTCACAATCCACAATCCACAATCCACAAACTGCAATGCAGAATTTAGAAAGGCGGAACCACAATTCACCGTTTCACCAAAACATCCCTCTGAATTCCGCAATCCACAATGCGGGATTTGGAAGTTGGAACACCAAATTTCTACTCTGAAGAAATATCCTCTCTGACTTCCACAATCTACAATCCGCTTTGCAGAAATTAGAAATTGGAACGCAAAATTCCACCGCTACAGAAAAATTCACTTCCAACTTCCACAATCTGCAATGAGGAACTCAGAAATTGGAATGCCTACATTACAACCTCAGAAATTTTACCTTTCCTACTTTCACAATCTGTAGTCCGCATGCGGAACTTGGAAGTTAGAACCACCAATTTGCAACTCCGAAAATTTTACCTTTCTGACTTTCGCAATCCACATGCGGAACTCGAAAGTTGGAACTCCCATTTCACAACCCATTGAAAACACCTTTTTGACTTCTGCAATCCGCATGTAGGTTTGGAAAGTCAAAAGCTCCAACTGCCCAACTTATCCAGCCCATAACTTCTTCATCCTAAGTCGATTTTGGGCAAGTCTGGTACCATTGGAAAGCTATTAGATAGAAATATGCATCTGCAGGGTCTTCATCCAAAATTGAGGACTTTGTTCCTGCCCTTATTCAACTCCAAATATGGCATTAAACCCCATCTAAACCTATTTCACCATTTTGCAAGAAGCTCTGCTCCACTCTATCATGTCTCTTCCCCTCCTCTAATCCGTAGAAGAGCCATGAACACCACAGGGGTGTGTCTATTCCTTTGCCCACAACCATGAATGAAGTATTATGCACCTCCTGTCCTTGCACTTAGTCCTATTTATCAAAGAACCATTCAATACTTAGCCTTATTCATCAAGGCATAGAATTCATGTAAATAAAAGTACATGGTGCATGCATATACTCAATAACTATAGTTGAAGGAAGCATTATTCACACACAATGTCATTTCCCGAAATTTCCAAAAATTTTAAAATTTTTAATATAACAATAAATGTTATTTAATTTGCATTCCTGGACCTGTTTATTTTAATTAACTGATCATGATCTTGTTTAAAAGATTGTGTCATATTACTGATGTGAGTTTTTTATTTCAGTTATTGATTTTCTTTGTTCTTAACTTCAAAGGGAGAACTAGCCATAACTGACTGGCTTACTTAGCTTACAAGCTAATGCATAATTCGTCTTTTGTTCACAGGTACACAGGTAAAGTATGGATCACTGTAAATTAATTTTTATAAGCATTAAGTTCTTTTCCCTGCACTACAAAGATCAGAGAAGATTTAAATATTATTACCGATTGTCGCGTGTAAGACGGTAGAGTTCTTTTCCTATAATCCTCATGAAATTTATGCTTGATATATAGTTGATAGTCTGCATGACCTGATTTCTCTTATTCTGGATAGTATCAGTAGGCGTTTCGATGAATTACAATCTCTAAGACATATTCATTGCGTTATGATCATGACTCTTTGTTAATGCTGTATACTATCACTGGAACAAGTTGTTTGTAATATTTTCATTGTATGCATGACGTAGCGTTAGCTTTATGTGATATTCTGTCAACTATTAGCTGTGACTACGGCTGTGATCACTTACTATTTGCATGATGTTGGAGCTGTGATAACTATAGCGATATACTATTATATTCTTTTATAATTTATGACCCATTGTCTACTTAGTAATTTTTATGATTTCACCAAGTTTAACTCATGCCAAAATCTTTGTTCCTTGTTTTTAATCTACGTTCAAAGTATGGGGTTATAAATGATTTTATATCACTACATCACAAGACTATAGGTTATTATCCTCATCTTTGATTGTTAACAATGGTGATGGAAGAATTATGGTAATAAGATCTTATATAACAACGATGTATTCAATTATATTGCCAAGGTAATATTTAGAATGTTATAACTATGAGGAACTCTCTTTTGAAGTTGACTTCATCACTTTTAAATGATTGTAGGAGATATATAATATGTACCTTAGGAACTAACGATGGCTTGGTTTCAAGACATACACTATGCGATGATTGTGTCCCAATCATAGTGAATGTTCATACTATGAGTAAGACTTTTATCCATGCAATGATATAAATTTGATGAACAATAATTCGAACTGCAGCTGGACTATAGGAAGTCGACCCATGGTAAGTTGATAATTTAAAGGGCTACGTGGATGGCTCTCATCCTTGTATTTGGTGATATATAAGCCTGTCCGAAACCCTTACCTGGTCATTTTCTCTGCCTTCGGGCTCGGGTTGTAAGAGAGAAACCCTTCATGTCTGAGTTTGTTCAGTAGGGCACTGTAAATTGTAAATTTCTTATGGCTATGGTCATGTAGTTTAACCCTCGTATTGTTTATAGTCTGTAAGCTCCTCGTGTGGTTTATAAGTCTGTAGACTCTGCTACAGGCGTCTTCTACAAATCAATGGGCATCTTGGTTATCGTTTGCTGTCACTATGTTTTTAAGTCGCATGCTACTTATAGTCTTACACCATTGCTCGTGTGATTTAGAGTCAGGGTTTTCCTATTGTCTTTATCCATGAGGTGGTCATGTAATGGGGTTTTTAATCGTGCTCCCCAAACTGGTTCATCCACAGCTTAAGGGTTTGTACAGTATGTTACCTATCCCGGCTATCAATGGAGATGAAACTTGAAGTCTATCTTGCTCACCCTTCTGACGAATATAATGAGGTTCTTCTAACTGGCTCAACTCGTGGCTACCAGGTTATTCACTGGGTTTTCTTCCTCCGACAGTTGCTGGTAAGTATTATCAATGGTTTCGTAGATTTCAGTTGAAAAGAATTGTTTATATTTAAAATAAATGTTGACACTACTTCGTCAACTTGTAATATGCAGGTTTTAACCTCTCCTGAAGGTGTACGAGACTTCATCTCTAGCGCTGGCTCCTCCGGGTAAGCCTGGTTATACCATGGCTGTGTCTCCCTTTGATAGTTTTGTTTTGCTAGGGTTGTGTCTGAAAGACCTCCCTTGTAACTGGTTGTTGTCGTGTTTGTGGACATGATTGTGGTAATATGTAATCTTTGGATTTGCTAGCAGTAGCTAGGGTTTGTACACCCGGTCATGATTTCGATAAACAAGCTACGGCTCGGTCTGTCATGACGGCCTTGGGTCCTTTTATTTATCATTGTATTTCTGAATGTATAGGGTTTTACCCACCCTGTAGAATTTAAATAGATACTGTAATGTTGGCCTACCAAGTGGCCATGTATTATCTGTGTTTTTCTTAATGAACACACTGTTTAGTTATAGGATTGTTTTAAGTTTCTCGGTTGCCTTCAGAGAATGATACCGCGGCTGTAGGTGATAGCAATGTATTTGTTCTCTGCGTTTTCTTTGGTTTTGGGTGTTAAATGATAGTGATGGGGTTCACTATCCCTTACTGTGATAGACAAATACTATGTTGTTAACCCTGGCGATTTGGGGTTCTCTCCCAGGTTAAAATATATAAGAAAATCTGAAAAGTGTTTAAATTCTGTTGTGGCTGGAAACGAGTTGTAAAAATTTGGTTTTATGTTTACATACAATAACAATCGTCTCCTTGTTATTAGTTAATAGTAGGGTTTGAGTTTAAAAGCCCACAATGGCTGGGTTCAAATGATAACTCTATTTTAATGGGTACATCGTTCCCGGGTTAGATTATCATACAAAATAAAAGAGTTTGAAATAGAATTTATTATAAAAAAATTTATAATTATTTACCGTTCCTGTTTGATGAAAACTAAGGCTACGGCCATAGATGGACTGTTGTAACCTTTTCATTGCTATTTCTTTTGTATTAAACAAAGTCAGACGAGATAAGAACAAATTCTCAGAAACTACGGCGATGATTTACTGTTGATTTTTATGGTTTTCATTTGTGGAGAAATGTGGAACAAACGTAATGTAATGAGGAGATAGCTCGATGATGAGCAAACACATTTTTGCTGTGAGTTTTAGTTTCATTGTGTATTTAAATATTATGTTTGCCTTTACTAGGACTTATGATTATGTAAAATCTTGGGGTAATGTAGTTTGAGTGAACACGCATTTGTAATTTGTTTTAGTTACCTGTCTGGTTAATTGTACAACTCTTCAATGTTTACATGTTTGCCAGTAATTTCGAGCACCCTGTGGTCTAATCCTAAAACACAGTAATTGAATTTAGTCATAATATGACTCAGTAGTTAAAAGCTAGTTACTGTTGGTAGTTAAGGGAACAAAAGAAAGATTTTATATGGGAACTCGATAGGGAACTGTAAGCTGTTCTGTGGTTTCGTTTTTATGGATTTAACAGCTAGGTTTTCAACTAACGAACAACTCTAAAAATTGAGAACTGGGTAATAGAGTTTAAACCTGTTAACTATTTAAGGAAGAGATTCACTGTGACTATATAGTTTTCTATGATTCTGTTCCTATTGTTTGTTTTTAATAAGTGTATTTACAGGAATAGATACTGTATAAATAATCTATATATATTTATTTAACTAATAAAATAAATTAATGTAAAATCACCATAGTATTCTATTACTGTAATAATAACAAACATATTATGTATAAAACAAATACTCTATCTGTGTGAATAATAGGGAAATTCTAAGATATATCAGTTCTGCAAATTCTATCAAATGACAATACAGAGAGGCTAACTTTACTGAAATAAATACTGTTTAAACACAGATGAGATAGTCCATTCTACATTTAAATTTAATCAAATAACAGCAGGAAAAGTGGCAGAACCTGTATCAATGGTAGACAATAACAGCAGTGGGAGGCTGTTCTTCCCTACCAATTCCTGGAGAGTGCCTAGACAACACTTCTCAGGACCCCCAAGCTTGCTCTGGTCTAACTGGCTGGAACTGGGTACAGCCAACAATTCCCTCAGCCAAAGCAGCTACACTGGAACCAAGTTACTGCAGCTTCCTATCTCAAAACACTTCCTTACTGTTTTTCCCTCTTCCTCAATGGGACTCCTGAATAGCATTCACCTGAATGTATTCTCCCTCTAGAACAATGTTGAACCCCCAGCTCAGTTCATTGAGTACTATTTAAAAGATTGCCTAGGTCTTAGTTGGGTTAACTGTCATTAATGAGCCACCTGCTCAGATTCCACTTTCTTGGGGAATCATGACCCCAAAATATAGGGAGGTTTCCACCTGCAACTCAGGAAGTGTTTGAGGATGCTGCCACTTGTCTTTTGTCTTTCCACCTAGTTCCATCCACCAGTTAGACCAGTAACCTCTTTTAACAGCTCTCCCATGTTGTTGTCTCCACAATTTATTTATTAATAATAAAATATTCAGAATTTACATTCCATTTCTGGTGACTCTGCTGAGTCATCAATTCCTACTTAGCATTAAATTTAACATAATGTCTCAGGAATATTAATAAAATAATTACATTATTTTTGCAAAATTGGGGTATGTGACACACAATGTATCATGCAGAGTCTTATCCTCATTCCTCAAGCATAAGTACATATGAGTACCAATATAAGGATGAAGGTGTGCAGAAGTATTGAGAAATAACATACATAGCAAAAACTAAACATGATGCATAGACATTCATCCCTATTACTCGGTGAATAATACATGGTAATTGGAAACACCTGTGGGCATATTCCTACTCAATTAAATATAGTGAAATGAGATCTTATGCACACACAAATATGCCATGCACTCAGCATATCAATAACATAGACAACATAATTGAACACAATTCATAGTAAACCAACCTCATCACTCATCTAGATCAAATCATACATTCTAACATAAATAAACACAAATGCACAGATGTAAAATGAACATAATTCAAGCATAGGGAACACTTATATTTGATTGAAATCCCCAAGAAAACTGGATATGGACTGCAACATTCCAACCCAACCATAGGTCTCTACCCAGCCTGTATTATTTCATCACTCGGAGACCACCCCCGAGCTGGGGATATGTATCCACTAAGGAGTAACACTCAAGATCACTCACAACCTTGGTTTCACACAACCACCATGCCAAGTGAGCACAGAACTAGGTTTATCAAGCATGCACAAAAACATAGGAGTTGTTCTTTCTTCCACTCTGTCCTATCACTGCATTCTCGGTTATCTAATCTACGTATTTCTTCATCTTTCTTCCAAAATTCCCAGTATCTTTCTCTCTTTTCATTTTTATTGAGGGTTACCCCCTTCGATTTTCCTTTCACCTCTAGTTTCTTGGGTGTTTTGGCCACTCTGTCAACGTGTCTTCTTCTAGAATCGCGAGCCTTTCTCTGCCTTCACTGTTGGGTTTTGTAATGCATGGATATTGATCCTTGTCGCTCCATGATCCCACAACCCCCTCACCTCTCCCTAGTGTATACGCATATCCCTCTCATTTAGTTGCATCCATAACCAGCCCCTTGGTTTTTCATTACATGATATGTATTCACATCATTTACAATTTCCATGTCTCACTAGCACATGGGTAGCATAGTACCAATTAAATGCCTCTAGAAGGCTACACATTCACTAGCAGGGCCTTGGCCTTGAGCTCCATGCTAGGAATCATACATCACATGCTTACAATATTTACATTACAGCCGAAATATCCTAAGGGTCAAAACGAGGGACATTACACCCCCCTCCCCTTAGAATAACACCGTCCTCAGTGTTCCAATACTTAGGAAAACATACACATGTCAAGAATTTACAAAATGTTGTAGGTCTATCCTTCACTTCATATTTTACTTTGAGCTTTTAGGACCCAGTCCTTTGGCTTCCACAAGCTGCTCTTGCTAGTTTTGATCTTCCATCTCTGTAGGTGGGCATTTCTCCATAGCAATACTTTCCTTCTCTTTACCTTCCAGTTGATCCATAAGTATGGAAACTTCATGGATGATATCTTTCTTGTTATCTTTTTGGTCTGATTCCCTGGTCAATGTGTACAACTAGCTCTCACTTGGTTCACTAGAAACCTTGGATAGTAATAGCTGTAACTAATTGCTTTAATTTTCACCTGTGAAATTCATCATTGCAAGCTGGTTAGGCCAAGCATATCATAAGCATTAATATCGGTCAATTACTTCTCCAATTGACATGTAAAGTTCATGCTTTACCCATGAGACTTCCATACATTTCATGCTTTCCGAACATATGCATGAAATCATTCATGTTCATCCTTTCACAAGGAATTAACTATTTCACAATTTGTTTCAAGCAAATAAACAGAATCTACTTTCATCCATAACATGCATTCAACAATTTTTTTGTTTCTAAATTACATCAATAAAAAGGAAAGAGAAGAGTAATATTTTTCCCCCTCTTAATCTTGATCCACTTCAGAGATCCACCACCATTGTGGTTCCATGCTCCTTGGTCTGTTTCACTTCAAATGTCAATGCTTGAACCACCCTTTCTTTTTTTGGTGATGACACTTAGTGTCTAAGGTCTATCCAAGGCCTCTCAACTAGGGAACCCTTCCCCATGATTTTTCCTACAGAAACTTTGGCTACTAGGACCCACACAAGTCCATTAGCACCATCTTCCTTTGTTTCTCATACTGAGCTTTCTAGGAGAGTCACATGTCCACATGCATCCTTAGGATGCCCTCAAATTTCTTGCTTTCCGCAATGACCTGGGTTTCAACAAAGAAACAACAATGTATCAACTTGGTTTTGATAATACTTGTACATGAAATTTTCATTATTCAAAATGAGAAATAGATGATAATTGAATACTTATCTGTATTGGATATTTCCTCATTGTTCCACGATTCCTTCTTTTCTTTACAAGCTTTGGATCACTTGTGGAATGAATGTTTGGCCAACACATAAGCTGCTCCATAACATCAAAATAGTAAATTCCAAGCTAGTACACTGACTAGTCTATCGGGAAGTGATGGTTCCAAAATAGTCCCATACGTGGTTTTCCCTCTCCATTGCCAATCCAAAACTTTCGTCTGGGTCAACAAGCCAATGGAAGGAAACTGCACCATGACCATTTCCAGGTCAAGGGATCTACTACATATAGGCATCTCCTGGGGTTTCCATTCATCCTCTTCACCCACCTCACTGCTAGACCAAAATATATTGTATGCCTTTACTAATATCACCACGACATCCCTTCACAACAACCCCTCACAACAACCCTTCACACACACAACAACCCTTCACTTTGATTCTTTAGTGTGCAACATCGAATTGCATATGTTTAAGCTGACAACACAAGATGGATAAGTAATCTCATTAGTATTGCTGTTATAAAATCATAAAAATATTCCATAACATTCACTATCTAATATTGAAACACCAGGAATGCGTCCATTCCTTTAGGGTGTAGTCAATATTGACAACCCTAACACAACCCAGCACTAGAAAGGTTTGCACCCCTTTCTGATGTGAGCCATGTAGGCCCTGTTGATGCCCCGAAATCTGCAGCACCAGTAGTTAGGTATTCTCCTCGGTAAGCAAGCCCAATTAGATCGCTCACCGTTTGGTGTGGGGAATCTGTCCAGTTAACAACCCAACTACCGTATAAGATTTAAAGATTTGTTTTCATTGGTTGCAGCCCAATCCACCATTTATGTATTTTATGTTTAAAGATGATATGCAAGTGCTCTATCTAAATGCATATTATTGAAACAAATCTGATCTAAAACTATTTAAACTAATTAATCTATCCCTGTAAGGAGAAAATCTGAGATATGAGTAATATACTGGAAATGTACCTAAGAATCTCACAGATAGTTGTTCTAATATCATAAGCACATTTACAGCAGAATATAAAAGATAACAAGCATAGCTTTGATGTAATTAAAACATTCCATTACCCATTTAACACATAATTGTTTGCACAAGAAAATGAGAGCATTCACAACCAAGAAATAATTCAGAACAGTTAAGAACGATCTCACAATATATGCATGAATGGTGTAGAAATAATTCGATAGACATTCAACACATTCTCATGCAAGAACGCAGTGCTCTTTTCCCAGGAAAAATAGATCCTCTTTATGAATGCAGCAAAGTAGTTCATGTACAAAACAAATTAGTACTTTCACCTGCCAAACGTCCTCTTCTTCTATTCTATTCCTCTATTTATAACTTTACAAAATTGTCTCTTTTCATACCCTAACCCTAGGGAATCCCAAAAGTTTGTCCTTTAGTGCTCATATAAAACAAAATTAGTTTCCAGCTATTTTTTATGTTTATACAATAAATCAGCCTCCAACTGTCTTTAATATTTGATTATGCATATAATGTCAAAATTAGCATTTAGCTAGCATTTCTGTCTCAGGTGGCTTTTCTCCCTCAGCTAGTTTATCCACCTTAGCTGGACTTTCCTTCTCAGCTATGTAACTGGCCCACATGCCCGTTTTTCTTAAGATTATGTTGTTGTGTACTAGAGTCATCATCTTTCAAGATATTTCATGCTTAGGAATTTCTATTTCAATGGCTCTTACTCCTGCTGCTGTGGCCTGGGGATATCCTATAGAAAATATGCATGGATGGAAGCTTTCCCAATGAACCGTTGGAGATCTTTAGATGTTAGGAAATCTATTTTTTGTATGTAGTCTAACTCCGTGCTCAACTCGCTATGCAGCTCTGAGAGGCGTTGGTCTTTGTCAGGGAAATATTCTATGGTCTGAGGAATAACCATCTGGCACTTCTCGTGGGATTCATGAATCTTTTGGTAGAGATCGGTACACCGCCCGATGGTTTTTCGAATCCCCACATTTACTTTAATACCCCAACTTCTGCAGAATTCACTGAGCCCCAAATCCAACTGATAATCAGCCAAGGACTTGAGAGGTAAGTTTCCAGGGAATCCTGATTTCCCTTCCCTCCATTTATTTTGTTTTCTGATATCTTCTATGATGCGCTTGCACTTCTTCCTGAGTCTTAAGGCTTCGGCATCGATCTCTTTCATTCTTGAAATTTTCGCCTTCATCTTGCTAACTTCTACGGTAATGAGCTCTTGTGACAATAGATTTTCTTTAGAATGTCACAGGCTTGCTCACGGAATGGGGTTAGGTCCCGTTTCCTACCTTTTGCAAGCTAAAGTTCCCCTAACACCAACTCCTTTTCCTTATTCAACTCTTCACTTCAGCCCTTAGTTCCTCAACTTGTTGGCTAGCAGCTGCGTGATCAGATTCTAACTAAGCAGCTCGGGTTTCAACGTCATTCTTCTCACCTTTTAGTATCATTAGATGTATTGCCAATGCTTCTTTTTCTTCATCTGTATTTTGGTACTCTCTAATCATTCTTCCTTTCTCTGATAAGAGGACGTCATATTTCTTCTTCCATTTTTCTCCATCTGCTCGCTCCTTTATCATATTAGTCTTTAATTTGTGCACCTTCTGTTTTCCCAACTCGATCTCATTTTTCAATTTGTGGACGTTGACCTCACTTTCTTAGGCAAGAATTATGTTGATGGATGCTATGAACCCAGGGTCACTCTGCGTACCTTGCACAACGGTGCTTTCCTTTCTAATGATGATGTCTAGTTGGAAGGCCATTTTCATTCTTTTCTCCATCTTTCTCACAATAGCTTTCCTTTTCCTATTGAAGACGATTGTGTCCAGTTGAGCCACGATGTGCTTCTTTGATGGAGTAAAAGGTATTAGCGGCAGCTCTCCTATAGGGAAGTGGATTCCCATGGTTATTTCTTGAGATACTTGGGATGAGTCTATGTCCATGGCCAGCATGGTTGGACTTCCTACCTCCACAACCTTCTTGGACTTCTCCTCTTTTTCTTTCTTATTCTGATACTCAGTTGCTTCCTTATCTACCTTCTCTTTCATCTCTTGCTATTGATGTTTATGTAACTTTGGAATGTATTTCATCCATGTATTTCATTTATATATTATTGTACTCCTATAGAGATGTGTCATTCCTCTATACATAAGTGTTGTCATGCGTATTGACAAGTGTCGCAAGTGTGTGAACTTGCCGATGGGTTATTAGACCACCATGTGTGGGGTCAGCCCTGATTGATGTAATATATGGTTGATGTACCTAGCTAGACAAGTCGGCCCCATAAGGTCACTGGGAAAATAGGACAAGTATAAATAGAGATCGGGAGATCTCTATTTGGATCACTCAGAAACTCATTCTTCCTTCACTCGGAAAGTGGTGCACATGTGAGGAGGAGGATCATCTGCTACTAGGTGACTATCTCTGTGTATTTTGGTTGTACTTTGGTTGAGCCATTGCTCTCTCTCTATCTCTGAGGAAGTTGCAGGGTTTTTCACCTTAGGGTTTTCCCCATGGAAACTCTGTGTCTCTTGTCTCTCATGATTTTGCTTCTTGTGATTATTGACATGCTTGTTATGATTGATATGCATTGATATACTGTACATGTTATTCTCTCAGTAAAGATCCTAGAGTATTGTGAATTAATGCTCAAAATTTAACATGGTATCAGAGCTAACCTGAGAAGAAGACATTGTGCAGTGACGAAAACCAAGGGTTTCTTGTTTATTGGGTTTCTCTCCTCAGAGTTTGGAAAATCAGTATAGTAGATTGACTCTACTCATCAAGGCGAATCTATCTGTCCAATCAAAATTCAATTCTGAGCATTTTCAGATTTGGCCCTAAAAATTAGGGTTTCCACAAAATAGGAATTTCTGGTATCTGAAGACATAGCTAGAAGCTACTTGCCAAAATCGAAGTTTAGAGCTTTGGATCAAGATTTTTGGCTGGGTAGATCTCCGGGAAACTCAAACCCTAATTCAGGGTCCTCCTTAGTGAACCCGAGAAGACTAAAAGGCATTTCTGAAGGGTGAAGCTTCGCAGATATCAAATTCTGAATACACCAAGCTGATCAGATCATCAAGGCACATCTTTCTGTCCTTTTAGAAAGTTGAAATTCACTTTTTGAATTTTTAGGGTTTTTTCGACAAACCCTAATTCGGGACCAGATCCAGTTTTTCAACAAAACAAGTGGTAATACATAAATCTCTTCTATTTCCATTTGAAGTACTCTTTAAGATGTCTCACCACACCAAGCTTGAGGATAAGCTTGAAGGGGCTGACAGCTTCCGAGCCTAGAAGTATAGGATTGGGTTAATCCTGGAAGAAAATGAATTGGACTCCTACATCAGCTCTAAGGTCCCTATCCTAGAGGATGAAGAGGCTAAGGTATTGCATAAGAAGAACTTGGTCAAGGCAAAGAGAATTATTGCTGATTCTATCAAATACCATATCATACCACATGTGTCATCTCTAAAGACACCCAAGGAGATGTTTGACTCCCTAACCAAGCTATTTGAAGGAAAGAACATAAATCGGAATATGAATCTGTGGAATCAATTGAAAGGGGTCAAGATGTTGAATGGAGAGACCATTCAATCTTACTTCTACAAGGTCTCTCAGATCAAGGAACAACTTGAAGCTGTGGATGAAGTAGTGGACAATGGTGAAGTTGTTATGACCACTCTGAATGGCCTACCTAGGTCATGGGACTCCTTTATTCAAGGAATCCGTGCAAGAAAGAAATTGATCTCCTTCAGTAAGCTGTGGGAATAATGCTCTCAAGAAGAATCTAGGCTTGTAGCTCGAGAAGAAAAGATGGGAGGTGAATATCAAGCTCTCGCAGCTCACACCAAAAGAAGCAAGCCCAAGAAGGAGCATTCTCACTACAAGAGATCCTATCACAACCAACAAAAGAATAAGAAGGATATAAGATGTTTCACATGCAATGAGAAGGGTCACTTTGCTTCAGAATGTCCCAAGAACAAAAAGGATAACAACAACTCCAGCAAGAAGAAGAAGGGAAGCAAAAGAAAGTTTCATTCTCATGCTTCTGAAGATGATGAACCTCCAAAGAAGAAGGCTAGGGTAGAAAGTGATGATGACTCATCAAGTGAAGAAGAGTATGTTCTAATCTCTGCTCTCACAGGTACTATCTCTCATGGTTGTAATGATTGGTTAATTGATAGTGGGGCTTCCAAACACATGACTGGGTTTAAAGAATCTTTTGTAAATCTATCTGAATATGAATCACCCCATAAAGTGAAAGTTGGGGGTGACTATCAATACCCCATCAAAGGAAGTGGTGAAGCCTCCTACAACCTAGATTTTGGAAAGTCTTTGAAGATGAAAGAAGTTCTTTATGTACCTGAGCTCAAGAAGAATCTTCTCTCCATCTCTGCATTGGATGCAAAAGGCATGAGGGTTGCATTTGTAGATGGCCAAGTTCTGATGTGGCCAAAGGGTAAAACTATTGATGATGCAATGGTGATTGGAGAGCAAGAGGGAGGATTGTATAAATTGAAGGGACAACTTGAACATGCCATGGTGCATGATTCCATGAAGCCAAGTGAACTTTGGCATAGAAGACTTGCACATATGCACTATCGAGCATTACTAATTGCAACTAAGGTTGTAGAAGGTCTTCCTAAAATTAAGACCAAGTATGAAGGTGTTTTCAAAGGATGTGCAAAATAAAAGAACATTAAGAAGGCATTTCCAAGCAGTGAAAGCAAGGAAAAAGGTATCCTGGAAATCATCCACTTCGATGTATGTGGTCCTATGTCATCTAGTTCTCTGAGTGGGTATGTTTACTATGTCTCTTTCTTGTGATGACTTCTCCAGGAAGACTTGGGTTTACTTCTTGAAGAACAAAGATGAAGTATTTGATAAGTTCAAGGAATTCAAAACCTTGATGGAGAACCAAACTGATAAGAAGATCAAAACATTCAGATCTGAGAATGGTGGAGAATTCACCTTGGGTGACTTCAAGAAGCTATGTAGTGATTCAGGGATTAAGAGGGAGTTGACTGCTCCTTACAATCCACAACAGAATGGAGTTGTAGAAAGAAATAATAGAACAATCATGGAAGTAGCAAGGGCAATGTTGCATGACCAGGATCTACCTATGCATCTATGGGAAGAAGCAGCTAGAACAACTATATATGTGAAGGACAGAACACCCCACAAGATATTGGACAATAAGACACTAGAAGAGGTCTTCTCTGGTAAGAAACCTGAAGTCATCCATCTCAGAATATTTGGTTATCCAGTATACACTCATGTCCCAAAGGAAAAGAGGACCAAGATAGATCCTTCAAGAAAGAAGGGTATCTTTGTGGGTTACAGTGAAAGCTTGAAGGCTTACAAAATATACTTTCTAGGGTTCAAGAAGATTGATGTCAACAGGGATGTGACATTTGATAAAAACTCAGCATTCATCAAATCAAGAAAGACACCTGTTGAAGATTATGAAGAACCTAAGGAAACTAGATTTCAAGACACTACCATGACTGAAGCAATTCCAGATGTTGATCGTGAAATTGAAGATCCGCAACAACCTGTAGATCCACCATGTGCGGACAACTCTCACAAGAGGAAACCTGCATGGGCTAGAGAGCTCATTCAAGATGCATAAAGATTCAGCATTCCAGAAGAAGAACACAGAGCAAAGAAGAGAACTAGATCTCATACCAATTATGTTGCTTTACTATGTGATATCATGAACAAAGAACCTTCCAATTACGAAGAAGCAGCAGAAAAGAAAGAATGGAAGGATGCCATGGTCGAGGAATACCAATCAATAATGAAGAACGATGTTTGGGATGTTGCCCCAAGACCTGAAGGGAAGTCTATTGTGACTTCCAAATGGATCTACAACATCAAGCATGCTGCAGATGGCAGCATAGAAAAATACAAGGCAAGATTCATAGCTCGTGGCTTCTCTTAGAAAGAGGGAATAGACTATGAAGAAACGTTTGCTCCTGTAGCTAGGTACACTTCCATCAGATTAGTACTTTCCTTGGCTGCAGTGATGAAATGGAAGATACACCAGATGGATGTCAAGACTTCCTTCTTGAATGGTGTAGTCGAAGAGGAATTATATGTGGAGAAGCCACTCGGTTTTGAAACACATGACAGGGAATCACATGTGTGCATATTGAAGAAAGCCTTGTATGGCTTGAAGCAAGCTCCCGGAACTTGGTATGGTAGGATGGACAATTTCCTATCTAGTTTTGGCTTTAACAAGTGTAAAGCAGACTCCAACCTTTACTACAAGGTTGAGGAAGGGAATCCTGTGATTCTACTCCTGTATGTAGATTACCTATTTGTAACAAGAGATGAGAGATTGATTGACAATACAAAGAGGAAGCTTGCTGCTGAGTTCAATATGCAGGACTTGGGGATGATGCACTATTTCCCAGGTATGGAGGTGTGGCAAAGTATAGATGGGATCTTCCTTGGACAAGGGAAGTATACTGTAGATATCCTGAAGAGGTTCGGGATGATGGATTGCAAGGCCATGGCCACACCTATGGCATCGAATCTGAAGCTTCTATGTGATGCTTCATCTAAGCCGATTGATGTCTCTATGTATTGTTAGATGATTGGGTCCTTGATGTACCTGATGAACACGAGACCAGATATTTGCTTTGCAGTGAACACATTGATCCAGTTCCTGACGGATCCGAGCAGTGTTCACCTGGTTGTTGTAAAGCATATTCTGAGGTACTTGAAGGGTACAGTTGATAATGGGATCAAGTATGAAGTGAATCAAAAGTTTAACCTACAGGGTTATGTTTATTCAGATTGGGCACGTAGTGCTACAGATAGGAAGAGCACATCTGGGTGCTGCTTCAGTATGGGATCAGGTGTGATCTCTTGGTTTAGCAGGAAGCAACCCTGCATAGCACTGAGTACAGCTGAGGTAGAGTATGTTCCAACATGTTCAGCTAGTTGTTAGGCAATATGGATTTGGAAGCTATTGTCAGAGTTATTTGATCTCCCGCTGGAGACTACTGGTATCTTTTGTGACAACCAGAGTTGTGTGAAGCTGTCTGAGAACCCAGTGTTCCACGACAGGTAGAAACACATAGAGATCAAATACCACTATATTAGGGATATGGTGCAGAGAGGAGCAGTGAAGCTCCTGTATGTTGCGACAGACGAGCAGATTGCAGATGTGTTGACGAAGCCACTAGCCATAGTGAAGTTTGAGTACTTCAGAGAGAGGCTCGATGTTTTTCAGTTCGACAACACTTCGAGGAAGAAGTGATGGACACATTTGCAGAAGCCATTCCAAGCATGTTGGAAGGAGGATCCTTCACATGGCTATGGATGTAAGCGCCGGATGATGAGCATCAGGACGATGCTCCAGTTACTACTCTATATATGTATGTAAGCATCATGTTGGATGCTGGATATGATCAGTTGGATCATTTATATGTATATGTATGTATGCATCATGTTGGATGCTAGATATGATCAGTTGGATCATTTATTTGTATATTTATGTATGCATCATGTTGGATGTTGGATATGATCAGTTGGATCATTCATATGTATTTGTATATGCATCATGTTGGATGCTTGGACCATGTATCTGTATATGTATCATGTGGATACTGTGTATGATCAGGTAGATCATGTATGTTGATATATATCAGGTGGATACATTGTGTGGATCATGTATCTATGTATGTATCAGGTGGATAAATTGTATGATCAGGTGGATCATGTATGATGATATGTATCAGGTAGATACTTGGTATGCATCAGGTAGATGCATTGTATGATAAGGATGATCATGGATGACGAGCTTCAAGATGTTTCTCCAGATGACATGCAGCAGGATGTTGCAATGATGACGATCAGGGTGATCATGTGTACATCAGGATGATGTATGGTGAGCATCAGGTTGATACTCTATGGTCGTGGAACAGGTTGTGCAGATGAGCATATAATTTGGCCTTAGGAGATTTGCAGATAGTCTTTCAAGGTTTTGCCTATGGCATCTAATTTGACCCTGGGATATCTGGAAAATGCTCTTTCAAGGTTTTGCTCTGGGAGGACATATAATTTGGCCCTTGGAGATCTACAGATAGTCTTTCGAGGTTTTTCCTATGGCATATAATTTGGCCCTGGGATATCTGGAAAATGCTCTTTCGAGATTTTGTCCTATGGCATATAATATGTCCCTGGAAGATCCGATAGGTTGGGCTGTGTGCCCCTAATAAGTCCTCGGATGCTCTTGCGAGGTTTTTCCATGACCACATGTTATATGTCCCTAAGAGATCCTATAGGTAGAGTTGTGTGCTCGTAACAGCCTGGGATGCTCTTGCGAGGTTTTTTGGTGACCACATGTAATCTGTCCCTGGGAGATCCTATAGGTAGAGATGTGTGCTCGTAACAACCTGGGATGCTCTTGCGAGGTTTTGTGGTGAGTTCACATATAATATGGCCCTGGGAAATCCTACAGGTCAGAGTTGTGTACCCGTGACATCCTGGGATGCTCTTTCGAGGTTTTGTGACTCACATAATAAGTCCTGAGGATTCCATAGTATGGTAGTGATGATGAAGACCTGCGGGTGGTGGGCCTACATCCAGTATGAAAAAGGAATGGCTCTGTAGAACTTCCTATGACGAGTAGATTCAAAGATTGGTTGAGATAGCAGCAACAGTGACGATGACGATAAATCGAGGACGATGCATCGATGACGATTATCTAGAGAAGAAGACTTGTGCTAACAGATCGGTGTCGAGAAATACCTTCCTTGTTAAGAGGGAGTGTTGATGTATATGTAACTTTGGAATGTATTTCATCCATGTATTTCATTTATATATTATTGTACTCCTATAGAGATGTGTCATTCCTCTATACGGAAGTGTCGTCATGTGTATTGACAAGTGTCACAAGTGTGTGAACTTGTCGATGGGTTATTAGACCACCATGTGTGGGGTCAGCCCCGATTTATGTACTATATGGTTGATGTACCTAGCTAGACAAGTCGGCCCCATAAGGTCACTGGGAAAACAGGACAAGTATAAATAGAGATCGGGAGATATCTATTTGGATCGCTCAGAAACTCATTCTTCCTTCACTCGAAAAGTGGTGCACATGTGAGGGAAGGATCATCTGCTACTAGGAGACTATCTCTATGTATTTCGGTTATACTTTGGTTGAGCCATTGCTCTCTCTATATTTGAGGAAGTTGTGGGGTTTTTCACCTTAGGGTTTTCCCCACAGAAACTCTATGTCTCTTGTCTCTCATGCTTTTTCTTCTTATGATGATTGACATGCTTGTTATGATTGATATGCATTGATATACTGTACATGTTATTCTCTCAGTAAAGATCCTAGAGTATTGTGAATTAATGCTCAAAATTTAACACTTGCAACTCATCGGCCTCTTCTTTTCTGATTCTTTCAGCCTCTTCTTCCCGCATCCTGTCAGCCTATTCCTTCTAAACTCTTTCCGTTGCTTCTCTATGGTACGTTTCAACCTCCTCCTTTAGGCATTGCTCTTCCTTCGTCAGAGCTTCGGCTTTGTCCTTCTTCCTTTGTAATTTTGCGTGTTTGGAAGCTTGAGCAGCCGTGTTAGAACTAGACCCACTCTTGGGACAAAAAACCTTTGTTGAGCTCAGTCGTATTGCTAGCCCTCCTGAAAACTGCTTTATCTTTGTCAAAGTAGTCTAGATATTCAAAACGTACTTTGACAACTGCACAATGCTCTGCAACTTTGCTGCAATTGTCATTTCGGTGAAAAATATTTTCTCCAAAATGGAAAAATTCCAATTCCCGAGCAAAATCTTTAGCAATTTTAACTTTGGAAAATTTATATGCCCTAATGTAGAAAGGTAATGGTGGGATTAAAGCTTTCTTCTGATCATGCAAGAAGTCACCAATCCCATCTATGAAGACTTGCCTCACTGCTTCTTTGTGGACTACATAATCTGTGGCATATTTAGGCAAGAGAGATGGTGGTTTGGAATCTCCATACATCTTGAGGTATGTGCCTTCTTGTGAGAAATAGCAATCCCCATATTGTTCTATGATCGCCATAGCATTCTCTGATAGGAAGTTTGGCTCTTTGATGAAGATCAACTCGTACAAAGGCATGATGAGGTATTCACATATAGCCTTGTAATATCCCTTGTATTTATGGGCCCATAGCATCTTGTAAGCAATGTAAATTGGGACATCATTCTTGTTCCAGATGCATCCCATCTTAGGGAAAGGATGCCTTGATAAAATGCAAACTAACAGATACGAAGACATGTAGAATTCATCCCTTTTCTGGGTTAGCCCTGCTTTTGCAACTGCTATGGTCGATGACAGACTATTTGAGATAATGTCTGCCCAGTTAAAGATTGTATCATGGAATGCCACATGGTGGATCAAAGTTATCCAATTTAGTTTATAGATGGTTCCATCTACTTTGCCAAAAATTCTACTTAGCATTAGGACTATGATTCTAAAAGGATGCCTTGGCATTTGGGTTTCATACTCTCCCTCTCTTTTTTCCTTAGTTGATTTCCTGTTATTAATAATTTCTTCACAAACTCGAGGGTGTCCATGTTAATCCCTTCAAGCCAGGTTGTGGTCAAGTGGACCTGAGTATTTAGTAACTTGTAAGCGGCTGATATGTGGGCTGGGTGGAATGAGGCAATAGTTTTTTCGTTGTTGTAAGAAAGAATCCTTGATATGGGGTCATATCATGATAAAATCCACCCAATGACTTCTGCGCAAGGAAAATGTTCTGGGTGCGTAGCTACTTTTGTGATGCCAAATCTTTTGATATTCTGATACAAAACCATTTCTTCTAGAACCACACTAGAGACATTTCGGTCCATGATCATTTGATATACCTCATTCCACTTGAATTCAGGGGTAACCCCCACAACTGGCTTGGTATCTTCATATTCGATTTCAAACTTGGTTTCCACCATGACTTCAACATCCGACTCGAGATTAGTAATCTTGGACTTTCCCTTCTTCATTCCTTTCTTAGTCATGTTTAAAAACTGACAAGACAAAACAGTGTATAAGCAGACATCAAACAACAAATCCGCGAACAAATTCATCTTAATAGATATGCAGGATTGAACAACACTATTGCTAAGATTGTTAAAATCATGATTTTCTTTAACCAATATACATGCCGGCAATAGAACACATATATAATCATCAAAACACATTTTTCCTATCAATCTATCAATGAGATAATTAGCTGTTGAGTGTTTTGTGCTACAAACCAACCAACCAGCCCTATCACATGTTTTAATGCTAAAACAAACAACTTGCCGAACTCAAAACAAAACACACGATAGGACTACTAGGAAGTGAGTCCCAACCTAGCAATTAGGTCCAAAATGCAAGACGTGGTGTGTTTTAGGAGTGCAGGTTGGCTATTTTTGCTGAGAAAAGAGAGAGACTTGGGTTTGTGGATAGATAGAGTAGCCACCGTGAGTCCAAATGGTCTCACGGTTTCCAAGTCTTTGCCTATGTGACTGGTGACTTAAACGATGAAGGTAAGGTTGTTGATAGGCTTGGACTAGGTGACAAAGGGTGTATGAAAACCGCGAATGGGAAAATTTAAGCCCCTAGCTGTGTATGATCCAAAAAATGGAACAAGAACTAACTAACAACTAACTATAAAAAGAGATGGGAGGAACGAAACCTACCTGTCAGTTGATAACTGGTTGCAAATCTCTAATGGCGATTAGTGACCGGAGCTCGATGAGAGGTGGAGGAAACAACAACGTTCTTCTCCAGGTTAAACAATAAACCGAAAAACCCCCCAACTTAATATATAGTCCTCCACACACTGGAGCCATTAATGTTAATTAAACATGGTTGATGGCAGCAATAAATGTCGTTAAAGGCGGTGGGACCTAGCGTCCTTTTGGCACCGTAAATGCAATAACTCCTTGCCACCGCCGAAAAAAGGCCATCAACTATTTCAGACGAACTTGAAGAGTCGACATGATGTGTATTAGCGGGACTGGGCAAGTCTCTATGAACAACATCAGTGAAAGAAATTTAATTCTGCCGATTTTGGCCCTTTGGTGGGTCTTCGCGTGACATAGATCTCACGCACGACCATTTCAGCGGTGACTCCCAAGTTTTTCCGATGTGTTGTATCGAGAAAGGTATTCTACTCTTATCGGTGCGTCTTCTTGAATTCTAGCGATCGTTTCGACTCGACTAGCCGAGTTCTGCCGAGACATATCGCGGCTTTCTAAAACGTTTTATGACTCGGAGAAAAACTAAGTGTTTTAAGGAAAAAGGGACATCATTTCGGCACTTCGGAAGCTCTTAATTGAGATCTTCCGACTGTTTCAGATTGGTTCAGTGTGTGTTGCCAAAACAAGAAATGATGAAAACTTAATGAGGGACGCCGATCGTTTCGGCTATACTCAAAAGGAATAAAGTTTGAAAAAGAAATAAGTCAAAAGGAGTAACATTTGGGTGGACTTGTCTGAGTTTAGCCGACCATTTCGGCTCAATTGGGTGAGATGAGATGAAACAAAAGACACTTAGACTTTAAAATAAACAGCGTCGACCATTTCGACTCAACTGGTTGAGTTGGGATGAACGTTTTGGATGAAAAACCTGAGTTTCACTTAGGAACAAAAAACTTCTTTGCTTGACCATTTGGGAAAAGGAACTAAGTATGAAAAGGCTTTCTAGAGAACTTAACTTCTAAAAACTCTCTTAAGAGAAAAGGAGGGGTCCCATTACATTTTTGCAAAAATAATGGGGATCGGGTTGTAGCAACAACATGCCCTAATCATACTCACGTAGTTTGAAATAATAGAAATAAAAATATGCTCTGCATATTATCTCTAATAATTAGACATGCATATTCTTAGCTAGGGTAATAGAATACTCCTCCATCTGCAGATGTATTTCCTCTTCTTTTTGAAAAGAATGGTCCTCCCTTCGCTGAGTTAACAGTCCCTCGGAATTGTTACCCCAATCCCTTTTTTATTCCATAAACAACATATTCCCCATTAGCATAAATTGACCATCTCACTCGCATTGTTACCAACATGCAGTTCACATGAGAGGTAATCATATTTTTTGGCTCTTGTAAGTGGCACAACTCTGTCCATTAGGGTTTTATGCTTGATACCATAACACAACCATCCACATATAGCATGTCCCTTTGACACAATTAACCATGAGACCCTTCTTATGAGGTTTGGCTCTTGTATATGGTAGATTCCATCCTTCATTATAATATTACCCACGTTGCCATACCCAAGAAATTTCTAACTGAAATATGAAAACTTAAACTAGCCAAACACTTGTGAGTCCTAATACACATAATATTTTCATTGCTGCAATAGTTGTTGAGTGAGATCATAATTATAATACTCCATACTTCGAATACTTTCAGTTGTTAACATCTTAAATGCAATGAAATGTATCGGTTTATTTTATATGCATCCTTATCACAATAAAATTACAAGACACCATCACACCATCTATGCAATCAACTTAAAACATTTAAATGCTCATTGCTTCATAGCCTTATCATTTCATGCAACTCTATCCTTCCACAGAGCATTCTGGCAGCTCATCAAACATGACTACCTTCATGCAATCTTTCTCCTACATTCATAGCAGCTCATGAAATGATTCCAGAGTTATCATTAATTCATCATTTCATCTATTATCTAATTTCCATGAAACATATACATCACAACCATGCATTCACACAATGCATCTCAACAGGTGCACCCATACACATGCATGCACATTCACAACAATTACTCAAGCTTCTAATGTGCATTTACCCAATGCATAACTACAAGATTTACAAAATCTTTGAATGCATATCTAGTCAATGCCACCTTGCATTGGTTCATGAATACTATATTGTTTGTCATGCAATCTACCATTCCAACCACAGTATGACCTAACTAGGACTATCTCATATAGCATGCACTACCATAGTAGGACCATAATTACTCACTTATTTTGGTTATTAAACTCATAACCAATATACACAAATGGAATGATATAATTTCATATGAATGCATTCTAAATTTAAATAGTCACATGGTAGGAGGTTCCTTTCCCTTAATACCCCATACCTCACCATTCCATGGTGGTATGGAATTCACATAAAATGCATTCAACCTTACATGCATACCATCTTATGGTAATAAAATATGGTTCAAGGGATTATTAACCAATCCCCCTTTCAATACTTGTACATTTAGCATAATTAAAAATTACCTGCATGGCTCCCATTAACATCTTGGATGTTACCTGATCAATTGGTCTCCTGCAAATGATTACACCATCCTTCCACCAACCCCATGATCACATTTTTTTGCACCAACCTTTCTTCATAAGTTCGTTGGCACATGCAACATCATCAACATATTTAGCCATGCCTCTATTGCCTTTGGTCCTACAACCATTAACAACATCCATAGTGATTAACAACCACAATAATTAACTTAATGGCTTATTTCATATGTAAAACTTCAATAGCTTTACCAACATGCAACCTCACATACATCCACTATGCAATATCTAACAATATGACTACTAATGCATCACTTCACCCATCTAGTCTATTGTATTTTTAGCATTCCTATGCCATCAATTTCTATATATAAATCTCACAAAATAGAAATACAAGAGCAAGAACCATTCATCAAGACTTAACCCTATTCATCAAGACTTAGTCACATTCATCAAATAACCATTCAAGACTTAGCCCTATTCTTCAAGGCATAGACTTCATGTAAATAAAAGTACATGGTGCATGCATATACTCAATAAC
This sequence comes from Larix kaempferi, assembly GCA_027924585.1. NCBI lineage: Eukaryota > Viridiplantae > Streptophyta > Pinopsida > Pinales > Pinaceae > Larix > Larix kaempferi. The sequence goes on from BSBM01001229.1 coordinate 3,009,862, forward strand.
TACAGCTTAAGGAAGAATTATTCTCACACAATATATCATGCAAAGTCTTATCCTTATTCCTCAATCATAAGTACATATGAGTACCAACATAAGGATGAAGGTGTGCAGAAGCATTGAGAAATAGAATACACAACAGAAACTGATAACAACAAATAGTGTAGGGATGTGTCTACTCTATAAATGCTATTTCACTAAGAAGTGGTGAGCCTCTATGTCAGCAAATTGAAATGATTATCACAAGTTATTAATCAGATCTACATTCATTCATCAATTAAGATAAGCAAAGCTAAGATCTAATGCCACTTTAAATATCGAAATCATGCAAGATAAGCAACATTCAAACATTCAAATGGAACAAACTTGAATCATTTCATATTAAAACAATGAAGAAGTACATCCCTACAATGGACCTTGGTGTGAATCCCTCCTCCATTGCCATAAGATTTCCTTTCTCCACCCTTTCTTTTGAAGAAATTGAGCTTTTCCTCATTCATAATCTTTTCAACATGCCTTTGCTCTTCCTTTGTGTAACTTACAATGCCCCAAATGTCTTTCTTATATAGAATTGGGAAATGAGCCTTCAAGATTTTCCTCACAATATGGGATTGGTATTTTTCATTATTTTAGATAATTTTCATTCAAAAACCCACTTTTCCATAGTTTTTAAATTTTTTTGCACAACTTAGCATACTTTAAGCACAATTAATGCACTTTAATGCCTTTCTCTTCACTTTTTGATTGGTGTAGCTTAGTTTTGGACCTTTTGCGAGTGGTTCAATTACTGAACTTGGTCTCCTTAGGTTCTTACTTTCTACACCTATCCTTCTATTTATGGGAGAAGTGATTAGATTAGAGAAGATTTGTCTCTGAATGTACTTATGTTTTGTCTTCATGTTGTGGGCGCATAGTAAAAATGTGCTCCTTCTATCACATGATTAGGGGTGTTAATTTGATTGTTAACAAATGCCCCCTAATCTGTGAAGTCCAAAGCAAAGCTAAGCGCTGAAATACATTACTAAAATTTATACTTTGTATACTGATACTCTTTATCATTCAAAGCATGGACGAGGAAAGGAAAACTCACGGGCGCAGGATTGAGGATCACACCTGCAAAACATAGTAATTTCTCAAATATATAATATCTTCCTCAGGCGGGCATACCCATGCTCAACAGTAAACAAGCATGGCCACGAACAATACACAGTGGATCCATGTCAAAAGTAAAATTTTCAGAAGTTTAAACATGCACTTTGATGAGTGCGAGAACAAGGTCTTTATCAAACTTCTGACATGGCAGTCTAATCTTGTGCAGTTCAGGTAGTGCATCGATGAGTGAAACAACTATTTTTCCCAAGGTCTTCGATACAAAATGACAACAGTACGAGTTTATATCATGTGAATAAATGATCTGATGTCGAGCATAATAAAACACCATCTGATTACTAGTCATTGATGTATATCGTTAATAGACACGAAGAGACCCACCGATAATGATGATGGACTCTAAGGTATTGAGTACAAACTAGAAAGTGTGAATAGATGTTCTAAAGTTGAACACTTGTAGAATCAAACAATCAGAGGTCATTGATGTATACCCACTGTCTTTTGCGAGGAAACCTGCCACTAATGACTGCAAGATTGAAGGTACTCTTGGGTTTCTAGATCCATGTCCTAGATGATGATTTGATTTCGATAGGAATAGATCCATCAGAAGGAGGGAATTAATGCATCCCACATCAATTGATATGAAACAAAGATCAATAGTTTGATATAATTTGGTAGAATTGCAAGATCCAATGTTGTATACTTACATAAGGAAGGCCGACATGATTGGTCAGGAATATTTGAGGAATGGCCAACTTGGTTTGAACTTCCCTTGAACACATAACACAATGAAGAATGGACACTTGGAAACATAGGACTTTGAGTAACCGACCTTAATCAAATCCGCTAATTCCATATGCATTAACAAAAGTTCCATTGGTGATGGGAAGGATAACCCATTGATGGATATCTATTCAAAATACTGGTACAGTTTTCGAAGGGAAATGCAGATGGTGTACTAATAGTGGGTACAATTTTATGCACCATGTTTAAGGGCGAAAAGGACTGACTGTTTCCATTTTCTTCAAATTTTATAATATGAAGTGATTCAAGTCTCTCCCTTTTTGGATTTTTGTGGTTTTTAATTTTTTATGCTTTTTCATTTTTTTAAAAAAGATTAAACAATGCTATGATACATAGGAGGGAACGAGTATTGCATGGGCATACGCCTATTTTTCAAGGGCACGAGTTAGGCCAAGGCAAAGATCCATATTCAAAACAAGGTCTAAGCTAGTTTTGCACACTCTTACAATTGTTCCCTCTCGGGGTAGGCTACCTGAAGCAGGATTATGTGTCGATGGATGGTGAAGTAATACCATGTGACTGAGGTTATCCAATTTGGTGAAATGGCCGAGTAGGAATGGTTCAATGAGGTTTACTTAAGCTTGAGTCTTGTGAAAAATGCCAAAATGCCAAAATCATCATTAATCATGGTCTGTCTCAATTACCTGAATCAAATAGTTCGAACTGTCAAAGTATTCAAGTACTGAAATCAAAACCATTTCACTACCCAATAGTTTAGTTAGAAACTGGTTCAAAGGTGCATTTAATATCTAAAAAAGATAGCCAAAATTGAGGAATTATGCATCTTTCTATCATTCAAAAGGACACGGTTTGTACATGTATGAATAAAAGATAAGTAAAAAATATTCATAATTTACCATATGTGTTCGTAGTGTAGCCGATGTATGAGAGGAAGCATCCTCTTCTAGCTTGAATTCCTAGAAGTTGTGAACCGTTAGTCTTTGATCTTCCAGTAGTGGGTTAGTTTCAATGTCGAACTAGAAATTTTGAAACAACTTCCCATGTTTTTGAATTTTTTCATTTTTTTGTATGAATTTTTTTTTTTTGGTGTTATCTATAAGAAAAATAATCAAAAAGAGAAATAGTATTTACACTATTCTTTTTGGTGGGTGCAAAATTTACACACTTTTAGGGTTATGATGTAATCTAGGTTATTTCAGTTTTACTTATGTCCTTAAATGATGTATTCAATTAAATTAGACATGAAATAATGTACATGCTTGCTTTTTGGTATGATGTTAATGACTTAGATGCCAATCAAGTACATAGTTAGCCAAAGAATAAGCCAAACTATTCAGACTTCTAGGAACGTGTATATAATCAATAAACTCAAACTGACGCTCTAAAAGATGTACTTGTAGAAAATTTCTCAACAGTGTAGGATGTTGAACCTGATACTAACCATTTAACTAGGATACAACTAATTCTAAGTCCATTTTGACGATTATTCATTGGATGCCAAGGGTGATAGCCTCGACAAGAAGCTCAATAACTACGCTATATTCTACAACATTGTTGGTTGCATATCCGAGAAAAATTCCTCCTAAACTAAGAACTTTGTTATTAGGTGTGAAAACGACCCATGCGGCGGAAGCAATGTTCCGAGAACTATGGCTGGTGCCATCCGCATATCCCAAATATGTGAAAGATTCTTGTTCCATCTTCCAAAGTGAAAATGCCGAGCAAGATAAGTGTGCGCCTGAAATAACTAATGTACAAAAGTTTATACAAAGAATACAACATAATACAACAAATGGCACAAGGCATCAATGACTATGCGAAGTATTTCTTCAGATAGAGACCATTTCTTATCTCTGACATGGGTTCCCCATCAAAATTGACCAATTCATAAGCTCCTTTTTCTTAACATAGTTTTGAATACAAGTGGGCCAAACCATTTATCTACAAATTTCCCCTCTCCTATTTTATCTTGGCTTTGGTCATAAACTAAAACCAGATCGCCTTCAAAAAAGACTCGGGGACGGGTAGACTTGTCATGTTGTGTTTTAACCCTCTTCTTGTGTGCTTCTACATTTAGAGAGGCTTCCCTTCTAGTTTCATCAAGAGAATGGAGATGGAGAAGCCTTTATTCTTCTGCAGAAGTGTTAAGTAGGAGTTCGACTGCTATCTTTAATGATGGGATTTCACATTCAATTGGAAACACATCTTCCTCTCCATAAACTAGTTGGAAGGGTGTGAATCCGGTAGCAGTTGTTCGGTAAGCCCAAAGAGTAGTAAAAAACATCAAGTGCTAGTTATTCTTGTTTTTATTAATCGTCCTCTGTAACATAGTTTTCAAAACCTTGTTGGTGGCTTCTACTTGTCCGTTAGCTTGAGGGTAATATGGTGAGGAAAAGTCTTGCCGGAATCCTAACCGGTCTGTAAGTTCATCCAGATAGGAATTCCTAAAATGACTTCCATTTTTAGTAGTGATCTCTTTTGGTACACCAAAACTTTCTATCACATGATTGAATAGAAAATATGTTGTAGTTTTTCCCGTGCAATTGAATGTAGGCATCACCTCAACCCACTTGGTGAAGTAGTCCATTGCTACAATGATGTAGTGGTGGCCATCAGTTGAAGGTGGGTTGATCGTCATAAAATCAATGGCCCATTTTGAAAATGGAACCACGGTTACTACAGGGTGTAAAGGAGCAAGGTGTGCATGCATTTTTCTTGTGTAAATTTGGCAAGGGTGACACTTTTTGATAGCATTCATGCAATCTTTGAAAATTGTAGGCCAAAAGTATCCTGCACACAAGATTTTTTGGACAATTACCAACCCAGAAAGATGACCACCACATGCCCCAGCATGGCAATCATTTAACACTTGTTTAGCTTCCTCGTGTACTAAAAAACGTCTTAATATCATGTCAATTCCTCAACGGTACAAAGTATCCCCGATGGTGAGGTATCTTCGAGCTCAGTGTCGAATGCAACGTCGTTCAATACTAGAAAATTGAGGATCGATCTTTTGGGTTTGAAGGTATATGATGAATGTTCCATACCAAGGATCAAAAGTTGCAATGAGGAATACATGTTCATCTACCCAAGATTCAACAAATACATTATCCTCCTTCTCAATGGATAAATCAAACATTAACTCAACAAATGCCAACAATTTCTTGGCTTTAGCGTTTTTGAATTCGAGGTCAAATTCTTGTAAAAGTACTATCCATTTTGAGTATTTTCCACCAATGATATGGTAGGAAAAAATGTGTCTCATGGGGTTCATTTCGTCCTCTTGTGCCAAGACCATTCCAATGGTGGAAGGAGATGCTGCCAAATATAGCAGAAAGTCTCTTTTGTAGTTCGGTGGACTAAGCACCGGGGCAGAGACCAAAGCTTTCTTTTTTTCATCAAATGAATGTTGAGCTTGGTCATCCCATATGAATATTGCATCTTGTTTCAAGAGATGCATGAAACCTTTAGTAGCATGTTCTGTTTTTATATAGATAGTTAATATATTATATTAAAGTGAACTGTAGCATAGTATATATGACCAAGTCTATAGGTTGAGCAGGAAGTCATGTGGATGCATAGCCATAGAGATTCCACATTGAAGTGTAATTTAGATAGAATATCTGCCACAATGGAGGAAGGATCCAAATAAAGAATCTAGACTTAGTTGATTCATGCCAAAAAAGGGTGTGGAAAAATATTAGTATTTTAGAGAACGTACAAGTTGACTGGGTCCATTGAAGGTCCGAGAAATCTTTATATTTGAAGCTTTGTTTCCCGTTGATATTCTTCATGTGCTCACTGTCCTATTATCAAAACTGTGATAGATATTGTGTATGTAATCCGTAGCTTGTAGGATGTGTGATGCTCCGTAGAAAGGTTTGTTTTGATGATTCATAGAAACTACTTCAAGATTTTGTTTTGTAATACATTTCTCACTGTTGCTTCTATGATTTTTTTTTAGTTTTCTTCAACTGGATGAGGTCTCACATGCAAGTTTTATCTATATAAATGGCATAAATCCTCAAGCAAGGAAGCGAATACATAGTTTTAATCGTATCTAGTGTGTGTTTGTGCTTCTACATGTTTTAAGTTGGGACCACACATCATTTAGACCTACAAATATGTATAGCACTTGAGGTTTAGGGTCAAAATTTTTGCATCTCACTTCCTGTTGTTAATAACCATAGTTTTTTGTTTAAGCATTTGCTAGTCTCTCAGTTAATAATTTGGTGACGAATTTTGGCTTCATAGTTTATAGCTATACGTTAGTTTCTATGAGTTTGTTGTATATGCTAAAAAAATTGGTTTCCAAATCCTTAGTTGTGAAAGTTCACAAAACCTTGATTTATTTAGACTTCTAGCATCCTTCTCTCTCATGAAGTTTTTCCACCCAATGTTTGCTTCATGATTATCTTTTTTACTTGATCCATAGTTTCAATTTTGTTGGAGGAATTTACCAATTCACTAACAAAGAAAGTTTTGATGTCCATTATCTATGTTCAAGTCTTGTGCACGCAAGGGAAACAATTTTAATGGGTGTGTTTGTTGGATAGGAAGGGGAACATGCACATGAAACGAATACTGAGATAAAAAAAAAATCATTCATAGGTACAACTGATATAATATTGAGTAACAAGATCTTTGTGATGAACCTGCAATAATTAATTATTGCAAATACACGAGATATCAGAAATAATAGAACAGAATCACTTTCATATTGATCACGGGCCACTTCGAGGGGGCAACCTCCTTTGAGCAAGCTCAATACAATTAACTTCACGGTGCCTTCAATGACCTCAAAACACACTTATATACTAAGTCTATGCCCAATACTATGAGTCAAAACCATCGGACATATAATACTACAGGATGACTTACAAATCATATGCGTCCAATACTATGGGTCAATCAATACTATGGGCTAATATAAACTATGGATCAAAAAATACTACGGGACGACTTACAAAGCATATGCGTCCAACACAATATACTAAAATAGTAAAGAGAAGGGCTGAAATGGGTTCCTAACATCCCCTCTCCCTTAGAAAAAGCTTTTCCCTCAAAGCTTTGGTTGGAGAAATTGCTGCAGAATCTGAAGAAGTGGTTCCCCGGTAGCATCCTCGGGTTGCATTTCGGGCAACTGACGCCTTTGGAGTGTCAGGGAGGATTTCTTGGAAGGATGTAGACGAAGAAGAACCCCATCAGCTGTGCAGAAAATGCGCTCAGAAAGGTGTTGATCGGCTTGTTGTTTTAGGCGAATTCTGGCCATGTGAAGATTGTCTTGCAGAATGAGAAGAATCTGATCGCGGTTTCGAAGAACCGAATCAATTTCCTGAACTGGGGAGCTTCTAAGGGTGTATGGAAGAAGAACTGGCGGTGTCTGTCCATATACTACTTCACATGGTGTCCTTTGAGATGTGGTATTGTACCACCAAAGCACTGCTAGGATATCCATAGAAATAGTTGGCCAAAGCTGTGTAGGGATGCGCAAGGGTTTGAGCAATCTCGAAAGGAGTGTCATTTCACCCTTATTGACCTAGAAAGTATCACAGTCAGCCACCATCTATTGAATTGTCATTTTCAGTCCCTTCCAAAAGAAGTTATAGTGTTCCCGGTCATACATTTTGAAGAATCCAGAGTGCCTTGCTGATGAAGAAGCATGGAGTTCATAGAAGAGATAGCCTTGTTGAATATATTGCAACCAATTTGGAACAAGCAGAGAAAGAGCTGTAAGAGAAGATGGGTCATCAATTGTGCGAGAAGGAGCATCTGCCACCATATTGTCCGTACCCTTCTTGTAAGTGATCGCATAGGGATAACCCATTTCAGATGTGTTGGGGAGGAGACCCATTGTTCCAGAAAATTTTCCAGACTCTGGAGATTAGTCTTGATGTAGAAATAATTCCCTAATAGGTATGGCTGCCACTTCTGTATTGCATGCAAAATAGCCATCAGTGCCTGCTGAGAGGTATATGCCACTTAATTCTTACCGGAAATGTCTCTTGAAGGTGGAAAGCTCATTGGTTCAGCAAAGACACCTGCATATCTATCCAAGGAAGTAGTGGAGACCGTTGATGGGTGCATCTGAAGGGAATGGAGATGAGCGATGATACCATGTGAATTCTGCTTAAGGATTTTTTCCAAGCGATGTGAACTGATGATGCAGAGAGACCCTAGTTGTAAGCCCATTAATTTGTGTTGTGCCCCATTTACTAAAAACTGCATCCAAAGTTCTGAAAAATCCCATAATATGGGGCCAAGTGTGGGTAAACATTGAACTCCCAAAACCACATCACATCTGCCTAAGAACAAGGAAAACATGTTAGAGCACAGGTTATAATATTCCATAGAGATACGCACATTGTGACACTTCCCCTTGGAAGGTAAGGTGCCCCCATGGGCAACCATTGTGACACTTCCCCTGACCTACATTGTTTGTGGGGTGGTGACATAGGTTACAGCATGGAGAGAGAGCTCGGGTCGGTTGTCCTGAGATGGGGTGTCAACAGGTGGGTGTTGAATGTCGACCTGATCATCTACTGTATCTGGAGCTTCTTCATCAAGTTCTGAGGCAGGTGAAGAATCCACATCCAAGAGATAGAGCTTTTGTTGAACACATCTATGTCCCCGAGTGAATTTCTCATCACAATTATAACAAAGCCCTTTTTATCGGCGTTGCTACATCTCTGTTTCAGACAAATGCTTGATAGGAGTTGGTTGAGGAGCAGGCGTGATGGGAGGTCATTGGGAACCCATATTTCTGAAGGGAACAAAGGTGGTTTTGGAGCGTTGTTGAGCTACGATCTTGTCCTCTGCCAACTTAGCCAACCCTAGGACTTCCATCATTGTGTTGGGACAGAACATTTTGACCTTTGAGCGGATTTCATCCTTGAGACCACTGATAAAACAACTCCTATAGAATTCATCAGATAATCCTTCTGTGTGATTGGCCAGTTTCTCAAATTCTGTCTGATACTCTCTCACTGTGCCAATTTGGTGAAGTTTAGTAGGTGCTCCTGTGAAGTCATCAAAATCACTAGGACCAAATCGTGGCAAAAGTAGTTGGCAAAAATCTGTCTAGTTTGGTTTGGGATGAGCTTTGATGTACCAACGGTACCATTGAAGGGATTCTTGTTCCAAATGAAAGGATGCAAGTGGAACTTTCTGGACATCAAAAGTATTATGCAGACTGAAATATTGTTCTGCTCAGTATATCCATCTAGTCAGATCAGTACCATTGAAGCGAGGAAAATCAAGCTTCGGCCCACGAAAATTGCTGGAAGAAGAGAACCCAGTGGCTGCAAAAGATTCTAGCTGTCAGTTATTGTTCATGGCTGAATGCTGAAGATGGAGGCTAAGAAATTTTTCATCTAGATCTTGGAGTTTGGTTTGGATGGCTTCAAATGCTTCCTCCATGGTGTTTGCTCCTGCGCGGGTGACAACCATAACCAGGAGTTTTTTTTTTGCTGACTGGGTAGAAAAACAAAAACAAAAACTACTTCAGTAAAGGAAAATCAAGATTGGACACTGTCAAAGAAACAAGGAAGCAAAAAATGAGGATTTCAGAAGCAGGGTGAAAGGATGGGAAAATTTGGCAGAGGGAGACAAAGAAGCAGAATTCGGAAAGGAACTCTGTGGTAAAATTTGAAGGTGATTGGGTGAAATCTGAGGAAGTTACGACAAACCCTAAAAATAGACAAATGTGGGATTTCGGGCTTTGGGAAGAGGAATTGGGGATAGGGTCCTCAGGAATGAAATATGCAGAATGGGATGACATGAGTTCCCCAAAAATTTCAAGGGAAACAGAGTGATATGGAATTGGGGATAGGGTCCTCAGGAAGGGTTTTTTTTTTTTTTTTTTCCAGACTGGAGCAGCTACGGCTCGGAAGGGATCTGCAACAGATAAATCTGCAATGGCCCAGAAGTGAGTGGAAATAGAAGGATCTGAAACGACACTGAATGGATTGAAAATGGCTGGATCTGGAACGGCTTGCAGAATGGATCTGAACGGCTGGATCTGAAACAGCGCAGCAGTGATCGACAACAGTTGAGCTGAAAATAGATATGGACCCCAGGTATGTGCGACTTCCTAATAGTTCAGGGGTTTCACTTGGCCACCAATTATGTCTGACGGCTTGTGTATTGGGGTAGTACCCCTCACTCCACGGCTCAGGTAATACTGATAACCGCTTTGCCACAAACGAAAGCTCTTGGTTTACCTCATGGGTGGGAACTAGTCAATCAGGTAGGGGTCGTTGCCCTTTTCGCTGGCAGGTCATCTCAATGGGCCAGCTACTTCGGGGTTCCTGCGGTACTCCTCACAATGAGTTTTAGGGATTATGCCCAAGTACTTCCCACAATTAAGCGGATAGGGATTATTCCCAAATCCGAACCTGTAACAGATGCGAAAAAAAAAAAATTGGCAAAAATTTCACTCAGCGAGCCCAAGAAAGTGCTCTGATACCAGATGTGATGAACCTGCAATAATTAATTAATGCAAATACATGAGATATCAGAAATAATAGAACAAAATCACTTTTATATTGATCACGGGCCACTTCAAGGGGGCAACCTCCTTTGAGCAAGCTCAATACAATTAACTTCAAGGTGCCTTCAATGACCTCAAAACACACTTATATACTAAGTCTATGCCCAATACTATGAGTCAAAACCATGGGACATATAATACTATGGGACGACTTACAAAGCATATGCATCCAATACTATGGGCTAATATAAACTATGGATCAACAAATACTACAGGACGACTTACAAAGCATATGCGTCCAACACAATATACTAACATAGTAAAGAGAAGGGTTGACACGGGTTCCTAACAATCTTCTACCTCTTCTCCATTAACGAGTAGAAAACTCTCTACAACAAATGAAATCATAATAAAAATAATGTTTGTTATGGAACATGATCTTCTTAATTTAGAGATGTTGTTGTTTTAGTTGTGTTTGCACCGCAGTTTTATATGATATGCAGGTGGACTGTACACTCATCCCAACGGGGGGGTGTGGGGTGAATTGCCACCCAACGGGGGTTCGGGGGCAAAGCCCCCGAAAAACATTTTATGGGTTGTTTTGTTTGCCAACAATTTACGGGCCTGTGGTATTGGGTAGCCTGTAGTATTTTCCCATGGTAATTTCATTGAAAAGGAATAATTTGTAATACGGTTGTGTAATGTATTGTAGCATTGAAAAGATCTATGTGATTGTGTAAGAGACACTGAGAGAGAGTGAAGAGGAAGTTGCATTGGATGTGTTGAAGGTGTTACCCATTCATTTGTTGGATGGTATAGTAATAAAATTATGAGAAATTTCTCCACACAGACCTAGCCTAGATTGGGTGAACCACGTTATATTGGTGTCTCTCTTATATTGTGTTTATGTGATTTGTATTTGAATCTTGTTTATTTTTATTGCTTTGCGATCATGTTTTTCTAACAATTGGTATCAGAGCCAAAGGTCTATTAGGAAGATAAACTCGCAGGAAACAAGTGTTTCTGGTTCGAGTGGGAGCAATGGCAGAAGAAGGAAAGATTAAGGTCGATAAATTTAATGGAAAAAGTACCAGTTATGGAAGATGCAAATGGAGGACTATCTGTATTAGAAGGATCTATTCCTACCATTGGGAGGAAAAGAAAAACAAACGAAGACTATGGAGGATGAAGAATGGGAGGTTCTTGATAAAAAGGAACTGGGAACAATACAACTATGCCTAGCTTCATCGGTGGATTTCGATATTTCAAAAGAAAAGACAATGGAGGGTCTGATGAGCGCATTGGGTAAGATGTAGTATGAAAAACCCTTAGCCTATAACAACGTATTTCTAATGAAGAATTTATTTAATATGAAGATGTCAAAAGGTGGATCTTTTGTTGATCATTTAAATGGATTTAATATGATTACAAAACAACTAAGTTATATAAAAGTTAACTTTGATGACAAGGTTAGGGATTTTCTAATCTTTTGGTCATTGCCAGAAAGTTGGAACGGCTTGGTCATGGTTGTAAGTAACTTTTTCTATGGTTCAAACACTTTGAAATTTGATGATGTTGTTGGTGTTATTCTTAGCGAGGAAATGCGAAGGAAAAGCATAGTTGATACATCAGGTAATGCAATGACCATGGAGAGCAGGGAAAAACAATGGGAGAGAGGAAAGAGCCTAGGTAATCGCAACAGGTCCAGGAAGGGCAAATCCAAGTCCAGACTGGGAAATATAGAGTGTTGGAACTGTGGAAAGAAAGGACATTGGAAGAAAGACTGCAAATATCTAAAGAAAAAAGGAGATAGACAACAAGAGACTACTCAGGAAGCAAATGTAGCAGGTGATGTCTTACAAGATGCCTTGATTCTTTCATTAGATAATACTAGCGATTACTGGGTAGTAGATTCAGGGGCTTCATGCCATGCTACACCCCATAGGAAATTTTTTCATGATTATGTTCTAGGTGATTTTGGACATGTTTTATTGAGTGATGACGAGCCATGTAAAATTGTTGGAATGGGTAAGGTATGGATAAAATTAAAGAATGGAATTGATTGGATGTTGAAAGATGTAAGGCATATTCTTTCTATTAAAAGAAATATGATCTCAACATGGCAGTTGAGAGATGGTGGTTGTTTATCTACGTTTGGAGAAACATGGTGGAAGATCACTAAAGGATCGATGGGAATAGCAAAAGGAGACATGATAGGTACGTTGTATTTATGTCCTCATAATACTGACTATTCTATCTCTTTAGCTTCCACAGGAACAAATACAACTTTTTGGAATCATAGGATTGGCCACATGAGTGAGAAGGGGATGTAGATTCTCCACTCAAGGAAGTTGCTTCCAGAGATGAAGTAGGTAAGTTTGGAATTCTGTGAGAACTGTGTTTATGGAAAACAAAAGAGAGTAATATTTCTCAGGGTTTGGAAATAGAAGAAGAGTGAAAAGTTAGAGCTTGTACATATAGATGTATGGGGACTGGCTCAGGTACAATATTTTGGTGGCTCTCATTATTATGTTACTTTTATTAATGATGTAACTAGACAAACTTGGGTTTATTCCATTAGACATAAATCTGATGTGTTTGCTACTTTTAAGAAATGGAAAGCTTTGGTTGAGAATGAGACACGGAAAAAGTTGAAGTGTCTTAGACCAGATAATGGAGGTGAGTGTTGCAGCAAGGAGTTTGATAGTTACTGTTCATACCATGGGATTCGTAGAGAGAAGATAGTCCCAAGAACAACACAAGAAAATGGTGTGTTAGAAAGGATGAATAGGACAATCATGGAGCGTGCAAGATGTATGAGATTGCATGCAGGGTTTCCCTTACAATTTTGGGCAGATGATGTAGATATTGTTGTTTACTTAATAAACAAGGGGCCTTCAAGTGCTTTGGATGGTGGGATTCTAGAGGAGGAATGGACATGTAAAAAGGTAAACTACTCATTTATGATAAGTTTTGGTTGTGAAGCATTTGTCCATATTGATAAAGAAAATAGAACAAAGCTTGAGGCTAAATCTAAGAAAAGTACCTTTATTGGATACGGGGTTGATGATTTTGGTTATCGCGTATGGGATTATGAAAGAAACAAAATAATTATGATTAGAGATGTGGTATTCAATCAAAAGGTCATGTATAATTATCAATTGTGGGGAAATAAATAGGAAAATGAAAACACAGAGTACATAGTGCTTGATGAAATAAAATAAAATGAAGTTCCAAAGGTTCTAGAAAATCAAGAACAACAGGTACCTAAAACTCCTGGAAGTGTTAGAAGATCTACTAGGTTAAGTAGACCCTGTGAATGATGCTCTCCTTCAATGTATTATTTATTAATGAATGATTCTGGTGAACCAGAATGTTATGAAGAAACAATGCAAGTGGAAACTAGAAAGAAGTGGGAGCAAGGCATGAATGAGGATATGGACTCATTCATAAGAAACCAAACTTGGGATTTGGTTCAATTTCTTGCATGTAAAAGAGCATTGCAGAACAAATGGGTTTGCAGGTTGAAGGAAGAAGATGGAGGAAATAAGCGGTACTAAGTTGGACTTGTTGTAAAGGGGTTTCAACAGAAGAAATGTATAGATTTTGATGAAATATTTTTTCATGTTGTTAAAATGACTTCAATTAGGACTATTTTAAGTCTAGTGGTGGCAGAAGATTTTCATCTTGAATAGTTAGATGTAAAAACAACCTTTCTCCATGGGGATTTGGAGGAAGAGATTTATATGTAGCATCCACAAAGGTATGAGTTCAAAGGGAAGGATAATTTAGTATGCAGGTTGAAAAAAAGATTATATGGCTTGAAGCAAGCTCCAAGGAAGTGGTATTTGAAATTTGGAAGGTTTATGACAGAACAAGGTTATAGTAGATGTCATTCTGTCCACTGTGTTTATTTCAAGAGGCTAGATAATGGAAGATATATTATCTTGTTATTGTATGTGGATGACATGCTTGTTGTAGGGTCTAACATGCAGGATACAAATTTGCTCAAGAGGAAGTTAGCTAATTCATTTGCAATGAAGGATTTGGGTGATGTAAAGAAAATCCTTGGTATGGGAATAACAAGAGATGGAAAAAATCACAAATTGACATTGTCTAAGGGCGAGTACATAGAAAAGGTGTTGGAGAGGTTTAAAATGCAGAATGAAAAACCAGTTAGTACACCTTTGGCCAACCATTTCAAACTAAGTAAGGACATGTGTCCCAAGACACAGGAAGATATAGATTACATGTCCAGGGTTCCCTATTCATCAATAGTTGGTAGCTTGATGTATTCCATGGTGTACACAAGAAAAGATATTGCACATGCAGTGGGAGTTGTGAGCAGGTATATGAACAATCCAGGTAAACAACATTGGAAGGAAGTACAATGGATTCTCAAGTATTTGGGAGGTACTACCACTAATGCATTATGTTTTGGAGGTTCAAACATTTTTTTACAAGGATATGTTCATGCAGATATGGAAGGTGATAAAGATAGTAGGAGGAACACCAAATGATACGTGTTTACTATAGGTGGAAAAACAGTAAGTTGGATTTCAAATCTTCAAAAGGTTGTTGCACTTTCAACAATAGAAGGATAGTATGTTGATGCTACAGAGGCTAGTAAAGAGATGATTTGGTTGCAAAGGTTCATGGAGGAATTGGGTAAGAAGCAGGAGGATAATAGGTTGTATAGTGACATTTAGAGTGTCATTCATCTTGCAAATAACTCAACCTTCCATTCTAATACTAAACATTTACAACTCAAGTACCATTTCATACGGTGTGTTCTAGAAGATGAACTATTGAAGCTGGAAAAGATACACACTAGCTAGAATCCTACAGACATGTTGAAAAAGGTAGTAACCAAAGAGAAACTGAGTTCCTGCTCAATTTCAATTGGTCTTATAGCATGAAGGTGAAGATGAGAAATTTTCCAGATCCAAGGTTCAGAGCATAGTCCAACAAGTGTAGTAGCGGTGGGTTTTTTTTGATCAGTCTCCAAGTGGGAGATTATTGATTGTGGATCCTGATATTCTTAATTCAAAGATGTTGTTGTTTCAGCCATGTTTGTACCCTAGTTTTATATGATATGCAGGTGCATTGTACACTCATCCCAGTGGGGGTGTGGGGGGGAATTGTTGCCCCACCAGGGTTTGGGGGAAAATCCCTCGAAAGAAATTTTATGGGTTGCTTTGTTGGCCAACAGTTTAT
The DNA here is from genome assembly GCA_027924585.1 of Larix kaempferi. Taxonomy (NCBI): domain Eukaryota; kingdom Viridiplantae; phylum Streptophyta; class Pinopsida; order Pinales; family Pinaceae; genus Larix; species Larix kaempferi. The sequence goes on from BSBM01001229.1 coordinate 3,025,439, forward strand.
AGGCCCATGGTATTGGGTAGCCCGTAGTATTTTCCCTTGGTAAATCCCTTTAAAAGGAAGACATTGTACTAGGACTATGTAATGTATTGTAGCATTGAAAATATCTCCATGATTGTGTAAGAGAGACTGTGAGAGAGTGAAGAGGAAGTTGCAGCGGATGTGTTGCAAGTTGTATCCCTTCATTTGTTGGATGGTATAATAATAAAAGGACTAGAAATTTTTCTGTGGAAGTAGCTCAAATTGGGTGAACCACGTTATATTGATGTCTCTCTTGTATTGTGTTTATGTGATTTATATTTGCATCTTTTTTATTGTTATTTCTCTGCGATCCTGCTTTTTTAACAAATAAGACACTTGGAGCAACCAGTTGAAAGAGGGAACACCATCATGAGACAATGAACAAGTGGATAGAAAGCAACATATTTGGTATCAATCAAATTCAAGTCAAAAGCTCAGCAAACCAAACAGATCCACATTTATAGGTATCAAGACATTTGCTTGATATTTGATTGAGATGACACAAGATCTGGGCAAAAATTATATATTGGTGCACTGAGAAAACATAGGACATTGTGTAGTGCATGGAGAGATTGTTTCTATGTTGAGGAAAGTCGATGATTATTTTTCTCTCGTGTTTGAAATTCCATCAGTTGATCTTCTATAGAATCTTTGGAAGAGTGTTGCATTCAAATTTGCTTAGCTAGTTCATTGGTCCATGGTGGTGATCCAACTTGGGGGTGAAGTTGGACAAGCAGAGTGGTTGTCCTCTTCTATGGTTGGGAGGAACTGAAAGACTCCAAGTGTTTTCCCCATTTGTTTTCAAGTAATTAAATGGATAGAGAGATCCCTATAGGATCAACCCTCACTTTGTTTGATGTTAAAAGTGAATTGTAGGAAGGTTGTTGTTACAACATTGGGGAATAGAATTAAGAGTGTTGCGTTTGAAAAGCATGCCAACATTGTAACTTAGTTTAGACCAAATAACCTTTTCCCCAATGTTTCCACTCTTAACAACTCTTTCCATAAGTTGTGGCGTACTTTCAACTCATGTAGTTGTTCCAACACCGCAACTTTTGTAAATTTAATTAGTGTAACCTTGATCATAGATCCTCCAAATGTTGGTGGATCATGATGTAGTTTTCGATTCAATGTTTCCATGTTTGATATCTCTTACATGCTTTACCTTGTGAGATCCGCTAACAGTAACTAATTCTTGTAGTGTGCAAACCATGATCATCAAGTTTCCCTTGTCTCGATTGTTTGATGAACCCTGCGTTGATCGCCTTAATGTATATGTTGACTGTTGCTCCTGCGCTATCTTCCTATCTACCATTTGTTGATTGCGCTATCTTCCTATCTTCCTATCTACCTCCAATGATAGGAAGATACTTTATTCATTCAATAAAGTATCTGGATTAGCGATTCCTGGAGTTTGATATTAATTTGGGTAAATTTGGCGATTATAATGTTAAGTCAGAATTTAACTCTACTTAAATCGGGGTGGAAATCCGTTTCAGATCCATGGCAAACTATGTTTGAACGCTGTCAAGGTATGTTTGAACGCTGTCATAAGATTTGGGTTTTACACTTCTGCATTATAACTCGTTTGACAGTTTTTCTGAAAAGTGTAGATCAGATTAATGAATATATTATCTGTGCTGATGTTAAGTTAAGTGTCTTGAAAATGCGTGACATAGAGAAATTGGAAGATTGCAACAATGAGTTGTAGGACTCTTTATTTTGAATACAATGAATGGTGACTCTTCTTTGTGGACGTAACCCATGGGATGGGTGAACCACTCATATCGCGTCTCTCTTATATGCCTTGTCTCTCTTATAACTGTAATGAGTAATGAGCTGTATTGTTGATTAATTTAGATGTATTCTTATTCATATTCCTTTAAATATACAGAAAGTTAGTTGTATCTTTTGATTAAAGTTGCGAGGTTTGTCACCTTTTTGGTTTTCCCCGAGGAAACTCTCCGTGTCTATTGTCTCCTGTGTTTATGATTGATATGCTGTACATGTTATTCTCTTAGTGATCCTAGATAATATTGAATGAAATTATCGAAAAATTAACAGTTAACTTCTTATCATTTGTATTAAGGTCCAATAGGAAAAGGTTTCTCTTGAGGAACTATAATTTTCACCACAAACACCATCATAAATACATTACAAAGTGCTATTACAAACAAGAGAAAGTGTTCATATTTGATATTTCTAAAGAAATGTTGATCATAAGGAAAATGTTAACTTCATAGAAGCTTCAATAGATATATTTTAAATGAATAATAAATTGGAAGGAAATTGTGGAAAGAATGGGTAGATTGAATTCCATCCATAATCCCATATAAACAAGATTCTACATAACATTTTTGTCTCTCAATCCTTAGACACATGATACAATGAATAAAGTATCTTGATGATATTGGAGGTAGTATCTTAAATGAATAAAGTATCTTAGATGAATAAAGTATCTTAAATGCGCTATCTTCCTATCTTCCTATCTACCTCCATTGTGTTTAACCTGCGCTATCTTCCTATCTACCATTTGTTGATTGCAATGAATGTGGATTTTATTTTAATTAAATTTTATCATGTATCATTTGTCAAACCATGAGCTCGGGATACGATACAATGGTGGTAATTATTGTGCAGTACAAAAGTATCAAGGTTATTTTTATATCTCATATCCCTACACCTATTTCCCGTCAACAATTGACTTGGGATAATGCTTGTAATTGTTTACAAAGTCATATACTTTAAATTAATCAACATAATTTACATATTATGTTTGGTTATGGATTAGATTCACTACACGCATCTATGTTTGACTGTTTAGGGTTCCCCATAGTCAACACATGGGTGTCCCTCCTAGATTTCTGGTGACTAGAAATCATTGTTTTCTATTGGAATGTCAGGTTGAGCATCTTGAGTCTAGACTTTAAGTTCATATAAAATGCTTATTCGAATTGCAAACAAGAACTGAGATTTTAGATTGTCAGTTTAATTACTAAGTTGATTCACTTTAAATTAGTACATTATACTTTTAACAATGAAATAAAGACCAAATATGAGATGAGAGGAATGTTTAGATCGTATTCATGGTTAGCATATGTGGTGTAATATATATATATATATATATATATATATATATATATATATATAGTTGCAAGATTCATTGTAAAAAGGGTTTTTAAGTGACTTATTGATGAGCCTAGAATTAGGTACTATATAGCCCCTTTTATGCCACACAAGCACAAGAAAGAATAAGGAAAATACCTTTGTTTGTGGGGATGAATGCATTTGTTTTGATTATTTATTAAAGTAGTTTAGAGATTATTCTTCTTATTCTCAAAGGCGTTTTTATGTGCTAATTATATGAAAATAGGCATGTATGAGTAGCGCATAGGTGACCTAGAAGACAACAAGTAAATCAAGCTCAAAGACTAAAAGATCACGAGTGGCTCAGTGCTCATGTTTTCCTGATTTATAGAAAAAATCATGTTTACTAGGATCGGCATTTACAATGTAGAGTTAGGTTAATAATTAGGAATAAATAGGGACCTCTAATTAGCAGGGGGTCTTATTGACATTTTATAGAAGCAATCTTTAGCACATTTTATATTTGAGACAGTTCTGTTTAACTTTTTCCTGAAACATGAAGTTACGATTTTTATAATGGAAGACTGGTTTTTTTCAAATCCTTGAGTTTATAAGTCTTTTTCACTTCTGAAATACGTATTGGGAGGGCCCCTTCAGTACGTAGATCAGGAGCTTCATATTTGATCACAGGTATTTTTCATGTGTTTTGTTAACTGGCTTAATCATTATGATGTGTGAAAGTACTTTGATAATTGTTTACATAGCATATTTTGATTTCAGATTCAACGATTTTCTCTGTAGTTCGATAATATTGATTTTGTAGTTCTATAACACGCTGTCGGTAGTCCTGTGTATGCATTTTCTACAGGCATATTTTACATCTCTTTTCCATCATTTTTATATTAATTCCAGATAATGATTCAGATCTGCAAATTCATGCATACTTTCCTTATTTAAATTTGATCACATAGAAGTTGAATATTTCAGCATTTTGATTTGGATAGAATAATTTTCATCGCTTTCAACACTTGATTCAAATAGATAGAAATTGATTGCTTTTCAATATTTAATTCCTAGATTAAATTTTCAATTTTTTAGTATTTAATTCATATATTAAATTTATAGTTTTTCAGTATTTAATTCCTAGATTAGATTTACCAGCTTTCAATATTTAATTCCTAGATTAAATTTCCAGTTTTTTAGTATTTAATTCCTAGTCTAAATTTCCAGTTCTATCAGTCTTCAATAGATTTAGGTTATAGATTTGCATCCTTTTGATTATTTTCAGCTTTTTAGTTTTAGAGCAATATCTCCATTTCCCTCAAAGAAACCTTTTGGATACATTCAAACACCCTGAATGACATAGATCACTCTATAGTGCACATAGAGTGCTTACCACCTCTTAAGTTTGTACGCTACATGGTTGATAATTAAAGTATACTCTCGATATAGCTACCCTAATTAGGTACCCATTCCTGGAGTCCACCACTTTTTGGTGCCATTGCCAGGGAGGTGCTTAATCTATAGCAGACATCTTGAAAAAACAATTAAATTTTTTACCATAAATGCCTTGACGACAGAGGGATAGATTTGGATGCTTTCTGCCTAACCGCCCTATGAGTAACAATAGTTCTTATCATTCTAAATTTGAATTCCTTAACTCTGAATATGGAGCCGATTCTAGCTACGATCCAAACCGAGATAACTTCTTTGTTAGCTCTAGCTCCAACACTACTATGGCAGAAGAAGAGGATGAACCTAGAGAACAATTCACTTTCCCCATTAGTGTACCTCTTGGGGATGCCAGGATGAAGAATATCAACCCTAATAACCTGCCAAACATCCGTCGCTTAACCTTAGAAGATCTTGACACAATTTTATTTGAATTTTAGGTAGTTTGTAGGTCATTTGGTTACACTACTGATGCATAAAAACTGAGACTCTTTCCTTCTACATTGAAATATCTATCACTCAGATAGTTTATGAGCCTAGAAGGAAACAACATTTTCACCTGGGACCAAATGAAACAATCCTTCCTAGAAAAATATAGGGACTATTGTAAGGCAAAAGATACAAGAGATGAAACCTTCAGAAAGCAACAAGGAGAAAGAGAATCCCTAGAAGACTGCACACAATGCTTTCAACTCAGTTACAAACGAGCTAGTCACTGTACCATAGATCAAGAATCACTGAAACTTGTCCTTCTTAGAGGAATCAAATAATGAAATCTAGAAGTATTGAACCTTCTAGGAGATGGGGATATATTCCAGAAAACCTATGACCAAATCCTACAAATCTTCAAGAACTATTCTAGATCCAGAAAAGGTAAAAGTGGGGAAAGAGATTCACATCCATTTACTGGAGGATCTTCATCTTCAGGACCAAACCTCACAAAGTCCTTTTTGATGATATGAAAACTGATATCCTTCAATCCCCAACAATGCAACTTGATGCACTCCAAATAAAGAAGAAACAAGACGAGATAAACCAAGCACTGGCATTATTTGTTAGGAACCTATGTCAACCCTTCTCTTTACTATGTTAGTATATTGTTGTTGGACGCATATGCTTTGTAAGTTGTCCCGTAGTATTTGATGATTCGTAGTTTATATTAGCCCATAGTATTGACCCATAGTATTGGACTCATATGCTTTGTAAGTCGTCCCGTAGTATTATATGTCCCATGGTCTTGAATCATAATATTGGGCATAAACTTAGTATATAAGTGTGTGTTGAGGTCATTGAAGGCACTGTGAAGTTAATTGTATTGAGCTTGCTCAAAGGAGGTTGCCCCCTCGAAGTGGCCCGTGATCAATATAAAAGTGATTATGAGTTCTATTATTTCTGATATCTTATGAATTTGCATTAATTAATTATTGTAGGTTCTTCAAATCTGGTATCAGAGCACTTTCTTGGGCTTGTTGGGTGGAATTTTTGCCAAATTTTTTTTCAAATCTGTTGCAAGTTTGTATCTGGAGATAACCCCTATCCACTTAACTGTGGGAAGTACTTGTGCATAAGCCCTAAAAATCATTGTGATGAGTACCACAAGAACCCCAAAGTAGCTGGCCCATTGAGAGGACCTGCCAGCGAAAAGGGCAACGACCCCTACCTAATTGACTAGTTCCCACCCGTGAGGTAAACCAAGAGTTGTTGTTTGTGGAAAAGCGGTTATCAGTTTTACCTGAGCCGTGGAGTGAGGGGTACAGCCCCAATACGCAAGCCGTTAGACAACATTGGTGGCCGAGTGAATCCCCTAAATCGACAGGAAGCCACACATACCTGGGGTCCATATCTATTTTCAGCTGAACTGTTTCCGATCACTTCCGCTCCAAATCCAGCTATTTCATATCTATTCTAAAAGTCATTCCAAATCCAATCGTCGTTTTAGATCCAGTCGTTTTCGATCCCTTTCGCGTCGTTGCAGATCCATCTGTTAGGGATCCCTTCCACGCCGTTGTTGCTGATCCATTTCTGGACAAAAAAAAAAAAAAAATCTGTTTTTCGGCCATATCTCCCTTGTTTCAACTCTATTTTCCCTGAAACTTCCCTGACATCCCTGCAATCCCATTCTGCATATTTCATTCCCGAAGACCCTATCCCAAATTCCAATTCCCAAGACCAGAAATCCCACATTTGTCTATTTTTAGGGTTTGCCATAACTCCTTCAATTTTCACCCAAATGCCTTCAAATTTTGCCACTGTGTTCCTTTCCTAATTTTGCTTCTTTGTCCCTCTCTAACAAATTTTTCCATTCTTTCACCCCACTTCTAAAATCCCCATTTTTTGTTTCCCTACCATCATAAAGTGTCCAAAACCTAATCAAACCCCAATTACCCATCTGAGTTTTTTCCCAAATCCAAATCTTCCTTTACTAAATAAGCTTTTGTTTGTGTTTTTCTATCCATTTCCTAAAAAAAAAAAAAAAAAACTCTTGGTTGTGGTTGTCACCCACGTAGGAGAAAAAACCATGGAGGAAGCACTTGCAGCCATCCAAACCAAACTCCAATATTTGGATGAAAAATTTGTCAGCCTCCATCTTCAGCATTCAACCATGAATAATAACCGACAGCCAGAATCTTTTGCAGCCACCGGGTTCTCTTCTTCCAGCAATTTTCGTGGGCCGAAGCTTGATTTTCCTCGCTTAAATGGTACTGATCCGACTGGATGGATATACTGAGCAAACCAATATTTCAATCTACATAATACTTTTGATGTCCTGAAAGTTCCACTTGCATCCTTTCATTTGGAACAAGAATCCCTTCAATGGTACCGTTGGTACATCAAAGCTCATCCCGAGCCAAACTGGACAGATTTTTGCCAACTCCTTTTGCCACGATTTGGTCCTAGTGCTTTTGTTGACTTCACAAGAGCACTCACTAAACTTCACTAAATTGGCACAGTGAGAGAGTATCAGACAGCATTTGAGAAATTGGCCAATCACACAGAAGGATTATCTGATGAATTCTACAGGGGTTGTTTTATCAGTGGTCTCAAGGATGAAATCTGCTCAGAGGTCAAAATGTTCTGTCCCAACACAATGATGGAAGTCCTAGGGTTGGCTAAGTTAGCAGAGGACAAGATCGCAGCTCAACAACGCTCCAAACCCACCTTTGTTCCCTTCAGAAATATGGGTTCTCAACAACCTCCCATCATGCTTGCTCCTCAACCAACTCCTATCAAGCATTTGTTTGAAACAGAGATGCAGGCACGCCGAGAAAATGGGATTTGTTATAATTGTGATGAGAAATTCACTTGGGGACATAGATGTGTTCAACAAAATCTCTATCTCTTGGATTTAGATTCTCCGCCTGCCTCAGAACTTGATGAAGAAGCTCCATATATAGTAGATGATCAGGTCGACATTCAACATCCACCTGTTGACACCCCATCTCAGGACGACCCACCTGAGATCTCTCTCCATGTTGTAACCGACATCACCACTCCACAAACAATGCGAGTAAGGGGATACTTCAAGAAGCTCCCTCTTACCATACTCATTGATTTTGGTAGCACTCATAACTTCATTGACCCTAGGATTGCCAAACAGGCTGATTGTTTTGTCCATCCTTGCTCCAACTTTGAAGTCATGGTTGTCAATGGGGGCACCTTACCTTGCAAGGGGAAGTGTCACAATGTGCGTATCTCTATGGAATATTATAACCTGCGCTCTGACATGTTTTCCTTGTCCTTAGGCGGATGTGATGTGGTTTTGGGCGTTCAATGGTTACACACACTTGGCCCCATCTTATGGGATTTTTTGGAACTTTGGATGCAGTTTTCAATCAATGGGGCACAACACAAATTAATGGGCTTACAACCAAGGTCTCTCTGCATCATCAGTTCACATCGCCTGGAAAAAATCTTTACAAAGAATTCACATGGTGTCATCGCTCAGATCCACTCCATTGAAATGCAGCCATCAACAGTCTCCACTACTTCCTTGGATAGATATACAGGTGTCTTTGCTGAACCAATGAGCTTGCATCCTTCAAGAGACATTTCTGGTAAGAATTTAGTCGCATCTACCTCTCAGCAGGAACTGATGGCTATTTTGCATGCAGTACAGAAGAGGCAGCCATACCTATTATGGAATTATTTCTGCATCAAGACTAATCTCCAGAGTTTGGAAAATTTTCTGGAACAATGGATCTCCTCCCCAACACACCTAAAATGGGTTATCTAACTCATGGGTTATCCCTATGTGATCACTTACAAGAAGGGTAAGGACAATATGGTGGAAGATGCTCCTTCTCGCACAATTGATGACCCAGTTTCGCTTACAGCTCTTTCTTTGCTTGTTCCAAATTGGTTGCAATATGTTCAACAGGGCTATCTCTTCTATGAACTCCATGCTTCTTCATCAGCAGGGCACTCTGGGTTCTTCAAAATGTATGACCGGGAACAATGTAACTTCTTTTGGCAGGGACTGAAAATGACAATTCAACAGATGGTGGCTAACTATGATACTTTCCAGGTCAACAAGGGTGAAACGACACTCCTTTTGGGATTGCTCAAACCCTTGCCCATCCCTACACAGCTTTAGCCAACTATTTCTATGGATTTCCTAGCAGCACTCTGGTGGTACAATACCACATCTCAAAGGACACCATATGAAGTAGTCTATGGACAGACACCACCAGTTCTTCTTCCATACACCCTTAGCAGCACCCCAGTTTAGGAAATTGACTTGGTTCTTCGAAACCACGATCAGATTCTTCTCATTCTACAGGACAATCTTCACATGGCCAAAATTCGCCTGAAACAACAAGCCAATTAGCACCGTTCTGAGCACATTTTCCATGCAGCTGACAGGGTTCTTCTTCATCTACATACTTCCAAGCAATCATACTTGACACTCCAAAGGCGTCAGTGGCCCAAAATGCAACCCGAGGATGCTACCGGGGAACCACTCCTTCAGATTCTGCAGCAATTTCTCCAACCAAAGATTTGAGGAAAAAGCTTTTTCTAAGGGAGAGGGGATGTTAGGAACCTGTGTCAACCCTTCTCTTTACTATGTTAGTATATTGTTGTTGGACGCATATGCTTTGTAAGTCGTCCTGTAGTATTTGATAATCCGTTGTTTATATTAGCCCATAGTATTGGACGCATATGCTTTGTAAGTCGTCCCGTAGTATTATATGTCCCATGGTTTTGACTCATAGAATTGGGCATAGACTTAGTATATAAGTGTGTGTTGAGGTCATTGAAGGCACTGTGAAGTTAATTGTATTGAGATTTCTCAAAGGAGGTTGCCCCCTCGAAGTGGCCCATGATCAACATAAAAGTGATTCTGAGTTCTATTATTTCTGATATCTTGTGTATTTGCATTAATTAATTATTGCAGGTTCTTCACATTATTTTTCCCATGCTGCAGAAATAAACATGAAAAAGGACAGTGCACATTGAACACCATAGAAATATGTGGCCTCTGCACTAATGATAACTCCACTGATAAATTCCCTATGTTTCCATCATGCAAAGCTTCCATTCAGGATCCCACACTTGAAGGTACAATAGAACAACTCTATTTTGTTAATCAAAGAAGAAACAATTTTGTTAGGCCCTTCCAACCCAACAACCAAGCATACTTTAATCAAGGAATTAATAAAAAAAATTGGAACCCCTCAGCACCAACCTCATGGCCATCTTAGCCAAATCCAAACCATTGGCAGCAAATCCAAGCACCATATCAACAACCATATTACACACAGTCTTACTCTCCATATCCCCCACCTTTTTCTCAACCACCAACAAACTATGGAAATCCATATCCATACTCAGCAAAATGGAGAGCTCCATTACAACAGCCACTCATCATGCCGCCCCCACAGAACCAACCACCTCCTAGACCACCTCCAATTCCTTCCCAACCAATTCCAAACCCAAACAACGACAGAGAAGGACAACAACGAACCTGTAACACTGAAATAATGCAATTCCCTACTTATGTCACGGATACATTGGAAATAAAAGAAATCAATCTTAGGTCTAGGAAAATATTACAAAACACACACACGCAGAATAATCAAGGAGATGTTGACCACGAACAAATAACACAACCCGAAATTTAGCAGCCAGCAGAGACAAACCCTCAAGAAGAATAAATTCGACCCTACATACGAAATACAAACCCTCCATTCCCTAAAAAACTCATTCGAAACACCAAAGAGGAGGAGGAGAATGCTATCCTCAACGAATTGAATCATTTGAACATTCAAATCCCCATTTTACAAGCCATAAGATGTGCCAATCTGTAACAAGTTTATTAAAGAAAATTGCTTAAAAAGTCTTGGCAGAAAAAGACATGACCTACCAACTATAAACATAGTAGGACAATTAGCAGATTTAATGTTGGGTGTCATTGTCAACCCCAAATACCTTGAACCAGGCAGTCCAGTAGTCAACACAACCATTAACAACAAACATATTGCAAGCAACCTAATTGATTTAAGGGTTGCAATCAACGTAATGAAAAAGGACACAATGATAGCCCTAGGACTCCAATCGATTATCAAACCAACAAGTACCGTACTGCAGCTTGCTAACACATCAACTGTAAAACCTGAAGGAATGCTCGAAGACATCATTATCAACATAGAATCATGGGAGGACCCAGCTGACTTCATAGTTATAGAAGTAAAAAGTAAGCTCAGTGGGTACCCAATAATACTAGGGAGACCTTGGCTAGCAATAGCAGACGCATATATAGGCTGCAGATCTGGCAACATGACAATCACAAGTGGGCAAGCTAGAAAGAAAATCACAATTTATCCTCCAATGAAAAAGTCTACAAACATAGAATATCAGAACTGGACAAATGAATATAATGATATAACCGACCAAAACATACAACCTGTTCTTACCATCGAAGCTGCCTTATCACTAAAAGCCATTGATGAAGACATTTATTTAGATAGAATTATTTAGAATGCATCTTCTAATCATTATATTCTTGAATATTTTTTTGAAACAGATCAGCAACAGGAAGAGAAATCATCACCCCAAAACACTGACAGAATGTGGGCATAAGTGCTCACACTTGAACAACATTCAATACAGATCAAAATAGTTGAGATCATGCCTAGAAAGAATGTTAACATTAACTCCAATATGGAGCCAGAATAAGAAAACCAATTAATCAAGGTACTCTAAAAAAAAAAAAAACTTTTAGATGGACATACATCGACATGAAGGGTATCCACCTAGACATTTGCAAGCATTACATATATATCAAAGAAGGTGTTGTTCCTATCAGACAACTGCAAAGAAGGACGAACTCAACATTAAAAGACATAGTTAAGTTGGAGTTACAAAATTTGTTAGATGTAGGGTTCATATACCCAATCTCAGATAGTGAATGGGTCTCGCCATTGGTTATAGTTCCTAAGAAAGTAGGGAAGTGGAGGATCTGTGTGGATTACAGAGAGCTCAATAAGGAAACTAAGAGAGATCACCTCCCTCTACCATTCATCGACAAAGTATTGGACACATTGGATGGAAACAAATTTTTCTCATTTTTGGATGGATTCAGTGGATACAACCAAATCCTAATCCACCCAGCTGATCAGGATAAAACAACATTTACATGCCCATGGGGTACTTATGCATATAGAGTACTACCCTTTGGACTCTATAATTCCCCAACAACATTTCAAAGGGCCATTTTAAGCATATTCTCTGAGTTTATTAATGATCAAATGGAAGTCTACATGGACGACTTCACACCCTATGGCCAAAATTTTGACCAAGCATTAAAGCATCTAGAATTAGTCTTGAAAAAATGCATCGAAATGAGATTATGTCTGAGCAATGATAAATGTAGAATGTTGATGGAAGAAGGCATAGTGCTACGACACCATATCTCACAAAGAGGCATTGAATTTGATCAGGAAAAAGTCACGGTCATTAGAACACTGCCACCACATGTCAAACAAAGAGATGTGCAAATTTTTCTTGGGAAAATAGGATACTACAGAATATTTATCGAAAGTTATAGAAAAATTGTTGCACCGATGTTTTCTCTTCTCACTAAATATACATAATTTATCTGGACAAAGCATTGTATGTTAGCATTTGAAAACCTCAAAGAGAAGACAATCACAACCGCAATACTCCAGGGACCCAATTGGACACTACCATTCCACATACATTTTGATGCTTCAGACAAGGCCATTGGATCAGTCCTTGGGAAAGAAAAAGAAAAGAGACCATATGCCATATACTACATTAGAAAAAACTTGGCGGGAGCAGAACTCAATTATACAGTCACAAAAAAGGCGTTTTTGGTTTTCATACATGCCATAAATGAATTCAATCACTACATAAATCGATACCAAGTTTTTTTCCACACCGACCATTCAGTAATCAATTATCTTATGAATAAACCTAATACAAGTGCTCGAATAATTATATGGATACTCCTCTTACAACAATTTGACATAACAATCCTGGATAAGCCAGGCAAACACAATATAGTAGCTGATTTTATGTCTAGACTCACTTATGGACAAGACAATGAATTGGTAAATGATAACTTCCCTGATGAGCACCTTTTTGCATTCTCAACAAAAACCACATGTTTTACTGACATAAAAAACTACTTAGTGTCTAGTAAATTTCCACAACATTACAGCTACCAAGAGAAGTGCAGAGTCATAAGGCAAAGTGCCACTTACACATGGATAGAAGGAATGCTTTTCAAAAAATGGCCAAACCAAATATTGAGAAGATGCATCAGAGAAGATGAAGTCCATGACATACTGCATGCCACTCACAATGAGCCATGTGCAGGACATTATGCTGCAAAAATAACAACCTATAAAATATTTCAAATTGGATATTATTGGCCAACACTCCAAAAGGATTCATATGAATATGTGTCACATTGTGATGACTGTCAACGAATGGGGAAGCCTACACAAAGAGAAGAAATGCCTCTCCATCCCCAAATCTCTTTGGAAGCATTTGAGAAATGGGGATTTGATTTTGTTGGTCCATTCAACCCCAAATAAAATCAGAAAAGTTAAATTCTAGTATGCCCCGACTACCTTACAAAGTGGGCAGAAGTGGCAGCACTTGCAGCAGCAAATGAAACAAATGTGGAAATTTTTTTTACAGAAAAAATCTTCCACAGATTTGGAGTCCCAAGAGAGTTAGTTTCTGACCTAGGCACATAGTTTACATCCAACCTTATAGAGGACCTGCTTCGAAGAAACAATGTTAAACACCGAAGGTCCTCCTCCTACTACCCTCAAGCTAATGGTCAAGTTGAGGTGACAAATAGAGAGTTAGAAAGAATCTTAACAAAGACAGTACAACTACACAAAAGAGATTGGGCAGACAGATTGAGCAAAGCAATTTGGGCTTATAACACAACATGGAAGACAACAATAGGCTTTACTCCATATGAGATGGTTTATGGAAAGAAAATAATGTTGCCCATTGAATTTGAAATCAAAACATTGAGAATTGCAGCCAAGTTAAATATGGAACTTTCAGACATCCAAGAGGAACTCATGCTACAACTGAATCAGCTAGATGAGCAACGCCAACAATCACTTAGCTACACTGAAATCATCCAGCAACAAAGGAAGAAATGGAATGACAAAAACATCAAGCAGCAAAAATTCAAAGAAGGTGACTGGGCACCACTGTATGACTCCAGGTTTCACACTTTTAAAGGCAAACTCACAACCAAATGGCTCGGACCCTACATCATTGAAAAAACCTATGACAATGGAACTGTCAGAATTACAACAATCGATGAAGAAGAATTCCCCATGTTGGTGAATGGAAACGGACTCAAACTTTATAAGAAACCACAGTCCAGAGAGGAATTCACACAAACACTCTATCAGCAAAATCTAATGCTGATAGAGAGCATAGATAATCAATGATTCCAGTTACAAAATAAAAATATAAAAATAAAATAAAATAAAAAATGCAAAAACAAAAACAGAGAAAAAAAAAGAGAAAAAGAGAAAAAGCAGAAAATAAAAAATCCACTCAGGATTATATCAAAAAAAAATTGATGGACTCGAACCATACCTATGAAGAACTAGCAAGCAAATTTCAAACGAGCCGGCAAATTTCAGTAGCAAAGAAATCAAGAGAGCCGACAAAAGAATAACAAGCAAATTTCAAGCGAGCCAGCAAAATTCGATCAAGAGAGCCAACAAGCAAATATTAGCAAAATTCAAACATTAGAGCCAACAAGCAAATTTTAGCAACTTCAATCAGGCAAGCCAGCAAACAATTTCAAGCGAGCCAAAATAGCAGAAAAAATCTAGCACTACAGAAATCAAATCAACCAAGTTCAGAGAACCAGTACAACGCAACGTTGAATACAATCAAAAGTCAAATCAACCAAACCTACACAAAAATTCAAGCAAGCGAATGAAACAAATTTAAAGAGAACTGACAGAAAAAAAAATCATAAAGGCGTAACTACTGACATGAACAAAATAACTACAAACGTAGATGAAATCTACTAAGGAATCCCGTGCCCATACAATCAAGCCCACATCATACACTCAAGTACACTAGCATAACAGGTAATCGCTGAAATCTTTGTTTTATTTTTGAATCAAATAATTCTTCCCACAAAATGGTTATTTTTCAAAGCTGAGGACAGCTTTTAAGATATTTCAGCGGCACGGTTCAGAGTGACCTCACTGAATCATGACTACCTACCTCAGGCATGTCAGAGAATGACAACCTCCGCATCTAGCTACTATATCCCTAGATGATCAAATCAGCAACGCAATGTACAATGATGGAAAGGAATGCATAAGTGAGCAAATATGATGCACAATGATCAAGATGAGTGCGTAAAAATAGGTAAATAAGGCAGCATAATATACAAGAGGACCCAATTTGGCAATAAAAGTTGCTCAAGAAGCAAGAAAACTAGAAGTTCGTATCACCACTCAACCAACAAGCTTCCCACAAGTCTGTGATCAATCCCAACCAGATGGGTAAGTCATCCACCACTCAGAACTTTGTGGCTTGTTGATTATATTAGCAAATTCAAAAATGACTAAGGGGTTCAAGAAGAGCGAGCCGGAGGACCACAGGCCTATCTATGAAAACCCATAGGTGTTTTCCATCCTCCGCGCAGTGGGATGGATGCCCTTTATCTCGGGACTGAGAGGATCCAATAATAAAGTAGCCTTAGAATTTTCCCGGAACCTAAAACACATAAGGATGAATAGTATGTCACCCAGATAAGGGGACTATGCATCAAGCTCAACGAGGAAGCAATTGCAAAGTATACAGGACTTCCCATGGGGATACATTGGGGAAGAGATGATAGGGAGGCTAACTTGAAGGAGACAGAAGCTTTCTTCGGACAGGGGGAGGCTATGAGGAAGACAAAAAAGGATTCAAAATAATTACCATGTCTGCGCCCTGGGACGAGATAACTTCTGTTGTCCTGAGATATATAATGTGCACAGGGATTGATCCGGATTTATGTGCGAACGAAACAAAAGATAGCATATACAGAATCATATACAGAGATATATTGCAAATAACACAGTGATACAGTAAACATATATTCTATTAAATAGCGGAACTAGAACAGACTGTAAAATACAATAGCTAGAATGGTGGTAGCTATCTCTGAGAAGAGATGTGGCCGCTATGCTCATTCGTGCCAAGATGATTACAAAGAGAGGCCGAAAGGGCCTATTTATCATAAGCATGAGGGAAAGAATCCCAAACATCCAAAAACCTAACCCTAGAAGATGAACCGTCATAAGGTTTGCGGCCCCAAGGTGGTTAGTTGAACTGTCAACTTCCCGGGGTCATAACTTTTACATACGATCTCCGTTTAGGGCGCTCGGTAGCCCGTTGGAAAGGTCTAACCGAGATTTACAACCTTCTACTGGGTGCAAATGTGTGTCGTGGGCAACCAGTTGGTCCCCCAAATTAAGAAAAATGTCGTTTAGGGCCTCAAAATGGCTCCGGAAGTTCAGGACCCGAAAAACTGCTAAAAATAGTAATTTACCAAAATTGCCAGAAGACTGTTTTGAGACAGTTGGAAGAGGTGGGCCGCCACCGATATCCACCTGGATCAATCCTCCCTCCTTAGGAAGCAATGGTCTCCATTGCATTAATTCCCTTATCATATGTCGAGCTGTGTGTCGAGTTGAGCTCTTGGTGCGACATTTGCTGAAGTGGAAAGGTTGCCTTACTTTGACATCTTCAGAGGGTTGTAATTGTTGTTGATGGATGCGCTGGAGCTGTTCAACAGTTTTGGTTGTTGTGGTATCCTTGGTATGCACCAGTGTGGATGGTTTCTTTTTGGAGGAGCACCTTGAATGCGTGGCCTTGCACTGTAGAGGTACCCGAATAGGCGATGCGGCACTGAATTTGTGTTCTTGTTTCTGCTGAGTAGAAGGATAATCTGCAGAAGTTGTGGATGTCTCCGCGATCTGATGTTCACCTTTAGTGGAAATTGCGAATAAGGAAAATTTCTCAGTGTGGGAGATTATCTTCCTTCCCTGCTCGTTTGGGGTAGGTGCAACTATCTCTGGTATCCGATAGAGTTGTCCTCCCAAAGTGACAATGACACTGTGAGGTCGTGATTCATATATAGCATGACGCTTCCACATATATGGTTGTCCTAAAAGAACATCACATACTTCGAGTGGGGTCACATCACATAATACCTCATCTTTGAAGGGATTGATGCTATATGGTAGGCGACATTGGTGACTGACACGGATCCTTCGTCCTTGGCTTAGCCATCCAATGGTGTATGGTTGTGGGTGTGGCGTTATTGGTAGCTCCAATCTCTTGATGACTTCTTCTGAGATCAGGTTCTTCTGGCTGCCGCTGTCTACAACAAAGTGTAGGGGAATTCCCTTCACCCACATCTGTGAGTGGAAAAGGCGCTCCTCTGCCTCCGACTCTTCAGGATCCTCTGGCTGAATCTGTGTGGTGGCAACAACGGCACTGGGTTCTGCATCAATGATCTGCTTCCCTTTTTGCACAGCTGTGAAATTAGGTTCTGATTCAGAATCGGAACTGGGATCTGATTCTGAAGCTTTGATCTCAGCCACCAATGACTGTTTTGAGCGACATTCATCAGTGTTGTGCCAGGGGATTTTGTGGAACTCGCACCACTTCCCGGTGTCCTTCTTCGTCTTTTCGTTACCCTTCTTCGCTTTTGGTTGTGATTGATTTTCCTTTTCCTGCTCCGTGCTCTACGAGCTAGAGTTTCCCTTGCCCTGCTTCTGCGCAGGCCCAGAGTCATGCTTGTTCTTTTGCTGAAATTTCTGCTCAATTTTGACAGCATATCGATAGGCAGATCCGAGTGAAGAGATTTCCAGGAAATCCATCTCTGTTCGGATGTACCGGTGTAGGCCACTGCGATATTTCAGTACTAGGTGTCGCTCGGAGTCCTTGATACCTAGCTTTGTGCGCAATGTATGAAATTTGTTGGTGTACTACGACACCGTTTGGTCCCTCTCTTGATGCAAAATGGTCCATTTTGTGTACTGGTCATCATAGTTTCCAACAGGGTAATATTGTTCCTTGACGGCATCTATAAAAGAGGCCCAAGTGGGATTGGAATATTCAAACAATCCAGACTCATCTGATGAGTTTTGATCACAATAAGTTTCCCACCAATTTTTGACATGGGGGACGGCCTTAAGGAGCGCAAAGATGATCTTTTCCCTGTCGGAAAATTGGTGGACAGAGAAATACCCTTCCAGTAGATTCAACCATTTATCGAGAGCATCGGCATCGATTTGGCCTTCAAATAAAGGGATATCAAAATTAACTTGTACCTTGAAGGGAGTCGTATCCCCGAAATGGTTGCTCGTTGAGGGTGCATTTGCCACTGTTGGCATGCCCTGAAGGATCTGGGCGAAATTATCCATCATCTCGTTCCTCTGTCGCGCGAGGGCTTCCTCGAGCAACAACTTGATAGGATCTACTGCTCCGTCGTCTCTCTTTTCTTCCGCCATGGGAGGTCGTTTGCGGCGGCGAGAGTGGTCTTCCCCAAGTGAAACTAGTACGAGACCCAACTCTCTATATCCTGACCTCGTCGGGGACATGCACCGAGAAACAATCAAAGAGCAGACCGCTCTGATACCACTGATCTGGATTTATGTGGGAACGAAACAAAAGATAGCATATACAGAATCATATACAGAGATATATTGCAAATAACACAGTGATACAGTAAACATATATTCTATTAAATAGCGGAAATAGAATAGATTGTAAAATACAATAGCTGGAATGGTGGTAGCTATCTCTGAGAAGAGATGTGGCCGCTATGCTCATTCGTGCCAAAATGATTACAAAGAGAGGCCGAAAGGGCCTATTTATCATAAGCATGAGGGAAAGAATCCCAAACATCCAAAAACCTAACCCTAGAAGATGAACTGTCATAAGGTTTGCGGCCCCAAGGTGGTTAGTTGAACAGTCAACTTCCCAGGGTCATAACTTTTGCATACGATCTCCGTTTAGGGCGCTCGGTAGCCCGTTGGAAAGGTCTAACCGAGATTTACAACTTTCGATCGGGCCCAAATGGTTGCAGTTGGCAACCATTTGGTCGCCCAAATCGCCAAAAAATGTCGTTTAGGGCCTCAAAATGGCTCCGGAAGTTTAGGACCCGAAAAACTGCTAAAAATAGTAATTTACCAAAATTGCCAGAAGACTGTTTTGAGACAGTTGGAAGAGGTGGGCCGCCACCGATATCCACCTGGATCAATCCTCCCTCCTTAGGAAGTAATGGTCTCCATTGCGTTAATTCCCTTATCATATGTCGAGTTGTGTGTCGAGTTGAGCTCTTGGTGCGACATTTGCTGAAGTGGAAAGGTTGCCTTACTTTGACATCTTCAGAGGGTTGTAATTGTTGTTGATGGATGCGCTGGAGCTGTTCAACAGTTTTGGTTGTTGTGGTATCCTTGGTATGCACCGGTGTGGATGGTTTCTTTTTGGAGGAGCACCTTGAATGCGTGGCCTTGCACTGTAGAGGTACCCGAATAGGCGATGCGGCACTGAATTTGTGTTCTTGTTTCTACTGAGTAGAAGGATAATCTGCAGAGGTTGTGGATGTCTCCGCGATCTGATGTTCACCTTTAGTGGCAATTGCGAATAAGGAAAATTTCCCAGTGTGGGAGATTATCTTCCTTCCCTGCTCATTTGGTGTAGGTGCAACTATCTCTTGTATCCGATAGAGTTGTCCTCCCAAAGTGACAATGACACTGCGAGGTCGTGATTCATATACAGCATGACACTTCCACATATATGGTTGTCCTAAAAGAACATCACATACTTCGAGTGGAGCCACATCACATAATACCTCATCTTTGAAGGGCTTGATGCTATATGGTAGGCGACATTGGTGACTGACACGTATCCTTCGTCCTTGGCTTAGCCATCCAATGGTGTATGGTTGTGGGTGTGGCGTTATTGGTAGCTCCAATCTCTTGATGACTTCTTCTGAGATCAGGTTCTTCTGGCTGCCGCTGTCCACAACAAAGTGTAGGGGAATTCCTTTCACCCACATCTGTGAGTGGCAAAGGCGCTCCTCTGCCTCCGACTCTTTAGGCTCCTCTGGCTGAATCTGTGTGGTGGCAACAACGACACTTGGTTCTGCATCAATGATCTGCTTCCCTTTTTGCACAGCTGTGAAAATAGGTTCTGATTCAGAATCGGAACTGGGATTTGATTCTGAAGCTTTGATCTCAGCCACCAATGACTGTTTTGAGCGACATTCATTAGTGTTGTGCCAGGGTCTTTTGTGGAACTCGCACCACTTCCCGGTGTCCTTCTTCGTCTTTTCGTTACCCTTCTTCACTTTTGGTTGTGATTGGTTTTCCTTTTCCTGCTCCGTGCTCTGCGAGCTAAAGTTTCCCTTGCCCTGCTTCTGCGGAGGACCAGAGTCACGCTTGTTCTTTTGCTGAAATTTCTGCTCAATTTTGATAGCATATCGATAGGCAGATCCGAGTGAAGAGATTTCCAGGAAATCCATCTCTGTTCGGATGTACCGGTGTAGGCCACTGCGATATTTCAGTACTAGGTGTCGCTCGGAGTCCTTGATACCTAGCTTTGTGCGCAATGTATGAAATTTGTTGGTGTACTCCGACACCGTTTGGTCCCTCTCTTGATGCAGAATGGTCCATTTTGTGTACTGGTCATCATAGTTTCCAACAGGGTAATATTGTTCCTTGACGGCATCTATAAAAGAGGCCCAAGTGGGATTGGAATATTCAAACAATCCAGACTCGTCCGATGAGTTTTGCTCACAATAAGTTTCCCACCAATTTTTGAGATGGGGGACGGCCTTAAGGAGCGCAAAGATGATCTTTTCCCTGTCGGAAAATTGGTGGACAGAGAAATACCCTTCCAGTAGATTCAACCATTTATCGAGAGCATCGGCATCAATTTGGCCTTCAAATAAAGGGATATCAAAATTAACTTGTACCTTGAAGGGAGTCGTATCCCCGAAATGGCTGCTTGTTGAGGGTGCATTTGCCACTGTTGGCATGCGCTGAAGGATCTGGGTGAAATTATCCATCATCTCGTTCCTCTGTCACGCGAGGGATTCCTCGAGCAACAACTTGATAGGATCTACTGCTCCGTCGTCTCTCTTTTCTTCCGCCATGGGAGGTCGTTTGGGGCGGCGAGAGTGGTATTCCCCAAGTGAAACCAGTTCGAGACCCAACTCTCTGTATCCTGACCTTGTCGGGGACATGCACCGAGAAACAATCAAAGAGCAGACCGCTCTCATACCACTGATCTGGATTTATGTGGGAACGAAACAAAAGATAGCATATACAGAATCATATACAGAGATATATTGCAAATAACACAGTGATACAGTAAACATATATTCTATTAAATAGCGGAAATAGAACAGACTGTAAAATACAATAGCTGGAATGGTTGTAGCTATCTCTGAGAAGAGATGTGGCCGCTATGCTCATTCGTGCCAAGATGATTACAAAGAGAGGCCGAAAGGGCCTATTTATCATAAGCATGAGGGAAAGAATCCCAAACATCCAAAAACCTAACCCTAGAAGATGAACGGTCATAAGGTTTGCGGCCCTAGGGTGGTTAGTTGAACAGTCAACTTCCCGGGGTCATAACTTTTGCATACGATCTTCGTTTAGGGCGCTCGGTAGCCCGTTGGAAAGGTCTAACCGACATTTACAACTTTCAATTGGGCCCAAATGTGTGCCACTGGCCACCATGTGGTCCCCTAAATCACCAAAAAATGTCGTTTAGGGCCTCAAAATGGCTCCGGAAGTTCAGGACCCGAAAAACTGCTAAAAATAGTAATTTACCAAAATTGCCAGAAGACTGTTTTGAGACAGTTGGAAGAGTTGGACCGCCACCGATATCCACCTGGATAAATCCTCTCTCCTTAGGAAGCAATGGTCTCCATTGCGTTAATTCCCTTATCATATGTCGAGTTGTGTGTCGAGTTGAGCTCTTGGTGCGACATTTGCTGAAGTGGAAAGGTTGCCTTACTTTGACATCTTCAGAGGGTTGTAATTGTTGTTGATGGATGCGCTGGAGCTGTTCAACAGTTTTGGTTGTTGTGGTATCCTTGGTATGCACCGGTGTGGATGGTTTCTTTTTGGAGGTGCACCTTGAATGCGTGGCCTTGCACTGTAGAGGTACCCGAATAGGCGATGCGGCACTGAATTTGTGTTCTTGTTTCTGCTGAGTAGAAGGATAATCTGAAGATGTTGTGGATGTCTCCGCGATCTGATGTTCACCTTTAGTGGCAATTGCGAATAAGGAAAATTTCCCAGTGTGGGAGATTATCTTCCTTCCCTGCTCGTTTGGGGTAGGTGCAACTATCTTTGGTATCCGATAGAGTTGTCCTCCCAAAGTGACAATGACACTGCGAGGTCGTGATTCATATACAGCATGACGCTTCCACATATATGGTTGTCCTAAAAGAACATCACATACTTCGAGTGGGGCCACATCACATAATACCTCATCTTTGAAGGGCTTGATGCTATATGGTAGGTGACATTGGTGACTGACACGGATCCTTCGTCCTTGGCTTAGCCATCCAATGGTGTATGGTTGTGGGTGTGGCGTTATTGGTAGCTCCAATCTCTTGATGACTTCTTCTGAGATCAGGTTCTTTTGGCTGTCGCTGTCCACAACACATTGTAGGGGAATTCCCTTCACCCACATCTGTGAGTGGAAAAGGCGCTCCTCTGGATGAATCTGTGTGGTGGCAACAACGGCACTGGGTTCTGCATAAATGATCTGCTTCCCTTTTTGCACAGCTGTGAAATTAGGTTCTGATTCAGAATCGGAACTGGGATCTGATTCTGAAGCTTTGATCTCAGCCACCAATGACTGTTTTGAGCGACATTCATCAGTGTTGTGCCAGGGGCTTTTGTGGAACTTGCACCACTTCCCGGTGTCCTTCTTCATCTTTTCGTTACCCTTCTTCGCTTTTGGTTGTGATTGGTTTTCCTTTTCTTGCTCCGTGCTCTGTGAGCTAGAGTTTCCCTTGCCCTGCTTCTGCGCAGGCCCAGAGTCACGCTTTTTCTTTTGCTGAAATTTCTGCTCAATTTTGACAGCATATCGATAGGCAGATCTGAGTGAAGAGATTTCCAGGAAATCCATCTCTGTTCGGATGTACCGGTGTAGGCCACTGCAATATTTCAGTACTAGGTGTCGCTCGGAGTCCTTGATACCTAGCTTTGTGCGCAATGTATGAAATTTGTTGGTGTACTCCGACACCGTTTGGTCCCTCTCTTGATGCAGAATGGTCCATTTTGTGTACTGGTCATCATAGTTTCCGACAGGGTAATATTGTTCCTTGACGGGATCTATAAAAGAGGCTCAAGTGGGATTGGAATATTCAAACAATCCAGACTTGTCTGATGAGTTTTGCTCACAATAAGTTTCCCACCAATTTTTGACATGGGGGACGGCCTTAAGGAGCGCAAAGATGATCTTTTTCCTATCGGAAAATTGGTGGACAGAGAAATACCCTTCCAGTAGATTCAACCATTTATCGAGAGCATCGGCATCGATTTGGCCTTCAAATAAAGGGATATCAAAATTAACTTGTACCTTGAAGAGAGTCGTATCCCCGAAATGGCTGCTCGTTGAGGGTGCATTTGCCACTGTTGGCATGCGCTGAAGGATCTGGGCGAAATTATCCATCATCTCATTCCTCTGTCGCATGAGGGCTTCCTCGAGCAACAAATTGATAGGATCTACTGCTCCGTCGTCTCTCTTTTCTTCCGCCATGGGAGGTCATTTGGGGGGCGAGAGTGGTCTTCCCCAAGTGAAACTAGTTCAAGACCCAACTCTCTGTATCATGACCTCGTCGGGGACATGCACCGAGAAACAATCAAAGAGCAGACCGCTCCGATACCACTGATCTGGATTTATGTGGGAACGAAACAAAATATAGCATATACAGAATCATATACAGAGATATATTGCAAATAACACAGTGATACAGTAAACATATATTCTATTAAATAGCGGAAATAGAACAAACTGTAAAATACAATAGCTGGAATGGTGGTATCTATCTCTGAGAAGAAATGTGGCCGCTATGCTCATTCGTGCCAAGATGATTACAAAGAGAGGCCGAAAGGGCCTATTTATCATAAGCATGAGGGAAAGTATCCCAAACATCCAAAAACCTAACCCTAGAAGATGAACCGTCATAAGGTTTGCGGCCCCAAGGTGGTTAGTTGAACAGTCAACTTCCCGAGGTCATAACTTTTGCATACGATCTCCGTTTAGGGCGCTCGGTAGCCCGTTGGAAAGGTCTAACCGAGATTTACAACTTTCTAATAGGCCCAAATGTGTGCCGTAGGAAGACATTAGGTCCCCCAGATCGCCAAAAAATGTCGTTTAGGGCCTCAAAATGGCTCTGGAAGTTCAGGACCCGAAAAACTACTAAAAATAGTAATTTACCAAAATTGCCAGAAGACTGTTTTGAGACAGTTGGAAGAGGTGGGCTGCCACCGATATCCACCTGGATCAATCCTCCCTCCTTAGGAAGCAATGGTCTCCATTGCGTTAATTCCCTTATCATATGTCGAGCTGTGTGTCGAGTTGAGCTCTTGGTGCGACATTTGCTGAAGTGGAAAGGTTGCCTTACTTTGACATCTTCAGAGGGTTGTAATTGTTGTTGATGGATGCGCTGGAGCTGTTCAACAGTTTTGGTTGTTGTTGTATCCTTGGTATGCACCGGTGTGGATGGTTTCTTTTTGGAGGAGCACCTTGAATGCGTGGCCTTGCACTGTAGAGGTACCCGAATATGCGATGCAGCACTGAATTTGTGTTCTTGTTTCTGCTGAGTAGAAGGATAATCTGCAGAGGTTGTGGATGTCTCCGCAATCTGATGTTTACCTTTAGTGGCAATTGCGAATAAGGAAAATTTCCCAGTGTGGGAGATTATCTTCCTTCCCTGCTTGTTTGGGGTAGGTGCAACTATCTCTGGTATCCGATAGAGTTGTCCTCCCAAAGTGACAATGACACTGCGAGGTCGTGATTCATATACAGCATGACACTTCCACATATATGGTTGTCCTAAAAGAACATCACATACTTCGAGTGGGGCTACATCACATAATACCTCATCTTTGAAGGGCTTGATGCTATATGGTAGGCGACATTGGTGACTGACACGGATCCTTCGTCCTTGGCTTAGCCATCCAATGGTGTATGGTTGTGGGTGTGGCGTTATTGGTAGCTCCAATCTCTTGATGACTTCTTCTGAGATCAGGTTCTTCTGGCTGCCGTTGTCCACAACAAAGTGTAGGGGAATTACCTTCACCCACATCTGTGAGTGGAAAAGGTGCTCCTCTGCCTCCGACTCTTCAGGCTCCTCTGGCTGAATCTGTGTGGTGGCAACAACGACACTGGGTTCTGCATCAATGATCTGCTTCCCTTTTTGCACAGCTATTAAATTAGGTTCTGATTCAGAATCGGAACTGGGATCTGATTCTGAAGCTTTGATCTCGGCCACCAATGACTGTTTTGAGCGACATTCATCAGTGTTGTGCCAAGGGCTTTTGTGGAACTCGCACCACTTCACGGTGTCCTTCTTCATCTTTTCGTTACCCTTCTTCGCTTTTGGTTGTGATTGGTTGTCCTTTTCCTGCTCCGTGCTCTGCGAGCTAGAGTTTCCCTTGCCCTGCTTCTGCGCAGGCCCAGAGTCACGCTTGTTCTTTTGCTGAAATTTCTGCTCAATTTTGACAGCATATCGATAGGCAGATCCGAGTGAAGAGATTTCCAGGAAATCCATCTCTATTCGGATGTACCGGTGTAGGCCACTGCGATATTTCAGTACTAGGTGTCACTCGGAGTCCTTGATACCTAGCTTTGTGTGCAATGTATGAAATTTGTTGGTGTACTCCGACACCGTTTGGTCCCTCTCTTGATGCAGAATGGTCCATTTTGTGTACTGGTCATCATAGTTTCCAACAGGGTAATATTGTTCCTTGACGACATCTCTAAAAGAGGCCCAAGTGGGATTGGAATATTCAAACAATCCAGACTCGTCTGATGAGTTTTGCTCACAATAAGTTTCCGACCAATTTTTCACATGGGGGATGGCCTTAAGGAGCGCAAAGATGATCTTTTCCCTGTCGAAAAATTGGTGGACAGAGAAATACCCTTCCAGTAGATTCAACCGTTTATCGAGAGCATCGGCATCGATTTGGCCTTCAAATAAAGGGATATCAAAATTAACTTGTACCTTGAAGGGAGTCGTATCCCCGAAATGGCTGCTCGTTGAAGGTGCATTTGCCACTGTTGGCATGTGCTGAAGGATCTGGGTGAAATTATCCATCATCTCGTTCCTCTGTCGCGCGAGGGCTTCCTCGAGCAACAACTTGATAGGATCTACTGCTCCGTCGTCTCTCTTTTCTTCCGCCATGGGAGGTCGTTTGGGGCGGCGAGAGTGGTCTTCCCCAAGTGAAACTAGTTCGAGACCCAACTCTCTGTATCCTGACCTCGTCGGGGACATGCACCGAGAAACAATCAAAGAGCAGACTGCTCTGATACCACTGATCTGGATTTATGTGGGAACGAAACAAAAGATAGCATATACAGAATCATATACAAGGATATATTGCAAATAACACAGTGATACAGTAAACATATATTCTATTAAATAGCGGAAATAGAACAGACTGTAAAATACAATAGCTGGAATGGTGGTAGCTATCTCTGAGAAGAGATGTGGCCACTATGCTCATTCGTGCCAAGATGATTACAAAGAGAGGCCGAAAGGGCCTATTTATCATAAGCATGAGGGAAAGAATCCCAAACATCCAAAAAACTAACCCTAGAAGATGAACCATCATAAGGTTTGCGCCCCCAAGGTGGCTAGTTGAACAGTCAACTTCCCGGGGTCATAACTTTTGCATACGATCTCCATTTAGGGCGCTCGGTAGGCCGTTGGAAAGGTCTAACCGAGATTTACAACTTTCGACTGGGCCCAAATGCATGCCGTTGGCAACCATTTGGTCGCCCAAATCACCAAAAAATTTCGTTTAGGGCCTCAAAATGGCTCCGGAAGTTCAAGACCCGAAAAACTGCGAAAAATAGTAATTTACCAAAATTGCCAGAAGACTGTTTTGAGACAGTTGGAAGAGGTGGGCCACCACCGATATCCACCTGGATCAGGGATACTTAGCTATATCTCGATCTTCCACTTCATAATTTTGGAGCTTCTAAGACATAGGGGGCATATTACACCAAATAATAATATCAGCATTCCTTACTACCTTCTTCAGTCTCTCGAAGAATTGAGCAAAAAGGTAGTGCAAGTGAAGGAAGATGCACTGGCTCACCATGGACTACTCAAGTTAATAATTTGTGAAGAATTGATGGTGCAAATTCCAGAGCTCTCGTGGGAGGAATTTGTGCTGGTCTCAGCCGAAGATGTGCAAAGAATGAGAGGCACACCTAATCCATGCATACCCCTAGCCTCTGGATCAAAATAAAAATCCACCTCTGCGTCGGGATCTAAGCGCAAAATTGACCTGGATAGTGACAATGAGGTTATGGTTGACACCCTAATTACAATAAAGCATTCCAAGGATTCCTCTCGCCCAAAAGACTCAGGGGTTTCTGCTAGTAGGCAAGGTTCAAAACAACAGAGTGGAAGGTTGGCACAAAACAAGCATACAAAGAAGGTAGAAAAAGAGCCCAACCCTATAATTCAAGACTTATTTGACGATGATGATTTCAGGGTAGAACAGGACGACCCTTCTACACTTGTAGAAGAGGATGCCTTACAGTGGAACCCTTCTGATGAAAATGTAAACATTGGAAGCAATGACCAGCTGACTAAGGCATTGGCCGAACTAGAAAAAGTCAGGGAGGAGCTGGCTTCCTTAAAAATTGAAGCAAGGATCCAAAGAAGCCAGCTAGCTTCACCAGCATTCCCACCATTTGTACATGAAAAGACCCAAATTTTAAAGATGTGGCACATAGGAGAATTAAAGCTAGTGGAGCAACAAAATTTAGCATTAAAAGAGAAATTGGGCCAAGCCCAGGAAGAATTGGCTCAAAGAGACTAGAGGATCCGACAATTGGAAGATACCTTGGCCACCACTGCCAAAATCTATGATGATATATTGGGACTCAGGTCACCATTTAGGATCTACACGGTTTACTTAAGGGAGAAGTGGGGAAAGTTCTACTTATAGAGGCTAAAGCAAGGCCTACCTCTAGAATTAAACACCCCAAAGAAGTTCGTAGACACTTCTCTGAGCTGCATAGAATTGGAGAAAGATCAATTATGCGAATTTTTCTTGCATAACTTTGTGGTACCGAGCTCACCCAACTGGTCTCTGAATCCCTACATGGGTGAATTCCAGTTAAGAGAACTATTCTCCTAGATGAACCATGAGATAGAGAGAGCCCAAGATGCTCATCTCTACCTTGCAAAGGAGTGGCAAAACCCGCTATGGATCAGGGCTGAGGAAAATCATCCTGAAAAACTAATTTAGGACCATCGTGTTATCACCATAGATGAGGATTTAATTCATATCCTTCTTGAAAAACAATAGGAGGCAGTAGCACATTTTGAACTCACCACTCAATGCACCTGCAGAGAAGTTCAGGAAACCATCGGTGAGAGGCGGACAGGAATCTCAGAAGATTTGAAGAAGAGGGATCCTCACTCCCCCCTCAAGCTAGAAACTGCACTCACCAAGGCTAAGATTTACAAGGAATCTTTAATAAAGAACCAACTCAGGTGGATAGGCATGAAACTAAGTCCACCATTCTTTCTCCCTTTAACTATCAAAGAATAGGTCGATGAAGAGGAGGATAAAAAAGCATGGGCTAAAGATCACCATACCCAGGGCTATTATAGACAGGTAGGGACTCCTAGGGTCATTTCCTGGGATATCAGAGAGGTCGTCCAAGAACAGGATATGTCACCCAAGGATGGGTGACTTCTTCAAGTCTGAGGGAGATGATGAGCCCAGAATTGGGCACTCTGTATCCCCTTTTATGCCACACAAGCACAAGAAAGAATAAGGAAAATACCTCTATTTGTGGGGATGAATGCATTTGGTTTTATTATTTAATAAAGTATTTTAGAGATTTTTCTTCTTATGCTTAAAGGCGTTTTTATGTGCTAATTATATGAAAATAGGCATGTATGAGAAAGGGGCAGGTGATCTAGAAGACAACAAGTAAATCAAGCTCAAAGACTAAAAGATCACGAGTGGCTCAGCACTCACATTTTCCTAATTTATAGAAAAACTTCGGTTTACCGAGATCATCATTTACAATGTAGAGTTAGGTTAAGAATTAGGAATAAATAGGGACCTCAGAATAACAGGGGGTCCTGTTGACATTTTATAGAAACAATCTTCAACACATTTTATATTCGAGACAGTTCTGTTTAAGTTTTTACTGGAACATGAAGTTACAATTTTGATAATGGAAGACTGGTGTTGTTTCAAATCCTTGAGTTTATAAGTCTTTTTCACTCCTGAAATACGTATTGGGGAGGGGCCCCTCAATATGTAGATCAGGAGCTTCGTATTTGATCACAAGTATTTTTCATGCATTTATTAACTGGCTTAATCATTATGATGTGTGAAAGTACTTTGATAATTGTTTACATAGCAGATTTTGATTTAATATTCAATGATTTTCTCTGTAGTTTTATAATATTGATTTTGTAGTTCTATGACATGCTGTCAGTAGTCCTATGTATGCGTTCTGCGTAGGCATATTTTAAATCTGTTTTCCATCATTTTTATATTAATTCCAGATAATGATTCAAATCTACAAATTCATGCATACTTTTCTTATTTAAATTTGATCACATAGAAGTTGAATATTTCAGCATTTTGATTTGGATAGAATAATGTTCATCGCTTTCAGCACTTGATTCGAATAGATAGAATTTGATTGTTTTCAGTATTTAATTCCTAGATTAAATTTCCAGTTTTTTAGTATTTAATTCCTAGATTAGATTTACCAGCTTTCAGTATTTAATTCCTAGAATAAATTTCCAGTTTTTCAGTATTTAATTCCTAGTCTAAATTTCCAGTTCAATCAGTCTTCAACATATTTAGGTTTTATATTTGCATCCTTTTGATTATTTTCATCTTCTTATTTTTAGAGCAATATTTCAATTTCCCTCAAAGAAATCTTTTGGATACATTCAAACACCCTGAACGACATAGATCACTCTATTGTGCACATACAATGCTTAGCACCTCTTAAGTTTGTACGCTCCCTGGTTGATAATTAAAGTATACTCCCAATATAGTTACCCTAATTAGGTACCCATTCCAAGATTCCACCACTTATACATACATACATATATATATATATATATATATATATATATATATATATATATATATAACTTTCCAATTAACCTCCAAATAATATAACTTTCCCTTTGCAATTTGATTTGAGTATAACTATTAATTTGATACATTATAATAATTAAATTCTAATTGACATATATATATATATATATATATATATATATATATATATATATATATATATATATGTGTGTGTGTGTCAATTAGAATTTAATTATTATAATGTATCAAATTAATAGTTATACTCAAATCAAATTGCAAAGGGAAAGTTATATTATTTGGAGGTTAATTGGAATTACATGGGGTATGTTATATGTTCATAACCTCAATATCAAGTATTGATTACATTATGAAATGCATTCTAAATATCAAGTCATATTTATATTTTATACCATATCAAGTGTATTTTTTTTATAAGCAGTGTTTTGAAAAACAAATAAAGAGATAGGTCAAGTTAATGGTTAATCTTGTAAGAATGTAATTATTGTTACATGGATGCAATAGAAAAATGAGGATCAAAATTTAGGATTAGATTGGGTTTCTATACATATGAATTAAATAGTTAAATTACCTTGGTACCTTTGGTAACTTATTATATCAACAAGCCTGGAAAATTCTATCATAGTATAAGTCCATATCCTATTTATGATTGCTCTAGTTTAAAACAAAAACAAAAACATTGTGATTTTTGGGTACATTACACTGTGGTATAAGGCACCGCCAAAGAAGAAGTATGCTATGTCTTTCCTTTTAGAACGGAATTTCAATGATATAAATGACCCACAATGATGGATAGGTAATCATGTGTATAACTCCTATATTATAATTATAATAGTATGAGCCCAAGGAATCATTTTTATATGCATTAATATAAGGTGAAAACAAGGGTCGAGAACATGGGATAAACTATATCAATAATGTGGGAATATATGTATATATAGATACTAATTAATGTACATGTGAAGGAATGTCATAGATTAGTCATCATTGTATTTAGGAATTGCATGATCGAATACAAGAAATGGTTATGTGATTTCGATATTAAAGAGTTAAACTGCTTGTATTCCTTAATGGTAGATAGAACCTATCCTCAATATATGAATGTTTAAAGAGAAACATGTAATTTCCATATATAAGTATATAGAAATAATGATTGATTTGACAGTAATTTGAAGTTGGAAATCCTTTGGTAATAAAAGAATGATATTAATTATTTGAAATTAACTAGGTATATTGAGGACTCAAACTTATGTTGAGGGTAGGAGGTTTTTTTTTGTAAAGTAAGAAATTATATTACGGCAACAGAGTTACATTTCAACAAAATAGGTGGAATGGAAAGTAGAAAGACTTACAGGACAACCACAATTTTTCCCACCTAGACAGAAAAACGGATATTATAGAGCTTCAACATAATACCCAAACAAACCCAAATTAACACTAGACTACTACTATTAAAAGACCCATCTACAGAGTTTTGGATCTTGTACAATGTCACGACATACATAGCCAAAATACAAAAGAGAGCATAAAAAGAGACTAAAATACACTTTACATATAATATAGCTACCGAGACCAAAAAAATACCATGAATTCCTCGAGTGATTCCTTACACACCCGAGGTTTCCTTTGGAGCCGGGTTGTGGATGGGGCAGTGTGCACGGGTTGAGCTAGGGGCCTCATCATATAGGAATATATAAGAAGCATGGATCCAAGGAGAGAGAATGCTACAAATCCAAGATTTGATCCTTCTTCCATAACATCCAAGTGATCACTCTTTCACACACTAGTAGAATCAATAGAAGAATTGAAGAACAATGATGAGAGATGGAAGGACTTCTCTTCAATAGTATTGATGGCAACAACTCGTATTTTATCTTCATGAAAAACAGCTTCTTGGAAAACATAGGAAGCCACAAAGGAAGAAAGTTGAACTAGATAATTCATTGAGTCTTCTTCCATTTCTTCATGTACCTGCAAACAACACTCTTTGAAATTCCTTACTTCAACAACATGCCTAAGAAAGGACAAAAGGATAAACCAAATGACCAAAGGTAGTAACTGGAAGCAACTATGGAAATTGTTTTGCATCAGAATAGCTCTGATACCATATTAGAATTTAGATTGCACAACAATCACAAAACTAGGTTCTGATACATGTGACAATCCAACCTAGATGTAGATAGCAAAAACAATCTCACTTAAAATTATTTGCACAAAGAGATAGCAAGAATAGAGAAGAAATATGAACATAACACTAGAGGAAAATCACTCCAGTGGGAAGAATTCTACTATGATATTATTCATTAACATGAGTACAATATATACATGCTCTCAAGATACAAAATCAAGAGGCTTAGTGGTAGGTTAAGTAGCTCACAATAATGAGGCTTAGATTGGACCAATTCACCCATCAATGACATGAGACCAAGTGTAACTCATAGATTGGGTGTAATGTCCCCTCCTATCATACCAGCATGATAGAGAGGATCATTGTGCTACAACTGGGCACCTAGCCCCATGATCTTATTCATAATCATTCAGTTATTATAACAGGCATATGAAGATGCATAATTATTTTAAGAACACAGTGGAAGTAATTTTAAATACAAATTCATCACACATTCAAAATATCCATCGATTGATAATTGCAAATTTAACACAAGGGAATACTTATCTCAATAAGGTAGTCCCCAGCAACTGGCTACGCTTCTGCAACGTTCCACCCAACCGTAGGCCAGTGTGCTCCTCAATCTCAGCACCACTTCCACCCCCGAGCTGGGCATGATCTCCACAAGGAAAAAGGGGAAAACAGGCTCTCACATAGCCAAAGGTATGTCAAAATCAGCCAAGCCAATCAGAAATTGGGTTTCTCAGGCTGTTAAGAGATGGGTGCATATAACAGCAAAAGTGTAAGTGCTGGGCATGAGGAAAACGTTTTCCACAGTGGAATGCATGAGATGGGGTTTCAACTCACTCAGAAAAATGTGGAGAAGCACAAAAATGAAATTGGAAGATGGGGAATAACCCTGGGAAGCCAAATCCGTTTTTAGAAAAACGTCCCTGGTCATTCTGGGGCAAAAACGACCTCCATACAGTCCCCCAAATCGTGGCCCTTCTCTCCCCAGCTAATGTATATGCAAAACCGAACTCCCAGGCATGGAAAATGCAGGATTGGGATGAAAACGGGTAGGGAAAGACCCAACTATCTCCAACTGCGTGAATGATGAAAGGCTAGCTGTTCAGAATGGCATTGGGCACCATTTCGTGGGTGTTTTGTTGCCCAAGGAGACAAAACAGGTTTTCCCAAGTTGATGGCCTGCCCATGCATGAATTTGGCTTCCATACTTCTTCAATCCCAAGACATTAACTGCCCCAACCAATCTTTGGGAGAATTAAATGATTGGGTGCATGAGACGAAATGGGTAGTTGGTGGTTTTATGGGTTTCCCCATTGACACATGGATTAATACCATTGGCTCAAGGGTTTGAATAATTTCCCTCCCTTTTCCTTGTAGAACCGTGCCCTATCTCTTTTGTTGCATAGCGTAGCTAGCTGTTGGTTTTCCATTAAATTTCGTATTTACATGATGTCTTAATTACATTGTGCTCCGCTAGCACAAGAACCATATGCATCTATTCTAATTACCGATACATAAAATGATAAATCAATGGCGGAGCCTTGGCCTTGAGCTCCTCACCATGACTAAATAACAATATTTACATCATTTACAATATTAATGCAATAGGGTCAAGCTGGGGACATTACATTCCCCTCCCCTTGGAATAACACCGTCCTCGGTGTTCCAACACTTCGGAAATAGATACCCACTTTACGTATATCCAAAATTCACAAATTGTGGTAGGTTTGTCCTGCAGTTCACCCTTTACTTGGGTCTTTCAGGACTAAGTCCTTTGGTCTTTACAAACTGCTCTTGTTGGCTAGGACCTTCTAGCTCTGCATGAGGACATCGTTCCAAAACAATTCCTTCTTTTTTTTTTCCTTCCAACTGGTCCACGAACTTGGAGAATTTACGGTTGTTGCCCTCTTGATATTCTCTTGTTGGGCAGTCATGGAGGCAATGATTCCCTCCACATCCCCAACATTTCATTGGCAGCTTTCCCTTTTCCCGGTCCATTTCCTTGGAGTCTTCCCACCTGGAACGTTTCTTACTTGAACAGTTGGATGAACGCTTCTTCATTGATCCACTTTCCTTTCCCTTGCTGATTGCTCCCAGAATGCTTTTTACCTCTTTTTGCAGACGAATAGAGTCCCACAAAGCCTCATGGTTTATCTCATTCTGTTGCCTCTGTAGCTTGAGCATCTCCCCAAGATTTTCTTGGGTCTTGGCAATTGTTTGAAGAAGACTTTCAGCCAACTCTAATTGCCCTCGGTTTGCTGCCATGGTCAATGGGCACAACTGAACACAATTTGCTTACTAGCAACACTTTCCTGTGCCGGCTGCAACCAATTGTTTCACTTTCTTACTTGTGAAATTTATCATGGGAAATTCTTTGTTAGGACAAGCATATCTTAAACATTAAGATTAGTCAATTATTTTCCTAATTGACGTGGAATGTCCATGCTTTCTTCATGGGACTTCCACACTTTTCATGCTTTCCCAACATACACATGAACTCATTCATGTTCATCCTTTCACCAGAAATTTACTATTTCAGCATTCACAATTCCTCTCAAGCAATTAAACACAATCTATTTTCAGCCATGATATGCACTCAACAATCTCTTGTTTTATAAATGCATCAATCAAAAGGAACGAGAAGAGTAGGGGTTTCTCCCTCTTAGTCTTGTTCTATTATGGAGCTACACCACCACTGTGGTCTCATGCTCCTTAGTCTCTTTCACTTCAAAGTGAATGCTTTGACTTTCCTTTCTTGGCTATGACACTTAGTGTCTAAGGTCTACATATGGAATTTCGGCTAGGGCACCCTTCCCATTATTGCCTACAGAACCTTGGGTTGCTAGGATCCACTTGTATCCACTAGCACCATCTTTCATTACTGCTCATACTGAGCTCTTTAGGATGGTCACATGTCCACATGCATCTCTAGGATGCCTTCATAATCCTTGCTTCCAGCAATACCTACATTCAAACATTGAATCAATTCACATGTTTAGTTCATTTTCATAGGTTTTTTCTCTTAAACAAGAGTTTTAGGAAATCATAACCAAATCATATACCCACGTATATTCATGATCAAGAAGCTGCAAGGTAACTGAATACTTATCTTTATTGGATGTCTTCACTTTAGTCCACGGGATCCTTCTTTGCTTTATGAGCCTTGGATTTCCCGTGAACACAATAACGAATGTTGGGCCAACACGTAGGCTACTCCACAATCATTTGAATAGGCAATTTCGGGCCAGTACGTCGACTGGGTTTATCAATCATTTCCTCTAGCAACATGCTAGGCCAGTACTCTGACTGGTTTTATCAATTGTTTAAGGGGTGTTGGGCCAGCGTACACGCTGCTTTACCACATCAAGTGGTTAATGCCCAACTAGTCACTCTCTGGACTTATCAAGAATTTTATAGCGTTCAACCAGCTACTCCCTGGATTTCTTAATAATTTATATCACCCACTCATTTACTCTCTGGATTTACCAGCAATTGATAGTATTTCAGGGTCTTGCCTTCCTGCAATGACCAAGGTTTCCAACAAAGGAACAATAGTGTATCAGCTTAGCTGTTAGAAGAATTATACCTGAAATCTTCATTATTCCAAACAAGACATAAATAAAAATGAATACTTATCTGTATTGTGTGTTTCCCCTCTAGTCCACAGGATCCTGCTTCTCTTTGCAAGCCTTGGGATTGCCTATGGACTTGGATATAGTTAATGCTTAACCAGTACACCTCCCCATCGACTGGATTTACCAAGCATTTGGTGGTGCCCAACCAGTCCCATACCTGGTTGGCCCTCTCCAGTGCCGAGCCAGCACATTCGTCTGGGTCATCGACCAATGGAAGGAAACTGCGCCACCGACCATTATAGGTCAAGGCTCTTCTATGGAGCCATAGGTATCTCAGGGTTTCCATTCAGTCATCGGCGCCCTCCCTCCCACTGCTGTCCCAATAGAGATTTCAGGGTTTTCAGTCAGTCATCGGCACCCGCCCTCCCACTGCTAACCCAATAGAGATTCCATGCCTTTACCAATGCCACCACACCTTCTTGCACCGTAACCCTTCACACCCATCAGTTTTTTATTTATACAAGGACGTCACTCCTTCTTTTGTGCACATCGGTGGTTCCTTTTAGGAACTTTATAGGTGACTTTCTGGACTGCAGGCTATCATGGCCCCACAATACCCCACTCACACTACACAAGGATGATACCCCTTTTCTGCAACACAGCTCCTCGGGCCTATCCATCCCTTCTAGTGTCCTTTAGTGTGAGCATAGAAAGGTTACCACTGCCCATATAGTCTCTTTGCTTACCCTGCTTCACTTTGCCCTTTAGTGTGTAGTATCAATCTACATCTGTGTAGGTTGACAACACAAGAAGGATAAGCAAGCTCATCAGTATTGTTGTTCAATTCTTAACCACATTCCATATCATTCACTACCAAGTATTGAAACACCAGGAATGCGTCCATTCCCTTAGGGTGTAGTCAATATTGAAAACCCTATCATGACTCAGCACCAGAAAAGGTGTGCACCCCCTTTCCGATGTGCGCCATGTAGGCCCTAATCACACTCAAGCAGTCTGCAATGGTATAAATAAGATAGAGCATGCTCTGCATATTAACCCTAAAAATTTAGACATGAATGTTCTTGTCTAGGGTCACAGAATACTCATTCATTTTGGAGATGTGTCTCACATGCCTTTTGGGCATAGTCTTACCATCTCACTTTCATGGTTTACCGTCATGCGGTTTGGCTGAGACATTATCAATGGTGCTTCACTCGAAGCCCATTTCCAAAGCATGGGGTCTTTCCCATATGGTTTGGCTTCTGCAAGCCATCACACATGATCTTCCTGCAATGTGTCATCCTGGAACACTTTATCAAATAGCCAAACCGTCAGCAACATTTAGCAATAAGCTTCAAATACGATTGTTCCATAACCAATCAATAGCGTTCATAAATAAATTCAATATGAATTTACAATTCTGTCTCCTATAGAAATTAGTTTTCTTATCCATGAGACTATCCTCATATTGTTTGGCTCCTGTAAGGGACACCACTCTGCCCAGTATGGTCTTATGCTTGCTGCTATACATGAGCATCCACTTACAACATGTCCTCCTGACACATTTTCATATAAGCCAAACAGTCATTAGCAATTATTAGCAAAATTTCAAATCCGAAATATTTACCAATCTGAGATTTACAACTGTTCTTACTAACAGAACTTAGAGCTCTCAACCATGATGTTGGCGGATATTTCTACCCTATAGTCAGGAAACTAAACTATCAACTTGGTTGGGGTGACAGGTAAGTGCATTTATGTCATTACAGAGGTGTTTACAAAAGAAATAGATTACAGATTTAGAGAACATACCTTTTACTGGAGTCTGATCCTAGCCTTGACCCAGTCTTGTGTCCAGCTCTCAAATCTACTTCCTTTCAGCAAACCTGAAACAACAATACCTTCCTCAAACACTTTGGGCAAAATATAAATCATAAAATAAACAAAGATTATGTTTAATATCCAGTATTGACCAAAGTAAATCCAATTCAAAATGCCATTTTATAACACCTTCAGATTGGAACAAGGAAACACTTCAACCTTTATTTGTCAAAATAGTATGCAGTACAAATATACCTGATAATGAAGCAGGCTCCTGCAACTAGATCCTGGGCTCTGGCTCTGCTCTGGTCTGAATGTCTTCTGCAACAGTTTCTCCATTAACTCATCCTCTCATTCTTTAGTAATCATTTGCATTCATAATTTCTTCTAACCTTGCTCCCTCAGTCTTCTAGGAATTTATAGGTTTAAGGAAGCAGTTCAAGTCGATGAGGAGGTTGGGGAAGTTAAGAAACTGCCTTCAACTAATCCTCTTCGATGGATTAATATATTTTTTAATCATTTTTAGGATACACGCGACTATTACACAGTGGAGTAGCGTATAGGGCGCTACTCTATTGTTTA
Source organism: Larix kaempferi (assembly GCA_027924585.1). Lineage (NCBI taxonomy): Eukaryota > Viridiplantae > Streptophyta > Pinopsida > Pinales > Pinaceae > Larix > Larix kaempferi. The sequence goes on from BSBM01001229.1 coordinate 3,064,000, forward strand.
ATCAATAGCGCTCATTTAGTTTTAAATTGTGAGCGCTACTTTAATAAGAAGGAGTAGCGTATATATTGATATGAGCGCTACTATTATGCACTGGAGTCGCGTATGGGCGCTAGTCTCTTTAAGTAGAGTAGCGCTCATACCTCAAAATGGTATTTTTGTATGTTTTCCAGTATTCTCAGGAAATGGGATGAGTTGTCATAACATCCAAGGTCAACATGCTCCTCCATCCAAGTTGTCCTTTTGTGTGATCAGCAGCTCAGGGTGATCACGGACGGAGAGGTGCAAGTTTGACCTATAACAGATGCCCCCTAATGTGTGAGATCAGAGGGAAGCGATGGCCGAAATACATTATAATCCAAAACCAGAGAGAGAGCACAGAACCGCAGAAAAAAGTCGCAAGAAACCTGTAACAAAAATCAAGGTCAGCGAGCAATTACATTGTTGACATCTTATAGATGTGTAAGGTGATACAACATGATCTCCGATACATAACAAGGAGATGTATATAAAAGCATGGCCACTTGAAATACAAGCGTGGATCCATGTCAAACTAAGAGATCATAGCCATAACAACACACTGGATCTATGTCTCATGGAGAGCCGTATAGAAGTGAGGCTCAGTCTTGCGCAACTTGGGTGATAACAAAATGGGGTTATGTCATCCAAATCCCAAGGTCTTCATCCCATAACAACCCTAGGTACAAACCCGAGCCATGTGAATAGATGAGCTGATAGTCGAACATGGAGGGCATCGTCTGATTACCGGTCATTGATGTATACCGTTAACAAACGCGAGGACTTCCATCGATAATGATAATGGAGTCCAAGGTACCAAGTACGATTCGCCAAATGTGAATAGATGGATTTGGAGTCGAACACTTGGGAATCCTGTCGAAGAAGAGACATTGATGTATTCTCATCATTCAACAGCGAGGAAAATTGCCACTAGTGACTGCAATCTCCAAGGTACTAACCGAAACTCTAAACTTCAATCCCAGAATAATGATTTGATGTCGATGGGAAGAAGTCCGTTGGAAGGGAGGCCTTAAGGCATCCTCCATCATCCAACTCGAGGAACACTCAACTGGCAAGAGCTGATACGAAATGATATGTAACAAGACTGACACTAGGAAGGCCGACACATGAGGTCAAGGTAAACTGCAGAATGGCCGACACAGGGTATATCCTTGAACATTGAGCACGACACAAAGTGACTCAGGCAGTTTCTGACATAATGGGGTAAATAAGTCTGAAATGTAAGAGACATTAGCAGACCCTCCATATGGTTGGAAGAATAACCAAACCGGGGGAGTAAATAACTCGGAGGAAAAGTTCACCCTAAGGCCAAAAACTAAACCCAACCGACAAGATAGACTCAAGTAGGTGCTGTGTTCAAGGATAGGACTTGACTGATACTGCCTTTAACAATGAAGATATGATGTGTTTTCCCGTTCCTTATTCTTTTTAGATAAAAGAATACCCTTCTTGTGGATTTAATGAGTCCAAGAAAGAATGAAAACTCAAGAGGTCCAACCATGTAAATAATTTAATGAGCCCATGGGAGGAAGACTCAGTACCTTCTTCATAATTTAAAGAGTTCGAAGAAGAGATAGAAGATTACTCGATATGTACTGATCTCTGGATTTTAGTATCGAGCCGAGATCTGTTCTTGCTCGCCGGTGTTTTCAATTTTAAGGAGTCTGAAAAACTTAAACAATAACTCCATATATCTGCTCGCGGATTTTAGTATCGAGCCCAAGCAGATTAATGCTCGCCGGTGTTTTCCTGTTTATAGAGTCTGAAAAACTTAAACAATCCTCTTTTCACCTATCCGTGGATTTTATATCGAGCCCGGATTGGTCTGTGCTCGGCGGTGTTTTCTTGTTTATAGAGTTGAAAAACTTAAACAGTCCTCTATTTACCCTCTCGTGGATTTCACATCGAGCCCGAGTAGGTGTATGCTCGCTTGGTATTTTCATATTTAGAGAGTCTGAAAACCCTAAAGAGAGACTCTAGAAGGTCCTTTTTCGTATAGTTAGTCTCCTCCCCCGAAAAAGTATAAAACAATGAAAGGAGAACTCTTCTAGCGCATACTGACGTATACCTAGAGTATACCTTTTCCGTAGTTAATCCACTGAGGCCTGGAAAAGGGGTAATTCTATACCTGAGTGGATGAGCCTTCGGATACTTTAACGAGCTCGAAGAGGACAAGTCTGCTCGGCAATCTTGTTTAGGTTTAAATAGTCCAAACAAGGGCTTAAAATGACTTAAAGGTCAGCTTCTGGGATCGTAACTTCATGTCCTGCCAAAAACTAGGTTTTCAACAAAATATTAGTCGACGACGCAAAAAATCTTAAAGAATATATGGATGTGAAATGTTTAGCTAATTGACAAGATTTATCGTTTAAGAAATTTGAGGTCAGGAGACGAATTCGACAACATTTGAATGAAAATTGAACTTGGATCAGTTTTATACCTTATTTTGTGTTTTAATTGATTAATTAGGGTTTTTGAAAATGTTTGAAACTATAGAAAATTGAAAAATATGGGTAAAAATTAAAATCCAATTATATATATAATTTCAATATTAACAAATCAATTTGCATTTTGTGTTGTAGGGCAAACATTGGGCACATTTTCACGAATTTCAAATCTCCTTTGTGATCGAACGGAGCATCCAATCGCCAAACTGCTTCCACCAAGTAAGTAGAAATCAACCCAACTTGCATTTCAATGGTTTATTTTTAAAATTTTGAGGAAAAATGGCCCGAAACGCAATGCTCATAAAGTTTTATGCGCGGGCGCTACTGTATATACATAACAGTAGCGCACGAAGGCAATGGGCGCTACTTTGCTCAAACAGAGTAGCGCCTACACGCTACTGTGTAATATACACAGTAGCGTACGCATTTGCGAAGCCAAATTAAAGCGCCGAGACTCAAAATTTTTGGGGTTTTTGTGCAGGATGGTCTTACAATGGAGGGAAAGGGAGCATGAAGACATGGATAGACTAGCTATGCAAGACCCTGCTACTCTTCATGCACTCCGTAGATGCGGTTTGTTGAAATTTTATCGAACCGTAAACATGCGGGCACTAAACAAGCTGTTTCGGAGATTGATTCAATATTGGGATGTCGATACAAATACCTTCATCATCCGAGGGCAAACTCTTGAGCTTACCATTGAGGATATATATTTTATAACCGGTCTCTCAAGGAGAGGAGACGTAATCAATCTAAAAAGTACATCTCGCTTGGGTGCACGATCAGTGCAAGAATATGTGAACACCTACTGTGTTGCCGGAGCAGAAAAATCGGGAAGCCAAATCCTGATTTCAACTATTGATGGTCTCCCGCTGAAAGTGATAGTGAGCATGATCAACCGGGTATCCGGTAGTGCATCACAACACTTAGCTTCTAGGAACTCGATGCATGTCGGTGTACAGTGCTTGCATGGGCATGTTTATGATTGGAGTACTAGCTTGTTGGCAAACATGAAGTATCAATTGACAAGTTGCAAATCTGGTACAATGAAGAATTTCGGGTACGGGAGTATCTTGTGTACTTTCTTCTTCGAGAGAATGCCTGCTATTAGTTTGGGAATGCCATTACCACAGGTTAACCCCCGAGAGCCCAGACTAGGCCGTTGGGGTGACATTTTTCTCCGCCAGGGTGGTGGGGAGAGTCACTATTGTTACCATACAGATGACTTCTGGGGGTGGTGGGAGAGGCAAGTTGCCGCTTTTGAGCAGTTTCCCTATGCTGGACTGGATTTTCGTCACGACCCAGAGCTGGTACTTCCGCCAGGTGGAGCCTGGGGAGATATTGGTATGTTTACTTTTTGAGAATTTATTTAATTTTTTCAAACTTTTCAAATATTTGATTTTTATGAAATGAGTTTTGGAGTTCTAATCAAGTGTTCAATGCAGATGTTGGGCCTGTTCGTCCCGAGGGCCATCCTACTATCTATGTGAGGCCAGCTGATATCACCGCAGCAGAAGCTATGCTGGGAACCCTGGAGAGGAAAATGAGTCGACTGACTCATGAGATTCCTACCAGCCGCATGGACCAGATACCTGTTGACATGCAGGAGGATGTTGTTGGGGTGCCCCCAGCATGGCTTAGATTACTGCGTAGGGTTGCTAGACTAGTGATATGCTACCGTAATGGGGTAGATGATGAGGAGGTTCCTCCTTCTCCATAGGAGAAGAAAAACATTATATGTATATATTTTTGAGGCTGCCATGCCCAACTTTTGTACTTTTATGACTTGACTTATGAGACTCATGACTCGGAACTCATATTTTTTGATACGGTATCAGTTATATATACAGTATCAGTTATTTACATGTGAATGTGTTTTAAACTTTATGTGTGGAATGTTGTTTACAATGTATGATGCAAATGCCAGTCTAACACATAGTTTGCTAACGAATCAGCTAAATTGTTTAAATTTCTTGGAATGTGTTCATATCTGATAGAATGAAAATGTCTTTCCAATAATCTAACTCGTAGAAACTGTCGTAGCAATCCTGGATCTCTGATCCGATAGACACCTGTTAACTGAAATACAATTAGTTGTGAGTCAAGCCTTACCTCCAGGTATGAAATGCCATGACTGAGGGCATCTCGGAGAAGTTCTATAACTGCACTGTATTCAGCCATATTGTTCGTGGTAGGTCCCAAACAAACCCCCCCCCGAAGAGACATGTTGGTCAGCGGGTGAATAAATGACCCAAGCTGCTGCAGCCAACTGACAGGTGTGGCGACTGGCGCCATCAGCAAATCCTAAGAAATGTGCGGTTGAAATCTGGTACATGAAACGAGAAGCACACATCAGATCACCTAACGAACCTAACAAAACTAACTATACAAAAATATACAGCTATGTTACAAGAAAAAGTACTTCAACCTAGGCGTAGTACTTCTTCAGGTAGGGTCAATGCCTGGATCTTCTTCAAGAGGCCGGGCAAAGGTGTTATGGAACTCACGGAAAAGGTTAGCATATGGGATTATTTCATCGAGATAACATCCCGTTTCAAAAAAAATGTTTCCGTTAACTCCAGTAAAAATGTTCACCAACGAGGTATGTGCTCTATTTGCTTCAACAATGGCAACTTGTGAAGGGGTGAGACCAGTATTCTCATCGGGTGGTGAACAAAATTCTCCTCTCTCTAATAAGTGAAGAAAAGGAAACAAGAAGGATACGCGATTTATATGTCCACGAGGATGGTCTGGGTCATTCAAAGCTTCTAACATTTCCTCATCAGAAGGTGAAGTAATTCCTGAACTGTTGAGAGAATGAATTGGGTTAGGTGTCTGAGTAGTGGCACAATCTATATTCGACTCGACAGACACCAATTGAGTCGACGTATGTCCTATTGTAGTTTGATGAGACTCCAAATGGGTAACTTCTACAACAGGGGTAGGCACGGAGGGGTTTGTATTAGCTGGGAGAAACTCGGAATCAGTTGTTGAACTAATCATAGGAGTTTCAGACGATGAACATCCTTCAGTACCAACAAATAAAGTAGGAGCGGGTAGGTCAAAAGTGCCAATCAGTGATCCAAAAAGTCCTGCTCCTAAACTCTCGCTAACCGGGGTGGTTTGATCAATCAAAGGAATTGTGGTTTCCGTAGAAGTCTGGTGTTTTCCTTGAGTGAAAGAAAGTTGATCGACTGTAACGATCTTACCTTCAAAAGGGAACATGACCACTCGAAAAACTGCCGATGCTATAGCTTGCATGGCATAAGTCCAACTCCTACCCAATAACATGTTGTAATCGAGCGGAGCGTCCAGAACTTCAATCTCAACAACAACTGTCTTACCGGCCAAAGTGACATTAAATGATGGCAAAACTCCATGTGGACGGAAAGTTCTGCCATCAAATGCAGTAAGCATTGTGTTGGAAGGGACTAACTCAGGAGAACCTAGAGCTTTCCAGCAGGAAATAGACATTACGCAAGTCGACGCTCCCTCGTCTACTACAGCTCGTCTTATGGTCATTGGACCATGAACGACTTCAATCTGGAGGGCAACGTGATATGGCAACCGGTATTTGACATCAGTCATATCAAATCGCGCAGACATGTTGGAGGACTCCATACTCCCAATAGCTGCCAGAAGTGCATTTCGTTGCAAAGGACAACTCTGCAAGACTTCTAAGGTAGACATGGCACAAGGAGTTTGGGCTAGATCTTCAACTACATTGTAGTTGGAAGCAGCCCGCGTGTTGGGATTGTGCGATGCCCTCTTTAAGACACCTTTCGGAATCTTAGGCATTGGGTCCACAGGTATGTGGAGTGGAGTGGAGGATTCAGCAATCTCCTTATCCTTTCTCTGCGTTTCCGGGGTATAATTCTTAGCTCTGGTTTGCAAAAGTGCATCTGAGTTGACCATGTTTATGAATGTTTGATCAACCGAAGCGTGTGAAGTGCCCCCAGTTTTGGAGGTGCCAGAAGTGGAGCCTTGCCCTTTGGGAAATGGATCTTTCAAGACGGCAGGCTTCTTCTCTTTCAAAAGCTTCTGGGCTTCTTCTAGTAGAGGGCATTGATGAGTAAGGTGGTTTTGTTTGCAAAGTTTACAAGGGAACCTAACCTTCTTCTCTTCTTTATTACCCTCTTCGGCATTATCTTTTTTGGGCTTTTGTTGGTTCCCCTCTCCTTTCTTGCCCTTCTTTTTGTTGTTGGGCTGCCAAGGGCCCTTTTGATTGTTCTGAACCTGATTAACAGATTCAGAAGTAGAAGGAGAGGTTGTGACGGAAGCAATGTCTGCAGTCGAATGTTTGACAGTTAAGGCTTGGACCTGTTTGGTCAGTGCTTCGAATGCTGCAGAGTTAACCGAACCCACTATGCCGTCAGCATGTGGTCCAGGTTTGGGTCTACTTAGATCAGTATTTGATCTCGGTGCGTCCGGTATAATCTCATACAGTAAACCAGATTGTGCGTATACAAGGTCTAACTGTTGAGTCCTTAAGATGGCTTCTTCTTCATTGGAGACTCCAGATGTCGCTACTTCCTTAGAAATATAAGGAAGGAGTGATTTCAAGTACCACTCAAGCAGGAAATCTGGAGGGATATTGGCCTTTATGAGCCTCTTCTGTCTTCGCCACTCCTGAATGTGGTCAGATAGGTGAGTGGCTTTGTTTTGTCTAAAAGTAGAGAAAAGTTCTGTTCCGGCATCATACCGAACAGGAAGTTGGAAATGGTTCAAAAAGACGGTGGCCAGATCCCCAAAACTAGAGAAAGTAGCCGCAGGTAACTCAATGTACCATTTGGCCGCGTGACCAGTTAAGGTCCTTTGAAACAATCTCAACCTGATGGAATCTTCATTCAATGAATTTGAAGAACACCACAAATGAAAGGTAGTGACATGGTCACCAGGATCTTCACCAGCTTTGCCTTCGAATTTGGGAATATCCGAAGGTAATTTGGTGGGAACTGATGGCCATGCTGAATTATGACACACAGGATCATTTGTCAATTTCGAAAGGTCTGGCAAATTCAAAGTTGCCAGAAAAGGTAAACGAGGCCGGTAAGATGAAGCTTGATGAGGGAAAGCCCCCATTGTTTGTCCCATGAATTGTTGGTAGGGGTTGCCCCTAGCCATTTGGTGATTAGGGTTGCCCCCGGCCATGTGTTGGTAGGAGTTTCCACCTCCCAACTGTTGATAGGGGTTACCCCCAGTTAACTGTTGGTAGGAGTTACCCCCAGGTATTTGTTGGTAGGGGTTGCCCCCTGCCAGTTGTTGTTGTTGTGAGAAAGAATGATTAAAATTTCCCCACCCGTACGAGAGCGGATTAGTGCTTTGTTGGTTCGTCCATTGTGGCTGGGTGTTAGCCCCGCCATATTGCTGGTTGAAAAAGTTGCCCCCTCCCCCTGAGAATAAGGAAAAAGGAACATTATTTGCAGGCATGCTACCCTGATTCAAGTTAGGGCCTACAAAGTTGTTGAAACCAGCCGAAGCTGATGTGGACGGTGCAGTCATGGTACCCATGACTGGCATGTTTGCTGAAACACTTGGTCCTACCACAGGTGTGGAAACCCAAGTACTAGGGATCTGATATAAAGGTTGTGAAGTAGAAGGTGTTGCACAGTTAGCCATACCGCTAGGTCTAACAATAGACGTGGGAATAGATGCCATTGTTGTGAAACTAGGCATTCCTAAAGTACTAGTGTTAAAACTGAAAGATGGAGTAGGCACAGACGTAGTTTGTGCCTGACTAGATGTAGCAGTAAAAGAAGGGTTAACTGTGCTGGTATTCATACCTAAAGTGGGAGTTTGGGGACCCCCTTGTTCACCTCCTGTATTAGTCATCAGATGATCGGGAAGCAAAAGATCTGCACTGAAAAGAGGCTGTTGGAAACCAACAGGTGACATCAACGGAATTCTAGTGTTAGTTAAGGGAGGATTGAAAGGAGTGCTATACTCCGCGGAAGTAAGATCTTCCACCTCAACAGTATTAAAAGGTTGTTGATCTGTGATACCTGGTGATGGTTCCTCAAGAACCTCAGTTTCAAGGTTTTCTGTTATAAGTATTTCTTCAAGCAGTTCTATTTCAGAGGTAATTTCTGAAGAAATACTGGGGTTTACCCGCTGTCTTGTAGCTGGTTGAATAGGTTCTATTCTAATAGGAGGAAGGTTTTGAATCCTTCTCGATCTACGGAGTTGTTGATTCTCCGTGATTATAGATATCCAATAAACAACCTAGAACCTAGGGGCCACTAAGACTAGGGGGCAAACAGTACACCAACTAAAAATTCCTAAGTATGCAAACCAATCAAACAAAGGTGCCTTCCGGAGAAGAGTCTGGGATGATGAGGGCCCAGAACAGATCAACGAAGGATGAAGAACAGTTACCCGGGGTCCACAATACAATGACTAAGGGTGCAAGCGCTGGAATCACCCAACCGCCCTCCCAAAGACCTGCAAGGGATTTCCTCCCACGTCTGTCCTAGGTACAGCAGATATACCCTCTGCTGTCACCTGTGTAAGAACCTAAAAGTCTGATACTAAGGATACCAAAACACCGAAAAATCCTGGGGGAACAGTCACCGGTCGAATCAGAAAACGTGGGCAGGGTAGCTAAGCCCGAAACTCGAAAGAGTCCCCAATACGCTATCCGATCCTGGCGTATGCTCAATCAGAAAGTAGGAGAGGTATTCCCACAAACCGATCTCACATTGACCTACTGCATATGCTCCCAGGCAATTTTTGAGTGTAGTGGATTTGCCTAAATGATAATCTCACTACGATTATTGCGCAATGTGTGATCTTGGGTGGTTTAAGGTGATTTAAACCCAAGACCCTAACCAAGACTAGTTGGTGTAGTGTGCCCTAAAAAAGAAAAGGTTTCTAGTTCATTTTATTAATAAATTTTAAGGGCTTTTATTACGCAAAGGGGATAGTGAGTGTGTGAACGTGGTTATAACAAGAAAACTAAATGCAAATATATTCAAATTTTCCTACAACAAAACTCTTTTATTTTTTACTTTTTCATCTATCTTTTTCAAAAATGAAAATCTAAGCAAACTTTCCCACTAATTTTTTGTTTTCTTTTTGAATTAAACAAAATATACTAAGCTATTTTGTATTGACAAAAACAAGTTCTATTTAACTCAAAGTACCAAATTTTTTTTTGCTTTTTCAATGACCGAAAAAGAACTATGAAAAAAAAAAAATGGAAAGCCAAATAAAAACTTTCTTATGCAAAAAGTGGAAATATGGCAAATGTTCTTGGGCCTATAGCTATCGAGACCTAACTCGAGAAAGGCTTGGTCTACAGGTTTTTTACTCAGGAAAAAGCCTATAAACTTGGACACCAAGTGGGAGAAAACCAAGGAGAGAACACCCAAGGACTGACCCAAAGTGTTTAACCCTAACAAGACCACAAAGCCAAGTACACGTAGACAAGCAGGCTGCCCTACTAATACGAAGAGAACTGAGAGGTGAAACTAGCCTAGAGCTGTTAAAAAGGCACTTGTGACCATCGAAGACAAAAAGTCCCGGAAAAAAAATGAAACTTGACAAGAAGAAGACACCCTAGAAGCTCTACCAAAGACCAAACCCTAAACAAAGGACAAGGATAGGAGAGAGCAGACAACTTCACCACAAACAACAGACACAGGAGTGTACAGGTTTGTAAATGGGCAAAAGCAGTCAGGGTCTGAAAACAAGTGAAAATGTTCGTCACCGAACACCACTAGGTCTTCCAAATAGGTCAAAAAGGTCTCAAAGAAATCCAAAGGTCAACAAATGGTTTAAAAAATGGAAAAACTTTAAGGAGTGGTTCTATAACTTGAATCAACGATTAAAAACCTTATGCAATCATCCCAAGAATCCTACAACAAAGTCAGAAAGTCTCCAAAGGGCCAAAAGCAAGAAAAATCAAAAAATGACTGCTTCAGGAAATATACTCTACTGTGCAGTAGAGCAACTCGCGCCCATGCCAAAACGGGCGCTACTGTATATACAGAACAGTAGCGTATGAGCGCTACTGTGTATATGTAAGAGTAGCGCTCATATTTCAAAGGCTAGGAAAATGACTTTGGAGGGTATGAAAATCGATGAAAGCAGGCAAGCCAAAAACACAGGATACCTAAAAAAGTTCTTAACACATCGAAGGAATCAAAATAAACCGAGAAGACATCCAAAAACAATGGTTTCCTAAAGCCAAAACTCTATATCCCCAGCGGAGTCGCCAGTCTGTTGGCGGATATTTCTACCCTATAGTCAGGAAACTAAACTATCAACTTGGTTGGGGTGACAGGTAAGTGCATTTATGTCATTACAGAGGTGTTTACAAAAGAAATAGATTACAGATTTAGAGAACATACCTTTTACTGGAGTCTGATCCTAGCCTTGACCCAGTCTTGTGTCCAGCTCTCAAATCTACTTCCTTTCAGCAAACCTGAAACAACAATACCTTCCTCAAACACTTTGGGCAAAATATAAATCATAAAATAAACAAAGATTATGTTTAATATCCAGTATTGACCAAAGTAAATCCAATTCAAAATGCCCTTTTATAACACCTTCAGATTGGAACAAGGAAACACTTCAACCTTTATTTGTCAAAATAGTATGCAGTACAAATATACCTGATAATGAAGCAGGCTCCTGCAACTAGATCCTGGGCTCTGGCTCTGCTCTGGTCTGAATGTCTTCTGCAACAGTTTCTCCATTAACTCATCCTCTCATTCTTTAGTAATCATTTGCATTCATAATTTCTTCTAACCTTGCTCCCTCAGTCTTCTAGGAATTTATAGGTTTAAGGAAGCAGTTCAAGTCGATGAGGAGGTTGGGGAAGTTAAGAAACTGCCTTCAACTAATCCTCTTCGATGGATTAATATATTTTTTAATCATTTTTAGGATACACGCGACTATTACACAGTGGAGTAGCGTATAGGGCGCTACTCTATTGTTTAATCAATAGCGCTCATTTAGTTTTAAATTGTGAGCGCTACTTTGATAAGAAGGAGTAGCGTATATATTGATATGAGCGCTACTATTATGCACTGGAGTCGCGTATGGGCGCTAGTCTCTTTAAGTAGAGTAGCGCTCATACCTCAAAATGGTATTTTTGTATGTTTTCCAGTATTCTCAGGAAATGGGATGAGTTGTCATAACATCCAAGGTCAACATGCTCCTCCATTCAAGTTGTCCTTTTGTGTGATCAGCAGCTCAGGGTGATCACGGACGGAGAGGTGCAAGTTTGACCTATAACACATGAGATTCCTTCTCATAAGCTCTAGATCAAATTTCACAGTCATATCATTCATACAACTCTGTCCTTTCACAGAGCATTCTAGCAGCCCATCGATCATGATTGGGATCTTCATTCACTTACTATTCTGCATTCATAACAGCCCATGAAATGGTCCTAGAATTATCATCAATTCATCATTTCATTCATTATTTATTTTGCAACGACATATGTATCATCCCTATGCATTCATACAATGCATCACAAGATTTATAAAATCTCTTAATGCACATCTACTCAATGCTACTTTGCATTGTTTCATGAGTACTATGCATTCAAGCATATTATGATCGAAACATGACTATCTCATATATCTTGCATTTCCATAATCAGGACCACCAGTCCTCACTTGCTTTGGTTATCAAGCACATAACAATCATACACATGGCATGATACAAATTCATATGAATGCATTGAGATTTCTAAACGGTCATAGGGTGTAAGGATCATTTCCTTCACTTACCCACACCTCACCAAGCTTGGTAGGTTAACAGTCCCAAGCGGTATTTAATATCATATGCAAACTGTCTCAACATAACTCAGACATAGTTGAAGGGATCTTAGCAAATTCTTTTTCAACATTCATGCAATTTGGCACCAATAACCATTACCTATATGGTTACCATTAACATTGTCTGATGTTACCTGATCATTTGGCCTCTTACCAAGGCTGCTTAGTCCTTTTTCCAACTTTATGATCCTAGACTCGTTGCACCATCCTTTCTTCATAAGGTTGTTGGCTGTATGCAACAACATCCTCAACACATTTAGCCATGCTCTTTGTTATCTTTGGTCCTACACCAATACCAACATCAATAGTGATTATCAACCACGATATTCTCCATTAGTGGTTCATTGCATATGCATACTTCATTATTCTAGCAATATGCAATATCCCATTTATGCACAAGCATTTCTATATGCACTATGCAATGTTTGTTACGATGCCATCTAGTGCATATACATCTATGTAATCCTTTACATTTTTATGCCATATGACAATTTCATAATTATAAGTATGATAACAAACAGAGGTTTAAGAAATTCTTCCCTTTTCGATCCCTCATCATGCCATGGAATTCCTCTTCCATATCCTGCAATTGTAGAAATTGCCCATATTGACAACAAAATTTGTTTGTCAAAACAGCCGCTAGCACTCTTCTGCACTAAATATCTATGATATATGTAGACCTCCTTCAAACTCTGGTCATGCATCATTTTTCCCTGCTGGACAAGCTTTCCAATGCCTGTCTTCATGCTCCATTCTGACATCAGGTGCGGGAACTGCATCCTTTCAAAAATGACAACTTTCACTCCCATTCTGCACATTTTACACAGTTGCATTATATTCTCAGAAATTCACAAATTACTTCATGCATGTGGGAAGAATGCCATACTGAAAATTCGTCAAATCACAAACAAAGACACATGAAGGGGAAAAAGAAAGGGGGGTCAAGGGGGCTTGTCCCTTAGGGCGGGTTGAGGGCAGCGCCCTCATTTTTTTTTTTTTTTTTTTTTTTTTTAGGAAACTTCCGCAATCGGAGTCCTTCCGTAATCGGCTGTTCGCAGAATCCTGCCGCAACGGGTAATTCGCTGAACGCTCTCGGCAGTTGGTTGTAGCCTTCCGCAATTGCGGGGCATTTGGCTGAACCCTTCCGCAGTTGTGGGTCGGTTCGGCGACTGCTTCTGCAATTGCGGAGCAGTTCGCCGAACGCTTCCGCAATTGCGGAGCAGTTCGCCGAACGCTTCCGCAATGGCGGGGCGATTTGCCAAATGCTCGCGCAATTGCGGAGCCATTCAGAGAAGGCTTCTGTAGTTGCAGAGCCATTCGGCGAATGCTCCCGTAGTTGCGGAGCCATTCGGCGAAGGCTTCCGCAGCTTCGGAGCCGTTCGCGGAATGCTTCCGGGGATTTCGGGCGGTTTTTCGGAAGGCCCTTTTTCGGAACAACTTGCGGAATGCTTCCGCAATTGCGGAACGACTCGACGAAGTCTTCCACAATTGCAGAACAATTCGCCGAAATCTTTCGCAGTTGCGGAACGATTCGCGAAATCCTTCCAAAATTTCGGAAGAGAATTCCTTCCGCAATTTCGGAAGAGAATTCCTTCCGAAAAAATTTCCTTTTCACGCCGACACTTAGAAAATTTTTCTCCACTGTTTCGGAGCAGTTGGCTGAATTCTTCCGCAATTGCAGAAAGGTTCGCGGAACTCTTCCGCAAAGGGAAGGTTCGCTGAGCTCTTCCGCAATTGCGGGAGGGTTCGCGAAACCTTTCCGAAATTTCGGGACGACTTCCCGAAATGGCTTAAAACAAATTTTTTTCAAAAACAGACTTAAACCAAAAATTTTCAAAACTCTTAAGAGAAAAATTCAAAATCTTCTCTTCTTCAGTGATGATTGGATTTGGCCCATAGAGGCCCAATGCTGCAACGCAGCTCTGATACCAAATGTAATGTCCCCTCCTATCATACCAGCATGATAGAGAGGATCATTGTGCTACAACTAGGCACCTAGCCCCATGATCTTATTCATAATCATTCAATTATTATAACAGGCATATGAAGATGCATAATTATTTTAAGAACACAGTGGAAGTAATTTTAAATACACATTCATCACACATTCAAAATATCCATCGATTGATAATTGCAAATTTAACACAAGGGAATACTTATCTCAATAAGGTAGTCCCCAGCAACTGGCTATGCTTCTGCAACGTTCCACCCAACCGTAGGCCAGTGTGCTCCTCAATCTCAGCACCACTTCCACCCCCGAGCTGGGCATGATCTCCACAAGGAAAAAGGGGAAAACAGGCTCTCACATAGCCAAAGGTATGTAAAAATCAGCCAAGCCAATCAGAAATTGGGTTTCTCAGGCTGTTAAGAGATGGGTGCATATAACAGCAAAAGTGTAAGTGTTGGGCATGAGGAAAACGTTTTCCACAGTGGAATGCATGAGATGGGATTTCAACTCACTTAGAAAAACGTGGAGAAGCACAAAAATGAAATTGGAAGATGGGGAATAACCCTGGGAAGCCAAATCCGTTTTTAGAAAAACGTCCCTGGGCATTCTGGGCCAAAAACGACCTCCATATAGTCCCCCAAATCGTGGCCCTTCTCTCCCCAGCTAATGTATATGCAAAAACAAACTCCCAGGCATGGAAAATGCAAGATTGGGATGAAAACAGGTAGGGAAAGACCCAGCTAGCTCCAACTGCGTGAATGATGAAAGGCTAGCTATTCAGAATGGCATTGGGCACCATTTCGTGGGTGTTTTCTTGCCCAAGGAGACAAAACACGTTTTCCCAAGTTGATGGCCTGCCCATGCACGAATTTGGCTTCCATACTTCTTCAATCCCAAGACATTAATTGCCCCAACCAATCTTTGGGAGAATTAAATGATTGGGTGCATGAGACGAAATGGGTAGTTGGTGGTTTTATGGGTTTCCCCATTGACACATGGATTAATACCATTGGCTCAAGGGTTTGAATAATTTCCCTCCCTTTTCCTTGTAGAACCATGCCCTATCTCTTTTGTTTCATAGCGTAGCCAGCTGTTGGTTTTCCATTAAATTTCGTATTTACATGATGTCTTAATTACATTGTGCTCCGCTAGCACAAGAACCATATGCATCTATTCTAATTGCCGATACATAAAATGATAAATCAATGGCGGGGCCTTGGCCTTGAGCTCCTCACCATGACTAAATAACAATATTTACATCATTTACAATATTAATGCAATAGGGTCAAGCTGGGGACATTACATTGGGCCATAATAAGGTTCAATGAACATAGATGCACCATGAGGAGGTTAGGCTAGTCAAAATAGTCTGAAAGGTACCATTATGAGGGTGTATGGGTGACTAGTTGGCTAAGTAGTGGCCATTAATGCACAAGTTGACCAAATAATTAAGAGGGAACACTCCATCTCCTTAAAACAGGGAAATGTAATAACTCCCACATAAATGCAAGGTAGTGGGGCACATTGACTCCTAAAAGGATGGAAATGACTGGATAAGTGGACAAACAAGGCTTCATGGATATATCACTCGTCTAAGGTGATGAAATGTGGACAAACTATGGTCCAAGACACTAGACTAGGCGCTAATGAGCCAAATAACACTAGGTATAGCAACATGAAGGTCCATGGCATGACTATGATGGTGATATTGTTCTAACAATAATTGTAAATGTTTTCTGAATGAGTATAAGAGATAAAAAAACGTCTTGAAGATCATATAATCAACATAATGATTAATAATAATAATATATTTTGAGAATGGAAGTTGTGGATTTACATTAGTTGAGAGAAACAGGGTGTTCCTTTAATTAACTATTTCTTTTTCTTCCTATTAAAGATTTGATATTTTCATTGTAAATTGAGTTATTGTCAACAAATTAAAAATATTGAATGATACATTCATAGGTCATATTCATGTTCATATAATTTAGATTTTTTTTCATAAACATGATACTATGAGATATTATACAACCATTAACATAAATCATATATATAGCGTTGTCACAACTTCATCCATTAATATCAATAAAAAATTCACAAACATATTTAATTGAATGATAACATTTTTGTAATTATATTATGTAAACATAAACATATCATTTTTAATATCATTGTCACCATTTAACAAACATAAAAATAAACACCATCATACCATCATTAACATAAAAACAATACAAATAAGCATGAACTTATAACCATCATAAACATTACATTACTGCATATTAATCTAACACATACATATTATAGATTTAAACATCATCTAACACACATATGATCTAACAATAACATGTAACAAAACACAAGCTCTGGTTTCTAATATAATGAACATAATCAAAACTGACCTAACATACACAAGTACATCACCATCAACATATAAATAAGCATAAACCTAATCATCAACATCAACATATGTTAAATGGAAAAAACAAACATCTAATGAACATCATCGAACCTGACCTAACATAACATCATGACCATCAACATATAAATAAAAATCAACATAATCATCAACATCAACATCTACAAAATGGAAAATGACGTATATATATATATATATATATATATATATATATATATATATATATATAACATCAAAATGATGATAAATGTCAGATATACATGTCTAGTCCACCCCCGATAGCCTATCATCATCACTACCTGTTGACCCACTAGATGTATCGACATTTGCAATGGTAGAGCTAGAGGCATGATCAATACCGACTCTGCTAGGAAATAATCTATCATGTAGATCAGTAAGAAAGACATGATCTCTAGGAATCTAGATCGTCCCACCTGATTTGAGCATCCTCTCCACAACTAAGGGGACTAGTGGATTCATTGAAGGAGGGGATGGTGGAGGAAACGATGCAGGAGTTGATGGATCAATATAGGTTGGTCAGTCGGATAGGTATAAAATATCAGATGATGGATCAGTTTAAGGAGGGCGAGGTGGAGGATATGATGAAGGCGGTGATGGAGGTAGAGGACATAGTGGAGAAGGGGGTGGATGAGATGTCAAAGGTGGAGGAGTAGGAGGTGGAGGACAAGCAGGTGGTGCAATGGATGTGGAGGCTCCCCCACTAGTTGAAGCAACATATGGAGAAGGAGGTGGACTAGGAGGTCGAGGATCTCCGCCCTCATCAGACGATGAACTACCATGGGGGATGGCATCCAAAAGAATGCAAGCACAAAAAATGTGTTGCATCAAGATCCTCATATAAACAGGAAGCATAATCCATATCTCAACGTATCGGACATGCCTCTAAATATCCTTGATAAGAACAGGATGAACCCCTCGATCCTATAATAATCTAGAGATCCTATGCACAATATCTTGTTTGAACCTCTGGCCAGGCCTCCATCAAAGGTCGGGTCTATCTAGATGAGCCACCTCCAGTTGATCCTACATCTGTATGTCCACATCCTCATCAGCCTGTGGCGGAGGAGGCCCCACATCACCATCAAAAGTGACAATATCTATAAAATATATAGTACACAATAATAATTAGACAATTTCATTAAACATGAATTCAATATTATAACAATTTAAAACATATTTCATTTGCAACAAATATAATGAGAATAAAATGAAAATAGATTAAATTAAACATATTGGTGAATTTACCTATGTGATCAGGTGGCTCATCCAGAGTGAAGAATATGTTGATACACCCTCTCCAATCCAACCCCGCATATGGATATGCAACCATATCTAATCAAGGCTGGTCCCAATTGCCTAGCATGTCAATCACATCGGCAATGATCCTTGCAGGAAACTTTGGTTGTCCTCTCTTGGGCATCATCTGCCCCCACATGCACATATGCACATTTGATATCAACCTAGGAGGGCACCAATCTAAAGATGGCCTAGTCACTAGAAATCTCTCAAAAAATAGACAGAACAAATTTGAAGTGAAGGGGAAGTTGGACCTCCCACCAATACATGCACAAAAACAACTGAGAGCATAACAAAACTGTCATAAAAAAATAGAAGACCACCTAATGAATCTAGGTTCCTCCTTTAAAGAATCAACATAATATAATAAAGGGAAGCTAATATGCTTCCCATCCATGGTGTAATGCACGATAGTCATCACCAACAAAGAGAGGCACCTCACATCCTCTCTTCCAAAACAAGCAATGGAAATCTGCCCACCGCGCACCTTGGAAACTGAGAAGGATCAAGGATGTTTTCATCAACATATCTTTGAACATATTCCAGTTGATTCATTGCTACATCTCTAGCTGGAACCTCAAGGAACTAAGAAAGGTCCTCACCTCTCCTAGAGAGCCTGATGATAAAGTAAATGTTCTCCTCAGTGGGTTGGAACCACTCATCAGTACTAACTCTAATGGCCTGCCTAAAATGATCGCAATGTGCAATCAATTGGGTCAACAAGGTATGGTTCCCCTTGAGCGATGTCGGCTTCTAGTAGAACTTGAGGAGGCTGACAACTCTCAAGAGGTGTCTAGTCTGAGGTGTAATGGGACGAGGATATAAATCTCTCTTATTCTCCATGGCCTCCCATTCTCTGTGGGAGTTGTAATGATCAATCTCTGCCTCGCGCTATTGTTGTGCCTCACGACAATCATGTCTCTGTTTCACATATAATATAAATTAATATCATAAGCATACATATAAAATAATTATAACAATATTATATCTACCAAAATCAAATATTAAATTTTTTTCTAAAAAAAGTAAACTGGTGCACTATAAATATTAGAAACACACCACCACTGGTGCATTTATATAGTGGAAGCATCGAGAAGCGGTGCACTACAATCCCTATGAAGCACCGCTTATATATTAAAAATTTTAAAATTGTTTTTTACGGTGCGCCTAAATGTTAATAGCGCATTGTTACTCAAAGCACTGAATTTAAACAACAATAAATTATTTGAAAAATATTCCCCATGCTCCTATTCAACATTAGGGCACTGTAAACTAGTGCCTTGATGTGACATATGAGCACCAACAATTTGGTGTTCCCGGTTTGGTGACCAATGTGCTTATATACTGGAGGCACCGATGAGCAGTGCGCTACAATATATATGCCACACCGAGGATTACATTTCACAAATTTTAAATTGAATTTGACAGTGCGCCAAAGTCTTATTAGCGCACTGTCATGCAAATGCGCTGATTTTTTAAATTCTATTACTGGTGCACCTATGCCACGTCAACACACTGTATAACCAATGCCTTGACTTGACATAGGAGCACTGTTAATTTTTTTCAATTTTTAATCCAAAGTGTCACCGGTGTGCCTATTTCACGTAATTGCACCATCCCTGGTACGATGACATGACATACGTGCACCGTACAAATGATTATGGTTTATTTTACCAATACCAGTGCACTAAACAATAACAAGCACCGGAAATCTTGTGCCATTTATTGTACTAAATGCACCAGTTTCAATTAGAATTTAGTTTTTAGTAGATGTACCAACGGTGTGCTCACGCCACGTCAATGCACCAAATACCAGTGCGCATGAGTAGTATAAGCACACCATTGAACGTTTATTTTTTTAAAATTTATAGTGTCACTGGTGCATGTATTACATTTAAGCGCACCAGAATGCCGGTTCTCTTAAACATGTAACGCATTGGTGACCATTTGTGTGTTTTTTCATTCTTAGAGCTTCGTTTAAGTCATTCGGCTCGCACTGCTAGCAGTGTGCTCTATAAAATTTCACAGGGCGCACCATCATGCGGTGCGAGCCGAAAGCCTCGAATGCACCATGCAATTTTTTTATTTTTATTTTTAAATGGAAATTTAAGGGTCAATTTTAAAAACTAAACTATTAAAAAATTATTTTGTGAAGTAATAAACAGTTTACCTATTGAATGACGCATCAGGGAGGTATATTGGCAAAGTATGGCAAATTTGATTTTTTCCAAAACGAATTGGAAAAATTCAAATGAACCTAACTACCAATAGAATGTACGGATGAGTCAACATGGACCATGGATGTCAGGGCATCCAAGTAGGTGAGGGGTTGCACCAGTGCAGAGGGGCTCAAGCACACTAAAGTTTGGTAAAAATGATTTTTCAACTGCGGTAATTGTTTTTAGTAAACCCTGCACCGGTTCGTTCAACTCTTGGATGTAATGGTGCGATCAATATCCACATGCACCGAAATCATCCCATGTTAAATAAAATAATTTTTTTAATAAAAATGCTTTTCGGTGGGTTATGGTTACACACATGCACTCATGCGATCCAATGTCTCCTGCAATGGAATTAGTTGATGTTAAAAAATTATTTTTATAAATAAAATGCTATTCGGTGCGTTGTGGTGACCAAAACACACCAGTGCAGTACGATAAGTTAGCACACCTGGAGTGGTTTTAAACTATATTATAAATTATAAATTTTATTTTTGTATTTTCGATCAATCGAATATTGGTGCATTAACCTCTTTGGAACGCACCGGTAAGTTTCTGACGATAAAATGTCATCCAAGAAGTCATGTGAGCTAGTCCCAAGTTCATATCCCCAACATGCCAAGTAAACGAATCATATTCCTCCTCCATGGGAAGAATTTTATATGAATCTACCGAAGCCATTTGAATAGCGTGGCATGAAACTTCTATAGCAAATAAAGATAAGCTATTCTGCGAGATACCAACTTTTACAAAATTAAGCATTACTTCCTCATCTTTTTCCACAATTAAGCATTCTTTCGAGAATTCATGTGATGAAGGTGAGTCATGCACTGGAATGGGTTTGGGAAAAACTGATAGTGGGAAGTAAGCCTCCAATGTTATGGTAAATATTGGAACAAATTGCGAGGTGGATATTTGTGGCGGGATCATAAAATTTCCCATGAGGGAAGCATCTTTGAACAATCCTACCCCAATGTCTTGAGCCTCCTTTGCTTCATCCCTAATGAGAGGAAAATTCGATTGGATAGTTGTTTCAGGTATGCAATAATCTAATTGGTTTATCATGCCATTATTTCCTCAACTAGGGATCCGAATCACTCAAAACACTGAAAACACTATAGCCATCATTGCATGTATCCAACTTCATCCTAATAGAAAATTGTAATCTATAGGTGTGCATACTACCTCAACATCCACTATTTTTCCACCCCATTCAATGGGGCAGCCTATAATGAGTCCTTATGGAAGGAACGAATGTCCATCAAATTCCTTTAGCATAGTATGGGATGGAATTAAGGTGGGTGATCCTAATGCTTTCCAAACTTTTAATGACATGATGCAAGTCGAGGCCCCTTCATCAACTATGGTTCGAAATTTTTTCTTAACATGAAATGTTGCTTTCATCTGAAAAGCACCTTGGGAAGGGAGCCTACATGTTGATTGTTTTAATTCCAATGTGATCAAAGTCGCATCGAATGGATCAACAACTCCATTTGAAGACAATAGAGCCTTTATTTATGCAGGACAATATGGAAATACCTCCAAGTCCAACATGGCACATGGTGCTTGAGCTAGGTCCTCAACAACATTATAGCTATGAACAACTCACACATTAGGATCATGCATCATTCTATGTAGAAAACCTTTGGGGGGTGTGGTACTATGTCTATGGTTGGTTTCCCAATGTCGAGAGAACCACTTTGTTGTGATGCCAATTGGTCTGATGTACTAAGAGGGACATCATAAGAGTCAAATCTTGTTCGAATGTTCACCTTATGATCACATATGAAGACATTGGCATTAGGAAGATTTTCCTATTCTGGGGAATTTTCTTGGTTGCCCCTTGACAGAGGTACCAATTTCGTAGCAACCATTTGCAGATGGTACTACAAGAAGGGTTGCGTCAAAACAACAAGTTGTTATTTCCCACCATGTTGAGCCATATTTAGTGCATCTCCCATCCCAGGGTTGGCATTCTATCTACTCTAGTATTTCTTCTTCTTTCCTCTAAGGTTTGTGGATTGGACTATAAGGATTTTAGAAGTATGGAAAGGATTAGCAGGTTGTTGCATTGCCTTGCTGTTGTGAATATTTAATTAATATTGTAATTTATAAATTAATAGAATATTAGGTTACTAGTTAAAGGGAGTAACCCTTCATTATGAATGCTCAAGCCCTATAAAGGTGAGCCTATTGTAATTTTATAGTCATCTATCAATATATAATTATCATTTATCTCAAATATGGAAGGCAGACTCACTTCTTAACTCCTTAACCGGACACGATTAACTGTCCAACCGGATACGGTTGCTGCATTTTGGTATCAGAGTGGTCTCGCTCCTCACCTAAGCTCAGATTCAACTCTTCATTCCACTCTTCCACAATCTCTCTTCACCCATTTCACCGCACTCTCAGATTCACTATTCCTTCCTCACACATCATCTCTCTCTCATGCTACTCATGGACTCCCCTCTCTTCCCACACTAACGCAGCTCTTGCCACCCTCACACCATAACTCCCAATCACTTCTCCCTCACATTCCAGTTCACTCACAATCTCACGCCCTCGAACCTACACACTCATCTTCCTACATCTCCCTATCTCCACATTCTCCCCATGCCGACTTCCCTCCTCGCGTTCTCATTGTGTTCGCCATCCCTCCTACTCACACTATCCCCCTTATTCCTTCACACCTCCACTCCACAACTCCACACCACCTTCCTCCGGCTCACTTCTACGCTCCATAATACCTACACAACCCTTGTCCACTTCCCACACTCCCTACACGCGCTCCTCACATCACCCTGAGCTTGCTCTACACACCCATGCCAACCAGCACTCTCCCTCCACACCTTCTCACACTATCCTCTGCCCATGCTCTTCGCTCCCATAGCCTCTTGCCAGCCTTCCCGCACATCCTCCCTCTTCCTCCCGCGCCTGCAAATTCCATCATTGTCACGCCAACTTCTACCACCTGCTACCACTGAACGCACTCCCTTTGCATGCTCTTCTGCACCCACGCTCCGCAACTCCCTTCATCCGCTGCACTCCATCCCCAACCTACTCACCTCCCCCGCAGCTTCCATTCAGCGCCTGCTCACCTCGCCAATCGGTCATCCTGCCTTCTCTCTTCAACCTGCTCGCCTTGCCAGCCACGCTTCTTCCCAAGACCTTCCACACAAAAACCCTAAATTTCATAAAAAAATAAATATTATATAATTATCATTATTATATCAATATTTTTTTATTGAAATTTTAAAATTAAAAATAAAATATTTAAATATAGTTATTATTATAGTTATTATTTTATTTAATCATATTCAATAATTATAATAATAATTATTAATTAAATCAAGTTTACTAAGAAGCATGACGATGGAGTTAAAAGCTCAAATTGCGAAAATAGAGAAGGATTTCCAAACTTTCAAGGAAATGACCACCAAGAGCCAAGAAGCACTTAAGAAAGAAATTAAAGAGGAAGTCATTCAACTAATGGAGCAATGGACGACAAGTTCGACATTATGAGCAAGGAACAAAAAATGTTAGACCAAAAAATGACGCAGAACTATAATACATTAATGGAGGTGTTACAAAGACTAATGCAAAAAAAAGACCAAGTCAGCAGTCCAGACATGCTAGATGCCTCATTTCATATTTCTATATAGGAAGCACTTGCTAATAATCAAGAAGAATTGCAAAGAGAAATAAAGATTAACAATACAACGCTTAAGCAAGAGATAGAAACAAATGTACTGCTAGATATGGAGGCAGGATTAAACAACAAAATAGATGCTATCAGTAAGATAGTAGAGAATAAAACAAAGCTAAAAATCACCAACAACGAAGCAGTTCAAATATGTCACTTGCATCGTCAGTAGTTCTAAGCCACCATCAGACCATAAAGCTAAAGGAAATCAATATTATCCTTACAAAGTTTACCCACCTAAGGCAAAAAATAAAGTTGTCAAAATACAATGGAAGTGAAGACCAATGCGTTGCATGGCTAAACAAAGCGGAAGAATACTTTGGCATTTACAATATTCAATCTGACGAGGAGAAGGTGAAATATGTGTCAATGCATATGGAAGGGTACGCCTATAATTGGTACTTATGGTGGAAGGGAGACAATTTTTCCTACACCTGGAACTTGTTCAAAAATTAATTTTTTAATAGGTTTCAAGGTATCAAAGAAGATGAATTTTTCAGTAAACTTACCAGATTACAATGGGTTGGAAGCATTGAGGAATTCACACATCAGTGGGAATCCTTATCGACACGAGTATTTGGGTTGTCGAACAAACAAAGACTCGAAACATATTTAGGAGGTCTTAAACCGTACCTCCAAAAAGAGTTAAAGTTACATGACATACATAACGTAGAGATAGAAAGACATAAAGAAAAAGCCACAAAACGCAGACTGGAAAAAATAAAAACAAGAGGTGATAACCATTATTGACAAGAAAAAAGAGACACAATGTAGGTACTGTGAAGATACTTGGTCACCCGGCCATCAATGCCACAAACCTCAATCATATGCCTATGAAATGGAAAATAGATCAAAGTCATCTAATAGTTACTCTAACAATAGGAAGAAAAAGAAAAACATATGTCATCGATACGGTGATGACTGGACCCCAGGCCATAAATGTAGGAACAATCATACAATACAGTGCAAAATCATCAATGGGAAGGAAGTGCAAGTCTCTGCACAAGAAATTGTGTCTGATTCTAGTACTGACACTGAATCTTAATGAAGGACGACATTAGGAAAATACTCAAGCTTTGAGGACAAAGCTTTCCTAAGGGGAAGGCAATGTTGTGAATATTTAATTAATATTGTAATTTATAAATTAATAGATTATTAGGTTAATAGTCAAAGGGCGTAACCCTTCATTATGACTGCTCAAGCCCTATAAAGGTGAGCCTATTGTAATTTTATAGTCATCTATCAATATATTATTATCATTTATCTCAAATATGGAAGGCAGACTCGCTTCTTAACTCCTTAACTGAACACAGTTAACTGTCCAACTGGATACGGTTGCTGCACTTGTCAGCTATAGGTTGCAAAGTCTGAACCAACATTTGTCCTATTTGTTGGGTAATCTAGTCAAGTTGGTTGATGGAACCCATCATATCATCAGCATGAGGTCCATGTGGTGGCCTAGCTCGATCGAACGTAGGTCTTGTAGGTTGGATCCAAAAAGATTGGCTACTTCCTGGAACCTGAAAACTCCATTACGGAATGGGGTTAATGGGTGGAATTTCCCCTTGCGGAGGTGGGCCCCGAAAATATTGGTTACAACTTGGAACCTAACCACTCCATTGATGTGGTCCTTAGGCATGATTAGCATTCCAAGGTGGTTATCCCCCTTATGGAAATTGCCCCGAAGAAGATTGGGTGTACTTCCTGGAACATGACCAATGGGCGGATTTCTCCCTTGTGGAGGTTGGACCTAAGAAGATTGGTTACTTATTATATCCTAACCACACCATGGTAGTTCTCTTTGGGATTGAAAAGAAATCCAAGATAGGCTTCCCCCTTGCATTCAGGTTTTCACAGTTAGAAAATGTTGGATACATGTGTGAAGAACCTGTGAGTGGTAATTTGTACTCTACGTACGTTTCGGACTTCAGAGTTGAGTCCATCTTCAGGAGTAAAAGTGTCTAAATGGAGTAAGAGGCTTAAGACTTCCTATAAATAGTCCAAAACCTAATTCTTAATGTCGGCCAAGAATTTTTATTAGTTCTGGCTATTTATGGATGCCTTTATTTCTTAAGTTGTGTATTATAATCGTTTCTCGAATCCGTCTCTTATTGTAATGTTCCTCAATAGCGATTACCTTTATGTCTTCAATGCATATATGGTGGTTACTTTTATGTTTTTTCTAATGTTTTCTTTCATTTCTATTTACAATAAAATTGCAAAATTTACTCTTATATATAGAAAATAACTCTTTACCTTCAATATGTTTTATTATACAATTCTTCAATAAATTAATTATTGTATGCTTTGTATAATGTTTTCTCTGACCTCCACTTTGGCTTGGGTGTCTCCTCTCAATTAGCTCACCTCAAGGGAAATTGAACCCAAGTTGTCTTAAACAAATCCTCTATCTATTCTACGTTTCAGATTTAATCATAATTTATATTATTCACAACTAATATATGTGACCAAGATTTTTTTAAGATTTGTAGCCGAAATCTAAACAAAAATAACTTTAAAATATAGCAATAAAACTATGTTCCGTTTTTATATACATAATTATAATATATTATATTAATGTGAATTGTATCATAGTGTATGTGGCCAAGTTCATAGGTTGAGAAAAAGCCACGTGGACGCACGACATAAAGAGATTCCAAGATCATGAGAGTGATTCCTTCCACATTAAGTGTACTTTGGAGAGAATATCCGCGACCTTGGAGGAAGGATCATTTAAACAAAGTATCTATCAAGAAACTTAAAGGTGTGATTACTGGGATTTGGGTGTTTGTGTTTTAAAGATATCAATTATTTTGGAGGTTATACCGAAAGTATTTGTGTTAAAAAGTATAATTTTATTATTCTAAAACTATAAATTATTATTTATTATTTAAGTTAAAAAATTATATACTTTTAGCATAAATAATTACAAAATATTAAAAAAATTATATGCTTTTAATAATAAAGAATAATAAGGCTGTAGGGATGTAGTTTAACCAGTGATTTGTTTGATATTATTCTATTTATCTGTGCCTCATGTTTATGGGCTGTTGACACAACCTCTTCCCAATTGTTGTCAATTCCCCTAGTTAAAAATAATAATAATAATAAACAATACTAAAATATTAAAAAAATAATTTATCAAATTAATTTTGTGAAAATTTAATAATTTTTTTAAAATGTTTGTGTTTTAAAGATATCAATTATTTTGAAAGTTATAGCTAAAGTATTGGTGTTAAAAAGTATAATTTTAGTATTCTAAAATTATAATTTATTATTTATTATTTAAGTAAAAAAATTATATATTTTTAATATAAATAATTAAAAAATATTAAAAAAATTATATACTTTTAATAATAAACAATTATAAGTCCGCCGAGGTGTAGTTTAATGGGCGATTTCTTTGATATTATCTTGTTTACCCGTGTCCTATGTTTGCAGACTGCTGACAGAACCTCTTCTCAATTGTCAATTCCCCTAGTTAAAAACAACAATAATAATAAACAATACTAAAATATTAAAAAAATAATTTATCAAATTTAAAACATTAAAATTTAATAATTTTTTTAAAACATTAAAATTTAATGTAATATTAAAACACTTTGAGCAATAAAAGTTTTTTTAATCATGTTTCAAATCATTTTAAAAAAACACTCTTTTCATTAAAAATAAAACTTATTAAAAAGCTTAAGTTTGTTTAATCATTACTTATTTCATTAAAAAAAACTTATCTAAATACGGAAGTTTGTTTAATCACTAATTTACAAATAATTACTAAATGATCCAGACTTAACCTCCCCGAAATAAAATATAGCCCATAAAAGAAATTAAAATTTGTCCCAGTATATTCATCTAAAATAATCTAAAATAGCTAGGCTCGATTCCCGCCCCACAAAAGTAGCGTGGCAGAATGTAGAAGTCAACTGGGTCCATTGAAGGTCCGAGAATTCTTTATATTTGAAGCTTGTTTCCCATTGAGATTCCGCCTGTGCTCACTGTCTTGTTATCAAAACTGTGAGAGATACTGTGTATGCAATCCGTAGCTTGCAGGACGTGTGCTGCTCCATACACAGGTTGGTTTTGATAATTCATAGAAACTACTTCAAAGCTTTCGTTTTGTAATACATTTCTCACTGCTTCTTCTGTGATTGCTTTTATGATTTTCTTCAACTGTGTGAGGCCTCACATGTAATTTTGAGCTACAGAGATGGCATAAAGCGTCAAGCAAGGAAGCAAATACGCAGTTTTTCTCGTCTCTAGTGTGTGTTTGTGCTTCTACATGTTTTAAGCTGGGAGTACATATCATTTAGAGCTGCAAAGATGTATAGCTCTTGAGTTTCAGCTGGGTCAAACTTTTGGCAGCTTACTTCCTGTAGTTTATTTTTTTGAAGCATTTGCTAGTCTCCCGGTCCTGTATTTAATACTTTGGTGATGAATTTTGGCTTCATAGTCATAAACCCGGATCTAACATAGAACGATACGTTAGAAACAACTATACATTAGTTTCTATAAATTTGTGTATGATAAAAAAATTGGTTGCCAAAGCTTAGTTAGCGGAAGTTACACAAAACCTTGATCTATTTATACTGCTAGCGTCTTAATTTCTCGTGGATTTTGTTCACCCAATGTTTGCTTCATGATTATCTTCAGGTTTGGAGCAACGTGGTTAGGAATTTGGTTTCTGACGCAGGAAATCTGATGTGTTTTATTGCAGAGAGAGGTTTGGATTGTAACTGGATTAAGAAGGGGTCTACTATCTGAATCTGAGCCCTGCCTAAGCACGTAAGGCAAGTTCCTTGTCTTACTGTCCTTCAGCAATGGCAACTTTGCCATCAGCCTATAATACCACTACCCCTTCTTCTCCTGAATGGCTTAACAAAGGAGACAATGCATGGCAAATGGTAGCTGCGACTCTTGTGGGTTTGCAGAGCATGCCCGGCCTAGTCATCCTATATGGCAGCATAGTCAAGAAGAAGTGGGCTGTAAATTCTGCTTTCATGGCACTCTATGCCTTTGCAGCTGTTCTGATCTGCTGGGTTGGATGGGGATATAAAATGTCATTTGGAAATAAATTGCTTCATTTCTGGGGAAAGGCAGGTGCAGCACTTGACCAACAATACCTCATCGGTCAAGCCCAGCTTCCTGCATCAGCGAACTTGCCAATAACCCCAATGGCTACACCTTTCTATCCTATGGCTACCATGGTATATTTCCAGTTTGTTTTCGCAGCAATAACATTGATTTTATTGGCTGGTTCGGTGCTGGGAAGAATGAGTTTCAAGGCATGGATTGTATTTGTGCCGTTATGGCTGACCTTCTCATATACAGTAGGAGCATTCAGCTTATTTGGAGGAGGATTCCTTTTCCAATGGGGTGTGATGGACTATTCAGGAGGTTATGTCATCCACCTCTCTGCAGGCATTGCAGGTTTCACTGCAGCTTATTGGGTATGTTTAATTTCTTTGTTACTGTACTTTCTCATTTAGCATATCTGTCGTCCGAGGCATTATGTGTTGGGTTGTTAGCAATGTACAATGTTGTTGAGTATTAGGTTAGTTAATGTAAGTAAATGTTTTTGGCTTAGGTGCACTCCCCTACGTAAACAAGTTTACAAGGAATGTCAATAATGCAAAGAAGAAGTTTCCGAGGAATGCCAAGTTTCCGAGTTTTTCCCATTGGGTTTTGATTGTATATAGTTTTGCTTTTACAGGTTGGGCCTAGGTTAAAAAGTGACCGCGAAAGATTTCCGCCAAATAATGTCCTGCTAATGCTGGCTGGAGCAGGGCTTTTATGGCTGGGGTGGGCTGGATTTAATGGAGGGGATCCTTTCGCTGCCAACATTGATTCATCAATGGCACTGTTAAATACGAACATATGTGCGGCCGCCAGCCTCCTGGTGTGGACTTCCATGGACACCATATTTTTTGGAAAACCCTCTGTCATTGGAGCAATACAGGGAATGATAACAGGACTTGTATGCATTACTCCTGCTGCAGGTACTCCCATATTCTTATCTCCATTAAGCAACTTTTAATAACTCCCTGTGAAAATGAAATTAAATGTCTATAGTTTTAAGGAATCTAAATCGTTATTACAGTTTATTGTGGTTTAGTTTTTTTAATTTAAAATAACATAAAATTGGAAGAGGAAATTGGGTAATAGATTTACGGACAGAAATGATTTGTCATCTTTGTAAAACTATAATATGAGTGATGAGAATGAAAATTTCTTTATGACAGTTTTCGGCAATAGAGACTTAGTGACCAAAAAAATTTATCATGTTTGTGAGACTATAATATGAGTGATGAAGATGAAAATTTCGTTATGACATTTTTAAGGAATCTAATGGGCCATAATAGATTATATAGATTATTGATGTGTGGCACTGTAGAGCTGAACTTTCTAATTCAAAACAAAAAGCAATATGTCCATACATTGTATTGGAACAACATGCTTTCCGCTGATTTATTTTTGAAGTGCATTTTCTTCCAGTGTAAAATACCTGACAAAACTGAAGGTAAGGATTCGCAGTATTAATTGTTGAAGCATCGATTTAATTAATCCAGGCAATAACAGGCCCGTTCTACATATAGATATTCCCACCTTGTAGGCATTGTTAGTGCCTCACATCCACCAGGTTTTGAGTAGCTCTTCCATTTTTATGTTTTCTTGAATTTCAACGACCATTAGCTTTCTAGATTTAAAATGTGAAGCATTTCTTTCCTTGTTCCATAGTTTGAATTTTGTTGGAGTTATTTGCCAAAATTCACTGAAGAAGAAATTCTTGATGTCCATTATCTATATTCAGGTCTTGTGCAAGGATGGGCAGCAATTGTCATGGGTGTGTTGTCTGGATCCATCCCATGGTACACAATGATGGTTCTTCATAAGAAATCAGCCCTATTGCAGAAGGTTGATGACACACTCGGCGTATTCCATACTCATGCTGTTGCAGGAGTATTGGGTGGAGTACTTACTGGTATCTTCGCAGAGCCTACTCTCTGTAATCTCTTCCTCGCAGTCCCAAATTCAAGGGGAGCCATCTATGGAGGCCGTTCGGGTGGGCTGCAAGTCGGTAAGCAGCTAGTTGGAGCAGCTTTTATAATAGGGTGGAATGCTGTAGTAACAAGCATAATCTTGCTTGTGATAAGCTTAGTCATCCCATTACGGATGACAGACGAGCAACTCCTGATCGGAGATGATGCAGTCCATGGCGAGGAAGCTTATGCTCTCTGGGGAGATGGTGAGAAATATGATATCTCAAAGCATGGATGGTATGATGAAACAACAGCTCACAGAAACAGTGACAGAGAGCTCTCAGGGCATGGTTCCGGTGGAAGATCAATTGAATTATGAACAAAGTTTGTTGTCTTTAAGAGAACAGTCACTATTGTTGTTTGTTGTCTGTTGTCTTCAAGAGAACAGTCTCTAGTGTTTGTTGATTGCCGCATTTTGTGCCGGCTTTGTTAGTTTCCTTGTATTTATGTAACAGTGTTTGTATTCAGCATGTCAAGAGTTTTTAGGTAGAAAGTAATTGCAACGTTTAATATAATTTGTAGCTTTAAGGTGAAGCCATCTTAAGTGGATGGTTATGTAATTCATATATATATAAAAAAAAATGAAAGAAAAAGAAGTTCATAAGCGTGAAATGTATCAAAAATGTTATGTCACACATTTTCTGGAGATTTACTTGTATGAATGTTATTTACATTTAATGTTTATAAAAGAAATCAAGATTTCCAAATAATTCACGAAAAAAAATTAAATAATTAGTTACTGTGTAGTTCAATCTTCTTAACTACAGGTGTACTTTTCCCTTAATACTCTTGCATTGTTTGCTCGACCGGATTCTTACTCCTTTCCTTGAATTGTCCTTATATAAATAGTATATATTAAATTTTCTAAAAATAAATAATTGTGTTTTAAAAAAGTGTTTTTATGATCAAATAAACAATTCTAAAAGAACCTTAAACGTGCATATTTAGAAAAGATATCTAACACATTGATAAGCAATTCGTGTGTGCCAAATGTATTATATAAATAACAACAAAATTCTCTTGCTTTGTGTAAGATTTAAGTTTTGATTTATTATTTGTAAATAATCTAAGCACGTAATTGTGTTTAACAATTTAGAAATATATGCATGTAGACTTTATATAATCATGTGATTGTGTTTAACAATTTAGAAATATGTATGGATTGTATATTTTAGAAAAATATCTAAATTATCAAATAAATAATTGTTAAATAAAAAAAACAATTCACAATAGCTTTTTTTTTCTTAGATATCAAAAAAATATAAAGATTTAAACATAGAGCTTATTTTTATTACATTTCAGCTTGAAAGCACCATATACATAATTTGTAGAGGGCACTAAGTAATTTTATTATAGTCTAGAATTGTAATCTAGGCCAAGTGTTGTGCAACTTTAGACTTAGGTTATAAGTAAAGTGACAACTTACAAATTATAGTTTTAGTTACTTAAAATTAAGTAAAATTTAAATTATAATTGAATTTGTAATTATAATTTTAAGAATCAAAATTTATAGTTAAAAAGAAAATTCAATTATTTAGGATACAAATGAAGTTTCAATTATAATTAAAATAAAAAATTACAAATTAACTTGCTATAATAGTTTCAATGCATCAAATGAACTTGCAATTATAATTTCAAGGACCACAATTATATAAAGTTTTAAACCGAATTTGCAATTATAGTTTTATAGTTTCATTTGTTAGAATCATAGGCCAAAAATGAACTTGGCCTTATAGTTTCAAGAATAAGTTAACTTAAAGATCAATGTTTGCATGGTGTTATTGAACAATTGAAGTTGCAATCATACAAGGTCAAGAATCAAAACCATACTATGTTAACTCGAAAATTCAAATGCTTGTGTTATGCTACCATTGAACTTCTATTCGTACATGGTAAAAAATCATAATCATACGATATTAACTCAAAATACATTGAATCAAATGATGCAATGTTAACTCAAGAGAGTTTAATTATGTCCTCAATAATTAGAATTTGTGCTAATAGTGATGACATAGTTTCAAAAATCACATAAGTTATGCTAATCTAAAGATTACATAGTTTCAAAAATCACAAGTCATTGAACATTATGGTAATACAACGACCACCACAGAGAGGTCCAAGATGGTAGTTGGGTACAAGTTCCTTGAACTACATTTGTCGATTGAAAATATATCATCTTCAATATGAAGAACTCATACACACAAATTTCATCCAGATGGAAAATGCCAGACCTTGGATGGGGAACCCACCATACCTCCTTCACGTTTTCTTTAATTTATTCACCTCTATTTCATTGATCAAAGGTTGGACTTCTTTACCAAAATTATTAGAGGAAGCTACACATCCTTTGAAGTGACCCCTACAAACGATAAAACTATTCAAAAAAAGAAACAAGAACACTATAGAAATTAGATAACTCTAATAAGAGCTCAATATTCAGAAATTCCCTGATATATAGATTGTAGCTTCATTTGCACTTGCTTTTACACTCTTACTAGCCACCATTTCTGCCAAACTCTCCATTTACTCTTATCTTCTAGGTTAGCAAATCCTTCAAACCAAATTTTAATACATCGGCATAGATCTATCTTAAAATTGGATCTACCAAGCGATGAGAGGGATCAATATCTTGAGGTGCAAACCCTTGCTCAACATTTACACTCTCGACATTATTCAATTATGTAATGCAATGTTTATGGTTTTAATTTACCTAATTTGTGTAGTGTTATATATTGTCATCCTAAATGTTTTAAATATAATTTGAGCCGACATTCTATTTTTTATTATTTTTTTAAAAAGGACACGTGTCAGCTTTAGGATGAGCATGGAAGGAGTTACACATCCACCCCCTACTGGGCTATAGAATGCACCTCTTCACTGCAATAAACAAAAAATCATTTAAACCAAATTTTAATACGGAAATGCCTTGTATAGAAAATGGTTCGACCAATGCATATTTATATCGATTTTTGGGCTCACTACTTGTCTTAGTTTTGTTACTTATGTACCTATGTTAAAGAAAATTTATACAAATCTCCTATCCATAAGAAAATAAGAAAAGACAATTTTGAGTTAAAAGAATAACTCACGAGTTCAGGGTTGATATTGAATTTTGAGTTAAAAGAATGAGTGATGAGTTAAGGGTTGATATTGAAAGCAAGGTTGTTCTTCTAAAAAAATCAAAACAAACTTAGATCTGCAATGCTTGACCAAAATCATATGATAATATCCCATTGTTACACAGAAATATTCCACCCTGTGAGCATCAACATTCTTTGGCCTGTAGGATCCATTTCAGTGACTCAGATCCATTTCAGTGACTCAGATCCATTTTCATCCTTTAGTGATACCAGTTTATCCTATTTTTGTTCCTACCCGCATGTTGCATCACTATAACATGCGTACCTGCGAATTGCATCCCTATAGCCAGCGGGTATCACGTAAAATGGTAAAAACCACTATTTTATTGCCTTTTACTCCCAAAAAGCAGTCATTGGGTGACCTTTGGCTCTCCATCTGCCCAAGTAACGTCTCGATGAGTCCTTTCACCTACCTTTGAGAGGACTATATATTGAGCACACATGGCTTATGGACGGGAGGAAGAAGAGAATAGTAAAGGCACTCTAGTGGATTTTTGTGTTATCTTGAGTCTGCACTCATTGATCCTTGTAGTTGTGACCCAGTTATGTTCACCTTCCAAACTCCTCTCTAGTTTGAGTTTTCCATTCATGGAGGATTGAAGTGGTGGAGGCAAAAGTGGATTGATCTAGATCTTGGTTTAGATTGGTTATCGGCAAGAGGTCATATCACTTTGTACTTCTTCTTGTTCATTAATAGAAATACTCATATTCTCGTCCATTCATGGTGTGAATGTCATTTATTCTACATTGGGTTGCATTTGCTTATGATATTATGGACCATTGTTATTGATAATGTTAATGTTAGTTATATATCACATGTAGTTGTTAGATATTGTTCGTCGAGACTAATTTGCAGATTACAAGTGCTTGGATGTGCACAGATTGAAAAGCTCCAATGGGGATCTACATCAAACATTGGATCGAGGTTGGTTACATTTATCCATTGTTTTAACATTGTCATTTATAAAAGCATTGTTTTGAGGATTGAGTAGATTTCTGGTAGTCATCTGTCTATTGTGGTATTCCCAAGCCATAGTGAGTTTTCTCCAATACAAAAATGGCAACTCCGCTAGGGAAAACATCCATGTTTGGAAAAGAAAATTAGCATTAGTCCATAATTAGAGTTGTTGTTTATCGAAGCTCTGTGTCACTGATTGGTCGTTAAGATACATTGTAGAAAACTTGCTTTTTCTGAGCCTATGGACTCTCTGTTTGACCATTTGCTTTTCCTCACCCGCAGGCTAGCTTAGCTCTGCCCGCATCTACCTGCCTCTGTTTACTCTACTGCTTGCAGGTACCTGCAGTATTTCCTTCGACAGTAATGTGTAACTCCGAATTTTGTTGGTTTATGGCTATTGGTTGTTGCTGGGTGAGTTTGGTTGATGCCTGAGTCTTTGTTGGCCTCTTTCTTGACTGTTTCATGTCTTGGTTGTGACCAGATCTCTTCGTTTCTCTTGGTTGAGACTTCTTGGTTTTTTTTACCAATCCTTGGTTTTAACCTCTTGGTTTTTCCTGTTGAGCTCTTCCTTTTGGCTAAGTCTTGATGTTTAGGATTTGTTGGGTTGTCTTAGTGATCTTCTTAGCACTTTAGTGACTGAATAGTAGGATTTTGCTTGCATTTTTCCATTCCATATATATTGAAAAAATACAAAAATATTCATTTAGTTTTTGCATTTTCCTTTCTGTTTATAAGAGAAAATACAAAAATATTTTATTTCCATGTACTGCATTTTGCATTGAGTTCTTGTTGCCTTCATTTTAGGTTATGCTTGTGCATTGAAAAGATAAAAGTTTGCATATTTATTTCGGAATTTTTGATTGACTTTGCATATTAGTGACATTTTTTTATTGGATAGATGAGTCTAGGATTGGACGATGGTGCATACTATTGAGTCTACACATCACTAGTTTCATGACCATATCGCTTGAGTAATCACAGCCACTAAAATTAACGCTTAATCATAAAATTGATTAGACTTATTTTATTTTATAGGGTACACCAGCTAGCATAGGTTTAGAGTCTTGGAATAGATCATTGTGAGTTAACAATCCAAGACTATTGAACGAAACATTAGGTGTCTGACCAGGGAGTGGAGGAATCCATGGTATAGATCGGTGTTCTCAGGAAAGCTCTACTCAAACCAGAGTGAAGCATGAGGTCACGGGAGGTTGGTTGAGGAGATATCCCTCTGATACCGGCTAAACGTGGGAGATATATCCAGGATTTGTTCGTATCTGGGGGTATCGGAGGTTCGTCCTCTTGTGCTTCGGGCTTAACTACCCTACCCATACGATGGGTCCCACCTGCGACTGTTCCCCTGAGCATTGGTTATATTGCGGTAGACATAGTTGCCTTACCTAGGTGCCGCACAGGGTACTTGCAGTGGTTATGATGTTTGTGTCCTGAGTCAGATAGGGATTGGACAACACAGTTGTGTTTGTGCAGTGGACTTGACCCTGTTGACACAGTGAAGCCTAGGTGTCTCTATAACTAATTTTGTTACCTCCGGCTATAGTTTGGGAGTCTCAAGCCTCTCCTAGGCGAAACATACCAGCTCTAGTGTCGGGAGCTCATTTAGCCACTTTGTCTGTTTGCTCTTGGATGTAGATTTTCTAAGTGTGTGATTTTGATTTACTATTTTTTTATCGATAGTTGGCCTTTAGGAGACGATGTGTCTCTCTCCAGAGAGAATGTGGCGCGGAGCCCTACACTCCACTAGTCCCGTCGTTTGGTTGGTTTAAAGCCAGCTTTGGTTACACAACGTATTACTAGAGGACGTCGGAGGGCTCCCTCTGAGTCTTCAGATTCTTACACGACTTATGTTGAAGATTACATGGCTACACATCCCGATATCGGGCAAGACCTTTCTACTCCTTCGGGTAGAGTTGAACATACTTTCGATCCCCAGACTCCTCGTGAGGATTGGGGAGGTGATCCACCTGCGACTCAGCCTGGTTCTATTTGGCCTAATCCACTTGATAGAGATCTGTTTGATCCTTCGAATCTGGACAATTATCTTTACGGGACGCCTGACTTACCCGAGGAGGAAGAATAGGACGATCCTTTTGTTCCTTCGTTTCCACGCAATTCTAGATATAGGAGACCTGAGACTCATGATGATTCTGGCCCTATGGTCAACCCCACTGCACTCTCTTTTGGTATGCCTAGTCACAATACTGTCAAACCTTCTACTATGGTTGGTACTCATGCTGGCACTAGTCAAAGTGTTAGCCATATTATACCCACTGGGGGCACTACCCTAGCTGGGGGCACTACGTTATCCACCCACTCACATAGTATGGGGACTGGTCTGATTCCTAACCATGATAATGTTGGAATGCGACCACCTCATAGGAATACCCAACCTAGTCGAAATGTTGTCTGAAACACGACTCGCCATCCTCCACCTAGTATACATGTCACTACTCGTCAACCTAGGACCACTTTCGCACATGATATGGTTCCTCCCAACCATGGGGGTGGACACATACCGCATACTTTTGCGTCCATTGCTGTAGCTAGTAATAGTAATGTAGGGTGTGGGAATATTTCCTATCCACATGGACATCACACCACCAACCCTGCTACTGGTCACACCCATATTGGACCTGGGAATACTTCTCATGCTTATGGTCATCACACGACTACTCAAGCTAATCCTAATATTGGGGGTGGGAACATACCACACCATTACAGTCAATACAAAATGGTTCCAACTATGAATAGTACATACATGCCCCATATCCATGGTGGCAACCCTTACTACAACACAGTCGGTGCTGGCCACCAGTATCACCCACCACCCCAATATGGTGCCCAAAAATGGGTCAGGCAGGGGGAGTTTATCCATCTTATGGCCATGGGAAAGCTTATGGGCCGTTAGGTCCTCAGTATCAGCAGTTTAACCCTCATGGTCAAGCTTTCGGTCCATCGTATAATACAGTTCCATTTAACCAACCTTTTATGGGAGCTTGTAATCAAATTTTCCAGCTGCAACTCTCGTTCCTTGCATGCTTGAATATCCTAGATCTTTCGAAGCTCACGAATGATCCGGTGTGTCACGACCCTACTTGGCCCCCTATCCCTACCAAGCTCCCTTCGAACATTCCAAAGTTTGAGGGGAAAGGTGGTAAGGACCCGGGAGATCATGTCACGACATTTCACCTGTGGTGTTCCTCCAACTCTTTGAATCATGATTCCATTTGATTACAACTATTTCAATGCACCCTCACGGGAGCAGCTGCGAAATGGTATGTGGAGTTTCCCGGAAACACCTATAGGGGATTCAACGAGATTGCTTTGGTTTTCTTAGACCATTTCCAGTTGTCGGTTCATTATGATATTGGTACTGAGTTGTTGTCCACCTTCCGTTAGAATAAGTCCACACATATTTTTGACCACGTTCAAGAGTGGCATCAGCGGAAGAGATTAGTGAAAGCCAACATTCCTTCAGAGTTCTTGTTGGAATGGTTCCTCAAGTCTTTACTTCCATTTATTGCTAAGGATGTTTCGATATCCGGCATTATGACTGAGGAACAAGCTATCTTGAAAGTCTAGCAGTTAGATCTTCTTTATTCTCAGTCTGGCATTTTGTATGCCATTATTTTTTATGCACCAAGAACAAGACATGAGCCCATGTCAGTTCCTGGACCACATGCCGATGGAATTGTGGGGTCCGCATGCACTCGCCATGTAGACTTGGTAGATAATCAAATGCAAAATTTGTCGCTAAACAAATCTGCTCTCGGACAGGTTCACACCTTGTCCACTTCCACTCTATCGTCTGATGTACACAATGTGCAATCAACGAAACCGTCGGGTAACCAGCAACCTGGTGGAAAGAAAAAAGGGAGAAATAATCCTAGGGGTGGAAACAATGGAAGTAAAAATAATAGCAATCATAATACTCCTCTTAAAGAGAATGCCAACCCTCCTCAGGAAGGCGGTAATGCTAGCGAGGATCGTAAACCTAGGCGTAAGGTGAAATTCCCTTGCAAGCTTTGTGGGGAGGATCATCTTACTCACTTATGTCCTCGTATTGACGAAGCATCAAAGTATTTGGAATAGAGCCCAGCTGTGTTGAAGGATCCCCTACCTCATCACCAAAACATGGCTTCGCATGCTCCCACCACTGGTTATGGTACTAATGAAACAACAACATCTTCTTCCAATACTAGTGGTTATGGATGCGTGAATATGGTTCAGTCGGAGGTTTGTGTTGCTACTTGTCAGCATGATTATGGTGCACCACAACTGGATTTGGGGAATGAGCCTCCCCCTCCTCCTGATAATTTCTTGCATATCGAGAAGCCTTCTATTATGCCGTGAATACCGAAAGGTGTTCTCAAGCACTCCACGCATAATCCTAATGCTCAAGCCACCCAGAACTACTTTATCGTAGAATATTTGCGCCAAACTCCATGTGCCATGTCGGCTCTTGAAGTTTTGCAAGCCTGTCCTTCTCAGAAGCATGCCCTTTTGAGTGCATTAGGAGTTCAGGATGGGGGAAGTCCTAGTGTTATCAAGTTCGATACTACTGATGTCCAACCCCGCTTGCCTTACCACGTGGCTTTTCAAATCCAGGTCGTATGCCTTAAGAGCTTTGTCAAATGTACTATGGTTGATGAAGGTGCTTCCATGTCAGTGATGTCATTGACTTGTTGGAAAGCTCTTGGATCTCCTCCCCTACTCGTGTCTAGAACTACACTCACTACATTCGACGGTAGATCTTTTACGCCGCATGGAATTATCCCTTCCCTTGTTGTCTCCTTGGGAGGTAAGTCCATGCCTATTGAAGTCGAAGTGGTTGATGCGCCCATCGACTACAACCTTTTACTAGGTTTGAACTGGATGTATGCTATGAAGGATGTCGTGTCTATTGTATTTCGAGTTATTTTCTTTCCACACAAAGGAAAAATTGTGACGATTGATCAGCTGGATTATGTTGGCACTCCTTCCACAGCATCTATGGGATCAGTAGTCCCACAAGTTTCTAATTTTCAGTCGGCAACTGGGAACATAGGTGTTGGAATGTACCCCTCGTTGATTGGAACTTTTAACCATTCTGCACCTGTGAATTTTATTGGAACCATTTCCGACAGTGCGCCTCCTCCTTCGAATAGTATGCCATTCCAAACTTCCTATTGTGATGATCCATGTATTTTTCCATCCGTGGATTCTATGTCTAGAGACATTGCGCACGTTGGGATGTCTATGCCCTTATCTGTAGCGGAGCTCACTTATGATCAAATCCAACAAACCACTGCAGATTCATATCTCTCTTCTCCCCAGACAGTTGAAGAAGATCCCATTACGCTGCCAGTTTGGGTAGCCAACTCATCTTTCCCTCATGATTTCCTCGATGATACTTTACCATCTGATGAAGCTATCCTCGAAGCCATGTGTGGTAGTGAGAGGCCTTGGGAAGATATGCACCATCGATCTTATTTCCTTCCCAACCTTGAGCTCATTGAGCAGGAGGAGTTTAGGATGACTCTAGCTGAGATGGTTGGTCACCCTGTGGATCTTTTGCAGTCACATGATGTTTTCTTGGAGGGGAATATGGCCGATATTTACCCAACCACTTCGATCAACATCTCCTGCACTCTCGAAAAGATTGAGAATGTTTACGTCGGTGATGATTGCACTCCTGAGGAGATTTCTATTTACACTGATTTGTTTACTGAACTCCGGGAACCTTTCGCCTGGTCATATGAGGATATGCCAGGAATAGACCCCGGCATTGTTGAACACGAGATTAAAACATATCCTGATGCTAAACCGGTTCAAAAACACTTACGTGTTGTGAACCCTAGGAAGGCAGCTGCTATAAAGGTAGAGGTGGAGAAACTGCTCAAAGCTGGTTTCATCTACCCCGTTCCCCTTACCGAATGGGTGTCAAACCATGTTCCTGTGGATAAGAAGTAGGGAATGATCCATGTATACACTGATTTCAGAGATTTGAACCGTGCATGTCCAAAAGACAACTTCCCCACGCCATTCATTGATCAAATATTGGATGCT
This sequence comes from Larix kaempferi, assembly GCA_027924585.1. Lineage (NCBI taxonomy): Eukaryota > Viridiplantae > Streptophyta > Pinopsida > Pinales > Pinaceae > Larix > Larix kaempferi. The sequence goes on from BSBM01001229.1 coordinate 3,105,084, forward strand.
TGTGTGGGAAGTGAGATTTTTTCATTCATGGACGGATTCTCATGTTATAATCAAATTCAAATCAAACCCGTGGACCAACATAAAACGACATTTATTTGTCCATGGGGAACATTTGCATACTGGAAAATGCCCTTCGGCCTCAAGAACGTTGGAGCTACTTTTCAGCGAGCCATGACCTATGCCTTTCACGATCTTAAGAAGATTATGGAAGTTTTCTTGGATGATCTTGCTGGCCATTCTCACAAGAGAGTGGACCACCCCAAGCACCTCCGTATGATTCTCGAACAATGTATCCACTACAAAATTCGATTGAATCTGAACAAATGCATCTTCGTTGTTAGGACTGGTCCCCTTCTAGGTTTCATAGCTTCGAAGGAGGGTATTAGAGTCGATCCTCTCAAGGTTGAGGCAATACTTCAGTTTCCTCCTCCACGTAATCTGTTTCAACTTCAGAGCCTCCAAGGGAGAGCTACTTTTCTGCGTCGGTTTATAGTTAACTATGTCAGTCTTACTAAGGTTTCGCACGCCTATTGAAGAAAGACACACTTTTTGTCTAGGATGAGTGAGCCCAACAGTCTTTAGACACCCTTAAGAAAGCTTTGGTATCGGCCCTCGTGCTTAGTCTGCCAAACTTTACACGAGATTTCATTCTTTATGTGGCCGCGTCTCAAGAGACTATTGGCATGGTCTTGGTTCAGGTAGATGATGTGCTCTTCGATCATGTTATCTATTATCTTAGTCGAAATTTGGTAGACGATGAACTAAGGTATGCCCACGTAGAAAAGCTGGCACTTGCGACTGTTCATGCAGTCCAGCTGTTACGGAATTACATTTTTCTTCGAACAACCACTGTTGTAGCTCGTATCAATCCATTTCAGTTCGTACTATCACGATGCCTTATCAGGGTTAAGTATAATAAATGGATTGTGATCCTTTAGGAATTTGATCTCGAGTTTGCTTTTGCAAAATCGGTGAAATCATTGGTGTTTGCTGAGCTTATGTCGGACCTTCCATGGCTTGATGAGGATGTCATTCATGAAGATTCCTTTGTGGATGAACACTTATTTCTTATCTCGACCGAGGACCCTTGGTATGGGGATGTCATTAGATATCTCCAAACTTTGAATTTTCCTCCGCATTATTCACAAGACGAGCGATGACATGTGAGACATCACACCAAAGATTATACTATCGTCGGTGATACTTTGTATCGCCGAGGAAAGGATTCCATTCTCCATCGTTGCTTGACTCACAAAGAAGTGGAACGGGTACTTAATGATTTCCATGCGGGGGTGTGTGGCGGTCACTTATCCAGGCTTGCTACAACCCAACGTATTATGCGAGCAGGTTATTTTTTGGCTTGCTATCTTTAAATTTTGTATTAACGCTATGAAGAGATGTCACCCTTGCCAGGTGTTTTCTCAAAACATACACTCGTATCCAGCACCCCTCCATCCGGTCATCAATGTCGGTCCCTTCACTACGTGGGGGGTAGATTTCATGGATTGAAAACCAGCTTCAGCTGGGGGGCATCATCATATTATTGTGGCTGTGGATTATTTTTCCAAGTGGTCTAAGGCCATGCCTATCGTTAAAGCCGATGGTGCTACTACAACCCATTTCGTGTTCAACCAGATTATCACTCGATTTGGTATCCCGAAAGAGATTGTCACTGACCATGGCAGTCACTTTCAAAATAAGATGATGGAGGATTTGTCTCTCAAGCTTGGGTTTCGTCAGGAACACTCGTCTTCCTACTATCCTCAAGCGAATGGTCAGGTTGAAGTAGTCAATAAGTCTTTGAAGACCATTCTCCAACGTACCATCTAACAAAGCAAGACCAATTAGCATATCATGTTATATCCTGCTTTGTGGGCATATCGAACCGCAGTTAAGACTGCCACCAGGTTCTCACCGTTCCAGTTAGTTCATGGTGTGGAGTCACTTTTACCGATTGAATGCGAGATTCCTTCTCTCAAGCTAGCCATAGAGATCCTCCCTGATATGACAGAGATTGAACAACATTTAGTACACCTCGAGCAACTTGACGAGCACTGTTGAGATGCCGCTGTGACCATTGATGTTAACAAGAGTCGTGTCAAGTTTCAATATGATAGGTCTGTCCATCCCTGGCAATATGTTGAAGGTGACTTGGTACTCTTGTATGACCAAGCTAAAGAACCCTTGGGGGTAGGCAAGTTCAATCCCATGCGGCATGGTCCTTACATTGTGAGGCCTGTCCTTTAGAAAGGAGCTTATGAGTTAGAAGATTACAAGGGAGTTGTCTTGAAGGAGTCTAGAAATGGTCTCTACCTCAAGCGGTATTACGCTTGAACCTTTGGTTCGGGCTAATACTTTTGTACACCATTGTATAGTTTTTCTATACATAGTCTAGGTTGCATTTTTGGTTGTCGGGTCTGCTGATTAGCCTCTATTTGATTGAAAGATGTCAGCGGGATGTCCTACATTCTTAGGTTTCGCGGATGGTGCTAGCCGACATACGCAGCAGCTTGCTACTGCTGCCTAGGTTATCTTTTCACCTGACCATCTAGTTGTGTCCTAAGGAGGTGCTTGTCTCGATCCTACATCTAACAATGTGGCTAAGTATAGTGCCGTTGTTGAGCTACTTCGAGATGCCATTTCACATGACATCCAGTCTTTAGAAGTCCACCTGGATTCACAATTAGTTGTGTCTCAGCTGAATGGGAAGTATCGTGTACGAGACCCTACATTACTATGGATATTCCTTAAGGTACAACTCTTGGAGAGACATTTTGTTTCCATTACATATATTCACATTCCGAGAAGTCATAATTATATATATGATGCATACACTAACTATGTATTAGATTGGCATTTGTCACATTCATCATGAAGCACATAAATACAAAGACATTCATACATTTGTACGATATACATATGTTAAATTTTCAGAATTTACTTCAATCTGATCTAGGATCTTAACTGAGAGAACAACATGTACAACATATCTACAGCATATCAATCATGCAAGCACACAAGAGACACAAAGATTTACTTGGGGAAAACCATAAAGGTGAAAAACCCCAATAACTTCCTCAGAGATAGATAGAGCAATGATACAACCAACCATAAGAGATAGACACAACCTAGCAGCAGATCCTCCTCCTCCATAAGTGCGCCACTCCTCCTTGAGTGCATGTGTGAGAAGTGAGTGAGCAAATAGAGTGCCTCCCGCACTCTATTTATACTTGACTTGACTTTCCTTTTTACCTAACTCATGTAGGCTCGAACTTAACCACATAACATAATGCTGAGTGGGCCGACCCCCAATAGGGTGGTCTAATAACCCTTTGACCCACTAACTTATATAGGGCCGACCCCAAACAAGGTGGTCTAATAACCCATCAAGTATAAGTTATGACACTTACAATATAAATGACGACACTTCCGTATAGAGAAATAATAACATCTCTATAGGAATACAATATACATATATGTGAAATACATTCCGAAGTTACATATACATCAACACTCCCTCTTAACTAGGAAGGTATTTCTCAGCACAGTTCTTCTAGCACAAGTCATCTTCTCTGGATCATCGTCACTAGATAATCGTCATCGAGTCATCATCATAGTCACTGCTGCTGCTATCTCAATCAATCTCTGAATCTACTCGTCATAGGAAGTTCTACAGAGCCAGTCCTTTTTCATACTGGATGTAGGCCCACCACCTGCAGGTCTTCATCATCACTGGCCATACTGTGGAATCCTCAAGACTTATTACATGCGTCACAAAACCTCAAAAGAGCATCCCAGGCTGTTACGAGCACACGGCTCTACCTATAGGATCTCCCAGGGCACAAATTACATGTGACCTCACCACAAAACCTCGAAAGAGAATCCCAGGACTGATTACGAGCACAAGGCTCAACCTATCGGATCTCCCAGGGCACAAATTACATGTGGTCACCACAAAACCTCGAAAGAGCATCCCAGGACTGATTACGAGCACACAGCTCAACCTATCGGATCTCCCAGGGCACAAATTACATGTGGTCATGGCAAAACATCGAAAGAGCATTTCAGGATGTTACGGGTACACAACTCCGACCTGAAATCTCCCAGGGCACAAATTACATGCCATAGGACAAAACCTCGAAAGAGCATCTGCCAGATATCCCAGGGCACAAATTACATGCCATAGGCAAAACCTTGAAAGACTATCTGCAGATCTCCCAGGGCACAAATTATATGTCCTCCCAAGCAAAACCTCGAAAGAGCATTTTCCAGATGTCCCAGGGCACCGAATTACATGTCATAGGAAAAACCTTGAAAGACCATCTGCAAATCTCCCAGGGCACAAATTACATGCTTATTTGCACAACCTGATCCACGGCCACAGAGTATCAACCTGATACTCACCATACATCATCCTGATGTATCCACGATCATCCTGATCATCATCACTGCAACGTCCTGCTGCATGTCATCTGGAGCAACATCCTGAAGCTCGTCATCTATGATCATCCTGATCATCACTGCAACATCCTGCTGCATGTCATCTGGAGCAACATCCTGAAGCTCATCATCTATGATCATCCTGATCATCACTGCAACATCCTGCTGCATGTCATCTGGAGCAACATCCTGAAGCTCATCATCTATGATCATCCTGATCATCACGGCATCTACCTGATGCATACCAAGTATCTACCTGATACATATCATCATACATGATCCTCCTGATCATCAATGTATCCACCTGATACAAATACAAATACATGATATATATCACCATACATGATCCACCTGATCATACAATGTATCCACCTGATACATATACAGATACATGGTCCAAGCATCCAACATGATGCATACATACATACATAAAATGATCCAACTGATCATATCCAGCATCCACATGATGCGTACATACATACATACATAAAATGATCCAACTGATCATATCCAGCATCCAACATGATGCGTACATACATACATAAAATGATCCAACTGATCATATCCAGCATCCAACATGATGCGTACATACATACATAAAAATGATCCAACTGATCATATCCAAGCAGAAACCAGAACATCATCCTGATGCTCATCATCCAGTGCTTACATCCACAGCCATGTGAAGGATCCTCCTTCTAACATGCTTGGAATGGCTTCAGCAAATGTGTCCATCACTTCTTCCTCGAAGTGTCCTCGATCTGAAGAACGCCAAGCCTCTCTCTGAAGTACTCGAACTTCACCCTGGCTAGTGGCTTCGTCAGCACATTTGCAATCTGCTCGTCCGTCGCAATATACAGGAGCTTCATAGCTCCTCTCTGCACCATATCCCTGATATAGTGATATTTGATCTCTATGTGTTTCGACCTGTCATGAAACACTGGGTTCTCGGACAACTTCACACAACTCTGGTTATCACAGAAGATACTAGTAGCCTCCAACGGGAGATCAAATAACTCAGACAGTACCTTCCGTAGCCATACTTCCTCACATCTAGCTGAACAGGCTGCAACATACTCCGCCTCACCTGTACTCAGTGCCACGCAGGACTGCTTCCTGCTAAACCATGAGATCACACCTGATCCCATACTGAAGCAACACCCAGATGTGCTCTTCCTGTCTGCAGCACTGCCAGCCCAATCTGAATCAACATAATTCTGTAGGTTAAACTTTTGATTCACCTCATACTTGAGCCCATAATCCACTGTACCCTTCAGGTACCTCAGAATATGCTTTATAGCAACCAGGTGAACACTCCTCGGATCCATCAGGAACTGGCTCAATGTGTTCACAGCAAAGAAAATGTCTGGTCTCGTGTTCGTTAGGTACATCAATGACCCAATCATCTGACGATACATAGAGACATCAACCAGCTCAGATGAAGCATCACATAGAAGCTTCAGATTCGATGCCATAGGTGTGGCCATGGCCTTGCAATCCATCATCCTGAACCTCTTCAGGATCTCTACTGCATACTTCCCTTGTCCAAGGAAGATTCCATCACTCTGCCACACCTCCATGCCAAAAACAAATAGTGCATCATCCCCAAGTTCTTCATCTCGAACTCAGTAGTAAGCTTCCGCTGCGTGTCAGCAATTAATCTATCTTCACCATACCAAGTTCTGCACATATATGATTTCCTATCATGTGTCTCAGAACCAAGTGGCTGCTCCACATACACTTCTTCTTCAACTACACCATTCAAGGAAGCTGTCTTGAATCCATCTGGTGTATCTTCTATTTCATCACTTTTATATTTCTCAATGCTGCCATCTGCAACATGCTTGATCTGATAGTTCCATTTGGAAGTCATAGCAAACTTTCCTTCATGTCTTGGGATTACATCCCAAACATCATTCTTCATGATCGACAGATCATGGCATTTCATTTCTTCATCCCATATCCTGGGAACTTCAATATCTTCAATATCTTCAATAGATATCTTTGTTGCTGGAACAAATGTTGTAGTTCTTCTTTTGTCGGAGATGGCATACGATCTTTCCTACACAACAAGTTAAATTGCATGATTAGAAAACATCTCATAGTTTTCAGAACAAATTCTTACACATAAAGAAATATGCCATACAGTCATGCAATTATCTTAGCCAATGCTTCAATACAACATTTATCCATATCCCGTAACTTTCTAGATGCCTTCCAATCTCTACCAGAACATTGTTAAGAGTGTGCACAACTCCCAACATGTCAGCAAAGAGGTTTCATTCTAGATAAGTAGCAATGGAATGTTGTACAGTGCCATAGGCTACTTACCCATTATATTAGTATACTGTTCATCAATGCAACTATTCTAATATGCACAATACATATCCTAAGTCATGAGCATATACATCATTGAACAATTTTATTTAAACAAACAAATATGCAAGAAATGATAATTAAGATACTTATCTTTGTTTGTTCGTTAGGTGGAATCCCTCTGAGTCTTCACTTCCTTGCAGGAGCTGCTGGAGTCCTAATCTGAAGTAGCTTCTTCTACACCTTTCTGTTGTGGAATGTAGAGAGATGGTCAACTCCCTCTGAATATCTGCATCCTTGCATAAACCACTGGAGTGTACTGCTTTTCTTTCTTATAGGAACAACTGGAGTGTGCTCTCTCTTGATCTTTGCTTCCTGAATTACCTGTTCTTGAACTCATATTCATCCTTGGTCCCTATGCATGCTTATTAGTATCATGATTGAGTTATCCTTGTGATCTCATATAAAATCATACATTCATTAGTATACTATTAAAACACAATAATCTCAAGCATGTATAATCATGATCATTTCAAACAGAAAATAATAAGCATTAGCATTCAAGGTTTATGTAGGATTCTTATGGTTAGTTAAATCATAAGAAACATAACATGTATAAACCTGTAATTACTCAAACCTATGACTCTTCAGGTTAGTCGAATCATCAATCAAGATAAGAGATATAATATGCATAAAACCTGTGATTATTCAAACCTATACCTTCATGATTCTTCTGGTTAGTCATATCATCAATTATGGTAAGAAACATAATATGCATACAACCATGATTATTCAAACTTATGACTTCATGAATAATCATTATCAACAACACATTAGTATAAGATCCTAACACAAGGTAGGATTCTAGCTTGATATAGGAAAAACATACCTGGATTAGCATGCTAGCTATTTATGTCTAACATACCCGCATAATGTGTTCTGGTTCTCTTCAGTGACTTGTGCTAGTAACCTATATATCTCATAGGTTAGCCATTATAAAACCAAGTTATACATACCTCGTAAATGGATCTTCTATGAGATCCATGATAATGGATGAATCTTTGTCCTTATGTTATCATGATCATATGTTCTTGGACCAGAACATGATTTGTCTTTCTTGGTGTACCTTTCATGTTAGTAGACAACATAAACCTCATACAACACCATAATGCATTAGTACAATCATAAGTTTCAACACCCTAACCAATGAATATCTTCTATCATGCATTCATAATTTTGTTAAGGTGATACGACAAATCTAAAATCAAAATTGTACTAACCGTAATAACATGAAGACAAACATACCATAAACCATAAACTTAATCATGGACAAATATCGAAACATACCTCGATGAGTCATACCTGTTGAGATCGCTTGTAATATTCTTATGTAAGGCCTTAGCCTCATCTTCCTCTGAAACAGGAACTTCTTCACTCATGCAGATGATCAATCCATCTTCTTCTAGGATTAACCCAATCCACTTGATTTGCAAGAACTGGACCTGGAGCTGGATATGGGTTTGTCAGAGAAACCCCAAAAATTCAAACTTTGAATTTCAAACTTCTGAAAGGATAGAAATATGCGCCTTGATGAGCTGATCAAACTGGTATATTCAGAATTTGAAAACTGCAAAGTTTCACTCCTCAATTTTGCCTTTGAAACTTCCGGATTCACTGGACGTGACCTTGAACTGGGGTTTGATGAATCCCACTCTTTTTCCCCATCAAAAGGTTTGATCCAAATCTCTAAGCTTCTATTTTTCTGAGGAGCTTCCAGCCGTGGTCACAGATTGCAAAAATTCCCATTTTTACAGAAGCCCTAGTTTTCCACTTTTCTGATCAAAGTCCCGAACTAGGGTTTGATCAAGCCCGGCCTTTTTCCCAACCAAAAATTCTGATCTTGGTCTCTAAATTTCTATTTTAATGAGTAGCATTCAGCCGTGGTCTTCGATTACAAAAATTCCAACTTTCTTCAAAGCCCTAAATTTCAGAAGCCATGAATGAAGGTACTCAAAAATAATTCTGTTTTGACAGAAATATGTACCTGATTGTTTCTGGTGTAACTCCAAACTTTTCAATCCACAGGGTCTGAAAAAGTTTTCTGAGATATCCTGACCTGCTGTCTTTCCATCTTGATAGGTCTGACCTCAATTGGATTCTCTGAGAGAGATTTATGTCAAATGTCGCAACGTGACCTGTTTTGGGATAAAACAGAAGAGTGAACTTGTACGGTGTGCCACGTGTCATTGTTTAAACTTTAGCCTCTGAAAACATTTCCTGAGATAGCTCGGCCTGTTATCTTTCCATCCTGATAGGTCTAACCTCAATTGGACTCCCTGCGAGAGAGTTATGCCAAGTGTCGCAACATGACCTGTTTATGGGATAATACAGGAGAGCGAACTTGTATGGAGTGCCACGTGTCACTGGTTCAACTTCGGCCTTTGAAAACGTTTTTTGAGATAGTACATACTGTGTAATACCTGTAACTTTTTACGAAATTTCATTTGGAGCTTCCTATCCCAAGATATGACCTTTTTCCCAAGGTCACCTGATTTTGACTCAGATCTGGAAGAGGCAGAAACCCTATATTGTACAGATCATAAATCACAAATTTCAACGAATTAGAGGTTGTCCTTTGGACACAAGGTACCTGGAGATTTAATCGTCGTCCTGTAACAATTTCAGATCCGAAAACTTCGCCAAAACAGATTTATAGCGAAAGTTCTACGATGACTGGTTTTTGCTATATCAATCCCTAGCATCGTAAGCGCAACAAGTGTCATACATGCCATATCATGCCTTCTTTCAGGCTAGCTCTGATACCATGTTAAATTTTCAGAATTTACTTCAATCTGATCTAGGATCTTAACTGAGAGAACAACATGTACAGCATATCTACAGCATATCAATCATGCAAGCACACAAGAGACACAAAAATTTACTTGGGGAAAACCATAAAGGTGAAAAACCCCAATAACTTCCTCAGAGATAGATAGAGCAATGATACAACCAACCATAAGAGATAGACACAACCTAGCAGCAGATCCTCCTCCTCCATAAGTGCGCCACTCCTCCTTGAGTGCATGTGTGAGAAGTGAGTGAGCAAATAGAGTGCCTCCCACACTCTATTTATACTTGACTTGACTTGCCTTTTTACCTAACTCATGTAGGCTCGAACTTAACCACATAACATAATGCTGAGTGGGCCGACCCCCAATAGGGTGGTCTAATAACCCTTTGACCCACTAACTTATACAGGGCCGACCCCAAACAAGGTGGTCTAATAACCCATCAAGTATAAGTTACGACACTTACAATATAAATGACGACACTTCCGTATAGAGGAATAATAACATCTCTATAGGAATACAATATACATATATGTGAAATACATTCCGAAGTTACATATACATCAACAACATATATAGTAGAACCGAGAACCAAAGTTGTATATATATATAAATATGTCCAAAAATGGTAGTGTCATACAAGATTGGAGCCCGTAGCCCTCAAAAATATACATATCGATACAAAAAATGATGAGAACTTGGGATATCTACTCCCTCCGAGGAGGTCTAGCTGCCGAATCAACAGGATGTGTCTCATAGTAGTACTATAGTGCATTGGCCATCCGCTACAGTAGCCGCACCCACTCACCAGGAACACCCACTACCTGGCGCTGCATAGCCTCACGTAGTCGGGCTACCTCTATCAGTGGTACTCAGGCAACCATCCGTGATATGTTATGCCGCAACCTCTGTAGTGTGCGCCCTGCTGCAGCATTTGCTGCCACCTCATCTCTACCCCAACGACCATGTCTCTGGAAGCCCTCGGGTCTCACTGGGCCTTCATCTACGAGCAAAAAATCACCCATTAGCACATGACATTACCACGAAAACATATTTTTTGCATTCCAACTATAATAAAAAAATCCATAAAAATTTAAAAAACACAAAACCAAAAAGAGTACTCACCGATGTCTCTGAAAGCTGCACCTGGTGGGAGCGGCATGTCACAATTTTGTCTGAAGTCTATCCCTGCATAGGGGTAGTCCTTGATAGCAATCACCTATCGGTTCCACCAATGGAATAACTCCTTAGTATATGGTGAATCCAGACGGCCACCACCCTATCGTGTCAGTATCTCAGCACACCGGGTCAGGGATGGATATCGGAGACTGTGAGGAGAGACATACACCCTCGAGCTAAGTCTTGGAACCCTCTCAAAGAAGAAACTGCAGAGGATGCTACCACACCCAAATTTTTTGTCCTTCCCCTCTTTGTATTTCATCAGTTGTGTCGTCATAGACACAGCAGAGTAGTACACCAATCGAATATAGTAGGCTGCAAGCATTGTGATGCGTAGAACATCACCGGTCTGGATGCCTGATTGTAGTGCTTTGGATCCCATGATCTGCACCAGAGTTGCCACTATGGTCTTTGTGCTCAAGTACACTATGAGATTGATCGGCACTTGACTTCCCACTGGTTGTGTGTTGGCGGGACAATACCACGCTATGTAGTCTTGCACAATGATTCCACCACCCACGGTCTATGACTGAAGACTAGCCACTTCCCCTGTACGGGACAAACCAGTAATGAAATAGATATCCTCTACTTCTAGTATCAGTGTTTGCCCATTGAGGATGAAGTGTTGAGCATCCACATCCCAGTAGTTGATCAAATGTTGGAGTAGTAGGTTTTGGGCCCTTAAGCCCCCGAGACTCCAGTATTTATATAAGCCACATGCTTGCAATGCTTGTTGTGCTTGCAAATCGTTGTGCATGACCTCATCTACCTGGTCATGCTCTCTCTCCCTCCACTCTAGAACCATCCTGAAGTGCAAAACAAGATATTTTTAGTCAGTTTCATACTTAAAAACTTCTTCACGGCCGTACCCATCGGCTATATTGTAGACAGGGGTGGGTAGACGTGGGAAGTCAGTTTTTTGACTACGTGTTTTATGCCCTACCCGCAACCCACACACTTATATCCCGCAGGTAGCACCGAAGCCATTTAGGGCTTGTCCAAACAAAATATCCCACCAACCAAAATTGAAATAAAAGCACTTAAATTAAAGGTATCACAGTGACCACTAACCTGCTCTGGAAGGTTCGCTGAACGGTTGCTCGTAGCTCTTACAATCGGCACTTGAAGTTTCAGGTGCAAACTTACCACTCAACTCCAAAATGGTGAATAGTGCAAATGAATTGAAAATTATTAAATTTTATTACTATTTATAATTTTCTGGACCCACTTTTCTATAGTTTTGTCCATTTTGGGCCGTTATGAACTAATATCGTGTCATGGAGTAATGTTTTTTATACAGATTTCCTCGGCGAGAGTTGTTCTGATCTATTTCACACATACGGCAGGTATATTTCACACCTGGCATATAGGTTAGATTCCATTTCCGTATGCATTATGCATTTGACCTGTTGACCATTTTCATAAACCCTAGGTATGACCCCACTTTGTGACTGACATGGAACCTTCACACTGTTATAGATGTGTCGTCATGTGGCGGTAGGGCTTTCCCGAACATGGGTACCCTAGTTAGAACCCCTTATGCATTTTGGTGCCCATGCCATTGTTTGTCCTTAGGATTGGGAGTCCTTTGTATTCAGGCCATGACGTTGCGATAAAGACACATACTCTACTTTGTCTTATGTTGGCCATCTCCCTTAAGGAATCCCTTTAGTTATATCATGTTGTGATTGCATTGCATCATCCTGCTTGCCGCTTGAGCCTTGTGCCGACTCTCGCTTACTCAATTGTTAGCCTGGTTCCTAAGCACTTTCCTTGTCGAGCCCTACAGAGCTTATATATTTTCCCTTCACAATTTGATGACCCTTTGACCCTGAGGGAACACACCCCCAAGTGTCCACATCCTGCATGCACTTCCTTGCATTGAGCATAGGTATTTCCCACTGCTTGGGACTAGTCTGCTAGCTATTTGACACTCGTTCCCTCACTTGTTGTACTATAAGCAATTTTATTCTTTTTCAAGATTTTCCCAAATATGAAAAAGACAAAAAAATAAAATATTCCAAAAAGCTGGATGGGATTATGGTCATTATTTCTTGTTGGCAGTTGTTGTGTCGCCTTTGAGCAGAGCATTCATTCCACTCCGTACATTATGAGTCGGGAATATAGTTGGGCCTTAGGAGCTGTACTTGTTTCTCAGTTTTCTCCACCGATTGGTTAATCTTCTAGTCATTATGGATCCCTCTGTAATGCCTCCTGCATTGCATAGTTTATGTCAAGTCTATGCCGCCTGAGTCTATCCATCTTCTCATGCTCTTGTTCAAGGGAAGTCCTAAAACCAGTGTCAGCCACTCCTAAGATCTCTTGACTATTGCATGTCGTCCATCCTTATTGAGTCAGTCCATTTCACCTAAGATCTTCCAAATCTTTCAACATTGCTGGTACCTCATGCTGGTTGATGGGGGATGCCTTAATGCCCTCCTTCCAACGAGTCTCGTTCCGTCGACTTCAACTCATTTATTCTAGGACTTGAGGCTTAGAGTTTGGTTGAGTACCTTGAGGCTTACAGTCATTAGTGGCAGGTTCTCTCGCCATCGACAGTTTTGGGAATACATCAATGTCCTGATCGATGGATTCATCCTAGTGTTCGACTTCAACCCATTTATTCACACTCTAATGATTGTGCTCTGTGCCTTGATGCCCATTTTCATTATCGGTGGGTTATCTCGCGTCTGTTAACGGTATACATCAATGACCGGTAATTAGACGATGTTTCATCAGGTTGGACCCCAACTCCTTTATTCACTTGATGGGACTTACACCATTGAAGACTTGTGTAGAAGACCCCAAGTGATTGTGGCATTCAGTATGCTACGCATGACTTTGACTTTACATCCGAGATATCATCTCTCATATTTCAATAGTTTGTACCTCCAGTTTGCACCAGTTGTCTTCTTTTTAGCAAAATACCATATCTTAATGTAGAGGGATCATGGCTATGACATGTATCTACTTATGTACTGCCTATTCATGGCCATTGTATCAGATTGTTGTACTATATCGACATGTATTCAGAGATATTATTGTATTATGACGAGTGAGCTGTTCTTTCCACTTGTGTCTCCATCACTCCACTTCTAAGTTTTATAATGTATTTCGGCCATCATAGCACATTTCAGTCTCTGACCTCACACATTAAGGGGCATCTGTTACACAGAAATATTCCACCCTGTGAGCATCAACATTCTTTGGCCTGTAGGATCCATTTCAGTGACTAAGATCCATTTTCATCCTTCAGTGATACCATTTTATCCTATTTTTGTTCCTACCCACATGTTGCATCACTATAGCATGCATACCCACGAGTTACATCCCTATAGCCCGCGGGTATCAAGTAAAATGCTAAAAACCACTATTTTATTGCTTTTTACTCCCAAAAAGCGGTCATTGGGTGACCTTTGGCTCTCCATCTGCCCAAGTAACGTCTCGATGAGTTTGTTCACCCACCTTTGAGAGGACTATATATTGAGCACATATGGCTTATGGACGGGAGGAAGAAGAGAATAGTAAAGGCACTCTAGTGGATTTTTTCCCTATCTTGAGTTTGCACTCATTGATCCTTGTAGTTGTGAACTAGTTATGCTCACCTTCCAAACTCCTCTCTACTTTGAGTTTTCCATTCATGGAGGATTGAAGTGGTGGGGGCACAAGTGGATTGATCTAGATCTTGGTTCAGATTGGTTGCCGGCAAGAGGTCATATCACTTTGTACTTCTTCTTGTTCATTAATAGAAATACTCATATTCTCATCCATTCATGGTGTGAATGTCATTTATTATACATTGGGTTGCATTTGCTTATGATATTATGGACCATTGTTATTGATAATGTTAATTTTATTTATATATCACATGTACTTGTTAGATATTGGTTGTCGAGACTAATTTGCAGATTACAAGTGCTTGGATGTGCACGGATTGAAAATCTCCAACGGGGATCTACATCAAACGTTGGATCGAGGTTGGTTACATTTCTCCATTGTTTTAACATTGTCATTTATAATAGCATTGTTTTGAGGATTGAGTAGATTTCTGGTAGTCATCTATCTATTGTGGTATTCCCAAGCCATAGTGAGTTTTCTCTAATAGACCCATGTTATAAAATAAATACTCAATTGGAAATTGCAGAAGTAAAGAAACATTCAAAGTGAATTAAGGTGCACAAGTACTTTATCAAGACTAATCTGTTAACATACTGTAAATCCTCTACAAATTGCAGTAAATCTACTATATTCTATTATGCTCTATTCCATTCGTATGAAAGACATAAATCTAAATTTAACACACATGCCCCTGCAATCGCCTATGGATGGGCCCTTGTCCAAGGAAATATAGGAACACATGTTTACTCAATAAGATGGGAAAATGGAAATCTTCATTTACTTTAAAATCATTGTTTTTAACGCCGTAAGTCTTAATATCTACTTCTCAAAACTGTGGAAATAACCAAGTTCATACAAAAATGGGTCTTACTTTGTAAACCATGCTATACTGTTTAAATATATATTTTCTAAGACTATGAAACAAAAGGAACTGCTAGTGTCTAAGCTACGACTGCATGAAGTGCACTATGGAAGACGACGTGTATAGTGGAAGTTCATTGAGATCATACCAGTCTTCAGGGACTAGGCCTCAGCCAAATATATCTTCAGAGATCGTCAAACACTGATACTGGTGCTCGGTAACTACAGTTCTTCCCTTAGATTCTGTGTGTCCCGCATTGGTTCATATAAAACACTGCAATATTGGAACTCCTTCACTTTATCTCAAGTTTCTCCAATGAATTGCAAGTAAACGGCCCCTACCATATGTTCTTTTGAGAAAAATTGGCTTGACGCCTCAGTTCAAGACCTATGTAAAAAAGATACTACTAACAACCAACCTCATCAGTGTTACATGTGCATTTTAAGCTAGATAAAGGGAGACTACAACATCTAGAATATATAAAGTAAAATATTATACAATCCTAACTAGGATGCACTCATCATTCACCAACTTGATATCATAGTATTTCTTTTTTCAACAAAAATGACTGATTAGAAAAGGATTTAGATGCATTTTCTTTCCAAATGTTGAGATCCATCATCTCCCCTGAACTACCTCATTTGCATGTCTCAGTGCAACCAACTGTTGACTCTGGGTCTTTTGTGGGCTCAAGATTTTTTGTAAGTTTGATTTTGCAAGCATAGAAACTATTCATATCCCCTAATTGATAAAATCCTCAATCTTTCCTAATCTGCTCCCAACTGGCTAGTTCCTCTTCTTGATTCCACTCCTGGTTATCATTGGATAGAAGTAATTGCAAGGTGAATCTCAGACCAATCCATTGTAACCCCAACTTTTCCACTGTGGTGAGATACAAAGTGGATTGAAAGAGAGCTTTTCCCATGTTAGAAGGAAGATGTATTTCAAGCTTTTGTAGCTCAAGAGGAATGTCCTTCCATATTTTTGTAGTAAGATGTATGATCCGATTTTTATTTTCTTCTGTTATTAAGTCTTTGAAATGAGCAATGGCAGAATTTTGCTTCTCCTTTAGAATTGGTATCATATCATTATCATATATTATTAGCTAGTGAGAAGTGAGAATGGTATCCACAATAGGTTCTTTTGC
This sequence comes from Larix kaempferi, assembly GCA_027924585.1. Taxonomy (NCBI): domain Eukaryota; kingdom Viridiplantae; phylum Streptophyta; class Pinopsida; order Pinales; family Pinaceae; genus Larix; species Larix kaempferi. The sequence continues at coordinate 3,121,495 of BSBM01001229.1, forward strand.
TCTAATTCATAACTAAGTGTCATTTTCTGTTTCAAAATAATGGAGCATCTTGGTCGATCCTTTTTCTTCATTAGAGGGCTAAGAGCATAGAGATCTGAGTTGTACACCCCCCACATAAGGATTGGGTGACCACCTATAGGGGTAAGGTAGGATGAAATTATCAAGATAAAACTCATTGAGATTGTCCTTACCTAGATCCCCAACTCCTTGGCAGGTCCCTATCAAGGCCTTGGGAGTATCCAAATTCTCTGAGTGTCCTTCAATTGTGCAATGCAATGTTTATGGTTTTAATTTAACTAATTTGTGTAGTGTTATATATGTGTCATCCTAAATGTTTTAAATATAATTTGAGCCGAAATTCTATTTTTTATTATTTTTTTAAAAAGGACATGTGTCAGCTCTAGGATAAACACGGAAGGAGCTACACATCCACCCCCTACCAGGCTGTAGAATGCACCTCTTCAATGCAATAAACAACAAATCCTTTAAACCAAATTTTAATACGGAAATGCCTTGTATAGAAAATAGTTCGGCCAATGCATATTTATGTCAATTTCTGGGCTCACTGCCTGTCTTAGTTTTGATACTTATGTACCTATGTTAAAGAAAATATATACAAATCTCCCATCCATAAGAAAATAAGAAAAGACAATTTTGAGTTAAAAGAATAACTCACAAGTTAAGGGTTGATATTGAATTTTGAGTTAAAAGAATAAGTCATGAGTTAAGGGTTGATATTGAAAGCAAGGCTATTCTTAGAAAAAAAAATCAAAACAAACTTAGAACTGCAATGCTTGACCAAACTCATATGATACCATCTCATGCTATAAAATAAATACTCAATTGGAAATTGTAGAAGTACAGAAACATTCAAAGTGAATTAAGGTGCACAAGTGCTTTATCAAGACTAATCTGTTAACAAACTGTAAATCCTCTACAAATTGGAGTAAATCTAGTCTATTCTATCATGCTCTATTCCATTCATATGAAATAAATAAATCTAACTTTAAAACGCATGCCCCTGCAATTTCCTACGGATGGGCCCTTATCCAAGGCAATATAGGAACACATGTTTACTCAATAAGATGGGAAAATGAAAATCTTCATTTACTTTAAAATCATTGTTTTTAACACCATAAGTCTTAATATCTACATCTCAAAACTATGGAAATCATTGAGTTCATACAAAAATGGATCCTTCTTTGTAATCCATGCTATACTATTTAAATATCTATTTTCTGAGACTATGAAACAAAATGAATTGCTAGTGTCTAAGTTACAAATGGATGAAGTGCACTATGGAAGACGACGTGTATAGTGGAAGTTCATGAGATCATTCCAGTCTTTAGGGACTAGGCCTTAGTCAAATATATCTTCAAAGATCGTCAAAAACTTATACTAGTGCTCGGTAATTGCACTTCTTCCCTTAGATTCTACTTGTCATGTGCATTGGTTCATATAAAACATTGCAGTCTTGGAACTCCTTCACTTTATCTTGAGTTTCTCCAATGAACTGCAAGTAAACTTCCCCTACCATCTGTTCTTATGAGAAAAATTGGCTTGATGCCTCAATTCAAGTCCTGTGCCAAGACAATACTACTAACAACTAACCTCATCAGTGTTACATCTGGATTTTTGTTAGGAACCCATATCTTTACTTTGTTAGTATGTTGTTGTTGGACGCATATGCTTTGTAAGTCGTCCCGTAGTATTTGTGATCAATAGTTTGTGTTATTGTTGTTGGCGCATATGCTTTGTAAGTCGCCCGTAGTATTGTTGATCCATAGTTTGTAACGGCCCATGGTTTCGACCCATAGTATTGGCGCCTAGAATTAGTATATAAGTGTGTGTTGAGACCTATGAAGGCACCGTGAAGTTATTTGTATTGAGCTTGCTCAAAGGAGGTTGCCCCCTCGAAGTGGCCTGTGATCAATACAAAAGTGATTCTGAGTTCTGTCATTTCTGCTATTTCGCGTGTTCTTGTTAATTAATTGTTGCAGGTGCCTCACATCTGGTATCAGAGCACTTTCTTGGGCTCGCTGGGTGAAATTTCTGCCAAATTTTTTTTTCACATTTGTTGCAGGTTCGGATTTGGGAATAATCCCTATCCGCTTAACTGTGGGAAGTACTTGGGCATAATCCCTAAAACTCATTGTGAGGAGTACCACAGGAACCCCGAAGTAGCTGGCCCATTGAGAGGACCTGTCGGCGAAAAGGGCAACGACCCCTACCTGATTGACTAGTTCCCACCCGTGAGGTAAACCAAGAGCTGTCGTTTGTGGCAAAGCGGTTATCAGTTTTACCTGAGCCGTGGAGTGAGGGGTACTGCCCCAATATGGAAGCCGTCAGACAGCATTGGTGGCCGAGTGAAAACCCTGAACTGTTAGGAAGCCGCACATACCTGGGGTCCATATCTACTTTCAGCTGAACTATTGTCGATCACTGCTGCGCTGTTTCAGATTCATTTTGCGAACCGTTCCAGATCCAGCCATTCGGCGTTGTTCCAGAATCCTTCGAACCAGAAATCCCATTCTGCAAGCAGAGCCGTAGCCGCTCCAGTCTGTAAATATATATATATATATATATATATATATATATAATTCCATTTTTTCTCCATATCTCCCTTGTTTTACCTCTGTTTTCCTTGAAAATTTCAGGGAACCCCTATCATTCCATTCTGCATATTTCATCCCTGAGGACCCTATCCTCAATTCCCTTTTCTACAGCCCGAAATCCCACATTTGTCTATTTTTAGGGTTTGCCATAACTTCCTCAGATTTCACCCAATCACCTTCAATTTTTACCACAGAGTTCCTTTCTGAATTCTGCTTCTTTGTTCCCTTCTGCCAAATTTTCCCATCCTTTCACCCCGCTGCTGAAATCCTCATTTTTGCTTCCCTGTCTATCCAACAGTGTCCAAAAAACGAGTCAAACCCCAATTACCCTTCTGATTTTTTCCCAAATCCAAATTTTCCTTTACTGAAGTAGTTCCTGTTTTTGTTTTCCTACCCAGTCAAAAAAAAAAAAAAAAAAACCTGGTTATGGTTGTCACCCGTGCAGGAGAAAAAACCATGGAGGAAGCCCTTGCAGCCATCCAAGCCAAACTCCAGGATCTGGATGAAAAATTTCTTGGTCTCCATCTTGAACATTCAGCTATGAACAACAAACGGCAGTCCGAGTCTTCAGTAGACAATGGGTTCTCTTCTTCCAGCAATTTTCGTGGTCCGAAGCTTGATTTTCCTCGCTTCAATGGTACCGATCCAACTGGATGGATCTATCGTGCAGAACAATATTTCAGTCTGCATAATACGTTTGATGTCAACAAAGTTCCGTTGGCATCCTTTCATTTGGAATAGGAAGCTCTTCAATGGCACCGTTGGTACATCAAGGCTCATCCAGAGCCCAACTGGCCAAACTTTTGCCAGCTCCTTCTGCAACGATTTGGTCCTAGTTCTTTTGATGACTTCACAGGAGCCCTCACTAAACTTCGCCAAACTGGCACTGTGAGAGAGTATCAAACCAAATTTGAGAATCTAGCCAACCACACCGAAGGATTGTCTGATGAATTTTACCGGAGTTGTTTTATCAGTGGTCTAAAGGATGCCATCCGCTCCGAGGTCAAAATGTTCTTCCCCAACACAATGATGGAAGCACTCGGGTTGGCTAAATTAGCAGAAGACAAGATTACAGCCCAACAACGCTCCAAGCCCAGTTTTGTTCCCTTCAGAAATATGGGGTCTCAGCGACCTCCTATACCGCAGGCTCCTCGACCGACTCCTATCAAGCGTTTGTCGGAAACAGAGATGCAAGCACGCAGAGAAAAGGGTCTTTGCTATAATTGTGATGAGAAATTCACTCGGGGGCATAGATGTGTCCAGCAAAAGCTCTATCTCCTGGATGTGGATTCTCCACCTGCCTCTGAAATGGGTGACGAAGATCCGGAAACACTGGATGCTCCGGTCGACATTCAGGAACCGCCTATTGACCCTCTGTCTCAGGATGACCAGCCAGAGATATCTCTCCATGCTTTAGCTGGAGTCACCACCCCCCAAACAATGCGGGTCAGGGGTTACTTCAAGAAGCTTCCTCTTACAATCCTCATTGATTCTGGTAGCACTCATAATTTCATTGACCCTCGGATTGCCAAACAAGCTGATTGTTTTATCCATCCTTGCTCCAACTTTGAAGTCATGGTTGCCAATGGGGGTACCTTACCTTGCAAAGGGAAGTGTCTAAATGTGCGTATCTCTATGGGAGATTATACCTTGCGCTCTGACATGTTTGCCTTGCCCTTAGGCGGATGTGATGTGGTTTTGGGCGCTCAATGGCTACGCACACTCGGCCCTATCTTATGGGATTTTGCCGAACTTTGGATGCAGTTTTCCCTCAATGGACACAAACACACATTGACAGGATTACAACCAGGTTCTCTCAGCATCATCAGTTCACATCGCATGGAAAAAATCCTCAAGAAGAATTCACATGGTGTCATCGCTCAGATCCATTCCATCCAGATGCAACCATCAGCGGTCTCCAGTACTCCTTGGGATCTACAACAAATTCTGGATCGATATACAGGTGTCTTTGCTGAACCAGTGGGATTACCACCTTCCAGACCAGAAGACCATCGTATTCAGCTCCTTCCTGGCAGCTCTCCTCCCAACATCCGGCCCTATCGCTACCCATTCCACCAAAAAACAGAGATTGAAATGCTCGTTCGGGACTTATTGAAGCAAGGTATTATTCGCCCAAGCACTAGTTCCTTTTCTTCTCCAGTTATTCTCATCCGCAAAAAAGATGGGTCATGGCGCCTCTGCATTGACTTCCGAGCACTTAATCACCTCACCATCAAGGATAAGTTTCCAATTCCTGTTGTTGATGAACTTCTTGACGAGCTTCATGGGGCTCACTTTTTCTCCAAGTTGGATCTTCGTTCTGGGTATCATCAAATTCGGGTTCATGAGGATGATATTCCTAAAACAGCTTTCCGCACACATGATGGCCATTATGAGTTTTTGGTCATGCCCTTTGGCCTCACTAATGCTCCTTCCACATTCCAGGCCTTAATGAATAAAATATTTCGACCCTACTTGCGGAAATTCATTCTGGTATTCTTTGATGATATCCTCATCTATAGTAAAACATGGGATGAACATCTCCAGCATCTGGATCTTGTCATGCAACTTTTCTCTGACCATCATCTCCATGCCAAGCAGTCTAAATGTGTTTTTGGACAAAAGGAAGTTGAGTATCTCGGGCACATTATCTCAGCACAAGGGGTTCGCGTGGATCCTGCCAAAATCGACGCCATGAACAATTGGCCATGTCCTCAGACACTTAAGAGCCTTCGTGGTTTTTTGGGGTTGACTGGCTACTACCGCAAGTTTGTCAAGGATTATGGGAAGATTGCAGCTCCATTAACCGCTCTGTTGAAAAAGGATGCTTTTACATGGACACCTGCTGCTCAGTGTGCATTTGACAAACTCAAACAAGCTATGTGCACTACACCTGTGCTAGCTATGCCCAATTTTTCCAAGCCCTTCACTATTGAGAGTGATGCTTGCGGCAATGGACTTGGTGTTGTTCTCCTTCAAGATGAACACCCCATTGCGTTCACCAGCAAAGCCCTTTCAGGTAAGAATTTAGCGGCCTCTACCTATGAGAAGGAAATGATGGCTATTTTGCATGCAGTACAGAAGTGGCGTCCATACCTATTAGGGAATCATTTCTGCATCAAGACTGATCACCAGAGTCTGAAATATTTCTTGGACCAGCGTGTCTCCTCCCCGGCACAACAGAAATGGGTTAGCAAACTCATGGGTTATGACTATGAGATCACTTACAAGAAGGGTAAAGACAATATCGTGGCAGATGCTCTTTCTCGCACATTTGGTGCCCAAGGTTCTCTTTCAGCTATTTCTATGCCTGTTCCAAATTGGTTGCAATCTGTTCAACAGGGTTATGTCAATGACTCTTCCTTATCTCAGATCATCCAACGCTTGACCAACAACCCTTCTGCTGTACCACATTACTCTTGGGATGGTGCTTCTCTGCGATACAAGGGTCGTCTGGTGCTTCCCCAGAGCACAGATCTTCAACAGGCTGTCTTTTATGAACTCCATGCTTCTCCATCGGCCGGGCACTCTGTGTTCCTCAAAACATATGAACGAGCACGACGTAACTTCTTTTGGCAGGGCATGAAAAGGACAATTCAACAGATGGTGTTCGAATGTGATACCTGCCAACGCAATAAGGGGGAAACAACACTCGTTCCAGGATTGCTTGAACCCCTACCCATACCTACACGGATTTGGACAGATATTTCTATGGATTTCATTGAAGGGATCCCTAAATCTGGCGGGAAGACAGTGATTCTCGTTGTGGTTGATCGCCTCTCCAAATATAGTCATTTTTGTGCTCTCAGTCATCCCTATACAGCCTCCTCAGTTGCTCAAATTTTTATGGACCAGATCTTTCGTCTTCATGGAATCCCTTCTTCCATTGTCTCGGATCGTGATGCGACTTTCACTAGTCATTTTTGGACAGAACTATTTCGCCACACTGGCACCAAACTGAAGATGAGTTCAGGGTATCACCCACAAACAGATGGTCAGACTGAAATTGTCAATAAATGCTTGGAAACTTATCTTCGTTGCTTCACCTCAGAACAACAACATCAGTGGGCAAAGTGGCTCCCTCTTGCTGAATGGTGGTACAATACCTCTTACCACATTGCCTCTAAAATGACCCCATATGAAGCAGTCTATGGTCAAGAACCTCCAGCTCTTCTTCCATACACCCCCACCAGTTCACCAGTTCAGGAAGTTGACACGGTCCTTCGCAACCGCGATCAGATTCTTCGCATTTTGCGGGACAATCTTCACATGGCAAGAAATCGCATGAAGCAACAAGCGGATCAGCACCGTTCAGAGCGCACTTTTCAAGTCGGCGATATGGTTTTTCTTCGTCTCCAGCCGTACAAACAATCCTCCTTGAAACTCAAAGGGCGTCATAAGCTTGCTCCAAAGTTCTATGGGCCATATCGGATTCTTCAGAAGATTGGGTCCATTGCTTATAAATTGGAACTTCCTCCTTCTTCCCGCATTCATCCAGTCTTTCATGTCTCTTGTTTGAAGAAAGTTCTTGGCACCAACATCAGCGGCCAAACGATTTTACCCGAACTGGATAATGAAGGATCCATCCTTTTGGAGCCAGAGGCCATCCTCAATCGGCGCACACGTCAGCTTCGCTCTCGCTCTATCACAGAGGTCTTAATTCAGTGGCACGGCATGCAACCAGAGGATGCTACATGGGAACCACTCCTTCAGATTCAACAACAATTTCCACATCTGAAGCTTTGAGGACAAAGCTTTTTTTAAGGGGGAGGGGATGTTAGGAACCCATATCTTTACTTTGTTAGTATGTTGTTGTTGGATGCATATGCTTTGTAAGTCGTCCCGTAGTATTTGTGATCAATAGTTTGTGTTATTGTTGTTGGCGCATATGCTTTGTAAGTCGCTCGTAGTATTGTTGATCCATAGTTTGTAACGGCCCATGGTTTCGACCCATAGTATTGGCGCCTAGAATTAGTATATAAGTGTGTGTTGAGACCTATGAAGGCACCGTGAAGTTATTTGTATTGAGCTTGCTCAAAGGAGGTTGCCCCCTCGAAGTGGCCTGTGATCAATACAAAAGTGATTCTGAGTTCTGTCATTTCTGCTATTTCACGTGTTCTTGTTAATTAATTGTTGCAGGTGCCTCACAATTTTAAGCTAGATAAAGGGAGACTACAACATCTAGAATATATAAACTAAAATATTCTACAATCCTAACTATGATGCACTCATCATTCACCAACTTGATATCATAGTATTTCCTTTTTCAACAAAAATGGCTAATTAGAAAAGGATTTAGATTCTTTTTCTTGCCAAATGTTGAGAGCCATCATCTCCCCCGAACTACCTTATTTTCATGTCTTTGTGCAACCAACTGCTGACTCTGGGTATTTTGTGGGCTCAAGCTTTTATGTAATTTGATTATGCAAGCATAGAAACTATTCATATCCCCTAACTGATAAAATCCTCTATCTTTCCTAATCTACTCCCAACTGGCTACTTCCTCTTTCCGATTCCACTCTTGGTTATCATTGGATAGAAGTAATGGCAAGGTGAATCTCAGACCAATCCAGTAGCCCCAACTTTTCCATTGTGCTGAGATACAAAGTGGATTGAAAGAGAGATTTTCCAATGTTAGAAAGCATATGTATTTCAATCTTTTGTAGCTCAAGAGGATGTCCTTCCATATTTTTGTAGTAAGCTGTATGATCCAATTATTTTTTTTTTTCTGTTATTAAGTATTTGAAATGAGCAAGGCCAAAATTTTGCTACTCCTTTAGAATTGGTATCATATCATTATCGTATATTATTAACTAGTGAGAAGTGAGAATGGTATCCACAATAGGTGCTTTTGCTTTGAACCATAACTAAGTGTCCTTTTATGTTTCAAAATAATGGAGCATCTTGGTGGCTTCTTTGTCTTCATTAGAGAGCTAAGAGCATAGAGATCTGATTTGTACATCCCCCACATAAGGTTTGGGTGACCACCTTGTTGTTGCTGCAACAAAAACCCTCCCAAAATTTCTTGCAAATATTGGGGCCCCTCCTTTATTTTTAAGGGAAGGAAAGTTTACCTAAAGTCAAAGACATCAAAACCTTTTCCTTACTTAGTTCTTCTTGAGAAAACCTTTGCTTGTTTCCCTTGAGTTCGTTTTTTGTCATTTTGGCCCAAGTAAAACTCATGAATTTAAGCCGCAACAGCGAAAGAACTCATCCAAATCTTCCACAACTGCGAGAAAATTTGGCTAAGTTAAAGTATCGGCGGAAGAAATCGTCAAGTCCTTCCAAAACAATGGAAGAACTTGTCAAGTCCTTCCGAAATAGCGGAAGAACTCGTTAAGTCCTTCCGAAATAGCGGAAGAACTCGGACAACTTTGCGCAACGACGGATCACTTTGCTCAGGAATTGAAGCTTCACTTTTTGGATAAACTCGTTGAGTTTTGCCGCAATGGGTGGAAGGTTTGGTTGAGACTTGAACTTCACCATTTCGAGAGAGAGTTGTGCCAGCTTTCTTGATCCTTTTCCATCAATTTTTTCCGCAACAGCAGAAGAACTCGCGCAAATATTCCGCAACAACAAAAAGGAATGAACAAGTCAGACCTATGTGGAAGAATTCAGGTAACTTTTCCGCGACTTCACGCTCGTCCTTTGCAGAAGAACTTGGATAGTTTCCCCACAATGGTCGAAGAAGTTAGCCAAGTATTTCCAGTTTTGGTGGTCACTCTTTAATACCGAATGTGTCGATTTGACCCCATCCATACACCCATTAACCCCGTCTAAATTTTCACAACCACCCTATTAATGGCTCACGCGTGTCAAATTCCTATATATAGGGTGTGAACCCCATGGGTATTCATTGTTCAATTTGGTAGAGGCTTGTCTCCATGTCTGTTTGAGACCACGACCGCCCACTCCAAGATCGTCGGCTCCGCAGCAACGTAAACGTTCCCAAACACGATCATTTTCTAGTAGGTTAGTACCTTTCAAGACTTGTATCCTCTCTTGAAGTGGTTTTTTCTTGTTGAAATGAATGCCATATTTCATTGGATCTTTTTGTTTTATCCTAGCCATTGTGGAAGATTTTTCAATCTAAATACGGTTCAAGCGGACCCATACCCATACCTAACTAAGCTTACCCAAGCCCGTGTTCATATGAGCATAGAATTTTTTAAGCATCTTGTCTACCCTTATGAGAAGAACATTGGTGTCCCTATCCGGCTGCGAACATTCATGCCATGAAATATGTTATACTCAGAATCACTTTGTTTTGTTCTGAATTGTTACTATGGAAATGCATTACTCTTATATTTCATAGTTGCAATGTAGCTCAAAACATCACTATGTGGTTCCTATAGGATTTTTCAATAACATGCAAAATAAATGTCTTAATTTGAATTGGAAATTAGAAAAGTTGTTTTGATTTGGAAGTTTTAAACTATAATGAATAGTTCTAGGAGGTTTGGGTTAGTCTTTTCGTTCAGTTTTGGGAAGAATCAAACAAGTATCCATCAAAGGCTTATCGGAGTATTATTAAGACTTGTTGTTGTGTGCAGGATGCTAGTCTAATTTGTTAATGTTACGTTGTAATGCCTACTCATGTATGGTTTCTATTGTACAGGGTTTTAAGCCAAAATTCCTAAAGGTGGAAAACAAAAATCAAAAGTGACTGAGCAAGGATTAGTCCCCATGAGAGTAGAAACTCTATATGAAGACACCAAGTGTGCTACAGGTGTTCCTCCAGAATTCAAATGGGGAGATGTATATCGTATGATAAGAGACCAGGATATCCCTGAGGCACTCCTCGAGGAAGAATAGCTATACCGGAACATCGAAACCTCTTGCATATCCAAAGCAGCCACATGCCCAGAACTTTTCCCATGCTCGGAAGTAATTGGATGGATTCTGCAGCACGCGAATGCTGAGACAAGGGTTCTTTCGGACAGTAAGGGGGAAGCTTTTGCATCCTTCCATCCATCTTATAGCATAGAATCTTACAAATTTCCCCGGGCTCATCAGTGGCTTGATGATGAATGGCTAGGACAAATCAAAATGGATAATCTAGAGATGGCCAGAAAGTTGCTGATCTCAGGAAAACAGTTTAGAAAAAAGGATAGTGAGGAGTACGAGGTTCAAAATCTAAGGCCTCCTTTTAGAATGATTTCCCTCATGCTTAGTAGAATCTTTGGAAGGCCCGATCGTACTGTTTTTATGCTCCAATGGGTTCCCATCATCCACTATGTAGCATTCAGAGGGACAATTTTTAATTGGGAAGATATTCTCTCAGACAACCTATCATCAACCATAATTGCTACACAAGAAGGATTAGGGGCAAAGAAGGAAGAATTCTACATGCCATCCTACTTGATAGACTGTATTGTTGCAAAGTGCCCCTTTCCAAAGCTTGGATGTAACTAGAGAGAGGCTGACACCTCGATATTCACTACTTACAAACTCTTTTGGGTTCAGAACTACAAGTGGCACTACAAACTCATTTGTGAGGAATTTATCATACCTTTATATGAGTTAATGTTCAAAGAAGAACCTAACTGCTTGTCTAAAAATTCCATGGAGGTCCTGGAGAATTATGGTGATTTCTATTTTTCACTGGAAGGCACTTTCATAAGAATGTATGGAGGCTCTAAACCCCCATATATCCTACCCATATATGCTACGGACTACATAGTCCACAAGGAGGTAGTGAGACAAGTTTTCCTTAATGGGATTGGTAGCTCCTTATACAAGGAAAAGAAGGCCTTTTTCCCACCTTTACCTTTCTATATTGGGTCTTACAAGTTTCCAGGGATTGCAACAGTAGAAGAGTTTGTCGTGGAATTGAGGGATTTTCAATTCGGGGAAAGGATTTTTCATAGAAACAATCGATAAGGAAAGGCTGCACAAAATTGTAGGGATATTCATGTTAACTTTGAATACGCTCACTATTATGATGAAGACGAATAAGTGTATAGAGGGTTCAGTAACATGACCAAACTACTGATTTTCCAACTAAGCAAAGTCAGAGCCAGTTCTAGCTCTGGTGTTGTCAAGGAAGCAAAACAGCAGCAGGAAAAGGAAACAACAGAAGCCGCTGAAACTCTCTCTAAAGAAGAGCAAAGGCTCAAGGAAAAAGCTGAGAGAATCCAAGGAGAAGCTGTTGAAAGAGAAAATAAGGCGAAAGAGGATGAACATCGGGAAGAAGAAACTCAAAATATCCAAGCAGCAGAGGAGGAAGCTCGAAGAGTTCAAGAAGAAGAACAGATCAGATTGGAAGGGATTTCCAAACATGCAGAAGAGGAAGCTCAGAGGAAGGCTACTGAAGAAGAAGCGCAAAGGAAAGAAGAAGAAGAAAACAAATTGAAGGAGGATGTTGAACCAAAGAGCCCAAATGTCCACGACATGGATACGGAAATACCTATAAGAGACCTCCCGCTTGTCCCTTTTACACCATCAAAAAGTAGCACGGTGTCCCAATGGGACATGTTCGCTTATAACAAGAAGAGGAAATCTATTGTCAAAGAAACAGTGACTAGGATGAAGAGACCTTTTCAACCAGATATGAAACAACAGTCATGCAAGGTACTAAGCGTGCACACAAACTTGTGGCATCCATTTCTGTGGCTTCTATTTAAGCAACTGCAGACAATATCAACATATTAGCAGATGAGTTAGATTTAGAAAAGGAGAGAGCCCACCATTTGCAGGAAACTCTCGTCAAAGAACCAAATTATTCAAATTTGATGGTGGAGAAATGTGACACCCTTGTGTCAGAAAAGGAAGAGTTAAACATAAAATTTTAGCACCTAGAAGCTGAAAAGAGATCCTTGGTCATACAAATGAGGGCCCTGGAAACAGAAAAGCAGGGTCTTGAAAGTAGGAACCTGTAGTTGGAGTCCGAGAAATTTGATACCACTCAGCAGATCGATGACTTAAAAGAGAACATAGAGAAGTTAAAGGAAAGTGGGGAATTGCTAGAACAACAATTAGAACTTGCAACTAACAAGGTTGGTGATCTGGGTCCCTTTCATGAGCAGGCTTGCGAAATATTGAAGAGGATACACAGGATTCAAGAGCTCATAATGGAGGAAGTCTGCAAATTAAAAGGAGTGGTGGCCAGAATCAAGGAAATAAATGTTGAAGCCACTAGGCATAGGAGAAAATATGTATGCATTAGTGAGGACATTAAGAGGCAAATGGAATGGAGAGAAGGAAAGTAAGGATTCCCAAAAAAACTCCCTCTTAAATCCATCTCTGGTTTCAAAGCATATATCTGCCTTTTGGGTTTTTGCAAGGATTTTGGAGTGAAGATAAACAAAGTGGCCATGGTCACTCTTGAATAGTGTGAGAACTTGTATTTGAAGATATGAACCACCCAAGATAATTTCCTGATGATAATTCCCCAGACTATAGAAGAATTTCCAGACAAACTCCAACGTTTGTCTGACCTAAGGGATGGGATAAGTGCTTAAATAGATTATGTAAGGAAGGTGGAGGTTTTGACCTCTGAAGACCTTTACCAATGGGTTGGCCAGGCTTCTATTCACACACATCTTCTGCAAGAAATCCTCCAGGCTACAACAACAAAAATCATTGATCATGAGGAAGATCTTGCCAAGCATGAAGTTTCTATGAAAACCATGCTCCCTCTTGATGCAAACAATGTCATAAAAGAAACCAGTATCTGGGTGAGACATATAGCATAAGCAGACAGAGGACTAACAACAGAAACACATCAAGTATTAGCAAGAGAAGTAGGGACATCAGCCGCAGTGGAATTACCGGCAGTAACAGAGGCACAACTTCCAACAGGAGTACCAGTTGTAGCAGAAGCACCTGAGTTAGCAAAGGCACCAACTCATAAGTGACCCACCTTTTGTCTTATCTTTTAATTTATAGCCAGCATGCCTTCTTTTGGCCTTTGTATATTTTAATTATTAAAGTGACATTTGGACCTCCTTCTCGTCCTTTCTTGTAATATTGATGGGGTTTTATTCTTTTTGTAAATTGGGCATTACAAGACAAATTAAAAGAATTTGGAAAGTCAGGATATAGGTGGAAGCTCTTGAAGAATTTGTAAATCTATATATAGCTGATTAGAGAAAAGATAGTGTAAAAGTGGCAAGTGAAAGAGACTCCTCTTGTATACATGAACTATTTCTGCTACATGAATGGAAAATCGTTTTGGCCTGTAGAATCTTGTGCTATGTTTTGTTGAGGATTATGATGGACTATTGCCGAACTATTTCTGCATTTTACTATCCATATTCTGCGAGATCTTTCCTGGCTGCTGTGAATTAATTCTCTGCTAATGAATGGTTTCATTTCCTTCTCAAAATTTTCTGCACTATATGAGTAATTGAATGTTTTAATTAAGTCGGAGTTATCTTTGATATCATTTATCTTATGTTGTAATTACATTTAGATGATCAAATGGATATCTGTTTAATCTTTAAATGTTTCTTTCAGTTTTGCTCCTTGCAAGGATAGGTTAGACTAGTTTAAATAGTTTAAAAAATCAGATTTTTTTTATTTGCATGCATTCAGTTTAGAGCACTTGCATATCATTTTTTAAATATAAAATACATAAACGGTGGATCGGGCCACAACTGGTGAAAGAAAAATGAATCCTTCCAATCTTACACAGTAGTCGGAACCGTTAACCAGACGGATTCCCCACACCAAACGGTGAGCGATCTAATTAGGCTTGCTTACTGGGGAGAATCCCTTTCTAATTGATGCTCTGATTTTTGAGGCATCAACACACCTGTAGGGGTAAGGTAAGATGAAATTATCAAGATAAAACTCATTGAGCTGCTCCTTACCTAGATCCCCAACTCCTTGGCAAGTCTCTATGAAGTCCTTGGGAGTATCCAAATGCTTTGAGTGTCCTTCTTGTATCCTTTTAAGCCGGTACCATAGCCATATTTCTCTTAAGAAGACTGAGTATGCCCTAGAGGGTGGCCTATAGTGTATTATATCCTTCATGATGTTAAAAATTTTCTTACATTGCTCCTATGGTTTGGCTTTCTCCCTTATTTCATCTTTCAACTCGGCTTCACAACTTGGAAAATCTCTTTTGAGGAGGAGATTTTCGTCTATCACCTACTGCTTCTCTTCTGCATACTACATCTTAACAACTTGGAGTTTCTCCTCTAGGGGGTGCATTTCATATTCATAATGCCCCTATGTATTAGAATATTTTAAAGCTTCTACAGCATGGGCACTATTCTTCCATTTCAACACTTCTTGTTCCATTTCTTTGAGTTGATTATGGAGCTTTATGATTTCTTCATCCTTCTCACTAAGCATATGATGGAGTCTTATGCTGGATATTTTATCATTGGATGCTGAAAAACCATGCACATTTTCCCGAGTTTCTGTCTGCTCTACATTGTGCTGGACTTCAGGAAAAATCCCCCCCCACCTCTTGTTGATGCCCAGGAGAGGTTACCCCTTCTTTTTGTTGAGTGTCTTTTTTAGGTAAAATTTCCTCTACCTCCTCATCATCTAAGTCCAAAGATTTCTAGTCATGAGAAGAATCAGTATCTGAGAGTGAGTATTGCACAATTATGGGCTCCTCTCTCTTCTTCTTCTTTTCATGTTTTTTCTTGACTGCTGGTTTGAAGGGTTATTTTCATTGAATAGGTTTCTCCTTTCTTTCCCATGTGGAGGAGGGCATATGAAAATGTTTCTCCCTCCTTATCCTCCCCAAGTTCTTCCTCTTCATCATCACTTATCAATATCCTACGACTAGCTATAGTTCTTTGAGAAAGATGACCATTTTTCTTTGGGTTTCCTATGGAATGATTCTTCTTCTAAGACGCCTTCGCCTCTTGTGTTTCTTGTCTCCCTGGTTGCTTTACCTGTGTATTTTTCTTCTCTTTAGTAGGGACCTATTCATTCTTATGGAAGACCTGTATCTTGACTTGACTGATTTTTAAGAACATGTCTCAAGTTAGGGGGTGTATTCCCTTGCCAGGGTATCACAAATGATTAGCTTGACTATTCCATGGTGAGATAGAGCATATGACTTCCCCAATTGGTACTTGATGCTCACTAAGGAAATTGTTTTGAATAAAAACCAAGGAAGATTGATATTTTTCCCTTCCTTTTTCCACATGAGGTTCCTTAAGAGGTTTAAAATACGAAAATGGTAGGCATGCACTAGGGCATGCCGGCCATCACATATTATATACTTCATAATTATGAGAACTACCTTCCCTCATGGCTCTGTAAATGAATCCCTTTTTACACTCCCCTTAGATTGTTCATACTTTTTTTTGAAACTGAAGATTTGTTTCTTATCTTTTTGAGAAATATCTATGTCATCCTTATCCCATTTCATTCCCTTGGGAAGACCAGTAACTATGCTTAGCACCTCCTCATTGAGTTCGATGGTAACTCCTTTCACCTCTGTGATACAGTTATCATCATCAATCTTCTTCATATTTTTGGAAAATTCTTCAATTAATCCTTCATGATAACCCTCTAATTTCTAAAAATATTGGTCCCAACCTACATATTGGAAGTAATTCAAGGATTTTTGGCTTTTAAACAGCTTGGAATGGTCTGTGGGATCTCATTTAACAATACCCCCAGTAATTTTGATAACTCTCCTTTTACAACCTAGGAACAAAGTCTGAAAGAGCTACTAACAAAATATGTAGTAGCTCTTTGCTACAAAGGGACTTCGAATTACGTAGTTTCAACTTGGTTGTTCGATGCTAGCTTCTGCATTGCTCTTTTTTCTTAGGGTTCTATCTTCTTGTGGGTTATTCGAGTGTTATCTCAAGATTTGGGTGGTGGAAATGATCGTTAAAATTTTCTCATTATGTTATATCCCTCACTCATCATAACTCGTCATCTGATTTTGAAATTTTCCAACCACCTCCTCCACTCATCATTACCCACTCGTCCATTAGATTGTGCTGAATATCCCATCTGTCTTTATTATTAGAGGTGGAAGACGATGGCGTTCAGATTAATTTTTTATACATCTTAGTGATCACTTCCAAACCCATCTACTCAATCATTTTCTCTAATGTGGCATGTGGCACACTCTCGTTGCATTCTTGCTCTAATTTTTGGCATGTGCAAAATGTTTCCTTTCTCTTATGGGAAAAAAACAAAACATTTCCATGAAATAATATTCCTCTACACAAATGTTGCCATTCCTTCTCCCCCCCAACTTTATTTTTTATGTCCTCATCAAGTTGGTCAAAAATGGAACATACACTAGGTAAAAGAATATATAAGAGATAACATTTATATATTTAGATGAGTATAAATACCTTAGACTAACTTATTGTTGCTCGTTGAGGTGAGTTGTTGTATTGTTTGCTTGTTGTAGAAATCCTGTAGGTTGTGTCTTGTTCGTGGTAGTGTGATGTCCTACATTGGATTAGAAAAATATTTTTATTTTGTTTCCTTAGATGCCTGGTAAAAGGTTTTCACCTGAGCATATTATTTTTATTATATATATATATATATATATATCCCTTTTTTCTTTATATATCATCATTGATGATCAAGTTGGAGAAGGGCATTGTTTCCCTAGTATTACATGTAGTCCTGTTGTCCTAAGAGTTTCTATGAACTCTTAATTGTTGAGAGGTTTCTTATATAGCTTTAGTATGTGGTCATTGACCAGTAATGGTATTCTATCCTCATCTATGGTGTATATTTGAATAGATCCATTGTCATAGACAATGTTGACTTGGTAGGGCCCTAACCATCCGGTTCTCAACTTGCCTTTAAATTCTTTAAATCATGCTATAATTTTCTCTACTACTGGATTATTTTTGTTTGTTGTAAGGCTTGTTGTCTAATTTCATCTAGTTGATTAAGCTGAAATAACCTTTCACTCTTTGTTATGGATAGGTCCATGTCAAGTTCCAATGTTGTCCTTAAAATTTTAAGCTCGAATTCAATTAGCAGCTTTATTGTTTTTTCATAAACTAGTTCATACGGTGTGAGGTCTGTAGTGCTCTTCCAGGTGGTGTTGTAGGTCCATGCTGCTTCATGGATTCATATGCCCAATCCCTTCTGTGAGTTTGCATTGTTTTAGTCAAAATGTTTTCTATTTCCCTATTGGTAACTTATGCTTGGCCATTGGCCTAAGGATGGTATGATGTTGACTATCTGTGTTTGACTTTGTTGATTTTTAGGATTTTTTCTATCAAATTCGATGCAAACTATGTTCCTCTATCAGTAACAAGTCCTCTTGGTGCTCCAAATCCGGTGAAAATTTCTTTAGTTAATAACTTTTCTACTGATTCTTCGTTGTCCGACCTTAATGCTTTTACTTCCACCCATTTTGGAAGGGAGTCAATGAAGAGAAGAATATGGTGCTTCATGTGTGATGGTGGATCAATGGGTCTAACAAAGTCCATTCCCCATTTCTCAAAGGGTTCCATTGTAATTTGGGAATGGAGTGGCATTTCATCTCTCTGATTTGGTTTTCCCATCCTTTGACACTCATCACATCCAGAAACATAAGTGGTTGCAACTCGATGTAAGGTTGGCCAATAGTATCATGTTCTCAAAAATTTGTATGTTGTTCTTTTAGTTGCATAGTGGCCACCACATGGTTCATTTAGTTGCATAGTGGCCACCACATGGTTCATCATGACAGGCATGGAGAATGTCATGAACCTCATCCTCTCTAATGCATCTTCTCATGATGTGATCTAGTCCCTCTCTAAAAAGATATTCATGGATCCATGAGAATGGAACATTCTTCCTTATTATATTGGATCTTTGCTTGTAGGTAAAGTGTTTAGGGAAATTCCTAGTGGCTAAATAATTTGCAATATCAGCAAACCATGGGATGTGTGTAGAGATGAAAAATAAGTGTTTATCCAGAAATGTGTCATCTATTATCTCCTTATGTATAGCATGTGTTAGTCTAGACAAGAAATATTCTACAACATTATGTTTCCCTCATTTATCTACAATGTGTATATCAAATTATTGTAATAATAAAAGTCATCTAATCACTCTAAAGATAACATTTGAATTATTCATTAAATATTTCATTGCTAAGTGATCAGAATGGAAGAATACTTGATATACGGTGATGTTGTGCTTGAACTTATTGATGGAGTAAATGACAACAAGGAATTATTTCTCTATGACAGTGTAGTTGATCTTTGGTCCTGCAAGGTTCTTATTGATGTAGTAAATGGCATTTGGGACCTTATTGTCCTATTAACTGAGGACTGCACCTATTGCTCTATCTAAAGAATCATAATGTATGTGGAAAGGGATCTCCCAATTTGGTCCTTGTATGACAAGTGCCTCCATGATTTTTTGCTTGATATGTTTGTGAAAATCCTCACGATGGATCTAAAGAGATGATGTAAACCTCACAATGAAAGAATTTAGGAAAATAGAAGAGAATAGAGCAGCAGAACATAGATCCAATGGAAATCGGATAGGAGCAGAATATTCACACATGTTTCATTAATCAGAATAGTAAAACAATAATGATACAATGCACAGGATTCGAATACCAAGAGTGTAATTCAAATTAGCCTACATGGAGAGATCAAAATATCACTGGAATGTCATCAAATCACAATTGGAAGTCTTCATTGTCATCAGTGGAGTCATCAATGCACAAGTAACTGTCAACTATAATTCAAACTGAGTATAACTGAGTGTGGTAGGTGTAACTGAGTGTAAATGGCACTAATTGAATGAAGGAGGCTTAGTGGAGGGTACATGAGGAGATAACTAGAGTCAGAATGGGCAGTCTAGTCTCATTGGAGGTCCATCAGAGTGATACAGTTAGTTGAGAGTTAGACTAGACCTAATTCAAGGAAATAACTAAAGATAACTGAAGTACAACTGAATGGTAGGTGAGAGAGGGTGCATGAGATGCATGAAACTGCATATAGGGTGCACTAAGCAGTAGGAGGGATGAAAATAATCAGTGAGAAGCTCCCGGGGCTAGCTAACTGAGGGATAGGTGTTGGGATTGATGACTGGGATGCATGCAGAAATGCATGCAAGACTGAAAATGCAAATGATGAAAATGTTGGTAGGACTAGGATGGAGTATAGGAATATCCTAACACCCCCCATTAATCCATCCTAGGCCCTGGTAACTAGAACCAAAGGTCACCCATACAATCAAAATAAATTATAAGAAAAATAAGAACTGTCCATAAACTGAGGAAATGGGGAAAACCTCATGGGAAAAATACCCCCCCTCAAAAGAACAGTAAATAACTCAAAGAACCATCATACTAAGCAGAAAAGGAAGAAGCTTTCATCAGCGAAAATGTTTGCAAAAAACTTGGCAAGTTGATCCTCTGTAGGATGCCAATGTAGGTGCTAGATCTGGATATGGTCTTCTGACGTGCCTCCCACTGTGTAGAGAATGTACTGGACGAAGCAATTCTTTCAGGAAACCTTTCTGCCACTGGAACGAATGGATCATGATGAGTCTTCCCAAGGGATGGAAGAGTGAACCCCACCATCATGTTGCATCTCTCATGGAGAGGTTGATGGCATAATGCAAGGTTTTCATGATGCTGAAATATGGTAGTTCTATGAGCAGATGAATCCTCAACTGTGTTCTCAGTAATTGCAAGGACTGTGTGAGCCCATGTTGTCCTTGGCTCTAGATTGAGAACATGTGTTGGTTCTGGATATGAATCTGAATGTTCTTGAACTTTGATCTCAACATCAAGATATTCATCTTCATCTTCATCTTCATTAGAAGAAGAGTCACTCGGATCTTCATCAGATTCCGAAGGAGTAGGAAGAGAGAAGGGAAGAAAATGAGAGAACTCATATGCCTTGGAGGCATGATTTGCAAACCATTTCGCTATAGTCTTCCCAGTAGATATCTCTGTAATCTCAACTGTGTCAGGACCAAAAGTCACCTTCTTTGGTGATTTGGTGTGAGTCATCTGATATATAGACAACAAATTTGTTGTCAAGGAGGGAACGAATAGAACATACTTGAACTTGCCATGCTCCATATGTACTACACCCAACCCTTTGGAAGATATCTCAGATTTGTCTCCCATGTGAATAGTAGGCCCATCTTTGATATCTAAAGAAGAAAATGATTCTTCAGAGGAAACCATGTGGTTGGAGGCTCTATAATCTATGAGGAGGGCCTTTGATTTTGAAAAACCATCCATCAATGCATGGCAATCCTCATGACCATCAGATCCACTTCCATAATCAGACATCTTTGCATATCTTGGAATAGAAATTTTGTTCTATTCAAGAAGCTTGGTTAGTTGATTTATTTTCTTGTGCATGCAATATCTCTCTGGGTGGTATCCTCTCTTGTAGTAGGAACACTCAAATATTTTTTCTTTGTCCTTCTTGGAGATGGAGGCTCCTTTTAATGGACTTGAAATGTCATTTAGCTTGGATTTAGATGGCTTCTTGTCCTTGCCTTTTTGCCTCCCTTTTGCATTTTTCCCACTTGATTCTCCATCTAGAAGAGCTAGATCTTTGTAGTCCTTGATGGCACCCATTTGAATCAATTTGTCCTCTTATTGAATGAGATCTTCAGTAAAGAATTCTAAGGTTGGCATCTTCCATCCAGGGATTCACATTCGCCCAGAATGGAAGGTAGATACAAACATAGAAAATTGAGATCCATGTTTGCTCAAAATGGAGAGCACCAATTGATCACCTGTTTTAGTGATGCCACAATGCTTACATTGCAAAACCAAGCTCTTAAATTTTGAGAAGAATTATTGAATGGTCTCAAAATTGCTAGGTTGTAGGGAAACCAATTCATTTTCGAGAGCATGGCCTCTTATCCCATATTGTTTTCCAAAAAGACTCTCTAGTTTTACCCATAACTCATTTGGAGTCTTCAATCCTTCGACATGAAATAACATATCTCTAGAAATATGAAGGCATATGTAACCAAAGGCTTCATCCATTTTATTTAGATGCTTGGTTTTCTCCACAGCTGAATGTGGTTTGGCTTCTCTTACCATTTTCAACCTATATAGTTGTCTAGTACACAAGAGTAATTTCATATCACCCTTCCAATCAAATTAATTGAACGGAGTGAGAATTCTGGGAGAGAAGAGAGCATTTGAATTGCTCATCTTGATTGCTGGAGCGAATGCAAAAGTTAAAACTACTGCTACTACTGCTGCAACTGCTGGAACTTCAAATTACCTGCAAAACAATCTCAAGAATGGAGGTAGAATATACTCTCAAATGGCTCTGATACCATGTGAAAATCCTCACAATGGATCCAAAGAGATGATGTAAACCTCACAATGAAATAATTTAGGAAAATAGAAGAGAATAGAGCAACAGAACATAGATCCAATGGAAATCAGATATGAGCAGAATATTCACACATGTTTCATTAATCAAAATAGTAAAATAGTAATGACACAATGCACATGATTCGAATACCAAGGGTGTAGTTCGAATTATCCTGCATGGAGAGATCAAAAGATCACTGGAGTGTCATCAAAGCACAACTAGAATTCTTCAGCATCATTAGTGGAGTCATCAATGCATAAGTAACTATCAACCATCAGTCAAACTGAGTCTAACTGAGTGTGGTAGGTTTAACTGAGTGTAACTAGCACTAACTGAATGAAGGAGGCTCAGTGGAGGGCACATAAGGAGCTAATTGGAGTCAGAATGGGCAGTATAGCCTCACTGGAGGTCCATCGAAGTGATACAGTCAGTTGAGATTTAGTCTAGCCTTAAATCAAGGAAAGAACTGAAGATAATTGAAGTACAACTGAATGGTAGGTGAGAGAGGGTGCATGAGATGCATGAAACTGCATGCAGGGTGCACTAAGCACTAGGAGGGTTGAAACTGATCAGTGAGAAGCTCTTGGGGCTAGCTAATTGAGGGCTAGGTGTTGGGATTGATGACTGGCATGCAATGCTGAAAATGAAAATGATGAAAATGCTGGTAGGACTAGGATGGAGTATAGGAATATCCTAACAATGTTCAAATGTTTGATCGCATCTATCACCCCACTGAAATTCTGCATCTTTGGTCATTAGAGAAAACATTGGTGCAACTATTTTACTATAATTCTGTATGAATCTTCTGCAATATACTGACTTCCCTATGAATCTCCTAACATCTCTTAGTTTCTATGGAGGAGGCATGTTGATTATTACTTGGATTTTTGCAAGGTCCAATGTAATTCCTCTTTCAAAGACATAATGTCCTAAAACTACCCCTTCGTCCATCATTAGTTGACATTTGTCATTGCTTAAGAAAAGTTTCCTTTCAATACATTTTTTAAGAAAATTCTCTAGGTTGGTGAGAGCCTCTTCAAATTCATCCCCGTAATGAGTAAAATCATCCATATTTATTTCCATATAGTCATGGATGAAATCGAGCAAAATACTCAAGACTTCCCTTTGGAAAGTAGTAGGGGAATTACAAAGTCCAAAAGGAGGGACTCTGTAGGAAAAAGTTCCCCATGGACAAGTAAAGGTGGTTTTGTCTTGGTCTGTTGGATGAGTTTCGATCTATTTATATCCATTGAACCCATCTAAGAAGGAAAATAATTTATTTCCAACTAGGGTATTGTTGTAGGTACAACAGATCCCATGCTTCAGTCTGATCATGGGAGCCCCATTTTGTAAATATCTTAGGTAAGTTTTTAAATTTTGGTTTGATATGGCATCATACACTTTGTTTGGTTTGTTTAGTAATCATTATTTTCTCCTTTGAAAATTTCTAAGTTTCTGGTTGTTTTCTTGATTTGCAGAAAACCTTAGATCTTTTGCTAAAAATATTTCTCTTACTACAAATCCCGAAACCCGAAATCCATCAATTGCGGATTGCAGGAATAATTTTCTTTCCATTTGGAAATTCGTCAACCCAAAACCTGCAACCCGAAATTGCGGGTTGCGGGAAGACCATGTAAATATTTTAGAAATCCTGATTCCGTAACTTGAAACCCGAAATTCCGGATTTCGGATTGCAAAAATTTGTTATGCCAATAAATCGCGTTGTGTGTTTCCCAAACCCAAAACCTGCAAATTGCGGATTGTGGGTTGCGGGAAAAGTTATTCAATTTTCAATATTTGTTTCTATTTCTGAAACCCGAAACCCAGAATTTCGGGTTGCGGGTTGCGGAAACACGTTTGTTCATTTTGCAAAATTTGTAAAACTCGAAACCCGCAACCAGGAATTTCGGATTGTGAATTTTGGGAATTTTGAATAAAGTTTAATTTTCAAATTTGTGAACCTGATCCCGCATCCCGCATCCCGCAGGGGTTAATCCCAGCCTTTCATTTCTTTTAAATCTACGACCCAAATTTGATCCGACTGGAAACCCATAAATATACGATTTTTCTGTTTTTCATTATCATTTTTACTGTTGAAAATTTACGCTCCTACGTGGAATTTACTGTCAATTTCTTACCAGGGTTTCCTTCACAGTTTTTCAGTTGTTATCAGGTTGGTTTGCCGTCATTTGCACATCTATTATTTACGGTTTTCTATTTATGGTTTGGTTTTGATTTTTGTTTTATTTATTTATCATAATTTCTCAAGCCTTGCCAAAAATGTCTTAGAATACCTGGTCCAAGGCACTTAACAAAGATTCACTCACCAAGGACCCCAATTTTGGCATGTTCTCAGACACTGGTGCAAGAGTCACTTAAACCTATCAAATGGATTGGGCTAAAATATATGCAATCTTCGACAATGATGACCTTTCAGATATCAAGGAAGACCGACCTGCATATGAAAAAACTAGGGCTTCCCAAATCCATGCCATTGCTGCTTGCCCTGCTGTCCTACCTATCGATCCTGTTAAATGGATTGTGGAAAATGCTAACCCTAAGGACTGGTCGTTTGATGACAATGTAGGGTCATAATTGACTACCTTTCTCCCTGAAGTTTTTATTAGATATTTTTCTGTCAAGCCAACTATACAAATCCTAAGCCCTGATTTCATTCAATCCTCCAAGACCAGATACAATTTTGATGAGATGGTGAACTCTTGGATGGTTAAAACTAGCAGTTTTGTGTCGAAGGCTGATAACCTTTATCCAATTGCTTGGTTTAAGGAACCTTATTATTTACTTGCAACCATGTTCTACAGGCTCTTTTCCCTCCCCAATTGCTCAGTTTTTAAAGCCGAATGGGCTCCCATAGCTCACCATGTGTTAACAACAGGAGAATCTTTCCCTTGGGCATCCATTCTGTCTTCAGAAATTAAGAGAACAATTCAAGATTATTAGAAGGAACTTGCCTTAAGAAAGCCACATTTTTACTTGTCGTCCTACATCCTCGATGTCTTATGCTCTGAGTTTCAATATCCCAAGTTGGGGTGGAATTGGATCCTTGAAGCTCCACTAGTCCATATATACCATTCTACATTGTGGGAAAGTAATTATGTGCATCTTCTCTATGACATATGTGACCATTTCATGGGCACTATTTATTTAAAATTATTCCAACAGGAAGCTCCTGCCTTTTCAGCTGATGTCAGGACCTTCATCAACATAATTGGTGATTGGTATGTTTATGAGTCCTTCTCATATATCTGAGTCTGGGGAAGTGACATTGTTCACCTTCTACCAAGAATAGTGCCTGACAAGTTGGTAATTCAAGAAGTTTCCTATCAAACTGTCACTGATGGTGTCTACAAGAAGCTTACTGGTCCCAAAAAGAGAGGCTGGCGTAAATTTTCCTTAAATCTTGGCCCATTAGTTATTCCTACCTCAACTTGGGATACAGTGCTTGGTTTTCAGCTAGATCCTTTGAAGTTGGGTAGAGCACCCAAAAGAAAGCATGATCCTAAGAAATTCCTGTATGCACACTTCAAGCAGTATCACATGAAAATGGACTATGTCCATGAAGAACTCCCAAATGACTCCATCTATCAAGGAGTGAATATTTTTTCTGAAGTATTGGCAAGGGCCAAGAGCATAGATGAACAAAAACAGATTATGTTAGGAACCCATGTCTTTACTTTGTTAGTATATTGTTGTTGGACACATATGCTTTGTAAGTCGTCCCATAGTATTTGTTGATCCATAGTTTGTGCTATTGTTGTTGGCGCATATGCTTTGTAAGTCACCCGTAGTATTGTTGATCCATAGTTTGTAGTGGCCCATGGTTTTGACCCATAGTATTGGCGCCTAGACTTAGTATATAAGTGTGTGTTGAGGCCTATGAAGGAACCGTGAAGTTATTCGTATTGAGCTTGCTCAAAGGAGGTTTCCCCCTTGAAGTGGCCTGCGATCAATATAAAAGTGATTCTAAGTTCTGCTATCTCATGTTTTTTCATTAATTTAATATTGCAGGTTCTTCACAAATTATGGCATATCAGAAAGAGATACAAACTCTATTCTACGAGCAAAGAACAATGGAGTTGAATCTGATTGAGCAAGTTAGAAGGGATAGAGAACAAAAGCAAATCCAACATGCTAATGCTCCTCTCATGCTTACCTATACAGATGGGGACAAAGGTAAAGCTCCCATCGAGAATATTCCTCAAGTGAAAACAACTAAGTAGGTAAAATATTTTTTGCATACCTCTCAGCATTTTTAGTAGGAGTTAGCACAACTCACTTCGGTGATTCATACTCAAATGACTGAACCTCCCAAGCTTACTATGGATGTTCAAGTAACTGCTACAGCTTCGCAGGTAGTTGATGATTTGGCAATGGTTGTGTTTAACCCATCCAAAAGGAAGAAAGTTCAGGTTTCTACATCAAACATCCCTACTATTGATCTAATTGACAGTAATGTTGAATATGAGACACTTCCTATAGTAAAAGTCACTCAAGAAGTTACCGAGGAGGTGACTGATAAGATTATTGAAGAAATCACTAACGAAGTGATTAAACACTCACAGGAATTCACAGACCTATTGGACACTATTGAGATGGATCATTCTGATCCTGGTCAACAAGTGTTGGAACTTTCCACCACACCTAATGCTTCAAATTCATCTCTATTGCTTTATTCCATTAAGGATCTTTCAACTCTGCCTACAGGGGTGCTGCCACCATTCTCCATTTCCCAATTGTTTCATACTTTGACTTATAAAGCCACCCATTTTCCTAGTAGCTCAGTTTCGTTTTCCATTCCTCCATCTATTTTTGCAGAAGCCTAGTCTTCGACTGTCTCATGCAATTACCCATATCCACTTCATCATTACCTACTGAGAATGAACCACCCTCAACTCCTTCGCCATTATCATCATCTGCTAATGATGATCAAGTTCCTCTTTTTGAAACCTTCACTTCAGTCCCTTCCCCAACTCCTGATTCAACAGTTCCTCAGACTATTTATGCCCCTATGGCTATCCCTCAAGTTACCATGCCCATACCCAATCCCATGGCCACTCAAACTCCTTCATTGATTTCAACAAAAAATGTAATCTCAATTACTTCTGAGATAATAACTGAATATGAAGATGATGAGGTAGTTCCTCTTGGACATTGTTTCTATAACAAGGAAAATAAAGCAGTGGTAAAGAGAGGTAAGAAGATGAGCAGAGATCAAGGTGAATTGGAGGTATATGTCCCTAACAAGATAGTATAGACTCAGCAGGAAAATTACCCCCAGACAGGAGCAATTGAAACAACCCCATCCTTAGGAGCATTTGCTGGTGCAAATCTTGATTCAGTCCAAATCCTTAATAGGGAAATTGATCAGAAGAAAGAAGAATTGGAAAGGCTAACAGAAGAACTGGTGAAGTCCAAGGAAGATCATGATATTTATGTTGATGATCTCAGGAGAATATGAGAATACATGTTAGGAGATGTGGAGCGAAGTAACAACTCTCTGCAGGCTGAACTTCAAAATGTACAAGCTGAGAATTTTGCTAACACTCAAAGGATAGCTTTATTGCAAAAGCAATGTGAGTATACAACTGCAAGTGCAGCCTCGTCTATTTTCTTTAAGTTGTCATCTCAAGAATTCAAGGACTTGTCCCTTCAAGTCAACAAAGAGTATTATGAGTTTCCGGAGAATCTATTTTTGACCCTGGATGAGATCAGGGAGACTGATATCACTTTTGGCAAGATGTGGAGTTCCCTTGAAGTATAGAAATACAAAAGGCTGGAAGCTTCAAAGGAAAATGAAAATGTTAGTGAGTGGAAAAGATATATTAAGGACACTTTAGAAGTTTTCCCTATGCTGAACAATTTTCAATTTAAGAATATTAGGGGCGCATTGAACACTTGGCTCAAACTTAATGAGTCAGTTGAAGATATTCTCAAAAGAGCACAAGCTATCTGCAGCAGGCGATGGTATGTAGCAGATAATGTTATGGATAGTCTTCAGTTGCCTTCTATGGAACTCATTGAAGATGCTTTCCTACCAAATTTTAAGATAGAGGAGATTGAGCGCAAATGTGAAGAATCCCAGCAGCAGATTCAACTCCTCGAAGAGGTCAAAATCGATGATGTGGAGCATCTGATCGGGAAACTGGTATCCATGGAACATATAATCCAAGTCTTTATCCATATTTGGAATAAGATGGCTAAGAACGAAATGGAAACATTTGAATGCAATTCGCAGTTGGGGCTTGAGTCAGCCAATTACCTGATTATAGATGAGTTGTTAGAGATTTGGAACGAATGGCAAGTTTTTCTAGGCCATTACGTTATCCTTGATTTTGTAATCCCGGTTTGTGGGAAATTACTATTTGTATTATTATTTTTATGACTCTTATTTAAGGAGAGGATTCCTCGAAGGGGAGGATGATGGAATTTGGAGGACAAAATATACAAGAGAGGCTGGGAATACTCTGTTTTGATACTGGCTTGTAATTTCTTGCAAACTGTCATTAAATACAGTAAAGTCATCTTTCAGATCCACTTTTGTCAATTTGTCAAGTTTGTTTGATGGATGTGATTTTCCTCCAAGTTACTTATCTAACACTGTTTTAATCTTTGCAATTTATTAAACATATTGATCTACAGTTCTGGTTTATCATTACTCGTGATTCATGTGCTCATGAAGGTTTTAAAGAGTTTATTCTATTAAAATCTTTTATCGATTTATGCAAATGATTCTTTTAGTAAGTTACAAATGATGTTAATTTTTCAATTAACATATCAATTACAGATTAAGTCTTGAATGCATAACAAACCTCAATTTGCCATTAGTTTATTTTTTATTAATTAATTACAACTTGAGCAAGATAAGTCATTGATCTTTCTACATTTCTGTTTATTTGTTGAATGATCTTATTTATTCACATATCAAGATGATTTGCACCTATCTCAAAACACCTTCTTAGAATAGGTCTAACTTAGTTTAGATTCCTTTTAGTAGATTCATGTTCACAGACTTTGTTTTACTTAGTTTTCCTTGCTAGAAAACAAATCCTTTGGATCAAAACCTACCAACTCTGAGAGTGCCAGCGGAGGCCGAATATCCGTGGGAGATTACTACACCAAATAGGATGGGGATATAACTGTCCTTGCATAGGGCCTTTTGAAGCCTTTCAGTCTGGGTTTTCCCCCTCTGTTGAGAGCTTAGGAACTCATTCCAGCACTTTGCATACCCTACACATCCGAGGCCTCAACAGGTATCTAATACCTATTCAATGAATGGTAAGGGTAAGTTATCCTTCTTTGTAGCCTTATTTAATTATGTATATTCTATATAGTCTCTCCATTTCCCTCCTTTCTTTGGAACAATTACTAGCGGTGATACCCATTCATTGTCTGAAATTGGGTATATGAATCCAACATCAAGGAGTTTCTGTAATTCAGTTTTAACAATGTCTCTCAAGGTTGGGTTCATTTTATGTTGTAGTTCTCTAACATGGTTTTATCCCTATTTGATATATATGTGTTGTTGGTAAATGGATAGACTAATTCCTTTCATGTCAGGGTAGGTCCATGCAAAGGATGCTTGATAGTTTCTAAGAAGGTGGATTACTTTTTCTTCTTGTTCAGGTGGCAAGTGATTAGTAATTTGTAATTTTATGTTAGGATAAATTTCTATGGTTTTGGTGGTTGTCATGGTTTCCTCCACGGGACAAAGTTTTTTCCATGTGTGTTGCTCCATCCCTAGTACATCCAATTCATTTATTGGTAAATGATCTCCAATGGAAATTGGATGATCATAAATATCCTGCATAAAATTGGAAATGATTGTGTCATCTTGTGGTGATCTTAATGCTAGGGCAATATCTATGGTCAGAAAAAGATGTATGGGTTGGTCATAATATTTCTCTTCATAGTACCACCATGGTTCTTGGATATCTAAATGAGGCCTGGAAGGAGGGTACCGAGTCAATTTTTTGGTTTGTAATCCATTCGTGATGGTCATATCTCCTTGCCTACATGCTACATGAGTGTCAACTATGGTGAGCCATGGTCTGCCAAGAATGAGAGGATAGCCGCTAGGCTTGGATTTAGTGTGGATGACAATGAAATCAACACAGTACCACCAAGTTTCTATGGTAACCATAATGTCTTCCAATATGCCATCGGGACAGAATGTATAAGTATCTGCAAGTTGTAGAATTGTAGCTATCTATCTTAAAATATCATGAATGTCCAGTTTTATCATGGTTTCATGTGCTATTACATTTATCACTTCTCCTAAGTCAATAAGGGTGTTGGAAATCAGACTCCCCACTATGTGTATGTCCACTATTGGCCTCCTTGGGCCAACATATTTTGGGTTAATGACTCTCCCCATTATCAGATCTGCTAGTTGTCCTATCACATTTTAATGGTAAAAATGTCTTTCCTCTCTCTATGTGGTCTCTTTATACAAGTGTCTTTGATGTACTGATTGTAGATATGAATTTCTTTAATATCATGTAGGAGTGGTATCTTAACACATAAATTTTTGAGTTCTTCTAAAATAGGATTCTCAGGTATTTGGGCCTCTTTGGATTTTAGTATTTGTGGAAAAGGTGGAATAGGAGATGGTGGATCTCCTACATGATGTTCCTCTTCTACAAGTTGGTCTTGTGGTGTATGATATGTTGTGTTTAAATGAGGTGGATTTGTTTCTGTCTCTTTTGTTGGGCGTGTTATAGTTTTTCCAGAACGTGGATTTAATTGATTAACTTCTATGGCATCCAAAGAGTATGTTAGGTAGTTAGTTATCTCAGTATTATATGCATGTTGAACTTGTCTATTGTTAGGATTTGGGGTTGGTTGAGGTGGCAGAGGCCATGCAGAGGCATTCTTGGCATTGAAGGGTTTGGATTTTGACCTTGAGGATGATTTGTATTGATCGTTGGCTACTGATTTGGTCTCCATCAAGCGGGTGTGAGATTTTCGGTTGCTAGGAACTAGATTCATAAGACAATTTCACATGGAATATTTCAGACAATGAGAGAAGAAGCATAGAGAGAATAAATTGTGAAAATCACTCTGTATCTTATTCATTGATATGATAACAATATATGATACATCCTCCATGGAGAAAATTGAATTCCTTTGACGCAATTTGGAAATAGCAAAAAGAAAAGGCTTAGAAAAGACAAAAAAAATCCTAGGTGGCAAAAACAATTTCCAAAACTATCCTAGAGGCTCACGAATTTAGTAAGTATGGTATGGAAAATCATGAGTTAGGTAAATAGAATGTATTGATGGCTTTAGGAGATTATATATGATGTGGAGGTCGAATTGGTCAATTGGAAAGAGTTTCCAAGTCAACTAGCTTTTCCTTTTCCACTAGAAAGTAGAAAAAACATGATAAAGCTATCTAAATCAGGAAAGTGTCTTTCTAATTCAGGAATAGAATAAAATTAGATAGAATCCAAGGAAACATTATCTATAATCCATCCAAATTCGTTTTGGTGAGTTAGGATGGCATGTGGTCCACTAAAAGACAAAACTGGCCTATTTTACCTAGTCAAAACTCATGAAATTAATCATAAATGATTAATTAATTTATCCTAAGTCTAGAATGACATAGTGGGTTTTTTAAATGTTCCAAAACCCCCCCTTAAGCCTGAATTTATGTGATGGGAATAAAAAATATAGGGCCCAAGCAACAAGGCTTATGGTCACGCCAATACAAAAATAACTAGTCCATGTAAACTGAGGAAACAGGGAAAACCTCATGGGAACAAAACCCTCCCTAAAAAATGGACATGCTTGATGTCTTCATACTATCATGTTTCTCATTTGAGTGAGATGAATTAGATGAATGTGCTGCTTCTGAGTAACAGACTTGTTGAAGAGAATGTGGATTTCATGATCATGCATCAGTGCATTAATGTTGTGTAGGCAAGAACCATGTGTTGAAGCTCTATGAAGCTCATCTTCTGATGATGGAGGAGCATCAAATAAATTTTTCTTACTGCTGTAACATATATAATAATATCTGAAAACATAATCAATGATGGAAATAAGATCTATGCATACTCCTTCCCAAGGAGAAACAATGAACTCAACAAGATAATTTTCTTTGTAGTTGTAATGTGGTGCACTAGTTCTTGTATATTCTTCTCAAAATGATCTAGGACCTTTATGATATTTAAAATGATATCATGCAACTCTGAAATATTAGAATGTGAGTCATATGGAGAAGCAACCAGTAAATATGTGGAGTATCCATGATCGAATAGAGTTTTAGTAGGAAAAGTGTGAGAAACTAGGTCACCCTGACAGCTGAGCGAGCCTGGAGAGTGTGAGGACTTGAATTTTGAACCATGAGTGATGGGTTCAGGTCCATATGTGTGGAATATCAGTCCAAATATGTCCAAAAACATGGCTTTCCAACCAATGAAGGATATGAAAGACAAAAGTGCAACAGAGGAAAGTGACACAGTGTAGGAAAACATATAAGTGTGCAGTTTCTTAACTGGAGAACTTGGGGGTTGTGGGGTATTTTGTGCATCCAATAGTTGGGAAAATGGCATGGGAGATGTAATTACCTGCATATAAGAATGTAAATCATCTTCTAAATTAGAATCTAAAATGTTTTAATGAAGGTGGAAAGACCTTTCAGAAGACAAGTCAGAATCTAGTAAAAAATGACTAGTTTTGAGAGTAGACTTGGATGAACTGACTGAAGACTGTTCCAAAGAAGAAGTGGAGGTTTCTGATTCTGATATTACAGAATGTGAATCAAAATCAGAGACATAAGAATTATATTTCACTCTAGCACTCAAAGAATAAGCATGATTATGTTTGGGAGAGGCTTGGAAAAAGTGTTCTTGTTCTACAACAAGCTTGCCTTGTTCTTTCTTTGCAAAGTCAGGAACATCTATGTTATGCTCTTCAAGCATCTTGTCCATGATGTCCAATTTATTCTTGAAGAAAGATTTCTCAGGATGAGTGCCTTTACAGCAATAAGAACACTTGGGCTTCTCCTTCTTCATCTTCTTGGATTTGGAATCTCCATCAAAATCCTCTTCTTCTGACAATATCTTTTGTTTGGATTTGTCATTCTTGAAACTCTTTGTTCCATGAGAAACAAGTGAAAAGTATTTGGGGGGTGATATATCCTTCATTTGGACCAGATTTTCCTTCTCTTGAGTGAGTGAATCAATGAATGCATCCAATGTTGGCATCTTCCACTTGGGAACTACAAGTCTTGTAGAATGAAAAGTAGACACAAATACTGAGTATTTAGAGCTTAGTTTTGACAGAATGGTAAGGATTAATTGCTCATCCTTATTTTCTATGACACATTTCTTAAGTTGAAGCACTAGGTTGTTGAATTTTGATATGAACTCCTCCATAGATTCTAAATTACTTGGACTAAGAGAGTTCAATTCAATCTCCAACAAATGACCTGACCTCTTAGCTCGTCCTGTTTTCCAAAGAGAGATTCTAGATTTGTCCACACTTCATTTGGAGTGGATAGAGAATCAATATGGAATAGAATATCTGGAGATACAAAGAGACAAAGTAACCCATAAGCTTCATTAATCCTATTGAACCATTTGGATTTTAATGCAACAACTCTTGGCTCAGTTTCAATCCCCATAGTGACTCTATACAATCGTTTGCTTCAAAGCTGGATGATCATATGCACCTTCCAGTCAAAGAAATTGAAGGGAGTGAGGGTCACAAATTTGGATTGATTTTGCTCCATACTGATGCGCTTCTGATGATGGAAATATCTACAAAAAACACTCTTGGAAATTTCTTTGAATCAAGCTAGCTCGGACACCATGTGAGATTTTCAATTGCTAGGAACTAGATTCATAAGACAATTTCACATGGAATATTTCAGACAATGAGAGAAGAATAGAGATAATAAATTGTTGAAATAACTATGTATGGTATTCATTGATATGATAAAAATATATAATACATACTCCATGGATAAAATCGAATTCCTTTGAGGCAATTTGGAAAGAGAAAAAAGAAAAGGCTTAGAAAAGACAAAAAAAAACCCTAGGTGGCAAAAATAGTTTCCAAAACTATCCTAGAGGCTCACGAATTTAGTAAGTATGGTATGGAATCTCATGAGTGAGGTAAATAGAATGTATTTATGGCTTTAGGAGGTCGAATTGGTCAAGTGGAAAGAGTTTCCAAGTCAACTAGCTTTTCCTTTTCCACTAGAAAGTAGAAAAAAAAGGATAAAGCTGTCTAAATCAGAAAAGTGTCTTTCTAATTCAATAATAGAATAAAATCAGATAGAATCCAAGGAAATCTTATCCATAATCCATCCAAATTTGTTTTGGTGAGTTAGGATGGCATGCGGTCCACTAAAAGACAAAACTGGCCTATTTTACCTAGTCAAAACTCAGGATATTAATCATAAATGATTAATTAATTTATCTTAAGTCTAGAATGACAAAGTGGGTTTTTTAAATGTTCCAACAGTGGGAGGAGCATTTTTTCCATAAGGGGGTGGTGTTGTTTGAGGGTTCTTCCATTGATTTGGTGCCTAATTAGGTGTAGGATAAGGCTATTGGCCATAGCGATTTGTCCAAGGTTGATGTCCATATGTCTGCAGAAATGGTGGTTGATTATAGTCCCGTTAGTAAGGAGGTTGGGAATATGGTTGATATGGTTGTTTCCCTTGAAATGTTTTGTATTGAGACTGACCATAAGGGTGCTGGAAAGCTTTCTGTAAACTTGGTCTACTAGTATTTATATAACAGAGAGGTTCTGAATGTTCATGTGATTTGTAGAGGTTAGCTTTCAGAGATCCCAAGTAAGTACAGTTGTCCCTCGAGTGTTTATCAACACAAATTGCACAACATGCATCTTTTATATCACTCACTTGCATAAGATTTAGGGTTCACTCATTCTTCTTGTGTTTTTTACTACAATCAGGGAAGAAAATGGCTAAAGCTCTATCTAATTCCTCTTTTTTAAACATGGATTGCATAGAATTCATTTGTAATTCCATGGAGTGTAAAATACCTAATTTTAAATCATATAGGAGATTCCCTAAGTCTGACTTAGTGATGTTGGAACCAGAGAGTCTAGCTTGCTGGAAGGAGAGGCCTCTTCCTCTAAGTTTCTTCCATGTGGACCGAGAGTGGTTTGTGAAGATTTGTTTAATCTGATCATAATTCTTTTGATAGTTTTCACCATTATACAATAAGGTTAGGGTTTTTAGATATCCGTATTTCACCCTTCTAAGGAGCACAAGTTTGAGAGATTCATCATCTAAGGTGCAGGAGTGAACTCACTTATAACTGAGTTGGAATAATTCCTCATAGTATTCTAATGACTCATTTTGTCTTTGTACCATCCTAAAATATCATCCCTTGTTTCTCTTGACTTGCATTAATCCCTATATTTCTCAATGAAAGTCTCCTTCACCTACTCCCAAGTGAAAATACTATTTGGTAGTAAAATCATGAACCACCTGAGTGAAGAGTATTTTAAAGTTAAGCAAAATAGTTTTAGCTTCTAGGCATCCATGGTATAATCGTAGGTCGTACATACCACCTCAAATTCAAACAGGGAGGTATCAAGGTCTTCTGAGGCTAATCCATGGAAGTTAGGTAAGGCAAAAGGGTTAATATTTTTCATTATGGCCTCAACATCAGGAACTCCCCCAATGGGAAAATCATAAATAAGAGGTTGTTCATTTTCCTCTTCAGCATCATATTTGCGTCCATCTGCCATTGCATCCAAGTATTCGTGGTGAGATGAATCATCTTTTATTGACCCAACGAGGCCTTGTCTTCTTCTTAGAATACGTTGGTGATGTGATGAATCAGATTATTTAGGTGGATTGGAGGATTATTCTCTTCAGTTATGTTATGGATTGAATTTGGATTGGATATGAATTGTCCAAACTCATCCCTGGCCCTAGGCATTCATGCTATTTAGGAGGCTCATTTTCTTTTTTTTCTTCTTTTTCTTTATATAATTTTTGTTGTGTTTTTCTAGGTAAATTTATAGAAATTTATAGTATTTTGTCTATTTACCACTACATCCAGTATGCCAATTTCAAAAATAATAATAAAACTGATAGCTGGTTTAAACAAAAGAATTACTTGAAGTAGCACATCTTCTTCTTGCTCATTCTATTCCTCCAACTATAACTTGCATATCACTCATGCAAAAATAAAAACAACTAATTAATATTGTCAGTTTACTTGTGGTTTGGCATGCCTCCACAACAACGGCGCCAAAAAGGTGACGGGCTCAATCAATCAACAATAATACTGTATCTTGTTGGGAAAACATGCCAGCAAGGGTGTTGTATCTTAACATTTCCTTTCATCATCAACCCAAGGGTTCGTACAAAATTTTGATGGCCCTGCACAATATGTGCAACCTACAAATAAAATCTAATGATTCCTAGTAGTATTCAAGAACAAGTAAAGAAGGACTATTGATAAAAAGAAAAGGGAATTTTTATCTATGATCTAAGGGTTACGAGGGACATGGATGCCATCATCTGACTAGGTATCTATCCCTTTATCAATGGTTCATGGACAAGTTTCAGAACATTCATCGCCGAGTTTTAGGAAAACCTTTTGTGGAAAACCCCTGATCTACCTTACCATTCACATGCCAAGTCTAGGTATCTAATTACACCAAATTTTGAGTAGGTAATAAAACAAACTTAGAACTGCAATGCTTGAACAAGCTCATATGATAAGATACCATGTTATAAAATAAATACTCAATTGGAAATTGTAGAAATAAAGAAACATTCGAAGTGAATTAAAGGTGGAGAAGTACTTTATCAAGACTAATCTATTAACATGCTGTAAATCCTCTACACATTACAGTAATTCTACTATGTTCTATTCTGCTCGATTCCATTCATATGAAAGCAATAAATCTAACACTAACACACATGCACCTACAATTGCCTATGGATGGGCCGTTATCCAAGGCAATATAGAAACACCGTTTTACTCAATAAGCTGGGAAAATGGAAATATTCATTTACTTTAAAATCATTGTTTTAACACCAGAAGTATTAATATCCACTTCTCAAAACTGTGGAAATAAATGAGCTCATACAAAAATGGGGCCTTCTCTATAAGCTAGTATATATTGTTTAAATATCTATTTTCTAAGACTATGAAACAAAATGAGCTGCTAGTGTCTAAGCTATGATTGTATGAAGCATACTATGGAAGACAATGCATATAGTGGAAGTTCACTGAGCTTAGTCCAGTCCTCGGGGACTAGGCCTCAGTCATATATATCTTCAGAGATCATTGAACACAGATACTGGTGCTCAGTAAGTTCAATTATTCCCTTAAATTCTACCTATCCCGCGCATTGGCTCATACAAAATGTTGCAATCTTCGAACTCCTTCACTTTATCTCAAGTTTCTCCAATGAAATGCAAGTAAACTGCTCCTACCATTTGTTCTTTTGAGCAAAATTGGCTTGATGCCCCAGTTCAAGACCTTTGTTAAAAAGATACTGCTAACAACCAACCTCATCAATGCTACATGTGCATTTTAATCTAGAGAAAGGAAGACTACAACATCTAGAATATATAAAATTAAATCTTATACAATCCTAACTAGGATGCACTCATCATTCACCAACTTGATATCATAGTATTTCCTTTTTGGACTAAAATGATTGATTAGAAAAGAATTTAGATTTATTTTCTTACCAAATGTTGGGAGCCATCACGTACCATTAGGAGAACCATTACTCATCTTAGTTATATCCTTCTCTTGATGCTTGATGAGACATAGATCCACTTTGTTCACTCATGGCTGTGATCTCTAGTTTGACATAGATCAACCCTAACATCTTTTTGTGGATATGATCAGTTGTTGGACATGGATACACTTTATTCATTTGTGCCCATGACCCATTTATATCTCACAGGGATCCACTTTGTATTTATCATGGCCATGGTAGTTACATAAGTTACATATATGCGATGTATTTACACTATATCTTTCTAGTTGTCATGTTCTATCATATTAAGCATGGATATATC
This sequence comes from Larix kaempferi, assembly GCA_027924585.1. Lineage (NCBI taxonomy): Eukaryota > Viridiplantae > Streptophyta > Pinopsida > Pinales > Pinaceae > Larix > Larix kaempferi. Next base: position 3,159,420 of record BSBM01001229.1, read on the forward strand.
TGTTCTAGGGATAATATTTCCCGACATCCTTTTTTGTTTTAGATACCTTGTTGAGACTTAGATTCCGGGACTCTTTTGTTTCATTGACTTCACATCCCATTTCATTGGTTGTTATAATGCATTTTAGCCATCATGTTCCTTTTTTACCGCATACATTAGGGGGATCTATTATAGCTCGAATCAGCACTTCTCTGTATGTGATGACAGTTCAAAAGAAAACACTTTGAATGTCATTGTTCATCACACAAAAGGATACATATGGATGGAAGAGACTTGATTTGACTACTCATACTATGGATATAAACATTCAGTAAACCCATTTGATAACCTCGCATCGAGAAATTTTGTGACCTTGAATTAACTTTAATTTGCTCTTAATGTTCAAGCAAGTGGCAATCCATTTGTTGGTTACCTTAAGTTTTCATATGAATTCAACAAAATGTTGTATGCCCTTGTTGTTTTTACTTTCCTTGCATTCCATTCACTGGTTTCCCTTGGTTTAGTAGCGAGTTCCCCTCAAAATTCCCCAAAATATATACAAATTTGAAAATAGAGGAATTAGGGTAGTTTTGGTACAACCCCCTTGGTTAATTCCTCTTATCCGATGACAACTTTCTCCACTTACTATAAAAACAAGAGATATAAGCCATGGAAGGTGAATTTTTGGCCTAATTAAATTTATGCTGGAGGAATGATCTCATCTCCATCCCTTTTTCCCTATGGATTAATGTGTCACATCTTGGGAATTATCATTGTATATCATTTTTTAATCCTTAATTATAACCCTTGATCAATGTCACAAAGCGACATAACCCTGGATGAACGCTACAATGCAACATAACCCTCAATAAGCATCAAAATGCGACATAATGGTTGATAAATGTCAAAATGCAATGTAACCCTTGATAATCATCACAATGTGACATAGCGCATGATGAATATGGAATTTCAAATTCTTAATGTCTCACATGACCCTTGATCAATGTCACAATGCAACATAACCCTTGATGAATGCCGCAATGCAATATAATAGTTGATATACGTCACAATGTGACATAGACCTTATGAATGTTGAATGTCACATTATTAATGTGTCACATATTGGGCATTGTCGACGTCAAATTATTGATGTCTCACATGACCCTTCATCAATGTCACAATGCGACACAACCCTTGATGAAAGCTGCAATGCAACATAACACTTGATATACATCACACTGTCACATAGCCTATGGTGAATGACGAATATCACATTATTAATGTGTCACATCTTGGGCATTGTTGGAATATACCATTTTTTAATCCTTAATGAATGTCAGAACTGGACATAACCCTTATGTCAAATTAGACATAACCATTGATCAATGTCGCAAAGCAACATAACCCTTGATAAATGCCACAATGCAACATAACCCTTAATTAGCATCAAAATGCGACATAATGGTTGATAAATGTCACAATGCAATGCAACCCTTGATAAGAATCACAATGTGACATAGCACATGATGAATGTGGAATGCCAAATTATTAATGTCTCACATGACCCTTGATTAATGTCACAATATGATAAAATCCTTGACGAATGCCGCAATGCAACATAACACTTGATATACGTCACAGTGTGACATAGCCCTTGATGAATTTCTAATGTCACATTATTAATGTGTCACATCTTGGGCATTGTCGGCGTATACCATTTTTTAATCCTTAATGAATTCTAGAACTAGACATAACCTTTATGTCAAAGTAGACATAACCATTGATCAATGCGGCAAGGAGACATAGCCCTTGATGAATGCCACAATGCAACATAACTCTTAATAAGCATCAAAACGCGATATAATGGTCGATAAATGTCAAAATTAAATGTAACCCTTGATAAGCATCACAATGTGATATAGCGCATGATGAATGCGGAATGCCAAATTATTAATGTCACATGACCCTTGATCAATTGCCACAATGTGACATAACCCTTGATGAACGCTGCAATGCAACATAATAATTGATATACATCACAATGTGACATATCCCTTGATGAATGCCGAATGTCACATTATTAATGTGTCACATCTCGGGCATTGTTGGTCTTAAATTATTGATGTCTCGCATGACCCTTCATCAATGTCACAATGTGACATAGCCCTTCATTAATGCTACAATGCAACATAACACTTGATATACATCACAATGTGACATAGCCCTTAATGAATGTTGAATGTCACATTATTAATATGTCACATCTTGGGCATTATCATTTTCTGGACATAACCCTTATGTCAAATTAGACATAATGATGAACACCATGCGACATAATGGTTGATAAATGTCACAATGTAGTGTAACCCTTGATTTGTTCACTATGTTGTCTCATAGTAATATTCCTACATGTTTAATGAGTTAACTAATGTCTTTGTGTTAACATATGTTCACTATATTTTCTTTGTATTTAATGTTATGCTTATTAAAAAATACATTTTGAAATTTAAAAAAAAACAATAATATATTTTTAAATTTCCAATTTTTAAAATAAAATAGAAAAATACACAATTTTTTTCAAATTTATAAAAAATTGATAATATATTTATAACTTTTTAATTTTTAAAATTAAATAAATAAATTTAAACAATTGAAAAATAAATTTAAAGTTTTAATAAAATTTATTAAAATATAATAAAACTTTTAAAAATAAATTAACTTGTAGAATTTATGTTTCCTAACAAAACATAATGTATTTAAAATTAAAATGTTAGAATTAATTAAAGACACATGTAAAATGTGTATGTATAATGATTATTTTCTTTAAATTCATAAGTTATTTATTTTTTACATGTTATTAATTGTGGTATATATTCAAGCTTACTCAAACTATATTATGTTAATTGATTCATAATATAATTAATATATATATTCATTATATATATACAAAAGAGAAAAATATTTTTATAAGACATTTTTATTTTTAAATAAACACATTCATTGTTGATCCCTTTCCCAATTTATTTGGACTCTTTATTCAGAGTTAAACTCTAATTATTATAAAATGACCGAAATTTTTATTTTTTATTATTTTGAATTTAAAGTATTGCCTTTTAAATTGTAATTTTCCAATTCTATAAAATATTCAATTAACTTAAAACTTTACAAAATTATATCTTAATATTAGTCTAATTATATTTTAATATTTAAATAACAAAAATACATAATGATTTTAAGATTTGAATAACAAATGAATAATGATTTCAATTTCCAAATTAAAATTTAGAAAAGTGAATTAAAAAATACAATTAAAGTTTTTGAAATTTAGAAAAAATAATAATATATTTTTAAATTTTTAATTTTAAAAATAAAATAAAAAAATACACAAAAATTTTCAAATTTATAAAAAATTGATATTATATTTATAACTTTTTAATTTTTAAAATAAAATAAATAAATTTAAATTTTTAATAAAATTTATTAAAATATAATAATTTTTTTAAAATAAATTAATTTGTAAAATTTATATTTACAAATGAATGTGACATTCGTCATTATTAATGCGATTTTTTTTAAATTAAATAGTTTTTACTTCTATTTTATGGTTTCATCTAAAGTAAATTAATTATCATTATCATCAACAACAAAGTTTTATTTAAGATAAAATCCTTCAAGCTCTTTTAAGGAATAACGTTATTTCCAATTTTTACATCGTTTCATAGGGTATATATGCTTTTAACAGTATTCGAAAGAGAATCCTTTGCACGCATATGAAGGGCTAGGACAATTCGGCATACTATAACAGTTCGACATACTGACATTTTATGGTTTTTTCACAAGACCAACCAGTTTTCGACAATGAAAAAACCCTAGGACAGTTCGGCATACTATAAGCATACTATAACAGTTTGGAATACTGACATTTTAGGGTTTTTTCACAAGACCAACTAGTTTTCGACAATGAAAAAACCAACAACCTACGAATTAGAAGAGACCTGCATTTACAAGCAATGGTAAGTGTCCCGGTGTAGGTTTTACAAAACTTTTACCTAGATTTGACAAACCATCAGAATGCACCCCGCACTCCTGTTAACACATATTAAACATTAAGACCTATTCACATAATTATAAACAATATTTAATTTAAATTATTTCATTTATATAATACAACTTGTTAATTTTAAGATACGATAAACATAATAGTAATTAATTTCAAAATTTCTTTTAAATATTTATAAAATCATTATATGAAATAATCTATATATACTATAAATTAAGATTTAATCAGTTCTAATAATACACATTAAATAAATTTAAAAATTATTCCATCACATGAATGAATGAGGTGAGTTACATTTTTAACATTGGTTAAGTTAAAAGAATAAAGTAATATAAAATATATAATGTGAATTTATAATTAAAATTATGAAAGATATGTATTAAATTAAATAAATATAAATTTATAATTATTAAATAGATTTATAAAATTAAGAAAAGTTTGTTTTTAGTAAATGAGAATTAAGATAGATTTATAATAATTTTAAAAATATATATATATATATATATGATTGATTTTAAATCATCACATATTGATTTTAAGTGTATGGGCATTAGTATGCCGTGAAAAACACTCTGTGAATCTCCTCGGTGAGAAACCCTCGGTGAAGCTCTTTAGTGAAAGTTAATATTTCGGTGAAATTGCGGTGAAAACCCTTGGTGAATTTCTATCGTGAAAGTTAAAGTAAATTAGCATTAGTCTCATTAATCATTTGTGATCTCTATTGTTAATCATTTGTGATCTTTAATTCAGGTGCATACTTTCCTTCCCTCTCCACTTTCTTTATTTTTTTGGGGGTATACATATCTACATTTTCACATAAATATGAATATTTCACCACATTTACCAAAAAATGTTAAAGGGAGACCTAGCACAATTACCCTACAGATTGCTCTCAAAGAGTCTATTTGCTTGTAATTCAACCCTAGGGTGTTTATCTAATAGAAACCTGGTACATTAGTGATAACCTTAGTCATTTGGATGAAATCCTTAGCAACATTATACTAACCCAAAAACACCTTGGAGTGAGTGAATTTGTAAAATTTGTGATGCAAAGAAGATTGATCAATATTCCCTATTCTTAATAATATAAGATATAAATTTAATGAGTTTACAAATTATGAATAATATTTAATCTCATTCTCTTTATTTTTTTAACAAAATTATTTGATTTAAGAGAAGGTAAACATCTTCATTAATAACTTTAAAAATATTTTTAAAATCATTTAAATTATATAAAACAAAAATAACAAATTTCATAGAATTTGTTAATGAATTTAAGAAAGCACTTAGCAGCATGATCATTGACTTCAAAAATGCTTTGAAAATCATTTGATTAGATATAACACTAAAATAACATGATCATTGACTTCAAAAATGCTTTGAAAATCATTTGATCAGATATAACACTAAAATAATGAATTATTGAGAAAGAAGCATGATCATCATTATCATTAACTTCAAACATATTTTTTAATATTAATTCAATATACATAAAATAAAATTATTCAATTTTTACGGCTAGCTATTAATGTTTATCATTTTTGCCACCAAATTGTTATTATTTATGGAGTATGCTCCCATCCAAACATCTCAATTCATTCGAACTATTTCATCTCTTAAGTTCTTTACTGAATTATTGTAATATTTAATACATTTCCAAGCATATTCTCTTTTATTTAAATATATATTCAATTCAATTGATTTGTATCATAGTTCATGTTTAAGCAACCTTGATAATAGTTTATGAGTTAAGTACAACCCATGGCATAGCACAACTTGATTTGCAAAATAATTTAAAATAGCCCCCAGGGGACCTCCATGCTCATGGAGCTTGTTTCTAGCTCTCCACAGCCTGTCTACAGCCCCCAGGGGGCCTCCCACCTACCAAAGGCACCCTTCTCCAGTCTTTTGCATGACTAGTGCACCTTTCTCACCTACCACAGCCAGTTAGGTGCCTTTCTCACCTACCAGTTAGTTATCACTCAGTCCTTCCTTGATTTAAGGCTAGATTGACTCCCCCACTGACTGTTTCACTCCGATGGACCTACAGTGAGACTAGTATGCCCATTCTGACTCCAGTTAGCTCCTCATGTGCCCTCTACTAAGCCTCCTTCATTTAGTTAGTGCCTACCTCACTCAATTAGACTCAGTTGGCTGACTGTTACCATTGATGACTGATACATTGACTGGATGATGACTCCATTATCATCCAAGCCACACTCTGAGTTAGGAATTCGAATGCCCTACTTGGCCTATTCGAATCCTATATTATGCACCTTATTGTTCTATTGTACTCATTCACTTGCATTCTTATTCATTGTATAATACTGAGATAATGTTCTATTCTACTGTGTTTCTGAATGGTCATTGAGTGTCTCCTTCTCTTCTTCTTGCAACATATTTGAGAGTTTGATTGTGAGTTGCTACAACTGCCAAATCCCTTGTAGATTATTACATGGTATCAAAGCGAGAAGTAGCTATTCGAATTGCAACAATTGCAGCATTTCTTTGGGAAGCTATCTTTCCTTAATAAGGTAGTGTTCAGTCGAAGTGTAGCATTCTCCATCAGCACCACTTTTCATGTTTTGCAGGTTTCGAAGTTTTCCGCAGTTGCACCAGTAGATTCAAATTGAACAACAGCTTCTATGTATCCGAAAGGAGTTCCTTCTGTCAATCCATTCAACTATGATGACTGGAAGCCAAAAATGGAATCATATCTTAAGAGACATGGTCTTTTTGATGTGTGTACTACTATTAAGAGAGATTTTTCTTCCGATGAAGAAAAAGAAGATTGGCTTGATGCTAGTGAAAGAGCCTCAAGAAACATATGTCTTTCTATGTTTTCCAATATGGAATACTACATTGATCTCGATGAACATCCAAGTTATCTATGGTCTAGATTGGACATATTATTTGGAAGTTAGGAGGAAGAGGTTGATGTTATCCATGTTGAAAGAAAGCCTAGTGAGACTTCCTGCCGTGATCTCTCTTTTCATGATTCGGCTTCCTTCATCTCCCATGATGAAGTTGTTCAAGATGAAGTCGAAGTACAAGATATGGTTTCAGTTGTTCCATCTTCCTATCTGATTTCTGAGCAAAATATATTGGCTACTACTCTAGAAGTTGAAGAGATCTTTGAAATCTGTGTTGGAGAAAACTTCATATGGCTTGGGGTGGACCACAACAGACAACTGACTACCAGAAATCAACTCAATTCTCAATGCTATGCTATATAAATGACAATGCTAAGATAATGAAGAATATAACCAACCTTGATCCAAACATTTGATGTAGATCCCCGTTGGAGCTTTCAATCCGTGCACTTGAACCTACAAATTAGTCTTGACAACCAATATACAACAAGCGCATATAATATATAAATGACATTAACATCATCAATAGCAATGGCCCATGATATTATAAGTAAATGCAACCCAATGTAATATAAACAACATTCACAACATTAATGGACGAGAATATGAGTATTTCTATTAATAAATAACAAGAAGTACAATGTGATACGACCTCTTATCGGCAACCAATCTGAACCAAGATCTGGGTCTCTTCACTTGTGCCTCCACCACTTCAATCCTCCATGGATTGGCAAACTCAAACTATGATAGGAGTTTGGAAGGTGAACATAAAGGGTTCACAACTACAAGGATCAATGAGTGTAGACTCAAGATAGGGTAAAAATCCACTAGAGTTCTCTTGCTCTCCTTTCTCCTCCCGTCCATAAGCCATATGTGCTCAATATCTAGTCCTTTCAAAGGAAAGTGAAAGGACACATCGAGGCGTTTCGGGGCAAATGGAGGGCCAAAGGTCACCCTATGGCTGCTTTTTGGGACTAAAAAAAATTAACTAGTGACTTTTACCATTTTACATGCTACCCGCGGGCTATAGTGATGCAACTCACGAGTACGCCCACTATAGTGATGCAACTAGCGTACAAGGAAAAAAATAGGAAAAATAGTGTGTCTGAAGGATATAAAGTGGATCTGAGTCAGTAAAATGGATCCTGTAGGCCAAACAGTGCTGATGCTCACAAGGTGGAATATTATGTTGTAACAGATGCCCCCTAATGTGTGAGGTCAGAGACTGATGCTATGATGGCTGAAATACATTATAAATCTCAAAAGTGGAGTGATGGAGACACAAGTGGAAGGAGCAACTCACTCGTCATAATACAATAGTATCCCTGAGTACATGTCGGTATAGGACAACAATCTGATACAATGGCCATGAATAGGCAGTATGTAGTGAATACATGTCATAAGTGATCATAAGCATGATCCCTCTACAGTAAGATATGGTCTCCTGCTGAAAAGGAAACAATTGGTGCAAAACGGAGGTACAAACTACTGATATCTAAGAGGTGATATCTCAGATGTAAAGTCATAATCATAAGTAGCATACTGAATGCCACTATCGCCTGGGGTGTTCTACACAAGTCTTCCACAGTGCAAGTCCCATCAAGTGAATAAAAGAGTTGAGGTCGAACCTGATGTGACATTGTCTGATTACCGGTCAATGATGTGTACCATTAACAGACGCAAGATAACCCACCAATAATGAAAATGGGCATCAAGGCACAGAGCACAATCATCAAAGTGCGAATAGATGTGTTGAAGTCGAACACTAAGATGAATCCATCGATCAGGGGACATTGATGTATTCCCAAAACTGTCGATGGCGAGAGAACCTGCCACTAATGACTGCAAGCCTCAAGGTACTCAACCGAACTCTAAGCCTCAAGTTCCAGAATAAATGGGTTGAAGTCGACGGAACGAGACTCACTGGAAGGAGGGCATTAAGGCATCCCCCATCAACCAGCATGAGGTACCAGCTATGCTGGAAGATTTGGAAGAACTCAAGTGAAACATACTGACTCAATAAGGATGGCCAACATGCAATAGTCAAGAGATCTGAGGAGTGGCTGACTCTGGTTTCAGGACTTCCTTTGAACAAGAGCATGAGCAGATGGATAGACTCAGGTAGCATAGACTCAATATAGACTCTGCGATGCAAGAGGCACCACAAAGGGCTCCATAATGATTGGAAGCTTAACCAATCAGTGGAGTAAACTGAGAAATAAGTACAACTCCTAAGGTCCAACTATAGTCCTAACTCATAATGGATGGAATGGAATGAATGCTCTATTCAAAGGAGACTCAACAGCTGCCAACTAGAAGTAGTAACCATAATCCCGTCCGACTTTTTGGAATATTTGATTTTTTTGGTCTTTTTCATATTTGGAAAAGCTTGAAAAAGAATAAAATTGCTTATAGTACAACAAGTGAGGGAACGAGTGTCAAATAGTGAGCAGACTAGTCCCAAGCAGTGGAACATACCTATGATCAATGCAAGGAAGCATGTGTAGGATGTAGACACTTGGGGGGGGGGCGGGGGGTGTTCCCTCAGGGTCAAAAGGTCATCAAATTGTGAAGGACAAATGGAAGCTCTCCGGGGATCGATAGGGAAAGTGAACAGGCACCAGGCTAACAACTGAGTAAGCGGGAGCTGGAACAAGGCTCAAGTGGCAAGCAGGATGATGCAATGCAATCACAACTTGATATAAATGGGGGAGTCCTTATGGGAGATGGCCAGCATAAGACAAAGTAGAGTATGAGTCTTTATCGCAATGTCATGGCGTAACTACAAAGGACTCGCGATCCTAAGGACAAACAACGAGATGGGAACCATAATGCAAAAAGGGGTTCTAACTAGGGTACCCATGTTCGAAAAGGCCCTATCGCCACATAACGACACTTCTATAATAGTGTGAAGGCTTCGTGTCGATTAACAAGCGGGGTCGCACCTAGGGTTTATGAAAGTGGTCAAAAGGTCAAATGCATAATGCATGTGAAAATGATCTCTAACCTATATGCCAGGTGTGCTATACCTACCGTAGGCGCGAAATGGTCCAAAACAAGTCTCACCAAAGAAATATGATCAAAAATGCTACTCCAAGACATTATATTAGTCCAAAACAACATATAATGGTGAAAACTATAGACAAGTGGGTTTTGAAAATTATAAATAGTAACAAAAAATTACAATTTACAATTCATTTTTACTATTCACCCATTTGGAGTTTTGTGGTTAGTTTTCACCTCAAAGTTCAACTACTGATTTTGGGAGCTACAAGCATCTGATCATCGAACCGTCAGGAGTAGGTTGGTAGTCTCATCCATACCTTTCATTTCAATGCTTTTATTTCAATTTTCATTGGTTGGATTTTTTGTGTGGCCAATCCCTAAATGGTCTCGGCGCTACCTGTGGGCTAACACTATGCGGGTCGCAGGTAGGGAAAGGTACTCACTTTAAACGCATGTGTTGACCACGGTTACCCACCTCTATAAGCAAAATTTCCCGCGGGTATGGCCGTGAAGCTAGTTTTTAAATAAAATTGACTAAATTCTTTGGTTTTTCTCCCTCCAGGATGGTTCTAGAGTGGAGAGAGAGGGAACATGACCAAGTGGATGAGGTCGTCCACAATGATGTGCGTGCACAACAAGTGCTACAAGCATGTGGGATATACAAATTTTGGAGCATAGGGGGTTTGAGGGCCCAAAACCTATTGCTCCACCATTTGATAGATTACTGGGACATCGATGCACAGAACTTCAACCTAGACGGACAAATAATCTCTCTAGAAGTGGAAGATATCTACTTCATTACTGGTTTGTCCTGCCGAGGTGAGGTGGCAAGCCTTCGATCTAGTTCTATGGGTGGTGGGATCACCATCCCCGACTATATAGAGCGGTATTGTATTCCAAATACTCAGGCAGTGGGGAGTCAGGTTCCCATCAAAGCCATAGTCAATCTGAGCATGGAGGTTATAGTGGCTACCTTAGTGTGGATTATTGGTTCAAAAGCTCTTCACCAGGCATCCAGGCCAGTTATGTTCTATGCGTCGCAGTGTATGCAGCTGATGATATTTAACTGGTGTACCATGCTACTGGGGTCTATGAAGACCCAGCTGACAGAGTGCAAGCAAGGGGAGGCAAAAAACTTTGGATACGGCAGTATCTTATGTAGCTTCTTCTTTGAGCGAGTTTTGAGGCTTAGTCCGAGGGTTGAGGTCCCTCCTCATAGTCTCTGCGACCCAGCCATGACCCAGTGGGTAGAGGTCTTGACGCGACAGGGTGGTGGTCATCAAGCATCACCATACACAGAGGAGTTCTTTCACTGGTGGGACCAACAAGTCATAGCTATAGATGACCACTCCTATGCAGGGATAGACTTTCGCCAGGATCGTGACATGCCGCTTCAACTAGATGCAACATTCGGAGACATTGGTGAGTACTCTTTTTCAGTTTTTGGTGTATTAAATTTTTATGGATTTTTTATTATAGATGTAAATGCAAAAATATTTTGGGGGGTAGTATCACATATTATTGTTTCATTGTTTGCTCGCAGACAAGGGCCCAATGAGACACGAGGGATTCCTGAGACATCGTCACCGGGAAAGGGGTGATGAGGTAGTGGGTGCTGCAGCAAAGCGTACACTATAGACTCTATGAGTCAACCTATCACGGATGACCACCAAGGTACCACACGTAGAGGTAGCGTAGCTACCAGAGGATATGCAGTGCCATGTAGTGGGGGTGTCGGGTAACTGGGTATGACTATTGCAACATATAGCAAATGTAGTACAGTATTACTATCATACACATCCTGTCGGGGTGGCAGCTAGGCCTCCTCGTAGGGATTAGACATCTCAGAGTCGCATTTTTGTATCGATATGTATATTTTATAGGGCTACGGGCTCCAGTTTTGTATTATGACACTACCATTTTGGACATATTATTTATGAAAAACTATGGTTCTCCAGTTCTACTATATGTGTGTATGTACAAATGTATGAATGTATCTTTTATTTGTGTGCTTCATTCTGAATGTGACAAATGCCAATCTAATACATAGTTAGCATATGCATTAGATATATGATTAAAACTTCTCGGAACATGAATGTATGTAATTGAAACAAAATGTTGTTCCAAGAGTCTTACCCTTAAGAATTTCCGTAGTAATGTAGGATCCCTCACACATTACTGACCATTCAACTGAGACACAACTAGTTGTGAATCCAAGCAAACTTCTAAAGACTGGATTCCATGTGAAATAGAATCCCGAAGTAGCTCAATCACGTCACTATACTTAGCCACATTGTTAGATGTAGGACCGAGACAAGCACCTCCTGAAGACAAAACTAGGTGGTCAGGTGAATAAATAACCCAGGTAGCAAAAGCAAGCTACTGTGTATGACGGCTAGCACCATCCAAGAATCCTAATAATGTAGGAAACTCCATTGACATCTGTCAATCAAATGGAAGCTAATCAGCAGACCCAAAAACCAAAAGCAAGCTAAACTATGTACATAAATAACTATACACTAGTATACAAAAGTATTAGCTCGAACTAGAAGTTCAAGCATAATACCGCTTGAGGTAGAGCCCATTCCTAAGATCCTTCAAGACATTCCCCTCACAGTATTCTAATTCATAGGCTCCTTTTTCCAGGAGACGCCTCACGATGTAAGGACCGTGCCACATGGGGTTGAACTTGCCTACCCCCATGGGTTTTTTAGCTTGGTCATATAAGAGAACCAAGTCACCTTCAGCATATTGCCGTGGATGGATAGACCTATCGTACTGAACCTTAAAACGAAATTTGTTGGCATCTATAGCCACGACGGCATCTCGACATTGCTCGTCAAGTTGCTCAAGGTGGATTAAACATTGTTCAATACCCGTCGTATCAGGGAGGATCTCTATGGCTAGTTTAAGCGAAGGGATTTCGCATTCAATCGGTAAAATCGACTCCACACCGTGTACCAGTTGAAAAGGTGAGAACCCGGTGGTAGTCTTGACTGCGGTTCGATATGCCCACAAAGCAGGATATAACATAATGTGCCAGTTGTTCTTGCTTTGTTGGATGGTACATTGGAGAATGGTCTTTATAAACTTATTGACTACTTCAACTTGACCATTCGCTTGGGGATAGTAATAAGATGAGTGTTCTTGACGAAACCCAAGATTGAGAGACAAATCCTCCATCATTTTGTTATGAAAGTGGCTGCCATGGTTAGTGACAATCTCTTTCGGAATACCGAACCGAGTAATAATATGATTGAACACGAAATGGGTTCTTGTAGCACTATCGGCTTTTACAGTAGGCATGGCCTCAGCCCATTTGGAAAAGTAGTCCACGACCATTATAATATGATGATGCCCCCCAGCCGAAGCTAGTTTGAAATCCATGAAATCCACCCCCAACTTGGTGAAGGGACTGACGGTGATGACCGGATGAAGGGGCGCTGGATGCGAGTGTATATTTCGAGAAAACACCTGACAAGGGTCACATATCTTCAAAGAATTTATACAATCCTTAAAGATTGAAGGCTAAGAGTAACCAGCTCGCATAATACGTTGGGCTGTAGCAAGCTCGGATAAGTGACCTCCACACGCCCCAGCATGGCAATCATTAAGCACGCTCTGCTTCTTCGTGAGTCAAGCAATGACGGAGAATAGAATCCTTTCCTCGGCGACACAGTGTCACTGACGATAGTATAATCTTTAGCATGATGTTTCACACATCGTCGCTTGTCCCGTGAATAATGCGAAGGAAACTTCAAAGTTTGGAGATATACAATGACATCCACATACCAAGGGTCCTCGGACGAGATAAGAAATACGTTTTTATCCACAAAGGAATCTTCATGGATGATATCCTCATCAAGTCTCGAAAGGTCCGACATAAGCTCAGCAAACACCAATGATTTCACCGACTTCGCCGAACCAAAATCAAGATTGAACTCCTGAAGGATCACAATCCATTTATTGTACTTCCCCCCTATAAGGAATCGTGATAGCACGAACTAAAACGGATTGATATGTGCTACAACTGTGGTTGTTCTAAGCAAAACATAGTGTCGTAACCGTTGGACTGCATGGACAGTCGCAAGTGCCAGCTTTTCCACGTGAGTATATCTCAGTTCAGGGTCTACTAGATTTCGACTAAGGTAATATATAACATGCTCGACAAGCACATCATCAACCTGAACCAAGACCATGCCAATCATCTCTTGAGACATAGCCACATAAAGTATAAAATCACGTGCAAAGTCGAGTGGACTAAGCACAGGGGATGATACCAAAGCTTTCTTAAGGGCATCAAAAGACTGCTAGGGTCACTCATCCCAGATAAACGGTGTGTCTTTCTTCAACAAGCGCGTGAAACCTTTGGTAATATTAGCATAATTGACTACAAAGCAGCATAGAAAAGTAGTTTTGCCTTGAAGGCTCTGAAGTTGAAACAAGTTGCACGGAGGAGGAAACCGAAGTATTGCCTCAAATTTAAGAGGATCGACTCTAATACCCTCTTTCGAAACTATGAATCCTAGAAGGAGACTTGTGTGATGCACCTACAACAATTAATTAATAAGAATATGCGAAATAGGAGAAATGACAGAACTCAAAATCACTTTTGTATTGATCACAGGCCACTTCGAGGGGGCAACCTCCTTTGAGCAAGCTCAATACAAATAACTTCATCGTGCCTTCATAGGTCTCAACACACACTTATATACTAAGTCTAGGTGCCAATACTATGGTTCAAAACCATGGGCCACTACAAACTATGGATCAACAATACTACGGGCGACTTACAAAGCATATGCGCCAACAACAATAACATAAACTATTGATCAACAAATATTACGGGACGACTTACAAAGCATATGCGTCTAACAAAAATATACTAACAAAGTAAAGACATGGGTTCCTAACATCCCCCCCCCCTTAAAAAAAGCTTTGTCCTCAAAGCTTTAGATGTGGAAATTGTTGTTGAATCTGAAGGAGTGGTTCCCATGTAGCATCCTCTAGTTGCATGTCGTGCCACTGAATTAAGCCCTCTATGATAGAGAGAGAGCGAAGCTGACGAGTGCACTGATTGAGGATGGCCTCCAGCTCCAAAAGGATGGATCCTTCATTATCCAGTTCGGGTAAAATCGTTTGTCCACTGATGTTGGTGCCAAGAACTTTCTTCAAACAAGAGACATGAAAGACTAGATGAATGCGGGAAGAAGGAGGAAGTTCCAATTTATAAGCAACGGACCCAATCTTCTGAAGAATCCAATATGGCCCATAGAGATTTGGAGCGAGCTTATGATGCCCTTTGAGTTTTAGGGAGGATTGCTTGTATGGCTGGAGATGAAGAAAAACCATATCACCGACTTGAAAAGTGTGCTCAGAACGGTGCTGATCAGCTTGTTGCTTCATGTGATTTCTTGCCATGTGAAGATTGTCCCGCAAAATGTGAAGAATCTGATCGCAGTTTCGAAGGACCGTGTCAACTTCCTGAACTGGTGAACTGGTGGGGGTGTATGGAAGAAGAACCGAAGGTGCCTGACCATAGAATGCTTCATATGGGGTCATTTTAGAGGTAGTGTGGTAAGAGGTATTGTACCACCATTCAGCAAGAGGGAGCCACTTTTCCCATTGATGTTGTTGTTCAGAGGTGAAGCAATGAAGATAAGTTTCCAAGCATTTATTGATAATTTCAGTCTGACCATCTGTTTGTGGGTGATACCCTGAACTCATCTTCAGTTTGGTGCCAGTGTGGCGAAATAGTTCTGTCCAAAAATGACTGGTGAAAGTCGCATCACGATCTGAGACAATGGAAGAAGGGATGCCATGAAGACAAAAGATCTGGTCCAGGAAAATTTGAGCGACTGAGGAGGCTGTATAGGGATGGCTGAGAGCACAAAAATGACTATATTTGGAGAGTCGATCAACCACAACGAGAATCATTGTCTTCCCACCAGATTTAGGGAGCCCTTCAATGAAATCCATAAAAATATCTGTCCAAATCTATGTAGGTATGGGCAAGGGTTCGAGCAATCCTGGAAGGAGTGTTGTTTCACCCTTATTGCGCTGGAAGGTATCACATTCGGCCACCATCTGTTGAATTGTCCTTTTCATTCCCTACCAAAAGAAGTTACGCCGTGCTTGTTCATACGTTTTGAGGAACCCAGAGTGCCCTGTCGATGGAGAAGCATGGAGTTCATAGAAGACAGCCTGTTGAAGATCTGTGCTCTGGGGAAGCACCAGACGACCCTTGTATCTCATAGAAGCACCATCCCAAGAGTAATGTGGTACAGTAGAAGGGTTGTTGGTCAAGCATTGGATGATTTGAGATAAGGAAGAGTCATTGACATAACCATATTGAACAAATTGCAACCAATTTGGAACAGGCATAGAAATAGCTGAAAGAGAACCTTGGGCATCAAATGTGCGAGAAAGAGCATCTACCACAATATTGTCTTTACCCTTCTTGTAAGTGATCTCATAGTCATAACCCATGAGTTTTCTAACCCTTTTCTGTTGTGTCGGGGAGGAGACACGCTGTTCCAAGAAATATTTCAGACTTTGGTGATCAGTCTTGATGCAGAAATGATTCCCTAATAGGTATGGGCGCCACTTCTGTACTGCATGCAAAATAGCCATCATTTCCTTCTCATAGGTAGAGGCAGCTAAATTCTTACCTGAAAGGGCTTTACTGGTGAACACAATGGGGTGTTCATCTTGAAGGAGAACAACACCAAGTCCATTGCCGCAAGCATCACTCTCAATAGTGAAGGGCTTGGAAAAATCGGGCATAGCTAGAACAGGTGTAGTACACATAGCTTGTTTTAGTTTGTCAAATGCACACTGAGCAACATGTGTCCATGTAAAAGCATCCTTTTTCAAGAGAGCAGTTAATGGAGCTGCAATCTTCCCATAATCCTTGACAAACTTGCGGTAGTAGCAAGTCAACCCCAAAAAACCACGAAGGCCCTTGAGTGTCGAGGATACGGCCAATTGTTCATGGCATCGATTTTGGCAGGATCCACGCGAACCCCTTGTGATGAGATAATATGCCCGAGATACTCAACTTCCTTTTGTCCAAAAACACATTTAGACTGCTTGGCATGGAGATGATGGTCAGAGAAAAGTTGCATGACAAGTTCCAGATGCTGGAGATGTTCATCCCATGTTTTACTGTAGATGAGGATATCATCAAAGAATACCAGAATGAATTTCTGCAATTAGGGTCGAAATATTTTATTCATTAAGGACTGGAATGTGGAAGGAGCATTAGTGAGGCCAAAGGGCATGACCAAAAACTCATAATGGCCATCATGTGTGAGGAAAGCTGTTTTAGGGATATCATCCTCATGAACTCGAATTTGATGATACCCATAACGAAGATCCAACTTGGAGAAAAAGTGAGCCCCGTGAAGCTCATCAACAACAGGAATTGGAAACTTATCCTTGATGGTGAGGTGATTAAGTGCTCGGAAGTCAATGTAGAGGTGCCATGACCCATCTTTTTTGCATACAAGAATAACTGGAGAAGAAAAGGAACTAGTGCTTGGGCGAATAATACCTTGCTTCAATAAGTCTCGAACAAGCATTTCAATCTCCATTTTTTATTGAAATGGGTAGTGATAGGGCCTGATGTTGGGAGGAACGCTGCCAAGAAGGAGCTGAATACGATGGTCTTCTGGCCTGGAAGGTGGCAATCCCACTGGTTCAGCAAAGACACTTGTATATCGATCCAGAATTTGTTGTAGATCCAAAGGAGTAGTGGAGACCACTGATGGTTGCATTTGAATGGAATGGAGCTGAGCGATGACACCATGTGAATTCTTCTTGAGGAGATTTTCCATGCAATGTGAACTGATGATGCTGAGAGAACCTGGTTGTAATCCTGTCAATGTGTGTTTTTGTCCTTTGAGGGAAAACTGCATCCAAAGTTCAGCAAAATCCTATAAGATAGGGCCAAGTGTGCGTAGCCATTGAGCACCCAAAACCACATCACATCCGCTTAAGGTCAAGGCAAACATGTCAGAGCGCAAGGTATAATCTCCCATAGAGATACACACATTTCAACACTTCCCTTTACAAGGTAAGGTGCCCCCATTGGCAACCATGACTTCAAAGTTGGAGCAAGGATGGATAAAACAATCAGCTTGTTTGGAGATCCGAGGGTCAATGAAATTATGAGTGCTACCAGAATCAATGAGTATTGTAAGAGGAAGCTTCTTGAATTAACCCCTGACCCGCATTGTTTGGGGGGTGGTGATTCCAGCTAAAGCATGGAGAGATATCTCTGGCTGGTCATCCTGAGACGGAGGGTCAATGGGCGGTTCCTGAATGTCGACCGGAGCATCCAGTGTTTCTGTATCTTCATCACCAATTTCAGAGGCAGGCAAAGAATTCACATCCAAGAGATAGAGCTTTTGTTGAACACATCTATGTCCTCGAGTGAATTTCTCATCACAATTTTAGCAAATCCCCTTTTCTTTGCATGCTTGCATCTCTGTTTCAGACAAACGCTTGATAGGAGTTGGTCGAGGAGCCTGCGGTATAGGTGGTCGTTGAGAACCCATATTTCGGAAGGGAACAAAAGTGGGCTTGGAGCGTTGTTGGGCTGCAATCTTGTCTTCTGCCAACTTAGCCAACCCTAGGGCTTCCATCATTGTGTTGGGACAGAACATTTTGACCTCAGAGCGGATGGCATCCTTTAGACCACTGATAAAACAACTCTGGTAAAAGTCATCAGACAATCCTTCAGTATGGTTGGCTAGTTTCTCAAATTCGGTTTGATACTTTTTCACAGTGCCAATTTGGCGAAATTTAGTGAGGGCTCCTGTGAAGTCATCAAAAGCACTAGGACCAAATCGTTGCAAAAGGAGCTGGCAAAAGTCTGGCCATTTTGGCTCTTCATGAGCCTTGATGTACCAACGGTACCATTGAAGAGCTTACTGTTCCAAATGAAAGGATGTCAGCAGAACTTTGTTGACATCAAAAGTATTATGCAGACTGAAATACTGTTCTGCATGATAGATCCATCCAGTTGGATCGATACCATGGAAGAAGAGAACCCATTGTCTGATGAAGATTCGGACTGCTGTTTGTTGTTCATAGCTGAATGTTCAAGATGGAGGCCGAGAAATTTTTCATCCAGATCCTGGAGTTTGGCTTGGATGGCTGCAAGTGCGTCTTCCATGGTTTTTGCTCCTGCACGGGTGACAACCATAACTAGGAGTTTTTTTTTTTTTTTTGGTTGATTGGGTAGCAAAACAAAAACAAAAACTGCTTCAGTAAAGGAAAATCTAGACTTGGGAAAAAATCTGAAGGGTAATTGGGGTTTGACTAGGTTTTGGACACTGTTGAATAGACAGGGAAGCAAAAATGAGGATTTCAAAAGCGGGGTGAAAGAATGGGAAAATTTGGCAGAGGGGAACAAGGAAGGGGAATTGGGGATAGGGTCCTCAGGAATGAAATATGTAGAATGGAATGACAGGGGTTCCCCGAAAAATTTCAAGGGAAACAAAGTGAAAACAAGGGAGATATGGAACGTCTTGCAGAATGGATTTGAACAGCTGGATCTGAAACGACACAGCAGTGATCGACAACAGTTCAACTGAAAATAGATATGGACCCCAGGTATGTGCGGCTTCCTAACAGTTCAGGGGTTTCACTCGGCCACCAATGCTATCTGACGACTTGCGTATTGGGGCAGTACCCCTCACGCCACGGCTCAGGTAAAACTGATAACCGCTTTGCCACAAATGATAGCTCTTGGTTTACCTCACGGGTGGGAACTAGTCAATGAGGTAGGGGTCATTGCCCTTTTTGCTGGCAGGTCCTCTCAATGGGCCATCTACTTCGGGGTTCCTGTGGTAATCCTCACAATGATTTTTAGGGATTATGCCCAAGTACTTCCCACAGTTAAGCGGATAGGGATTATTCCCAAATCCGAACCTGCAACAGATGTGAAAAAAAATTTGGCAGAAATTTCACCCAGGGAGCCCAAGAAAGTGCTTTGATACTAGATGTTATGCACCTGCAACAATTAATTAATAAGAATATGCGAAATAGGAGAAATGACAGAACTCAGAATCACTTTTGTATTGATCATAGGCCACTTCGAGGGGGCAACCTCCTTTGAGCAAGCTCAATACAAATAACTTCACTGTGCCTTCATAGGTCTCAACACACACTTATATACTAAGTCTAGGCGCCAATACTATGGGTCAAAACCATGGGCCACTACAAACTATGCATCAACAATACTACAGACGACTTACAAAGCATATGCGCCAACAACAATAACATAAACTATTGATCAACAAATACTACGGGACAACTTACAAAGCATATGCGTCAAACAACAATATACTAACAAAGTAAAGACATGGGTTCCTAACAACTTGACCTCACTACAAAGATGGATTTATTGGGATTCAACCGGATCTTGTAGCGTATACATCGTTCAAGAATCCAACGAAG
Source organism: Larix kaempferi (assembly GCA_027924585.1). Classification (NCBI taxonomy): domain Eukaryota; kingdom Viridiplantae; phylum Streptophyta; class Pinopsida; order Pinales; family Pinaceae; genus Larix; species Larix kaempferi. The sequence goes on from BSBM01001229.1 coordinate 3,179,805, forward strand.
GTGCTTGGGGTGGTCCATTCTCTTACGAGAATGGCCGGAAAGATCATCCAAGAAAACCTCCTTTATACTTTTAAGGTCGTGAAAGGCATAGGTCATGGAACGCTGAAACATAGCTCCGATGTTTTTAAGGCCAAAGGGCATTTTTCGATATGAAAACGTACCCCAAGGACAAATGAACGCAGTCTTATGTTGGTCCTCGGGTTTGATTTGAATCTGGTTATACCCTGAAAAGCCATTCATGAACGAAAAAATCTCACTTCCCCCACATGCATCCAAGATCTGATCAATGAATGGAGTGGAAAAATTGTCTTTCGGACATGCACGATTCAGATCTCTAAAATCAGTGCATACACGGATCATTCCCTGCTTCTTATCGACGGGAACGGGGTTTGAAACCCATTCGGTAAGGGGAATAGGGTAGATAAAACCAACTTTGAGAAGTTTCTCCACCTCTGCCTTAATAGCGGCTGCCTTCCTAGGGTTCATAGCTCGAAGACGTTGCCAAACCGGTTTAGCAAGAGGATATGTTCTAATCTCATGTTCAACAATACTAGGGTTGTTACAACGTAATATTCCACCCTGTGAGCATCAGCATTCTTTGGCCTGTAGGATCCATTTCACTGACTTAGATCCACTTATATCCGTCAGAGATACTATTTTTCCCTATTTTTATTCCTACCCGCATGTTGCTTCATTGTAGCATGCGTACCCGTGAGTTGCATCACTATAGCCCGCGGGTAACAAGTAAAATGGTAAAAGTCACTAATTTATTACTTTTTACTCCCAAAAAGCGGTCATTGGGTGACCTTTGGCTCTCCATCTACCCGAGTAACGCCTTGATGTGTCCTTTCACCTACCTTTGAGAGGACTATATATTGAGCACATATGGCTTATGGACGGGAGGAGAAGATAATAGCAAGAGAACTCTAGTGGATTTTTGCCCTATCTTGAGTCTACACTCATTGATCCTTGTAGTTGTGAACCTTTTATGTTCACCTTCTAGACTCCTATCTAGTTTGAGTTTTCTATTCATGGAGGATTGAAGTGGTGGAGGCACAAGTGGATTGATCCAGATCTTGGTTCAGATTGGTTGCCGGCAAGAGGTCGTATCACCTCGTACCAGCTTTGAGTAGTTTCTCCACCTCTTCCTTAATAGCAACTTCCTTCCTAGGGTTCACATCATGTAAGCATTGTCGAATCAGTTTAGCATCAAGATACGTTCTAATCTCGTGTTCAACAATGTGGGGGTCTATTCCTAGCATCTCCTCGTATGACCAGGCGAAAGCTTCCCGGAGTTCTATAAACAAGTTAGTGTAAATAGCGATCTCCTCAGGATCACAATCGGCACCAATGTAAATGTTCTCCATCTTTCCGGGAGTGCAAGAGATGTTGATCGAAGTGGTTGGGGAAATATTGGCCATATTCCCCTCATGCGACTCCAAAAGAGCCATAGGGTGACCAACCATCTCTGCTAGAGTCATCCTAAACTTCTCTTGCTCAACGAGCTCGAAGTTGGGAAGGAAATAAGAGCGATGGTGCATATCTTCCTAAGGCCTCTCACTACCACACATGGCCTCCATAATAGCTTCATCGGAAGGCAAAGTATCATCGAGGCAATCATGGGAACAAGACAAGTTGGCTGCCCAAACTGGCAGCGTAATGGGATCTTCCTCAACTATCTGGGAAGAGGAGAGATCCAGATCTGCAGTGGTTTGTTGGATATGATCGTAAGCGAGCTCCGCTACAGATAAAGGCATAGACATCCCGACATGTGCAATGTCTCCAGACGTGGAACTCATGGATGGTAAAGTCCACGGATCATCTAAATAGGAGGTCCAGAATAACATATTATTCAAAGGAGGAGACGCATTGTCGGTAATGGTTCCAATAAAATTCACAGGTGCAGAAATATTATAAGTTCCCATCAATGAGGGGTACATTCCAACACCTATGTTCCCAGTTGCCGGCTGAGAATTAGAAACTTGCGGGACTACAGATCTCGTTGATGCTGCGGAAGGAGTGCCAACAAAATCCAGCTGATCGATCATCACAATCTTTCCTTCATGGGGAAAGCAGATAACTCTAAATACAGTAGACGCGACAGCCTTCATAGCGTACATCCAATTTCGACCCAGTAAAAGGTTGTAGTCAATGGGCGCATCAACCACTTCGACTTCAATAGGCACAGAATTACCTCCCAAGGAGACAACAAGGGAAGGGATAATTCCATGTGGCGTAAAAGATATACCATCGAATGCAGTGAGTGTAGTTCTAGACACAAGTAGAGGAGGAGAGTCAAGAGCTTTCCAACAAGTTAATGACATTACTGATGCAGAAGCACCTTCATCAACCATAGTATGTTTGATGAAGCTCTGAAGGCAAACCACCTGGATTTGAAAAGCCACATGGTAAGGTAAGCGAGGCTAGACATCAGTAGTATCAAACTTGATAACACTAGGATTTCCCCCATCCTGAACTCCTAACACACTCAAAAGGGCATGCTTCTGAGAAGGACAGGCTTGCAAAACTTCAAGAACCGACATGGCACACGGGTTTTGGCCCAAATCTTCTACGATGGAGTAGTTCTGGGCGGCTAGAGCATTGGGATTATGTGTAGAGCGCTTGAGAACACCTTTTGGTATCCGTGGAATAGTGGAGGGCTTCTCGATATGCAAGAAATTGTCAGGAGGAGGGGGAGGCTCACTCCCCAAATTAGGTTGTGGTGCACCATAATCACGGTGACGAGTAGCAACACAAACCTCCGACTGAACCATATTCACACATCCATAACCACTATTATTGGAGGAAGACGTTGTCATTTCATTAGTACCATAACCAGTGGTGGGAGCATGCGAAGCCATGTTTTGATGATGAGGAAGGGGATCCTTCAACACAGCTAGGCTTTGTGCCAAATGCTTCGATGCTTCTTCAATTTGAGGACATAAATGAGTAAGATGATCCTCCCCACAAAGCTTGCAAGGGAATTTCACCTTAAGCCTAGGTTTACGATCCTCGCCAGCATTACCGCCTTCCCGAGGAGGGTTGGCATTCTCTTTACGAGGAGTATTACGATTGCTATTGTTATTACTTCCATTGTTTCCTCCCCTACGATTATTTCTCCCCTTTTTCTTACCACCAGGTTGCTGGTTACCCGACGGTTTCGTTGATTGCACATTGTGTACATCAGATGATGGAGTGGAAGTGGACATGGTGTGAACCTGTCCAGGAGTAGACTGGTTTAGCGACAAATTTTGCATTTGATTAGCTACCAAGTCTATAGGGTGAGTGCATGTGGACCCCACAATGCCATCAGCATGTGGTCTAGGAACTGACGTGGGCTCATGTCTTGTTCTCAGTGCATCAGGAATAATGTCATACAAAATGCCTTACTGAGAATAAAGTAGATCTAACTGCTGGAATTTCAAGATAGCTTGTTCCTCAGTCACAATGCCAGACATCGAAACATACTTAGCAATGTATGGGAGTAGAGACTTGAGGAACCATTCCATCAGGAACTCTGGAGGAATGTTGGCTTTCACTAATCTCTTCCGCCGACGCCACTCTTGAACGTGGTCAGAAATATGTGTGGCCTTATTCTGATGGAAGGTGGACAACAACTCAGTACCAGTATCATAACGAACCAGCAACTAGAAATGGTCTAAGAAAACTAAAGCAATCTCATTGAATCCCCTATAGGTGTTCCCAGGAAACTCGACATACCACTTCACGGCTGCCCCCGTGAGGGTGCGTTGAAATAGTCGTAATCTAATGGAATCATGACTCAAAGAGTTGGAGGAACACCAAAGGTGAAACGTTGTGACATGATCGCCCGGATCCTCACCGCCTTTCCCTTCAAACTTTGGAATGTCTGAAGGAAGCTTGGTAGGAACCGGGGGCCAACTAGGGTCGTGACACACCGGATCATTCGTGAGCTTCGAAAGATCTGGGAGATTAAAGCGTGCAAGGAACTGGAGCTGTGGCTGGAAAGCGGGATTATAAGCTCCCATAAAAGGTTGGTTAAACGAAACTGTGTTATAAGATGGACCAAAAGCTTGACCATGAGGATTAAACTGTTGATGATAAGGACTTGACGGACCATAAGCTTTCCCATGGCCATAGGATTGATAACCTCCTCCTTCCTGACCCATTTGAGAGTAAGCAAGTATATGCGTGTTTTGGGTACCATATTGGGGTGGTGGGTTGTACTGGTGGCCAGCACCGACTGTGTTGTAGTAAGGGTTGCTACCATGAGTATGGGGCATATATGTACTATTAATAGCGGGAACCGTATTGTAATGACCATAATGGTATGGTATGTTCCCACCCCCAGCATTAGGATTAGCTTGATCAGTCGTGTGCTGACCATAAGTATGAGAAGTATTCCCGACCCCAACATTGGTGTGACTAGTAGCAGGGATGGTGGAGTGATGTCCATGTGGATAGGAGATATTCCCACCCCCTACATTAGCATTACTAGTGGCAGCAGTGGATGCAAAAGTATGCGGTATGTGTCCACCCCTGTTGTTTGGAGGAACATTATCATCCGTAAAAGTAGTCTTGGGTTGACGAGTAGCGGCACATGTATTAGGTGTTGGATGGCGAGTTGAGTTCCGAACAACATTCCTATTAGGTTGGGAAATCCAAGGAGGTGGTCGTCTTCCAACATTAGCATGGTTAGGAGGAACATGACCAGTCCCCATACTATGTGTGTGAGTGGAAAACGTAGTGCCCCCAGTGGGTATAGTATGGATAACACCATGACTGGTGCTAGCATGACTACCAAACATAATGGAAGGTTCGACAGTACTATGACTAGGCATACCAAAAGAGAGTGCAGTGGGGTTGATCATAGGACCAGTGTCGTCATGTAACTCAGGCATTCCGTGTCTATAACTACGTGGGAACGAAGGAACTAAGGATCACCTTGTTCTTTGTCCTCGGGTAAGTTGGGAATTCTGTAAAGATAAGTATCCAGATTCGAAGGATCAAATGGATCTTGTTCAAGCGGATTACGCCAAATAGAACCAGGTTGAATCTCAGGTGGATCACCTCCCCACGCCTCATGAGGGGTATGGGGATCGGAAGTGTGCTCAACTTCACTCGATGGAACTAAAGGGTTTTCCTCAGTATCGAAATGATGGACGAGAATATGAGTATTTCTATTAATTAACAAGAAGAAGTACAAAGTGATATGACCTCTTGCCAGCAACCAATCTGAACCAAGATCTGGATCAATCCACTTGTCCCTCCACCACTTCAATCCTCCATGAATGGAAAACTCAAACTAGATAGGAGTTTGGAATGTGAACATAAAGGGTTCACAACTACAAGGATCAATGAGTGTAGACTCAAGATAGGGCAAAAATCCACCAGAGTTCTCTTGCTATTCTCTTCTCCTCCCGTCCATAAGCCATATGTGCTCAATATATAGTCCTCTCAAAGGTAGGTGAAAGGACACATCGAGGCATTACTCAGGTATATGGAGAGCCAAAGGTCACCCAATGACTGCTTTTTGGGAGTAAAAAGTAATAAATTAGTGATTTTTACCATTTTACTTGATACCCGCAGGCTATAGTGATACAACTCACGGGTACGCATGCTACAATGATGCAACATGCGAGTAGGAATAAAAATTGTGCAAAATAGTATCTCTGAAGGATATAAGTGGATCTAATTCGGTGAAATGGATCCTATAGGCCAAAGAATGCTGATGCTCACAGGGTGGAGGATTATGTTGTAACAAGGGTCTATTCCTAGCATCTCCTCGTATGACCAAGCGAAAGTTTCCTGAAGTTCAGTAAACAATTCAGTGTAAATGGCAACCTCCTCAGAAGAGCAATCGTCACCGATGTAAATGTTCTCAACCTTTCCGGGAGTGCGAGAGATGTTGATCGATTGAGTCGGGGAAATATTAGCCATGTCCCCCTCCGCATAAATCTCATGTGAGCCCAAAAGAGCCATAGGTGACCAACCATCTCTGCAAGAGTCATCCTAAACTCTTCTTGCTCGGTGAGATTGAGGTTGGGAAGGAAATAAGAGTGATGATGCATATCCTCCCAAGGTCTCTCACTACCACACATGGCCTCGATAATAGTTTCATCCAAAGGTAAAGTACTATCAAGGAAATCATTCGAGCAAGATGAGTCGACTGCCCAAACTGGAAATGTAATGGGATCTTCCTCAACTGTTCGCGAAGAGAAGAGATTTGGCTCTACAATGGCTTGTTGAATATCCTGATAAGCAAGCTCAACAACAGATAGTGGCATAGACATCCCGATGTACGCAATGTCTCCAGACGTAGAACTTGTGGACAGTAAAGTCCATGGATCATCAAAATATCAAGTCCGGAATGGTACATTATGCAAAGGAGGAGGTGCATCATCGGAAATGGTTCCAATAAAATTCACGAGTGTAAGGAAATCATAAGATCCCATCAATGAAGGGTACATACCAGAACCCATGTTCCTAGTTGCTGGTTGAGAATCTGTAACCTGTGGGACTACTAATACTGTGGATGCTGTGGGAGGAGGATTAACGAAATCCAGCTGATCAATGGTCACAATTCTGCCTTCATGTGGAAAGCAAATGATCCTAAATATAGTAGACGCGATAGCTTTCATAGCGTACATCCAATTCTGACACAGTAAAAGGTTTTAGTCGATGGGCACATCAACCACTTCGACTTCAATAGGCACAAGTTTACCTCCCAAGCGGACAACAAGGGAAGGGATAATCCCATGTGGCTTAAATGACCGACTGTCAAATGCAGTGAGCATGGTCCTAGACATGAGTAGAGGAGGAGAGGCAAGAGATTTCCAAAAAGCTAACGACATTACTGACACAGAAGCACCTTCATCAACCACCATTCTCTTGACAAAATTCTAAAGTCAATCCACATGGATTTGAAAAGCCACATGGTAAGGTAAGCGAGGTTGAACATCAGTATTGTCAAACTTGATAACGTTGGGATTCCCCCCATCCTGAACTCCTAATGCACTCAAAAGGGCATGCCTTTGAGAAGGACACGCCTGTAAAACTTCAAGAGCCGACAAGGCATATGGATTTTGGCCCAAATCTTCTACAATGGAGTAGTTATGGGCGGCTCAGGCATTGGGATTATGCGTAGAGCCCTTAAGAACACCTTTCGGTATCCGCGGCATAATAGAGGGCTTCTCGATATGCAAGGAATTATCAGGAGGAGGGGGAGGCTCACTCCCCATATTAGGTTGTGGTGCACAATAATCACATTGACGAGTAGCAACACTAACCTCCGATTGAACCATATTCATGCATCCATAACCACTAGTATTGGAAGAAGATGTGGTAGTCTCGCTAGGTCCATAACCAGTAGCGGGAGCATGCGAAGCCATGTTTTGATGATGAGGAAAGGGATCCTTCAACACAGCTGGGCTCTGTGCAATATGCTTCAATGCTTCTTCAATTCGAGGAGACAAGTGAGTAAGATGATCTTCCCCACAAAGCTTACAAGGAAATTTCACCTTACGCCTAGATTTATGGTCCTCATCAGCATTTCCTCCTTCCCGAGGAGGGCTGGCATTATCCTTACGAGGGTTATTGAAATTGCTATTATTGTTCCCATTGTTTCCACCCTTACGGTTATTTCTCCCCTTCTTCTTACCACTAGGCTGTTGGTTACCCAATGGGTTTTTCGTTTGCACAGTGTGTACATCGGACGATGGGGTGGAAGTGGACAAGGTGTGAACCTATCCGGGAGTAGAATGGTTGAGCGACAAATTTTGCATTTGATTATCCACCAAATCTACAAGGTGAGTACTTGCGGATCCCACAATGCCATCGGCATGCGGTCCAGGAACTGTCTTGGGCTCATGTCGTGTTCGCGGTGCGTCAGGAATAATGTCATATAAAATACCAGACTAAGAATATAATAAATCTAACTGCGGGACTTTTAAGATGGCTTGTTCCTCAGTAAAAATACCAGACATCAAAACATCCTTGGAAATATATGGGAGTAGAGACTTGAGGAACCATTCCAACAGAAACTCTGGAGGAATGTTGGCTTTCACTAACCTCTTCCATTGACACCACACTTGAACGTGGTCAGAAATATGTGTGGCCTTATTCTGACGAAAGGTAGACAAAAGTTCAGTACCAGTATCGTAACAAACCGGCAACTAGAAATGATCCAAGAAAACCAAAGCGATCTCATTGAATCCCTTATAAGTGTTCCCAGGCAACTCAACATACCACTTCGCAGTTTCCCCCATGAGGGTGCATTGAAATAGTCGCAATCGAACGGAATCGTGATTCAATGAGTTGGAAGAACGACAAAGGTGAAACATTGTGACATGATAACCCAGATCCTCACCACCTTTCCCCTCAAACTTAGGAATGTCCGAAGGAAGCTTGGTAGGAACTGGAGGCCAACTAGGGTCGTGACACACCGGATCATTCGTGAGCTTCGAAAGATCCATAAGATTCAAACGTGCAAGGAACGGGAGCTGCGGCTGGAAAGCTTGATTATAAGCTCCCATAAAAGGTTGATTGTAAGAACCTAAAGGATAAGAAGGACCAAATGCTTGACCATGAGCATTAAACTGCTGATTATATGGACCTGTTTGACCATAAGCATGACCATGGCCATAAGGTTGATAACCTCCTACGACCTGACCCGTGTGAGAGTAAGTAGGTATATATGTGTTTTGAGCAGCATATTGAGGTGGGTTGTACTAGTGGCCAGCACCGACTGTATTGTAGTAAGGGTTTCCACCATAAGCATGGGGCATATACGTACTATTCGTAGCGGGAACCATGTTGTAATGACCATGATGGTAAGTTATGTTCCCACCCCTAGCGTAAGCATTAAGATTAGCATGAGCATTCGTGTGGTGACCATAAGTATGAGATGTATTCCCAACCCCAATATTGGTGTTACTAGTAGCAGGAATGGTGGCATTGTGACCATGAGGATAAGGTATATTCCCACCTCCTACATTAGCATTACTAGTAGCAGCAGTGGACGTAAAAGTATGCAGTATATGTCCACCCCTTTGGTTGGGAGGAGCATTAACATTTGCAAAAGTGGTCGTAGGTTGACGGGTAGCGACATGTGTATTAGGTGGTGGATGGCGAGTCGGGTTGTGAACAATATTCCTATTAGGTTGGGTAGTCCTAGGAGGTGGCCATCTTCCAACATATTCATTGTTAGGAGGAATATGACCGGTCCCCATACTATGTGTGTGAGTGGACAACATGGTGCCCCCGATGAGGGTATTGCCCCTAGTGGGTGCAGTGTTGATAACACCATGACTAGGGCCAGCATGACTACCAAAAGCAGTGGAAGGATCAACTGTGTTGTAATTAGGCATACCAAAAGAGAACGCGGTAGGGTTGATCGTAGGACCTCTGTCATCATGTAACTCTGGCATCCCGTATAAATAATTATTTGGAAACTAAGGATAGAACGGGTCGTCCTTGGGTGGATCTGGACCAAACAAACTAGGTTGAGTCTCGGGTGGATCCAGACCAAACAAACTAGGCTGAGTCTTAGGTGGATCACCCCCCCACGCCTCACGAGGAGTAGGGGTCTCTGAAGTGTGCTCAACTCTACCAGATGGAGTCATAGGGATTTCTCCCGTGTCAGAGTGTGTAGTAGCCATGATGTCTAGGACGTATGTCTCGTAAGAATCTGAAGACTCGGAGGGATCCCGCTGGCATCCCCTACAAACACGGCGTGAAATCTCAGCTGATTTTAAACCAGCCAACCGACAAGATCGACGGAGAGTAGGAATTCGTGCCACAATATCTCTGGAGAGAATATAAAATCATGTCTCCTAATGGCCAACTATTGATAAAAAACAGTAAATCAAAAGCACACACCTAGAGAAACTACAGCCAAGAGCAGACAAACAAAGTGGCTAAATGAGCTCCCGACACTAGAGCCAGTATGTCTCGCCTAGGAGAGGCTTGAGACTCCCAAACTGTAGCTGGAGGTAACATAATTATTTATAGAGATTCCCAGGCTTCACTGCGTGCAAAGGGTTGTAACCCTCGGCAACAAACAACTGTGTTTTCCAGCCCCTATCTGACTCAGGACACAAACAGTATAACCACTACAAGTACCCTGTGCGATACCTAGGTAAGGAAACTATGGTCACCGCAGTATAACCAATTCTCAGGGGGACAGTCATAGGTGGGATCCATAGTATGGGTAGGGTAGCTAAGCCTAAAACTCAAGAGGTTCAAATCCCCCAAGAGTCCCCAGATATGAACAAACCCTGGAAATATCTCCCATATTCAGTCGGTATTGGAGGGATATCTCTGCAACCAACCTATCGTGACCTCGTGCTTAACTCTGGTCTGAGTAGAGCTTCCTGAGAACACCGATGTATACCATGGATTTCACCACTCCCTGGTTAGACACATAATGTTTTGTCTAGTAGTCTTGGATGGTTTACTCACAATTATCTATTCCAAGACTCTAAATCTATGCTAGTTGGTGTACCCTATCAAAAAAATTGTGCTAATCAATTTTAGATTAAGCGTTAATTTTAATGGTTGTGGTAACTCAAAGGATATGGTCGTGAAACTAGTGATGTATATGACTCAATAGTATGCAAAATCATCAAACTCTAGACTCATCTATCTGATAAAAACAATGCCATTAACATGCAAAATCAATCCAACAGTTTCGAAATAAAAATGCAACTCTTTTATATTTTCAATGCACAAGCAGAACCTAAATGAAAGCAACAAGCACTCAATGCAAAATGTAGTACATGAAAGTAAATTTTTTTTTTGTATTTTCACTTATAAGCAAAAGGAAAATGCAAAATATTTTTTTGTATTTTTCAATATAATGAAATGAAAAATGCAAGCAAAATCTCACTATTCAGTTATAGAAATGCAAAGGAAATCACTCAGACAACCTAGCAGATCCTAAACAGTAAGACTCAGCCAATGGAATGAGCTTAAAAATTAAAAATGGGTAAAAACCAATGAGGCTCAAAACCAAGAGAAAAGAGGAGTTATGGTCACAAACAAGGCTTGGAACAGTAAGGAACAGGGCCAAAGAAGACTCAGGAACACTCAGAATCAACCCAGAAACAACCAAAGGCCATAAACAAATCACCCCTTGAGTTGTATGCTACTGTCGAAGGAATACCTGCGGGTACCTGCGGGCTATAGTGAAAACAGATGCGGGTAGACACGGGCAGAGCTAAGCTCACCCGTGGGTAGGGAAAAACAAATGAGTAGAAAAAGAGTCCAATGGCTCAAAAAAGGGTGTTTTCTATAGATTATCCTAACGGCCAATCAATAACACAGAAACTCGACACACAACAACTCTAAATAAGGACTAATGCTCAAGAATCCCCAAAAATGGATGTTCTCCCCAGCAGAGTCGCCATTTCTGTGTTGGAGAAAACTTCCTATGGCTTGGCGTGGACCACAACAAATAGCTGACTACCAGAAATTAACTCAATTCTCAATGCTATGCTATATAAACAACAATGCTAAGATAATGAAGAATATAACCAACCTCGATCCAAACGTTTGATGTAGATCCCCATTGGAGCTTTCAATTGGTGCACTTGAACCTGCAAATTATTCTTGACAGTCAATATACAACAAGCACATATAATATATAAACGACATTAACATCATCAATAGAAATGGTCCATGATATTATAAGTAAATGAAACCCAATGTAATATAAACAACAATCACAACATTAATGGATGAGAATATGAGTATTTCTATTAATAAATAACAAGAAGTACAATGTGATACGACCTCTTGTCAGCAACCAATCTGAACCAAGATCTGTGTCTCTCCACTTGTGCCTCCACCACTTCAATCCTCCATGGAATGGAAAACTCAAACTATGATAGGAGTTTGGAAGGTGAACATAAAGGGTTCACAACTACAAGGATCAATGAGTGTAGACTCAAGATAGGGTAAAAATCTACTAGAGTTCTCATGCCCTCCTTTCTCCTCCTGTCCATAAGCCATATGTGTTGAATATATAGTCCTCTCAAAGGTAAGTGAAAAGACACATCGAAGCGTTTCGGGGAAAATGGAGGGCCAAATGTCACCCTATGACCACTTTTTGGGAGTAAAAAATAATTAACTAGTGATTTTTACCATTTTACATGCTACCTGCAGGCTATAGTGATGCAACTCGTAGGTACGCCCACTATAGTGATGCAACTAGCGTACAGGGGAAAAAAGTAGGAAAAATAGTGTGTCTGAAGGATATAAAGTAGATCTGAGTCCGTAAAATGGATCTTGCAAGCCAAAGAGTGTTGATGCTCACAATGTGGAAGATTACGTTGTAACAAAATCTCTACTTCTCGTGAGCTTGTTGATGTGCAATATGATGACCTACTGATTTTTTTGAAGAAAAAGACAGATTTGGAAGGTAATGCATTCGCTCCTCCTCATCATATGCTTTCTTTGATCTTCTACTTGGTTATTGGCACATGCTTTCAGAACTTCACTGAAGATAGAAGACAGTACCATTCACTTGGATTCAAGTCTCAAGCATATCCTTATGATTTTGGTTTTGATCTCACCACTATTGGTTCAAAGAAGTTCATGAAAAACCACTCCCAAAATTTTGGATCTGATTTGAAATTCAAGACATCACCATTATATGGTTCACTTGGTTCTTGTCTCACCCCTGTTGGTTCAAAGGAGATATCGAAGAACTACATACACTTTCATGGAGTTGATGCACATGTTGATGTGCAAGATGGTGATCTACTGGGTATTTTGAAGAAAACAGTTTTGCAAGGTAATGCATTTGCTCTCCTTCATCATATGCTTTCTTTGGATTCCTGTTTGGTCATTGGCACATGTTTTCAGAGTTTCACTGAGGATTGAAGACTCTATCATTCACTTGGGTTCATGACTCATGCACTTTTTTGGGATTTTGGTTTTGATTTCACCCTTGTTGGTTCAAAGGAGATCATGAGAAACCATCCTCCAAGTCTTGGATCTGATTTGCTTGCATCCATTATTGGAGATCTCAAGCACATGTTTTTACAACATGATATATTTCTTCCCAAGAGGAAGATAACTCTTTTTTATAGAATGCTAGATCGAGATCCACAAGAACCTGAAGATTTAGCACATATTGGTTCATGGGCCACCACCATTGTTGCATGCACCAGTGATCTTGTTGAAGATTCACCATCATCATGTCATAGTTTCTTTGGTGATAATCACACCTATGTCAGTTCAAAGGAGATATCAAAGAACTATCTGCACATTCATGGTTCTGATTCTACCTCACTTGGTTCGAATCACATGCTTCATGATGATCTTCATATTATGTTTTTGTAGCATGATCCTCTTCTTCCCAAAAAGAAGATACCTCCTTCCTTGATTAATGATCAAGAGAGAGTTGCATCATCACATGAGATTTCAGATTCAGAGTTTGGATATGATGATGGGCCAGCTATAGATGCATCTTCATATGATATTTCAGATTCAGAATTTGAAGATGAAGATGGGAGAATGCTAGACCTAGATCCATAAGAACCTGAAGGTCTAGCAACTAATGATGAAGATGAGCGAATGAGAAATCCAGATCCACAAGAACCTGAAGATCTCTCACCTGATACTCCTCCTCTTCCTAGATGGGCATCTACTACACTCCGATCTACTGGTGATTTGGTTGGTGATCCATATGATCACAGAAGAACTAGATCATATTTTCAGCATGGAAGGTTTCATCCTTCTAATCCATTGCAGATCGATCGATACTTCTTCGAAAAAGGACACTTGCCTCCTTTAGGGGTAAGTCATTTGCTACTTTAGCACCTTTAGTCTATTTTGAGGGAGGGATTTCTTCCCACTGGGTTTTCCCTCTTTCCTCACTTATTTATTTCAGATTGATTGTACGGGGTGACCTTTGGTCTCAGTAACCAAGGCCCTATCGTGCTGTTTTACAGGGTGACCTTTGGTATTAGTCACCAGGGCCCTATTCTTCAGTTATTTCCTCATAGTATAGCTTGCGAGGGGGTGTTGGAATATTCTCCCCATCATATTTCAGTTTGTATGCAACTGCATGCATCCAGGCATCATCATGGTGGTCTTCCCAGTACCTAGAGCTTGATTCTAGCTCTTCTTTTCTTGCATGCAAAATGACATGTTGTATGCATTTGCATGCCTTTGCATGCATCCAATCATCATCATGCTGGACCTCCCAGCTCCTAGAGCTTAGTTCTATCTCTCCACAGCCTGTCTACAACCCCCAGGGGGCCGCCCACCTACCAAAGGCGCCCTTCTCCAGTCTTTTGCATGACTAGTATGCCTTTCTCACCTACCACAACCAGCTAGGCTCCTTTCTCACCTACTAGTTAGTTATCACTCAGTCCTTCCTTGATTTAAGGCTATATTGACTCCCGCACTAACTATTTCACTCTGATGGACCTCCAGTGAGACTAGTCTTCCCATTCTGACTCCATTTAGCTCCTCATGCGCCCTCTATTAAGCCTCCTTCATTCAGTTAGTGCCTACCTCACTCAGTTAGACTCCTCATGCGCCCTCCACTAAGCCTCCTTCATTCAGTTAGTGCCTACCTCACTCAGTTAGACTCAATTGATTGACTGTTACCATTGATGACTGATACATTGACTGGATGATGACTCCACTATCATCCAAGCCACACTTTGAGTTAGGAATTCGAATGCCCTACTTGGCCTATTCGAATCCTATATTATGCACCTTATTGTTCTATTGTACTCATTCACTTACATTCTTATTCATTGTATAATACTGAGGTAATGTTCTATTCTACTGTGTTTATGAATGGTCATTGAGTGTCTCCATCTCTTCTTCTTGCAACATATTTGAGAGTTTGATTGTGAGTTGCTAGAGCTGCTAGATCCCTTGCATATTATTACAGAGTGAAATATTCACTCGATATAAATTGTATATATTGACTCTGGCCTACTTGATTATTATTTTAAGTTATTTTTTGTCATAAAAAAAAATTCAATAGAAAAAGCGAGAGGGGGGAGAGAGAGAGAATCCCAAGAGTCACTTGGGAGTTGAATGGTCATTTGGAAGGTTGCACTATTTTATATCGAGATAGATCTTGCACTCATTGTTGAGAGGGTCTATGCTTTTGCAATCTAAGTTATATTCTTATGTGAATAAAGAGACCATAGTTAGCCAAGTTCTTTATACTTTTGAGTTCTATGCTTTGTTGTCAACTGTTATCTCATCTCCTAACTCTCTTAGAGGTTGTGGGTTGCAACATTGCATCATATAGACTATTATCTTATTTCTTTTTTATTTCGCACCTACATTTTATATGTTAATGAGTTTGACATGTACTTCTTAGTGATGTGTAGGATATCCTCGATCCTCAAAGCAAGTTTTGGCCTTCATGCAATTGGTAGATCTGGTGGATTATTCTCTGTGTTTGTAATTCTCCCTTTTTTGATGTCCTATATTTTGACATGAAATGGTTATTCTCTTGGTGATTCATAGGCTATCCTCGATCCTTAGAGTGTCCCTAGAGGTTTGGTGTTGACGATAATTTGTGGACTATCCCCCATGCTCTCTGTATTTCTCATTTTGTTTCATGTTAAACTCAAATTCTTTACATGGCTCCTATGGGATGAGATTAGGTAGCATTTCATTTGCATCTTGCATTACATAGTATACACATTTCATTTATTTTAATAAAAATATGATAAATCAAACTATAACCAACATCTTTGAAGAACCAACAACAATCTATGTTGTAACAAGAGGGTTCGACTTTTTCAACAAAGGAAGGTCTAGTTGGGCCTTTTCATCACGTGAACTTATGATGTTAACTTGGACACCTTCTCATGTCAACAATTATAAGTATAATGATTGTTTTTCAAATGGATGTGTTTATGCAATGTTGAGAAGTACTTAGATGATATTACACTAAATCTAAGAAAACAATTTATCCTCCATTTTTTATGGTGATAATACCTCTGAAAATTATAATATTAAAAGCCATTAATTTCAATTGTCATTTAAACTAGAATTGCAATGTCTTGAAGAGAATCACTAGTTGATGGAAATCTTATTATGTTTTTGAAAACATATGTAGAAATGTTGAAATCTGGGGTTGGGATAAGAAAAGGATCATTTTACACAATTTAGTCATCTAAATTATTCTTACTACTATGATGTTGGGACCTGCAACATCTTATTGAGAAGTACGATAAAATTAAGCAAATCCAAAAATGTTTTACAACCTATCATTTTAAGATTAAATGCAAGGCTAATTACCCCTTGGATGTACTTTTGTGGAGTCTAAAGCTAAAAAAGATATTTAGAATATAAACATAAATTGTTCAAATTGAGCAAGGGTATGCTTCTTGTATAGCTTCTAGTGTGAATAATGGACACCACATGCTCAAAAGAGAGTCGGTTAGAGAATATAAAGAAGTGTTACAGCATAATTTTCCACCTTGTGAGCATCAGCATTGATTGGCCTTCAAGATCCATTTTATTGACTCAGATCTACATTTTATCCTCCAGGAACACACTTTTCCCTATTTTTGTTCCTTTACGCTAGCTGTTCCACTATAGCTAGCGTACACACAGGTTGTTCCACTATAGCTAGCATACACCAAGTTAAATGGTAAAAACTAATAGATAATTACTTTTACTCCCAAAAAGTGGTCTTAAGGTGACCTTTGGCCCTCCATATGCCCCAAAACGACTCGATTCGACCTTTTACTTACCTTTGGAAGGAGATATATTGAGCTCTTATGGTGTATGGAAGGGAGGAGAAAGAGAAAGCAAGATAACTCTAGTGGATTGTTTCCGTGACTTGAGTCTACACTCATTGATCCTTTTTGTTGTGAACTCCTTATGTTCACCTACCAAACTCCTTTCATAGTTTGAGTTTTCCATTGAATGGGGGATTGAAGTGGTGGAGGCACAAGTGGAGAGACCCAGTTCTTGGTTCAGATTGGTTGCTGGAAAGAGGTCGTATCATTATACTTCTTGTTATTAATTAATGGAAATACTCGTTTTCTTGTCCAATTCATGTTGTGAATGTTGTTTAAATTACATTGGGTTACATTTGCTTATGATATCACGAATTGGGTTATTGATTATGTTAATATCTTTCACATATTATATGCACTTGCTTGTATTTGGTGTTGAGGCCAATCTGTAGGTTCAAGTGTAGAGATTGAAAGCTCAACAGGGATCTACTTCGAACATCCAGTTGAAGGTTTGTTATTATTCTCCATATCTTAGCATTTTCATTATAATAACATTGCATTGGGAATTGATTTATTTTCTGGTAGTCGGTTGTCTGTTGTGGTCTACCCCGAGCCATAGGAAGTTTTCTCCGTAACAGAAATGGTGACTCCACTGGGGGTGGGAACATTCCCAACACTGGGGGTGGGCACATTCCCAACATTGGGGGTGGGAACATACCTTATACTGGGGGTGGACACATTCCCAACACTGGGAGTGGGTACATTCCCAACACTGGGGGTGGGCACATTCCCAACACTGGGGGTGGACACATACCCTATATTGGGGGTTGGCACATTCCTAACCCTGAGGGTGGGAACATTCCTAACACTGGGGGTGGGCACATTCCCAACACTGTGGGTGGAAACATACCCTACACTTATGGTCATTACTCGACTGCTCCTGCTACAACTAGCACATATATGCCCCATAATTATGGTGGTAATCCTTCTTATAATGCAGTGGGTTCTGGCCCTTACTATAAACCTCCTCACTATGGTGCTTATAACACATATATACCTTCGTACCCGTACACGGGTTAGGGTGGAGGCGGTTATGTTGATGTATATGTAACTTCAGAATGTATTTCATCTATGTATTTCATATATATTTATTGTACCTTTATTAGAGATGTGTTATTCCTCTATAAGGAAGTGTCGTCATGTGGATTGACAAGTGTCGCAAGTGTGTGTACTTTCTGATGGGTTATTAGACCACCATGTGTGGGATCAGCCCTGAAATATATATTATATTGTGGATGTACCTAGCTAGACAAGTCAGCCCCATAAGGTCACTAGGCAAACAGGTTAGTATAAATAGAGATAAGGAGATCTCTATTTAGATCATTCGGAAAGTCATCTCTCTCTCACTCAAAAAGTGGCGCACTAGTGAGGAGGAGGATCATCTGCTTCTGGGAGACTATCTCAAGTGTATTTTGGTTGTACTTTGGTTGAGCCATTTCTCTCTCTATCTTTGAGGAAGTTGTGGGGTTTTTCACCCTAGGGTTTTCCCCATGGAAACTCTGTGTCTCTTGTGTCTCATGCTTTTGATTCTTGTGATGCTTGTCATGCTTATTGTGATTGTTATGCATTGATATACTGTATGTGTTATTCTCTCAGTGAAGAACCTAGAGTATTGTGAATTAATGCTTGAAAATTTTACATGGTATCAGAGGTAACCTGAGAAGAAGACATTTTGCAGTGATGGAAACTTGAGTTTCTTGTTTATTGGGTTTCTCTCCACAAATTTTGGAAAAGCAGTATAGTAGATTGACTCTACTCATCAAGGAGAATCTATCTGTCCAATCAGAATTCAATTCTGAGCATTTTCAGATTTGGCCCTAAAAATTAGGGGTTCCACAAAAATAGGAATTTCTGAAATCGGAAGACATAGCTGGAAGCTCCTTGCAAAAATCGAATTTTAGAGCTTTGGATCGAGATTTTTGGCTGGGTAGATCTCCGGGAAACTCAAACCCTAATTCAGGGCTCTCCCTAATGAACCCGGGAGGACAAAAAGGAAAATTTGAAGGGTAAAGCTTTGCTGATCTCAAATTCTAAATACACCAGGCTGATCAGCTCATCAAGGCACATCTTTCTATCCTTTCAGAAAATTGAAATTCACATTTTGAATTTTTAAGGTTTTTTTCGACAAACCCTAATCCAGGACCAGATCCAGTTTTCAGCATTTCAAGTGGTAAGACCTAAAACCTTTCTATTTCCATTTGAAGTACTCTTTAAGATGTCTCACCACACCAAGCTTGAGGATAAGCTTGAAGGAGCTGATAACTTCCGAGCTTGGAAGTATAGGATTGGATTAATCCTGGAAGAGAATGAGTTGGACTCATATGTAAAAGAAGACATCCCTATCCCCGAGGATGAAGAGGCTAAGGTATTGCATAAGAAGAACTTGGTCAAGGAAAAGAGAATCATTGCTGATTCTATCAAAGACCATCTCATACCCCATGTGTCTTCTCTAAAGACACCCAAGGAGATGTTTGACTCATTGACCAAGCTATTTGAAGGGAAGAACATAAATCGGAAGATGACCCTACAGAACCAATTGAAAGGAGTAAAGTTTCAGAATGGAGAAACCATTCAATCTTATTTTTCAAGGGTCTCCCAGATCAAGGAACAACTAGAAGCAGTGGATGAAATGGTGGAGAATGGTGAAGTGGTGATGACCACTCTAAATGGCCTACCCAGGTCATGGGATTCCTTTATTCAAGGAATTTGTGCAAGGAAGAAGTTGATCTCCTTCAATAGATTGCGGGAAGAATGCTCTCAAGAAGAATCTAGGTTTGTGGCCTAAGAAGAAAAGATGGGAAATGAAGATCAAGCTCTCACAGCACATGCCAGGAAAGGAAAGTCCAAGAAGGAATCATCTCATAACAGGAGATTCTCACACCACCATTATCATAAAGATAAGAAAGATCTCAGATGCTTCAATTGCAATGAGAAGGGACACTTTGCTTCAGATTGTCCCAAGAAGAAGAAAGACAACAACAACAACTTCAATAAGAAGAAGAAGAATAACAAAAGAAGATATCATGCTCATGATGCCGAAGATGATGAACCCCCAAAGAAGAAGGCTAGGTTAGAAAGTGACAGTGATGATGACTCATCAAGTGAAGAAGAATATGTTCTAACTTCTGCTCTCACAGGTACTATCTCCCATGATTGTAATGATTGGTTGATTGATAGTGGGGCTTCCAAACACATGACTGGGTTTAAGGAATCTTTTGTGAATCTATCTGAACATGAATCACCCCATAAGGTGAAACTTGGGGATGATTATCAATACCCAATCAAAGGAAGTGGTGAAGCCTCCTACAACCTAGATTCCAGAAAATCTTTGAAGATGAAAGAAGTCCTTTATGTACCTGGGCTCAAGAAGAACTTACTCTCCATCTCTGCATTGGATGCAAAAGGTATGATGGTTGCATTTGTGGATGGCCAAGTCCTAATGTGGCCAAAGGGAAAGAACATAGATGATGCAGTAGTGATTGGAGAGCAAGAGGGAGGTTTGTATAAACTGAAGGGACAACCTGAACATGCCATGGTACATGAATCCATGGAGCCAAGTGAACTTTGGCATAGAAGACTTGCTCATATGCACTATAGGGCACTTCCAATTGCAAGCAAGGCTGTAGAGGGTCTTCCTGAAATCAAGACCAAACATGAAGGTGTTTGCAAAGGATGTGCAAAAGGTAAGAACATTAAGAAGGATTTCCCAAGCAGTGAAAGCAAGGCAAAAGACATCCTGGAAATCATCCACTCAGATGTATGTGGTCCTATGTCATCCAGTTCTCTGAGTGGGTATGTTTACTATGTCTCATTTATTGATGACTTCTCCAGGAAGACTTGGGTATACTTCTTGAAGAACAAAGATGAGGTGTTTGATAAATTCAAGGAATTCAAAACCTTGATGGAGAATCAAACTGACAAGAAGATCAAAACATTCAGATCTGACAATGGTGGAAAATTCACCTCAGGTGACTTCAAGAAGCTTTGTAGTGATTCAGGGATTAAGAGGGAGTTGACTGCTCCTTATAATCCTCAACAGAATGGAGTTGCAAAAAGAAAGAATAGAACAATCATGGAAGCATCAAGGGCAATGCTGCATGACAAGGATCTACCTAAGCATCTATGGGTAGAAGCAGCTAGAACAGCTGTATATGTGCAGAACAGAACACCCCACAAGATATTGGATAACAAGACACTAGAAGAGGTATTTTCTGGTAAGAAAACTAAAGTCATCCATCTCAGAATATTTGGTTGTCTAGTATACACTCATGTCCCAAAGGAAAAGAGGACTAAACTAGATCCTTCAGGAAAGAAGGGTATCTTTGTGGGTTACAGTGAAAGCTCAAAGGCTTACAGAATATACTTTCCAGGGTTCAAGAAGATTGATGTTAGCAGGGATGTAACATTTGATGAAAACTCAGCCTTCATCAAATCAAGGAAGGCACCTATCGAAGTTTATGAAGAACCTAAGGAAACTAGATTTCAAGACACTACCATGACTGAAGCAGTTCCAGAAGTTGTTCGTGAGTTTGAAGATCCCCAAGAACCTCTAGGTCCACCCCGTGAGGATAACTCTCACAAGACAAAACCTACATGGGCTAGAGAGCTCATTCAAGATGCAAAAAGATTTGGCATTCTAGAAGAACACGGAGCAAAGAAGAGAACCAAATCACATACCATCTATGTTGCTTTACTCTGTGACATTATGAACAAAGATCCTTCAAGTATATGTGGAGCAGCCACTTCGTTTCAAAATACATAAAGGGAAGTCATATGTGTGTAGATTGAAGAAAGCCTTGTATGGCTTGAAACAAGCTCCTAGAACTTGGTATGGTAGGATGGACAATTTCCTATCTAGTTTGGGATTTACCAAGAGTAAAGCGGATTCCAACCTTTACTACAAGGTTGATGAAGGGAATCCTGTGATTCTACTCCTATATGTAGATGACTTATTTGTAACAGGAGATGACAAATTGATTGCAGATACTAAGAGAAAGCTTGCTGCCGAGTTCCATATGAAAGATTTGGGAATGATGCATTATTTTCTAGGTATAGAGGTGTGGTAGAGTACAGGTGGTATCTTCCTTGGTCAAGGGAAGTACACAGTAGATATCCTAAAGAGATTCAGGATGGCGGATTGTAAGGCACTAGCCACACCTATGGCATCGAATCTGAAGCTTCTATGTGATGCTTCATCTAAGCCGGTTGATGTCTTTATGTATCATCAGATGATTGGGTCCTTGATGTACCTGATGAACACGAGACCAGATATTTGCTTTGCTATGAACACATTGAGCCAGTTCCTGACGGATCCGAGGAGTGTTCACCTGGTTGCTGTAAAGCATGTTCTGAGGTACCTGAAGGGTATAGTGGATTATGGGCTCAAGTATGAAGCGAATCAAAAGTTTAACCTGCAGGGTTATGTTGATTCAGATTGGGCTGGCAGTGCTGCAGATAGGAAGAGCACATCTGGGTGCTGCTTCAATATGGGATCAGGTGTGATCTCTTGGTTTAGAAGGAAACAGTCCTGTGTAGCACTGAGTACAGCTGAGGCAGAGTATCTTGCAACCTGTTCAGCTAGTTGTGAGGCAGTATGGCTATGGAAGCTACTGTCTGAATTATTTGATCTCCCGTTGGATGCTACTAGTATCTTCTGTGATAACCAGAGTTGTGTGAAGCTGTCCGAGAACCCAGTGTTTCATGATAGGTCGAAACACATAGAGATCAAATATCACTATATTAGGGATATGGTGCAGAGAGGAGCTGTGAAGCTCCTGTACGTTGCGACGGACGAGCAAATTGTAGATGTGTTGATGAAGCCACTAGCCAGGGTGAAGTTCGAGTGCTTCAGGGAGAGGCTTGGTGTTCTTTGGATTGATGACACTTCGAGGAAGAAGTGATGGACACATTTGCAGAGGCCATTACAAGCATGTTGGAAGGAGGATCCTTCGCATTGTTGTGGATGTAAGCACTAGATGATGAGCATCAGGACGATGCTCCAGTTACTACTCTGTATGTGCATCAGGATAACGCTAGATATGATCAGTTGGATCAGTTATATGTATATGTATGTATGCATCATGTTGGATGTTGGATATGATCAGTTGGATCATTTATGTATGTAAGCATCATGTTGGATGCTGGATATGATCGGTTGGATCATTTGTATGTATTTTGTATATGCATCATGTTGGATGCTTGGACCATGTATCTATATATGTATCAGGTGGATACATTGTATGATTAGGTAGATCATGTATGTTGATATGTATCATGTATGATCAGGTGGATCATGTATTTGTATTTGTATAAGGTGGATACATTGTAAGATCAGGTGGATCATGTATGATGATATGTATCAGGTAGATACTTGGTATGCATCAGGTAGATGCATGATATGATCAGGATGATCGTGGATGACGAGCTTCAGGATGTTGCTCTAGATGACATGCAGTAGGATGTTGCAGTAATGATGATCAAGATGATCATGTGTACATCAGGATGATGTATGGTGAGTATAAGGTTGATACTCTGTGGTCGTGGAACAGGTTGTGCAGATAAGCATATAGTTTGTGCCCTGGGAAATTTGCAGATAGTCTTTTGAGGTTTTTCCTACGGCATGTAATTTGTACCCTGGGATATCTGGAAAATGCTCTTTTGAGGTTTTGCTTGGGAGGACATATAATTTGTGCCCTGGGAGATCTGCAGATAGTCTTTCGAGGTTTTGCCTATGGCATGTAATTTGTGCCCTGGGATATCTGGCAGATGCTCTTTCAAGGTTTTGTCCTATGGCATGTAATTTGTGCCCTGGGAGATCCGATAGGTTGAGTCGTGTGCTCGTAATCAGTCTTGGGATGCTCTTTCAAGGTTTTTCCATGACCACATGTAATTTGTGCCCTGGGAGATCCGATAGGTTGAGCCTTGTGCTCATAATCAGTCCTGGGATGCTCTTTCGAGGTTTTGTGGTGACCACATGTAATTTGTGCCCTAGGAGATCCAATAGGTTGAGCCTTGTGCTCGTAATCAGTCCTGGGATTCTCTTTCGAGGTTTTGTGGTGTGGTCACATGTAATAAGTCCTGGAGATCTGGACAGGATGAAAAAGGCCTCAGATGCTCTTTAGGGTTCTTGCTAGTCAAGAGACTCTTTTAAGGTTTTGTGACGCATGTAATAAGTCCTCAGATTTCCACAGCATGGCCAGTGATGATGAAGACCTGCAGGTGGTGGGCCTACATCCAGTATGAAAAAGGATTGGCTTTGTAGAACTTCCTATGACGAGTGTTAAGATTTAATATGCTAAGACAGAAAATAGCAGCATTACATTCCATTTCAAAATAATAGCATATACAGGATCACTGAAGAAACAACAAGCACAACATAAACACAAGAGACACAAATTTATGCTGGGAAACCCTCATGGGGTAGAAAACCCAGTAAAGCTTCCTCAATATAGATGACCAGCAATATACAAAGATGTAACCCTGAGCATAAGCTCCTCCTTCTCCATAGCAAACTTCTCCTCCACAAGTGTGCCACTCTCAAGTGAGTAAGTGTGTGTGTTAAATGAGAAATACACCTCCTCTATTTATACACTACTCTAACTTGTCTTTTACACAAGACATGTAGGCTCGTATTTAACCAATGGGTTAAATACCCCACTACAACTGACTGGGCCGACCCCTCTAGGGTGGTCTAATAACCCTTTGACCCACATAACACATACAGGTCTGACCCCCACTAGGGAAGTCTAATAACCCAAGTTCCCACATTATGATGGAGGAATAAACATCTCCAGATATACAATAAGATCTTCAAGGAGGAATGAAACATCTCCAGAATAATAAAGTACAAATATAATATTCTTTGAAGTTACAATATCTCAACACTCCCCCTTAACGAGAAGGATATTATAACAGCATCTGCACGAGCAAGGAATCATCAACATCATACATGATACATCTATAAATCATTGGAAGCTTTCTCAACATCATCAGTAACTCAAGCAGTTACTGGAACATCTTCAATACTAGAACATCAACATCTTCAATACTGAGTCTTTATCTTCTGCAGCACTCGAACAGCTACAACAACATCAACATCTGGATCCTCATGATCATCAGCATCGTCATCATACGATCATCAGCATCGGGATCATCTCGATCTACAGCATCTGGATCATCTCGATCTACAGCATATGGATCATCTCAATCTACAGCATCTGGATCATCACGATCTACAGTATCTGGATCATCACGTTCTACAGTATTTGGATCATCTTGATCTACAGCATCTGGATCATCACGATCTACAACATCTGGATCATCTCGATCATCACGATCAACATCATCGTCATCTAGATCATTACGATCAACAACATCATCAAAACAAGTATAAATATCATTAGTACAAGTATCCTCATCAATACACGTATACATATCATCAATACAAGTATCCTCATCAATACAAGTATACACATCATCAATACAAGTATCCTCATCAATACAAGTATACATATCATCAATATAAGTATATACAATAGCAGCATATCCTGCAATACACATGATCCAATTACGAGATGATCAATCCCTCTCACTTTAGGACATAGGTCCAAGGATGATACAATCCTAATCCACTTATGGGATGATCAGTCCCTCTCACTTTAAGACATCTCACCATGTCTAGGGACGATGCAATCCCAATCTGTTTACAGGATGATTAGTCCTTATCACTTTAAGACATCTCACCATGTCTAGGGATGAGGCAATCCCAATCTATTTACAGGATGATTAGTCCTTATCACTTTAAGACACCTCACCATGTCTAGGGATGAGGCAATCCCAATCTATTTACAGGATGATTAGTCCTTATCACTTTAAGACACCTCACCATGTCTAGGGACGAGGCAATCCCAATCTATTTACAAGATGATTAGTCGTTATCACTTTAATACATCTCACCATGTCTAGGGACGAGGCAATCCCAATCTATTTACAGGATCATTAGTCGTTATCACTTTAAGACATCTCACCATGTCTAGGGACGAGGCAATCCCAATCTATTTACAGGATCATTAGTCCTTATCACTTTAAGACATCTCACCATGTCTAGGGACGAGGCAATCCCAATCTATTTACAAGATGATTAGTCCTTATCACTTTAAGACATCTCACCATGTCTAGAGACGAGGCAATACCAATCTATTTACAGGATGATTAGTCCTTATCACTTTAGGACATAAGTCCAAGGACGATGCAATCCTATCACGTACATTTTGAACCAAACGCTCAGGGATGATGCAGTCCTATCACGTCCACTAGGGACCACTTTCTCGGAGACATATGTCTACGGATCTCTTTTAGGACATGTGTCCATGGATGATACAATCCCCTCGTCCACTAGGGACCACATTCTCGGAGACATCTGTCTACGGATCACTTTTAGAACTGAAGTCCATAGATGATACAATCCTCTCGTCCACTAGGGACCACATTCTCGGAGACATCTGTCTACGGATCTATTTAGGACTGAAGCCCAGGGATGATACAATCCCCACCTGTCCACTAGGGACTTCATTCTCGAAGACCATACGTCTACGGATCCTTTTATAACATGTGTTCAAGGATGATGCAATCCCTCTTCTTTCTCAGAGACATATGTCTACGGATCCTTTTAGAACATGTGTTCAAGGATGATGCAATCCCCTCGTCAACTTAGACCCTGTCTAAGGACCATCCACCAACCTCTCTGTCGGCATCACCAATATAAGTATCCACATCATTGACCTCACTTTCGATGTAGGCAATCTCATCATAAGTGATCACATCACTCCCCCTTTCGAGGAGGGTCCTTCTAAACTATATTAAGTTTGTCTCGGAAAACTTTACTTGAGGTAGAGGTTTGGTTAGTACATCGGCAACTTGTTACAAATTTGAACTTTAATTCCTTTCTACACCATATCTTGTATATAGAAATGTCAGATCTCTATGTGCTTTGACTTATCATGGAACACTGGATTCTCTACCATTTTGGTACAACTCTATTTGTCACATAGGATCACAGTTGGGTCTATCTCTAAGTCAAACAATCTTGAAGCCATACTTCTTCACAACTTAGTATAGCAAGCAGCCATATATTCCGCTTGTGCTGAGAGCCACACTAGACTGCTTCCTACTAAACCACAAGATCATGGCTGATCCTAGACAGTAACATCCTCTCGATGTGTTGTTCATGTCTGATACAATTTCTACCCAATCAACATCTGTGTAGCCATCTGAAGTCATGATCTCTAAGATAACATAGATCAAAGTCTATTGTATCCTTTAGGTACCTCATCACATGCTTTGCAACCAACAGGTGAACACATCTAGTTTCCACTAGATACTGACTCAAGGTGTTCACAGCAAAGCATATATCTGACCTAGTATTTAGACACATCAATGACTCAATAATTTGTCTGTACAGAGTTATATCCATTAAATCTGATGAGTCATGTGCAAACAACTTCAAGTTGGAATCCATGAGAGTGGCCATCAAGTCCTTTTAATATTTCTCAGCATACTTTCCCTGGTTGAGAAAGATTCCTTCTGAGCCTTTCCATACTTCCAAACCTAGGAAGTAATGCATCAATCTGAGATCTTTCATTTTCATTTCTGCAGCCATCTATCTGTGCCATCTCTCATCAGATGGGTCTACTGATATGAGCCTCAACATCATTCGAACTTTGTGGCGAGTTCCTTCTTGCATCTGTGTATAGAAATCATATTCAACCTTGTAGCAAAGGTTGATATCCACATCACCCAAGGTGATCATTAAGCTCATCAATTTACTATCGATCCTGGGAACCCATACAGAACCTGATTCACATTTCTTCTTTAATTGCACCATTAAGAGAATGGTCTTATCTAGCCACTTGGAGAAAACATCTCATCATGATTCTCTTCCTCTTTCTAAGAGAATCTTCTACCCACAAGCCTTCTATAGTGTGTTTGATTTGAAAATCTTTTTGTTGAACATCCATCGCTTGTTCAGTGTTCATCATTCATCATGATCTTTCCTACAAATCAAAATTAAGTACATGATTAGTAATACTTCATAATCATCAAATCATATTGACATGATAACCTATTATGCATACAGATATCATTTACATAGTTATGCAACTATTTTGACCAATACTTTGGCACAACACTTTCCCATATCCTGTATGCATACAGTGGCTATCTAGATGCCTTCCATCTCTACCAGAACATACTATCGAGAGTGTGCACAGCTCCCGGCATGTCAGCAAAGAGGTTTCATTCTAGACAAGCAACAATGGAATGTCTGTCCAAC
Organism: Larix kaempferi; assembly: GCA_027924585.1. NCBI lineage: Eukaryota > Viridiplantae > Streptophyta > Pinopsida > Pinales > Pinaceae > Larix > Larix kaempferi. Next base: position 3,207,903 of record BSBM01001229.1, read on the forward strand.
TCACCAATCATATGCATATTAGTAGTATATTGTTCAATGCTCTATGAATGTTTACACTCATCATGATATGTTCTAGGAATACAAATATGCATACAAGCAATATCATTTATTATTTCAAATAACAACTCAAATACTTATCTTTTATGTTTTTGTGGTTGCTTCCCGCTTGATCTTCTATATGTCTTTTGAACTTCTATTCATTCTGTACCACTGTGCATGCTCAAGTGTGCACTAGTGTCATCATCATGATCTCATACACAAACATACATTCATTAGTATATTCAAAACATTCTAATTCTAAATAATCTTGAATATGTATAGTCATGATCATTAGTATTCAGGGTTTCAAGGAAGTCTTCTTTTACTCATGCTTATTCTTGTTTGAGCATAGTACTCTTCTGATTAATTAAATCATCAAGATAAGAGACATAATATGCAAAAACCCTTGATTACTAACTTTATGAATAAGCATAACCAATCATACCAAGTATACTTATATAAGGGATCCTAACACAAGGTAAGATTCTAACTTGACATAGGAAAACATACCTGGATTAGTATACCTGCTTAGTTATGTACAACATACCTAAACAATCTCTTCAATGATTTAGAGATCCTGAGTTAGAACCTGCATGTCTCATAGGTTAAGAATAATATAACAAAGTCATATATACCTCGTAAGTAAAACAAAGATTATGGATGAGTCTTTGTCTTCATGTTGTCATGGTCATGGAACTTAATTTGTCTTTTGTGATGTACCTGTATCTTGTTAGCAGACAACATCAACCTCACACAACACCATAATGCATTAGTACAATCATATAGCCCTAATCAATGAATGTCTTCGATCATTCACATGTATTCATACTGTTACTAGGGTGATAAGACAATTCTAACATTAATCAAGATTGTACTAATAAATAATATGAAGACAAACATATTATGAACTTAATCAAGAATCATATTTCAATACATACCTAAACCTCCTTAAGTCATACCTGTCGAGACTTCTTGCAGTCTTCTTATGTCAGGCCTTAGCCTCAACTCCCCTTGAAACTTGATCTGGAGCTTGATTAGGGTTTGCTAGAGAAACCCTAAAAATTCAATCTTTGACTTTCACACTTCTGAATGGATGGAAAGATGTGTCTTGCTGAGCTGATCAAACTAGCATACTTCAATTTTGAAATCTCCAAAATTTGACCCCTCAAAATTGCCTTCAAAACTTCTGGATCTTCTGGACAGGAACCCGAACTAGGGTTTGATGGAGCCCACGCTTTTGTCCAATCAAAAGGTTTGATCCAAGGCTCTAAACTCTTATTTTTATGACGAGCTTCCAGCCGTGGTTACAGACTTCAAAAATTCCAACTTTTGCTGAAGCCCTAATTTTCCATCTTTCCGATCAAAATCCCGAACTGGGGTTTGATCAAGCCCAGTCTTCTACCCAACCAAAAAATTCGATCTTGGTCTCTAAATTTTGATTTTCCTGAGTAGCATTCAGCCATGGATTCCGATTCCAAAAATTCTAACTTTCTCCGAAACCCTAAATTCCGGAAGCCATGAATGAAGGTGCTCCAAAAATAATTATGTTTTGATAGAAATATGTACCTGATTGTTTCTGCTGTAACTCCAAAATTTTCACTCCACAGGGTCTAAACACTTTTTTTGTGGTATCCTGACCTGTCATCTTTCCATCCCGATAGGTCTGACCTCAATTGGATTTTCTGAGAGAGAGTTATTCCAAGTGTCGCAACGTGACCTGTTTATGGGATAAAACAGGAGAACGAACTTGTACGGCATGAAACGTGTCACTGGTTCAACTTCGGCCTCTGGAAATGTTTCCTGAGATAGTACAGTCTGTGTACTACTTATCAATTTTTATGAAATTTCATTTGGATCTTCCTAGCCCAAGTTATGACCTTTTTTCCTAGGTCATCTAATTTTGACTGAGATCTGGAAGAGGCAGAAACCCTAACTTGTACTGATCATAACTTACAAAGTACAACGAATCTGAGGGTGCCCTTCAAACACAAGATACCTGGAGAGGTTATGTACGACCTGTAAAGTTTTCAGATCCTGAACCTTCTCCAAAATGGATTTATGGCGAAAGTTCCACGATGACTGGTTTTTGCTATGTAAAACCCAAACCTTCAAATTGTCGCAAGTGAAGCAAGTGTCGTAAGTGCCATACATTGCCTTCCTTCAGGTTAGCTCTGATACCATGTTAAGATTTAATATGCTAAGACAGAAAATAGCAGCATTACATTCCATTTCAAAATAATAGCATATACAGGATCACTGAAGAAACAACAAGCACAGCATAATCACAAGAGACACAAATTTATCCTGGGAAACCCTCATGGGGTAGAAAACCCAGTAAAGCTTCCTCAATATAGATGACCAGCAATATACAAAGATGTAACCCTGAGCATAAGCTCCTCCTTCTCCATAGCAGACTTCTCCTCCACAAGCGCGCCACTCTCAAGTGAGTAAGTGTGTGTGTTAAATGAGGAATACACCTCCTCTATTTATACACTACTCCGACTTGTCTTTTACACAAGACATGTAGGCTCGCATTTAACCAATGGGTTAAATACCCCACTACAATTGACTGGGCCAAACCCTCTAGGGTGGTCTAATAACCCTTTGACCCACATAACACATACAGGGCCGACCCCCACTAGGGAAGTCTAATAACCCAAGTTACCACATTCCGACGGAGGAATAAACATCTCCGGATATACAATAAGATCTTCAAGGAGGAATGAAACATCTCCAGAATAATAAAGTACAAATATAATATTCTTTGAAGTTACAATATCTCAACAACGAGTAGAGTCATAGATTGGTTGAGATTGCAGCCGTAGTGACGACGATGATGACGGTGCATCGATGACGATGATCCCGAGAAGAAGACTTGTCTAGCAGATCTGTGTCAAGAAATACCTTCCTAGTTAAGAGGGAGTGTTGATGTATATGTAACTTCGAAATGTATTTCATCTATGTATTTCATATATATTTATTATACCCTTATTCGAGATGTGTTATTCCTCTATAAGGAAGTATCGTCATGTGGATTGACAAGTGTCGCAAGTGTGTGTACTTGTCGATGGGTTATTAGACTACCATGTGTGGGGTCGGCCCTAAAATATATATTATATTGTGGATGTACCTAGCTAGACAAGTCGGCCCCATAAGGTCACTGGGAAAACAGGTTAGTATAAATAGAGATAAGGAGATCTCTATTTAGATCATTCGCAAAGTCATCTCTCTCTCACTTAGAAAGTGGCGCACTAGTGAGGAGGAGGATCATCTGCTTCTAGGAGACTATCTCAAGTGTATTTTGGTTGTACTTTGTTTGAGCCATTGCTCTCTCTATCTCTAAGGAAGTTGTGGGGTTTTTCACCTTAGGGTTTTCCCCACAGAAACTCTGTGTCTCTTGTCTCTCATGCTTTTGATTCTTGTGATGCTTGTCATGCTTATTGTGATTGTTATGCATTGATATATTGTATGTGTTATTCTCTCAGTGAAGATCCTAGAGTATTGTGAATTAATGCTCAAAATTTTAACAGGTTATTGGCCCTATGGTCACAGTCACGGTTCATATCATCCCTATGGTCCACAAGGTCAGCCTCTTTTGGGAGCCTTTAATCCAGCTTCATAGCCTTAGCTCCCATTTCTTGCTCAGTTAAATATACCATATCTTTCAAAGCTCACGAATGATCCAATGTGTCACGATCCTTCTTGGCCTCCAGTCCCTACAAAGCTCCCTTCGGACATTCTGAAGTTCGAAGGGAAGAATGGTGAGGATCCGGGTGATCATGTTACGACTTTTCACCTTTGGTGCTCCTCGAATTCTTTAAATCATGACTCTATTTGTCTAAGACTATTTCAATGCACCCTCACGGGGGAAGCCGCGAAATGGTATGTCGAGTTTCCCGGGGGCACCTACAGGATTTTTAATGAGATAGCTTTGGTTTTCTTAGATCACTTCCAGTTTCCAGTTCATTACAATACTGGCACCGAACTTTTATCTAAATTCCTCCAGAACAAGGCCACACACATATCTAATCACATTCAGGAGTGTCGTCGATGAAAGAGGTTAGTGAAAGCCAACATTCCTCTAGATTTTTTGTTGGAATGGTTCCTCAATTCGTTGCTTCCCTACATATCTAAGGATGTTTCAATGTTCGACATCACGACTGAGGAACAAGCTATATTCAAAGCCCAGTAGCTAGATTTACTCTATGTTCAATATGGTATCCTATACGATATCATTCATGACGCACCATGCTCACGACATGATCCCAACCCTGTTCCTGGACCACATGCTGATGGCATTGTTGGATCCACAAGTACTCGACCCGTAGACTTGGTTACAAACCAAATGAAATTTTTTTCTATTAGCCAATCTACCTCTGGATAGGCTCACGCCTCGTCCACTCCTACCCAATCGTTCGATGTCCATTCTATATAGACGGTGAACCCATCAGGTAACCAGCAACTTGGTGGAAAGAAGATGGGGAGAAACAATCGTAAGGGTGGGAATAATTTGAATAATGGAAGTAATCCAAACACTCCTAGGAAAGAGAATTCCAACCCTCCTCGGGAAGGCGAAAATGCTAGTGGGGCCTGTAAGCCAAGACGTAAGGTGAAATTCCCTTGCAAACTTTGGGCGGAGGATCACCTGACTCACTTGTGTCCTCGAATTGAAGAAGCATCGAAGCCTCTTGCACAGAGCCCAGCTGTGTTGAAAGATCCCCTTCCGCATCATCAGAATATGGCTTCGAATGCTCCCGCTACTAGCTATGGGACTAATGAAACTACGATATCTTCTTCTCATGCCGGTGGCTATGGATACGTGAACATGGTCCAATATCAGGTTAGTGTTGCTACTCGTCAACATGGTTATGGTGCACCACAACCGAATATGGGGAATGAGCCTCCTCCTCCTCCTGATACTTCTTTGCATATCGAGAAGCCCACTACTATGTTGCGGATACCGAAAGGTGTTCTTAAGCGCTTGGTGAACAATCCCAATTCCCGAGCCACCTAGAACTACTCTATTGTAGAATATTTGGGCCAAACTCCATGTGCCATGTCAGCTCTTGAGTTTTTACAGGCATGTCCTTCACAGAGGAACACCCTTTTAGCTGCTTTGGGAGTTCATGATGAGAGTATCCCTAGAACCATTAAATTCAACACTACCAATATCCAGCCTTGCTTGCCTTACCATGTGGATTTTCAATTCCATGTGAGGTGCTTAGATAAATTCGTTAAATGCATGGTGGTTGACGAAGGTGCTTCCACCTCAGTAATGTTGTTGGATTGTTGGAAAGCTCTTGGCTCTCCTCCCCTGTCAAAATCTATGACCATGCTTACTACGATCGATGGTCAGTCGTTTAGGCTGCATGGTATTCTCCCTTCCCTTGAGGTCCATTTGGGTGGGAAATCTATGCTTATTGAAGTCGAGGTGGTTGATGCGCCCATCGACTACAACCTTTTTCTGGGTAGGAATTGGATCTACGCAATGAAAGCGATCGTATCCTTCGTGTTTAGAGTTATTTGCTTTCCTCATGATGGAAGAATCATGATGGTCGATTCGCTAGACTTCCCCAGTTATAATTCCGTAGCATCGCCGGGAACTGTTGTTCCCCAGATCAAAGATTCTCAGCCGGCAACTAGGAACATTGGTCTAGGATTGTATCCATCCTTGATGGGATCATTCAACTTTATTGCACCAATTTCTTTTATTGGAATCGTTTCCAATAGTGCACCATCCTCACTAAATAATGTACCTTTCCAGAACTTGTATTTTAATGATTCGTTTCCAATAGTGCACCATCCACGAGTGCCCCATTCGGAGATATTTCGCACGTTGGAATGGCTATGCCGTTATCTGTGGCTAAGATTTCTTACCGTGAAATTCAACAAGCCACTGTAGAACCGGATCCACCCTCTTCACGGACAGAGGAGTAAGATTCCATTATGCTGTCGACATGGGCAGCTAACTCGTCTTGCTCGCACGATTGTCTTGATGGTACTTTTCCTTCGGATGAAGCCATCATTGAGGCCATGTGTGGTGGTGATAGGCCTTGGGAAGTCTTGCATCATTGCTCTTATTTTCTTCCTAACCTCGACCTTCTTGAGTGAGAAGAGTTTAGGACGACTCTTGTCGAGAAGGTTGGTAACCCTGTGGCCTCTTTGGATTCACATGGGATTTACGCAGAGGGGAATATGGCCAATATCTCCCCAACCATACCGATCAACATCTTTCGCACACCCAAAAATATAGAAAACATTTATATCAGTGCTGATTGTTCTCCCGATGAGATCCGTATATACATCGAACTATTCAAGGAATTTCAGGATGTTTTCACCTAGTCATATGAGGAGATGCCAGGAATAGACCCTAGTATTTTTGAACATGAGATTAATACATATCCCAATGCTATGCCGGTTTGGAAATGACTTCGTGCTATGAATCCTAGAAAGGCAGCCACGATCAAGGAAGAGGTGGAGAAACTACTTAAAGCTGGTTTCATCTACCTGGTTCCCCTTACTGAATGGGTTTCAAATCCTGTTCCTGTAGATAAGAAGCAAGGAACCATCCGGGTATGCACAGACTTTAGAGATCTGAACCGCACATGTCCGATCAAATTTTGGATGTGTGTGTAGGAAGCGAAGTATTTTCGTTTATGGACGGTTTCTCTGGATATAATCAGATCCAGATAAAGCCCTAGGACCAACATAAAATGACTTTTATATGTCCTTGGGGTACAATTGCGTACCGGAAAATGCCCTTCGGCCTTAAAATGTTGCAGCTACGTTTCAGCGTGCTATGACCTATGCATTTCATGACCTTAATCATATAGTGGAGGCTTACTTGGACGATCTTGCTGGCCATTCTCGTAAGAGAGTGGACCACCCCAAGCACCTCCGCCTCATTTTTGAAAGATGCGCGTGTTACAAGATTTGGTTGAACCCCAACAAGTGCATCTTTGTTGTGAGAACGGGTCGTCTTTTAGTGTTTGTAGTTTCACAAGAGGGTATAAGAGTCGATCCTCTTAAGGTTGAGGCAATACTTCAATTGCCTCCCCCGCATAATATAATTCAAATTTAGAGCCTCCAAGGGAGAGCTACTTTTCTACGATGTTTTATAGTGAATTATGATATTCTTACCAAAGGTTTCGAGCGACTTTTGAAGAAGGACACACTGTTTATCTGGGATGAGAGAGCCCAGCAGTCTTTTGACAATTTGAAGAAAGCTTTGGTATCGGCCCCTCTACTTAGTCCACCCAAATTTGCTAGAGATTTCTGGCTTTATGTGGCCGTGTCTCTCGAGACGATTGGCATGGTCTTAGTTCAGGTAGATGTGGCTGCGTCCTTTCACTAAGTGCGGGGTGGATTTCATGTATTGCAAACCAGCTTCAGCTAGGGGGCATCACCATATCATTATGGTCGTGGACTACTTTTCCAAATGGGTTGAGTCCATGCCTACTGTAAAATCCGATGGTGCTACAGTAGCCCACTTCATGTTCAATTAGATCATCGCTCGATTCGGTATCCTAAAAGAGATTGTCACTGACCATGGCAGTCACTTTCAGAACAAAATGATGGTGGATTTGTCACTCAAGCTTGGGTTTCATCAAGATCATTCATCTTCTTACTACCCCCAAGCGAATGGTCAAGTTGAGGCAGTCAATAAGTATTTAAACACCATTCTCCAACGTACCATCTAGCAAAGCAAGAGCAACTGGCACATTATGTTATATCCTGCTTTGTGGGCATATCAAACCGCAGTTAAGACTACCACCAGTTTCTCACCATTTCAGCTAGTACATGGTGTGGAGTCTATATTACCAATTGAATGTGAAATCCATTCATTAAAACTAGCCATAGAGCTCCTGCCTGGTACGTCAGATGTTGAGCAACATTTGATCCACCTTGAGCAACTTGATGAGCAGTGTCGAGATGCCGCAGTGGTTATAGATGCCAACAAACATCGTGTCAAGGTTCAATATGATAGGTTAATCCATCCCCGGCAGTATGTTGAAGGTGACTTGGTCCTCTTGTATGACCAAGCTAAGGAACCCTTGGGGGCAGGCAAGTTTAACCCCATGTGGCACGGTCCTTACATATTGAGGCGTGTCCTTGAGAAAGGATCCTATGAATTGGAAGACTATGAGGGGAATGCCTTGAAGGAGCCTAGAAATGGGCTCTACCTTAAGCAGTATTATGCTTGAGCTTTTAGCTCAGGCTAATACTTTTGTATACTATTGTATAGTTTCTTCTGTATATAGTTTAGGTTTATTTTGGTTTTTCGGATCTGCTGATTCGCTTCTGTTTGGTTGACAGATGTCGGTGGAATCTCCTTTTTTTTTGGATTCGCAGATGGTGTTAGCCATCATACGTAGCGACTCGCTTCTGCTGTGTTGGTTATTAATTCACTGGACCATCAGATTGTGTCTTTGGGAGGTGCATGTCTTGGTCCTACATCCAACAATGTGGCTGAGTACAGTGCCATAGTTGAGCTACTTCAGGATGCCATTTTGCATGGTATCCAGTCTTTAGAAGTATGCCTAGATTCACAACTGGTTGTGTCTCAATTGAATGGTTGGTATCATGTGAGGGATCCTACATTACTACGGAGGTTCTTAAGGGTAAGACTCTTGGAGCGTCATTTTGTTTCCATTACATACATTCATGTTCCAAGATGTTTTAATCATGTATCTGATGCATATGCTAATTATGTCCTAGATTGGCATTTGTCACATTAATAAAGAAGCACACAAATAAACATTCATTCACACATTTGTACATACACATATAGTAGAAACGGAGAATCATAGTTTTTTATAAATAACATCTCCAAAAAGGTGGTGTCACAGTACAAAACTCGAGCCCGTAGCTCTCAAAAATATACATAATCGATACAAAATATGGGACTCTGAGATATCTTAGCTCTAGGAGGAGGCCTAGCTTCCTCGGCAGGATGTGTTTGAATATAGTAGTGAATTGCATTGGCTATGCGCTGCAGTAGCCGCACCCAGGTTCCCGGTACTCCCACAACATGTTGTTGCATCGCCTCCGGCAGATGCTCCACCTCAATCATGGGTACTCTGGTAGTCATACAGGATAGGTTGACCCGTACGGTCTCTAATGTGCACTCTGCTGCAACACCGACTACCTCTCCACCCATTCCCCGTCGATGATGTCTCAGGAAACCCTCTGGTCTTTGCAGACCAACATATGCGAGCAAATAGTGGAATGTCAATTGTGATACTACACAGAATATTTTTGCATTTTCATATATAATAAAAAATACCAAAAAATTAAATACACAAAACATAAAAAGAGTAACATACCGATGTCTCTGAATGCGGCCCAAAGAAGAAGAAGCTACACAGTATACTGCCATCCCCAAAGTTCTTTTCCTTCCCATGCTTGTAGTCCATTAACTAGGTCTTCATGGACACTAGTAACATTGTGCACCAGTCATATACTATAGGCCTCATGCACTCTGCTGCGTAGAACATCACCAGCCTTGAAGCCTAATGTAAAGTTGTGGAACCAGTGATCCTCATGAGGGTGAGCACTATGATCTTCATGCTCAGACTCACAATTGTCCCAATATGTACCTGAATCCCCACCTTTTGGGTATCAGGAAGATAGTACCGATCTATATAGTGGGGAATGGTGATCCCACCACCAACAGTGCGAGATCGAAGACTAGCCACCTCCCCTCGGCGGGACAACCCTGTAATGAAGTATATGTCATCCACCTCTAAGGAGAGTGTTTCACCATCCAAGTTGAAGTTCTAAGCGTCTACATCCCAGTAATCAATTAGCCAATGGAGTAGTTGGTTTTGGGCCCTTAAACCCCCAACACTCCAGAATTTGTAAAGCCCACATGCTTGTAGTGCTTGTTGCGCAGGAAAGTCTTGGCAGACATTTTCATCCACAACATCATGTTTTCTTTCCCTCCACTCTAAAACCATCCTGCAAGAAAAAACAAAAGTTTTTTTATGTGATGCACCTACAACAATTACTTAATAAAAATATGCGAAATAGCAGAAATGACAGAACTCAGAATCACTTTTCTATTGATCACAGGCCACTTCGAGGGGGCAACCTCCTATGAGCAAGATCAATACAAATAACTTCACGGTTCCTTCATAGGTCTCAACACACACTTATATACTAATTCTAGGCACCAATACTATGGGTCGAAACCATGGGCTGTTACAAACTATGGATCAACAATACTACGGGTGACTTACAAAGCATATGCGCCAACAACAATAACACAAACTATTGATCAACAAATACTACGGGACGACTTACAAAGCATATGCATCCAGCAACAACATACTAACAAAGTAAAGACATGGGTTCTGAACATCCCCTCCCCCTTAAAAAAAGCTTTGTCCTCAAAGCTTTAGATGTGGAAATTGTTGTTGAATCTGAAGGAGTGGTTCCCATGTAGCATCCTCTGGTTGCATGTCGTGCCACTGAATTAAGACCTCTGTGATAGAGCAAGAGCGAAGCTAACGCGTGCGCCGATTGAGGATGGCCTCTAGCTCCAAAAGGATGGATCCTTCATTATCCAGTTCGGGTAAAATCGTTTGGCCGCTGATGTTGGTGCCAAGAACTTTCTTCAGACAAGAGACATGAAAGACTGGATGAATGCGGGAAGAAGGAGGAAGTTCCAATTTATAAGCAACGGACCCAATCTTCTGAAGAATCCGATATGGCCCATAGAACTTTGGAGCGATGTAGTGTCCCCTCCTACCATATCAGTGTGATAGGGAGGACGTGGTGCTCAATTTGGGCAATTATCCCCAAAACGTTTGAATTAAAGTCATGGATGCAAAGAACTGTATCTGTGCATGCTATGGAAAAACGATGGTAATCAAATAAATGTTGTTGATCTCTAACACACATTCAAGATTCTGTGACAGCCATGAAATAAAGATCTGTGCAGAATTATACAAGGTCATATGGAAATGCATAATCATTTTCATACACAGCGGAAGCAAATTTATTAACAGATCCATGATACCTTCAAAATATTCATCAAATGGTAATTGCAAATTTAACACAGGAGAATACTTATCTTAAGCAAAAGTAGTCCCACGCAATTGGCTATGCAACTGCAACGTTCCACCCAACCGTAGGCCAGTGTGCTCCTCAATCTCTCAGCACCACTGCCACCCCCGAGCTGGGCATGATCTCTACAAGGAACCAGGGAACGGCAGACTCACACATAGCCAAGCATACACCAAGATGAGCCAAGCCAATCTACAATTGGGTTTATCAGGCTGCTAGGAGATGGAAAGGAAGAATTGCTAAGCTAGTGAGCTCAACCACAGAGCTATGGGTACCTCTCCCAGATCTATTTAGCTTGGCACTCACAATTCCTACACACCCAACACCAGGAAGTATTCTCTTCACTGCCACACAGTCCCTCAAGCCATACCTTCCTTTCTAGTGCTCTCAGGGTGTGCATAGAAAAGTAGCCAGCCCTCTTAATCTTCTTGAGAGGATACTGACTACACTAGGTTTATCAAGCCAATTCTGTCCACTACCATTCCAGTTTCTTGCTCATGGGTTCCAAACAAAACAGGGATGCACCTAACAGCAACCTACACTGGTTGAGCATGAGAAAACGTTTCCAACAGTGGGATGCATGAGATGGGGTTTCCTGGACTTCAGAAAAACGTGGGTAGACTCAAAACGTATTGGCACTTTGGAAATTCGACTGGGGAAGCAAAACCCATTCCAGAAAAATGCCCCTGGGCAAAAACGCCCTCTCCCTCAGTCCCAATTCGCGTCCCTCCTTCCCCAGCTGTTGCACAATCCAAAAACGAGTCCCTGGGCATGGAAAACGCAGGGTTATGGTGAAAAATGTGAGGATAACTTCCTGTGTGCTCAATATGCGTGAGAGGAAGAATGTCATGCATGAGGAATGGCCTTGGGTAGCATTTCGTGGGGGTTTTCTTGCCCAGCAAGCCAAGAATACGATTTTCAGGTTGGTAGCTTGCCCATGCACGAAAAATCTGACTGCCATACCTCTCCCATCCCAAGACATTAACTGCCTTAACCAATTTCTTGGAAGAATTAAATGATTGGGTGCATGAGACAAAATGGGTAGTTGGTGGTTTTATGGGTTTCCCCATTGACACATGGATTAACACCATTGGCTCAAGGGTTTGAATAATTTCCCTCCCTTTTCCTTGTAGAGTCATGCCCCATCTCTTTTGTTGCATTGCATAGCCGGTTGTGGGTTTTTCATTGAAAATTCATAATTACATGATGTCTTATATACATTGTGCCCATCTCGCACAAGAACCGTAGGCATCTATTTTTAATTGTCGATACATGAAACACTAAATCAACGGTGGAGCCTTGGCCTTGAGCTCCTCACCATGATTAAATTACAATATGCACATCATTTACGATTTAATACAAAGGGGTCAAAATGGGGACATTACAAGCGAGCTTATGACGTCCTTTGAGTTTCAAGGAGGATTGTTTGTACGACTGGAGACGAAGAAAAACCATATCGCCGACTTGAAAAGTGCGCTCCGAACGGTGTTGATCAGCTTGTTGCTTCATGCGATTTCTTGCCATGTGAAGATTGTCCCGCAAAATGCGAAGAATCTGATCGCGGTTGCGAAGGACCGTGTCAACTTCCTGAACTAGTGAACTGGTGGGGGTGTATGGAAGAAGAGCTGGAGGTGCCTGACCATAGACTGCTTCATATGGGGTCATTTTAGAGGCAGTGTGGTAAGAAGTATTGTACCACCATTCAGTGAGAGGGAGCCACTTTGCCCACTGATGTTGTTGTTCCGAGGTGAAGCAACGAAGATAAGTTTCCGAGCATTTATTGAGAATTTCATTCTGACCATCTGTTTGTGGGTGATACCCTGAACTCATCTTCAGTTTGGTGCCAGTGTGGCGAAATAGTTCTGTCCAAAAATGACTGGTGAAAGTCGCATCACGATCCGAGACAATGGAAGAAGGGATTCCATGAAGATGAAAGATCTAGTCCATAAAAATTTGAGCGACGGAGGAGGCTATATAGGGATGGCTGAGAGCACAAAAATGACTATATTTGGAGAGGCGATCAACCACAACGAGAATCACTCTCTTCTCGCCAGAATTAGGGAGCCCTTCAATGAAATCCATAGAAATATCTGTCCAAATCCGTGTAGGTATGGGCAAGGGTTCAAGCAATCATGGAAGGAGTGGTTTTTCACCCTTATTGCGCTGGCAGGTATCACATTCGGCCACCATCTGTTGAATTGTCCTTTTCATTCCCTGCCAAAAGAAGTTACGCCGTGCTCGTTCATATGTTTTGAGGAACCCAGAGTGCCCGGCCGATGGAGAAGCATGGAGTTCATAGAAGACAGCCTGTTGAAGATCTGTGCTATGGGGAAGCACCAGACGACCCTTGTATCGCAGAGAAGCACCATCCCAAGAGTAATGTGGTACAGCAGAAGGGTTGTTGGTCAAGCGTTGGATGATCTGAGATAAGGAAGAGTCATTGACATAACCCTGTTGAACAGATTGCAACCAATTTGGAATAGGCATAGAAATAGCTGAAAGAGAACCTTGGGCATCAAATGTGCGAGAAAGAGCATCTGCCACAATATTGTCTTTACCCTTCTTGTAAGTGATCTAATAGTCATAACCCATGAGTTTGCTAACCCATTTCTGTTGTGCTGGGGAGGAGACATGCTGGTCCAAGAAATATTTCAGACTTTGGTGATCAGTCTTGATGCAAAAATGATTCCCTAATAGGTATGGACGCCACTTCTGTACTGCATGCAAAATAGCCATCATTTCCTTCTCATAGGTAGAGGCAGCTAAATTCTTACCTGAAAGGGCTTTGCTGGTGAATGCAATGGGGTGTTCATCTTGAAGGAGAACAACACCAAGTCCATTACCGCAAGCATCACTCTCAATATTGAAGGGCTTGGAAAAATCGGGCATAGCTAGCACAGGTGTAGTACACATAGCTTGTTTTAGTTTGTCAAATGCACACTGAGCAGCAAGTGTCCATGTAAAAGCATCCTTTTTCAATAGAGCAGTTAATGGATCTGCAATCTTCCCATAATCCTTGACAAACTTGCGGTAGTAGCCAGTCAAACCCAAAAAACCACGAAGGCTCTTGAGTGTCTGAGGATGTGGCCAATTGTTCATGGCATCGATTTTGGCAGGATCCACGCGAACCCCTTGTGCTGAGATAATGTGCCCGAGATACTCAACTTCCTTTTGTCCAAAAACACATTTAGACTGCTTGGCATGGAGATGATGGTTAGAGAAAAGTTGCATGACAAGATCCAGAAGTTGGAGATGTTCATCCCATGTTTTACTATAGATGAGGATATCATCAAAGAATACCAGAATGAATTTCCGCAAGTAGGGTTGAAATATTTTATTCATTAAGGCCTGGAATGTGGAAGGAGCATTAGTGAGGCCAAAGGGCATGACCAAAAACTCATAATGGCCATCATGTGTGCGGAAAGCTGTTTTAGGAATATCATCCTCATGAACCCGAATTTGATGATACCCAGAACGAAGATCCAACTTGGAGAAAAAGTGAGCCCCATGAAGCTCATCAAGAAGCTCATCAACAACAGGAATTGGAAACTTATCCTTGATGGTGAGGTGATTAAGTGCTCAGATGTCAATGTAGAGGCTCCATTACCCATCTTTTTTGTGGACAAGGATAACTGGAGAAGAAAAGGAACTAGTGCTTGGGCGAATAATACCTTGCTTCAATAAGTCCCGAACAAGCATTTCAATCTCCATTTTTTGGTGAAATGGGTAGCGATAGGGCCTGATGTTGGGAGGAACGCTGCCAGGAAGGAGCTGAATATGATGGTCTTCTGTCCTGGAAGGTGGTAATCCCACTGGTTCAGCAAAGACACCTGTATATCGATCCAAAATTTGTTGTAGATCCAAAGGAGTAGTGGAGACCGCTGATGGTTGCATCTGGATGGAATGGATCTGAGCGATGACACCATGTGAATTCTTCTTGAGGAGTTTTTCCATGCGATGTGAACTGATGATGCTGAGAGAACCTGGTTGTAATCCTGTCAATGTGTGTTTGTGTCCATTGAGGGAAAACTGCATCCAAAGTTCGGCAAAATCCCATAAGATAGGGCCGAGTGTGTGTAGCCATTGAGCGCCCAAAACCACATCACATCCACCTAAGGGAAAGGCAAACATGTCAGAGCGCAAGGTATAATCTCCCATAGAGATACGCACATTTCAAAACTTCCCTTTGCAAGGTAAGGTGCCCCCATTGGCAACCATGACTTCAAAGTTGGAGCAAGGATGGATAAAACAATCAGCCTGTTTGGCGATCCGAGGGTCAATGAAATTATGAGTGCTACCAGAATCAATGAGGATTGTAAGAGGAAGCTTCTTGAAGTAACCCCTGACCCGCATTGTTTGGGGGGTGGTGATTTCAGCTAAAGCATGGAGAGATATCTCTAGCTGGTCATCCTGAGACGGAGGGTCAATAGGCGGTTCTTGAATGTCGACCGGAGCATCCAGTGTTTCTAGATCTTCGTCACCCATTTCAGAGGCAGGCGGAGACTCCACATCCAGGAGATAGAGATTTTGCTGAACACATCTATGTCCCCGAGTGAATTTCTCATCACAATTATAGCAAAGCCCCTTTTCTCTGCGTGCTTGCATCTCTGTTTCAGACAAACGCTTGATAGGAGTCGGTCGAGGAGCCTACGGTATAGGTGGTCGCTGAGAACCCATATTTCGGAAGGGAACAAAAGTGGGCTTGGAGTGTTGTTGGGCTGCAATCTTGTCTTCTGCCAACTTAGCCAACCCTAGTGCTTCCATCATTGTGTTGGGATAGAACATTTTGACCTCAGAGCGGATGGCATCCTTTAGACCACTGATAAAACAACTCCAGTAAAATTCATCAGACAATCCTTTGGTGTGGTTGGCTAGATTCTCAAATTCGGTTTGATATTCTCTCACAGTGCCAGTTTGGCGAAGTTTAGTGAGGGCTCCTGTGAAGTCATCAAAAGCACTAGGACCAAATCGTTGCAAAAGGTGTTGGCAAAAGTCTGGCCAATTGGGCTCTGGATGAGCCTTGATGTACCAACGGTACCATTGAAGAGCTTCCTGTTCCAAATGAAAGGATGTCAACAGAACTTTGTTGACATCCAAAGTATTATGCAGACTGAAATACTATTCTGCATGATAGATCCATCTAGTTGGATCGGTACCATTGAAGCAAGGAAAATCAAGCTTCGGACCACGGAAATTGCTGGAAGAAGAGAACCCATTGTCTACTGAAGACTCGGACTGTCGTTTGTTGTTCATAGCTGAATGTTCAAGATGGAGACCGAGAAATTTTTCATCTAGATCCTGGAGTTTGGCTTAGATGGCTGCAAGTGCTTCCTCCATGGTTTTTGCTCCTGCACGGGTGACAACCATAACCAGGATTTTTTTTTTTTTTTTTGACTGGGTAGGAAAACAAAAACAGGAACTACTTCAGTAAGGGAAAATTTGTATTTGGGAAAAAATCAAAAGGGTAATTGGGGTTTGAGTAGGTTTTGGACACTGTTGGATAGACAGGGAAGCAAAAATGAGAATTTCAGAAGCGGGGTGAAAGAATGGGAAAATTTGGCAGAGGGGAACAAAGAAGCAGAATTCAGAAAGGAACTTTGTGGTAAAATTTGAAGGTGATTGGGTGAAATCTGAGGAAGTTATGGCAAACCCTAAAAATAGACAAATGTGGGATTTCGGGCTGTAGGAAGGGGAATTGAGGATAGGGTCCTCGGGAATGAAATATGCAGAATGGAATGACAGGGGTTCCCTGAAAATTTCAAGGGAAACAGAGGTAAAACAAGGGAGATATGGAGAAAAAACTGAATTTTATACTTTTTTGACAGACTGGAGCGGCTACGGCTCGGATTTTTTTTTTTTTTAATGGACTGGAGCAGCTACGGCGCGGAAGGAATCTAGAACAACGCCGAATGACTGGATCTGGAATGGCTTGCAAAATGGATCTGAAACAGCGCTGCAGTGATCGACAATAGTTCAGCTGAAAGTAGATATGGACCCCAGGTATGTGCGGCTTCCTAACAGTTCAGGGTTTTCACTCGGCCACCAATGCTGTCTGACGGCTTGCATATTGGGGCAGTACCCCTCACTCCACGGCTCAGGTAAAACTGATAACTGCTTTGCCACAAACGACAGCTCTTGGTTTACCTCACGGGTGGGAGCTAGTCAATCAGGTAGGGGTCATTGCCCTTTTCGCTGGCAGGTCCTCTCAATGGGCCAGCTACTTCGGGGTTCCTGTGGTACTCCTCACAATGATTTTTAGGGCTTATTCCCAAGTACTTCCTACAGTTAAGTGGATAGGGATTATTCCCAAATCCGAACCTGCAACAAATGCAAAAAAAAAAAAATTGGCAGAAATTTCACCCAGCGAGCCCAAGAAAGTGCTCTGATACCAGATGTGATGCACCTGCAACAATTACTTAATAAAAATATGCGAAATAGCAGAAATGACAGAACTTAGAATCACTTTTATATTGATCACAGGCCACTTCGAGGGGGCAACCTCCTATGAGCAAGCTCAATACAAATAACTTCATGGTGCCTTCATAGGTCTCAACACACACTTATATACTAATTCTAGGCGCCAATACTATGGGTCGAGACCATGGGCCGTTAAAAACTATGGATCAACAATACTATGGGTGACTTACAAAGCATATGCGCCAACAACAATAACACAAACTATTGATCAACAAATACTACGGGACGACTTACAAAGCATATGCGTCCAAAAACAACATACTAACAAAGTAAAGACATGGGTTCCTAACATTTTAGCTTTTAACATTTAGAAAACATTCTTCATGGCCATACTCATAGGTAGTTGAGTTGACAAGGGAGTCTACCTGCGGTCAATGCATGCGTTGAATGCGTCTAGCAGGCCCTACCCGCGACCCGCAGAGCTGTAGCTCACGTGCAGTGTCGTGGAGAAGTAGGGTTGGCCTAATAAAATTAATTGACCACTGAAAACTAAAATAAAATCTACCAAATGAAAGAGGAGGATGAGATGACTAACCTGCTCCAGACGGTTCATGAAATGGATTCCCACAGCTTCCAGAATCAGCAACTGAACTTTGAGGTGAAAACTAACCAAAATCACTATTTGGATGAAAATGAAAATGAATTTGTAAATAGTAATTTATTTTTACTATTTATAGTTTTTCAAACCCACTTTGCTATAGTTTTCACCATTTTAAGTTGTTTCGGACTAATATAATGTCTTGGAGTACAATTTTTGAACATATTTTTCTGATGAGAGTTGAATTTTTTACCGTTTCGTGTCTACGGTAGGTATATTTCACACCCGTCATATAGGTTAGATGTCATTTTCGCCTGCATTATACATTTGACCTTTGACCATTTGTCATTAACCCTAGGTGCGACCCCGCTTTGTAACCAACACAGAGCCTTCACATGTTATAGAAGTGTCGGTATTTGGTAGTAGGGATTGTCCAAACATGCATGCCCTAGTTAGAACCTTTTTTCCTTTCGGCGCCATTGCTGTTGTCTCTCCCTAGGATCGGGAGTCCTTTGTAGTTACACCATGACTTTGCGATAAAGACTCATACTCTACTTTGTCTTATGCTAGCCATCTCCCATAAGGACTCCCCTATTTTTACCAAGTTGTGATTGCATTGCATCTTCCTGCTTGTTTCTTGAGCCTTGTGTCAGCTCCCACTTACTCAATTGTTAGCCTGGTGTCTGAGCACTTTCCTTGTCGAGCCCTGCAGAGCTTTTATTTTCCTTTTGCAATTTGATGACCTATTGATCCCGAGGGAACACCCCCCTGAGTGTCCACATCCTGCACATGCTTCCTTGCATTCATCATAGGTATGTTCCACTACTTGGGACTAGTCTACTTGCTATTTGACACTCGTTCCCTCACTTGTTGTACTATAAGCAATTTTATTCTTTTTCAAGCTTTTCCAAATATGAAAAAGACCAAAAAAATCAAATATTCCAAAAATCCAGACGGGAGAATCATCACTTCTTTTTTTTGGCAGTTGTTGTGTTGCCTTTGAACAGATCATTCATTCCACTCCATCCATCACGAGTCGGGACTATAGTAGGGCCTAAGGAGCTGTGCTCGTTTCTCGGATTTTACTCCACTGATTTGTTAAGCTTCCAGTAACTATGGAGCCCTTTGTTCATGCCTCCTACATCGCACAGTGTTATTATTTGGGTCTATGCTGCCTGAGTCTATCCATTTGCTCATGCTCTTGTTCAAAGGAAGTCCTGAAACCAAAGTCGACCACTCCTCAGATCTCTTGACTATTGTATGTCGGCCATCCTTATTGAGTTAGTCCGTTCGTCCGAGTTCGTCCAAATCTTTCAGCGTAGTTGTTACCTCGTGTTGATTGATGGGGGATGCCTTAATGCCCTCCTTCTAGCGAGTTTTGTTTCGTCGACTTCAACTCATTTATTCTTGAATTGAGACTTAGAGTCGGTTGAGTACCTTGAGGCTTGCAGTCATTAGTGGTAGGTTCTCTCACCATCGACAGTTTTGGGAATACATCAATGTCCCCTGATCGATAGATTCATCTTAGTGTTTGACCTCAACACATCTATTCACACTTTAATGATTGTACTCTGTGCCTTGATGCCCATTTTCATTATTGGTGGGTTATCTCACATCTGTTAACGGTATAGATCATTGACCGGTAATCAGACGATGTCACATCAGGTTCGACTTCAACACCTTTATTTGCTTGATGGGACTTGCACCATATATGATTTGTGTAGAAGACCCCAAACATTAGTAGCATTCAGTATGATGTTATTGATTGTGACTATACTTATGAGATCTTATTTCTTGTACATCAGCAGTTTGTACCTCCAATATTGCACCAGTTGTTTCCTTTCAACAGGAGACCATATTTCAATGTATGGGTCATGGCTATGACCACTTATGATATGTATTCACTATATACTTCCTGGCATGGCCATTGTATCTGATTGTTGTATTATACCGACATGGATTCAAAGATATTATTGTATTATGATGAGTGAGCTACTCTCTCCATTTGTGTCTCCATCACTCCACTTTTGAGATTTATAATGTATTTCGGCCATCATAGTACCTTCTCTGACCTCACACATTAGGGGGCATCTGTTACAGCGTAATTTTCCACCTTGTGAGCATCAGCATTGATTGGCCTTCAGGATCCATTTTATTGACTCAGATCCACATTTTATCCTCCAGGAACACACTTTTCCCTATTTTTGTTCCTGTACGCTAGTTGTTCCACTATAGCCAGCATACATGCAGGTCGTTCCACTATAGCTAGCGTACACCAAGTTAAATGGTAAAAAACAATAGATAATTACTTTTTACTCCCAAAAAGCGGTCTTAGGGTGACCTTTGGCCCTCCATATTCCCCGAAACGTCTCGATTCGACCTTTCACTTACCTTTGGAAGGCTATATATTGAGCTCTTATGGTGTATGGAAGGGAGAAGAAAGCGAAAGCAAGATAACTCTAGTGGATTTTTGCCGTGACTTGAGTCTACACTCATTGATCCTTGTTATTGTGAACTCCTTATGTTCACCTACCAAACTCCTTTCATTGTTTGAGTTTTCCATTACATGGGGGATTGAACTGGTGGAGGCACAAGTGGAGAGACCCAGTTCTTGGTTCAGATTGGTTGCTGGCAAGAGGTCTTATCATTGTACTTCTTGTTATTAATTAATGGAAATACTCATTTTCTTGTCCAATTGATGTTATGAATGTTGTTTAAATTACATTAGGTTACATTTGCTTATGATATCATGGATCATTTTTTTTATTCTGCTAATATCTTTCACATATTATATGCACTTGCTTGTATTTGGTGTTGAGGCTAATCTGCACGTTGAAGTGTAGAGGTTGAAATCTCAATGGATATCTACTTCGAACATCCGGTTGAATGTTGGTTCTTATTCTCCATATCTTAGCATTTTCATTATAATAACATTGCATTAGGAATTGAGTTATTTTCTGGTAGTCAGATGTCTGTTGTGGTCTACCCCGATCCATAGGAATTTTCTCTGTAACAAGAAGGCAGTCAGATTAATATTATGGATAACATTAAATCATACATCCATAAAGATAAGACATAGAATGCCGATGGAATCATTAAGTGGAAGTTGGAAAACTACAAAGATTTTATCAATTTAAATTTGGTTGATCAAAACTATTACCCAACATTATAAACTAACCAAATAAATATTGTCTATAGAACCAATGCTCATGACCTTCAAAGTATTACTAGTAGTTGACTAATAAAAAACATCTTGTAGTGAGTGAATTTATATAGCTTGTCCAAAATATCTAAATTCCTTCAAACCACTGTATCTGTTAAGTTCTTGAATGGTTTAATATAATATTTAAAACACTCCCAAGAACCTTATCTTTTATTTAAGTATAAATTCTATTCATTTGAATTGGATCACAGTTGAAGCAATCTTAATCAAGTGGATGGCCAAGTCCGCGAAACATGATAAAAAGAAGGGCTCAGAGATTCCAATATCATGAACGAGAATCACCCAGACGATTTTCCAAATTCAAAGTGTAATGCATAGAGAATATGCAATACAGTCTTGAGAAAAAATAGGAAGGAACCAAACAAAGCATCTAGACTTTCTATAGCATGTGTCATAACACAGTGGGCCCATTAACTTGAATTCAGGGGTGGCCTGATTTGAGATCCAGAAGTATGAGTTGTACGCACATTTTAAATAATCTACAATACATTTCCTCAATTCGTGCCACACAACTGGTAAAAATAGTTGTAGTTTCCCATGGATATTATGGGTTTTCTTTATGCAAGGTTTGGTTTCTTCATTCATAATTTAATTATTTCAAGTTTTATTTTGCGTAACCTTTGTTTTACTATCGCTTATGTGATTGGTTTTATGCTTTGTTCATCAGGACATGGTTACTAATGGCAGCATGAAATGTATATACAATAAAATAAATGGAACATTATTCGATCAAATGTATATAGTTAACGCTAAGTTAATGCTAACTCTATTTTTGGCTGAACAGTTCCCTCTAGAAGTTGGCACTAACTCTGGTTCTCTCTCAATGGTTCTCTATGGAACTTGGACCTAGGGCTTAGGAAACGGTGGCTTAAGGGTCGCAACAAACCGATGTCTAGCAGAAGCAACATGAGGCTGATGTCTTCTACTAAATGGGTGGTTTTAGGAAAACCAAAAACCAAATGTTGCTCAATGGAACATGGCTCTAACTTTGTATGTGGTTGCAACATTGACTCTGGCAAGCTGTCTCTAGCTCAAGGCTTTGGAAACTGACACAAGATTCTATCTATAGCTCTAGATTTGGTTCAAGTTTGCTTGTTCCCACCCTCTTGTTCTCTCTTTCATGTTTCTGATGGTCTTCAGTGTCAAAAATAGACATAGAATACCGTTATCTAATGAATGCTTCAAAGAATGGCTCTCTTTTTTCTTCTCGCTAAAGATCAGAATATGGAAACCGAATTTGGCTATGGCTCAGGATCGCTTGTTTTAGAAGTGAAGAAGGTTTTGTTTGATTGTTGTCATATTGATAGGGATTTAAAAATTGAATCTTGGCTATTGATTCATAATATCCCCCCTATTAGGTACAAGATGAGGAGCAGGAATTTGTTTTGCTATAAGTTGTGCCAAAACTCGAGACTAGGATATGCGATATGATTGGTATATATTCTTGGTTTTTATTGAACATTTCCAAGAAGCAATCCATGCATAGTGAATCTTCAATCTTACAAGTTTATTTAGTGTAGAAAATCTATCTGAAGAATGGTTATGCTTCCTACAATGCTGACAAGGATGGAGATCAAAGCGTTGTTCTTCCATGTGGCCAATTCGTTGGAAATGTTGGCATTGATGTTCAACTAGAACAGGTGAAGAGGACTCATCTTAAAGGAATCTAGAACTATGAAATTGGATTGGTTGGAATAATATGGAATATGAAATGTCACTTCCTTATCAAATCTGATACCTATTTTATGTTTGTTGATCTAAGTTCTTCCCTAGGTCTGATGATGCACTCAGAAATATTATGTTGAACATTATCATCAGGGGATCGTCTTCTGTCATCATTTAATTGACTTGGTCGTGAGCTAATAGATAATAGTAATCATCGACATATTCAAAAAGAGGGTTTCTCTGAACAAGAACTAGTTTAGAATGATGATTCCTTTGTTGTATATCATCATGTTGGAGAATTTTCACTTTGGCCTTCGAATCCTACAAATGAGTTAGAATAGTTTGGAGGAGTTGCTTTACTAATCATGATTGAATCATCAACAACAATAAGTATTAGAGTGTTCAGTAACTCTAATATTTCTTCAATCTGAGCCATTTAAGGACTCTTAAAATCACCTTAAAATACACAAAAGGGTTTCTTGCAACTCCAACATTTTACAACAAGAATAAACAACTAAAATTTGGACTCAAAGGATGAAGGTTGTTGTGTTCAGAGGACGCACCCAAGTATATTCTATTTAGCTTACTTCCAATTTGACTCTTATAAAAGAACTATTGCGAGTATAAAAAATACAATAAAACCTACACAAATTCATTGTTTGAAAGTTTCAATTTAATGTTGATTATGGAGGAATTGATCTTCAAATTTGAGTGCTTCACAATGCTTTCAATTCCTAATTGAGATAATTGCTTGAGTAACCTTTTCCTTGACCCTTCTAAGAAGACTATTTATTGTAGATGTTGGTTTGGTTCATTTAGATGGCCAACGAGTTCAAGTTCCTTGTTCTACACAATGACATCCAATGGTTTATCGTAGGTGTATGGAATAACATAAAGCAAGAGAGTACCTATGGTTGCCTCCACTATACATTCCAAATTAAATGCCAATCTCCAACAAATTCAAAATCACTTCAAAAATTCTCTAAACTAAAGGGAGAGAAGGCATAACTTTGTGGAATGTTCCAATGCATGCTGTTAGGAACCCGTGTCAACCCTTCTCTTTACTATGTTAGTATATTGTTGTTGGACGCATATGCTTTGTAAGTCGTCCTGTAGTATTTGTTGACCCATAGTTTATATTAGCCCATAGTATTGACCCATTGTATTGGACACATATGCTTTGTAATTCATCCTGTAGTATTATATGTCCCATGGTTTTGACTCATAGTATTGGGCATAGACTTAGTATATAAGTGTGTGTTGAGGTCATTGAAGGCACCATGAAGTTAATTGTATTGAGCTTGCTCAAAGGAGGCTGCCCCCTCGAAGTGGCCCGTGATCAATATAAAAGTGATTCTGAGTTCTGTTATTTCTGATATCTCATGTATTTGCATTAATTAATTATTGCAGGTTCTTCACATCTAGTATCAGAGCACTTTCTTGGGCTCGTTGGGTGGAATTTCTGCTAAAAAATTTTTTCGCATCTGTTGCAAGTTCGGATCTGGGAATAATCTCTATCCACTTAACTGTGGGAAGTACTTGGGAATAAGCCCTAAAAATCATTGTGAGGAGTACCACAGGAACCCCAAAGTAGATGGCCCATTGAGAGGACCTGCCAGCGAAAAGGGCAATGACCCCTACCCGATTGACTAGTTCCCACCCGTGCGGTAAACCAAGAGTTGTCGTTTGTGGCAAAGCGGTTATCAGTTTTACCTAAGCCGTGGAGTGAGGAGTACTGCCCCAATACGCAAGCCCTCAAACAACATTGGTGGCTGAGTGAATCCCCTGAACTGATAGGAAGCCGCACATACCTGGGGTCCATATCTATTTTCAGCTGAACTGTTGCTGATCACTTCTGCTCCAGATCCATCCGTTTCATATCTATTCTGAAAGTCATTCCAGATCCAGTCACCGTTTCAAATCCAGTCGTTTTCGATCCCTTCCGTGGCACTGTTGCCGATCCATTTCTGACAAAAAAAAAAGAGTATAAAATTATGTTTTTCGGCCATATCTCCCTTGTTTCAATACTATTTTCCCTGAAACTTCACTGACATCCCTGCAATCCCATTCTGCATATTTTATTCCTAAAGACCCTATCCCAAATTCCACTTCCCAAGACCAGAAATCCCACATTTGTCTATTTTTAGGGTTTGCCATAACTCCTTCAATTTTCACCCAATCACCTTCAAATTTTACCACAGAGTTCCTTTCCTAATTCTGCTTCTGTGTCCCTCTCTGCCGAATTGTCTCATTCCTTCACCCCGCTTCTAAAATCCCCATTTTTTGCTTCCCTATCCATCAGAAAGTGTCTAAAACCTAGTCACACCCCAATTACCCCTCCGAGTTTTTTCCAAATCCAAATTTCCCTTTACTAAATAAGCTTTTGTTTGTGTTTTTCTATCCATTCCCCCCCCAAAAAAAAACAAAACTCCTGGTTATGGTTGTCACCCACACAGGAGCAAAAACCATAGAGGAAGCACTTGTAGCCATCCAAACCAAACTCTAAGATCTGGATGAAAAATTTCTCAGCCTCCATCTTCAGCATTCAGTGATGAACAATAACCGAAAGCCAAAATCTTTTGCAGCCACTCAGTTCTCTTCTTCCAACAATTTTCGTGGGCCAAAGCTTGATTTTCCTTACTTCAATGGTACTGATCTGATTGGATGGATATACGTGCAGAACAATATTTCATCCTGCATAATACTTTTGATGTCCAAAAAGTTCCACTTGCATCCTTTCATTTGGAACAGGAAGCCCTTCAATGGTATTGTTGGTACATCAAAGCTCATCCCGAGCCAAACTGGATAGATTTTTGCCAACTCCTTTTGCCACGATTTGGTCCTAGTGCTTTTGACGACTTCACAAGAGCACTCACTAAACTTCACCAAACTGGCACAGTGAGAGAGTATCAGACGGAATTTGAGAAACTCGCCAATCACACAGAAGGATTGTCTGATGAATTTTACAGGAGTTGTTTTATCAGTGGTCTTAAGGATGAAATCTGGTCAGAGGTTAAAATGTTATGTCCCAACACAATGATGGAAGTCCTAGGTTTGGCTAAGTTGGTAGAAGACAAGCTTGCAACCCAACAGCGCTCAAAACCCACTTTTGTTCCCTTCCGAAATATGGGTTCTCAACGACCTCCCATCCTGCCAGCTCCTCGACCAACTCCTATCAAGCATTTGTCTGAAACCGAGATGCAGGCACGCCGAGAAAAAGGGCTTTGTTATAATTGTGATGAGAAATTCACTCGGGGACATAGATGTGTTCAACAAAAGCTCTATCTCTTGGATGTGGATTCTCTGCCTGCCTCTAAACTTGGTGAAGAAGCTCCAGATATAGTAGATGATTAGGTTGACATTCAGCACCTACCTGTTGACACCCCATCTCAGGACGACCCACTTGCAATCTCTCTCCATGCTGTAACCGGCGTCACAACCCCACAAACAATGCAAGTCAGGGGATACTTCAAGAAGTTCCCTCTTACCATACTCATTGGTTCTGGTAGCACTCATAACTTCATTGACCCTCGTATTTCCAAACAGGCTGATTGTTTTGTCCATCCTTGCTCCAACTTTGAAGTCATGGTTTCCAATGGGGGCACCTTACCTTGCAAGGGGAAGTGTCACAATGTGCGCATCTCTATGGAAGATTACAACCTACGCTCTGACATGTTTTCCTTGTCCTTAGGCGGATGTGATGTGGTTTTGGGCATTCAATGGTTATGCACACTTGGCCCCATCTTATGGCATTTTACTGAACTTTGGATGCAGTTTTTAGTCAATGGGGCACAACACAAATTAATGGGCTTACAACCAAGTTCTCTCCACATCATCAGTTCACATCGCCTGGAAAAAATCCTTAAGAAGAATTCACATGGTGTCATCGCTCAGCTCCATTCCATTCAGATGCACCCATCAACGGTCTCCACTACCTCCTTGGTTGCAGAACCAGACATCATCCTTGTTTTTTGGTACCCAGGAGGGGGCTGCCAGCTGACTTCAAGTTCTATAGAGGACAAACATGACAAACTGCCATAATTTCTCAAAAAAAAGTGCGCCCTAGTTGTCTTGGCAAGCACTAAGAAATCAGATATATTGCAGGCTTCCACATTTTATTTGTATTCAAAATTGCAGAAATTTCCTTTCGCTAAAGTTATATCTGTTGAGGAAGAAAACCATAAATTATTTTGCTATTGCGTTCATTTAGTTTTTTTGTTGATATAGTCTAATTTCCTTAAAAATTATGGAGTATCTCATATTCTAAAGAAGTCTAGGCCATATAAAGGGATCCTGAAGCTAAGGCTTAAAATCGTGCTTACCCTGCTGTTGGTGGTTTGAACAAAGCTTTTAGTATTATTTCTACATAAATTAAAGCTCTCCCGTAAAATTTCTTTTATTTCGCCATGCCTAATGTTTTCCTTTGTCTTTGGGGCGGGTCAACTAGCATTTAAGCAATTATTTTTCATTTGCTTGCGTTGCCAGGTCCATCGTCTGTCATTTCATGGCCATTTAACCCTTCTTGTTTCGAGGTTTGGTATTCCACAATATTTTTAAAATTTAAGGAAATGTGCATATTCATTTTTGTTAAATATTTAATAAGTTCTAGGGGCTCAATATTTGACATTATCTTTAAAATTTAGGGGAATGTGTTTTTTTCTTTTCTCTTTTTTGGTTAAATCTTTACCAAGTTATGTGCACAGTCCTGTGATTGTGAAACAAAATCTTACGTTGGTTTATGAAATATTCTAAACCCTAGCAAGGTTGCTAGCAACGTTAGCGCTTTTGAAATGGCAGGGGCTGTTGCTGATAGGAATTGTATTTATTTAAAAACTTCTAGAGGTGTTTGTGTGGGGTTTGTTGTCAACATTATCTTTATAAGTTATGGAAAGTTATTTTGCTTATCTTTATAAGTTATGGAATATTTTGCTTGAAGAGATTAGTGAATGGTTATTTTTCCTCATATAGATAGCTGTTA
Organism: Larix kaempferi; assembly: GCA_027924585.1. Taxonomy (NCBI): domain Eukaryota; kingdom Viridiplantae; phylum Streptophyta; class Pinopsida; order Pinales; family Pinaceae; genus Larix; species Larix kaempferi. The sequence goes on from BSBM01001229.1 coordinate 3,235,893, forward strand.
ATGATATGCACATTTTATTTTCTTTTTTGACTGTGCCTTGAGAAATAATTTAACAAAGCTGAGAAATAATAACCAAGGCACTCATTTCTACTCAGCATGGTGCACACCCCAAGGAATTCACTTCTCTGAGGTATATGCATGGTTTTGAAGAGAGAGCGTGCGGTGGTTTCATGCATATTAAATTTGTGAAGACTAACATATAGTGTTTGTGTCTAAAACAAAGCCATTTTCCCTTACATGAAAGTGGTCCCCACTCACAGGTATGTAGCTATTATACCAGATGCTCAAATGTTTATTTCAAATTTTAGCTTCTTAAAGGTGTATTTTAAAGTCCTCCCAAACCAACGGAGCTTACCAGAAAGGTGTATTTTAACGTCCTCCCAAACCAATGGAGCTTACTAGACTGTAATAGCAATAAGATCTATGATTTAAGATCTCTGCAACTATTCAATAGTGAATCTGGGAAGTGAAGTGTTGAAATGAAAGGAGTCTGGAAGCACTTCAAAGGTAGAGAGGAAGCTAAATAGGAGGAAGCTGGTTTATAAGAAGAGATTAAATTAAAAAAACGTGTTAGGTTAATAAATTAGAGATTTTTTGGGGAACACAGCTGAATTTAGATATTTGTAGGAAAGAAAAGCCCATGTGATTGAGGTTTTAACAATTAAATCGAAGAAAGGGAAATAAAAGGGGATTTATTTGCACAAAGAATCTTTGCTCGAAATAAATTCCACACACTTGAATAAGCATAACACTGGAAATACTGGGAAGAAGAAGCTATTGATCTCACATAGTGTCATGGAATGAAGGAGCTTTGCGATTTCCCATAGTGGGAGACATTTTTTGGAGCTCTGTCAAACTCTAGACAGCATGGGAATCATCATCAAAACGAAAATATATATATGTGAAATAATGAAAACCCTAGTGGGAGGGTCAAAGACAGCACGACTTAAATTTAATTGCACAGGAAGCTTAATACTTGGGTATTGTTTGGTTAATCTCCCAAATAAATCCATTTGTAAACTATTTTGAAACCCATACATGAAAGCCAGTTTTCAGAACTCTGCGCAACATAAATTGCTCAATACCATCCGTTTTCGTCTGGGATGAGTTGCTGGAAACATGATTAAAAAGTAGCGTTTTGGATGAGATGAAAACTCCATGAGTCCAAGTTTGAATCTCCTTGTATCTTTGTTTTTTCCCTTTAACATTTAGTTGTCCCACATGAATTTATAGTTAGGAGGCATTTAATTCCTAGCTAATTCTAATGAGCTAATTACATTGGTGTTTTTGTATGTGGTTGTTCAAATTCGAGGCTTAGGGTTCCTCTAATGTGTCTCCCATAAAATCTGTTCAGGGTTAGGGTTCCTTAATATTTTCACTGTAATTGTCCTACAAGCTAGGAGTTGGTTGTGTTGCATAGAATTTGATTTTTTTTGTATTCATTCATGAATGCTTTCCCATGCTTTTAAATAGAAGTTAGCAAGGTGCTTAGAGAACACAAGGGTTTTGCGATATTGATGAGCAGGGTCTAAACACCCAGAGGTTGTTTTATCCATTTTACTCTCCATGTGTTGTTGTGATATTGATGCTCAGGGTAATAGAGTATGTTTTCTCTAATTTTCTTGTCAATGTCAACTTCTTTAATTCGGTATTCGGTGCTTGGCTGCTCATACGTTGTGCCCATCCTATCAGCGGCCGTAATTCTTGCCAATGTGGCAATAAACTACTTATTGTTTGTTGTAGGTGTGCTTCCAGTGCAAAAAGAGCTAAATCGATGATTACACTAATTCCAGTTGTTTATGTTTTCACACCCTTTAGTTTAAAGTGATCAAATTGTGTCTCCTGTGAATTTTTTATTATTTAAAATAAATTTTGGTTTTCTTACTTATCTAAATAAAATTCAAAATTCAAAAACTTATTTATATAAAAAAATATAGTGTTATATATATATATATATATATATATATATATATATATATCCTTTAATAAATTTCCTTTCAAGTGTACATATCAAATTTATTTCAGTTTGTCTCTATAATTTATTAACATATAATATTATATTATTATTATTTATAAATTTTCATAAACTTATTAACCCAAAATATTATTACGGGTTATATGTTATAAGTTTTATATTATTATTTCTGAAGCAAACAGTTGTATGTTATATAAATTGTAAATTGTTGTTAATACTTTATTGGATTATTTTTCTAAAGATATCTTGAATTTTATTGTAAAATAGTGTTAGCATACATTTTGTTGTGTTCTGTTTTTTTATTAAAGACCAATATCACTAATATATAGTTTAAATATTGAAATTGGGCATACCATCAATACAATGAACATAAAATATTTTATAAAAAAATCCAAAACAAATGAGAATTATGTTTTTTTTAATATATTTAATGTAAATTACAAATACAGATGGATTCATTATGACGTTAGAATAGACATTATGCAAATCATTTTTCAAGTACAAAATTTAGATATTCTCACAACAATCAAAACATTAACCAATAATCAACATATTCAAAATTACTTTGTAGAAATGGAACCCATTATAACTCTACGGTCTATAATAAAGGCACAAAAATGACCATACATTTGTAAATTTCAATCAAAATTAATTAAGATTCTTACTTATATAAAGTTAAACTTTAAATACATATTTAGCCATACAAATAGTGTTTATATTTTTGCTTGACATATATATTGTTAAGTAAATGTTCTTCATGGAGCCATAAATCACTATAAATAAGCTCATATATCTCAATTACATAACAAAAAGATGCATAATTAAAATCAAAATATCAATATACATGTTCTACTTACTCCATTCTTACATATTGTAACCCCAAACTACATAGGAACTTCACAAATGTGAAAATCCTCACAGCGGATCTAAGAGTTGATGTATACCTCACAAGAAAGATTAAGATTAAGCACGAAAATAGAAGAAGAGTGGTCAATGCAGTGTAAAGGAGCAACAGAATTATGATACAGTAGAACTCGGATAGAAGCATAATAACATCACACACTCTAATTCATTAATCATAATATGAACAATAAATAATACAATGGTGGAGAGGATTCGAATGCCAAGGTGGAAATTTGAATTAGCCTGCATGGGCATGGCTTATCTTCACTAGGAGTCATCATCATCATCAGTGGAGTGTCATCAATATACAAGTGACTGTCAACCAGGTGGCAAACTTAGTCTAACTGAATGCAGTAGGTGTAATACATGCATGGTGCACTAATGTAGTGAAGGAGGCTCAAAGGAGGGTGCAATAGGGGTTAACTGGAGTCAGAACTAGAAATCTAGGCTCACTGGAGGTCCATCGGAGTGTCTCAGTCAGTAAACTAGTCAATCTGTCCTCAAATCAAGGAACAAATCCACAAATCACTCAACTAACTGAATTGTAACTGGTGGTAGGTGAGGTACGGTGCCTTTCTCATGTGTTAGCTGAAAGGAGGGCGCATTACTGACTAGGAGGGCTAGAACTGAGCAGCAACAGGCTCCCGGGGCTAGTAAACTAAGCTCTAGGTGCTGGGAGACACCAACCTGATGACTGGGATGCATGCAAAAATGCATGCATGATTGAAATGAAAAATAATTAAAATGCTGGTAGGACTAGGATGGAGTATAGGAATATCCTAACACCCTCGCTTAATCCATCCTGGGACCTGGTAACTGAGACCAAAGGTCACCCAATACAATGAATAATAACTAATAGTACATAAACCGAGGAAATGGGGAAAACCTCATGGGAAAACCCCCCCCCTCAAAATAGACTGTAGGGCACACCAAAATAATGATCCAAACTCAAGCAGGTGTGATGCTTGGTCATATATCTGGAGGTATCTTCTTCTTGGGAAGAAGTGGATCATACTCAAAAAGCATGTGCTTGTACTTGCTCTTTAGATCGAATGTGATGAGAACAAATTCAGAGGTATGAGGATGATCCTGGAACCTATGATTTGAATCAGCTGAGGTAGGATCAAATCCATGAATGTGTAGATAGTCTTTTTTTTCTCCTTTGAACCATCATAGGTGAGATTATGCCCAAAATAACTATCACATGATAGTGATTGCTTGGAATCCAAATCAGATCCAAGACTTGAAAAATGGTTTCTTGAGATCTCCTTTGAACCATTAGAGGTGAGATCAAAACCATGAAATGCATGAGAAATTATCCCAAGCGAATGGCAATGCCCTAAATCTTCAATAAACTTCTGAGAGCATGTACAAATGATCTTACAATAGTACATAAAAGGTGAGTGATCAAGGAGAGTGAATGCACTACCTCCAATTATGGATTTAACCTCCGAAACATTCATGAGATCATCATTATGCAAACCAACTGACTCTTGTGCAAGAGAGGATTTAAGAACCTCTATAGTTTCTAGAGTGTGAGATGACACATAATTCAAAATAGAAGATATTGAGAGCATGATTGTAGAATCTGCAAGTTCTCATTCTTTGTGAACTTCCAGCTTTAATTTGAGTTTGTAGATTAACTTCCCCCCATTACAATAGGAGCTCATATCCTCTGCTCTTGCACCATCGAGAAAATATCTCCCCCCGAAGAGACTCTAACCACCTATTTTTTAACCACTTATACCCATCTCTCTTCAATCTGTAACTCCCCACTCAATGTGCACTACCTTCAGTAGAGTGGAGTTTTCTAAGGAAAACCCTAACTGCCTCATCAACATCTTTTAACGGTACTATTTATTAACAATCAATTGTTTATAAACAAAGTATATTTCATAGACTTCTTTACTAACCCTAAATACTTAATTTGATTACATCGACACTATATGCATTATATAAAGTTGATTGCTTAATCAAATTAGATATATTCAATACGCATATATATACATTTTATAATAGCATCTTCCCTCGACTATATATGTGCTTGTATGTATACATGCGTACGTATATGATACATATTTCATATGTTTAGTTTTTAGGAACAATTTCTACATACAATAATAATACCTTAATACCTCTATTCGTATATTTTCATATACTCATAAAAATTATATTTCAATTATATTTTTATTTAAGGTGACTATATCATAGTCTTCTAACGTAACAAGGCTTAACTTCTCTATAGATACCCTTTGACATTTTTATGCCATGATTAAGTTGATTATAATATTATGAATACCTAATAATAATAATAATAATCTTTAGTCTTTTATTATCATGTGACAAATAATAATTCTTTCGGTACTCCTACGTATGACTCACCGTCGATTTAAAAGACATTATAAACTTATGGTCATCTAGTGAACATCACCATTCACCTTTCTTCAAGTGTCCATGACACTCATGATGACATCCTATCATCAAACTCCTGCCTACCATCCATTAAACTCCTCCCTAGTGGATTCATGCTCTTTTCGTTTAGTCGCGTCAAGCCTTTCAGTCTCCTAAGTCTACAAAATCAAATTACAACTTAGGAAGTTCACATTATCTCTCCCAGCTGGAGGCTAACTCAATACCTTCAGGATATAGCTACTTCTAACCTAGGTCAACTCAATAACCCAGGTCAACTCAATCTCCTTCCACCACATTAAGAGAAAATCAAATGCTCTGGTTGATCGATTAGCCAATGAGGGAGTCACCTGCACTTCTACTCTACAGGAAGGACCCCTTGCAGCTATGGGCCCCCATGCACTCATTCAACATTGCTAATATCTAGCCAACTTGGACTTGGATACCCTGGATGCGGGTGATAGGATGAGCTCGAGAGCATGCAAAACCAGTCAAGAGACAAATGGGAAAATGGAATGGCTCTGTGGCACTCCAGAAAGTAATGAATTAAATCGACGGCGACCCCAAGGCTTTGTTCATTAAACCTCCTCCTGGTGATGTCCCCTTGACCCTACTAGAGGCAACCTCGACGTACCTGCTCCAGGTGGTTCCTGCATGTGGTTTTAAGGAACACTGACTGTTGTAACCTTGGCTCGTCGATAACCATGCAACCCTGTCCCTAGTGCATCAATGCAATGCTTCACCACCTCCATAGACCTGCAATTTGGGTTCCTCCCGCTCTCTAGTTCTTGTTGTTCGCAGCTACCCATCTGCTATCTCTTCTTGTGAGTTGGCTTCGGCTCCACACTGAATTTATACAACCAGTGCTCTCGACCCATTCTACGGCGCTCTCTCTTTGGTCTTCAATTATGGGTGGGCCGAAGGGCTCCAGAGGCAGAGGCAAGAAAAACACCACCAAGGATGACACAGAGGACATGGAAAAAGGATACGGGGAGGATTTCACTGTCTCGTTCCACCTACTAATAGACAATTGGGAGGCCAATATTTTGGTGGAACGCCCCTCCACCAAACATCCTAGTAAGCAACCCGACCCCTACTATCTTGTTAAGAATATGCTCGGGTTGCTAATGGAGGACCTGCTTGTCAACTGGGACACCGCCAAAAGTGCCACCCAGAATTTGAAGGCCATTCTTCCCAACATGGAATCCATTCTAGGAAACTTGGAGGGCACCTTCAACTGGTAGTCTTATGCTCCTACCAGACTCTCCCCATGCAGCAACACTGGTAAGACCGGCTTCAGATACCTCTTCTTAGCAGTAGGGACAAGTGAGCTTGTTCATCTGAGTCTGTCCAAAGGGAAATCACCACTGATCCTCCCCATCCCTAGCACTACGGGCTCTGTTCTATCCAAGCGTGTCCATGATGACCGGGAATTCTTTCCCTTCAGGAAGACCGTAACCCTTCTTGTGAAATTTTTGACTAATGATGTTCGGGTACACAGGATACTACCAAAGGACCGAACACCAAGAGCAACCACTTCACAAAAACAGATCACAGATCAACACATCGATGTTTTGACGTGGTTTAAACCCTCTTGAGGGAAACACTCCACGGCCCCGGCCAAATAGCTTCTACGGGACAATTTATTATGCAAAGAAAAAAAGTTACAAATGAGCTTCTCATAATCTATCAACTAAACAATGACCCTCCATGCTCTTTAAATAGAGATCATGGACCAATCGGGTGTTAAGCCATGGATCAAGGTTAGGTTTGATTTAAGAGAAGTTGATCCTTTGGATCACTCTATGTCGGGAACATATCGTGACCGTCGGATTAAGTATTTACAAATGCATACTAAAGAAACACACTATCCCTAACGGATATATTACACAAGTTGATCTTAACTAACTCCTAAGTGTCTAAATATCCTAACATTCCCCCTTAAGAACAACTTGGGATAGGATTGAAGGATTTACAAAAGTGACACTATTAGGAGAAGGAAGGAGGCATTAGAGCCTATCCCCCCTTAATGACAAGTTCCTGAACTCCTAACATAGATCGAAGTTTAGAAAACTTCACTTCTGTAAGAGACTTGGTGAAGATGTCTGCAACTTGATCATCTGTAGGGAAAAATAGCACTTCAAGAACATGATCATGAACAAGATTTCTGATGAAGTGCATATGTAGCTCAATGTGTTTGCTGCGTTGATGTAGAACTGGATCTTTGGCAAGCTTGATGGCACTTTGATTGTCGCACCAAAGTGGAGTAGGCTGCTGCTGCTCGAATCCAAACTCTGAAAGGATATGTCGAAGCCATAAAGCTTCCTAACTGGCATTAACTGTTGCTCGATATTTTTCCTATGCTGAAGAAAGAGCAAGAACTTGTTGTTTCTTACAAGCCCAAGTAATAGGTCCAGATCCCAAGCTAAAAACATAACCTGCAGTAGACTTTCGATCATCAGGATCACCGGCCCAATCTGAATCAGTGGAACCAACCAACAAAGGTTTACCCCCTGTACTGTAATGAATCCCAAACTGAACTGTACCTTGAATATATCGAAGTATTCTTTTAGATGCTTTCCAGTGACTTTCATGAGGTGTCTGCATATAACGGGAAACACAGCCAACGACAAAGGAAAGGTCAGGACGAGAATGAGTCAAGTATAAGAGACTACCAACAAGCTGACGATATAAGGTGGCATCGACTTCAGGTGAAGTACAAGTGGCAGAAAGTTTGACTCCAAACTGGAAGGGAGAAGGGGCTGGCGTACAATCTTCCATGTGAAAGCGATGAATAAGGTCACAAGCATACCTAGACTGAGAAAGAAAGATTCCTTCTTTGGTTTGCAAGACTTGGAGACCAAGAAAATAATGCAAATGTCCTAAGTCTGACATTTCAAAATTTTGTTTAAGACTGGATTTCACATGGGTTATAAGCTTAGGGTCACTACCAGTAAGAATAAGGTCATCAACATATAGAACAAGTATGATGAGATGGTTTCCTACTTTCTTGGTATAGACATTGGGGTCAGAATGGCATCTAGAAAAACTAGTGTCAAGGAGAAAGTTATCCATTTTGGCATACCAAGCTCTAGGAGCTTGCTTAAGGCCATATAAGGATTTCTTAAGGCGGCAGACAAGGCTAGAGTTATTCTAAACATATCCAGGAGGTTGTTCCATGTACATTTCCTCCTGTAAATCACCATGTAAGAAGGCAGACTTGACATACATTTGATGGACTTCCCAGTTATTTAAGGCTACAAGGGAAAGAACAAGGCGGATGGAGTTCATTTTTGTGACGGGAGCAAAGGTTTCATTGTAGTCAATCCCTTCAACTTGGGAAAAACCTTTGGCAACTAACCCTGCCTTAAGTATTTCAACACTTCCATCTGATGCATACTTAGTTCTGTAGACCCATTTACGTCTGACAAGTTTTCTTCCTTTTGGAAGAGGTACAAGATCCCAAGTATCGTTCGCCATTAAGGAACGATATTCTTCATCCATGGCTGCATCGCAATCTGGATTCCCTGAAGCTTCTGCAAAAGTTTATGGATCATGATTCTCAGAAACTTGAGCCAAAAGAGAAGAGGCTCACTGAAATTGAGAACGTGTTCGACGTTGATCTCTAAGATCACCGAAAAGATCACCAGGTGCTTCACATGTTGAACGGACCCATCGAGGAAGCACTTGTGCTGGTGCAACTGGAGGAACATGAGCAGGCGGAGGTGGATATTCATCCTCATTGTCATCATCAGAAACTGGAGTTGGAAACCTATCAAAGAAGTTGGAAGAAGAATAAGAAGGCACAAACGCCGAATCAGGCTCGCAGGCCAACGATGGCACAATCGCCGAGTTAGGCTCACAGGCCAAAAGATTTTCATCAAATTTAACATCTCTTCTAATGATTATGTTATGAGAATGTGGTTGAAGAAGTCTATAACTTTTTACATCTTCAGAATATCTAACAAATATGCACTTTTCACTTTTAGGCTGCAATGCTTTTCGTTTTTCATCCAGAATGTGAGCCCATGCTTCACTACCAAACACATGGAAGTGACTTACCTCAGGTTTAGTTTTACTCCATGCTTCTTCCGGTGTTATACCTTGTAATGCTTTAATGGGGGTGCGATTAACTATGTAATTTGCACAATTAATGGCTTCAGCCCAAAATTGAAGACTTAGTCCCTTGATTGGATCATACAATTAGCCATTTCTTTTAAAGTACGGTTCTTCCGCTCAGCTACACCATTTTGTTGTGGTGTATATGGAATAGTGTGCTGTTGTTGGATGCCTTGTTCAGTGCAGAAAGTAGTGAACTCTTTGTTAACATATTCTCCTTCATTGTCAGATCTTAACTTAATAATTTGATGACTAGATTGTTTTTCAACAAGGGCCTTGTAGGCCAAGAACATGTTAAATACTTCGCTCTTAAGTTTTAGGAAATAAACCCAAGTGCATCTGGTATAATCATCAATGAAAGTTAAGAAATATTTGAAACTAGAAAAGGAAGCGGATGGAAGAGGACCACACAAGTCACTATGCACAAGATCCAAGGGAACCGAGGCGTGCCAAGAGGCATGTTTTTCAAAACTGTCCCGATGATGTTTTCCAAGTACACAATCGGAACAAACACCATCCCTGCAAGATACCATCGGAAGACCTGTCACCATATTGTCTTTACATAGTTGTTGCAATGAGCAATAATTTAAGTGACCAAATCGCTCATGCCAAAGTTTGCTCAAGTTATCACTATGAGCAACAAAAACTGAACGGAAAGGTGATGACCCAAAGTTGTTAAACTTGTACAACCTGGTAATATCATAAATAATTCCGGTAACTAGGACCTATTGAGGATCTTCAAAATCCTTGATTACAACTTGGTGAGGTGTAAAGGTCACAGTTTTACCTTCACCAAAATGAGTGATCTGATAGACTGATAACAAATTACAGGAAATTCTTGGAACACATAGTACATCACTAAAATGACCATTATCTACTGGAACTGTTCCATCTCCTACAACACTTAGAGATCTATCATCACCAACAAATATTTGTTTAGTGTTACATTCATGCATAGTAGAAAAGATGGCTTGATCCTGAGCCACATGATAAGATGCTCCAGAATCAATAAGCCATTGATTTGAAGTAGAAGAAGAAGATGCATTATAAGAATAACCAGAAGCACAAAGTGCATGTCCATGAGAGGCAGATTCTGAAGGCGAATCTAGGATGATGTGGTGCTTCTTCATTGTTGCTTCCAAGGCTGCCATTTTCTTGAAACACTTAGATTCATCATGATTATCTTTCCCGCAATAGTTGCAATGACGCTTAGTCTTCTTTCCTTTTGGCTTGGATCCTTTGTCATTTTTTAAAGAAGGAGCTGACTGAGAGGGTTTTGGACCCTTATTTGACTTATTATTGCAAAAATTTTGTTTCTTGGAAGGCTTGGACATTTCTTTCTGTTGGGACAATAAGGTTTTCCCAAATGTATCTGCATTGTTGATTATTCCAAGATGAATGAGTTTATCTTACTCTCTAATCAAGGAATCACAAAAGGATTCAAGACTAGGCTCTTGATAGCTAGCTGCATTCAAGGATTCTTTCATGGAATAAAATGTAGATACAAAAACAGAATATGCAAGTCCAAGTTTAGAAAGAATACGATAAATGCATTGTTTGTCTTCCCTCTTAATCTTACATTCTGCACATAAGAGTTTAAGAGTTTTGTACTTAGATAAATAATCTTAAATGCATGAAAAGTCACTTGGATTTAAAGAAATCAACTCATTTTGGAGTTGGTGACCTCGAATTTCATTGTGTTTACCAAACACAGATTCCAACTTGTCCCAAGCAGCATCAATTTCATTAATTCAAGATATGTGGAATCGCAAATCAGTAGAGATTGACGTCCCAATCAATCCACAAGCTTCGTCACGTCTATTTGCCCATTTTATTTTCTTATCATCATTAGTGGGTTCTGTTTCTTTCTCTGAGGTAATTCTGAAAAGTCCCCTACTTCGTAGAACATCCTCCATATGAGATTTCCATGAGAAATAGTTGGAACTGTTAAGTAGAATATCACAAGGGGCGGCCATATTTGTAAATTAATGGCTATAAAAGTAGAAACCAATAGTTTGGATGTGAATATCTCGAAAAAATAGGGGGTTTAGAAAAAAACGGCACTGAAAACTAACTCTGTAGGATGAAATTATGCTTGAACAAAGAAACTGTTGAAGATGTCCCCAATAGTGACGTGGCAGCTAGAGAATATCTAGCAAAAAAAGAACCCCCCTCTTCCCAAGATGAACCTTTTGACAATCACTTTACAAGAAAGTTGCTTTAAATGAACCACTTTTGTAAAATAAGTGATTTCAATTTTACAATGATATTACTTTTAAATAGTGCAACAATAAAAAAGAACTTAAGTGACTCACTTGTATTTTTATTTTTTATTATTTAAGTGAGATGCACTTTTACAATAAAGTAACTTGAAAATAGAAATTGCATGCACTTTTTCTTTTAAAAGTAACTTCCTAAGACTTGAACTCAAGACCTAATAAGGAATAAAATAACTATGAACCAAGTGAGCTAGATTAAAAGGTATGTAAAATATGGGAATGAGGAAGGGTTTTTTTTTTTTACTCTTCTTGTTCGGTTTGCATGCTTTCCCTTTTTCCTGCAAAACACACCACAAATAGAAACAAAAAAAACTTTTCCACACTTTTGGAGTTAGATCTCGTTAGCTTGCCCGGAGAAAAACCCTTTCCCTTTTTGTTTTTGATTTGCCGAGATCGCTCAAGGTGCATGGCAAAGAGCATACGCAGACAGGAAAGCAACAATCCGAACCCAAAAAAAATCTAATAATAAATGATGATAAAATATGAGATTTTTTTATTTTAAAAACAGAAAATAAAAAAATGCGTCACTGTAACATTATACCTTCAGATGTGATGAAATACGCGTTTCTGGAGCAACTGAGAACCATTTTCGATCAAATGAAAACTATTTCCCAATGGAAACGATGCTCTGGATGCAATGGAACACCTCCCATAGCCCAAAAATGCATAGAAATACCAGAACCAAAAACCCTTTCGAGTTTCGGCAACAATAGTTCAAGATCTAGATCATAACCGGAAGCGGCTCTTCATAAAAGCTCCGATACCATGTTCGAGTACACAGGGTACTACCAAAGGACCGAACACCAAGAGAAACCACTTCACACAAACATATCACAGATCAACACACCGATGTTTTGACGTGGTTTAAACCCTCTTGAGGGAAACACTCCACGGCCCCGACCAAATAGCTTCTACGGGACAATTTATTATGCAAAGGAAGAAAGTTACAAATGAGCTTCTCATAATCGATCAACTAAACAATGACCCTCCATGCTCTTTCAATAGAGATCATGGACCAATCGAGTGCTAAGCCACGGATCAAGGTTAGGTTTGATCTAAGAGAAGTTGAGCCTTTGGATCACTCTATGTCGGGAACATATTGTGACCATCAAATTAAGTATTTACAAATGCATACTAATGCATACTAAAGAAACACACTATCCCTAAGGGATATATTACACAAGTTGATCTTAACTAACTCCTAGTGTCTAAATATCCTAACAAATGACTCCATTGCAGAGGAGTATCCCCCCTGCCCCATCATGGAAGAACTTCCTGCTAAAAAGAAGGATCCAGTAGCGCATGCCACTCCAGATGTCTATAGTTGAGAACCTTTGGGCCCCTCCCTGCATCTTCCAGTTTTTTTTCTCTCTATGTTTAATTGTTTTCTAGTCTACAGTTTTGCTAGTATGCACAGGCAGCTCTTTTTTTCAGTATTACCCTGGACTTCTCACACAAGTCAGGCTTTCTGTAATTTTCTTAAGTATCACTTTGATCTCTTCACAGTTCTGGGTTGGTGGCTTCATACTTTTAGGCCACCACAACAGATTGTAGAACCTTATGTATTTTCGACTCTTTCAGCTTAATCGATCTTTGCAGCATTACAAAAAAAAGAGTTATGGATGGTCAAGATGTGGGATATACTTGTGCAACAAGGAGTAGAAAAAGCACTGGCATATCAATGGGATTTCTAGATGTTGTTGGTTACAAATTCACAGTTCTAGGTGGATTTATGAAGATATTGAAAGGTATCTTGGTTGTCATGAAGGAAAATAGAGTCAAGAACCTATGAAACTTGAAGGGAGGACGGAAATCGATCATACTGCAGTAGCATCAATTGGTGTTGTAGACTCCACTCGTTTATGGCATCAACTATTAGGCCATATGAGAGGAAAAAGGAATGAAGGTACTTTCCAATCAAAAGTTGCTTCCTAGTTTAAAATATGTAGATTTGAAGTTTTGTGAGAATTGTATTTATGGTAAACAAGCTAGACAAAAGTTTAAATATGGAAAACACACTAGTAAAGGTATCCTAGACTATATTCGTTCAGATCTATGCGGACCATATCCTAAACTCTCTTATGGAGGATCATCATATTTTGTTAGTTTTATAGATGATTACTCTAGGAAAGTTTGGATCTATTTATTCAAGAGAAAAGTTGATGTTTTCGATATATTTAAGTAGTTCATATCTTTGGTTGAAAATAACACTGGAAGGTCCAATAAACGTCTCAGAACAAATAATGAAGTCAATTTTACTTCTAAGGAGCTTGATAATTATTGCAAGAAGGATGGGATTGAGAGACATAAAACCGCAGTCTACACTCCATAGCAGAATGGTGTTGCTGAACACATGAACATGACTCTTCTTGAGAAAGAAAGAAGCATGCTCAACAATGCAAAGTTACAACAGGAATTATGGGGAGAGGCATTTCTTACAGCTTGTTACCTGGTCAACCAATCACCATCTACCACGATTGACTACAAAATTCTAGAAGAGATATGGACAAGTCAACCATGTGATTATTCTAATCTTAGAGTATTTGGTTGTGAATCCTATGCACTTATTCCGAAAAGTTAGTGTTCCAAACTAGATCCTAAATCAAGTAATTTGATCTTTGTTGGATATGGTGATGGTGTTAATGGATATAGATTGTGGAGTCCTACTGCCCACAAGATCATCTGAAATAGAGATGTAATATTTGATGAACTTTCTCTATCAAATCCATATGTAAGTAATGTTTTGAAACATGTTAATGTACCACAGTTACAACAAATTCAATTTGATGTTCAGTCATCTACAAAGGAGGATCATGAGGATTTCCATGATGAATATCTTCATGAGAAAACTCCTTGGGAGGATGAACAGACAGAAAAATATTAAGAAACAGAGGAAATGCCACAGCAAAATCTACGAAGCTCTACACGGGTCAGAATTTTTCCAAATACGTATGATGATTTTGTCACATCTATTGCTTTAATTTCTAATGAAGAAGAACCTAGTTGTTATTAGGAAGCATTATAAATGTCTAACTGTGACAAATGGAAACTTGCAATGAAAGAGGATATGGAATCTTTGGAAAAGAACAAAACATGGGATCTTGTGGAACTTCCAGAGGGTAGGAAAGTGGTTTGTTGCAAATGGGTGTTGAAATTGAAGAAAGGAGTTGATGACACTGTTCTGAAGTACAAGGCCAGATTGGTTGCAAAAGGGTTTTCTCAGAAAGAAGGTATTGACTTTCATGATATTTTTTCACCGGTTGTGAAACTTGTTTCTATCAGAATTGTATTACCACTAGTTGCCTTATATGATCTCGATTTAGAGCATCTAGATGTCAAGACAACCTTCTTCCATGGAGATTTAGATGAGGAAATTTTCATGGAAGAACCAAAAGGGTTTGTTCATAATCGCAACAGGAGGTTTGTTTGCAAGCTCAGGAAATCATTGTATGGCCTAAAGCAGTCTCCCAGAAAATGGTACAAGAAATTTGATTCTTTCATGGTGAGCCAGAATTTTACTAGAAATGAGTATGATCATTGTGTTTACTTTAAAAAGTTGGAAAATTACATGTTCATTATTTTGGTATTATATGTTGATGATATGCTTATAGCAAGCAAAAGCATGGTGGAAATCAGCAATTTAAAGGCTTAGTATGCTAGGACGTTTGATATGAAGGATTTAGGAGCAGCAAATCAAATCTTGGGCATGCAGACACACAGAGACAGGAAAAATGGAAATCTGTGGTTATCACAAGAGAATTATGTGGAGAAAATACTTCAGATATTCGGTATGAATAAGATGAAACCCGTTAATATTCCTTTAGCTTCTCATTTCAAGTTTTCTTCAGGTTTGATTCCTAGTAGCGATGAAGAAATGCAGTATATATCTCATGTACCATATATGCTAATGTAGTAGGAATTTTAATGTATGCGATGATAAGCACGAGACCAGATATTTCACATGCAGTTGGTGTTGTCAATAGATACATGGAAAATCTAGGAAAAGAGCATTGGGCAACTGCTTCGGTATTTTAGAGGCACAAGCAATTATTGTATCACCTTTGATGGTTGTAGTGATGAATTGTATGGTTATGTTGATGCTTATTTTGCAAGTGACTTGGACAAGAGGAGATCCACTTCAGGTTATGTGTTTACTCTTGCAGGTGGAGCTATTAGTTGGATGTCAAAGCTTCAAAATATTTTTTCTTTATCCACTATAGAGGTGGAGTATATATCTTCTTCACATGCTTGCAAAGAGGCTATCTGGTTCAAAGGTTTGTTGGGTGAGTTAGGAAAGTTTCAGAACACTATATAATTTTTTTGTGATAGTCAACGGGCTATTCATTTGGCTAAAAATCCTGCTTATCACAGTAAGACAAAACACATTCCTATTAAATACAATTTTGTAAGACATGTTATTGATGAAGGTGGAGTGGTTCTTGAAAAGGTCCACACTCAAAAGAATTGTGTAGACATGTTCACGAAACTAGTTACTTTAGAGAAGTTGTGGTGGTGCTTAGCTTCTCTTGACTTGCAGGAAAGGTGATGAACAAAGCAATGAGCGAGGTAACTGTCAAGGTGGATATTGTTGGAAACATACGACAACCAATTCTTCTGGTCATTATGTAACTGTCTAACCGAGTAACCAAATTAGTCAATTATGAGTAACCGTGTAAGAAATATTATTGATGAGAGTCAGAGGAGGAAAGGTTGTAATATTCATGTTTTGAATAATAAGAGAACCAGTACCATTGCTCCGTGGATGTTTCTCTCTCGAGGGTTTTACCACGTAAATCTCTGTGTACATTTGATGTGTTTGCCATTATTTGTTTTCTCATCACTACATATTATTTTCTGTGGTTTCTGGATCCAACAAATGTAAGCCTATATAAAAAAATATTTGGGAAAGGCATAAGGCTCAATCCATAGTATGAGTAATGTTAAACAAAAATGATGATAAAATCTGAGGTCCAAAACCTGTGGCTAAACTTTTAAAAGAAACATAAGCAAATTGTGAAATAACATTGATAGCAGTAAACACAATTCCATAGATAGCGAGCTAATGCTCAGCAAATTGTATTATGACTAATATAAATCCCTAACAACGACGACCTACATGTTCAAGCCACAAGGACTGTAATTGTTACAATCATAGTAGCATAATTTGGTCATATTTGACTTTCCTATATGGAAATTCGGAGGGAGTTCGAAATATGACCAAAATTCAATATAGTACAGATACAGTACGGGAGCCGACCAAAAAATATAATGGAAAACAGTTTTGTAAATCCAAATTTCAGTTTATATATGTTATAAATAACACGATGCGTGATTCAAATTTCAAATTTCAATTTCAAGTTAGCATTGCGGAACCAATTCTGGAATATGGGGGATGGAATATGGGGGATAGAGGATACGATTATGGATTAGGGTTCATCCTACTCGCACTACGTGACTACAAGTTCATGATGGGCGGGAGCGCGATCATCTTTGGGACATAATAAGGTCAAATTTATTTTAGTTTAATTGCACTTTGACCGTTTTATGGACTGAATTACTGTTGAATTACTGTTTTATTTTTAGTTGGAGTGAGTCTTATGGTTACCATGCTTATTAACTATGGAATCTTATGGTTTTAACTTTTAAAGCAATAGTTTACTCTTATGTTTTAACTTTTAAAGCATTAGTTTTATTGATTTAGGTTAGTTTTCAGTTTTATTGATTTCTAGGTTCTTCTTTTTTATATATATTATATTTTAAATTTTATGATCTAGTTTAGTTTTTAATTTTATATATTAGGTTTTTAATTTTATAATTTAGGTTAATTTTTAATTTTTATATTACATTTATTTTATAAAGTATTAAAGTTTAAATTTTATAAAATTTTATATTTGATTTATTTTATGATATAAATATTTCAATATTAATATATTTGTTTTGTTTCATGAACTATATTTTTATAGTTATATCATGGAATCATGGAATTAGGATGATGACATAGTATATGGGCATTGTATGATATGTTATGTTTTAAACTTGAAAAATGTTTCAAGTTGTTTTTAATGAAAAATCAATGTTATATGAAGATATTCAATGGTTTATCTATATTTTTAAATTTTTTAAAATTTGAAAATATGTTTAAATGTATAAGCAACCTACTTCTGTATGTATTAAATTTTTTAGTTACATATTTTTTTGGTATCGAATCGTATTCAAATCCGTAATCGTACTCAAATTATACTACTATGATTACAATATAGCACTAGCATGGGCATAATTTATACCCTAGAACAAATGCAAAACCACGAATAGTGCTAAGGGTGAAACCCTTCAAACTCTTTACAATACAAACTTTTTACAAATACTTAGAGCCATGGAGGCTAAGCTTACCCAAAAGCCATAGAACACGTCCACGATAGCCTTAAGCTTGGACGTTGTAGGCATTTGCTCTTGCAAAAGATAGCACACCTACGAACAAGTAAAGGAATAACAAGTTAATACCTATACATATCCATGTTGTGGTTGGGGTTTTAGCCCCTGCTTGTGCAAGTGAGCACCTGTTAAGGATTATGGAATCCTTAACAACAGTGTGGAAGTAATTAACAATAAACTAAATACAAACAATTAAAGCAAATACCATAAAATAACAAATCTAAGCTTAAACATGTGCACAAAATGAAATATGATTTATATCAATGAACGGTATACATGAAAAAACTGTAGAATAAAGGGCTTGCAAAAAATAATTTACCTCGAAGATGAGGCTGGTGGAGTTTTGGCAGTGTGCTCCGGAGCTCCTTAGTTTGGTACTCTTCTCTCCAATGCTTGGATGGTGGCTAAAATTTTTTATCTCAAGGGAGGCCAAAAGGCACTAAAATGGATGGCTTAAGGCTTTGAAAAAATTCAGCAGCATGGGGGTAGAGTGATTGGGGATAATGAAATGAGTGGCCTCCACCCCTTTTTATAAACTTGGATTAGGGTTTTAGGGCTTTTTTAGGGTTTTTTGCCCTATTTTCTCTTTTTTTCTTTTTTCTTTTGGGTTTTATTCCCTATTTGTTTGATTTTGACCCTCTTTTGGGGTTTTAGTATGTTTTTGAGGGAATTTTTGGGTATTTTTAATATCCATTTGGGTTTTATGGGGTTTTGGAGGCGAGGTTGGTAGGAAATTTGGTCAATAGAGGTGTATGTCCAAAGGGATGAGTTAGTGAGCACTTTTTTGGTGTTAACAGATTGCCCCCTGATGTGTGAGGGAAGTAGCTCATCGTATGGCCGATGGACATCATAAGTACTGTAGTTTTCCTGGGTGATGAGCATTGGGATAGAGAAGAGCATGAACTTGTTGGAGACCGGAACACGGGGTCTATACTAACTGCCAAGAACTAAAAATACATGTCTTACTGATGAGTATCTCAACATATGGACGAGGCGGGCATACCCATGCTTGTTGTCAAAATATAATAATGGGGTCCATGAAGGGGGACCAGAACAATACATGATAAAACTGTTGTGCACATCATATTGGTCCAGAGGGGACGCAAATCTAGGACATACCCATCACCTAACCATGGTTGATGTGAAAAAACTGATACATTGGAAAACATTCATCACTCTGATTGTGGTACCAGAATGACTGATAAAAATGTTGGATCTGGAGGTGTCCAATAAATGTGAGTCAAAGAAGCATGTTACTGGGGTACTTTCATGAAACTGTCGCCATGCGCAGCCTGGATATCTACAGGAATATATCACTGGTTGTTTCCTCTAGTAGACTCACAGATGTGCTGGAGTCAGGTAACATTTGGGGTCTTCTACTAATAACTAAAATGACTGATACCTTGTACGAATCTCAACGATGCGATCAAGGTGTTGGCATCGAGCATGTGAGAAACAATCATCTGGAGAGGCGCTAAGGACTCCTTTCCAAATGATCCGTAGGCACTCACTGCTGATGGCGACGAGTCCAATGCACAGGGACCTCTGGGTCTATCCTCTGGAATAGATTGGTTGGCGTCGACAGAGGGAGACCTTGCAACTACCAAGGCACTGATGTTTCCTTGATGGGAGCGCGAGGTGTACAACTGAGATGTGATAGTACTAATGGCGGGACTGACGTACTATGGGGACAGGGAATAACTAGGGTCAATGGAGTGGGAGGACTCAAACTTCCTTTATTTAGAGCATGATGACATGGATGACCTGGAAGCTTATGAAACTAACTTTTAGGTATGGGAATCATAGCTTAAGGGATAAGGGATAAGTACTGCAGCGAGAAAGACTCAGGGGGATCTACTGAAGGATCATATATGGAGACTCTGAAGGTGACATTTTGCAGAATGCTCTAAATAAAGGAGACCAAGATGGGGAAGTTGTCGTGACAGTGCAATTATATATATGCTTTGGTGTGGCACCGAGAGGCAGCGTTGGGGCCTTCTTCATGGTTTAAGGAACTCGAAGAAGGGGTGAAAGTATGCTCAAAAAATGGTACTTTCATGTGGATTTGTGCGAGCCCAGGACAGTTAATGCTCATAAGTGCTTTCAATTTTAAGGAGTCTGGAAGCGATAAGAAAAATCTAAAATGGTGGATATGTACCATCTTGTGGATTTGTACGAGCCTAGGACGGTGATTGCTCGTGGTTTATTTCACTTTTAGAGAGGCTGAAAGTAGTAAGAGGACTCCAAGGGGGTGTTTTTTCGTGTGTTAGTCTTCAAAGCCCGAAAAGGCGTAAAAGGATGTAGTGAAGAACTCTTCTAGCAAGTGTGACTAGAGTATACCTTTTTTGTAATTAGTCTACGAGGTCCGGAAAAGGGGTAAACTTATACCAGGTAGACGGCCTTTCAGATACTTTTAGCGAGCATGAAAGGAAGCGAGATTGCTCGACGATCTTTTCATTGTTTTAGGAGTCAGAAAAGAGCTTAACATAAACTCCCTAAGTGCCATTTTCGTAAAGGAATTGCTCGACCCAAAAAAGGGGCAAACTTAAACCGAACAAAAGTGTTGGCGAGGCAAGGAGGAAGTGTTCGATCAAGGCATAAATATGGGTATCCGGCAGAGTGATAGGGGGGGGAACACTGATGGTGCCTCCTCGCAGGTCGATGAATGGCAGCCAAACAACGTCATAATTGTAGTATGGATGGAGTGGAGGGCTCATGGATAGGTTGTGATGCACGAACTTGTAAAGACTCAGTGGTGGCCGATGTGGCATGCAAATCGAGGTGGAAAGGTGTAGGGACACAACATCAAAACAATTTAAGGTGAGGGCGAGAAATGATCTCAAGCCTCATCATGAGCGCAGAAAATAGAATCCGGCAGTATAAAGAACGTCGGAACGGGCGACGGTCGAAGTGACACGCAAACTGAGGCAACGAGGGACATTTGAGAAATACCCAGAAGATTTGGAGGTGAGAGCGAGAAATGATCTCAAGCATCATCACGGGCATGGAAAACTAAATTTGGAAATATAAAGAGTGTCAGAAACGCACAACGGATAAAGTGGCACACAAATCGAGGCAACGAGGAACATGTGAAAAATGCCCAAAATATTTTGAGGTGAGAGCAAGAAATGATCTCGAGCATCATCACAAGTGCGGGAAACTGAATCCGTTGATATCAAGAACATCAGAAATGGACAACGGACAAAGTGGCACGCAAACTGAGGCAAGAAGGGACATTAAAATAGGCCCTAACAGGGTGCTGGTGAAAAATGGAAACTGACCGGACCATCGTGAAGTTCTAGCTACGCTGAATGCATTGGTATCAATGGTTTGAGAAATGGACCTCAGATGATCCCGTAATGGAAAAAGGAAAATAAGGTCAATGTCTATAAATAATAAGTGTTCCCCATAATAGGTGTCATTTGTGTGTGGTGAGTTTGACAGAGCAATAGAGGAGGTCAAAGGTAAAAGTTGAGTTTGTGGGATATTTCACCAGTAGATTTGCATTCCGGGAGTTGCAGGTAAGAGCCCATGTCCTTAGCTTTGTCATTTAAGATTTTTTGTATTTTTTCAGGTCTCTGGGGCATCATACCAGCCATAAATGGGAACCTACATGGAATAGTGTGGGTTCTGGATGGTTTGGTGTGATCTGGATCGCGGCAATGGGGGAGCTAGCTGCGCTGCAAAGTGCAGTTTTCTTCGCCAAAGGTGCGGTTTAGGCCACGTTGGGGTATTCGAGAAATCGTGGTGTGCCCCGCGGGTAGACCCATGCTGGTTGCGCTCTGAAGCACGACTTTCCAAGGCAAAAACGCGCTTTGGGGCGCAACCAACGGGTGGTTCAGACTGCGATGTGGACCGCGGCTTTCCGGGAGGAAAACGCGGTGTGAAGCACAGGGAAATGGGTGATGTATGCATTCTAGAATGCGCGTTTCAAAGGAGAAAGCGCGCTCCAGAGGATTGTGTTTTTTGTTTTTTTTTTAGATGGGGATCTAATGAGCTTTATTGTTGTCATTGACAAGATGCCGAAGGTTGGATGGTGAGAGTGGGAGATTCCTCCCAATATCCGGAGGAACATCCGAACAGACCGGGGGGTTCGGGAGGCACTAGCTGATAGTGGGCTCCTAAAGTTTGCACAGATCCCATATATGTGTTCAGAACCTCTATTGTTGAACAAGTTAGTTGAGTTCTGGGATTCTGAGATCGAGGCTTTCATGATCCAGGGAAAGCAGCTAGATATGACCCTAGCTGACGTATATTTCCTGACTGGGTTGCCTCGGTTAGGTATGGTTGTCAAGACTCAATCAAGGAGGCCGACAAATGTCTCGATGGAGAATTTACTAGAGAGACATTGTTTACCTGTGGCAGTGTTGAGTGGGTCTTCACTCATGTTATGTGACATAGAGAGCCCGGTTATGCAGGCTATTGCAGCGGTAGTGGTATGGGTTTTGGGTTCCCATGGCCCTAACCGGGTCATGGGAGGGTAGATGTTATTGATCGAGAGCATCCTGAACGGGACGTACTATGGGGACAGATGTATTTGATTGTTGTTCGACGAGAGATGAGCAAGGTCCGGCACCTAGGGAAGGAGTTTTTTTTCCCATCTTTTCTGTGTGCCTTTTTCTTTGAGCGAGTCCAGACCCTGTAGCCTCACCGAATGATATGAGTGGTGCCCCCGACCGAGCCGCGGATGCAGCGATGGGGCGAGATGATGACTCGTAGGGTTGGAGGGCTAGTGGGTCATTTTTTCACCAAGGAGTTGTTTCTACAGTGGATGCATATACCAGTATCCATCGAGGATTATCTATACGCCGAGATGGACTTTTGTGGGGATCTCGAGATGCCGAGACCTCTTGGCCAGGCTTGGGGCCCAGACTGTATGTTTGTTTTGTTTCAGTTTGACAGGTTTTGTATATGATATCATTTTGTAGTTGCTGGACTTGTATTGACATTTTGGTGTTTTTATTTGGTAGATGTGGGACCATTACCACCGCCAGGTCATAGGATACGGCGAGGGCATGCGGAGGGGGTGGACCCAGTCGGGCATGGATAGGGTCGTCGCTCGATTGTTGCTGTTACTCTAAATTTTTTGAGGCAAGGGATTGATTGGATCCTGGAGGGGATCTTGAAAGATGGTTGGCAGCATTTGGATCAGGAGCTGATCGATATTTGTTATGATGCTCCACATGAGTGGAGTCCTATTATGCGGTGCATTGCGATGGCCGCACAGACTGTGAGAGTGTTTTCTCGAGGGGATGTACCTTATCTTAGGGAGGATGAGGAGGATGAGGAGCCCGAGGAGGAGGATCCTGAGGAGGGGCTTCCTGAGGAGGAGTTGGGAGAGGATGAGGAGGCAGCACGGGCAACTGCGGCTGCTTCCACTGAGGTAGGGGGGTCCATAGGTGATGATGATGATGAGGACTACCAGGAGGAGTCTGACTAGGCAGTTGACAGGGCTCCCCCCACTATGATGATCATGGAGGGTTTTTGTATATACAACTTTTGATATTTACCGAGGATGTTGTTTGGGCTCATTGCTGTGTTTATATGTATATTTTGGTACAGTGGGTACTTATGACATTTTCATGATGATATATATATATATATATATATATATATATATATATATATATATATATATATATATATATTGATGGCACTTGGGTGCCTTTTGTGATGATGTTTTGCTTTTTATGCACGTGGATGCACCTAGCATGATGTTTGTGTTATATGCACATGGATGCAATTTATGGTTATGCACGTGGATGCACTTATGGTTGATTTTCTTTTTTGATATATTTAAATGATATTGTTATGTACATGTGGATGGTATGTATGATTGGTGCCCTACATATGGTGATTCGTGTGCCAGTCTAGAATATTATTAGCCATTTGGTCTGCTACACTATTTTGATTGCGTGGGACATGAGTGAATGTAATGGATTCAAACTGTCTAATCATTTGTTTAGTGCATAGGAACTTTCTAAAAAGGCAGGGATCCCGTACCTGGTAATAGTTGTTGAGTTGAGCGACAAGCAGCTGGGAGTCAAGAAACACACGGAGGTGACTTATGTCCATATGGAGGGCAGTGGTCAGTAGACTGGCCACAACATCATACTCAGCCTGGTTGTTGGTAGCAGTGCCTATGCACACTCCATCAAGGTGGATGAGCTCATGTGAGGGGGGGAATATAAGACCCAAGTTGCGAAGGCAAGGTTCAGGGACCAGCGACTTGCGCCATCGACGAAACCAACGTATTGTAGTGGGAGGGAGCCCATCTGTGATCATGCAGGGTAATAAAAATGTAAGGTCATAGATAAAAAAGTGTGGGAAACAAAAAGGGAATGAAACTTTACAAAAGGGGACTGGTGGGTCCTCAAAAAGGTGTTATGGGTAAAAGTGTTTAAGGTACAACCCATTTCGAGGGTTGCGCAAGGGGGTCCCTTCAGAATCGTTGAGGATGTATGCCCCATGTCCCAAAAAGGTATGCACGATGTATGGTCCTTGCCACACGGATTCAAATTTTCCTTTCCCAGTCTTATCATGTGCTTGGTCATAGACTAGGACAAGGTCTCCTTCCCTGAAATTGCGTGGGTGAACGTGTTTATCATAACCTTCTTTGGAGCAGATTTTTGCAGCTTCAATGGTTTGAAGGGTCGTCCGGTGATCCTCGTTAGCCTGTTCCAAAAGGATTAGGCACTGCTCAAGTGGGGAGGTGTCGGGAAGGAGTTCTACGTCTATGTGTAGGGAGGGAATCTAGCACTCTATGGGGAGAAACGATTCGACACCATGGACCAAGTGAAAAGAGGTGAACCCTGTGGTGGTCTTAGCGGAAGTGTGATAAGCCCAAAGTGCTGGAAATAACATATGGTTCCAATTGGACTTATGGTGATCTACAGTACATTGAAGAATGGTCTTCAGTATTTTATTGATGGCCTCGACCTGACCATTCCCTTGAGGTTAATAGGCAGAAGAGTATTGATGCTTGAATTTAAGAAGGATGGATAGTTCCTTCCAAATGGTGTCTTCAAAGTGGCCGTCGTGGTCTGACACCAGTTGTTGGGGTACACCGAACCGAGTAATGACATGATTAAAGAAGAAATGAGCCGCGGTGTCGGCTTTGTAGTTGAATGTGGGCATGGCTTCAGCCCATTTGGTGAAGTAATCCACAGCGACAATGATGTACTTATGGCCACCTGCCGAGGTTGGGTTGCATTCCATCAAATCGATGGCCCATTTGCAAAAGGGGCCAACAGTGATGACTAGGTGGAGGGGGGCAGGTGGGGTCCTTTCCTTGGGTGCAAAGAGCTAGTAGTTGCGGCAATGTTTTATTGCAGTGATACAGTTGGTGAAAAGGGAGGGCCAAAAATATCTAGCTCGGATGACTTTTTGGGTGGTGGCCATCCCTGAAAAATATCCGCCACAAGCTTCGCTATGGCAATCATTAATGAATTGTTCGGCCTCATCGTGGGTGAGGCAGCGATGTAAAATGGTGTCAATACCGCGACGGTATAACACATCTCCTAGGAGAAGGTAATGTGAAGTGTGATGACATATGCGTCGACGCTCATCGCAGTCGAGATCTGGTCGAAATTTCTGAGTGCGAAGGTACACCAAGATATCGTTGTACCAAGGGTCATCTGAAGAAATGATAAACAAATGATCATCTGGGACATTGGTCTGAATGGGGGCTAAAATGGATGATGATGGCAAGTCTGTCATACGTTGTTCCAAAGCAAGGGCCTTGATGCTCTTTGATGTTGTAAACGTGAGGTCATATTCTTGGAGAATAATGACCCACTTAGCCACACTGCCTTGAAGTAGATGATGACTCAGTAGGTAAACCATAGGATTCGAGTCGGCCACTACAGTAGTTGTGCTTAGCAATATGTAGTGACGGAGCTTTTGTACGGAGAAGACGACAGCTAGGGCTAACTTTTCTTCAGGAGGGTAACGCAACTGTGGGCCAAACAAGGTTTGACTCACATAGTAGATTACGTGTTCTTTCCATGCACTATCTTCTTGGACGAGCACCCCAGAGATGGCGTATTTGGATGCCGAAACATATAGGATAAAATCCTTGGAGAAATATAGTGGGGAGATCAAAGGGGCATTAGTTAGGGTTGTTTTGAGGGTTGTAAAGGCTGCTTGAGCTTTCTCAACCCAGACAAAGGGGTTGTAGGTATGGAGTAAGCGGAGGAATCCATGGACCGTCCTGGCATATTCAGGAACAAAGAGGCAAAGAAAGTTGGCTCTCCCTTGTAGACTTTGTAACTGACGTGCAGTGCGAGGGCGGGGTAGGTCCAAGATGGCTTGGAATTTTAAGGGGTCAATCGTTATCCCTTTCTGTGACACGATAAATCCTAACAATCATCCTGCAGGGATGAAAAAGACACACTTGAGAGGTTTCAAGCAGATTCTGTATTTATGGCACCAGAGAAAAACTTGCCGGAGGTCATTTAGGTGGTTAGATTGTTCTTTGGAGTGAGCAGTAAGGTCATCTAGGTAAACCAGGATGATATGGGTTAGGTCGTGAAAGCAGTATGTCATGTCTCATTGGAAAGTGGCACCCACATTCTTTAGACCAAATGGCATGACCCGGTAGGCCAAGGTACCCCATGGGGTGGTGAACGCAGTTTATATTGGTCTTCTTTTTGAATATGTATTTGGTTGTACCCAAAAAATCTGTCCATAAAAGAGAGGACTTCATGTCCAGCGCAAGCATCAATGAGCCAATCGATGAAAGGTGTGGGAAAGTTGTCTTTGGGACATGCTTGATTGAGATCTCAAAAATCTGTGCAAACACGGAGAGTGCCCTATTTTTTGTTGACAGGTACAGGGTTGGACACCCAGGTGGTGTAAGCGATGGGATAGATGAATCCGACTTTCCGGAGCTTCTCAATTTCAATTTTGACTGCAGGGAGTTTGGAGGGGTGAATTGGTCTATGCTTCTGGTGGATAGGTGGGACATCAGGCTATGTGTCGATGTGGTGTTCTATGATAGTAGGATCTAGGTCGGGCATCTCAGTATAGGACCAAGAAAAGACATCATGGAACTCCTGAAAAAGTTTTCTGGATTCCCCGATTTCGTATTCCGTACAAGTGGCCCCTAAGGTGATGATCTCGGGTTGGCCACTCGGGCAAGCAATGTCTACTTGTGTAATGGGAGATAATTTGCCATGTTTCCTTCCTCGAAGGTGTCAGGGGCAGGAATAGGATTCTTGAACCAATCGACCTTCTCAGGGAGGAAGTCTTTTGTTTCAATTGCCAGTTGGTTGGCTGCGATAGGGGTGGACTCACCGGGGATGAAATATGATCGATGGTGCATGTCATCCCATGGGTAGTCTGGTTCCGTAAGGGATTCGAGGATTTCCTCGTCGCTGCGGAAGTGCTAAGTGATCAAGTCATATGAGGGAAGGGTAGATGTTGAAGGAGAGTCTTCCCTATCGACCGTAGAGATCATGTATATGGTATTGACTTCTTCCGAGGGGGAAGATGTTGGAGGGTGAATTTCTTCAATGGTAGGAGGGGATGTCTCTAGGTCAGCATTATTCAACTCGTAGAGGGCTGTTCTGTAATCCGGGAGGTCGAGACAGTGGTGTGAGTAGTGACCATATATTCCGCAGATGGCGCAAGCGTGATTAGTACGTAATTCCTTGTTGCGCTGATGGGATGGTGGGTTTAGTACAACCACGGGGATGTTTGGGTCATCATCCAAGGTCTGCAGGTGTTTTTGTAGATTGGGTAACTGTGGATAGTTGTGGGTAGCATAGCCAATATCGTCACACAAGGATCACTTAGGGGGTGCTCAAGGGGGTGGTTGCGGTGCCACTGGTTTTCTTGCCGGTGAGGCGGTATAGTTTTGCGGGCCTCTGCCCCCAGTGTTTTTTGGTGGTGGTGGTGGTGGAGGTTGTGTAGCATATGTGGATGTTGCACTAGAAGGGGGATAGTTGGGTATGTTCGCCACTCCTGGTGGTGGGCGGTTAGAAGGGTTAATAGGTTGAACTGGTTGAAGAATGACCTATGGTGTTGGTGTAGGATTAGGGGTGGGTAAGTACCACACAGGAAGTCCTAGGGTTAATCTAGGGAGGTTCAAAGTGGCCATCACCGGTGAACTTATCACTCCAGATGGTGGAAATAAAAACGGGATCGTATGGATAGGCATCGCCCCAATGTAATTTGGTACCAATGGTGGTTGCGATAGTAACGACGGTTGTTGGTTGGGCGTTGTGTTGTTGGAGGAAATTGTGCAAAGATCTGATATCTCAGTTATCTTTAGAGGGGGTGGAATGGATTGGAACGTGGAAGTCATGGGTGACTCGAAGTATAATCTGGGTCCAACTATGGAGACTAACGATGTAGGAGCATTGTGCATGGGTTGCTCGATCATGGGGAGAACATTTTCAGGAGCAGCGAGGGCGTTGGGATCATAGTATGTTATTTGGTCAATCTTGACCACAGGTCCCTCATGTGGGAACATCATGATGTGGAAGATGGATGAAGCGATGGCCTTCATAACATACATGTAACTACGACCAAGTAAGAGGTTATAATCAAGTTGTGCATTGATAACCTCTATATCAATTAGGACTGTTTTTCTATCTAACTGGACAGGAACGTTGGTCAAAAGGCCCTGAGGTTGGGCTGCGTGACCATCATAAGCTCTTAATGTGGTTGTTGATGGTTGTAGAGTGGGGGATCCAAGATTCTGCCAAACAAACGTCGACATAACGCAGGTGGAGGCACCTTCATCGATGGATGACTAAGTTTTGAATTGATATAGAGACTTGGAAGGATAATGTTGAAGGAAAATGTGGTTCGGCTTGGTCTAAGTCAAATGCCATCAGTCGAGAGTCGTTAGGGTCTATCGCACCGATGGCAAATAACAATAGTTTCCTCTGTGCGGGGCATTTCTTGAGGACTTCCAATGCAGACACAGCTGCGGGGGATTGCACTAGATCTTCTACGACATTATAATTTGTTGCGGCATGAGCGTTACGATTTTTGTTGATCCATTAGTGGGAAATGAGGGGCTTTAGGGGCCCCATCACCGTGTGGTGGGGGTATGCGTAAGGGATGATCTGTGGGGGTAACAGTATCAATGGGGGGGTTTCGGGATTAGGTCCATATTGATTTCAACGCGTTTGAAGGTGGACGTCGGTTGATGACATCATGAGGAGATGGTGAGTACCTGAATCCATGGGTTGGTTTGTATGTGTAGCATATGTGATTTGCGGAGGTGTTTGTACGGTTCCTTGAGGAGGGGGTAGTGGTTGAGCGTTTACTACTCCTTGCATGGGCAAGGGATTTTGCAACACCATGGGGGGTGGCTGGGGGTTGGGTTGTGTAAGGGGAGAAGCTTGTCCTTGGTGTTGGGCATCATCCGTCCAAAGTTGACGGGCACGATCTAAATGCAGACAATTGTGCGTATAGTGGTCGTATACCCCACATATGGAACAAGGATGATTCGTTTGTAGGTTGGGATTCTTGCCCTGACGAGGTGGTCTATCGGGGTTTTGGTCGGGTGGGATGACATTGTTGTTATTGGGGGGATTTGGTTGTTGACTACCCTGGTCCTAAGGTTGGCTATTCCTCCTGTTCCATCCTCTGCCCCTATTATGTTGGCCTTGCTAGTTGCATTGAGCAGGCTAATTTTGCTGTGGGTGTTGTTGGGCGTAAACTTGCCCTTGGGGATTGGGAGGATTCTGTGGTTGGGAAGGTAGTGAAGGTGCCGGCATTGGGTAGTAACCGGTATGTGCTTGAGGTTGGGCTAGAGCTGGTGGGGTCGGTTGTGGATGATAAACTAGAGGAACCGGTGGTTGCGTAATTGGGGCTTGCGGGGGGTAGTAAGCTTGTTGGACTTGGGGGTGTGAATGGGTGGGCGGAGCTGGGTGTTGATCAAATGTAGGTTGTCCCATAGGAGAATTATAAGGTGGGGGTGAATGGCCATAACACTACAGTGGGCATGATGTTCCATGGATATGAGGAGGTATAATGACCAGGGTGTATGAAGTAGTTGCTCCAGAATGGGACGTGGCGCGTGAGAGGTCAGGGCCACTAGTAGCAGGCATAGTTGTGTACGGTTGAGGGCATGATGCCACATGCCCGATGATACCATCAGCAGCATGGGATGCCCTCGGCGCATCGCTCCGGGCTGAGTTGGCACAGGGGGCATCAAGTAAAATAGAATATAGATAACTAGACTGGGCATAGATGAGGTCAAACTATTGAGCTTTGAGAATTGCTTCTTCCTCAGACTGGGGTTGCTCAGAAGCCACATCCTTCGTGATGGTTGGTATGAGAGATTTGAGGAACCAGTCTAAAAAAATTCGGTCATCCAACTTGATCTTGCATAACGTACATCGTTTACGCCATTCATGGATGTGGTCTATGATGTGTGTGGCGGTGTTCTGTCTGCAAGACAAGAGGATCTCTACACCGACATCATAACGAACGGGTAACTAGAAGAATTGCAAGAAAGTGGAGGCAAGGGATGTGAATGTAGGGTGGGTCCCATGAGGTTGGTCAATATACCACTTGGTTGTAGCTCTAGTAAGGGTTCTCTGTAGTATTCGAAGGCGAATAGAGTCATCCACGATGGAGTTAGAGGAACACCATAGGTGGAAAGACATGATATGATTTTGAGGGTCTTCTCCTCCCTTTCCCTCGAATTTGGGTATGTCCGAGGGGAGTTTGGTGGGCATAGGAGGCCATGTAGGATCATGTCATATTGGATCATTAGTCAACTTAGCCAAGTCGGGGAGGTTCAGACTGGCCATGAATGGAAAACTAGCGGGAAGGTGTGTTGGAGGTGGTGGGGGAAGTGTGTTTGAAGCGGCGGTGATGGTATGGCCACTGCCCCCAATGTGTGGGGCAATGGTGTGGGCCATAGCGGCCATAGTGGAGGTGTTTCCCCAATGTGTGGGGCGACGGTGTGGGCCATAGCAGCCATGGTGGAGGTGTTGGCCCCAATGTGTGGGGCGACGATGTTGGCCATAGCAGCCATGGTGGAGGTGTTGCCCCCAAGCATGACACTAGTCATTGCTAGATTTGTACTAGTAACTAAGACACTACCCACTGGGATGGATGTGGTGGCGTTGATGGTAGGCGTAGGGCCTGTAGAAGGTGTGATTGTTGAGGTGGTAGCTAGATGAGTGGTGGGTCCTCCACCAACCATCCCACCGAAAAAGGGGTTGGATGTCATGCCGGCTAAGGCGCTAGATGGAGCCGACTATGTGGTGTGTTCTGGTTATGAATCAGATGTGGTATAAGGGGCGTCTGGATCAAGGAGCAAGGCTCTACGTTTGTGACGGGGAGAGCCAATTAGACCGTGCTACGGGGGTTGGCCCCATTGGCACCGGGATTGTCTTTCGGACTCAATGATGACAATGAGGGTATTCCGAGTGAGGTGTGATGAGTGAAATGCTCAAAAAATCCTATTGCAACCATTTGTGCAGAAGGAGAGCATAAAAAAGGCGACACTCAGGCCAACAACAATGCTCAAAATGCATGTTGCAATAGATGTGCTACAATCACACAAAGCGGTAAAAAATGGTCAGAATACCAACAGACAAAGGCTCCTAAAAAGAGAAAAAGGTGTACTCACTAGACTCAGGGGAGGTAAGGGAGCATGAAAACACCTAATCTAGAAGGTATGCTGATTCGAACTCGATGTATCCTCTGCAGGGTGATGAAATCCCAGTCAGACAATACGAAAAGTGGAATCAAAGGCCAATGATAACCCCCTTCTGGGAAGGACACCGGGTAGACAATCCTAGAAGAAAGGAAACTAAGATACCCTGTTCATGACACATACAGAAAGGTGAATCTACGGCTCCAACCCTATCACCGTGTGGGCCTAAAAGGAATCACCACATGCAAACCAACGAGTAGGTAGTCTTCGGTGACTGAATGGATTGCGGTATTCCACTCAGGCCTCCGGAACTAGTCTCGCCACTTCAACCCTCCTAAGGGAGAGGCCTTTCCGACAAATTGGTTGTAACCGTGTCAAAAAATACTAAGGGATTTTGGCACCCTAGATGACAACAACTATGTCTCAGATGTAAGCGGCAAAGGGGTGTTATTTGGATACCTATCCCCCTTGCCCTACCTAGTTACCAAATTCTTCTGCGTTCCCCAAGTGGGGTTAAAAGTTGGTTGAGTTAAGTAGTTTTTAAAGGCTCACTTGAGTTAGGTGTCAGAGTGTGTGCAATAATAATGTTGGCAGTTAACTAGCAAATAAAAATATGGCTTTTAAATGCTAGAAAAATGGAAACAATGCTAGAAATTGAATGCTGATTCAAAGACTTAAAACATTTTTTTTTTTAAACAACTAAAATTGAGAAAAAAGTGGAAATCAAAGCGTGGTTAAGGGCCTATTCGGTGCGGTGTGTAGCGCAACTATGGCGCCGAAAGCTGCGGTGTATAGTGCAATTTTGTGGAATTTGGGCACGGTGCAGCGCGGGTACCAGTGAGAAAGTCGCGGTTTGCAGCGCAAGCTATGGGTCGGAGGATACGGTGTGCAACACACTGATTGTAGATATTTTTGCAGTGCAAGTGGGGTGTCGTAGCGTGTAGATAGCAAGGAATGCTGCGTTTTGCAGCGCAATTCACGTGGGGTTTACTGCGGTGGAAACCACACTGGTGGCTGGTTTGGCCTGCAGCGTGGACTACGTATAGGTTGCGGTAGTGAGCGGCACTGCTCTGGTGTGGGGACGAGGCCGCGGGAAGATTGGTGCGATTCGCGGTGTGGTTTGCGAGCAGGAGAGGGGCTTTACGCGGTGCAGTCTGCGTGAAATTGGCAAATCACCACGATTGAGACCGCAAATAGGTAAGCCTCAGTCGTGTTTTAAGTCGCAGCAAGAGGCTAAGAAGCCGATGTGCAGACCGTGCAAAGATGAGGAAAAGACGCGGTAGGGACCACGAACAGGTAAGGAAAACTCGCATTTTGGGTCGCAGCAAAAGGCTAAGGAGCCGATGTGCAGACCGCGCGAAGATGGGGAAAAGACGCGGTGGGGACTGCGAACAGGTAAGGAAAACTCGCATTTTGGGTCGTAGCAAAAGGCTAAGGAGCCGATGTGCAGATCACACAAAGGTGAGGAACAGATGCAGTTTGGACCGCAATTATCAGTGAAAAGCACACGATTTTCTGCCCGACTGCAAACTGGTTGCAACCGTACAAGAAAATCCAAAGAACTAATAAACTAAGCAAGTAAAAACAGAAAACATGACTGCAAACGAAAATATCAATAAAACTAAACTTGTCGGAGAGGGGCTCAAACAGTGGAGTCGCCAAATTGTTGCTGGGGTTTTAGCCCCTGCCTGTGCAAGTGAGCACCTGTTAAGGATTATGGAATCCTTAACAGCAGTGTGGAAGTAATTAACAATAAACTAGCCACGCACGCACCAGCCATGCGCACATGCCTCGGTTCGGTACCGAACCTAGCAGCGCGTGCGCGCTGCCTTAGGTGCGTACCCGTCATTTTTTTTCGCCGCTAGAGCATCCCCATTGGAACGGATTTGGGGACCATCTTCGTGCACACGCCCTATTATAAAAAAGATAGTTTTATATTATTAAGAGTAATATGGCATTAAAAGAAAATTGTGTTTATTGTTTTTTTGTGTGTTCCAAATATTATAATTCAGTTATTTTAAAGTGTGAAAATTATTTATAAAATATTTTAAAATGTCAATTTTAATATTGAAAATGTCAATTCCAATTTTAAAAATGTTAATTTGATTCAACTTTGTAAATTTATATTTACTCAATTTCAAAATATTTGTTATAATAATAATTTTTTATACCTTCTAACTCATCTTATGATACATGAATGCTTCTCTTAAAAAAATTTGAAACACACACAAAAAAAATTCTAAATAAAAAACATGACACCTCACCTTTACAAAGGTTTCATAAAAAAAAATCTTAAAAAATCTTAATAATTATCATTATCATGTGCCAATATATATCTAATTTTAATATTAATGTACAAATCTTTTATTTAATGAAAGTTTTAAAGTTTTCATAAATAATATGAATAATTTAATATATCAAATTAAAATATAAAAACATAAAAACATATTAGAAGTTAATGTTTTCACATTAAAAAGTTATATGTTTTTGTAAATTTTTAAAATAATTTATATTGAGAATATATATAATCTTCTTAGAGTTGGATAGATCAAAGTTGATTTATAAACCAAAGCTGATTTATAGTATATATTAATCATCATCATCATATATATATAATTTAAAAGTATAAATATATTTTAAATTTGGATCTATAAAGTATTATATTTAGATTACTACTGTTTTATTTATATATTTTTTTAAACAAAACAGAAAAACAATAAAAAAATAGTAAAACAAATATTACTAGAAGAATATAACTTAAAACAAGACTTAAAAGTAATTAAATTATGAATTAGGAACCAAACCTTGAATGAAGCAAAGACAGAATCTCCATAGGAAACAAACAAATCCTGTAATATAAAAATTGTTGCTCTTCCATAGCAAATTTTGACATGTACATTCTCCAACAGAGACGTGATAAAAAACTACTGTTTTGGCAATTGTGTGGCATGAATCGAGGCAAAGTACTGTAGATTATTTTAAATGAACCTGATCTCTAATCAAGCCGTCCCTGTATTCAAGTTAATGGGCCCGCTGCGTTACCACACAAGCTGTAAAAAGTCTAGATTCTTTGTTTGCTCCCTTCCTATTTTTTCTTAAGAATGTATATTGCATTCATCCACTTGATTAGGGTTGCTTCAAGTGTGATGCAATTCAAATGAATAGAATTTATATTTAAATAAAAGATAATATTAGGGTTGCTTCAACTGCGATACAATTCAAATTAATAGAATTTATATTTAAATAAAAGATAACATGCTTGGGAGTGTTTTAAATATTATAATAATTCATTGAAGAACTTAACACATGAAATAGTTTGAAGGAATTGAGATAATATGGACAAGCTCTATGAAGATGGGCCATACTCCACGCCGTTTTTTGTACAGTAAAGATAACCATGATCGCTGCATACTCCACGCTGTTTTTGTGGATGCTGGTTTACTTTATGTAGTTTCTTCATGGATGATGATGATGTTTATGTAGTTTCTTCGTGGAGGATGATGATGATGATGATGTCGAGGATGATGAGTTATTGATGTTGGATGATGATAGCGATGATGAGTTATTGATGTTTGATGATGATGACGATGATGGGTTATTTTACTTAAGTTATATGAAAATGAAAGTATATTTTATCTAGTTCACTAGTAAAGATAGTGATGACGATGATGATGATTCTTAAATGATGAAATTGTTTGACATATAAAAATGAAAACAGACACATTGTAATTTTAGGGTTTAACGGCTTTTTTAGGGTTTTTTGCCCTATTTTCTCTTTTTTTATTTTCTTTTGGGTTTTATTCCCTATTTGTTTGATTTTGACCCTCTTTTGGGGTTTTAATATGCTTTTGAGGGAATTTTGGGGTATTTTTAATATCCATTTGGGTTTTATGGGGTTTTGGAGGCGAGGTTGGTAGGAAATTTGGTCAATAGAGGTGTATGTCTAAAGGGATGAGTTAGTGAGAACTTTTTTGATGTTAACACATGTAATCAATAAAGAAACAAGTGCAAACAATGTAATATACAAGCTTAACAGTGAAACTAAAAACATAATGCTATACTTGAAGCCTTACAAAGCCCTCAAAACTAGAGCAAGTAGTCAATGAGAGTGCCCATGGCGTATGCCATTCTCTTTGTGGTGCAATAATGAAGCAAAGGTCATTGTTGCTCCTGGTTGGATGCACCAAGGGTAGGAGGCAAGCTCCAAACCCTCATATAAACTTCAAAAATATTTTTAAAATCACTTTAATTATCTTTTTCTTCTTCTTGGTCATCATTATTTTAATAATCCATTTTTATTATACAAAATTACAATGTGTCTGTTTTCATTTTTATATGTTAAACAATTTCATCATTTAAGAATCATTATCATCGTCATCACTATCTTTATTAGTGAACTAGATAAAATATACTTTCATCTTCATATAACTTAAGTAAAATAACCCATCATCGTCATCATCATCCAACATCAATAACTCATCATCGCCATCATCATCCAACATCAATAACTCATCATCCTCGACATCATCATCATCATCATCATCCACGAAGAAACTACATAAACATCATCATCATCCATGAAGAAACTACATAAAGTAAACCAGCATCCACAAAAACAGCGTGGAGTATGCAGCGATCATGGTTATCTTTACTGTACAAAAAACGGTGTGGAGTATGGCCCATCTTCATAGAGCTTGTCCATATTATCTCAATTCCTTCAAACTATTTCATGTGTTAAGTTCTTCAATGAATTATTATAATATTTAAAACACTCCCAAGCATGTTATCTTTTATTTAAATATAAATTCTATTAATTTGAATTGTATCGCAGTTGAAGCAACCCTAATGTTATCTTTTATTTAAATATAAATTCTATTCATTTGAATTGCATCACACTTGAAGCAACCCTAATCAAGTGGATGAATGCAATATACACTCTTAAGAAAAAAATAGGAAGGGAGCAAACAAAGAATCTAGACTTTTTACAGCTTGTGTGGTAACGCAGCGGGCCCATTAACTTGAATACAGGAACGGCTTGATTAGAGATCAGGTTCATTTAAAATAATCTACAATACTTTGCCTCGATTCATGCCACACAATTGTCAAAACAGTAGTTTTTTATCACGTCTCTCTTGGCGAATGTACATGTCAAAATTTGCTTTGGAAGAGCAACAATTTTTATATTACAGGATTTGTTTGTTTCCTATGGAGATTCTCTCTTTGCTTCCTTCAAGGTTTGGTTCCTAATTCATAATTTAATTACTTTTAAGTCTTGTTTTAAGTTTTATTCTTCTAGTGATATTTGTTTTATTTTTTTTATTGTTTTTCTATTTTGTTTATAAAAATATAAAAATAGAAATTGTCCATTGTCCATTGGGAACTTGAGTCAAAAGGTCCATTGTCCATTGTCCATTGGGAACTTGAGTCAAAAGGTCCATTGTCCATTGGGAACTTGGGAAATAATAATTAAAAATAGAAAATGTCCATTGTTGTCAAAAGGTTAAAATGAGATCCAACATGATTTTTAATAGCTCTACATAATGAGATCCAAAATGTCCATACTCTACATAATGAAATGTCGTCACTAGTATTTATTTTGACCATTTTGTCCACTTAAGATCATGCAACAAATTAATAACCAAGTTATGGAATCACTTCTTAATCAATTGTCACCATGCAAATAGGACAACCTTGAGCACGATGTATAGCTAGCTCATTAATTCTCACTCACGGATATCCACCTTTGATTTGATGACCATCACATCCACTACCATTTACAATTAGGGCTTCCTTAATTTATCATTATGTGATAGCAATCTAATTTTATGTAGACACGTTGACTTAAACACATGTATAGTTGACATTACAATAAATGACTACTATGAGGTGTATTTTTTAGGCTATATCCACCTCAACACACCAACTTGTTACCCCAATACCCCAAATGTTGTCAAATTTTGTATGGAAGGGATTGAGGGGTATTAGGACATCATAATTCATCCATTGGACACTCAGACACTTGTTAAAGACATTTAGGACAAGTGCATTACATCAATGGAGTCACAAATACACCCTCATCAAGTTGCATGCATCCATTAGTGCGTCATCAACACTAGAACATGTAAGAATTACTACATGTTGGACCAAGCTTTACTAGTGTTATGATAATATTAGGTTTTCCATCCATTGAGAAGGTTTCCATAGGTGTGCATATCCACCATTTAAAAATCTTCATGGTACAACCTTTTCAAACCATTAGGTTTCTAAATTAGGTATCCAGTGCTAGGTACAACGGTTTTCTAGTTGTATGCACCCTTGCTATATAGATGAGAAACTATGCATATATGTGTATAGTGATTTGGATTCAAATGTATGCACATGAATATATATGTACAATGAAAATGATTTAATCTTTATATGTATTATAATTTAGGGCTAGATCTTAGGCTACATAATAGGGTTTCATTATGATTAGAATACAAACCAGGGTTTACGCTACCAACTAGGGTTTTTAGGCTAGGCTCTCGTGTTTCTAGGCTAGGATCCAAGCTCTAGGGTCATCATCTTAATGTTTAATTCCACTATCATGACATCATTCTCACCAATACCATGCCCACTACTACAATCACCATCAAGCCTCTCAATCCCACTTTGAACATTTCCCATACTTCCAAGTTAAAATTGATAGGTCGTGTTGCTAAAAGCTTTTCACTTATCTATTCACATAGACAAATCCACTCCTGTGAAATATTTGTTGTAGCTTGGTACGTGCAAGTTCACATGCAATAATACTTGAGAGATCATTTTACCCCATGATCCATTGAAGATTCATTGGATTCATATGAACCTCATTGTCATCACCTCAACCATGGTCAAGACACCAAGATCCATCCTTAGTAGACAAAACCTCATGTTGGCACCCATACCACACTCAAAGATAAAAAAAATTCTTTGAAAGGGCATGTTTGGGGGTTGAGGGAATCTTGATTTTTTTATAATCACACATGAGAGGTTCTTAGAGTCAAATACATTGGATATAAATAAATTGCCCGAGATAAATAATACATGACCATAGAAGAAGATTGAAATTTGAGGTCAAAACTCATTAATGAAGGTAGAATGAACTTGGATAGATAGATTGGGAAAATTTTAGATGAATGCCTAGAGCTCTACACACAAGTTAAAGAAAAAAAAACTCCTAACATTGGGAACAAATAGCCAAAACCAACAATGCAACTAGAACACAATGACTAAGGGAACTTCAAAATGCAACACCACTCCACAAAATAAGTTGCTTTAGACCTACCTCACTCATGACTCATGTCAATGCTTGAGTTTTTGGAGGCCGATCTCCCACTCCACATGTCCTCTTCAACATTTTTTGTTCTCTTGGTTTTGCGGCCACCCAAACTTTTTTCATGCTTTGGGTACCTTGAGGTATATCCCCAACCTAAAAAAATCTTATATTATGTTGATTATGTTGGTTATTGGCTTCACCCAACCAAATTATATTTAACAATACACATATTCATAAACTGTGTTCCCCACGCTCAATGCTCACTATATTTAACAATACACTTACATCTTAAATTTAATTCATGTCTTGTTAAAAATTTCATAATGAAATAGATATTTGAGAGCACCACCTTAGACCAAGCCACACCATTAATATGCAATGCACATCACCATCTTCATCGTCATCAACGTCTTCATCATCATCACCATCACCATCTTCATCATCATTTTCATCTCTAGGTTCCTCATCAACATCTCCATCATCAACATCATCATCATCATCAACATCATCAACATCTCCATCATCATCATCATCTTGATCATCATCATCATCATCTTCATCACCATCGCCATCATCATCAATGCCTTCATCATCATTGTCATCTCTAGGTCCCTCATCACCATCTTCATCATCATTTTCATCTCAAGGTCCCTCATCACCATCGACATCATCATCAACGCCTTCATCATCATCACCATCTTCATCATCATCACCATATTCATCATTATTTTCATCTGTAGGTCCCTCATCACCATGTCCATCATCATCATGATCTTCATCATCTTCATCACCATCGCCATCATCATCAATGCCTTCATCATCATCATCACCATCACCATCATCATTGTCATCTGTAGGTCCCTCATTACCGTGTCCATCATCATCACGATCTTCATCATCTTCATCACCATCACCATCGTCATCAACTCCTTCATCATCATCACCATCTTCATCATCATCACCATCACCATCACCATCAACTTCACCACCATCACCATCATGATCAATGTCACCATCTTCATCATCATCACCATATTCATCATCATCACCATCTCCATCTTTTCGATGTGAGACGGAACCATCACCATCTTCATCATCACCATCACCATCACCATCACCATCACCATCAACTTCACCACCATCACCATCACCATCAACCATCAACTTCATAATCACCATCTTCATCATCATCACCATCTCCATCTTTTGGATGCGAGACAGAACCATCACCATCTTCATCATCACCATCATCGTCACCATCAACTTCATCACCATCAACATCACCATCTTCATCATCATGACCATCTCCATCTTTTGGATGCAAGACAAAACTATCACCATCACCATCACCATCAACTTCACCATCTTCATCATCATCACCATCTCTAGGCTCCTCATCAACATCTCCATCATCATCATCACCATAATCATCATCATCATCACCATCATCATGTCATTTGTTCATTGAGGCTTCTTGCCACTTGAAAACCTTCAATCATATTCAATTCAATAGTGTTAGTTTTTCAGAATTTACTTCAATCTGATCTAGGATCTTAACTAAGAGAACAACATGTACAGCATATATACAACATATCAATCATGGACATAATAATGCAAGCACACAAGAGACAATAGACACATAGAGTTTCATTGGGGAAAACTATAAATGTGAAAAACCCCACAACTTCCTCAGAGATAGATAGAGCAATGATACAACCCAAGCATAAGAGATAGTCTTCTCCTAGCAGTAGCTTCTCCTCCTCCACAAGTGCACTACTCTCCAAAGACAGTATGAGTGAGAAAGTGAATGATGAAATAGAGTGCCTCCCACACTCTATTTATACTTGACTTGACTTCCCTAATAACCTTTACTAGGTTGGCCTTAACTTAACCACATAACATAATGCTGATAGGGCCGACCCCCAATAGGGTGGTCTAATAACCCTTTAACCCACATGACTTATACAGGGCCGACCCCAACAAGGTGGTCTAATAACCCATCAAGTATAAGTTACGACACTTACAATATAAATGATGACACTTCCGTATAGAGGAATAATAACATCTCTATAGGAATACAAACACTTCCGTATAGAGGAATAATAACATCTCTATAGGAATACAATATACATAGGTGAAATACATTCCGAAGTTACATATACATCAACACTCCCTCTTAACAATGAAGGTATTTCTCGACACAGATCTGCTAGCACAAGTCTTCTTCTCTGGATCATCGTCATTGGATCATCGTCATCGAATCATCATCATCGAATCATCGTCATTGTCACTGTTGCTTCTATCTCAATCAATCTCTCATCTACTCGTCATAGAAGTTCTACAAAGCCAGTCCTTTTTTATACTGGATGTAGGCCGACCACCTATAGGTCTTCATCGTCTACAAATCCAGCCCTTTTTCATGCTGGATGTAGGCCTAGCCTCCATGTAGGTCTTCAACATCTCTGCGAGCAAGCCATCAAGTAGGTACACCTCGGGACTGATTACACTTCCTCTACAAAACCTGCAAGATCTCCTAGGGATGATTACACTACCTCTACAAAACTTGCAAGAGCATCTCAGGACTGATCATATGCCTCTGCAAA
The DNA here is from genome assembly GCA_027924585.1 of Larix kaempferi. Lineage (NCBI taxonomy): Eukaryota > Viridiplantae > Streptophyta > Pinopsida > Pinales > Pinaceae > Larix > Larix kaempferi. The sequence goes on from BSBM01001229.1 coordinate 3,277,540, forward strand.
ACCTGTGTACCATACTGTCACATCATCGTCATAGTCCACGGAGCACAACCCAGATGCACATCACAATGTCTCCAGTATGGGAGGACTTTCCTACCACCATACGAGACCCAGTCTACCAACATGCGAGGACTTTCCTACTAGCATGTGAGACACAACACTTACATCAACCGACATGGGAGGACTTTCCTACCACCATTCAGGAAAGGCTCACAACACTTACATCAACGACCATGGGAGGACCAACCTACCACCATGTCGGAATGGCACAGCGCTTACATCAACGACCATGGGAGGACCAACCTACTACCATGTCGGAATGGCCCAGCACTTACATCAACGACCATGGGAGGACCAACCTACCACCATGTCGGAATGGCACAACACTTACATCAACGAACATGGGAGGACCAACCTACCACCATGTCGGAATGGCACAGCACTTACATCAACGACCATGGGAGGACCAACCTACCACCATGTCGGAATGGCCCATCACTTATAGCAATGACCATGGGAGGACCAACCTACCACCATGTCGAAATGGCGCAGCACTTACATCGTACCATGGGAGGACTTTCCTACCACCATGTAATACTGTCCCAACACTTACATCTTACCATGGTAGGACTTTCCTACCACCATGTAAGAATGGCTCCAGCCCTTATATCTGCACCATAGGAGGAATTTCCTACCACTATGTGAGAATGGCTCATGTGCATCTGTGTCTCTGGACTCATCACTTCACCTTGGAAGGTATCTCGATCTGAAGTACACCAAGTCTCCCTCTGAAGTATTCAAATTTCACTCTGGCCAACGGCTTGGTCAACACATCGGCTATCTGCTCGTCCGTCGCAACATACAGGAGCTTCACTGCTCCTCTCTGTACCATATCCCTGATATAGTGATACTTGATCTCAATGTGCTTCGACTTGTCATGGAACACTGGGTTCTCCGACAACTTCACACAACTCTGGTTGTCGCAATATATACAAGTAGCACTCAGGTGGAGATCAAACAAATCAGATAATAGCTTCCTAAGCCATACTGCCTCACAACTAGCCAAATAGGCTGCAACATACTCTGCTTTGACTGTACTCAGTGCCACACAGGACTGCTTCCTGTGAAACCAAGAGATCATATCGGATCCCATACTGAAGTAGCACCCCGAAGTGCTCTTTCGATCAATGGAACTTCCTGCCCAATCCGAATCAACATAACCCTCCAGGTTAAACTTTTGATTCACCTCATACTTAAGCCCATAGTCAACTATACCATTCAGGTACCTCAGAATATGCTTTACAGCTATCAGGTGAACTTGTCTTGGATCTGTCAAGTACTGGCTCAAAGTGTTCATCGCAAAGCAGATGTCTGGTCTCATATTCGTGAGGTACATCAAGGACCCAATCATTTGATGATACATCGTAGCATCAACCGGCTTAAAAGAAGTATCACACAGAAGCTTCAGGTTCGATACCATAGGTGTGGCCATGGCCTTGCAGTCCATCATCCTGAACCTCTTCAGGATCTCTACTGCATATTCCCTTGTCCAAGGAAGATTCCATCTGCACTCTGCCACACCTCCATACCAATAAAGTAGTGCATCATACCCAATTCCTTCATCTCGAACTCGGAAGCAAGCTTCCTCTTCGTGTCGACAATCAATCTATCCTCACCTGTTACAAACAGGTCATCCACATACAATAGTAGTATCACTGGATTGCCTTCCTCAACCTTTTAGTAAAGGTTGGAATCTGCTTTACTCTTGGTAAATCCCAAACTAGATAGGAAGCCATCTATCCTGCCATACCAGGTCCTGGGTGCTTGTTTCAAACCATATAGGGATTTCTTCAGTTTGCACACATGTGACTCTCAGTCATGTGTCTCAAACCCGAGTGGCTGATCCACATACACTTCCTCTTCAACTACACCATTCAAGAAAGCAGTCTTGACATCCATCTGGTTTACCTTCCATTTCATCACTGCAGCCAGAGCAAGTATTGATCTAATGGAAGTGTATCTGGCCACAGGAGAAAAAGTCTCTTCATAATCAATCCCTTCTTTCTGGGAAAAGCCACGAACCACAAACCTTGCCTTATATTTTTCTATGCTTCCATCTGCAGCATGCTTGATCTTATAGATCCACTTGGAAGTCACCACAAACTTCCCATCTGGTCTTGGGACCACATCCCAAACATCATTCTTCATGATCGACTGGTATTCCTCGATCATGGCATTCTTCCCGAATCCTGGGAACTTCAATATCTTCAATAGATAACTTTGTTGCTGAACAAATGTTGTAGTCCTTCTTTTGTAAGTGATGGTATATGATCTTTCCTACAAAACAAGTTAAATTACATGATTAGAAAACATCTCATAGTTTTCAGAACAAATTCTTACACATAAATAAATATGTCATACAGTCATGCAATTATCTTAGCCAATGCTTCAATACAACATTTATGCATATCCCGTAACTTTCTAGATGCCTTCCAATCTCTACCAGAACATTGTTAAGAGTGTGCACAACTCCCAACATGTCAGCAAAGAGGTTTCATTCTAGATAAGTAGCAATGGAATGTTGTACTGTGCCATAGGCCACTTACCCATCACATGCATATTAGTAGTATACTGTTCATTAATGTAATTATTCTAATATGCATAATACACACCCTAAGTTTAGGAACATAAGTATATACATCATTGAACAATATTATTTAAATAATCAAATATACAAGAAATGACAATTCAAATACTTATCTTTGTTTGTTTGTTGGGTGGACTCCCTCTCAATATTTGCTTCCTTGTAGGAACTACTGGATTGTGCTCCCTCTTGATCTTTGCTTCCTTGATTACCTGTCCTTGAACTTATATCCATCCTTGATCACTTATGCATACTTACTAGTATCATCATTGTGTTATCCTCGAGGTCTCATACATACATTCATTAGTATAATCTCAATACTATCAAAACACAATAATCTTAAACATGTATAGTCATGATTATTTCAAACACAGATAATAAACATTAATATTCAAGGTTTCAGGGAATACTTATTTTACTCATGCATAGTCTTATTTTACCAAAGGAATTTTCTGGTTAGTCATATCATCAATCAAGGTAAGAGACATAATATGCATAAACCCTTGATTACTTACATTTCTAACTTCATGAATAATCATTATCAACCATACAACAGTATAAGATCCTAACACAAGGTAGGATTCTAACTTGATATAGGAAAAACATACCTCTATTAATGTGTTAGTTAGTTATGTCTAACATACCCACATGATGTCTTCTTGTTTTCTTCAATGACTTGTGCTAGTAACCTGCATATATCATAGGTTAAGCATTATAGAACCAAATTATACATACCTCGTAAGTAGAGCCTCTATGTGATCCATGACAATGGATGAATCTTTGTCTTCATGTCACTATGGCCATATGTTCTTGAACTAAAACATGATTTGTCTTTCTTGGTGTACCTTTCATGTTAGCGGAAAACATCAACCTCATACAACACCACAATGCATTAGTACAATCATAAGTGTTAAAACCCTAATCAATGAATATCTGCATTCATAATTTTATTAAGGTGATACAACAAGTCTAAAGTTAATCAAGATTGTACTAACCTTAATGAAGATAAACATACCAAAAACTTAATCATGAATAGATCTCGAAACATACCTGGATAAGTCATGCCTGTCGAGTTTGCTTGTAATCTTCTTATGTAAGGCCTTAGCCTCATCTCCCTCTAAAACTGGAACTTCTTCACTTATGCAGGTGACCAATCCATTCTCTTCTAGGATTAACCCAATCCACTTGATTTGCATAAACTGGATCTGGAGCTAGATTAGGGTTTGTCAGGGAAACCCTAAATATTCAAACTTTGAATTTCAAACTTATGAAAGGATAGAAAGATGTGCCTTGATGATTTGATCAACCTGGTATACTCATAATTTGAAAACTGCAAAGTTTCACCCCTCAAATTTGCTTTTCAATCTTCGGGATTCACTAGGGAGGACTCTGAATTAGGGTTTGAGTTTCTCGGAGCTTCACCCAACCAAATATTTTGATCCAAATCTCTAAACTTTGATATTTCCAAGGAGCTTCCAGATATGGTCATAGATTTAAAAATTCTCATTTTTGTAGAAGCCCTAATTTTCCACTTTTTCGATCAAAGTCCCGAACTAGGGTTTGATCAAGCCTGGCCTTCTGCCCAACCAAAAAATTTGATCTTGGTCTCTAAATTTCGATTTTGATGAGGAGTATCCAGCTGTGGTCTCCGATTACAAAAATTACAACTTTATCCGAAGCCCTAAATCCCCAGAGCCATGAATGAAGGTGCTCAAAATCCAATTCTGTTTTGACAGAAATATGCACCTGATTGTTTCTGGTGTAACTCTAAAATTTCAGATCTATAGGGTCTTAAAATTCTACCTTTGGTATATTGACCTATTAAATTTCCAACCCCATAGGTCTGACCTCAAATGGATTCTCTGAGAGATATTTATTCCAAGTGTTGCAACATGACCTATTTATGGGATAAAACAGGAGATCTAAATTGTACGAAGTGCCATGTGTCACTGATTCAAGTTCGTCCTCTGAAAACCTTACCTGAGAAACTACAGTCCATTCCCTACCTGTTCCTTTTTACGAAATTTCATTTGGAGCTTCCTATCCCAATTTGTGACCTTTTTTCCTAGGTCACCTATTTATGACTGAGATCTGGAAGAGGCAAAAACCCTAGATTGTACAGATCATAAAACACAAATTACAATGAATTAGAAGTTGTGCTTCAGACACAAGGTACATTGGGATCTTATCTTCGACCTGTTAAAGTTTCATATCCTAAAACTTTGCCAAAATAGATTTATAGTGAAAGTTCTATGATGACTGGTTTTTGCTATATCAAGCCCTAGCTTGACAAGTGCAACAAGTGTCATAAATGCCATATCATGCCTTCTTTCAGTCTAGCTCTGATACCATGTTAGTTTTTCAGAATTTACTTCAATCTGATCTAGGATCTTAACTGAGAGAACAACATGTACATCATATCTACAGCATATCAATCATGGACATAATAATGCAGCACACAAGAGACAATAGACACACAAAGTTTCACTGGGGAAAACCATAAAGGTGAAAAACCCCACAACTTCCTTAGAGATAGATAGAGCAATGATACAACCCAAGCATAAGAGATAGTCTTCTCCTAGTAGCAGATTCTCCTCCTCCACAAGTGCGCCACTCTCCAAAGAGAGTTTGAGTGAGAAAGTGAATGATGAAATAGAGTAACTCCTGCACTCTATTTATACTTGACTTGACTTGCCTAATAACCTTTACTAGGTCGGCCTTAACTTAACCACATAACATAATGCTGACAGGGTCGACCCCTAATAGGGTGGTCTAATAACCCTTTAACCCACATGACTTATACAAGGCCAACCCTGACAAGGTGGTCTAATAACCCATCAAGTATAAGTTACGACACTTACAATATAAATGACGACACTTCCGTATAGAGGAATAATAACATCTCTATAGGAATACAAACACTTTCATATAGAGGAATAATAACATCTCTATAGGAATACAATATACATAGGTGAAATACATTCAGAAGTTACATATACATCAACAAATAGTGTCATTTTGAATCGGTTCTAGGGAATATATATGTAGTTCATGTGATGCAACAAATTCCATATTGTCTTGAGCTACTTCATCATCTAATTGAGTAGCACTAACATGTTCATAAGTGTCACCTAATGGTTGGAAATGATCTTGAGGGAGGATTTATACCTACCTCACCCATGTTAATGCTTGATTTTTTGTAGGTCCCTCATCACCATCTCCATCATCATCACCATCTTCATCATCATCATCACCATCTTCATCATCATCATCATCATCTTCATCACCATCACCATCATCATCAATGCCTTCATCATCATCATTGTCATCTCTAGGTCCCTCATCACCATCTCCATCATCATCAACATCCTCCTCCTCATCATCATCTTCATCACCATAACCATCATCATCATCATCACCACAAGTGCCCGGTGGATGATTTTGCAAATTTGACCCCATTATGCAAAAATTGCACACTCCCTCACTGAGCAAAACCCTAGTTTCCAAGATGGACCCACAAGGTGACATCGGGGCCACGGGACTGGAGGAGAGGGCCACCCCTAGCACTATCCGAACGTCCTGAATCCAACAGAGTCGATGGTTCATCAATTGGAGCCACGGTCTTTATTCTATGGCTCATTCCATCTCGCATCCAAAAGGCCTTCAGGGACACCTGCTGGATACCTGCCGGGGGCATAGAACTCCAACCATGCTACAAAACCTGGTTTCGGGGAGTCCTACAAGTGTGTTTAGGGAGGTTCCAGCTGGGAACGCTAGCCACAAGTGCTCGGTGGACGATTTTGCAAATTTGACCCCATTGTGCAAAAATTGCACACTCCCTCACTGAGCAAAACCCTAGTTTCCAAGATGGACCTACAAGGTGACACCGGGGCCATGGGACCGGAGGAGAGGGGCACCCCTAGCACTATCCGAACATCCTGAATCCAATGGAGTCAATGGTTCATCGATCGGAGCCACGGTCTTCTCTCTATGGTTTATTCCATCTCGCATCCAAAAGGCCTTCAGGGACACCTGTTGGATACCTACCAGGGGCATAGAACTCCAACCATGCAGCAAAACCTAGTTCTGGGGAGTCCTGCAAGTGTGTCTAGGGAGGTTCTGGCTGGGAACATGAGCAACAAGTGCCCAGTGGATGATTTTCCAAAGCTGACCCCAATGTGCAAAAATTGCACACTCCCTTACTGAGCAAAACCATAGTTTCCAATATGGACCTACAAGGTGACACCCGGCCACGGGACCATAGGAGAGGGGCACCCCTAGAAATATATGGATTTCCTAAATCCAACGGAGTCGATAATTCATCGATCGGAGCCAAGGTCTTCATTCTATGGCTCGTTTTGTCTCACATCCAAAAGGCCTTCAGGGACACCTGCTAGATACCTGCCGGGGACATAGAACTCCAACCGTGCAGCAAAACCTAGTTCCAAGGAGTCCTGCAAGTATGTCTAGGGAGGTTTCAGCTAGGAACGTTAGCCACAAGTGCTCGGTGGATGATTTTCCAAAGTTGACCCCAATGTGCAAAAATTGCACACTCCCTTACTGATCAAAACCCTAGTTTCCAAGATGGAAGTACAAGGTGACACCAGGGCCATGGGATTGGAGGAGAGGGGAACCCCTATCACTATCCCGGCATCGTGGATCCAATGGATTCGACGGTTTGTCGATCCGAGCCACAGTCGTCATTCTATGCGCGTTCCATCTCGCATCCAAAAGGCCTTCACGGACACCTGCTGGATACCTACCGGGGGCACAGAACTCCAACCATGCAACAAAAATGGGTTCTGGGGAGTCATGCAAGTGTGTATAGGTAGGTTTTAGCTGGGAACGGTAGCCATAAGTGCCCGATTGACGATTTTGCAAATTTGACCCCATTGTGCAAAAATTGCACACTCCCTCACTGAGCAAAACCCTTGTTTCCAAGATGGACCTACAAGGTGACACCAGGACCATGGGACTGGAGGAGAGAGGGCCCCCTAGAAGTATCTGAATGTCCTGAATCCAACAGAGTCGACGGTTCGTCGATCCGAGCCACGGTCTTCATTCTATGGTGCGTTCTGTCTCACATCCAAAAGGCCTTCAGGGACACCTGCTAGATACCTGCCGAGGGCATAGAACTCCAACTGTGTAGCAAAACCTAGTTTCGGGGAGTCCTGCAAGTGTGTCTATGGAGGTTTCGGTTGGGAATGCTAGCCACAAGTGCCCAGTAGACGATTTTGCAAATTTGACCCCAATGTGAAGGCCATCCAAAATCGCTAAAGGGGGCCATTTCTCATCCAGAGGCCCCCGGGCATGCATGGCCACCGTGGATAGGTACACAATGGCCACATGGACCTCTAGGAGCCGATGGAATCCAATTCCACTCGTCGATTTGGGTTCTGTGGCCCTGGAACAAATCCCCAAAGTGTCCTTGAATGGCCCTGGGGTGGCCGACTAGAATTCCTGTAGCACTCAAACTGTGGCTCGATTCACGAATCCACCGATTTCGGTGGGTCTGGAACGCCAGGTTTTAGCTAGGGGACCCCCCATAGCGTCCCTTGAAGACCCGAAAGCAGTGCCAATGGGCCATCTCCGGAGCTAGGGTTTTGCTCAGTGATGGCCATTCCAAAATCGCTAAAGGGGGCCATTTCTTGTCCGAAGGCCCCTGGGCGTACGTAGTCCACAATGGCCACATGGACCTATGGGATCTGACGAAATCCAAGTATTCTCACCGGTTCGAGTTCCGTGGCTCCGGAGCAAATCCCCAAAGTGTCCCTAAATGGCCCCGGGGTGCCTGACTAGAATGCCCATAGCACCTGAACCATGGCTCGGTTCATGAATCCGTCAATTTTGGTGGGTCTAGGACGCCGCATTTCAGCTATGGGACCCCCCACAGCATCCCTTGAAGACCCGAAAGCGGTGGCAATGGGCCATCTCCGGAGCTAGGGCTTTGCTCACTGATGGCCATTCCAAATTCACCAAAAGGGGTGCATTTCTCGTCTGGAGGCCCTCGGGCGTGCATGGCCATTGTGGACAGGTCCACAATGGCCATGTGGACCTATGGGAGTCGATAGAATCCAATTTCGCTCTCCGGTTTGGGTTTCGTGGCCCTGGAGCAAATCCCCAAAGTGTCCCTGAATGGCCATCACTGAGCAAAACCCTAGCTTCAGAGATGGCCCATTGGCACCACTTTCAGGTCTTCAAGGCATGTTGTGGGGAGTCCCCTAGTTGAAACCCGGTGTCTCGGACCCACCGGAATCGACGGATTCGCGAACCAAGCAACGGTTCGGGCACTATGGGCATTCTAGTCGGGCACCTTGGGGCCATGGAACCCAAACTAGCGAGTGGACTTGGATTTCGTTGGCTCCCACAGGTCCACATGTCCATTGTGGAGCTATCCATGGTGGCCACGCATGCCCAAGGGCCTCCGAAGGAGAAATGCCCCCCTTGAGCAAATTTGGAATGGCCCTCACTGAGCAAAAATCTAGCTTCGGAGATGGACCATTGGCACCACTTCCAGGTCTTGAAGGGACCCTATGGGGGGTCCCCTACTTGAAAACCGGTGTCTTGGACCCACTGGAATCGACGGATTCGTGAACCGAGCCATGGTTTGGGCGCTACTCGCATTCTAGTCGGGCACCTCGGGGCCATTCAGGGACACTTTGGCGATTTGCTCCGGGCCACAGACCCCAAACCGACGAGCGGACTTGGATTCTGTCAGCTCCCACAGGTCCACGTGGCCATTGTGGACCTGTCCATGGTGGCCATGCACACCCGAGGGCCTCCAGACGATAAATTCACCCCTTTAGTTAATTTGGAATGGCCATCACTAAGCAAAACCTTAGCTCTAGAGATGGTCCATTGGCACCGCTTCCGGGTCTTCAAGGGACATTGTAGGGGGTCCTCTAGCTGAAACCCGCGTCCCGGACCCACCGGAATTGACGGATTTGCGAACCGAGCCACGGTTCAGGCGCTTCGAGCATTCTAGTCGAGCACCCCGGGGCCATTCTAGTGGTGATAACAAGTTTACTGTCTATTGAGTCTGATACTACAACCAGGATCCACTCAGCAAACTTTGAGATAGAAAGATCTATCATTTTAGGATACTAATTCAACCACTCATATAGTTTCTCACCTTCTCGAGGATCTAAATTTATAATTTCCTTCGGGGTAGGTTCAGGCATTCTTGAGGATCTAAATTTATAATTGCCTTCTCGGTAGATTCAGGCATTCTCGAGGATCTAAATTTATAATTGCCTTCTGGGTAGATTCAGGCATGGAATAATATTTGGCGGCACTTCCAAGCTCCCAAGATCATTTGGTTAGCCACAATATGTGTGACTCCTTTGATGAAAGATAAATTCTGGTGTGGATGGGAGCATTTGATACAGTAGCCAAATCTATGTTGTTGGAAGCACTTACATATTTCAACAAAGGAGCATTTTGCAAGTGACTTGAAAATCCCTTCCATTTTTCAGCAATAAAACAAAGAAGTTCAACGTACAAATTTTCAGGCAAGCTTGTCAACCAATCAGACAACTGAATACAAGGAGATAACCACTCCCAAAAAATTCAAGCTATTATAAAACTCTTGTTTATCAAGATAAGGATGGACTATGTGTACATTACGAGGATATAGATGAATGAAGTCGCTTTGATGAACTTTTCCTCTTGCTTTCTCCAGAATGCGTTTAAAAGAAGGGAGTATTGTCCGAGCTTCTGTTGGTTTACATAAACGTTTATTCCCAAAGCTGACGTCACATAAAACCACTTCATCAACTTTCAATTGGGTCTGAATGGCATCTCTAACTTGTGTTAGCTGTGGATAATGAGGAATATGAAAGGGAAGGTACCTATAGACCCAAGTTTTCCATGATAGAGGTGAATTACCACTTATCAGAGCACGAAATGCTGAACAAAAGGCTAATGGAACACAACAAAGGATTCCCTGGTTCCACTTGTTATTGAAAATGATACTTTCTCTTGGCGAAACCAGTAAAACATCTGCCTGTATTATAAATGGAAATCCTGTTACAATTTTCGTCGGAAGAAAAGCATAGATACCTACAGCCGCCATATTTCCTTATGTAAACCGCTCGCCCATCGGAAAAGCTAATGTAATAGCCCATTTCCCAACATCTTTCCTCTTCTCAACCCTACACTCATTTTCCATGGGAAACTACTGCCTCCACATGTAATAACTACCTTGTTTTGTCGAAAATTGATCTTCTTCTGCTAACAAATGCAAACTGAAGGATTCATTGTCATTGCTACGAGAAGTTCTAAGGTTAGTTTCTCGTAAAACAGAGATTGTATAAATCCTGTTAATATCGATATGTTCTAGCCGGAACCTCCCTAGACACACTTGCAGGACTCCCTGGAACCAGGTTTTGCTGCATGGTTGGAGTTCTATGCCCCTGGCAGGTATCCAACGGGTGTCCCTGAAGGCCTTTTGGATGCGAGACGGAATGAGCCATAGAATGACGACCGTGGATCCAATCAACAAACCGTCAACTCTGTTGGATTCAGGACGTCGAGATAGTGCTAGGGGTGCTCCTCTCCTCCAGTCTCGTGGCCCCGGTGTCACCTTGTAGGTCCATCTTGGAAACTAGGGTTTTGCTCAGTAAGGGAGTGTGCAATTTTTGCACATTGGTGTCAACTTTGGAAAATCATCCACCGGGCACTTATGGCTAGCATTCCCAGCTGGAACCTCCCTAGACACACTTGCAGGACTCCCCGGAACCATTTTTTACCATACGGTTGGAGTTCTATGCCCCCGACAGGTATCCAGCAAGTGTCCCTGAAGGCCTTTTGGATGCGAGACGGAATGTGCCATAGAATGAAGATCATGGCTCCAATCAAAAAATCATCATATCCATTGGATTCAAGACATCCGGATAGTGCTAGGGGTGCCCCTCGACTTCGGTCCCATGGCCTCGGTGTCACCTTGTAGGTCCATCTTGGAAACTAGGGTTTTCCTCAGTGAGGGAGTGTGCAATTTTTGCACAATGGGGTCAAATTTGAAAATCATCCACCAGGAACTTGTGGCTAGCATTCCCAGTCGGAACCTCCCTAGACACATTTGCAGGACTCCCTGGAACCAAGTTTTGTTGCATGGTTGGAATTCTATGCTCTCGGCAGGTATCCAGCAGGTGTCCCTAAAGGCCTTTTGGATGCGAGACGGAACGAGCCATAGAATGAAGACCATGGCTCCGATCGATGAACCGTCAACTCCATTGGATTTAGGACGTCTAGATAGTGCTAGGGGTGCCCCTCTCCTCCGATCCCATGGCCCCGGTGTCACCTTGTAGGTCCATCTTGGAAACTTGGGTTTTGCTCAGTGAGGGAGTGTGCAATTTTTTCACAATGGGATCAAATTTGCAAAATCATCCACCGGGCACTTGTGGCTAGCGTTCCTATCCGGAACCTCCCTAGGCACACTTGCAAGACTCCTCGAAACTAGGTTTTGCTGCATGGTTGGAGTTCTATGCCCCTGGCAGGTATCCAGCAGGTGTCCCTAAAGGCCTTTTGGATGCAAGATGGAATGAGCCATAGAATGAAAACTGTGACTCCAATCGATGAACCGTCGACTCCGTTGGATTCAAGACATCCAGATAGTGCTAGGGGTGCCCCTCTCCTTTGGTCCCATGGACCCAGTGTCACCTTGTAGGTCCATCTTGGAAACTAGGGTTTTGCTCAGTGAGGGAGTGTGCAATTTTTGCACAATGGGGTCAAATTTGCAAAATCGTCCACCAGGCACTTGTGGTGATGACGATGATGATGGTGATGGTGATGAAGATGATGATGATTATGAGCATGGTGATGATGATGGATATGGTGATGAGGGACCTAGAGATGACAATGATGATGAAGATGGTGATGATGATGAAGATGGTGATGATGATGAAGGTGTTGATGATGATGGCGATGGTGATGAAGATGATGATGATGATGATGATGATGAATATGGTGATGATGATGGAGATGGTGATGAGGGACCTCCAAAAACTCAAGAATTAACATGGGTGAGGTAGGTCTAAAGCCTCCCTCAAGGACATTTCCAACCATTAGGTGACAATGATGAACATGTTAGTGCTACTCAATTAGATGATGAAGTAGCTCAAGACAATATGGAAGTTGTTGCATCACATGAACCACATACATATTCCCTAGAACCGATTCAAAATGACACTATTGAATTGAATATGATTGAAGGTTTTCAAGTGGCAAGAAGCCTCAATGAACAAATGACATTACAAAGCCAAAAACCCTAGCATGAATGGTTATCATAATCCATGATGAATATGAATATGAATTTTGTTACTAACGCTAATGAAAAAAGCCTTAGCATGCCCTCGTTGCCACCATATTTGAACAACAGTGAAATTATCCGTTATTATGTGGATGAAGGCAATGAAGAACCAACTCAAGAAGCTATTGAAGAAGAATCATAGCTCCCAAATGATCCTCATATTCATCCAAGTACTAGACCAATATTGAAACAATTCCTAAAGCTCCAAATGGAGAGAGTGGTAGAGAAAATGGGGGCAATATCCAGATTTGGATGTTGTGGGCATCTTGGTAAGACCTAGGGTTTGAGGATCGAAATTCCAAGATAGACATGTAGACTTGGATTCTATAAGTTGATTTCTCTAGTGGTGTACTTGTGTGACGTGACAAACCATTCTAATAGTGATCCTATCCCACTTGGAGTCCAAATACCCCCTATTGAGGGTACGTGTGGTGGTTCACGAATTCTAGGGCTAGATTAGGTTAATAGGACTAGATTAGGTTTCTAGGATTCTAGATTAGTTTCTGAGGGTTAGATTAGTGTTTCTAGGGTTAGTTTAGCTTTCTAGGATTTCTAGGGCTATATTATGTTTCTAGGATTCTAGATTAGTTTATGAGGGTTAGATTAATGTTTCTAGGGAAAGTTTAGCTTTCTAGGATTTATAGGGCTAGATTATGTTTGTAGGGTTATAGTAGTGCTTCTAGGGTTAATCATGTATGAATAAACAATCACATGGCTATAAATCATAACTTAATCATAACTCAGACATCAAATAAATGATATAAGATAACGATATCAAATAAACTATCTAACATGAATAACATTAATCGTGCATGAATAAACAATCACATGGCTATACTATGTACCTCAGTCAATTAGGCCTTCTAGATCCTCTCGGTTTTTTATTGTCTCGAACAACCTCTCATGCTCCGCATGAGGTAGTAAGTAGCATACCTTGTTTGATGACTTCATTGACATTGTCTGTAGTTGGATGTTTGTACCCACGATCAAGTGCATAAAGCCATTTCTCTTTGGTCCCTTTCCATCCACTATAAGATATTCCCCCTGAACAACCATCGAGCCAGTCGGAAAGGTAATTCCTTCACTATCCGTTAATGATGCGAGGAGGGTTTGCTTCCCCTGGATGCATCGTGCCAACCAATAATTCGTCCCAATTGCACTGTTTGTTGGGGTGACAACTGCGTAGATGTGTCCTGCAAAAATGCATTTTAAGGTCATATTCCAACAAGTAGTGGTTTGATAACTTGGATAATTACAAAAACAAGGAGGGAACCAGGATATGCATGCATAAATGTTTACTTGGCTATACAAGATCAGATATATGATCATATTCATTCGAAATAGAGGAATGGCCTTCCTCTAACTAGATTGTTTCAACAACTGCACGTGGGTCCACTACAAGTGATACATGATCCCATTCATCAACCCAATCCATTGATTTGCACTCATCCCACTCACAACTATTGCAAGAACCAAAAAAGCAAGCAAGTTTCCGCGTCCATATTTCAAATAAGGGGTTGTTTGAGCCTCGAACCAAATGAAATCCACGAGTGCCTTGCACAGTACTACAACTATAAGAACACGATTGATCTATATCGACTACATTCCAGAAATTTCTGACAACATGTCCTCTACCTGTTGGTATGTGTTGCTCCGTGGTTCGATCTGACATTTTTTCTTTGCACCATCGAACTGTGGATTCGACATTCCGAATATGAGGGCCTCCCATGCACCTCATCTCCTCCCTTCATAGGGTAGTTTTGAGACATGTTCCATCCCCGCCGTGCTCTCCCTTTCAATGCATGGTCTCAAAATAGTTCCATACATGCAGCACATCATAAGTCTTGTGCAAAATACTCAACCACTGGAAAATATGTGCATTTTTTAACTAGCTTGCACAACCATCTGGCCATATCCAATGCTGATCCATCTGTATACCTCTCTCCTTCAACTGATCATAGAAAATTTTGAAGCAATGCTGCACATAATGTAGTTCGTGGCACCTTCCATCACTGATGTAGAACTTGGTCTCTCTCAATATTATCCTCATGTCGTTGTTACTCTCTGGCACTTTCCTGTACGTGATATGGACCATTATGCTAACTTGGTCTGAATGGTAGTATTGACTTTGAATCTCATTCTTTGGATGTAGGGTGTAGTTTTCCGTAGAGTCCACAACCGACAATATTGTGCCCTTGGGAAAGTTGTCCCTGCACTGTCTGTACTGTTAATCCTGCCATCGTGCTACATGGACGTGTTGTACATAATGCTCGGTCTTTTGGTATAATTCCTTCATGAATTTGAAAATTGTACCTGGTGCCACAAAACCAAGGGCATTAATACAAAGTGACATTTTCAATCTGAATATATATGTACAAATTCAACATGTACAGTATGAAAGTATGCAAACTTAAATTACCTGTGACTTCACCAATGCAACTTTTTTGCTTTCCTTCGAACTATCTACTTGATATGTTATGTACTGGAAGTTCTGCATTTCTACTGACATCCTCCCAAATTCGTGCTCCGCAGTTGCGTGGATGCAACGGCTCAATAATGCAAATCCACTGCAACTGGAACATGTCCCATATAAACATGATCTTTTATAATATTTTTGTCCTTCAGGTCTTGGACACATTATGCAATGTATAAATTCTCTAGATGCATTCGGTGGTTGTAACAATGGGCAATCCTACACAATGTTAGTATGCAAACCACAAAATATATGTCTATATGTATAATAATGGTACACAAATTCTACATGGTATCTACAACAACATGTATTCCAATCAATGCAAATTCTAACATACCAGGGTTTACATTTTTCAAAGGACCTTTGGCCCAAGTTCAATTGTGTGTGCTCATTCTTGAACCTCTCATAGAGTTCTGATTGTGTCGTGTCAAGGAAGTGCTTTACATGGGGTTCATCCCCCCTAACACCTTTTCTCAACTTTAAAACATCTATTTGATTCGATGACGGTCTAGTGTTATCATTCCAAAACTTTTGCACTAGTTCTTTAACAGTATCAATGAGCTTCATGTCTGAACGAGGTAACCTACCAACAAAGGCCCAACAATATTTTTGGATTGGGGTCTCAAGTTTTTCTCTAATGGAAGAATACTTTTGAAGAGTCCTTCTATCTACTTTAAAGATTTTACATGTGTGTGATAGTAGGCGACGTTGCTGTGTGGATTTGTCTACAATCGATTCTGACAGTACACGACGGGCCGCATTAAAATCTTTTGTACGAGAAGTTTTTCCAATCAAATTAAATGCAGATTGTAGATTTATAACAACATGATTGTTGGCCTTTGAACTTCTAACTACCTTTATGCCCAAAATTCTCCTAACATGAACTAAACAATGTGATTTTAACAAAGCAAGAAACAATTGACATTTTGCTGCATCGGTTATGGATTCAAAAAAATATTTGATTATCTTGCTACAATGGAAATCAATAGTGCGTTTGGGAATCTTACCTTCAAGTCCTGAAAATGAACTTTCATCCACATGAATATGTCTAGGAGTTCTTCGTCGTCCAGTTGATAGTCGAGGCAAGGGAGTCGGAAAGGAAGTACGAGTCTCATCAATGGTTTGTTGTGGCCTTTCGTTCACAAATTGGTCCTGCAAGGGAGTGTGTTCTCCATGTGTGTGCTCTTCTTGGGGAGGTTGCCAGTTAAGAACTTGTTCAACATCCATCCCTTCATACTCGACATCAGACAAGATTTGATTGACTTCAACCACTTTGTCATTGCTTGTTGATGGATCTAAGGCACTAGCATTTTGATTTCTATGGTTTTTCATGTACAACCTGGCATTTTCTCTTATCTCATGGGCCTTTTCAAGGGGCAGCTGCGTCCTTCTAGACTTTCTTTTATTATTACGTCTGTTACCCATATTCAATGCGTTTTTTGGAAAAACAAAAATATCACCCCTGCAAGAATGAACAACAAACAAGATATTCAAACTCGATGTGCATGATTATTAAAGCTCGATGTAGCAATTGATTATGTACAACAACATCTAGTGAGAATGTTTTCATATAATCTTAAAAGCTCATACTCACTTCATTTGCATGGTATGGATGAGGGAAAATAGCCCCAAAAGACTAAGAATTTTCAATTGTTTAGGTGTTTGTGTGAGTTGTTGTAGTGAAACCATGAGGAATTCAACAAATGTTTGTCTACTAGATGGAGGAATGTGATTATGAAATGTTATTGGTGGTGATGCAAGTAATTTTTTTGATTATCTTCATGAAAGGTTAAAAGCATTGCTTGGTGCATGTTGTAGTTTTTTTTTAGTAAGATGTTTTTATTGTATATGTTGAAGATTAAGAAGACTAAAATAGATCTATCATACAATTCATGAGGAAAAACCAAAATAGATGCCATTCAAACAAGTGAATGAAGACTAAAATACATTTAACAAGATAAAATTGTCACCATACCTCAAGGATTATGATTGCTCTTTGCTTCAAATGTAAAATGCTCCTTTGATGTGTCCACTATATGTAAGAAAAGTTCATGTGTGTCCAAGTAGCATAAGAATTCAATCCAAGGAGCCAAATAGAGTCCAACTGTTGTGTATTCACTCAAATGATCCAAATAGAGCCCAAGAGGTGTGTATTCAATCCAAATAGCCAAAGAGAGCCCCAAATGTTGTTTATTCTATCCAAATGGTCAAGGAAGCACCAAATGGTGATTGAATTCAACATAAAATGGTGATCTTGTCAGACTGTGCGTGAAAAGAGCCAACAAAACACGATGAAGCAGGGAGAAATTGTGGGAGAAGAGCTCAGGTGTTTTTCTAAATTTCATCTTCAGCAGGGATGCACATGCACCAAGGAGCGCATGCGCGCCTCTGCTGAACGTTGTATAGTTTGGTGGGTAACGTTCACTGCATTAATTACCCAAAAAATGTAAATGTGTCAGTTTATTCCTAGAGCCCCTCCCCCATAAAATCCTTTAGGCCCTATTCTAACCCATAATCCCTAAGTGCATTTAAGTGCTTCTAGGTGTTTAGGGGTGATGATAGAGATGTTGATGAGGAAGGGGGAGATGACAATGAAGATGAGGATGATGATGCAGATGATGGTGAAGATGATGATGATGAATATGTCAAGATGATGATTAATATAGTGATGATGATGATGAAGATGATGATGATGATGGAGATGTTGATGAGGAAGGGGGAGATGACAATGAAGATGAGGAGGAGGATGCAGATGATTATGATGATGGTGAATATGATGATGATGATGATGATGATGAATATGTCAAGATGATGATGACGATGGTGATGATGATGATGAAGATGATGATGATGATGGAGATGTTGATGAGGAAGGGGGAGATGACAATGAAGATGAGGAGGAGGATGCAGATGATGATGATGATGGTGAAGATGATGATGAATATGTGAATATGATGATGACGATGGTGATGAGGACATGGTGATGATGATGATGATGATGATGATGATGAGGAAGGGGGAGATGACAATGAAGATGAGGAGGATTATGTAAATGATGATGAATATGTCAAGATGGTGATGACGATGTTGATGAGGACATGGTGATGATGATGATGATGGAGATGTTGATGAGGAAGGGGGAGATGACAATGATGATGAAGAGGAGAATGATGACGATGATGAGGAGGAGGATGATGATGATGGTGAGGATGATGATGATGATGGTGAGGATGAAGAGGAGTATTTTGATGAGGAGGAGGAGGATGATGGTGATGAGGATGATGATGATGGTGATGATGAAGAGGAGTATTTTGATGATGATGATGAGGATGATGGTGATGAGGATGATGATGGTGATGGTGATGATGATGATGATGATGATGATGATGATGATGATTAATATGATGATGATTAATATGTTGATGATGATGATCGTGATCATTGTCATCATCATGATCATCTTCATCAAAATCATCATCATCATCCTCATCACCATCATCTTCATCTGCGTCATCATCATCTTGGTCATCATCATCACCATCATGATTGTGATCATCATCATCACCATCTTCATCACCATCATCATCATCATCATCTTCATCACCATCATCCTCATATCCACCATCATAATCATCCTCATGACACTGATGATGATGATGATGATGAATATGGTGATGATGATGATGAATATAGTGATGATGATGATGATGAAGATGAATATGGTGATGATGATGACCACGATGCTGATGATGCTGATGATGATGATGACGAATATGGTGATGATGATGATGATGATGATGATGATGGCGATGATGATGAAGATGATGATGATGATGATGATGAATTTGGTGATAATGATGATGATCATGAAGATGATGATGAAGAGGAGGACAATGATGATGATGAGGATGATGATGATGGTGATGAAGATGATGATGATGATGAAGATCTCCATCATCACATCTTATTCATCATGATGAGTACGACGATGAAGATGATGATGACGAATATGATCATCATCATATTCATCGTCATCATCATCATCATCGTTGTTGTCATCATCATCATCTGATTCATCATCATCATGATCATCAACATCTTCGTCATCATCATCATCATCTTCATCATCTTCATCGTCATCATCATATTCATTAAATTCATCATCATCGCCATCATCATCATCACCATCGTCATCATCATCATCATCATCATCATATGATCATGGTCACGATCATCATCATCATCATGAATATCATGATGAAGATGGTGATGATGATGATGGTGATGATGATGATGACGAACATGATGATCATGGTCATGATCATGATGATGAATATGATCAGGATGATGATGACTAATGAAGATGATGATGATGATGATAATGATGATGATGATGACGAATATGCAACACATCATCCTCATCATCATCATCCACAACATGATCATCATCACCATATTCATCGTCATCATCATCATCTTCATCATCATCCACAACATGATCATCATTACCATCTTCATCGTCATCATCATTGTGAGGACGAGGATGATGATGATGACTAATGGAGATGATCATGATGATGAAGATGATAACGAATATGAAGCACATCATCCTCATCATCATGATCATCTTCATCATCATCTTCATCATCATCAACACCATGATCATCATCATCAACTTCATCATCATCATGATCATCATTGAGCATCATTGTGAGGACAAGGATGATGATGATGATGGCGGTGATGATGAGATGATGATGATGGTGGTGGTGGTGGTGGTGGTGGATGATGATGACTATGAGTATGATGATGAATATGATGATGATGATTATGATGAATATGATCATCATCAAAATCATCATATTCATCATCATCATCTTCATTAGTCATCATCATCATTATCATCATATGATCATGGCCATGATCATCACTGTCTTCGTCATCCTAATAGTCATCTTCATCTTAGTAATCATACTCGTCATCACCATCTTCCTCACAATCATCATCATCATTGACATCTTCGTCGTCATCTCCGTATCATCATCATCATCATCATCATCATCATCTTCATCATCATCATTGATGATGATGACGATGACGAAGATGTTGTTGTTGATGATGATGATGAGGAAGAGGGTGATGATTATGACAATGATGATGATGTTCATGTTGATGATAAAGATGACGACAAATATGAAGCACATCATCATCATCATCTGCATATTCATCTTCATCATCATCATCATCATCATCATCATCATCTTCATGATGATACGATGATGATGATGATGATGATGGTAGTGGATGATGATGAATATGAGTACAATGATGATGATGACTAATGGAGATGATGATGATGATGATGATTTTGATGATTTTGATGATGAGGAATATGCAACACATCATCATCAACTTCATCATCATCATCATCATTGTGAGGACAAGGATGATGATGAGGATGATGAAGATGATGATGATATGATGATGATGATGATGATGGTGGTGGTGGTGGTGGTGGATGATGATGAATATGAGTATGATGATGAATATGATGATGTTGATGATGAATATGATCATCATCATCATCATCATCAAAATCATCATATTTGTCATCATACTCATCTTCATTAGTCATCATCATCACCATCTTCATCATCCTCATCCTCATCCTCATCATCATCATCATCATCATGTGATCATGGTCACGATCATCATTGTCTATGTCGTCATAATAGTCATCTTCATCATCCTCATCATACTCGTCATCACCATCATCCTCATCATCATTATCATCATTGTCATCATCATTATCATCATTATCTTCATCATCATCATCATCATCATCATCATCATGACGACGATGATGATGATGATGATGATGACTAATGGAGATTAAGATGATTATGATGTTGATGATGAAGATGATGAAGAATATGCAGCACATCATCATCATCTTCATCATCATCGTCATCATCATCATTGCGAGGACGAGCATGATGATGATGACGATGATGATGATGATGAATAATGGAGATGATGATGATGATGATGACTAATGGAGATGATGATGATGATGATGATGATGATGAATATGATGACGAATATGCATCACATCATCCTCATCATCATCAAAAACATGATCATCATCATCATCTTCATCATCGTCATCATCATCATCGTCATCATTGTGAGGATGAGGATGGTGATGATGATGATGATGATGGTGGTGGTGGTGGATGATGATGAATATGAGTACAATGATGAAGATGATGATGATGATGACGAATATGATCATCATCATCATCAAAATCATCATATTTGTCATCATCATCGCCATCTTCATCATCCTCAACATCATCATCATCATCATCATCATCATCATATGATCATGGTCATGGTCATCATTGTCTTCATCATCATAATCATCACCTTCATCATCCTCATCATACTCGCCATTGCCATCTTATTCATCATCATCATCATCATCATCATCATTGACATCTTCGTCATCATCGATGATGATGATGATGATGATGATGATGATGACGAAGATGTTGTTGATGATGATGATGAGGAAGAGGGTGATGATGATGATGATGATGATGATGATGATGATGATGATGACGAAGATTTTGTTGATGATGATGATTAGGAAGAGGGTGATGATGATGATGATGATGGTGGATGATAATGAATATGAGTATGATGATGAAGATGATGATGATATTGATGATCATTGTACTCATCATCATCATCATCATCATCATCACCATCAATGGTGATGATGAGGATGATAATGATGATGATGATGGTGTTGACGATGAAGATGATGACCTAGATGTTGATGATGATGAGGAAGAAGAGGGTGGTGATGATGATGATGATGGTGTTGATGATGATGATGATGATGATGACGAAGATGATGATGACGATGACGATGATGATGATGATGAGGAGGAGGATGAAGAAGATGATGATGATGGAGATGAAGATGTTGATGATGATGACAATGGTGATGAAGATGATGATGATGATGAAGATGGTGATGATGAAGAAGATGACGATGATGGAGATGTTGATGAGGAAGGGGGAGATGACAATGATGATGAAGATGTTGATGATGATGGTGATGGTGATGATGATGATGATTAGATGATGATGATGATGAAGATGACCATCATATTCATCATCATCATCATCATCTTCATCACCATCATGATCATCATCCTCATCACCATCATCATCATCATCATCATCATCACCACCACCATCATCCTCATCATCCTCATCAGCATCTTCATCACCATTGTAATCATCATCAAAATCTTCATCATCATCACCATCACCATCATCTCATCATCATCATCATCATCATCATCATCAACATCTACATCATCATTGTCATCTCCCCCTTCCTCATCAACATCTCCATCATCGTCATCTTCTTCATCATCACATCTTCATCAACTTTATGTATCCCCTTGACAAAGGAAATTAAATAAACCATACAAAGGGCTACAATAACGCGCACGCACACCTACATGTGCACGCCTTTAGTAGCGCGTACGCGCACCTACACATGCATGTGATTAGGTACATGTGCGCGCATTTGCGAATACGCATATGTTCGTGCACGCGTGTTGGAATTCAAATTTTTATTGGCGCCCTTGCAGGCTTGGAATTAGCTTCGGATTGCACCTTTAGGATCGGTCTGATCTATCTATGATTTATGGCAGAACACATCAAATGCTGTAACTTTCTGTTTTTCACAACTAGTTCTGCATATGCTCCACGAGTGCACTGGAGATGAAATTGCACACACTTGTCGACCTCTGTGTGCAGATTCTAAATATATAATTTTTTAATAGATATGTTGTTGTTTTCTATTTTTAATTCATTTTTAACTACACTCATGTCAAATTTGTAAAAAACATAGGTCATTTATTTGGCCTATAACTTTTGATTGGCTTACCTATTTCGAAAACGAAAAAGAACCTGCATAAGAGCACAAAAATACCTACAACCTAAAAAAAAGAAAGTGTTTTCATTATTTTTAAAACATGATATGGTGGCTCAACACTTGACCATGTCATTTTAAGGCTTCACTGACTTCGGTAATTTATAAAAAATATAAAATTGACTTTTAAAATTTTGGAAAAATAGCCCCGCACAAGATTCACCTATTGCTTACGCCTCTACATATTTTTTTTCTTGTATATTGAAAATTTACATAGCAAACAGGTGGCTCAACAAAAACATGTGCATTATGTTTGAGAAAACAAATAACATACCAATCTTCGAATAATTTCATTTTGGGGTGGTTATACCACTTTTCCATAAATAAAAGTTATATATTCCGGAAGGTCATCCGTTTTTTTACATTTCATCTTTTTACACCTAATCCGAAAAAAGTTTTGTAGGTACCTCTAATAATTCATTTTAATGATAATTGTTTTGTTTTTCCAGAATGTCATTGCAACTAACATGTCATAATTGGGTATCATTACCTTGCACCAGCCCAACAACATTCCTTATATTTTGATACATTAATTTTTATTATGTTTAAATATAAATAGATTATGAAATATAGATACTCTAATTCATTTTATTTGTATTATAAACTTAATTAGTTTTAGAGGATTTAAAAAGTATCATAATTAACTTTACATGTATGCATCCATCCATTCACATACAAAAATAAATAAGAAAAGTAGTATTTTTAACAATACAAACAAAAAAAACCATTATGATTATCAGTGTTTTCAAAATTTTATTTGATAAATAATATTTTCAAATACAATAATTTTGGTAGTAAATGTTTTGAATAAATTTTTAAAATCTCAAATAACTTTTAAAACTTACATTTAAAGCATAGCATAAATAACATGGAAAACAAGAGACTTCCTAAAATTACTTTAAATTCAAGTCAAAACCAATTACACCTCAAGCAGAGTTGATGTAAAGATACGATGGCTATAATGTCAAATTTAGCGATTAAGAGAAAACTAAGATACTATACGAAGGTCATTAACCCTAATTTGGAAGACCAGAATTATCTCTCGATAGTATCTAGTTCAAAGAATAAAATGAATATAACCAAGATTAGAACTAACTCTCATGAGCTCCATAGCTAAACAAGGCATTCGTCTATTCCCAAAACTCCATGGGTTGAAAGGGTTTGTCATCTTTGTGAGGTTATGTGCGTTGAGGATGAAAATCACTTTCTCTTAGAGTATCCTGCTTAAACCCACATTAGATATGAGTTTCATAATATTTTATACAATAGAAACCTTTTTAACCTCCTGACTTTCCATAACTATAGTGAACTTGGAAAGTTTTTTTCTAAGCTTTTTGAGCAAATTTTTTTTTTAATTGTATTTATAATGGTAACGCCAACATAGAAAACGACATGTTTGAAACCTTGGTGGAGAATGAAAATCCAACAATGTTTTTAGTAGTGTTGAGATCTACACTAACTTCATTT
The DNA here is from genome assembly GCA_027924585.1 of Larix kaempferi. Lineage (NCBI taxonomy): Eukaryota > Viridiplantae > Streptophyta > Pinopsida > Pinales > Pinaceae > Larix > Larix kaempferi. Next base: position 3,302,447 of record BSBM01001229.1, read on the forward strand.
ATGGCCTTATAACAATGAAATGCACAACAAAATATAAGGTGCTCTCCGATATCTCCATCAATAATTGAATTCTTGTATTTCTTGATTTTTTTGTTATAAATAATGCTAAGAATTATAATTGCATTAATTTATTAATTTTCTATTAGAATGTAATGTTTTTTAATTTATGATTCGATTAAATTATTTTTTTGTTATAATGTAACTTGTGTTCGTATTTTTTGATTATATTTATAATGTTAAATCCAACATAGAAAATGACACATTTGAAACCTTGGTGGAGAATGAAAATCCAACAATGTTTTTAGAAGTGTTGAGATCTACAATGACTTCATTTATGGCCTTGATAACAATGAAATTTACAACAAATTCTAAGGTGCTCTCCAATATCTCCATCAATAATTGAATGCTTGTATTTCTTGATTTTTTTGTTATAAATAATGTTAAGAATGATAATTTCATTAATTTATGACTTTTCTGTTAGAATGTAATGTTTTTTAATTATATGATTTAATTAAATCAATTTTTTGTTGTAATGTAATGGTTTTGGATTTTTTATTGTATCTATAATGTTAACTCCAACATAGAAAATGACATGTTCGAAACCTTGGTGGAGATTGTAAATCCAACAAGTTTTTTACTAGTGTACTTGACCTCTACAATGACTTAATTATTTATGCCCTTGATAAAAATGAAATTTATAACAACAAAATTTGATGTGCTCGCTAATTTATACATGATAATATTTGAATGTTTGTAGTTCGTGATGTTTTTGTCGTAAATAATGCTAAGCATTATACTTATTAGAATTTAGATTGCACAACAATCACAACACTAGGTTCTGATACATGTGACAATCCAACCTAGATCTAGATAGAAAAAACAATCTCACTTAAATTTATTTGCACAAAGAGATAGCAAGAATAGAGAAGAAATATTGAACAGAACACTAGAGGAAAATTACTCCAGTGGGAAGAATTCCACTCTGATATTATTCATTAACATGAGTACAATATATAGATTCTCTCAAGAGACAAAATTGAGAGGCTTAGTGGCAAGTTGAGTAGCTCACAATAATGAGGCTTAGATTGGACCAATTCACCCATCAATGACATGAGACCAAGTGTAACTCATAGATTGGGCCATAATGAGGTTCAATGGACATAGATGGACCATTAGGAGGATAGGCTAGTCAAAATAGTGTGAAAGGTACCATTATGAGGGTGCATGGGTGAGTAGTTGGCTTAGTAATGGCCATTAATGCACAATTTGACCAAATAATTAAGAGGGCGCACTCCATCTCCTTAAAATAGGGAAATGCAATAACTCCCACATAAATGCAAAGTAGTAGGGCACACTGTGACTCCTAAAATGATGGAAATTAGTGGATAAGTGGACAAACAAGGATTCATGGATATATCACTAGTCTAAGGTGGTCAAATGTGGACAAACTATGGTCTAAGACACAAGACTAGGCACTAATGAGCCAAATAACACTAGGTAGAACAACATGAAGGTCCATGGCATGAATATGATGATGATATTGTTCTAACAAACCCCCTTAATCCAAAGTGATAGTGAGCATGAGAAATAGGGCCCAAGCAACAAAGGCTTATGGTCACCCTTTACATTATTAATCCATATGAAATGAGGAAAGAGGCAAAACCAAATGGGGAAAATCCTACTTAAAAAATGGACATGAAAGAGAAACCAAAAACTGAATACTCTCCAAACTAAATGAATATGTCTGGAGGAATTTTCTTCTTAGGAAGAAGAGGATGTTGCTCAACTAGATCAGAAACATGCACAACTACATGATGGAAACTAAATCCATGTAGAACAACTAAGTAACACGGATAGTAGAATGAAGGATGCTCTTTAGAATTGATCTTCGAACCAACCAAGGTGCCAGGTCCAAAAGAAACTTGATATGCTTGAGAATAAGTGACTCCAAGTGAATCATAAGGCTCTTGAAGCATCAAATTCAAATCATGAGAGTTGTAATCATCTCCAAGAAAGAATAACAAGAGTCCCAAATGTTCCAATGTGATGGCTAAGGCTTCTCCATATTCTGCACAAATATGAAGATCAGTGCTAGCAATCATATATGAATACATAAGAAGCATGGATCCAAGGAGAGTGAATGCTACAACTCCAAGCTTTGATCATTCTTCCATAACATCCAAGGGATCACTTTTTCGCACACTAGAAAAATCAATAGAAGAATTGAAGAACAATTATGAGAGATGGAAGGACTTCTCTTCAACAGTATTGATGGTAGCAGCTCGTATTTTATCTTCATGAAAAATAGCTTCATGGAAAACATAGGAAGCCACAGAGGAAGAAAGTTTAAATGGATCATTTGTTGAGTCTTCTGGCATTTCTTGATGTACCTGCAAACAACACTCTTGAAACTCCTTACTTCAATAGCATGCCTGAGAAAGGCCAAAAGGCGAAACCAAATGACCAAAGGTAGTAATTGGAAGCAACTATGGAATTTGTTTTGCATCAGACTAGATTTGATATCATATTAGAATTTAGATTGCACAACAATCACAAGACTAGGTTTTGATACATGTGAAAATACAACCTAGATCTAGATAGAAAAAACAATCTCACTTAAAATTATTTTCACAAAGAGATAGCAAGAATAGAGAAGAAATATTGAACAAAACACTAGAGGAAAATCACTCCAGTGGAAAGAATTCCACTCTGATATTATTCATTAACATGAGTAAAATATATAGATGCTCTCAAGAGACAAAATCGAGAGGCTTAGTGGCAAGTTGAGTAGCTCACAATAATGATGCCTAGATTGGACCAATTCACCCATCGATGACATAAGACCAAGCGTAACTCATAGATTGGGCCATAATGAGGTTCGATGAACATAGATGGACCATGAGGAGGTTAGGCTAGTCAAAATAGTGTGAAAGGTACCATTATGAGGGTGCATGGGTGAGTAGTTGGCTATGTAGTGGCCATTAATGCACAAGTTAACCAAATAATTAAGAGGGCGCATTCCATCTCCTTAAAACAAGGAAATGCAATAAATCCCACTTAAATGCAAGGTAGTGGGGCACATGGACTCCTAAAATGATGGAAATGAGTGTATAAGTGGACAAACAAGGCTTCATGGATATATCACTAGTCTAAGGTGGTCAAATGTGGACAAACTATGGTCCAAGACACTAGACTAGGAACTAATGAACCAAATAACACTAGGTAGAACAACATTAAGGTCCATGGCATGAATATGATGGTTATATTGTTCTAACAATAATTGTAAATGTTTGTAAATGTTTTTTGAATGAGTATAAGAGATAAAAAAACGGCTTGAAGATCATCAAATCAACTTAATGATTACTAATAATAATATATTTTGAGAATGCAAGTTGTGGCTTTACATTAATTGAGAGAAAAAAGGGTGTTCTCTTAATTAACTATTTGATATTTGTCATTGTAAATTGAGTTATTGTCAACAAATTAAAAATATTGAATGATACATTGATAGGTCATATTCATGTTCATATAATTTAGATATTTTGTTTTCATAAACATGATACTATGAGAAATTATACAACCATTAACATAAATCATATATATAGCATTGTCACAACTTCATCCATTAATATCAATACAAAATTCATAAACATATGTAATTAAATGATAATATATAAATGCAATTATATTATGTAAACATAAACATATCATCAATAATATAATTGTCGCCATCTAACAAACATAAAAATAAACACCATCATACCATCATTAACATAAAACTAATAAAAATAAGCATGAACGTATAACCATCATAAACATTACATTACTGCATTTTAATCTAAATGTGATGAACCTACAATAATTAATTAATGCAAATACACGAGATATCAAAAATAACAGAACTCAAAATCACTTTTATATTGATCACGGGCCACTTCGAGGGGGCAACCTCCTTTGAGCAAGCTCAATACAATTAACTTCACGGTGCCTTCATAGGCCTCAACACACACTTATATACTAAGTCTAGGTGCCAATACCATGGGTCAATACCATGTGTCAATACAAACCATGGGCCAATACAAAATACAGATCAACAATTATTACGGGTCAAAACCATGGGCCAATACAAACTATGGATCAACAAAACTATGGGCGACTTACAAAGCATATGCGCCAACAACAATAACACAAAATATGGATCAACAAATACTATGGGACGACTTACAAAGCATATGCGTCCAACAACAATATACTAACAAAGTAAAGACATGGGTTCCTAACATTCCCTCTCCCTTAGAAAAAGCTTTGTCCTCAAAGCTTTAGATGTGGAAATTGATGCAGAATCTGAAGGAGTGGGTCCCCGATAGCATCCTCGGGTTGCATTCCAGGCCACTGGCGCCTTTTGAGTTTCAAGGAGGATTGCATGGAAGGCTGTAGATGAAGAAGAGCCATATCAACGATGTGAAAAGTGCACGCAGAATGGTGTTGATCGGCTTGTTGTTTCAGTCGAATTCTTGCCATGTGAAGATTGGCCTACAGAATGAGAAGAAGCTGATCATAGTTTTGAAGAATTGAGTCAATTGCCTGAACTGGGGAGCTGCTGAAGGTGTATGGAAGAAGAACTGGTGGTGCTTGTCCAGAGACTACTTCATATGGTGTCCTTTTAGATGTGGCACTATACCACTGGAGTGCTTCCAGGAAATCCATAGAAGTAGTTGTCCAAATCTGTGTAGGAATGGGCAAGGGTTCGAGCAGTCCCGAAAGGAGGGTCATTTCACCCTTGTTGACCTGGAAAGTATCACAGTCAACCACCATCTGTTGAATTGTCATTTTCAATCCCTGCCAAAAGAAGTTACATTGTTCTTGGTCATACGTTTTGAGAAACCCAGAGTGCCCTGCTGATGAAGAAGCATGGAGTTCATAGAAGAGATAGCCCCGTTGAACAAATTGCAACCAATTTGGAACAAGCAGAGAAATAGCTGTAAGAGAAACTGAGTCATCAAATGTGCGAGAAGGAGCATCTACCACCATATTGTCCTTACCCTTCTGGTAAGTGGTCTCATAGTCATAACCCATGAGTTGGAGAACCCATTTCAGGTGTGCTGGGGAGGAGACCCATTATTCCAGGAAAGTTTCCAGACTATGGAGATCAGTCTTGATGCAGAAATAATTCCCCAATAGGGATGGCTGCCACTTCTGTACTACATGCAAAATAGCCATCACGTCCTGCTGAGATGTAAATGTGGAAAAATGCTTACTGGAAAGGTCTTGTGAAAGCAGCAAGCCCACTGGTGCAACAAAGACACCTGCATATCTATCCAAGGAAGTAGTGGAGACCATTGGTGGGTGCATCTGAAGGGAATGGAGTTGAGCAATGACACCATGTGAATTCTTCTTAAGGATATTTCCCAAGTGATGTGAACTGATGATGCAGAGAGCCTGGTTGTAAGCCCATAAATTTGTATTGTGTCCCATTTACTGAAAACTGCATCCAAAGTTCATCAAAACCCCATAAGATGGGGCCAAGTGTGTGTAACCATTGAATGCCCAAAACTACATCACATCCACCTAAGGACAAGGCAAACATGTCAGAGCTCAGGTTATAATCTTCCATAGAGATACGCACATTATGACACTTCCCCTTGCAAGGTAAGGTGACCCCATTGGAAACCATGACTTCAAAGTTGGAACAAGGATGGACAAAACAATCAACCTGTTTGGCAATCCAAGGGTCAATGAAGTTATGAGTGCTACCAGAATCAATGAGTATGGTAAGAGGGAGCTTCTTGAAGTATCCCCTGACCTGCATTGTTTGTGGGGTGGTGACACCAGTTATAGCATGGAGAGAGATCTCGGGTGGGTCGTCTTGAGATGGGGTGTCAACATGCGGGTGCTGAATGTCGACCTGAACATCTACTGTATCTGGAGCTTCTTCACCATGTTCTGAGGCAGGTAGAGAATCCACATCCAAGAGATAGAGCTTTTGTTGAACACATCTATGTCCTCGAGTGAATTTCTCATCACAATTATAACAAAGCCCATTTTCTCGGCGTGCATGCATCTCTGTTTCAGACAAATGCTTGATAGGAGTTGTTCGAGGAGCAGGCATGATGGGAGGTCGTTGGGAACCCATATTTATGAAGGGAACAAAGGTGGGTTTGGAGCATTGTTGAGCTGCGATCTTGTCCTCTGCCAACTTAGCCAACCCTAGGACTTCCATCATTGTGTTGGGACAGAACATTTTGACTTCTGAGCGGATTTCATCCTTGAGACCACTGATAAAACAACTCCTGTAGAATTCATCAAACAATCCTTCTGTGTGATTGGCCAGTTTCTCAAATTTTGTCTGATACTCTCTCACTATGTCAATTTGGTGAAGTTTAGTGAGTGCTCCTGTGAAGTCATCAAAAGCACTAGGACCAAATCGTGGCAAAAGGAGTTGGCAAAAATCTATCCAGTTTGGCTCGGGATGAGCTTTGATGTACCAACGGTACCATTGAAGGGCTTCCTGTTCCAAATGAAATGATGCAAGTGGAACTTTTTGGACATCAAAAGTATTATGCAGACTGAAATATTTTTCTGCTCGATATATCCATCCAGTCGGATCAGTACCATTGAAGCGAGGAAAATCAAGCTTCGGCCCACGAAAATTGTTGGAAGAAGAGAACCCAGTGGCTGCAGAAGATTCTGGTTGTTGGTTATTGTTCATGGTTGAATGCTGAAGATGGAGGCTGAGAAATTTTTCATCCAGATCTTGGAGTTTGGCTTGGATGGTTGCAAGTGCTTCCTCCATGGTTTTTGCTCCTATGCGAGTGACAACCATAACCAGGATTTTATTTATTTATTTTAGGGGGGGGAGGGGGGAATGGATAGAAAAACACAAACACAAGCTTATTTAGTAAGGGGAAATTTGGATTTGGGAAAAACTCGGAGGGGTAATTGGGGTTTGACTAGGTTTTCGACACTTTCTGAGGGACAGGGAAGCAAAAAATGGGGATTTCAGAAGTGGGAACTCTATGGTAAAATTTGAAGGCAATCGGGTGAAAATTGAAGAAGTTATGGCAAACCCTAAAAATAGACAAATGTGGGATTTCTGGTCTTGGGAAGTGGAATTTGGGATAGGGTCTTCAGGAATGAAATATGCAGAATGGGATTGCAGGGATGTCAGTGAAGTTTCAGGGAAAACAGAGTTGAAACAAGGGAGATATGGCTGAAAAACAGAATTTTATACTTTTTTTTTTTCTAGAAATGGATCGGTAACACCGGCGTGGAAGGGATCCGCAACAGATGGATCTGCAATGGCGCGGAAGGAATAAAAAACGGTTGGATCTGAAATGGCGACTGGATCTGGAACGACTTTCAGAATAGATCTGAAACGGCTGGATTTGGAGCGAAAGTGATCGACAACAGTTCAGCTGAAAATAGATATGGACCCCAGGTATGTACGGCTTCCTAACAGTTCAGGTGTTTCACTAGGCCACCAATACTATCTGACGGCTTGCGTATTGGGGAAGTACCCCTCACTCCACGACTCAGGTAAAATTGATAACCACTTTGCCACAAACGACAGCTCTTGGTTTACCTCACGGGTGGGAACTAGTCAATTAGGTAGGGGTCGTTGCTCTTTTCGCTGGCAGGTCCTCTCAATGGGCCAACTACTTTGGGGTTCCTGTGGTACTCCTCACAATGAGTTTTAGGGCTTATGCCCAAGTACTTCCCATAGTTAAGCGGATAGCGATTATTCCCAAATCTGAACCTGTAAGATGCGAAAAAAAAATTTGGCAAAAATTTCACCCAGCGAGCCCAAGAAAGTGCTCTGATACCAGATGTGATGAACCTGCAATAATTAATTAATGCAAATACACGAGATATCAGAAATAACATAACTCAGAATCACTTTTATATTGATCACAGGCCACTTCGAGGGGGCAACCTCCTTTGAGCAAGCTCAATACAATTAACTTCACGGTGCCTTCATAGGCCTCAACACACACTTATATACTAAGTCTAGGTGCCAATACCATGGGTCAATACCATGTGTCAATACAAACCATGGGCCAATACAAAAAATATATCAACAATTATTACGGGTCAAAACCATGGGCCAATACAAACTATGGATCAACAAAACTATAGGCGACTTACAAAGCATATGCGCCAACAACAATAACACAAATATGGATCAACAAATACTACGAGACGACTTACAAAGCATATGCGTCCAACAACAATATACTAACAAAGTAAAGACATGGGTTCCTAACACTAACATATACATATTCTAGATTTAAACATCATCTAACACACATATGATCTAACAATAACATGTAACAAAACACAAGTTCTAGTTTCTAACATAATGAACATAATCAAAATTGACCTTTAACATACACAAGTACATCACCATCAACATATAAACAAGCATGAACGCAATCATCAACATCAACATATGTAAAATGGAAAACACAAACATCTAATGAACATCATCGAACCTAACCAAATATAACATCATGACCATGAACATATAAATAAAAATCAACATAATCATCAACATCAATATCTGCAAAATGGAAAATGACGTATATATATATATATATATATATATATATATAGCATCAAAATGATGATATATGTCAGATATACATGTCTAGTCCACCCCCGAAATCCTATCATCATCACTATCTGTCGACCCACCAGATGTATCAACATCTGCAATAATAGAGCTAGAGGCATGATCAGTACCGACTCTGCTAGGAAATAATCTATCATGTAGATCAGTAAGAAAGACACGATCTCTAGGAATCTAGATCATCCCACCCGATCTGAGCATCCTCTCCACAACTAAGGGGACTAGTGGATCCATTGAATGATCAGGAGGTGGAGGAAACGATGAAGGAGGTGATGGATCAATATAGGTTGGTCGGTTGGATAGGTATAAAATATCAGATGCTGGATCAGTCGAAGGAGGGGGAGGTGGAGGAGATGATGAAGGAGGTGATAGAGGTAGAGGACATATTGGAGGAGGGGGTGGATGAGATGTCGAAGGTGTAGGAGTAGGAGGTGGAGGCCAAGGAGGAGGTGTAGTGGATGTGGAGGCTCCCCCAGTAGTCGAAGTAGTAGATGGAGAAGGAGGTGGACTAGGAGGCTGAGGATCTCCTCCCTCATTAGATGATGAACTACCATGAGGGTTGGCATCCGAAAGAATGCAAGCCCAACAATGTGCTGCATCAAGCTCCTCATATAAATAGGAATAATAATCCATAACTCAACGTATCAGTCGTGCCTGGAACAAAAGTTTAAAGAAAACCAAGTTTCTTAAGGTCCGATAGACCAAAGTTGGTCCCAAAGTTAATCATTATCATCATCATCAAAATTAAGATTTATTAAAAAAAAATCGACTTGAAAGAACAAACAAAATTACCAAATATTTATAATTCTTCACAACTAACATCATCATTGATAACTCTCCAATAAATATATATATATATATATATATAAAATAAAATATCAAATTTCTCTATTACAAAGATAAAAAAAAAACTATATAAAATAATATAATCTGTGTTTCACTTTCATATTAATCATAATCACGTGTAAATTATTAATGGTCTTCTTTCACTTGTACCTACAATAAAAACAAAAATTCACGATCATATTTAGAAAATAACTCTTCCTTTAAACTATTTTATTATACAATTTTTCAATAAATTAATAGGCAATATTTCATATGAATTATTATTTTATACTTTGAATAATGTACTCTCTCACATCCACTTCCACTAAAATGAAATTCCGCTATCAGATCTCGAAAATATCTCCATACCTTTTATTTTATCATACGATTAAGGGTTATCATAATATTTAATGCACTCCTGAGTTATCAGCATGTTCCGTTTTTACATACATAATTATTAATATATTATATTAATATGAATTGTATCATAGTGTATATGACCAAGTCCATGGGTTGACATAAAGCCACGTGGACCCACGACCATAGATATTCCAGGATCAAGAGAGTGATTCCTTTCACATTCAAGTGTACTTTAGAGAGAATCTTCACCACATTGGACGAGGATGCGAGCAAAGAATTTAGAATTAGTCCCTGCATCTGACGTCATAACACAGCTGGCTCATTGACTTCAATACAGCGACCGTTTTACATGAGATTCTTAACCCAACAAACTTACACGTGTGATTATCGGGATTTTGGTATTTATGTTTTACAGTTATATGAATTATTTTGGATGTTATGGTGAATTTATTTTTATATTAAAAATATAATTTCATTAATAAGAAAATTATTGGATTTTCAAAAATACCAAAAGTTCAATTTATAATTTAAAAAAAAAATTATTTCATTAAGAAAAATATGAAGATAGTTAAGTGTGTTTAATGATTACTTATTTCATTAAGCAAAATTATGAATATACTAAGTTACAAATGATCCAAAACTCGACCTCACTGGAAGAAAATATAACCCATAAAAAATTAAAATTGGTCCCAATATTTGATATAAAATAATCGAAATTAGATTGGCTCGATTCATGCCAAAAAAAGTAAGTGGCAAAATATTAGTATTTTAGAGAATTTAGAAGTCAACTGGGTTCATTGAAGGTCCGAGAATTCTTTATATTTGAAGCTTTGTTTCCTATTGAGATTCCGCCTGGATTCCGCCTGTGCTCACTGTCTTGTTACCAAAACTGTGAGAGATACTGTGTAAGGAATCCGTAGCGTGCAGGAAATGTGCTGCTCCATACAAAGGTTTGTTTTGATAATTCATAGAAACTACTTCCAGCGTTCGTTTTGTAATACATTTCTCAATGCTGCTTCTGTGATTGCTTTTCTGGTTTTGTTCAACTGGGTGAGGCCTCACATGTAATTTTGAGCTACAGAAATGGCATAAAGCCTCAAGCAAGGATGCAAATACACAGTTTTTCTCGTCTCTAGTGTGTGTTTGTGCTTCTACATGTTCTAAGCTGGGAGCACACATCATTTAGAGCTGGAAAGACGTATAGCTTTTGAGTTTCAGAGTCAAACTTTTTGCAGCTTACTTCATGTAGTTAATTTTTTGAAGTATTTGTTTGTCTCCCAGTCTTGTATTTAATAATTTGGTGATGAATTTTGGCTTCATAATTTATGATTATAAATAAGATCTATCTATAAGTTTGTTTGTATATGAAAAAAAAACTGGTTGCCAAAGCTTAGTTAGCGGAAGTTACACAAAATGTTGATCTATTTAGACTTCTAGCATCCTACTTTCCCTTGGATTTTGTTCTCCCAATATTTGCTTCATGATTATCTTCAAGTTTGGAGCAACGTGGTTAGGAATTTGGTTTCTGACGCAGGAAATCTGATGTGTTTTATTGCAGGTAGTTTAAGAAGGGGTCTACTATCTGGCTCGAGCTCTGCTTAAGCAGGTAAGGCATTGGATCTGAGCTCTGCTCAGGCAAGGTCCTGGTCTTACTGTCCAATATCGAATTCTGCCTATTAGTCCTTCAGCAATGGCAACTTTGCCCTTAGCCTATAATACCACTACCCCTTCTTCTCCTGAATGGCTTAACAAAGGAGACAATGCATGGCAAATGGTAGCTGCGACTCTTGTGGGTATGCAGAGCATGCCCGGCCTAGTCATCCTATATGGCAGCATAGTCAAGAAGAAGTGGGCTGTAAATTCTGCTTTCATGGCACTCTATGCGTTTGCTGCTGTTCTGATCTGCTGGGTTGGATGGGCATATAAAATGTCATTTGGTAATAAATTGCTTCATTTCTGGGGCAAGGCAGGTCCAGCACTTGACCAAAAGTACCTCATCGGTCAAGCCCAGCTTCCTGCATCAGCGCACTTGCCATCAACCCCAATGTCTACACCTTTCTATCCTATGGCTACCATGGTGTATTTCCAGTTTGTTTTCGCAGCAATAACATTGATTTTATTGGCTGGTTCGGTGCTGGGAAGAATGAATTTCAAGGCATGGATTGTATTTGTGCCATTATGGCTCACCTTCTCATATACAGTAGGAGCATTCAGCTTATGGGGAGGAGGATTCCTTTACCAATGGGGTGTGATGGACTATTCAGGAGGTTATGTCATCCATGTCTCTGCAGGCATTGCAGGTTTGACTGCAGCTTATTGGGTATGTTTAATTTCTTTGTTACAATACTTTCTCATTCAACATATCATATCAATATGTCCAAGGCATTAGGTTAATGGGTAAGGTAACAAATGTTTTTGGCATAGGTATACTACTCTAAGTAAACAAGTTTACGAGGAATGTCAATAATGTAAAGAACAAGTTTACGAGGAATGCCAATAATGTAAAGAAGCATCCTTGTGTTTCCCATTAGGTTTTGATTGGAAAAACATATAATATAAATTGCTAATATATTACAGGTTGGGCCTCGGCTCAAAAAGGACCGCGAAAGATTTCCTCCAAATAATGTCCTGCTAATGCTGGCTGGAGCAGGGCTTTTATGGCTGGGGTGGGCTGGATTTAATGGAGGGGATCCTTACGCTGCCAACATTGATTCATCAATGGCAGTGTTAAATACCAACATATGTGCGGCCGCCAGTCTCCTGGTGTGGACTAGCATGGACGCCATATTTTTCGGAAAACCCTCTGTCATTGGAGCAATACAGGGAATGATAACAGGGCTCGTCTGCATTACCCCTGCTGCAGGTATTGCTCTTATATTCTTATCTCCTTTAAACAACTTTTAATAATTCCTTGTGAAAATGAAACCAAATGTCTAGAGTTCACAATATAATATGTGAGAAAGGACTTATGACAGTTTTAAGGATCTATTGAGCCATTATAGATTATTGATGTGTGGCTCCTTTCTTTGTGAACTCAAAATAAGATGAAATTGGAAGACACTTGGACCTAATTTGAATTATTAGTAATACTGTGGAACTCAACTTTCTAATTCAAAACAAAAAGCAATCTGTCCATACATGGTATTGAAACGACATCCTTTCCCTTTTCTCTGTTTTATTTTGAAGAACATTTTTCTTGCAGTGTAAAATGCCTGACAAAGCTGAAGGTAAGGATTCGCAGTATTAATTGTTGAAGCCTTGATTTTATTAATCCAGGCAATAATAGGCCTGTTCCACATATAGACATTCCCCCTTGTAGGCATCCTCAGTGCCTCACATCCACCAGGGTGTGAGTAGCCCTTCAGTTTTTATGTTTTCCTGAGTTTCAATGAGCATTAGCTTTCTAGATTTAAAATTTCAAGGATGCAAAATATAGGTTTTTCTTCTTTACTTGTTCCATAGTTAGAATTTTGCTGGAGGCATTTGCTAATTCGCTGAAGAAGAAAGTCTTGATGTCCTTTATATCTATATCTTCAGGTCTTGTGCAAGGATGGGCAGCAATTGTAATGGGTGTGTTGTCTGGATCCATCCCATGGTTCACAATGATGGTTCTTCATAAGAAATCAGCCCTATTGCAGATGGTTGATGACACGCTCGGCGTATTCCATACTCATGCTGTTGCAGGAGTATTGGGTGGAGTACTTACTGGTATCTTCGCAGAGCCTACTCTATGTTCACTCTACACCGCAGTCCCAAATTCAAGGGGAGCCATCTATGGAGGCCGTTCGGGTGGGCTGCAAGTCGGTAAGCAGCTAGTTGGAGCAGCTTTTATAATAGGGTGGAATGCTGTAGTAACAAGCATAATCTTGCTTGTGATAAGCTTAGTCATCCCATTACGGATGACAGACGAGCAACTTCTGATCGGAGATGATGCAGTCCATGGCGAGGAAGCTTATGCTCTCTGGGGAGATGGTGAGAAATATGATATCTCAAAGCATGGATGGTATGATGAAACAACATCTCACAGAGACAAAGACAGAGAGACCACAGGGCATGGTTCCAGAGGAGCAACAATTGAATTATGAACAAGTTTCCTGCCTGTTCTCTATTGTCTGTTGATTGCTGCATTTTGTTGGACGGATGCTTATTCTTACATTGTTATAATAAGAAATATGCATTCTTTATGATACATTCTCCTACTAAATGATCAAAATTAATATATTTAACATTTTCTCATTTGATATTTTTTATAAAAATGTATAAACATTCTAATATTTTAAAAGTATACATTTATAAAAGCCCTAACTTATCTCATGCTTACATAAGATGTTGCATCATAAATTATATTTTTTAAGCCAAATTATTTCCATGTTTATTTAACAGCGACCGCCAAATTTGTTTTTGTGATCTACCACGTAAAGATGAAATTTTGTGATATGTGATATAAAGATGAATTTTTGTTGTTTTTGTGATTTTAGCATAGATGAAATTTTGTGGTATGTGGTATATAGATGAAATTCTGTGATCTCTTATATAAAGATGAATTTTTTAATTAAGTAAATAGTAATTTAAATATTATTTAAGATTTTGGATTTTTTTACTGCATCAACAAAATTAATTAACAATCAATTATCTCCATAATAGATCATTTTACTTGTGGCTTTGTTAGTTTATTATGTTTTGCTATTTAATTTAAATAAATATATAAATGTAAAGTGTAAAAAACCCAATATGACCATGATAAATGAGAGAATTGAAAATTAAATTAGTAAAAATAACTATATGTGTGTGTATGTATATGATGATGATGATGATGATTAGCCTCCACCTATCGGACCTTAGGAAAAGAAAAATGAATTACTTGGATTTTTGTAAAATTTTATTCTTAAGGAAAAAGCATTCCTAGGTTCCCATAATTTTGATAAGTTAGAAGATCATGAAGATTAGAGTTGTTTCATATGATCATGTTTCATATGCAACAATGACAAGCAGATTTAATAATTGCCCGGAGAGGCGCTCTACAGCCGCTCTACAGCCCAATAGGAGGGAGATCTTGTAACATGTGCCCATGTAACGTTACACACGAGTATAGAGAGATGTTGTAACATTTTCCCAGTAGGCCTTGAGTGCAATACCTAAGCCCAGGTTTGCACCTTGGGAGATTTGATCCCTCTTCACACGATAGAACCTAGAATTTAGATCTAGACTATTATAATACCAATAATAACTTTACATAAAAATATGTGAAAATAATATTACACCGTAAAACCTTAGTAACAAGTCACTTACACATATCATTGTAATTCTATCACATGTTATGTTATAATAATATTATCAGAACAAATTGTATTTCTATTACATCATTGTAATATTATCAAGACAAAATTGTAGTGATGATTAGTTGTATTATGTTTGTACTGATAAAAAAATGTGGAGTGCTAAAAAGAATAATTGTAAGTGTGATAACACTTAATTAATATAAAAATAACAATTTATTTTAATTGATCACATAATGCATAACCGTATTAAATCAAATGAATAACTTAATTAATACAAATGGCATACTAAAATCATTTAAATTGCATAGGACATACACAATACACCAAAATTTTGATATTAATAATTTAAAGTTTAAAAGTGCAACACATTTGAATCTAAACTATATCGGGGTTAATTTGTATTTTCCATGAGGAAAGAGGTAAAGCACACATAAAATGATGGTGGAAATAAAATATTTTTAAACACTACGTTGGCAATAAAGTCAACGTAAAATGTTTGGATATAAACGAAAGCAATTCCAATAATTAATCTTCAAAGGCCATTTCCAAGGTATCTATACCTTGACACAACACCATGTAGAACCATACGTAATAGTATTCAACAATTAAGTGTCGATTCATCATCAAACCATTAGGGTCATAGTATATAGTCACCATGTAAAACCATACATAATAATATTCAACAATTAAGTATTGATTCATCATCAAACCATTAGGGTATTATATAATGGTATATAGTCTTGTTTTTCCTTCTATCTTCTTCGATTTTATCAAGAACTATCACAAAACTATCTTTCAAATAAATTAAACAAAATTGTTGCATTCTGTACGATATGAGTAAGGCATTTGATCCTTCAATTGTTTTGGATTGAAAAGGTGGGGAACTAAAATGCGTGGAAGCAAGTGAAAACAATGTTGTGTTGAACCCAATTTGAGCACAGTCTTGCATAGAAGCTATGTGCATCTATTTCTTCCTAGTATGTTAATTGTTTGAGCTACTGATTTGCTTGCGTTGTTTTGCACACGTTGGCGTATGAATGCAATTTATTATAAAATAGAGTAGTTTTCTCAAAGGTGGATTCAAAGGGGGTTCACTAAGTACACATATTATAGCACGTGGGTTCATATTGGGGGATTTAGTACCCTAAAATATGGAAGCAATATATTGTCTAGCATACAAGGATTAACGGCTATTTTTAAGATATTAAACACATATAGATATCAAGGGGGTTTTTAATTATGTATCTAGGAGGTTTAATGGGGTTTTGGGGGGTTTGAATAGCTACAGTATTTCTATAGTTGGGGTGACTTTCATTGTGTGTGAAGTTCGATTAGTGTTTGAATAAGTATGATCTATGTGAAGAAAGTGAGAATATAATTGTGTTTCGGGTATAAATAGTGTTTGAATAAGTACAATTTGTGAGTGAATGTGGTGTGAAATCGATTAGGATGACTATGTACGAAATTGACTTCTGTCCAGGGGGTTGTTCCCCATTTTGAAATATTTACCCTCTCTAAGATTTCATATTTCATCCTACAAGGTTTCTAGGGGTTATAAGAGTTGTGCCATGTCACCATAATACGGGTAAAATTAAAAAAGGGCATAAAAATGTTATGGAAAAATGGATGCCTAGGATAACTAGTGAAAATAGGGATTTCTTAAACTATAAAGTTGTATTGAAAGGGGGTTTCAACAAAAGAAATTTTGGAGGTATTCCTTAATATCTACTGAAATTAGGGGTATTATTTAATATCGTATGAACACACACACAAAATGTCATGGGTTCATAGAGTGAACCTCCCAAAGGGAGATTGTTGGGCTAGTGAAAGTAGAGCAATGACATTGCCCCCACTGGTATTCAAGTTTTTCTATAGTCACAGTTGTGATTGTTATCATGATTCTGTGTGCACAAGTGCTATCAAAGGTAGTTGAGGATAACTAAATGTTCTTGAAGACTTTATTGGAATATATTCCCCCTCATTCATGACTTCTTAGTTGAACAAAATTGAGTAGTTGAATGTTGCAAGACAACTTCACTTCATTGAATGCATTCTCATATTAGGAAGGTGTGTTCTTTCCTTATTGAGATACGACAAGAATCTATAATAAAAAAGAGGAAAAGGTTTAATTTATTGGAGTACCACACTATGTTAGGGACAAATCTATGAACCCAAGTAGCATACCTTGCGACTTCATATAACAATTTATACATCATCATTGGCCTAGACTATAAGAAAACAATGTTAAAGCTTTATATAGAGAGAGAGAGAAAGAGAGAGAGAGTCATTTTATTAGTTATTTAATAACATGATTATCTATGTGTTATGTGATTGTTTATCACCTTTTTGCTTAGTGAACTAGTACTAATTTGGCTAATTAATATCACTTTTTCCTTTAGTACACATATTTAATTAATTGAGTATTGTTATATTTTCCCATTTAGTTATTTACGTTGGTTATGTCCATGCCATAACTAGTAAGTATCTAAATATTTGTAGCACATTTATGATTTCCTTGTCCTGGTCTGTCAAAAGTATTAGTGAGAATATCTCCATAAACAACAAAACATTGGTTCCGTTTCCAATCTAATGTGGTTTCCTACAACATATGGATTTGTATGTCACCTCGTGGTGGTAGATCAACAACCTACCATCCTCTCAAATGAACGACTTCCCCCTCCTATCTTGAATCTCAGATAAAGCATTACCAATGCTAGGAAGAAGCATAGAAAATTATCAGAAAATTCCCTTTTCACACCAAACCATGTCATTTAAATATTAATAGTGTTCTCAACGAAGGTGATCAATCCCTATACTATAACTCACTTATGATTTAAATTATGTTGACTCTCATCCCATTGATGAATTGCTTGTTGGAAAATATTTCAACATAGCTGTTAAGATTTTTTTTTTGGTTCAATGTAAGTAACACCATCATTAGAGGATGGAAATTCATTTGGTTTAAATACTCCTCTCTATATCACCCATATGAACCTTTGTGATTCCCTTCTTTCTTGTTGTAAAAAATTCAGTCACAACTTTGGTGATAACTTTGTTGTTCATGCAACTTTTGGAATGTGTAATATTAATATTACATGTGTAATGATGTCTAATGTGATGCCATAAGATGTTATGATGTCTTATCTAGCAAAGGAAGGAATAATTGTATCTATATTATGTAAAATAAGTTATCTCGCATGCATCATGGACTAATATCCCCCTATTACCATTCATTATGTAAGGAGGTGGAAAATAATTTGTCCCACATGTAGTATGCAAGGATGCAATTCTTCCACGCCTTTAACTATATAACATAGGTGAAGGGGACCCTTTGGGTATGTTGTTATGAATGTTATTGTGTATATTGAGGAGCTCAAGTGTATGAGTGGATATTCCCGAAGAATAAATAAGATCACACCTTCTCGTGGATGTTTCCCCATTTGGGGTTTTACCACGTATATTTAGTGTAACATTTCTTTTTCTATTGTCTCTTACATACTTTGATTATTTTATGCTTGTATGGATAGAAGGATAGACTAATATATTCTTTCTATTTATTTACATGTTAGTAAATGTATTATTGTATATTTATTGCATATTTCTCAATATTCTAACATGGTATCAAAGTTGGTTACTATGCTCTACCTTCTTTAGTAATTTTTGTTAATTTTTTTTTTACAAGCATCAAGGTATTCATTTTTTTCTTTTGGTCCCTCCATATCTAGTATATTTTTCACCAAATCTAGACAACCCATGTGGTTTTTCTTTAAATCTAGGAATTTTCTACATGTTTGAGATTTCTTTCTCAAAACCCTAACCTTCATCATTTATTTTTCAGAATTTTTTTCAAGCTTTTTTGTGTATTTTTTTGTAGATCTGTTGGCTCAAATTTAGACGCAAGGTTCTAAAATAAGATACCAACAATAACCCTATGAGCATTGGCATTTTTAGCATCCCAAGAGGATACAATCCCACCCGAGATGCTCACAGGAATTACAGAGACTAAATTTAGGAAAGGCGATTGCATAAATTCATCATTATGATTCAAAATCTAATTCATACAATGAAAAACATTAAATAACTCATGCGGAGTATTCATTCAAACACATAGAATTGAATAACAGTTGGTTCCTATTTCATTCATAATTTCAAAGTCATATTACATCCATATGCTCAAAATGGGGATTAACATCAACCCGAAATAGTCTCATTACTTCCCTTTTTATACAAAACTTAGACATATATGTCTCTTTCCAATTGTCTTTTAATTATTCTATTTAATTACAAAACACATTATTATCTAAAAAACACATCACACATCTTTATAACATCACATAATTATATTGCAAAACTTATGTCGTTATAGCTCCAACAATGTTTGGGTTGAAATCTATTGTATACTAACCTATCTTCAAGGATCTATCTCTTTAGCTGTATATCTAGTTGTTTGCCTATTTTTCGTTCATGGTTTTGCAAGTTTCCATCTAGAAAGCTTCAAGCTTTGCGGATCTATAGTTACAAGGCCCTAATAGATAAGTACATGGGTAGTAGTAACAAAAGGAACGTATGTACATGAACTTACTTCATAGAAGGTGCATAACCCTATGATTGGACTTCTCAGAAGGCACACACACCTATTTTTCGTAGCAAAAGTTTTGTTGTAAAGCTATCATTTTTGTTATTCCATATAGAGGATTTATAGATCTTCTGGTTAGGTAAAAAAGGTTTCACCATTGGTGAGAAATTTTTGTTTTTATTCATTGCTTCTTCTAAATATTATATTTTCGTCTTGTTGCTTTAGGGTTTAGTTTCTTGTTTATCACTATGATTTATAGGTAGCTTCTACTCATGAATTATGCAGTACTAACTATCTCACTTGGAAGAGAAAGATGATTGATTTTCTTAGGAGTAAGAATAACTGGAGATTAGTTAAAGGCGAACAAAAGAAACCAATCGATGCTAAGGACTTAGCTATATGGGAAGATCGATGTGATCAAGCAAGAGGACTTATTGGACAAGCAGTTTCTAATCATTTACATGTACACATTGAGTCTAAAGATAGCCTAGTTGAGGTATGGAAAACTTTAGCTTCTTTATTTGATAAAACTGATGATGTTTATTCTTAGTATATTGAAAAGAAGATCCATGACCCTAAATATTTTGATAGAATAGAGTCATTTCTTGTTGAAATTAAAACCTATAATGAAAACTTAAATAATTGTGGAAAATATTACAAGAAAAATGATAATGCACTTGTAACTAACCCAAAATGCTTTTTTCATTATTCGATGAAATGGAGTGTAAATTTTTTCCTTTAGCATAGTACAAACAACCAATGCATTACCCATCATGATTATTGAATCATTATACTTATTGATAAGCACGTTCTTAACAACTTTATCCCTACATACAATGAATAAGTAAAAGAATTCAACTAACAACATAAAGACATTGTCTAAAACCTTGTCAAAAATCCCTTAGCCATAACTCAACACCAAACAAATTGCTCCTAAATGAGATGTTCAATTACTTTAGGATAACTAACTTTATCCAATTAGCACACATTCCTTAAAACACTTCTAGTAGGTTTACAACATACTAATAACTCTATGATTGTATCAATATCTCTTAACATCATCCATTAGAACAATCATGTGAAGTTGAATATACAATCTTACCAGGATACTCCTACCTTCTAAGTGCTCTTTTAAAGTATTAAACTCCTAAGTACAATAAAGTATAGGACATGCTAGACTTCAAACTCGGCATGATTTTTGTATTAAACTACTTTCCCTAAAGTGTTAAAACCATTAGACTAAATGTAAGCCCTTAAATAATTCTAATGAGTTTGAGTTTTTTTTTTTTTGTTTTTTTTTTTTTGTTTTTTTTTTTGTTTTTCATGTGGTTCACTTTAATCGGCTTAGCCGACCGCTACATCCACGAAATAATTTCCGACGGACCCGCCCCGAAGGGGTTTCCGCCCTGCGGCCGCTGCGTGCCTAACCCCAAGAGGGTCTATGAGGATGGATCCCGCGACCTCGCATGCTGGGAGGCCTAACTTCCGAGAACTCAACCGATCGAGCTAACTCTTGGGGCTTTAATGAGTATTTTATTGTCATCAAATTCAATTATAATAATCCTTTACAACCATGGAATGCTATTTATACATTTAGTATACCACCAATATCATTTAGTAAACAATAGTAACTAAAAATGTAGAATCAAGCATGCTCACTTCTTTAAGTATAATAGTAAAGCGCTCCAACTTGATAACCCTCATAGATGATACTCATAATTGTTTGTGTTACAAAAATAGAGTAAATACAATCCATAACAAGGACAACTTAATACTCCTATGCAAATTGAGAATAACTATTAAGCTAATGTGCATTCCAGACATTTTTCATAACCCTTAAGAGCAATAATTTGCAAAATTCATTGAATCATCATACTAATACAAATGTGGATAGAGATTGTAACTTTACGTTCAAATAAACAACTTTATACATCTTCAATGGAATCCCATTACCATAACACTATGATTCAAAAGATCAACTAAACATAATGACAACTATTCATCAATAAAAGATCATTCAAGACATATATTTACGTATCCAATCATTTAAATCAACACCATAAGAATGCATCTTTATAGACCTTGCTATTAATAATAACATGATAACGTAAAATGTACTTATCTGGTTCTTTGTAGACTTATGCGACTAAAGGTTTGAATGCAACGTTCCACCCAACCTACTGGCATTTTGTCTATGGTATATTCCTTCCACCGAGAGGCCACCCCTGAGATGGGCAAGAATCCACTAGTAAAAAGAGTTTCTTAAGAAGAATCATTTCCAAAGATTGATAATCTCAATCAAGGTACTTTAGCTACTCCAATAAACAACAATAGACTTATGGGGCTAGATTATATAATCTATCACATCGATTAGCATAATCTCTGGTCATATCCATTACATTTTCCATAAGGGAGATTGACCCTATACACTAAGGTTCCTTTTTCTCTTTATCTAGAGATCACTTAATCATTTTGAGATTCTATACATTAGGATTTAACTCTCACATTATAGTATTCTCGACTCCTTCAGAGGTATCGAGTAATGATTTAACTTACAACATGTATATAGACATAAAACACATGGTCACTCTACTTCAATGGGCTAAGATGTGAATTAAAGCTAATGAATAAATAAAATACATTCTTCTACCCACCAATATATGCATACATATTACTTAAACACATATAACCTAGTTGTGCAAAAGAGAACAAAAAAATAATTAATCCAAGACTATTATATACAAATAGAGACTCAACCCCTTGAAGAGAGGAGATCTATGCAATTATCAAGAAAATTCAAGTTCTACGCAATTATAAAAATAAAGAAGAGAGGGAATCACCCTCTCCTTTCCCCAATGAGGAACTCTCCCTCTTCACCATTTAACCCAAACCGAAAATCCTGGAAACAATTAAAAAAGGGCCAACAACAATGAAAAGATAAATTGCATACATTAAAGATTAAGGGGGAATTGCTCCATATATGAAAAAACAAACAAACAAAATAAAATAATAATTATACTAATACAAAAACAGACTCTCTCAGATTGAGTCCTTGGATGCAACATCCATTTCCTTTTGCAAACAAAACAATAAAATAAAAAAATAAACACATTCCACCGTGGAAGTTTCTCTCCTCCCCATAGGTCATCCCTTTTAAACCCCTGAATACACTCCAAGCTCTGTTTTCCCTTGGAGAGGCCTGCTAAAACAAATCTCACCAACTGGATCGAGGCTATCACTTTGTAATTTCCTGTCCCTTCTATTCAATGCATAAGATACTGGAAACTAGCTACTAATAGTCGTATATATGCGAATTTAATCGTTTTCTTAGTCACTAATTTATGATAGGGTACGTAGGAATCAAACCACGAATCTCCTGCCTATAATTAGGCAGTTGCTCTACCATTGAACTGGCACCCTTTAAGAAGTCGCTATTGCTTGAAAATGATGATATTCAAACAAATTTTGCATCATTCAAGCATACAAGATAATGATTACCAAGTTATTATAGATAGTTCTTCAAGTCTTTCAACTGCATTTATTAAGTGCAAATATATTTTTGCACTTAATAAAAGCAGTTGAAGAACTTGAAGGACTAGTACAAGGTAAGCCATTATGGATCTATAGTAACTTGGTAATCATTATTTTGTATGCTTGAATGATGCGAAATGCAAAAATCCCAGAAATTTATAGGAATGACAAGCATGCATCCATTATTAAACTATCTGCCGAGTCATCTAAAGTCATGCCAAGATATCTGAATTTGACTAAAAATTCATAAGTAACTTGAAGATAATGGTGGATGATGCCATGGAAAGGAGAATTTCAGTTCATATAGAAGCAAAGGATGAGCAAATGGTGTCCCAAACTCATCTTCCTCCAATGTGGGCCAAGCCACCATCCCCTGTCAAATGAACATAGGTGCATGTTTCTCTCAGGTTCCATGAACATATTACACAACCTTCAGATAGTTTCAATCATATTTGGATGTCCATCTTAACTTCAAAGGACCAAAACTTGAACTAGTAAATTTGAAATATTTAAAATATATGTACAAAAAACTCCACATCTAATAAACCAATACATCATTTACTTATTGCATGATATTAGAATGGATGGACATATTGTTAGACAACATTTGGAGAGTTTTTAAATCCCCTTTTTCATGGTTAATTATTTTAATTATATGATACAATTCTATTGATCGATTATTATTATTATAATCATTTATTTATCCCAAGGAGTACTAACAATACATTATCTACTATGTCCCAAGGTTACTAGATGAATTATAATAATAAAGTTCATGCCTTCTTTTCGATAAGCTTACAAGAGCTACTTCCACGCTCTTACCAAGATCTATTCCCTAAGTCAACAAGGCTGCATGGCAGCTAATACTTGCCGAATTGAAAAAGCTATTGAATTTGCATAGCTTTGAAAAAGCTATTGCATTGGCATAGCTTTGAATGAGAATGCTAATACATTGCATACCTTTATCTTCGATAAAATTGCACGATGACCAAATGAAGGAGGCAAGTGTTAGGGATCAAGCATGTACCGCACGAAGTAAGCAAGCACTCGGCAAGCATCCCACCTTTGCATACAGAACCTCTAAGGAGAAATTGCTTTTCCCTACTATTAATAAAAGGGGATGTGAATGCTTAAGGATATCATCGCTTTAAAAAGCATAGGCAAAGGACCGTATAGGATTTATTGACTACTGATTTGAATTGGAAAAAGTTGCGTATGTTGGCATGTGTAGCTAGGAATACACGGAGGAAGAAAAAAAGATGCTTAACTGAAGCTTATTTCAATCTTAATTAAGATGCATTTAAGCATAACAAGATACGACAACCATGAAATTAATTCGGATTCTACACTTGTTACACTCCAGTTAATCTTGTTGATCCGCTCAAGAAAGTCCAAAATCTCGGTGTAATTAGATTGAGAAGAGGAACTTTAACTTATGTGACAATTTTGACTTGAGTAATGCTATATTTAAAGTACATGATTATTTAAACCAAAGTGATGTGACATACCTCTTTTGGGTGAGATCCGATGGTTGTTGTCATGATTTTAATGTTCGAGTTGATAGATGAGCGTGTTGGTTTTTATTCACATGGAAGGGTGATTTGTATTATTTTGTAGGAAACCCTTAGGCTTGTTGTTGTAGTGGTCCTCTCTTGTAGCTTTAGGTAGAGTGTTTTTTGTTGTAAAGGTCTTCTGTAGTGCTTGTATTTTCGTAAATTCGTTGATTTATGATAAGACATATCAATGTGATTATTATGTTATTAGAGTATCATCCTTTTACTCGGTCATTGGTTATCAATAATATTATAAACTAGTATTCCCATAGATCTGGTTAATCTGATAGAGTAGTAATGCCATTGGATCTACTTAATATGACTACTATACACTTCCCAAATTCACTAAGTAGGATACATAGAATGGTGGTTTAACCAATGCGGCTAACCCCTTTAATATTGAACCTTGCCTTCACGCAAAAGGAAGAAGTTATTTCGCCGATGTAAACCAATAGTTGTGTTTAAGGTGGGTGCTTATTTAACCTGAGAGAATGGTGCATGATTTGTCCTAAATGAGCGAACCAAAGATTAAGCAGAAAGAAATGGTGTTGCCAATGTGAATGAGTTAGTGATGGAAACAAATCTTAAAAGTAAATGAGCAATTTGATAAAAAGTGAAAAGTACAAACACTAACGCTAACATTAGAAGAAATTACCTGGTGGGAAAAGCATCATAAACTATGTGAATATCTGAGAATTGTTAATAACATTATGAAAATAAAACGTTAAAATATACCAATGTCTAGTAAAACATGCTTGCCACAACTCTTTAAGCATACTTGAATGCTAGAGCAATTGCTAATAATGGGGTGGCATTCCATTGTGATGAACTTGCAACAATTAATGAATGAAAATACATGATATAGTAGAAATAATATAACTCAAAATTGGTTGATTGATCATAGGCCACTTTGATGGGGCAACCTCCTTTGAGCAAGCTCAATACAAATAACTTCACGGTACCTTCATTGGCCTCAACACACACTTATATAATAAGTCTATGCCCAATACTATGGGTCAATACCATGGGATATAAAATACTATGGGATGACTTACAAAGCATATGCTTTCTCTGTGTGCTTGCATCTCTGTTTCAGACAAATGCTTGATAGGAGTTGGTCAAGGAGCTGGAGGGATGCAAGGTCGTTGGGAACCCATATTTATGAAGGGAACAAATGTGGGTTTGGATCGTTGTTGGGCTGTGATCTTGTCCTCTGCCAACTTAGCCAACCCTAGGACTTCCATCATTGTGTTGGGACATAACATTTTGACCTCTGAGCGGATTTCATCGTTGAGACCATTGATAAAACAAGTTTTGTAGAATTCATTAGACAATCCTTCTGTGTGATTGGCTAGTTTCTGAAATTCTGTCTGATACTCTCTCACTGTGCCAATTTGGTGAAGTTTAGTGAGTGCTCTTGTGAAGTCATCAAAAGCACTAGGACCAAATTGTTGCAAAAGGAGTTGGTAAAAATCTGTCCAGTTTGGCTTGTGATGAGCTTTGATGTACCAATGGTACCATTGAAGGGCTTCTTGTTCCAAATGAAAGGATTCAAGTGGAACTTTCTACACATCAAAAGTATTATGCAGACTGAAATATTGTTCTTCCTGGTATATCCATCCAGTCAGATCAGTACCATTGAACAGAGGAAAATCAAGCTTTGAGCCACAAAAATTGCTAGAAGAAGAGAACCCAGTGGCTACAAAAGATTCTGGTTGTCGGTTATTTGTTGGTAGGCGGTTTGATGAGCCAGCATCGTAGCACCGCGAGTGTTGCGATACCGCGAAAGAAGGAAAGCAACGCGCAAGGAGACAAGTAATTTTAGTAGTCTTGGGTCATTTGGACTGCATCATGTATATTTTTTGGGTCATTTAGACCACACTATGGGGGTTTTGGGTCATTTGACCGCATTTTGTGGGATTTTGGGTTAGTTGTTGTAGAAGTTTGTTAAGAAGTAGTTAGGAGGTTGCCTAAGTGGACCACAAATATAAAGGTGTAAGCCTACAAATAGATGTAGGTTCGTAAGCATTGAGACACCTATCTTTTGGAGAGCATGATTGTTGAATCTTAATATCTGAGAGATCTTGATCTAATGCTGAAGGATGAGTATTTGGTTGTATCTGGGTTTTTGCGGAGTTAATATGATGTGACAGAGCTGCTGAGCATAATCCCTGTGTTTTTCCTGTTTATCTGTGGTAATGCATTTTGCAATATGAATATATGAATGATGCGATGTTTCCTTGCTGCGATTAATGCTTCACTGTTATATCTGTTACAATGATGAATTGTCCTGTTAAATGATGCCATGAATATGATTGATGGCTGAGTTAAATGCTTAGATCTTTTTCTGAAATGTTGCAATAAGTTAAGTAATTGATCCACATCATCCTCCTTCATTCGGCGGAAACATGGTTCCGTCAACTCTCCCTTGAACATCTCGGGTGAGACCTCATCTGCTCTGCATGTGCTGTTAGATGGGGTAAAACCTATCTGGGCCGGTGCTAAGGGAGGTCGGGGTGGTTTGGGTGTCGACAGTGTTGGGAACCCCTCTCGACTGGGTTTGTGTAAACATTATTGTTCATGGATGAATGCTGAAGATGGAGGCTGAGAAATTTTTCATCCATATCCTGGAGTTTGTTTGGATGGCTGCAAGTGCTTCCTTCATGGTTTTTGCTCCTGCGCGGGTGACAACCATAACCATGAGTTTTTTTTTTTTGAGTGGGAGTGGGTAGAAAAACACAAACAAAAGCTTATTTAGTAAAGGGAATTTTGGATTTGGGAAAAACTCTGATGGGTAATTGGGGTTTGACTAGGTTTTGGACACTTTTGAATGGACATGGAAGCAGAAAATGGGGATTTCAGAAGTGGGGTGAACTAATGGGAAAATTTGTTAGAGAGAGACAAATAAGCAGGAATAGGGAATGGACACGGTGGAAAAATTTGGAGGTGAGTGGGTCAAAATTGAAGAAGTTATGGCAAACCCTAAAAATAGACAAATGTGAGATTTCGGGCTTTGGGAAGTAGAATATGGGATAGGGTCCTCAAGAATGAAATATGCAGAATGGGATTACAGCGGCGTCTGGGAAGTTTCAAGGGAAACGAAGTTAAAACAAGGGAGATATGGCGAAAAAACAATTTTTTTTTCTTCAAAATGGATCTGAAACGGATCAGAATGGATCTGAAATGACGCAGAAGTGATCGGAAATAGTTCATCTGAAACTAGATATGGACCCTAGGTATGTTCGGCTTCCTAACAGTTCAGGGGTTTCACGCAGCCACCAATGTTGTCTAATGACTTGCGTAGTGGGGTAGTACCCCTCACTCCACGGCTAAGGTAAAACTGATAACCGCTTTGCCACAAACGATAGCTCTTGGTTTACCTCATGGGTGGGAACTAGTCAATCAAGTAAGGGTCCTTGCCCTTTTCCTTGGCATGCCCTCTCAATGGGCCAACTACTTTGGGGTTCTTATGGTACTCCTCACAATGAGTTTTAGGGCTTCTGCCCAAGTACTCCCCACAGTTAAGCAGATAGGGATTATTCCCAGATCCGAACTTGGAACAAATGCGAATTTTTTTTTTGGGTAGAAATTCCACCCAATGAGCCCAAGAAAGTGCTTTGATACCAGATGTGATGAATTTGCAACAATTAATTAATGAAAATACATGAGATAGCAGAAATAAAGAAACTCAGAATCGCTTTATTGATCACGGACCACTTCGAGAGGGCAACCTCCTTTGAGCAAGTTCAATACAAATAACTTCACGGTACCTTCATTGACCTCAACACACACTTATATACTAAGTCTATGCCCAATACTATGGGTCAATACCATGGGACATAAAATACTACGGGACAACTTACAAATCATATGCGTCCAATACTATGGGTCAATACCATGGGATAATACAAACTATGGATCAACAAATACTACGGGATGACTTACAAAGCATATGCGTCCAACAACAATATACTAACAAAGTAAAGAGAAGGGTTGACACGGGTTCCTAACATCCATTAAATCATATGTGGATGAATTACTTGTAAAAACATGCAACTTAGTTCCATTAACTCACATGTGGATGAATTACTTGTCAAAACATACAACTTACGACAACCACGTTGAAGCCATGCACAAATGCATAGACACCATTCTTTATGAATCGCCCAAGCCAGAAGGGAAAAGTTCTCTGTGAATTGGGAGATAGTCCTAACTACACCGAGCTTTGCATGTAGAGTACTCCTGCCTATGATTGTATATCCTCCTATATATGAAGAAGATACCCTCTTCAATATAGACTTTCCCATTTCTTGGAAAATTCAAATCTCATGGAAAACCAAACCGGGGAATCAATAGCATAACGATTTAATTATTGAAGCTATGTAAAATTAAATTGAGAATGCAATGCATGGTTCAAGATGGATTATTTGACATGACATATTTTAAGATATGCATAATTAAAATGAGAATTAGATGCATGGTTCAATATGGTTGAATTTACTGGATTCATTCACTTCGTCGTATTCACAGCACTGAATTGCATTGCCAAGTTGTTGTTGATGGAGTAGAGGCAGTGATAAGCGATATAATTTTCTCAAGCACTCTTTGAAACTGGGTAGCCTGCCATTTTTCATTGGCTTCTTTTGGAAAATTTATGGTCATATTCATACTATTTAGGGGTTAAAACACTTTATGTTAGATTAATAGCTTTTGTTAGCTTCTATATTGTAATTCCATTTGTAGTTGCAACCCAATAAAAATTTGGGATCCTTTGATGCTGACATCGCTAACATATATTTACATAAAGAATCATCTGATGCAAGTTTAAATCCTAAAAACCACAACGTAGATAGCTTTCTCGACCTATTATCCTCTTCCAAAGAAATATTTAGCACTGAAATGATAATCAAAGCTTTGTCAATGGCCCATAATCTAAAGAATCTTGAAGAAACTACTAAAAGTAGCGAAATAAATTCTCTCTTCTCAATTCTTCCCGTTCATCCCCCTCATTCCTCTTCTCATAGATGCAATTCATGTGAAGTTGCAAGGGATACTTGGCACCTTAATTCCTCATTTTACTGACAAAATGTTTTCCCATTTAACCATCTGAATTCCAAACATATTAATAGTTGTAGGAAAATTATGAGGTATTTGTGAAGTTCATGGACCGCAGTGGCCGAGTAAGAACTCTCAAATTGGGCCTATGTCCTCTACTTGCACGTAGCATGTGGGTTTTCCTTGCCATTGATTATTTTAGTTCAAGCTATGATAGTGTTAACAAAATAATGCAAAAAAATGGTAAGTATGTTTTGGGATTAAAATCGATCTGCTAACTCGGTTTCCGTTTGTTTGTGATTTCCTACAAACTATACATGTTGAAACTTAAAAATTTATAGAACAAAGATGCTTTTATCCTCTGTTTTTATTCTAAATACACTCTCTATTTAATAATTTCCTAACTATTAACATTTTTACTGGTATTTACACAAACACCTGCAGAATTTTGTGCTAATAAGCTGGATAAAGAAAATACCAGTTGGAAGTTGGCTCGTGTAAACAAGTGACGGTCACATAGTGATATGTAACCCACTAGCTGATGGAGTTGTTGTTAAAGAGTTATAGCAGAGCCCGTTGTTTTATCCATCCACTGCTTATAAATGAAAGTCCATACATTAGTTAGAGGCTTCCTGCAAATGAGGCTAAAGGCCATGAAGATGATGTCGCAGTGGATATTGGTTAATAGGGACGAATCTATAGTTGAAGAAGGCCATGAAGACATCGTTGCAGTGGATATTAGAAGAAGACATTAAAGCAACAGTGAAGGCGGTGCAAACAGGGTATTTTTTAAGGATTTTGATATTATACTTAAGTATAATATCCTAGGCGATTATTTTGAATTGAAAAAAACATGAATATAGATAGGTAGGTGAATATTAAATATGAAACATGCAATTTACTATTGAAAAGTGTAAATTTTAGCGAATATTATGATAAAAAAACACATTTTATGTAAATATAGGTGATATTGGAGACTAAAAATGACTAAATAGCCAATTTAGTTTTTGAAAAAAGCCCCAAAAATAGCCAATTGGCGAAATTTCGCCCTTAAAAATTACCTTGGGTGCAACCCTGCAGTGCAAGAAGGTTGCGCAATAATATCTGTGCAATAATATGATATATAATTCAGTATGCATTCAATGCTTTGCGTGGATATCAAGCATTCCATCGCCAGGTGGGAAATAAGACCTTCAATATTCCATCCAATAGGAGGGAAGCTCAATATCCACAAACATAGGATAATGGAGACATATAAAATCATAAATTTGAGAACTTTGGTTAAAGCTTTAAAAAGTTTGGTTAAAATTTAAAAGAAAAACTTAACTAATATGCGGTTGACCGAACTAATACTCAGTCAACGCTTATCGATTACAATGATACACTGCCTTCAGTAGGTATAATAAATGAGTTGATATTATCTCGCCCCTACATGAGAAACAACACTCATAGTATACATATTTTCAATTAAATTATATTAATAATAATCAAAACTTTTTATTTTCTAATTGGTAAATAATATCTTAGTCTACTCAATATTTATTTCATTCTAACATGACACCTACAAGGTTTGGGCATCAAGTGAGTCACTTTGCTCTTCCTTAAGTTCTCGCGGCACTAAGATGACAACCATCATCGTTAACTGAATTCTCATGTCTTCCTAGCCATTATCCTCTCCCCCTAGTGGATTCATTTGCCCGTAGTTTAGTTGCGTCATAGCCTTTCGGCTCCGAAGTCTACAATTTCCAAAATTAGAACTTAGGGAATAAATAAACAATACTTACAAATTTTATTGGTGGGGCCATGGCCTTGAGTTCCTCACCAGAAAACAAGTACATAGTTGCATTTTCAATTACAAAAGAAGAGAGGTGAAAGAGGTATGTTACAACACTTATTATTATTGTAGAGAAAAAGTTACATTCTGCATTTGATATTTTCATCCAAACTATGAATAGGGCCATTGAAATGTTTGAGGTACTATGACACATTCCTTTGAATATTTTTGTAAAGTTTGATAGGTGATAAAGATAGATAATTACTTCTGGTAAATTAACTAATGGTAAAGATCTAATGCCACATAGTAAAAAGAATCCAAATAGAAGTTTTAATAATAAAATTAAACCACATACTAAGGGTTCAGTCCATCACTCTTTTAATGATATGTTTGATGATACTTCTAATAAAATGAATTTTAAGCAACAAATTTCTAAAAAGAGCACGAGAAGAGCATAAATAGACCAGAAAGAGTACTCCATGACTTTAATGAAGAAAAAAGATGAATAGAATCCTATTCGATGGGAAATCCTCCTTATACAATGTACTAAGTACACAAGACAAGACAAGACAAGATTCTCAAATGAAAATATATCATTCAACGCCAATTTCATTAAACTTGGACATATTCTAGTCTAAGTCACTTTGAAGATGGGTAAAAAAAACATTTCTAAACCCCAAAATCAAGGTTTCTAAAGTGCAAAATCTAGTTCCAAAAGTGCGAAATCCGGTTCCAAAAGTGCCAAATCCAGGTTCCAAAAGTGCCAAATCCGGTTCCAAAATTGCCAAAATCCAAGTACCAAAAGCATAACAGCCTGGGATGCTCTTGCGAGGTTTTGTGGTGACCACATATAATCTGTCCCTGGGAGATCCTATAGGTAGAGCTGTGTGCTCGTAATAGCCTGGGATGTTCTTGCGAGGTTTTGTGGTGAGGTCACATATAATATGGCTTTGGGAGATCTGCAGATAGTCTTTCGAGGTTTTGCCTATGGCATGTAATTTGTTGCCCTGGGATATCTGGCAGATGCTCTTTCGACGTTTTGTGATACACGTAATAAATCCTGAGGATTCCACAGTATGGCCAGTGATGATGAAGACCTGTAGGTGGTGGGCCTACATCCAGTATGAAAAAGGACTGGCTCTGTAGAAATTCCTATGACAAGTAGATTCAGAGATTGATTAAGATAGCAGCAGCAGTGACAATGATGATGACTCGATGACGATTATCCAGTGAGGATGATCCAGAGAAGATGAATTGTGCTAGAAGACCTGTGTCAAGAAATACCTTCCTAGTTAAGAGGGAGTGTTGATGTATATGTAACTTCGGAATGTATTTCACATATATGTATATTGTATTCCTATAGAGATGTTATTATTCCTCTATACGGAAGTGTCATCATTTATATTGTAAGTGTCGTAACTTATACTTGATGAGTTATTAGACCACCTTGTTGGGGTCGGCCCTGTATAAGTCATGTGGGTCACAGGGTTATTAGACCACCCTATTGGGGGTCGTCCATGTGGGTCAAAGGGTTATTAGACCACCCTAGTGGGGGTCGGCCCAGTCAGCATAATGTTAAGTGGTTAAGTTGAGGCCGACCTAGTTGAGTAAAGGTCAAGTCAAGTTAGTGTATAAATAGAGAGTGTGTCTCTCTCATTTTACACATTTTATTCTCTCACTCACACTATGGAGAGTGGCGCACTTGTGGAGGAGGAGGCTCTGCTGCTAGGAGAAGACTATATCTTGTATTCTGGTTGTATCATTTCTCTATCTATCTCTGAGGAAGTTATTGGGGTTTTTCACCTTTATGGTTTTCCCCAAGTAAACTCGGTGTCTCTTCTGTGCTTGCATTATTGTGTCCATGAATGATATGCTGTAGATTTGCTGTACATGTTGTTCTCTCAGTTAAGATCCTAGATCATATTGAAGTAAATTCTGAAAATTTAACATGGTATCAGAGCTAGCCTGAAAGAAGGCATGATATGGCATGTATGACACTTGTTGCACTTACGATGCTAGGGCTTGATATAGAAAAAACCAGACATTGTAGCACTTTCACTATAAATCCGTTTTGGCAAAGTTTTCGGATCTGAAACCTTTACAGGTCTAATATTAAATCCCCATGTACCTTGTTTCCAAAGGACAACCTCTAATTCGTTGTACTTTGTGATTTATGATCTGTACAATATAGGGTTTCTGCCTCTTCCAGATCTGAGTCAAAATCAGGTGACCTTGGGAAAAAGGTCATAACCTGGGCTAGGAAGATCCAAATGAAATTTCATAAAAAGTGACAGGTAGTACACAGACTTTAATATATCAGGAAATTTTTTTAGAGGTCGAAGTTGAACCAGTGACACGTGGCACACCGTACAAGTTCGCTCTTCTGTATTATCCCATAAACAGGTCACGTTGCGACACTTGGAATAAATCTGTCTCAGAGGATCCAATTGAGGTCAGACCTGTCGGGATGGAAAGATAACAGCTCGGTCTATCTCAAAAAACAAATTCAGAGGCCGAAGTTGAAACAGTGACATGTGGTACTCCGTACAAGTTCACTCTCCTGTATTATCCCATAAACAGGTCACGGTGCGACACTTGACATAACTCTATCTCAGAGAATCCAATTGAGGTCAGACCTGTCAGGATGGAAAAATAACAGGTTGGGCTATCTCAAGAAACTTTTTCAACCCCTGTGGATCGAAAAGTTCAGATTTAAACCAGAAACAATCAGGTACATATTTTTGTCAAAACAGAAATATTTTTTGAGTACCTTCATTCATGGCTTCCGAAATTTAGGGCTTCGGAGAAAATTGGAATTTTTGTAATCGGAGACCACAGCTGAATTCTACTCATCAAAATAAAAATTTAGAGATCAATATCAAAATTTTTGGTTGGGCAGAAGGTCGGGCTTGATCAGACCCTAGTTCGGGACTTTGATCAGAAAAGTGGAAAATTAGGGCTTCTGTAAAAATGGGAATTTTTGAAATCTGTGACTACGGCTGGAAGCTCCTCAGAAAAATAGAAGCTTAGAGCTTTGGATCAAACCTTTTGATTGGGCAGAAGAGTGGGATTCATCAAACCCCAGTTCAGGGTCACGTCCAGTGAATCCGAAAGTTTCAAAGGAAAAATTGAGGAGTGAAGCTTTGCAGTTTTCAAATTCTGAATATACCAGTTTGATCAGCTCATCAAGGCGCATATTTTTATCCTTTCGGAAGTTTGAAATTCAAAGTTTGAATTTTGGGTTTTTCTCTGACAAACCCTAATATAGCTCCAGATCCAGTTCCTGCAAATCAATTGGATTGGGTTAATCCTAGAAGAGGATGGATTGGTCACCTGCATAAGTGAAGAAGTTCATGTTTCAGAGGGAGATGAGGCTAAGGCCTTCCATAAAAAGATTACAAGCAATCTTGACAGGTATGACTCATCGAGGTATGTTTTGAGATTTGTTCATGATTAAGTTTATGGTATGTTTGTCTTCATGTTATTACGGTTAGTACAATCTTGATTTTAGACTTGTCGTATCACCTTAATAAAATTATGAATGCACGATAGAAAATATTCATTGATTAGGGTGTTGACACTTATGATTGTACTAATGCATTATGGTGTTGTATGAGGTTTATGTTGTCTACTAACATGAAAGGTACACCAAGAAAGACAAATCATGTTCTGGTTCAAGAACATATGATCATGATGACATGAGGGCAAAGATTCATCCATTGTCATGGATCTCATAGAAGATCCATTTACGAGGTATGTATAACTTGGTTTTATAATGGTTAACCTATGAGATATACAGGTTACTAGCACAAGTCATTGAAGAAGAACAAGAAGACATCATGTGAGTATGTTAGACATAACTAGCTAGCATGCTAATCCAGGTATGTTTTTCCTATATCAAGATAGAATCCTACCTTGTGTTAGGATCTTATACTGTTGTGTTGTTGATAATGATTATTCATGAAGTCATAGGTTTGAATAGTCATGGTTGTATGCATATTATGTTTCTTACCATAATTGATGATATGACTAACCAGAAGAATCATGAAGGTATAGGTTTGATTAATCATGGGTTTTATGCATATTATATCTCTTATCTTGATTGATGATTTAACTAACCAAAAGAGTCCTATGATCAAATAAGAATATGCATGAGTAAAAGAAGACTTCCATGAAACCTTGAATACTAATGTTTATTATCTGTGTTTGAAATGATCCTGACTATACATGCTTGAGATTATTGTGTTTTGATAATATTAAGATTATACTAATGAATGTTTTATTACGTATGAGACCTAGAGGATAACACAATGATGATACTAACAAGCATGCATAGGGATCGAGAATGAATATAAGTTCAAGGACAAGTAATCCATGAAGCAAAGATCAAGAGGTAGTACACTCCAGTGGTTTCTGCAAGGATGCAGATATTCAAAGGGAGTTGACCATCTCTCTACATTCCACAACAGAAAGGTGTAGAAGAAGCTACTTCAGATTAGGACTCCAGTAGCTCCTGCAAGGAAGCGAAGACTTAGAGGGAGTCCACCCAACGAAAAAACAAAGATAAGTATTTGAATTGTCATTTCTTAAATAATACTGTTCAATAATGTATATACTGATGTTCCTAGAATTAGGTTGTGTATTATGCATATTAGAATAATTGCATTGATGAACAATATACTACTAATATGCATGGGTAAGTGGCCTATGGCACTGTACAACATTCCATTGCTACTTATCTAGAATGAAACCTCTTTGCTGACATGTTGGGAGTTGTGCACACTCTTAACAATGTGTTGGTAGAGATTGGAAGTCATCTAGAAAGTTACGGGATATGGATAAATGTTGTATTGAAGCTTTGGCTAAGATAATTGCATGACTGTATGACATATTTCTTTATGTGTAAGAATTTGTTCTGAAAATTATGAGATGTTTCTAATCATGCAATTTAACCTATTTTGTAGGAAAGACCGTATATCTTCACCTACAAAAGGACTACAACATTTGTTCCAGCAACAAAGATATCTATTGAAGATATTGAAGATATTGAAGTTCCCAGGATCTGGGATGAAGAAATGGAATGCCATGATCCGTCGATCATGAAGAATGATGTTTGGGATGTAGTCCCAAGACCCGAAGGGAAGTTTGTTATGACTGTTAAGTTTAAACCAAATAGACTAGCAAGATCACTGAAAGAAACATAATCACAAGATAGACATGTAAAGTTAGTCACAGCAGATCTAATGAACAAATAAATCAGTTACAACAGATGAACATAGAAGAAATGGTGCAAAACTGTGCAAAACATGCAGCAGTGCTCTCTATCCCAGAAAGGGTGAATGAATTACAATACAAACTGTTACAATCCAATTGCTGTCAATGGCAATTCGAATTGACTAAGTAGGCCATTCGAATCACTGAATGGAGTAGCTTGACTCAATCTAGGAGTCCTCATCAATCATCGGTGTTGCTCATCAATCACAACAAACAGTCATCCAGGTGTCAAGCTGAGTCTAACTGATCATAATAAATGTAACTGAAGTGTGTAGCACTGATATAGGATCTGGAGGCTCAGTGGGGGCGCATGGGAGGCTAACTGGAGTCAGAGCAAGTCACCTAATCGAACTGGAGGTCAATCGGAGGTGAAACAGTCAGTCAGGAGTGAAATCGGAGTGAAATCAATCAGAATCGGAGCTAACTGAATGTAACTGGAGTGAATCTGCAGTGGTAGGTGAGCAAGTGCGCCCTTCTCAGTCAGTAGGTGAGAAGAGGGCGCCTTTCAGCTTAGGAGGGCTAAAACTCTGTGGAAAGTGGCTCCCGGGTGCTAGAAGAAGGTGGATAAGGTGCTGGAGGCATCAAACTGGTGACTGGACTGCATATCCTGAAATAGATCATGCAAGATCCTGAAGTAGATATGTATCCCGAAATAGATGATCCTGAAATAGATGATGTATCCCGAAATAGATGATGGATATCCGAACACCCCCCCTCAAGCTAGACTATGATGTGCCAACTAAAATAATGTGGGGCCCTGGTAACTAAGACCAAAGGTCACCCCAATACAATAATCCAAAAACTAATAACAGTCAATAAACCGAGGAAATGGGGAAAACCTCATGGGAAAAATACCCCCCCTCAAAATAGACTGTAGTACACCAAAAGATTTAACTGCTCCAAAATCAAGTAGATATGTCTGGAGGTATCTTACTCTTGGGAGTAAATGGATCATGCTCCAAAAACATGTGCTTGAATTCTCCATCAGTGGATGCAAGCGAATGTGGAGGCTTTATGAACTTGCTCTTCATACCGAAAATGGTGAGAACAAATCTGAAAATATGAGGATGATCCTGGAACCTGTGATTCGAACCAAGTGAGGTAGAAATAGCTCCAATCGGATCAAATAGATCTTGAAACTTGAACTTCTTATCAATAGAAGTTAAATCAGCTCCAAAAATAGATGAATGGTTTCTTGAGATCTCCTTTGAACCAACAAGGGTGAGATCAAAACCAAAATCAGCAAAAAGTGCATGAGAATTGAACTCAAGCGAATGGTAGTGCTCTTCATCTTCATTAAAACTCTGAGAAACTTTGCAAATGATAGAACATAAGTTTATAGAAGGCATGCAATCAAGGAGGGCGAATGCTTCACCTCCAAAATCAGATTTTACCTCCAAAACATCAAGTAGATCATTATTCTGCATGCCGACAAACTCATGTGAAAGAGAGGATTCAAGAACCTCTTCGGAATCTAGAGTATGAGCTTGTTTATCTTGCTCAGAATTCGAAATAGAAGACTTTGAGAGAATGAGTGTTGAATCTACAGTTTCTTCTTCATCTTGAACAATTGTTGAGGCCAACACATGATCGGAAATAACACATAAGGAGATCTCACTGGGCTTGTTCTCCAAAAGGCTAGCATGATCCTCTTCTTCCTGCTTTCCAAATTCTCTGTCAAGTTGGACCCATAGATCACTTGGATTTTCAGCAGTCTTAATGAGGTAGCGCATACAAGGAGACATAGCAAGACATATTGCTCCAAAAGCTCTATCACAATCATTGAGCCAATCATTCTCCTCTTCATCGGAATCAAAATCTCTTGTATTACCAATGCACATATCAAAAAGACATTGTCTCTTCAAGAATGCAATCATCTTTGGTTTCCATTCATCATAGTTGAATGGAGTAAGAATATTTTGTGAAGAAGAAGTCTCCATCTTTGCATTAGCGAATGCACATGGAGGAAGTAAGAAACTTGCAAATCACATCAAAACAACCACAATAAGGTCGAACAATCCACCCTTTGAGAGTTGCATCACACCTGGGATTGGATTTCAAGCAATGTTGAATAGGTCCAATGTATCAGATCCAGGAATTATGTGGTAACTCAAGCTTCTGGAGTGGTATTGGAGTATTTTTCAAGCTTTGCATGCACAGGAGCGAATGCCCTTGAGATATCTCATGCCAAACTTTTTTTTTTTGCAAATTTTTAGCAATTCAGTCAAATCTTCTTGTATAAACACCTGTAGAAAAGAAATCTTGTCCCTGTCATGGCTCTGATACCATGTAAAGTTAGTCACAGCAGATCTAATGAACAAATAAATCAGTTACAACAGATGAACATAGAAGAAATGGTGCAAAACTGTGCAAAACATGCAGCAGTGCTCTCTATCCCAGAAAGGGTGAATGAATTACAATACAAACTGTTACAATCCAATTGCTGTCAATGGCAATTCGAATTGACTAAGTAGGCCATTCGAATCACTGAATGGAGTAGCTTGACTCAATCTAGGAGTCCTCATCAATCATCGGTGTTGCTCATCAATCACAACAAACAGTCATCCAGGTGTCAAGCTGAGTCTAACTGATCATAATAAATGTAACTGAAGTGTGTAGCACTGATATAGGATCTGGAGGCTCAGTGGGGGCGCATGGGAGGCTAACTGGAGTCAGAGCAAGTCACCTAATCGAACTGGAGGTCAATCGGAGGTGAAACAGTCAGTCAGGAGTGAAATCGGAGTGAAATCAATCAGAATCGGAGCTAACTGAATGTAACTGGAGTGAATCTGCAGTGGTAGGTGAGCAAGTGCGCCCTTCTCAGTCAGTAGGTGAGAAGAGGGCGCCTTTCAGCTTAGGAGGGCTAAAACTCTGTGGAAAGTGGCTCCCGGGTGCTAGAAGAAGGTGGATAAGGTGCTGGAGGCATCAAACTGGTGACTGGACTGCATATCCTGAAATAGATCATGCAAGATCCTGAAGTAGATATGTATCCCGAAATAGATGATCCTGAAATAGATGATGTATCCCGAAATAGATGATGGATATCCGAACAAGACATAGAATTTACCCTGGGAAACCCTCATGGGGTAGAAAACCCAGCAAAGCTTTCCTCAATAAGATGATCAACCAAAATACAAGATGTGCTCCAAGACTTGACCTCCTTCTCTGCCTCCATTGCAGACTTCCCAGACAAAAGTGCACTACTTTTCTGAGTTGTGTAAGTGTTTCTAATGAGGAGCTCACCTCCTCTATTTATACTAGTTCCCGACTGACCAAAATCCCTAATGGGGCCGACCTCTCCTGGAGAAGTCTAATAACCCCTAAAATATAATATCAGGGCCGACCCCCACATGGTGGGTCTAATAACCCTAGTTACCACAAACCATCGGAGGAATAATCATCTCCGGATACATAATAGGGTTACCTCGGAGGGATGAAACATCTCCGGAATAATAATGTACAAATATAATATTCTTAGAAGTTACAATATTCAACACTCCCCCTTAATGAGAAGGATATTATAACAACGTCTGCAGGAGCAAGGAGTCATCGACTACATCATACATGATACATCTATAAATCATCGGAAGCTTTATTCAATTCATCATCATCAGTAACTCAACCAGTTACTGGAACATCAACGTTGTCAGCATCGTCATCACACGATCGTCAGCATCGTCATCACACGATCGTCAACATCGTCATCACACGATCATCAGCATCGTCATCACACGATCGTCAGCATCGTCATCACACGATCGTCAGCATCGTCATCACACGATCATATTACAGGATGATCAATCCTGATCTCTTTAGGACATAGGTCCATGGATGATACAATCCAGATCAAGTTCCAGGATGATCAGTCCTTATCACTTTAAGACAAGTCTCATGTCTAGGGACGATGCAATCCCATCACGTACATTTTGAACCAAGTTCATGGACAATGCAGTCCTCACACGTACCTTTAAGACAAGTCTCATGTCTAGGGATGATGCAATCCCATCACGTACATTTTGAACCCAGTTCATGGACGATGCAGTCCTCACACGTACCTTTAAGACAAGTCTCATGTCTAGGGATGATGCAATCCCATCACGTACCTTTTGAACCCAGTTCATGGACGATGCAGTCCTCACACGTACCTTTAAGACAAGTCTCATGTCTAGGGATGATGCAATCCCATCACGTACATTTTGAACCCAGTTCATGGACGATGCAATCCTCACACGTACCTTTAAGACAAGTCTCATGTCTAGGGATGATGCAATCCCATCACGTACATTTTGAACCCAGTTCATGGACGATGCAGTCCTCACACGTACCTTTAAGACAAGTCTCATGTCTAGGGATGATGTAATCCCATCACGTACATTTTGAACCTAGTTCAGGGACGATGCAGTCCTATCTTCAATTTTCGGAGACATCAATCTACGACTCAATTCTGGGACCGAGGTCCGGGGAAGCTACAATCCCCTACCTGTTCATTCAAGACTTCATTCTCGGAGACATCATGTCTACGGCTCTCTTTAGGACTGAAGTCCAGGGATGATCCAATCCTCACATGTCCACCAAGGACTTCATTCTCGAAGACATATGCCTATGGCTCTCTTTAGAACATATGTTCAAGGATGATGCAATCCTCCTTCTTTCTCGGAGACATCTGTCTATGGCTCACTTTAGAACGTGTGTTCAAGGATGATGCAATCCTCACATGTATCCTTACTGATACAGGTACAAGTATAGTCAACTATACAAGTACATTAATCAATACATGTATCATCAAAAGTATGTATTCTCATCAATACATCTATCATCAAAACATGTATTCTAGTATGTATTCTCACTAATACATCTATCATCAAAAGCATGTATTCTCACCAATACATCTATCATCAGAAGCATGTATTCTCACCAATACATCTATCATCAGAAGCATGTATTCTCACCAATACATCTATCATCAGAAGCATGCATTCTCACTAATAAGCATGTATTCTCACTAATACATCTATCATCAAAAGAAAAAGTATAAGAGTCCTAAATCTAAATATTTCTAAGTATCCAGGTGTAGTAGAGAGGTATCCTCATCAACGACCTTGTTGTCGATGAGACAAACTCATCATCAGTGATTATACTACTCCCCCTTTCGAGGAGGGTCTTTTTGAACTACATCGAGCTTGTCTCAGAAGTATTCAAATTTCACTCGAGATAGAGGTTTGGTCAAGATATCAATAATTTGATCCTCAGTGCTCACATACTCGAGCTTGATAGCTCCTCTCTGCACCATATCTCGTATATAAAAGTATCAGATCTCAATGTGTTTTGACTTGTCGTGGAATACAGGATTTTCTGTCATCTTAATGCAGCTTTGATTATCACACATAATCACAGTGGGATCCATTTCTAAGTCAAACACTCCATATAATAGCTTTCGAAGCCACACTGCTTCACAACTGGCAGAGCAGGAAGCTATATATTCTGCTTCAGCGGTACTGAGAGCCACACTAGATTGTTTCTTGCTGAACCATGAGATCATGGCAGATCCAAGACCATAACATCCACTTGAAGTACTCTTTCTATCTGAGACACTTCCTGCCCAATCAGAATATGAGTAACCATGTAATCGGAGTTCATGACCTCCAAGATAATATAGACCAAAATCTAATGTACCTTTTAGGTACCTCATTACATGCTTTGCAGCTATTAAGTGAACCTTTCTAGGTTCTACTAGATACTGACTCGGGGTATTTACAACAAAGCATATATCTGGCCTAGTATTTGTTAAATATATCAATGACCCAATGATTTGTCTATATAGAGTTAGGTCCACTAATTCCGATGAGTCATTAACTAATAACTTCAAGTTGGAGTCCATGGGAGTGGCCATGGCTTTACACTCCAACATATCAAATCTTTTTAGAATCTCCACAGCATACTTACCTTGATTTAGAAAGATTCCTTTTGGTTCTTGCCATACTTCTAGACCCAAGAAGTAGTGCATTAATCCGAGATATTTCATCTCGAATTCTGAAGAAAGCTTCTTCTTGCTTTCAGTAATTTGTTTCTCATTTCCAGTTAGAAATAGATCATCTACATATAACAACAGTATAACTGGTTCATCATCCATCACTTTAAGATAAAGATTGGGGTCAGC
Organism: Larix kaempferi; assembly: GCA_027924585.1. Taxonomy (NCBI): domain Eukaryota; kingdom Viridiplantae; phylum Streptophyta; class Pinopsida; order Pinales; family Pinaceae; genus Larix; species Larix kaempferi. The sequence goes on from BSBM01001229.1 coordinate 3,345,460, forward strand.
TTTACTCTTGGAAAAGCCCATGCTTGTTAAGAAATTGTCAATCCTTCCGTACCAAGCCCTGGGAGCTTCCTTCAAACCATATAATTCCTTTTTCAGTTTGCATACATGAGTCCTCCTGTCTTTAACCTCAAATCCTTTTGGTTTCTCTATGTATACTTCTTCTTCAATTACACCATTCAGAAAATCTATCTTAACATCCATTTGCTGTAATTTCCACTTCATCATAGATGCAAGTGCCATGATAGTTCTAATTGAAGTATACCTAGCAACTAGTGCAAATGTTTCTTCATAGTCAATTCCCTCCTTCTGAGAGAATCCTTTGGCTACAAATCTTGCCTTGTATTTTTCAATGCTACCATCTGCAGCATGTTTTATCTTGAAAATCCATTTGGAAGAAACCACACTTTTATCTTTTGGTTTGGGAACTACATCCCAAACATCATTTTTCATTATTGATTGATATTCTTCTGTCATTGCTTCTACCCATTCTTTCTTCTGGGCTACCTCTTCATAGCTAGTAGGTTGTTGATCCACAAGATCACACATCAAGGCCATATAGTTGGACACTAGCTTTGGTTTCTTTCTTTCTCTAGTGGAGCCTTCAGGAGCTCCATATCTTTCAGCTCCTTGAATAATATCTCTAGCCCATGCTGGATTTCTTTTCTTAGATAAATTTGTAATAGAAGGTTCTTGTGGTTCCAACATGTCATGATCTTCTGGTGAATCATCTTCAGGGATGTGCACAGCCTCTGTGATTATAGGAGGTGTATCTTCTTCATAGATTTCTTCAAGTTGGAACTTCCTGGATTTATTGAGAGGTGCTTCTTCATCAAATTTTACATCTCTACTTATTTCTATATGATGAAAACCTGGTATGTAAATTCTGAAGGCTTTGGATGATTCACAATATCCAACAAATATTCCCTTCTTACCAGAAGGATCCAACTTGGTTCTCTTTTCTTTTGGAATGTGGATGTACATAGGACACCCAAATATTTTGAGATGACTTACCTCAGGCTTCTTTCCTATAAACACTTCTTCTGGAGTTTTGAATTCAAGAGCACTATGGGATAGTCTATTTTGCACATAGATTGCTGTCCTAGCTGCTTCAACCCATAGATACATGGGTAGATATTGATCATGTATCATAGTCTTTATAGCTTCCATGATGGTTCTATTTTTCCTCTCAGCAACCCCATTTTGTTGGGGATTGTAGGGAGTGGTTAGTTCCCTCTTAATTTCGGCTTCTTTACAAAAGTCTTCAAAGTCCTTTGAAGTATATTCTCCGCCATTATCTGTTCTGAGAATCTTGATTTTCTTTTCTGAGAGATTTTCTATTAGGGCCTTGAATTCTTTGAATTTTCCAAAGACTTCATTCTTACCTTTTAGAAAGTATATCCAAGTCTTCCTTGAATAGTCATCAATGAATGAGAGATAATACTCAAATACACTTAGGGAATTAGTGGGCATTGGTCCACATACATCTGAGTGTATTAGCTCCAAAATGTTCTTAGTCTTTGTTTCACTCTTTGGAAAAGGGTTCTTGACATTCTTCCCTTTCTTGCAGCCTTTACATAAGCCATTATGATCACCCTTCAGATCTGGTAATCCTATGACCACCTTGCTTACATAGGGTAAGGATTTGTAGTTAATGTGAGCTAGTCTTCTATGCCATAGCTCACTGGGGCTAGAGGTTTCATGAGCAAGGGCAACTTCTAGATGTCCCTTGAGCTTATAGAGACCTCCTTCTTCTTCACCAATGATAACTGCATCTTTAATTGATTTTCCTTTGGACCACATGAGTACTTGTCCATCTATGAAAGCCACTCTAAAACATTTCTTATCTAGTGATGAGATAGAGAGTAGGTTCTTCTTTAAATCTGGTACATATAAAACTTCTTTCATTTTCAAGGGTGTTCCAGAATCAAGCTTGTAGCTTGCTTCACCAATTCCCTTGATGGGATATTGATAATCATCTCCTAGAGATACCTTTTGAGGTGAAGAATTTTCTTCAAGTCTTGAGAGAGTTTTCTTTTGACCTGTCATGTGCTTTGAAGCACCACTATCAATGAGCCATGTATCTTCTCTAAGAGACACAGATCCAGAGAGTGCAGAAAATAGGACATATTCTTCTGGATCTTCTTTCTTTACTTTAGATCTTTTATATTTAGGCCTTTCCTCTTCTTCTTCTTCTTCTTCTTCTCCTACTTCTTCTTCAATATCATCTTCTTCCATATGTGCATGATGTCTTTTGTGAACAAACTTCTTCTTCTTCTTTTCTGGTGAAGTACAGTCTCTAGCATAGTGTCCTAGTTTAAGACAATTATAACATTGGACTGTGGAGAGGTCTCTTTCTGAGTTTATTCCTCCTTTCCTTTTGAATCTATGAGAGGGTTGAGACTTCTTGTGGTTCACTTTATTGAAGTGACCCCTCTTTCCTCTTTTGGTGTGGGTGGCCAAGGCTTGGTCATCCTCTTTGAGAAGAGCTTCTCTGTTGGCTACCCTAGCCTCTTCTTGAACACAATCCTCCCATACTATATCAAACTTCATGCTTTCTTTTCTGGCACACATAGTTTGTATGAATGATTCCCAAGGTCTAGTGAGACCATTTAGAGCAGTCATCACAAGTTCATCTTCATCAAGAGTATCACCAATGGCATCTAGTTGCCCCTTGATTTGGGAGACCTTTGAGAAGTAGTCTTGAATGGATTCTCCTTTGTGCATCTTGGTACTCTTCAACTGAGTCCTTAGGTTCATCTTCCTATTGATGTTCTTTCCTTCATACATTCTTCCTAGGGCATCATACATTTCCTTTGGAGTCTTCTTGGAGGCCACTTGGGGAATCAATTGGTCTTTAATAGAATCAGCTATGATTCTCTTTTCCCTAATCAAATCCTTCCTATGATTCTCTTTGGCTTCATCTCCTTCAGGTTCTGCAACTTCATCCTTGACATAATGAGCAAGATCATTCTCTTCAAGAATGAGACCAATTCTGTATTTCCATGCTCGGAAATTTTCTATACCTTCTAGCTTGTCTTCAAGCTTAGTGCTTGGAGCCATGTTCTCTTGGGGGAGTCCAAGAGATAAGAGATAGAGTAGCACTTACCCGAAAATTTTAACCTTTTTATTTTTCCGGAACTGCAACAGAATTTCTGGTTTATTGCACTTTTGGTAAAACTAGGGTTTGACTTTCCCGGAGTTCTACCCAACCAAAAACTTCGATCTAAGGCCCAAAAGATAGATCTTTAGAAGGGATAGTCAACCATGCAACCAGAATCCAAAAATACTGAGCTTTTGCAGAAACCCTAATTTGGGAGAGAGAGAGAAATATAATTTCACCTTGTGAAAGATGTTCTATTCAGACTAGCTCTGATACCATGTTAAGTTTAAACCAAATAGACTAGCAAGATCACTGAAAGAAACATAATCACAAGATAGACACAAAATTTACCCTGGGAACCCTCATGGGGTAGAAAACCCAGCAAAGCTTTCCTCAATAAGATGATCAACCAAAATACAAGATGTGCTCCAAGACTTGACCTCCTTCTCTACCTCCAGTGCAGACTTCCCAGACACAAGTGCGCTACTTTTCTGAGTTGTGTAAGTGTGTCTAATGAGGAGCTCACCTCCTCTATTTATACTAGTTCCCGACTGACCAAAATCCCTAATGGGGCCGACCTCTCCTGGAGAAGTCTAATAACCCCTAAAATATAATATCAGGGCCGACCCCCACATGGTGGGTCTAATAACCCTAGTTACGACAAACCATCGAAGGAATAATCATCTCCGGATACATAATAGGGTTACGTCGGAGGGATGAAACATCTCCAGAATAATAATGTACAAATATAATATTCTTAGAAGTTACAATATTCAACAATGACTTCCATATGGATCTATCAAGATCAAGCATGCTGCAGATGGCAGCATAGAGAAATATAAAAGTGATGAAATAGAATATAAACCAGATGGATTCAAGACAACTTTCTTGAATGGTGTAGTTGAAGAAGAAGTGTATGTGGAGCAACCACTTGGTTTTGAGACACATGACAGGGAGTCATATATGTGCAAAACTTGGGTATGATGCACCACTTTCTAGGTATGGAGGTGTGGCAGAGTGCAGATGGAATCTTCCTTGGACAAGGGAAGTATGCAGTAGAGATCCTGAAGAGGTTCGGGATGATGGACTGCGAGGCTACGTCATCGAACCTGAAGCTTCTGTGTGATGCTTCATCTGAACCAGTTGATGTCACGATGTATCGTCAGATGATTGGGTCCTTGATGTACTTGACGAACATGAGACCAGATATTTGCTTTGCAGTGAACACATTGAGCCAGTTCCTGACAAATTTGAGGAGTGTTCACCTGGTTGTTGTAAAGCATATTCTGAGGTACCTGAAGGGTACAGTGGATTATGGGCTCAAGTATGAAGTGAATCAAAAGTTTAACCTGTAGGGTTATGTTGATTCAGATTGGGCTGGCAGTGCTGCAGATAGGAAGAGCACATCTGGGTGCTATTTCAGTATGGGATCAGGTGTGATCTCTTGGTTTAGCAGGAAACAGTCCTGCGTAGCACTGAGTACAGCTGAGGCAGAGTATGCTGTAGCCTGTTCAGCTAATTGTGAGGCAGTATGGCTACGAAAGCTACTATCTGAGTTATTTGATCTCCCATTGGATGCTACTGGTATATTTTGTGATAACTAGAGTTGTGTGAAGCTGTCCGAGAACCCAGTGTTTCATGACAGGTCGAAACACATAGAGATCAAATATCACTATATCAGGGATATGGTGCAGAGAGGAGCTGTGAAGCTCCTGTATGTTGCAACGGACGAGCATATTGCAAATGTGCTGACGAAGCCACTAGCCAGGGTGAAGTTCGAGTACTTCAGAGAGAGGCTTGGCATTCTTCAGATTGATGACACTTCGAGGAAGAAGTTATGGACACATTTGTTGAAGCCATTCCAAGCATGTTGGAAGGAGGATCCTTCACATGGCTGTGGATGTAAGCGCTGGATGATGAGCATCAGGATGATGTTTTGGTTTCTGCTTGGATATGATCAGTTGAATCATTTTTATGTATGTACGTATGCATCATGTTGGATGTTGGATATGATCAATTGGATCATTTATATGTATGTACGCATCATTCTGGATGCTGGATATGATCGGTTGGATCATGTGTATGTATTTTTGTATATGCATCATGTTCGATGCTTGGACCATGTATCTGTATATGTATCAGGTGGATACATTGTATGATCAGGTGGATCATGTATGGTGATATGTATCATGTATTTGTATTTGTATCAGGTGGATACATTGTATGATCAGGTGGATCATGTATGATGATATGTATCAGGTAGATACTTGGTATGCATTAGGTAGATGCATTATATGATCAGGATGATCATGGATGACGAGCTTCAGGATGTTGCTCCAGATGACATGCAGCAGGATGTTGCAGTGATGATGATTAGGATGATCATGTGTACATCAGGATGATGTATGGTGAGTATCAGGTTGATACTCTATGGCCGTGGATCAGGTTGTGCAGATGAGCATATAATTTGGCCCTGGGAGATTTGCAGATAGTCTTTCGAGGTTTTTCCTATGGCATGTAATTCGTTGCCCTGGGATATCTGGTAAATGCTCTTTCAAGGTTTTTCTCTGGGAGGACATATAATTTGGCCCTGGGAGATCTGCAGATAGTCTTTCGAGGTTTTTCCTATGGCATGTAATTCGTTTCCCTGGGATATCTGCTAGATGCTCTTTCGAGGTTTTGTCCTATGGCATATAATCTGTCCCTGGGAGATTCGATAGGTTGGGATGTGTGCCCGTAATCAGTCCTTGGATGCTCTTGCGAAGTTTTTCCATGACCACATGTAATTCGTGCCCTAGGAGATCCTATAGGTAGAGCTGTGTGCTCGTAACAGCCTGGGATGCTCTTGCAAGGTTTTGTGGTGACCACATATAATCTGTCCCTGGGAGATCCTATAGGTAGAGCTGTGTGCTCGTAACAGCCTGGGATGCTCTTGTGAGGTTTTGTGGTGAGGTCACATATAATATGGCCCTGGGAGATCTGCAGATAATCTTTCGAGGTTTTGCCTATGGCATGTAATTCGTTGCCCTAGGATATCTGGAAGATGCTCTTTCGAGGTTTTGTGACGCACATAATAAGTCCCGAGGATTCCACAGTATGGCCAGTGATGATGAAGACCTGGAGGTGGTGGGCCTACATCCAGTATGAAAAAGGACTAGCTCTGTAGAACTTCCTATGACAAGTAGATTCAGAGTTTGATTGAGATAGCAGCAGCAGTGACAATGATGATGACTTGATGACGATTATCTAGTGACGATGATCCAGAGAAGATGACTTGTGCTAGAAGACCTGTGTCGAGAAATACCTTCCTAGTTAAGAGGGAGTGTTGATGTATATGTAACTTCGGAATGTATTTCACATATATGTATATTGTATTCCTATAGAGATGTTATTATTCCTCTATACGGAAGTTTCGTCATTTATATTGTAAGTGTCGTAGCTTATACTTGATGGGTTATTAGACCACCTTGTTGGGGTCGGCCCTGTATAAGTCATGTGGGTCAAAGGGTTATTAGACCACCCTATTGGGGGTCGGCCATGTGGGTCAAAGGGTTATTAGACCACCCTAGTGGGGGTCAACCCAGTCAGCATAATGTTAAGTGGTTAAGTTGATGCCGACCTAGTTGAGTAAAGGTCAAGTCAAGTTAGTGTATAAATAGAGAGTGTGTCTCTCTCATTTTACACATTCTATTCTCTCACTCACACCGTGGAGAGTGGCGCACTTGTGGAGGAGGAGGCTCTGCTGCTAGGAGAAGACTATCTCTTGTATTCTGGTTGTATCATTGCTCTATCTATCTCTGAGGAAGTTATTGGGGTTTTTCACCTTTATGGTTTTCCCCAAGTAAACTCGGTGTCTCTTATGTGCTTGCATTATTGTGTCCATGAATGATATTTTGTAGATTTGCTGTACATGTTGTTCTCTCAGTTAAGATCCTAGATCATATTGAAGTAAATTCTGAAAATTTAACAGACACGATGTTATATCTTTGTTATTTTTGAAAAAGAGTATTTAAACAAAAGTTCAGTTTGGAAGTAAGGGGTCTCTAAAGGCAGATCATATAAGCATCAAGACAGGAAGAGACCAGGAGAATGAAGAATTTCTAGAGGCAGATTTGTTTTTCATTAATGATTATATAAGGATGACTTGGGTAACATTCCTCAATGAGAAATCAAAAGATTTTGAGAAGTTTAGAGTTTTTAAAGCAATGGTTGAAAATGAGACAAATCTGAAAATCAAATGTTTAAGGTCAGATAATGGAGGAGAGTTTATCTCAAACGAATTCAATGAGTTTTGTGAAACCTATGGAATTAAAAGACAATTTTCAGCTCCAAGGAATCCTCAGCAAAATGGCATTGTGGAAAGAAAGAATGTTGGCAGGAGGGTTTGGATGAGTCAGCCTCGTAGCATCGTGGATGCTGTGCAAGGTCAAAGATGCCGTGCAAGGAGGAAAACCACACACAAGTCAGAAATAATATTACTTTATGTATTTTTGGTTATTTTTGACCGCATTGTGCAGGTTAAGGATAATTTTTTTGTAGATCTTGTTAGAAAGTAGTTAGGAAGTTTCCTAAGTGGACCATAAATGTAAAGGTGCAAGCCTATTAATAGATATAGCATTGCAAGTGTTAGGATATCAAGAGATAGCACCAATGAGGAGAAGAATTGCGCATGTTTTGATCTTGTGAATTTGGGTATGTGAAATAAGAACTGTATCGATGTATCTGTGTTTTGTTGAGAAGGTTAATATGATATGATGGAGCTTGAGTAGAATCATTGTGTCTTTTCCCGCTTTCCTATTATGAATGTATCTGCGATATGAATAATGCGATCTTTCCTTTCTCTAAATGATGTCATAATGTTAGATCTATTTCCGTATTAATGGTTTTGCTGATAATGAGATCTGTTGAATGATAATGCGATTCTGTTTAATTCCTAAGATGAATAGTTAGACCTATTGAATGATGTTGCACAAAGTTGATAAGTAGAAAGACATGGTCCTCCTTCATTTGGCGGAAAGGTGGTTCTGTCAGCTCTCCCTCAAACATCTCGGGTGAGACTTCATCTGCTCCGTAGGTGTTGTTGGATAGGGTAAAACTTGTCTGGGCCGGTGCTCAGGGAGATTGCGGTGGTTTGGATGTCGAATGAGTGAGGAAACCCTGTCGACTAGGTTTGTGTCAACAAATTGTTCTGTTTCCGGGGCTCTAGCGCAAAGTGGAGGAAGGACATGTTGTGGCATCCGACGAAACTGGAAATTCAAGATTGGTTCGACCAAAAGTTGCGAGAGTTTGCTGAGAAAGAGAATCAGAACCCTGGACTGAAAACAGATTGGTGGCTGGAAAGGTACATACAAGACGGTCCACACGAATATTTTTTTTGCGAATTCCCAATCATCTTGTATCAATGGTTGGTGCAATTGACCTTTCGCAAGGTAAATTTCCAAGGCGGTGAGCCAATGTCCTGGACCCCATAATTGATCCAATAGTTGCATGAGGTAGACAATAGAGCATCGCGGGCTATTGAAGTTTGGCTTGACAGTATATTGGATGGATATATCACCGATTTTGTGGTTGATACGACGAAATCTTATAGCGATGTTGAAAGGGAATTTTTCAACGAACCGAGAGGCAGGTTCCTGTTGTCATTGCAATTGTCCATTAAGATGCTCATCTGTGAAAAAGGCATACTGAAGATGAACCTTGTGTAAAATAACCCTAGTGGGCGGAGGCTGTGGATATGGTAAAGGAAGGGGCGAGGTGAATGGAATGATACGGGGTAGATGGGTGTTACGATGAGACTATGAAGGAAGCCGAGGAAGAGAGTGGTCTTACGAGGGGAGGAGCAAAGTTTCGACAAGAGAAAAGGAAGAGGACAGGGGAAGGTCCTGCTGCAATCAAAACGCAAAACTGCGAAGGAAGACCACACGGGACGAAGTGACCCCATAGTGCCGACAAGAACAACCAGGCTACGCCCCAAATAGAGGCAATACCAACCCCCAGCAGTAACATACCCACACCTCCTCTCACTATATCACAACTAGGAAGAAACACGAATTTGACACCGTCGTGTTTGACGTGTCAACAACACTCAAATAGTAGGAGATTAGCGATTGCAGGAAGAAGGCCCAAGATGGCGGGGTGACGATGCAAAGTTACCTATGTTCTATGGAAATGGAACTGAGAACCTAGAGAAATACTAGTTCTTATGTGAAGCTGTGTGGACTGTTAAACAAATTACGGATGATGAGGCCAAGAAAGGTTAATTGGCGATGACTCTCCGGGGTCGCGCACTGGATTGGTTCATGAAATTTGTACAAGTTCCCGCAGGAAGTCTGTGAAAATGCCCACATAAGATCCAAAGAGATGATGTAGACCTCATAATGAAATAATTTAGGAATAATAGAAGAAGAGAGAAGCAATAGAACATAGATCCAAAGGAGCTCTAATACAGGTAGAATAATTACACATGTTACATTGATCTGAATAGTAAACTGGTAAATATACAATGCTAAGGATGAGGATTCGAATTCACTAGGTGTAATTCGAATTAGCCTTCATGCACAGATCCATAATCAGTGGAGAGTCATCAAAACATAACTAAGATTCCACCTTCTCATCAGTGAAGTCATCAATGCACAAGTAATGGTCAACCGGGAGTCAAACTGAGTCTAACTGAGTGTGGTTGGTGTAAATGGCATATGGAAGCACTAATGTGGTAAAGGAGGCTCATTGGAGGGAACAGATGGAGCTAAATGGAGTCAGAATAGGCTATCTAGTCACACTGGAGGTCCATTGGAGTGATAAGGTCAGTTAGGAGTCAGTTAATCCTTAAGTCAAGGAAAGAACTGAAGATAACTGAACTAAACTAGACTGGTAGGTGAAGAAAGGTGCCCTTCTCATGTAGTAGGTAAAAGGAGGGCACACTAATCTCTAGGAGAGCTAAAACTGATCTGAAGGAAGCTTTGGGGGCTAGTTTGATTAGGACTAGGTGCTGGTATTGATGACTAGGATGCATGCAAAATACATGCAAACCCTAATTTTGCATGCATGACTGAAAATAAAAATGACAGAAATGCTAGAAGGACTAGGATGGAGTATAGGAATATCCTAACACCCCCCCTTAATCCATCCCGGGCCCTAGTAACTAGGATCAAAGGTCACCCATACAATCAAAGAAATGATAGAAAAATAAAGAACTGCCCATAAACAGAAAAAATGGGGAAAACCTCATGGGAAAAATAACCCCCCTCAAAAGAACAGTAAATAACTCAAAGAACCATCACACTATACAGAAAATAAAGAAGATTTCATCAGTGAAAACGTTTGCAAAAGACTTAGCAAGCTGATCGCCTATAGGAAGTCAAAGTAGAAGCTAGATCTGGATCTAGTCTCTTGATATGCCTCCCATTGTGTGGAGAATGTGTTGGACAAAGCAAGTCTTTCAGGAACTCTTTCTGTAACTAGAGCGAATGGAACATGAGGAGTCTTTCCAAGAGATGGAAGAGAGAAACCCATCATCATGCTGCATCTATCATGGAGAGGTGGATGGCATAATGCAAGGTTGGCATGATGTTGAAGTCTAGTAGTTTTGTGAACAGATAGGTCATCAACTATGTTCTCAGTAGTAGCAAGGGTTGTGTGAGCCCATATTGACCTCGAATATGGACTGAGATTAGGTGTTGGTTCTAGATATGAATCTTCTTGAACCATGATCTCAACATCAAAATCTTGATCTTCTTCTTCATTGGAAGAGGAGTCACTGTGATCTTCATCAGAATCTAAAGGAATAGTCGGAGAGAAAGGCATGAAGTGTGAGAACTCATATTCCTTTGAGGCATGATTAGCAATCCCATTCGCTATAACCTTTCCAGTGGAGATTTCTGTAATATCTACTGTGTTTGGAAGAAAAATTACTTGCTTTGGTGATCCTGTATGAGTCATTTGATATACTGACAACAAATTAGCTATTAGAGAAGGAACAAATAAAACACTTTTGAACTTACCATGCTCCAAATGAATTGTACCCAATCCTTTGGCAGAAATCTGAGAGTTGTCTCCCATGTGAATGGTAGGCCCATCTTGGAGATCCAAAGAGGAAAAGGATTCTTCAGAGGCAACCATGTGGTTGGAGGCTCCAGAATCTATGAGGAGGGATTTTGACTTTGAAAAACCAACCATCAATGCATTGCAATCATCAAATCCACTTCCAGAATTAGACATCTTTGCTTCTTTTGGAACAACAATTTTGTTTTGTTCAAGAATCTTGGTTAGAAGATCAATTTTCTTGTGCATGCAAGCTTTCTCAGGATGGTTTCCTCTCTTGCAGTAGGAACAATTTGGTCTCTTTTGTTTTTCATTCTTGGATTTTGATGGCTTCTTGTCTTTGTATTTTTGCCTCTCTTTTTCATTTGCTCCACTTGCTTCACCGGCTAGAAGAACTATATCTTTGGAGGTGTTTATGGCACCCATTTGAAACAATTTGTCCTCTTTTTGAATGAGGGCTTGAATGAAGACTTCTAAGGTAGGAAAATTCCATCCAGGGATTGACATTTGCCCAGAATGGAAAGTAGATACAAAGACAGAAAATTGAGATCCAAGTTTGCTCAAAATGGAGAGCACCAATTGCTCATCACTTTTAGTGATGCCACAATGCTTGCATTGTAAAACCAAATTCTTAAATTTTGAGAAGAATGCTTGAATGCTCTCGAAATTGCTAGGTTGTAGGGAAACCAATTGATTTTCAAGAATATGGCCTCTTAGCCCATCTTGTTTGCCAAAAAGACTCTCCAATTTAGTCCATAACTCACTTGGAGACTTCAATCCTTCAATATGAAACAAAAGATCTTTAGACATGTGAAGACATATGAAACCAAAAGCTTCATCCATTTTATTTAGATGCTTGATTCTTTCTACAGCAGTATGTGGTATGGCATCTTTTTCAAATACCATTCTATTTAGCTATCTATTCCACAAGTGTAATCTCATATCACTCTTCCATTCGAAGTAATTGAAGGGAGTGAGGATCATAGGAGAAAGAGAAGAAGAAGCATTCGAATTGCTCATCTTTGACTGCTGGAACAACGAAATACCTGCAAAAAACTCCCAAGAATGGAGGTAGAATATACTCTCAAATGGATCTGATACCATGTGAAAATGCCCACATAAGATCCAAAGAGATGATGTAAACCTCACAATGAAAGAATTTAGGAATAATAGAAGAAGAGAGAAGCAATAGAACATAGATCCAAAGGAGCTTTGATAGAGGCAAAATAATTAGACATGTTACATTAATCTGAATAGTAAACTGGTAAATATACAATGCTGAGGATGAGGATTCGAATTCACCAGGTGTAATTCGAATTAGCCTTCATGCACAGATCCATAATTAGTGGAGAGTCATCAAAACATAACTAGGAGTCCACATTCTCATCAGTGAAGTCATCAATGCACAAGTAATGGTCAATCGTGAGTCAAACTGAGTCTAACTGAGTGTGGTTGGTGTAACTGGCACATGGAAGCACTAATGTAGTGAAGGAGGCTCAGTGGACGATGCAGATGGAGCTAACTTGAGTCAGAATAGGCTATCTAGTCACACTAAAGGTCCATCGGAGTGATAAGGTCAGTTAGGAGTTAGTTAATCCTTAAATCAAGGAAAGAACTGAAGATAACTGAAATAAACTGGATTGGTAGGTGAAGAAAGGTGCCCTTCTCATGCAATAGGTGAAAGGGGGGCGCACTAAGCTCTAGGAGAGCTAAAACTGATCTAAAGGAATCTCCAGGGGCTAGTTTGCTGAGGACTAGGTGCTGGTACTGATGACTAGGATGCATGCAAACCCTAATTTTGCATGCATGACTAAAATGAAAATGACAGAAATGCTAGAAGGACTAGGATGGAGTATAGGAATATCCTAACAAAGTCTAGAGAAGACATTGGATGAAGTTAGAAAAGGATTAATTGAAGAGTTCAAAAAACCGAATTCTAAAGTGCAATACATTACGGAACTGAAGGAGATCAAACAATATCCAAACGAAACTATTTGGTATTTTGACCAGAGGTTTAAAACACTAATGGAAATGGTCAGTTTTGATATGAGTGATGTTCATCATAAGGAATGGTTCATCGCGGCGTTACTACCTCAAATTAGACTCCCATTGATGCAGCAAAAAATTGCGACACAAAGCGAGGCTTTGGAGATTGCAATGAAGTTAGAAGCTTCACCTGTTGGTGAGAATGCAGCCAACATGTCTCAGATTCAGAAGCAGCTGGTGAATCTAACCATTCAGTTGCAAGATCTCAAGAAGGGAAAAGAGCACCGCGAGGATTTTTGGTGTACTCAATGTCATGCAGAGGGACATACCAAGGATAACTGCCCAGATTACTGAAACTACCTATTATCAAGAGCACCAACCCACTGAGTGGCGGAGGTATGCCATGGTGCCGCATTTTCCAAGTTTATGGGAATCGACATGAGGAGTGTCAATACATGCAGAAGATGGTCACGAAGTTGATGAATTTGTACTGTACATTCTGCAAGTTTGTTGGGAATGAAGATAAGGATTGTTGTGCATATGGCCTACTCCAGGAAAGAATGTATGACTCATAATACGTGAAGGGAGACGACCATCGTGTAGTACAACAATCACAGCCACAACCACAGGTGTCCCACCCGCCACCTCAACCACAGATGTAATTTGTACTGCATCCGCAACCGCAACAACAGTTTGTGCCACAACCGCAGTATAATCAGATGCAGATGGCTCCGCAACAGCCATAGTATGTTCAGCTAGGGAAGTGTGTTCAACCGAAACTGAATCCCCCGTAGCAACAATTTAATCAACCGCAATATCAGCAACAATGAGGATTCCATGGAGGATTCCAAGGAGGACGAGGTGGAGGATTTGGTCGAGGAGGAGGATGGGGTCGCGGACCTGTGCAATGTTATAATTGTGGAGTATTGGGACACTACCAGAGAGATTGCTCGTAGTTGCAAACACAATGTAGATATTGTTTTGGTATTGATCACACTGTTGAGAACTGTCCATAGCTAATCGTGAGATGGCAGGAAGGAAATGTTCTGTAGTCGTGGAACCAGAACCAGAACCAGTTTAGGAATCCAAATCAGTTTCAGAATCAGTATCAGATGCATAACCAGCATCAAGAACAAAATTATAATGCAAATCAGAATGTGAATCAACCTGCAAACCCACCACCGAACCAGAATCAGGGACCAACTGTCGCAACGATTTCAGCAGAACCCAAAACGCAAGATATCAATGTTGCTATTATCACTCGCGGAGGTGTGACAATAGGAGAATATGGTTCACATCCACTAATCCGGCTGGCTGGGAAGAAGAAGGTGCATTTTGATATTGATGCTAAGCGAGACACATTATTTGAAGCACGTAATGCGATGGGAAGAAATCTTGGTAAGACAATTATTTATGACATGCCCACTACTTTTGACTCGACTTCGGAAGCAGGACCATCACGACAGTATGATACTTTGCAGAACTTCTTTGAAAGTTGTCTATCGCTGGGAAGAGACCCTGATGCTCTTGTCAAGATCGAGAGTCTGTTGCATCGACCGACTAAGGGACAGAAAGAGTCCGCAGTGAACTCTTTACAAAGGAAGAAGACAAGAAAATAGATGTGCATGAATATCCAGATTGGGGACTATGCTGAGTTGGTCTCCCGTATAGCTGCGACAAGCTAATTAGCACAAGGTAACACCAATTGGGAGAGTTCTGTGCCTTATTATGGACATTGAAGGGATGAAAACCTATGCTGATTTTGATGTTATTGAAGTTTTTGATGGTGGGAGCTCCTATCCCGTGTTGCTGGGGATTGGATGGGCCAATGACATTATGGTAGTAATTAATTTCAAGAAGCAGGTGATGAATTTTGAAAACCAAGACCTCAGAGTCATAGTTCCATTGGATCTGACTGAAGGGAGCAGGTATGTTGAAATAGTAAAGGATAAAATTGTAAGAGGATGGGATCATACATATAACATTTTTGAAGACTACATCCATCCGATTGCTGACAACGAACTAGGTTGGCGTAGCTCTAGCTCTGCGTCTTCCGACTCTGATGATGCTTTAGAGAAATGGCAGAATCACATGCATGAGGTGTCATTCCAAAAGTGTGGTTTGATCACACAGTCGTTGTTCCATGTCACAACTGAGACTGTTGAATTACTAGTATATGAAGGACTTCCCAAGCTGTATGAATTTCTAGTGGCATTTGAAGCTAAGGTGTCAGAACCACAACGGTTGCTGGCATTGGAGAAGGCGCTGAAGGCTGCTCCAGCATGTTGGTGGGCGACCCATAAGAAGTTGATTATTGGATGGTCGCAGTGTCGAAGATTGATGAGGGTTCGCTTTGGCAATGCAGAAGTCTACCACACTGGAAAATATGATGGGCTGAATGACCCTGGCGGTCATCTGATTGAATGTCAGACTTTGTGGGCCTCACGACCAAAGGATGAATGGGTCCATGCCTTTTTCCACACTTTGGATGAAACTTCACGATCTTGGTATGCCTCAGCTGAGTTGCACCAAGAGATTACCACTTGGTTAGAGTTGATGGTTTGCTTCACTAATACCTTCAGTTTTGCGGATGCCAATCCAGATGTTCATAATGCCCTGCATCTCATCCGCGATGTTGTTCTGAAGGTGGTTCCAGTTGCATACCTTATAGATCCACATATGCATTGTCAGATATAGTCAATGATGGAATGCTATACTATTACTGGAGGGCCAGAGGATGGTGATGGCCCGTGGAATATCAATATTCCAAAAACAAAAGGGATTTGGGATGTTGCATCCCCTGATGTACTGACAAATCCAATAAATCACCCATTGAAGCTTAGAAAGGTCAAAATTGGGTCGTAGGAGAACCCAAAGTTTGTGAATGTTGGGGACTACTGGGATGAAGAAATGATGGCAAAAGTCACAGACTTGTTGCATGAGTTCCGAGATTTGTTCCCTACAAATTTTTTCGAGATGAAGGGAATCTTGGGAGATTTAGGAGAGATGAAGTTTCCATTGAAGCCAAATGCGAAACCGGTAAGACAACGACCGTATCGACTAAATCCACAGCACAAGGAACAGGTCAAGGATGAACTTGACAGAATGCTAGATGCTAGAATGATTGAGCCGGTCGAAGAATCAGAATGGATTAGTCCCATGGTGGTGTAAGATAAGAAGACAAGTGAGGTTCGGATTTGTGTTGACCTAACGAAGCTGAATGATGCGTGTATGCATGATCCATTTCCGACGCCATTCACTGATGAGGTACTAGAAGGGGTGGGTGGTCAAGAAATGTATTCCTTCATGGATGGCTTTTCAGGTTATCACTAGATCAGGATTGCAAAAGAGGATCGCAAAAGAGAATCGCAAAAGAGGATCGCCACAAGACAACGTTCTTGACTGGACGGGGTTGTTTCCAGTATACTATGATGCCATTTGGGCTAAAGAATGCACCTGCGATATTCTCATGGGTTGTTGTCGCTACATTTAGATATTTTATTTACAAGTTTCTGCAAGTCCATATGGATGACTGGACAATTTATGGATTGATCAATGAACATCTGGAAAACCTACGACTGATGCTGGAGCAATGTAGACAACATCAGATCATGTTGAACCTGAAGAAGTGTATTTTCTATGCACCATTTGAGATGCTATTGGGTCACATTGTTTGCAAGCAGGGATTGTTGGTTGACCCAACCAAGATTGCATTGATTTTGAGCTTTCCACCACCTACAACTGTGAAACAGTTTAGAGCAATGCTGGGGCACACAGGGTACTACCACAAGTTTATCCATGGTTATGTTGCGATCACGACTGCTATGGAGAGGTTGCTAAAGAAGGATGCAATATTCTTATGGAATCCAGAATGTCAAGTAAGCTTTGAGATGATGAAGGCTAAGATGGCTTCTGGGTCGATACTGGTATTTCCTGAAGAAGGGTAGATATTGGCAGAGGCACATGTGGGAGTGGCTGGTGGACACTATGGCGGTCGTGCTACTGCCGAGAAGGTGCTTCGCGTTGGGCTTTGGTGGCTCACTCTTCACAATGATGTGACGGGTTATGCACAAACTTGCGATGTTTATCAAAGAACTAGGAAACTGTTAAGAAGGGATGAGATGCCACTGGTACCTCAAGTGACATTGCAGCCATTTGATAAATGGGCTATGGATTTCATGGGACCAATCAACCCACTTGGAAAGAGAACTAGTGCATGATACATCATTACAGTGACAAATTATCTAACGAGGTGGGCGGAGGCTTCCCCTATTGTAGATTGCACCGCTGCGATAGCAACACGCTTATTTTTCAACATCATTGTTACTCGGTTTGGATGCCGAAAGGTATTGATGAGCGACTAGGGGAGTCACTTCATCAATCGTACAGTTCAAGCATTGACAGAATATCTCTGGATATAGCATAAGAAGAGCACCCCGTACCATCCGCAAGAAAATGGAACAATGGATATCTTCAACAAAGTGTTGGAGCATGTGCTTACTAAGGTGTGTAACGCAAGCCGCGATGACTAGGATTTGAAGATTCCAATATTATTGTGGGCATATCGCATCACCTGTAAAAAATTGTCAGGGAAAACACCATTCAACTAGTGTATGGGCAAGAGGCAGTTATGCCTATGGAGTACATTGTTCCGATTCTGCGCATAGCAGAAACGACAGGCATGAATGATGAAGTTGTATTAGCAGAACGCTTGGAGCAGCTGGTATAGATTGAGGAAGATCGTTTTATCGTAGGTTTTCACTAGTGCGTGGAGAAGGATCGACAAAAAGCTTGGCATGATCGCCATATAAAAAACAAACTGTTTCAGCAAGGATATTTGGTGCTATTGTATGACAACAAGTTCATGAAGCATCCAGGTAAACTATAGATGCATTGGCTAGGTCCATATTGTAATACTTTCATTACTTTAGGAGGCACAGTACAGCTGTAGCAATTAGATGGAGCGATGCTTCCAAAGATGGTGAATGGTAGCAGGTTGAAGCCCTACAGGATGGGCTCAGTGCTGTGCGATAGGTAAGGCATTGCACAGAGTTCAAAAACAAAAAAAATGGCTAGTTTGTTGGATAGTCGGTTGGTGCACTCAGAGGGAACGAATGCGCAAGTAGGAGAGATGGTATCGCAGTTAGGGAGTCCATGCTGCGACCGCTGCAGGGTCACAACACAGTCAAACTAGCAGTAAGCATAGAGAGTTAAAATCAGTTAACCAATGACACTTGTTGAAGTGATACGTCCTTAGGGCGGATCCGACCGTTAGCTTGACATGATCGATGATGGATTTGGGCACGTTTGGCATGCATTACAAAAGGTGGACACATGATCGATGCTTCTCACGTTTGGAATGCATGACAAAAGGTGGAATAATGGTCAATGCTTTGCACGTGAGAGGTTAAGGCTGATCATGAGTGTCATGGCTCAGCCTCACTGGAAGACGGTGAAACGGTATGATGACCGGATAAAAAAATTACGTGAAAGGATTTGCAAATGATTTTAGCGTCAGGCGTCCAAGACACAACGCACATGCATAAATATAGGCACCGGAGGCTAGCTGAGCAAGGAAGTATCTATCAGTTGAGAGAAACCCATGTTGCGAGTGGGTCAGGAAGCTACTTGATTCAAGAATTTCAAGGAAGCCATGGAAATGATCCATTTCATTTCGTGCGGCAGCACACTATGTGTGCTAAGGGCCAGAACGACGAGTGTGCATGAAAAACAAGAGAAGGAAGTGACACAGACACTCGAGAGAAACAGAAACAAGGTCTCAACCGAGATGTCTAAGAATGTGGTTGTAGTTAGAAGATTCATGGTCCCTGTGACCACTAGAACGCTAGGGGAGGAGCCCCCTTGGCCCCAGTATTAGGTGGTCCCTAGTGCAAAACAGATGTGCTAGAGCAGTTGTCTTGTCTCGTACCTCGGCGCCATTAATGAAATTTTCCTCAGTCTGGAACAAGTGTGTAGTATGGAAACATATGCTAGATAGATAGATGATGAAGGTTTCAGAGACTGGAGGATGAGTTCTAGAAGTACATGACAGCGAGCCCGAGATCGACGTCTAAGTTTGAGAAGTACATAATAGCGAGCTCAAGACAGCAAGAATAGTTTCAGAAGAATAGTACAGCGATAGATGAGTATAGACCAGCCATATCCAGCTGACGTGGTTTGAGGATGAGCCAAAAGATTGTGTTGGGGGCCTGTTTGCACGCGTGTTTGGTTGAGTTAGCTTTGCAGCATCGTAGATGCTGCACAATGTCAAAGATGCCATGCAAGGAGGAAAACCCGCACAAGTAGGAAATAATATTACTTTATGTTAACACCCAAAAGGTGTTCACTACCTCATCTACCACATTATATGGCTCATTTGTCCATTTTCCTACCATATTTCCCTTACAATCCCAAAAAATCCCACTAAAAAGTTTCCAAAAGGCCAAAAATGCCTCCAAAAGGCCACAAAACCATTAAAATAGCCTCAAAAAGGCTAAAAAACCCCCTTTTTCCTCCAAAAATAGCAAGATCCCTCTAAAAAGGGAATAAAAAATATAAAATAATGAGGAAAAGGAGGAAAAAACCCTATACAGCTGCCCTAAACAATGTGGTTCCCAAAACCATGGGTCAGCACTCCACCACCCAAAAACTATAAATAGGTGATGGAGATCCCTTATTTCGTATCCACAATCAAGTATACCCTTACTCTGCCAAAATCTCTCTCGAAACCCTAGTTCACCATTGAACTACTTTCACCTTGAGAGCCTCTTTTGGCCCATCCCCACCATTGGAGAAAGAGAAGGAGCACATTGGAGCGTGGAGCAACCCTCTTGGACATTGCAAGGAGCTTCATCAACCTTCACATTGAAGGTAATATTAATACAAAACCCTTGTTTACAAATTGTTGTTTATTTTTCATGCACATGTTTTAGAGTAGTTTTTATTTCTGTTTTAGCTTAATAATTTACATTTACTGAACTGTTACTAAGGAGTCCCTTCTCCTTAGTAGGTGCTCATTTGCACAAGCTAGGGGTAAAACCCTAGCTACAGTTTTTGCGACTCCCCTATATTTTGAATTTCTGGTTTCCGTTTAATTTTTTTTTTCCTTTCGGCCGTCCCTTTCGGCCGCCGTACATCACGTCTTTTCCCTCTGCAGTCGCGTCCCGACCGCGTCTTTCAGGCCTTTACCTGCGACCCGACCGCGGCTCTCAGATTGTTTCCGACGCCCTGTCGGCGGATTCAAGTCTGTTACCTGCGATCCGACCGCGGCTAATCAGCCTGTTTGCTGCACTCTGACTGCGCCTGTTGGCCATTTTCCCGCATCCCGACTGTGACTTTCAGCCCCTTTTCGGCGTCCCGACTACGTCTGTTAGCCTTTTTGCCACGACCTGACTACGTCTTTTTCCCTGTTTCCTGCGTCTCGACTGCCTCTATTAGCCGAAAAGCCTTGACCTGACCGCATCTGTTTCCCTCAAACCCGCGGTCTGCCTGTTCTGATTCACCACAGACCCGCGGTCTAATTTCTGCATTTTTCCTAATTTGAGCCCAGCCCCTTTTGCTGCAATATTTTCTGCATCTGCACAGCCCTCTGTCCTACCTGCAGCCCCACTTCCTTACAGCCTTTCTGCAACATAATTTCTGTTCCCTTTACAGAATCTTTTTATAATTTCCGTATTTTTAATTCAGAAAATTTTGCAAGTTAAAGTTTCAATTTCAGTATTATTGATAGTTAGAAGTTGCCCCCCTTGTGGCACTTCTATTTTGGATTCATCACCTCACGAGCACATACTCTGTCACATAATTCAAGTGAGCCTTAAAAAGTACCTAACTGAACCAACATTCTAACCCCACTTGGGGAACACAAAAGAATCATTGTAGTTAGGTAGGATCGGGGGGATAGGCTTCCAATAACACCCCTCGGTTACTTTCACTTGAGACATAGTTGTTGTCCAAATAGGGAACCAAAATCCCCTAGTACATTTTGGCACGGTCACGACCATTTTATCAGAGGGCCTCTCCCTTAGGAGGGTTGAAGTCGGGAGACTGGTTCTAGAGGCCTGAGTGGAATACCGCACTCCATTCAGTAACCGAAGGGCTACCTTTCGCGGTTCGTGGTATATCCCTGTATAGGGGTATTGCGGTAAACGGACTAAACGACAGATTCACCTTTCTGGACGTGTCATGAATGGGGTATCTTTGTTGCCATTCTTCTAGGATTGACTAGCCGGTGTCCCTCCCGGTAGGGGGATATCATAGCCACTTGGCTTTCCTACTCATATTGTCTGACTTGGATTTCATCACCTTGCAGAGGATATGTTTAGTTGAGTCAGAATACTTTTAGTTAGGTGTTTGCATGCTCCTTTACCTCCCTTTGGTCTAGTGAGTCCACCATTTTTTCTTTTTAGGAAACCTGCTGCTTGTTGGTATTCTGACCATCTTTGTTGATACTCCACCTATTGTAGCACAGCTGTTGCAGTGGGTGTTTTGAGTTGGTTGTTGGCCTGAGTGCCTTGTTTTTGAGCTCTCCTTCTGCACACTCGGTTGCATTAGGATTTTTTGAGCTGTTTTTATACTCACCTCAACCCACGTAGATTTGACACCATCTGTCACCATTGAGTCCCCGAGACATTCTCGGCGCCTCAGGGGCGAGCCCCCACAGCACGGTTCTCTTGACACCACCCGTCATAGATTCCGATCATCATCCATTGATACCACTCATCACAGATCTAGAGCCTTGTCACTTGACTCCACTCGTCAGTGACATAGGACTCCGTCACCAGATATTGACGCTCCTTAATTTACCTCCGATTCTGACCTAGAGTCTGAGAACCCTATTTACACTGCCCCTACTAGCCCCATGGTTGGCACGACTTCCACTCCGTTTGTCATAGGGACCATTGGTGTCACATCCACCACTACACCAGTTTCTACTCCTGTTTTGGGTATGCCCTCCATGGGGCCCCCATCTACCGTTCCCCTCACGGTACCTATTCCCGCAGTGGGAATTCCTATCCCCACTACATCAGTGGCTCACACTACCCATGGTGGTGCAGGCCCCTCCTATACTACCTCCGTTCCCCCACTGGGGGGCACCATCCCAAATCCTGTCCCCCCACTCGGGGGCATTGGCCCTAACTTGGTCCAACCCACTATTGTGTCACATCCTTCTTCCAGTTTGCCATTCATGGCTAGCATCAATCTACCTGACCTGGCCAGATTGACCAACGATCCTATTCGACACAACCCTACGTGGCCCCATATGCCTACCAAGATCCCCTCTGACATCCCTAAGTTCGAGGGCAAGGCCGGTGAGGACCCACAGAACCATATCATGTCTTTCCACCTATGGTGTTCCTCTAACTCCATAGTGGATGACTGTGTTCGCCTCCGTCTCTTACAGCGCACCTTCACTGGCTCTGCAGCCAAGTGGTATATCGAGCAACCCCATGGGATCCATGCCACCTTTGCTTCCCTTGCCTCAACCTTCTTGCGGTTCTTCCAGTTTCCTGTCCGCTATGACACGGGCGTTGAGATCCTCCTATCTTGTAGACAAAACACGGCTACCCACATCACGGACCACATCCATGAGTGACGTCGACGCCGTAGCTTATCCAAGATCAAACTAGACGACCGTATCTTCCTAGATTGGTTCCTCAAATCCCTTCTCCCTGTCATTGCTAAGGATGTGGCTTCAAAAAGACCCCAGTCTGAAGAAGAGGCCATCCTTAAGGCCCAACAGTTCGACCTCATTTACGCCCAGTCGGGTTACCTTTATACCATTATACCTGACGCCCCTCGCGGCGAGTCCTCCCAGCACGATGCGCCGGGGGCATCCCACACTGCAGACAGTATCATTGGCCGTGTTTCTTCGCATCCCCAACCATTTTCCATTACACGTCCTACCCCTGGCCCCGACCTTTCACGGGCTACCTCATAGTCTGGAGCAACCAACTCGTATGCTCCCATGACACATCACCATCACCATGGACCCTCATGTCCTCCTCAGTGCTTCGGTCATGCGAATCCCGCTTATGCCCCCCCGGTCGCACCTCATCCCTACTACCATCAGCAGGATGCCCCAGCTCCGGCGCCTTCACAAGCCCAACCCGCTTATTATCCGCCACAGGCAGCCCCTGCGGCAAACCCACAACCTGCTCCGCAGCCATATCAGCAACCCACTCAAGTTGCTGCACCTGCTCAGCCTCAACCTGCATATCATCCCCCGCAGCCTGCTCCCGCACCTGTGCAACCTCAGAATACACCTGCTACCCAAGGGCAAGTCTACACCCAACACAATCCACAGCAAAACCAGAACAACCAACGTAACCAGGGCCAACAAAACCGCGGCAAGGGCCGTAATTGTGGGAACAACCAACCTGCAGACCAAGCTGGTCAACCGGCTAATCCCCCAGACAACAATAATGCGGCCCCCGCTAATCAAAACCCTGATCGCCCACCCAAGCAGGCTAAAAACCCCAATTTGCGAACGAACCACCCTTGTTCTATTTGTGGGGTCCATGGACACTACACGCATGCTTGCTCACACTTAGAGCGAGCTCGGCAGCTCTGGGTTGACGATGCCCACCGCCAAGGGCATGCAGCTCCTCAGGCGCCACCTAACCCCCCTCAGCCTCAGTAGCCACCTTTGGTTCTGCAAAACCCCTTACCAACCCAAGGCGTCGTGAACACTCAGCCGTTGGCTCCCCCTCAAGCCAATGCACAACCCCAACAACAGATCACGTACGCTGCTCCTGATCAACCCATGTTTGACTCACGAACCCACCACTTGTTGATGATGTCATCACTGACGTCAACCTTCAGACCCATCGGAACCAATATGGATCCACCACTGAAACACCTCCCACTGATAAACCCACTAACTCCCATCCCACCGATCAGGCGTTACGTATACCTCCACCTCCACTAGATGGTACTCCCAAATCCCCTCGTTTCCCACTTCCCCGTATCAACAATAACCCCAATGCGTGCGCTGCGTCAAACTACAACATCGTAGATGAGTTAGCCCAGTCTCCCGCAGCCATGTCTGCATTAGAAGTCTTGAAAAACTGCCCTTCCCAGCGTAATACTCTACTCTCCGCCATTGGGGCGATTGACCCACATGTTTCTAATTTAATGGCATTTGATTTGGACCAATCGGAACCACGCCTGCCTTCCTCCTTAGCATTCCAAGTTTCTGTTTCCATTCAGAATCTTGTCATCCATCGATGCATCATCGATGAAGGTGCCTCCACATGCGTTATTTCTACATTCGTATGGCAGAAGTTGGGATCCCCTACTCTCCAGCAGTCCACCACTGCATTACGCGCCTACGACGGCCAGTCGGCCCAGCCCCAAGGCCTCCTACCCAATGTCCCCGTCCAGTTAGGTGGTAAAACCATCCTTATCGACATCGAGGTAATCAATGCCCAATTGGATTATAACCTTTTACTTGGCTGCAGCTACATGTACGCCATGCGGGCAGTTGCCTCTTCCATTTTTCGCACCATGATGTTCCCCCATGAGGGACGCGTGGTTAAGGTTGACCAGCTCACCTACTATGATCCCAGTGCTCCCGCGGCACCCGAAAATGTTCTCCCCATGGTTTAACAACCCGTTTCTCGTGCCTCCACCTCATTTGTTTCCTCTATGGGACCTGGAGTTTACTCAGACGCGTCGATGACCTCCACCTTCCAATCTATTCCGCCTCCATCAGCCCCCACGGACGTGTCTGACTTATGTACCTTGTCCCACGATAACCAACCACCTAATAATCAGCCACCCTTGTTTCCTAAACCACCACTGGTACCTAGCCACATTGGTGTTACACCTATCCACACAATCCCCTTCCTAGTCCCTCCTTCGGGAGTAGTAAGCGCCCCGGTCATGGCTACCCTTAGCCTCCCTGGGTTAACCTTGGGATTACCTGTATGGTATCTTTCACCTCCTGTTCGCCTGCCGACACCAGATGTCGTCCTCCAACCGGTGCAACCCATGGCTACTACCACCCAGCCACCCCCTGGTGTTTCTACCCCTTCATCCTCCACGACTCCTCCCCCTACTCTTAAACCCACTGGGGGCAGAGGTCCCCAGCCTTACACTACTGTACCACCTCCCAAGACAGTGAAAAACCCCCCAGTATTTCGTGCTCCTCCCAAATGCTCATTGTGCGACGAGTTAGGCCATGCGACTCATCAGTGTCCATAGTTACCAGCATTATAGAAGCACATGCAGATGCTCGACGACGACCCCAACATCCCGATTGTCGAACTAAACCCCACCCCCAAGCCCAAAGATAAATCCCTGCGTACCAACCATCCCTGTGCCATATGCGGTGTTTACGGGCATTATTCCCATCATTGTCCCGATCTCCCGGATTACAGAGCGGCTCTCTATGAGATGAACAATCTGGATCTTGAGACGGCACCACCCACCATTGAGGAGATCTATCCTCCGTTCTCTTCCCCTTCAGGAGAGGTTAATACCATTTACATGATCTCTTCAACCACTACCCCCTCTTCAACCGATTTGACGACGCAAACGTTTCGTACTGATGAGGAGATTCTTGAGGCCCTTACCGCCCCGGATTATCCCTGGGATGATATGCATCATCGTTCCTTTTTCATTCCAGAAGCGTCTTCCTCTAGCACCGCTACCCAATTCACAGTTGAGTCCAAAGATTTCATTCCCACCAAGGTCGACTGGTTCAAGGACCCTATTCCTGCTCCTGAAGCCTTCGAGGAAGGTAACATGGACAACATCTCACCCGTCATCTACATCGATATCTCTGACCCACCTGGCGTCAATGAACTCATCACTTTAGGAGCCTTCTGTAGTAAGCAAGAGATTGAGGAATACACTAACCTCTTCAGAGAGTTCCATGATGTCCTTTCCTGGTCCTATACCGAAGTGCCCAGTCTTGACCCCGCCCTCATAGAGCACCACCTTGACACCTCTGAGTCAAGGGGCATAATAGATTCCCTCGACCCTGGGATAGGGGGCATGATCAATCATTTTGAACCTTCCCCATCACATCTATCTCAGCACGTCAATGAACCCATTGTTCAAACCCCCACATATGTGATCCATAATCACAAACCCCATGCACATAGCATGGGGGCAGGTCATTAAACCTGCTCACCTTTTCACATGTGTGATCTCAACCATTTTTGAGGTCACATGTCACTTGTATATCTGATTTGATTTGATACACCTAGTATTCTTCCCCCACGGGTCATCATTTCTCCCCACCACTGCATCCTTGCCTTGGTGGGCTCACCTTTGACTATTCTGGAGTCCTTATAACCTCCATTTTTTGCACCATTTGCACTGCCGGATTCATATTTCTGTGCCCGTGATGATGCTTGAGATCATTTCTCGCTCTCACCAGAACCTTTATTGACATCGTGACATGACACCTTGTCCCCTCGGTTTGCGTGCCACATCGGCCGTTCTCCGTTTTTCACATATTTTATATCATCGGATTCATTTTTCCGAGCCGGTGATGATGCTTGAGATCATTTCTCGCTCTCACCCCTAGATTTTTTGGGTCTTTTTCCAAAACACCCCAGTCACCTCGGTTTGCGTGCCACATCGGCCGTTATCCATTTTCGACACTCTTTATATCACCGGATTCATTTTTTTGAGCTCGTGATGATGCTTGAGATCATTTCTCGCTCTCACCTGGTAAAGTTTCAACATTGTGTCCCAACACCTTGCTGCCTCGGTTTGCATGCCACATCGGCCTCCATCGGATTGTTCCACACTTTTACATGAGCCATCCACTCCTGTCATACTGCAAATGTTTCGTTATTTTTCCACCATTTCATTCACCCCGCAAGGAGGCCCACCAGTGTTGCCCCCCACCCTTGTTCTTGGTCATCATACATGTTCCTTGATTGAACACTTCCTCCTTGCCTGGCCATTCCTTTTGTTTGGTATAATTTTATCCCTTTTTTGGGCCGGACAAGTCCTTTACGAAAAAGGCACTTAGGGAGTTTCCGTTAAGCTCTTTTTTGACTCCTAAAAGAATGAAAAGATCACCGAGCAATATTGCTTCCTTTCATGCTCGTTAAAGTACCTGAAAGGGCGTCTATCTGGTATAAGTTTAACCCTTTTCCGGACCTGGTAGACTAATTACGAAAAAGGAATACTCTAGTCTGGGCCGGTGCTCGGGGAGATTGCGGTGGTTTGGATGTCGAATGAGTGAGGAAACCCTGTCGACTAGGTTTGTGTCAACAAATTGTTCTGTTTCCGGGGCTCTAGCGCAAAGTGGAGGAAGGACATGTTGTGGCATCCGACGAAACTGGAAATTCAAGATTGGTTCGACCAAAAGTTGCGAGAGTTTGCTGAGAAAGAGAATCAGAACCCTGGACTGAAAACAGATTGGTGGCTGGAAAGGTACATACAAGACGGTCCACACGAATATTTTTTTGCGAATTCCCAATCATCTTGTATCAATGGTTGGTGCAATTGACCTTTCGCAAGGTAAATTTCCAAGGCGGTGAGCCAATGTCTTGGACCCCATAATTGATCCAATAGTTGCATGAGGTAGACAATAGAGCATCGCGGGCTATTGAAGTTTGGCTTGACAGTATATTGGATGGATATATCACCGATTTTGTGGTTGATACGACAAAATCTTATAGCGATGTTGAAATGGAATTTTTCAACGAACCGAGAGGCAGGTTCCTGTTGTCATTGCAATTGTCCATTAAGATGCTCATCTGTGAAAAAGGCATACTGAAGATGAACCTTGTGTAAAATAACCCTAGTGGGCGGAGGCTGTGGATATGGTAAAGGAAGGGGCGAGGTGAATGGAATGATACGGGGTAGATGGGTGTTACGATGAGACTATGAAGGAAGCCGAGGAAGAGAGTGGTCTTACGAGGGGAGGAGCAAAGTTTCGACAAGAGAAAAGGAAGAGGACAGGGGAAGGTCCTGCTGCAATCAAAACGCAAAACTGCGAAGGAAGACCACACGGGACGAAGTGACCCCATAGTGCCGACAAGAACAACCAGGCTACGCCCCAAATAGAGGCAATACCAACCCCCAGCAGTAACATACCCACACCTCCTCTCACTATATCACAACTAGGAAGAAACACGAATTTGACACCGTCGTGTTTGACGTGTCAACAACACTCAAATAGTAGGAGATTAGCGATTGCAGGAAGAAGGCCCAAGATGGAGGGTGACGATGCAAAGTTACCTATGTTCTATGGAAATGGAACTGAGAACCTAGAGAAATACTAGTTCTTATGTGAAGCTGTGTGGACTGTTAAACAAATTACGGATGATGAGGCCAAGAAAGGTTAATTGGCGATGACTCTCCGGGGTCGCGCACTGGATTGGTTCATGAAATTTGTACAAGTTCCCGCAGGAAGTCTGTGAAAATGCCCACATAAGATCCAAAGAGATGATGTAGACCTCACAATGAAATAATTTAGGAATAATAGAAGAAGAGAGAAGCAATAGAACATAGATCCAAAGGAGCTCTAATACAGGTAGAATAATTACACATGTTACATTGATCTGAATAGTAAACTGGTAAATATACAATGCTAAGGATGAGGATTCGAATTCACTAGGTGTAATTCGAATTAGCCTTCATGCACAGATCCATAATCAGTGGAGAGTCATCAAAACATAACTAAGATTCCACCTTCTCATCAGTGAAGTCATCAATGCACAAGTAATGGTCAACCGGGAGTCAAACTGAGTCTAACTGAGTGTGGTTGGTGTAAATGGCATATGGAAGCACTAATGTGGTGAAGGAGGCTCATTGGAGGGCACAGATGGAGCTAAATGGAGTCAGAATAGGCTATCTAGTCACACTGGAGGTCCATTGGAGTGATAAGGTCAGTTAGGAGTCAGTTAATCCTTAAGTCAAGGAAAGAACTGAAGATAAATGAACTAAACTAGACTGGTAGGTGAAGAAAGGTGCCCTTCTCATGTAGTAGGTAAAAGGAGGGCACACTAATCTCTAGGAGAGCTAAAACTGATCTGAAGGAAGCTTTGGGGGCTAGTTTGATTAGGACTAGGTGCTGGTATTGATGACTAGGATGCATGGAAAATACATGCAAACCCTAATTTTGCATGCATGACTGAAAATAAAAATGACAGAAATGCTAGAAGGACTAGGATGGAGTATAGGAATATCCTAACACCCCCCCTTAATCCATCCCGGGCCCTAGTAACTAGGATCAAAGGTCACCCATACAATCAAAGAAATGATAGAAAAATAAAGAACTGTCCATAAACCGAAAAAATGGGGAAAACCTCATGGGAAAAATAACCCCCCTCAAAAGAACAGTAAATAACTCAAAGAACCATCACACTATGCAGAAAATAAAGAAGATTTCATCAGTGAAAACGTTTGCAAAAGACTTAGCAAGCTGATCCCCTATAGGAAGTCAAAGTAGAAGCTAGATCTGGATCTAGTCTCTTGATATGCCTCCCATTGTGTGGAGAATGTGTTGGACAAAGCAAGTCTTTCAGGAACTCTTTCTGTAACTAGAGCGAATGGAACATGAGGAGTCTTTCCAAGAGATGGAAGAGAGAAACCCATCATCATGCTGCATCTCTCATGGAGAGGTGGATGGCATAATGCAAGGTTGGCATGATGCTGAAGTCTAGTAGTTTTGTGAACAGATAGGTCATCAACTATGTTCTCAGTAGTAGCAAGGGTTGTGTGAGCTCATATTGACCTCGAATATGGACTGAGATTAGGTGTTGGTTCTAGATATGAATCTTCTTGAACCATGATCTCAACATCAAAATCTTGATCTTCTTCTTCATTGGAAGAGGAGTCACTGTGATCTTCATCAGAATCTAAAGGAATAGTCGGAGAGAAAGGCATGAAGTGTGAGAACTCATATTCCTTTGAGGCATGATTAGCAATCCCATTCGCTATAACCTTTCCGGTGGAGATTTCTGTAATATCTACTGTGTTTGGAAGAAAAATTACTTGCTTTGGTGATCCTGTATGAGTCATTTGATATACTGACAACAAATTAGCTATTAGAGAAGGAACAAATAAAACACTTTTGAACTTACCATGCTCCAAATGAATTGTACCCAATCCTTTGGCAGAAATCTGAGAGTTGTCTCCCATGTGAATGGTAGGCCCATCTTGGAGATCCAAAGAGGAAAAGGATTCTTCAGAGGCAACCATGTGGTTGGAGGCTCCAGAATCTATGAGGAGGGATTTTGACTTTGAAAAACCAACCATCAATGCATTGCAATCATCAAATCCACTTCCAGAATTAGACATCTTTGCTTCTTTTGGAACAACAATTTTGTTTTGTTCAAGAATCTTGGTTAGAAGATCAATTTTCTTGTGCATGCAAGCTTTCTCAGGATGGTTTCCTCTCTTGCAGTAGGAACAATTTGGTCTCTTTTGTTTTTCATTCTTGGATTTTGATGGCTTCTTGTCTTTGTATTTTTGCCTCTCTTTTTCATTTGCTCCACTTGCTTCACCGGCTAGAAGAACTATATCTTTGGAGGTGTTTATGGCACCCATTTGAAACAATTTGTCCTCTTTTTGAATGAGGGCTTGAATGAAGACTTCTAAGGTAGGAAAATTCCATCCAAGGATTGACATTCGCCCAGAATGGAAAGTAGATACAAAGACAGAAAATTGAGATCCAAGTTTGCTCAAAATGGAGAGCACCAATTGCTCATCACTTTTAGTGATGCCACAATGCTTGCATTGTAAAACCAAATTCTTAAATTTTGAGAAGAATGCTTGAATGCTCTCGAAATTGCTAGGTTGTAGGGAAACCAATTTATTTTCAAGAATATGGCCTCTTAGCCCATCTTGTTTGCCAAAAAGACTCTCCAATTTAGTCCATAACTCACTTGGAGACTTCAATCCTTCAATATGAAACAAAAGATCTTTAGACATGTGAAGACATATGAAACCAAAAGCTTCATCCATTTTATTTAGATGCTTGATTCTTTCTACAGCAGTATGTGGTATGGCATCTTTTTCAAATACCATTCTATTTAGCTGTCTATTCCACAAGTGTAATCTCATATCACTCTTCCATTCGAAGTAATTGAAGGGAGTGAGGATCATAGGAGAAAGAGAAGAAGAAGCATTCGAATTGCTCATCTTTGACTGTTGGAACAACGAAATACCTGCAAAAAACTCCCAAGAATGGAGGTAGAATATACTCTCAAATGGATCTGATACCATGTGAAAATGCCCACATAAGATCCAAAGAGATGATGTAAACCTCACAATGAAAGAATTTAGGAATAATATAAGAAGAGAGAAGCAATAGAACATAGATCCAAAGGAGCTTTGATAGAGGCAAAATAATTAGACATGTTACATTAATCTGAATAGTAAACTGGTAAATATACAATGCTGAGGATGAGGATTTGAATTCACCAGGTGTAATTCAAATTAGCCTTCATGCACAGATCCATAATTAGTGGAGAGTCATCAAAACATAACTAGGAGTCCACATTCTCATCACTGAAGTCATCAATGCACAAGTAATGGTCAACCGTGAGTCAAACTGAGTCTAACTGAGTGTGGTTGGTGTAACTGGCACATGGAAGCACTAATGTAGTGAAGGAGGCTCAGTGGACGATGCATATGGAGCTAACTGGAGTCAGAATAGGCTATCTAGTCACACTAAAGGTCCATCGGAGTGATAAGGTCAGTTAGGAGTTAGTTAATCCTTAAATCAAGGAAAGAACTGAAGATAACTGAAATAAACTGGATTGGTAGGTGAAGAAAGGTGCCCTTCTCATGCAATAGTTGAAAGGGGGGCGCACTAAGCTCTAGGAGAGCTAAAACTTATCTAAAGGAATCTCCAGGGGCTAGTTTGCTGAGGACTAGGTGCTGGTACTGATGACTAGGATGCATGCAAATTCTAATTTTGCATGCATGACTAAAATGAAAATGACAGAAATGCTAGAAGGACTAGGATGGAGTATAGGAATATCCTAACAAAGTCTAGAGAAGACATTGGATGAAGTTAGGAAAGGATTAATTGAAGAGTTCAAAAAACCGAAGTCTAAAGTGCAATACATTACGGAACTGAAGGAGATCAAACAATATCCAAACGAAACTATTTGGTATTTTGACCAGAGGTTTAAAACACTAATGGAAATGGTCAGTTTTGATATGAGTGATGTTCATCATAAGGAATGGTTCATCGCGGCGTTACTACCTCAAATTAGACTCCCATTGATGCAGCAAAAAATTGCGACACAAAGCGAGGCTTTGGAGATTGCAATGAAGTTAGAAGCTTCACCTGTTGGTGAGAATGCAGCCAACATGTCTCAGATTCAGAAGCAGCTGGCGAATCTAACCATTCAGTTGCAAGATCTCAAGAAGGGAAAAGAGCACCGTGAGGACTTTTGGTGTACTCAATGTCATGCAGAGGGACATACCAAGGATAACTGCCCAGATTACTGAAACTACCTATTATCAAGAGCACCAACCCACTGAGTGGCGGAGGTATGCCATGGTGCCGCATTTTCCAAGTTTATGGGAATCGACATGAGGAGTGTTAATACATGCAGAATATGGTCACGAAGTTGATGAATTTGTACTGTACATTCTGCAAGTTTGTTGGGAATGAAGATAAGGATTGTTGTGCATATGGCCTACTCCAGGAAAGAACGTATGACTCATAATACGTGAAGGGAGACGACCATCGTGTAGTACAACAATCAAAGCCGCAACCACAGGTGTCCCACCCGCCACCTCAACCACAGATGTAATTTGTACTGCATCCGCAACTGCAACAACAGTTTGTGCCACAACCGCAGTATAATCAGATGCAGATGGCTCCGCAACAGCCATAGTATGTTCAGCTAGGGAAGTGTGTTCAACCGAAACTGAATCCCCCGTAGCAACAATTTAATCAACCGCAATATCAGCAACAATGAGGATTCCGTGGAGGATTCCAAGGAGGACGAGGTGGAGGATTTGGTCGAGGAGGAGGATGGGGTCGCGGACCTGTGCAATGTTATAATTGTGGAGTATTGGGACACTACCAGAGAGATTGCTCGTAGTTGCAAACACAATGTAGATATTGTTTTGGTATTGATCACACTGTTGAGAACTGTCCATAGCTAATCGTGAGATGGCAGGAAGGAAATGTTCTGTAGTCGTGGAACCAAAACCAGAACCAGTTTCAGAATCCAAATCAGTTGTAGAATCAGTATCAGATGCATAACCAGCATCAAGAACAAAATTATAATGCAAATCAGAATGTGAATCAACCTGCAAACCCACCACCGAACCAGAATCAGGGACCAACTGTCGCAACGATTTCAGCAGAACCCAAAACGCAAGATATCAATGTTGCTATTATCACTCGCGGAGGTGTGACAATAGGAGAATATGGTTCACATCCACTAATCCGGCTGGCTGGGAAGAAGAAGGTGCATTTTGATATTGACGCTAAGCGAGACACATTATTTGAAGCACGTAATGCGATGGGAAGAAATCTTGGGAAGACAATTATTTATGACATGCCCACTACTTTTGACTCGACTTCGGAAGCAGGACCATCACGACAGTATGATACTTTGCAGAACTTCTTTGAAAGTTGTCTATCGCTAGGAAGAGACCCTGATGCTCTTGTCAAGATCGAGAGTCTGTTGCATCGACCGACTAAGGGACAGAAAGAGTCCGCAGTGAACTCTTTACAAAGGAAGAAGACAAGAAAATAGATGTGCATGAATATCCAGATTGGGGACTATGCTGAGTTGGTCTCCCGTATAGCTGCGACAAGCTAATTAGCACAAGGTAACACCAATTGGGAGAGGTCTGTGCCTTATTATGGACATTGAAGGGATGAAAACCTATGCTGATTTTGATGTTATTGAAGTTTTTGATGGTGGGAGATCCTATCCCGTGTTGCTGGGGATTGGATGGGCCAATGACATTATGGTAGTAATTAATTTCAAGAAGCAGGTGATGAATTTTGAAAACCAAGACCTCAGAGTCATAGCTCCATTGGATCTGACTGAAGGGAGCAGGTATGTTGAAATAGTAAAGGATAAAATTGTAAGAGGATGGGATCATACATATAACATTTTTGAAGACTACATCCATCCGATTGCTGACAACGAACTAGGTTGGCGTAGCTCTAGCTCTGCGTCTTCCGACTCTGATGATGCTTTAGAGAAATGGCAGAATCACATGCTTGAGGTGTCATTCCAAAAGTGTGGTTTGATCACACAGTCGTTGTTCCATGTCACAACTGAGACTGTTGAATTACTAGTATATGAAGGACTTCCCAAGCTGTATGAATTTCTAGTGGCATTTGAAGCTAAGGTGTCAGAACCACAACGGTTGCTGGCATTGGAGAAGGCGCTGAAGGCTGCTCCAGCATGTTGGTGGGCGACCCATAAGAAGTTGATTATTGGATGGTCGCAGTGTCGAAGATTGATGAGGGTTCGCTTTGGCAATGCAGAAGTCTACCACACTGGAAAATATGATGGGCGGAATGACCCTGGCGGTCATCTGATTGAATGTCAGACTTTGTGGGCCTCACGACCAAAGGATGAATGGGTCCATGCCTTTTTCCACACTTTGGATGAAACTTCACGATCTTGGTATGCCTCAGCTGAGTTGCACCAAGAGATTACCACTTGGTTAGAGTTGATGGTTTGCTTCACTAATACCTTCAGTTTTGCGGATGCCAATCCAGATGTTCATAATGCCCTGCATCTCATCCGCGATGTTGTTCTGAAGGTGGTTCCAGTTGCATACCTTATAGATCCACATATGCATTGTCAGATATAGTCAATGATGGAATGCTATACTATTACTGGAGGGCCAGAGGATGGTGATGGCCCGTGGAATATCAATATTCCAAAAACAAAAGGGATTTGGGATGTTGCATCCCCTGATGTACTGACAAATCCAATAAATCACCCATTGAAGCTTAGAAAGGTCAAAATTGGGTCGTAGGAGAACCCAAAGTTTGTGAATGTTGGGGACTACTGGGACGAAGAAATGATGGCAAAAGTCACAGACTTGTTGCATGAGTTCCGAGATTTGTTCCCTACAAATTTTTTCGAGATGAAGGGAATCTTGGGAGATTTAGGAGAGATGAAGTTTCCATTGAAGCCAAATGCGAAACCGGTAAGACAACGACCGTATCGACTAAATCCACAGCACAAGGAACAGGTCAAGGATGAACTTGACAGAATGCTAGATGCTAGAATGATTGAGTCGGTCGAAGAATCAGAATGGATTAGTCCCATGGTGGTGTAAGATAAGAAGACAAGTGAGGTTTGGATTTGTGTTGACCTAACGAAGCTGAATGATGCGTGTATGCATGATCCATTTCCGACGCCATTCACTGATGAGGTACTAGAAGGGGTGGGTGGTCAAGAAATGTATTCCTTCATGGATGGCTTTTCAGGTTATCACTAGATCAGGATTGCAAAAGAGGATCGCAAAAGAGAATCGCAAAAGAGGATCGCCACAAGACAACGTTCTTGACTGGACGGGGTTGTTTCCAGTATACTGTGATGCCATTTGGGCTAAAGAATGCACCTGCGATATTCTCATGGGTTGTTGTCGCTACATTTAGATATTTTATTTACAAGTTTCTGCAAGTCCATATGGATGACCGGACAATTTATGGATTGATCAATGAACATCTGGAAAACCTACGACTGATGCTGGAGCGATGTAGACAACATCAGATCATGCTGAACCTGAAGAAGTGTATTTTCTATGCACCATTTGAGATGCTATTGGGTCACATTGTTTGCAAGAAGGGATTGTTGGTTGACCCAACCAAGATTGCATTGATTTTGAGCTTTCCACTACCTACAACTGTGAAACAGTTGAGAGCAATGCTGGGGCACACAGGGTACTACCACAAGTTTATCCATGGTTATGTTGCGATCACGACTGCTATGGAGAGGTTGCTAAAGAAGGATGCAGTATTCTTATGGAATCCAGAATGTCAAGTAAGCTTTGAGATGATGAAGGCTAAGATGGCTTCTGGGTCGATACTGGTATTTCCTGAAGAAGGGTAGATATTGGCAGAGGCACATGTGGGAGTGGCTGGTGGACACTATGGCGGTCGTGCTACTGCCGAGAAGGTGCTTCGCGTTGGGCTTTGGTGGCTCACTCTTCACAATGATGTGACGGGTTATGCACAAACTTGCGATGTTTATCAAAGAACTAGGAAACTGTTAAGAAGGGATGAGATGCCACTGGTACCTCAAGTGACATTGCAGCCATTTGATAAATGGGATATGGATTTCATGGGACCAATCAACCCACTTGGAAAGAGAACTAGTGCATGATACATCATTACAGTGACAAATTATCTAACGAGGTGGGCGGAGGCTTCCCCTATTGTAGATTGCACCGCTGCGATAGCAACACGCTTCTTTTTCAACATCATTGTTACTCGGTTTGGATGCCGAAAGGTATTGATGAGCGACCAGGGGAGTCACTTCATCAATCGTACAGTTCAAGCATTGACAGAATATCTCTGGATATAGCATAAGAAGAGCACCCCGTACCATCCGCAAGAAAATGGAACAATGGATATCTTCAACAAAGTGTTGGAGCATGTGCTTACTAAGGTGTGTAACGCAAGCCGCGATGACTAGGATTTGAAGATTCCAATATTATTGTGGGCATATCGCATCACCTGTAAAAAATTGTCAGGGAAAACACCATTCAACTAGTGTATGGGCAAGAGGCAGTTATGCCTATGGAGTACATTGTTCCGATTCTGCGCATAGCAGAAACGACAGGCATGAATGATGAAGTTGTATTAGCAGAACGCTTGGAGCAGTTGGTATAGCTTGAGGAAGATCGTTTTATCGTAGGTTTTCACCAGTGCGTGGAGAAGGATCGACAAAAAGCTTGGCATGATCGCCATATAAAAAACAAACTGTTTCAGCAAGGATATTTGGTGCTATTGTATGACAGCAAGTTCATGAAGCATCCAGGTAAACTATAGATGCATTGGCTAGGTCCATATTGTAATACTTTCATTACTTTAGGAGGCACAGTACAGCTGTAGCAATTAGATGGAGCGATGCTTCCAAAGATGGTGAATGGTAGCAGGTTGAAGCCCTACATGATGGGCTCAGTGCTGTGCGATAGGTAAGGCATTGCACAGAGTTCAAAAACAAAAAAAATGGCTAGTTTGTTGGATAGTCGGTTGGTGCACTCAGAGGGAACGAATGCGCAAGTAGGAGAGATGGTATCGTAGTTAGGGAGTCCATGCTGCGACCGCTGCAGGGTCACAACACAGTCAAACTAGCAGTAAGCATAGAGAGTTAAAATCAGTTAACCAATGACACTTGTTGAAGTGATACGTCCTTAGGGCGGATCCGACCATTAGCTTGACATGATCGATGATGGATTTGGGCACGTTTGGCATGCATTACAAAAGGTGGACACATGATCGATGCTTCTCACATTTGGAATGCATGACAAAAGGTGGAATAATGGTCAATGCTTCGCACGTGAGAGGTTAAGGATGATCATGAGTGTCGTGGCTCAGCCTCACTGGAAGACGGCGAAACGGTATGATGACCGGATCAAAAAATTAGGTGAAAGGATTTGCAAATGATTTTAGCGTCAGGCGTCCAAGACACAACGCACATGCATAAATATAGGCACCGGAGGCTAGCTGAGCAAGGAAGTATCTATCAGTTGAGAGAAACCCATGTTGCGAGTGGGTCAGGAAGCTAGTTGAGTCAAGAATTTCAAGGAAGCCATGGAAATGATCCATTTCATTTCGTGTGGCAGCACACTATGTGTGCTAAGGGCCAGAACGACGAGTGTGCATGAGAAACAAGAGAAGGAAGTGACGCAGACACTCGAGAGAAACAGAAACAAGGTATCAACCGAGATGTCTAAGAATGTGGTTGTAGTTAGAAGATTCATGGTCCCTGTGACCACTAGAACGCTAGGGGAGGAGCCCCCTTGGCCCCAGTAGTAGGTGGTCCCTAGTGCAAAACAGATGTGCTAGAGCAGTTGTCCTGTCTCGTACCTCGGCGCCATTAATGAACTTTTCCTCAGTCTGGAACAAGTGTGTAGTATGGAAACAGATGCTAGATAGATAGATGATGAAGGTTTCAGAGACTGGAGGATGAGTTCCAGAAGTACATGACAGCGAGCCCGAGATCGACGTCTAAGTTTGAGAAGTACATAATAGCGAGCTCCAGACAGCAAGAATAGTTTCAGAAGAATAGTACAGCGATAGATGAGTATAGACCAGCCATATCCAGCTGACGTGGTTTGAGGACGAGCCAAAAGATTGTGTTGGGGGCCTGTTTGCACGCGTGTTTGGTTGAGTTAGCTTTGCAGCATCGTAGATGCTGCACAATGTCAAAGATGCCATGCAAGGAGGAAAACCCGCACAAGTAGGAAATAATATTACTTTATGTTAACACCCAAAAGGTGTTCACTACCTCATCTACCACATTATATGGCTCATTTGTCCATTTTCCTACCATATTTCCCTTACAATCCCAAAAAATCCCACTAAAAAGTTTCCAAAAGGCCAAAAATGCCTCCAAAAGGCCACAAAACCATTAAAATAGCCTCAAAAAGGCTAAAAAACCCCCTTTTTCCT
This sequence comes from Larix kaempferi, assembly GCA_027924585.1. Taxonomy (NCBI): domain Eukaryota; kingdom Viridiplantae; phylum Streptophyta; class Pinopsida; order Pinales; family Pinaceae; genus Larix; species Larix kaempferi. Next base: position 3,384,180 of record BSBM01001229.1, read on the forward strand.
CCAAAAATAGCAAGATCCCTCTAAAAAGGGAATAAAAAATATAAAATAATGAGGAAAAGGAGGAAAAAACCCTATACAGCTGCCCTAAACAATGTGGTTCCCAAAACCATGGGTCAGCACTCCACCACCCAAAAACTATAAATAGGTGATGGAGATCCCTTATTTCGTATCCACAATCAAGTATACCCTTACTCTGCCAAAATCTCTCTCGAAACCCTAGTTCACCATTGAACTACTTTCACCTTGAGAGCCTCTTTTGGCCCATCCCCACCATTGGAGAAAGAGAAGGAGCACATTGGAGCGTGGAGCAACCCTCTTGGACATTGCAAGGAGCTTCATCAACCTTCACATTGAAGGTAATATTAATACAAAACCCTTGTTTACAAATTGTTGTTTATTTTTCATGCACATGTTTTAGAGTAGTTTTTTATTTCTGTTTTAGCTTAATAATTTACATTTACTGAACTGTTACTAAGGAGTCCCATCTCCTTAGTAGGTGCTCATTTGCACAAGCTAGGGGTAAAACCCTAGCTACAGTTTTTGCGACTCCCCTATATTTTGAATTTCTGGTTTCCGTTTAAATTTTTTTTTCCTTTCGGCCGTCCCTTTCGGCCGCCGTACATCGCGTCTTTTCCCTCTGCAGTCGCGTCCCGACCGCGTCTTTCAGGCCTTTACCTGCGACCCGACCGCGGCTCTCAGATTATTTCCGACGCCCTGTCGGCGGATTCAAGTCTGTTACGTGCGATCCGACCGCGGCTAATCAGCATGTTTGCTGCGCTCTGACTACGCCTGTTGGCCATTTTCCCGCATCCCGACTGTGACTTTCAGCCCCTTTTCGGCGTCCCGACTACGTCTGTTAGCCTTTTTGCCGCGACCCGACTGCGTCTTTTTCCCTGTTTCCTGCGTCTCGACTGCCTCTATTGGCCGAAAAGCCGTGACCTGACCGCGTCTGTTTCCCTCAAACCCGCGGTCTGCCTGTTCTGATTCGCCACAGACCCGCGGTCTAATTTCTGCATTTTTCCTAATTTGAGCCCAGCCCCTTTTGCTGCAATATTTTCTGCATCTGCATAGCCCTCTGTCCTACCTGCAGCCCCACTTCCTTATAGCCTTTCTGCAACATAATTTCTGTTCCCTTTACAGAATCTTTTTAAAATTTTCATATTTTTAATTCAGAAAATTTTGCAAGTTAAAGTTTCAATTTCAGTATTATTGATAGTTAGAAGTTGGCCCCCTTGTGGCACTTCTATTTTGGATTCATCACCTCACGAGCACATACTCTGTCACATAATTCAAGTGAGCCTTAAAAAGTACCTAACTGAACCAACATTCTAACCCCACTTGGGGAACACAAAAGAATCATTGTAGTTAGGTAGGATCGGGGGGATAGGCTTCCAATAACACCCCTCGGTTACTTTCACTTGAGACATAGTTGTTGTCCAAATAGGGAACCAAAATCCCCTAGTACATTTTGGCACGGTCACCACCATTTTATCAGAGGGCCTCTCCCTTAGGAGGGTTGAAGTCGGGAGACTGGTTCTAGAGGCCTGAGTGGAATACCGCACTCCATTCAGTAACCGAAGGGCTACCTTTCGCGGTTCGCGGGATATCCCTGTATAGGGGTATTGCGGTAAACGGACTAAACGGCAGATTCACCTTTCTGGACGTGTCATGAATGGGGTATCTTTGTTGCCATTCTTCTAGGATTGACTACCCGGTGTCCCTCCCGGTAGGGGGATATCATAGCCACTTGGCTTTCCTACTCATATTGTCTGACTTGGATTTCATCACCTTGCAGAGGATATGTTTAGTTGAGTCAGAATACTTTTAGTTAGGTGTTTGCATGCTCCTTTACCTCCCTTTGGTCTAGTGAGTCCACCATTTTTTCTTTTTAGGAAACCTGCTGCTTGTTGGTATTCTGACCATCTTTGTTGATACTCCACCTATTGTAGCACAGCTGTTGCAGTGGGTGTTTTGAGTTGGTTGTTGGCCTGAGTGCCTTGTTTTTGAGCTCTCCTTCTGCACACTCGGTTGCATTAGGATTTTTTGAGCTGTTTTTATACTCACCTCAACCCACGTAGATTTGACACCATCTGTCACCATTGAGTCCCCGAGACATTCTCGGCGCCTCAGGGGCGAGCCCCCACAGCACGGTTCTCTTGACACCACCCGTCATAGATTTCGATCATCATCCGTTGATACCACTCATCACAGATCTACAGCCTTGTCACTTGACTCCACTCGTCAGTGACATAGGACTCCGTCACCAGATATTGACGCTCCTTAATTTACCTCCGATTCTGACGAAGAGTCTGAGAACCCTATTTACACTGCCCCTACTAGCCCCATGGTTGGCGCGACTTCCACTCCGTTTGTCATAGGGACCATTGGTGGCACATCCACCACTACACCAGTTTCTACTCCTGTTTTGGGTATGCCCTCCATGGGGCCCCCATCTACCGTTCCCCTCACGGTACCTATTCCCGCAGTGGGAATTCATATCCCCACTACATCAGTGGCTCACACTACCCATGGTGGTGCAGGCCCCTCCTATACTACCTCCGTTCCCCCACTGGGGGGCACCATCCCAAATCCTGTCCCCCCACTCGGGGGCATTGGCCCCAACTTGGTCCAACCCACTACTGTGTCACATCCTTCTTCCAGTTTGCCATTCATGGCTAGCCTCAATCTACCTGACCTGGCCAGATTGACCAACGATCCTATTCGACACAACCCTACGTGGCCCCATATGCCTACCAAGCTCCCCTATGACATCCCTAAGTTCGAGGGCAAGGCCGGTGAGGACCCACAAAACCATATCATGTCTTTCCACCTATGGTGTTCCTCTAACTCCATAGTGGATGACTCTATTCGCCTCCGTCTCTTACAGCGCACCTTCATTGGCTCTGCAGCCAAGTGGTATATCGAGCAACCCCATGGGACCCATGCCACCTTTGCTTCCCTTGCCTTGACCTTCTTGCAGTTCTTCCAGTTTCCTGTCCGCTATGACACGGGCGTTGAGATCCTCCTATCTTGTAGACAAAACAAGGCTACCCACATCACGGACCACATCCATGAGTGACGTCGACGCCGTAGCTTATCCAAGATCAAACTAGACGACCGTATCTTCCTAGATTGGTTCCTCAAATCCCTTCTCCCTGTCATTGCTAAGGATGTGGCTTCAAAAAGACCCCAGTCTGAAGAAGAGGCCATCCTTAAGGCCCAACAGTTCGACCTCATTTACGCCCAGTCGGGTTACCTTTATACCATTATACCTGACGCCCCTCGCGGCGAGTCCTCCCAGCACGATGCACCGGGGGCATCCCACACTGCAGACAGTATCATTGGCCGTGTTTCTTCGCATCCCCAACCATTTTCCATTACACGTCCTACCCCTGGCCCCGACCTTTCACGGGCTACCTCACAGTCTGGAGCAACCAACTCGTATGCTCCCATGACACATCATCATCACCATGGACCCTCATGTCCTCCTCAGTGCTTCGGTCATGCGAATCCCGCTTATGCCCCCCCGGTCGCACCTTATCCCTACTACCATCAGCAGGCTGCCCCAGCTCCGGCGCCTTCACAAGCCCAACCCGCTTATTATCCGCCACAGGCAGCCCCTGCGGCAAACCCACAACCTGCTCCGCAGCCATATCAGCAACCCACTCAAGTTGCTGCACCTGCTCAGCCTCAACCTGCATATCATCCCCCGCAGCCTGCTCCCGCACCTGCGCAACCTCAGAATACACCTGCTACCCAAGGGCAAGTCTACACCCAACACAATCCACAGCAAAACCAGAACAACCAACGTAACCAGGGCCAACAAAACCGCGGAAAGGGCCGTAATTGTGGGAACAACCAACCTGCAGACCAAGCTGGTCAACCGGCTAATCCCCCAGACAACAATAATGCGGCCCCCGCTAATCAAAACCCTGATCGCCCGCCCAAGCAGGCTAAAAACCCCAATTTGCGAACGAACCACCCTTGTTCTATTTGCGGGGTCCATGGACACTACACGCATTCTTGCTCACACTTAGAGCGATCTCAGCAGCTCTGGGTTGACGATGCCCACCGCCAAGGGCATGCAGCTCCTCAGGCGCCACCTAACCCCCCTCAGCCTCAGTAGCCACCTTTGGTTCTGCAAAACCCCTTACCAACCCAAGGCGTCGTGAACACTCAGCCGTTGGCTCCCCCTCAAGCCAATGCACAACCCCAACAACAGATCACGTACGCTGCTCCTGATCAACCCATGTTTGACTCACGAACCCACCACTTGTTGATGATGTCATCACTGACGTCAACCTTCAGACCCATCGGAACCAATATGGCTCCACCACTGAAACACCTCCCACTGATAAACCCACTAACTCCCATCCCACCGATCAGGCGTTACGTATACCTCCACCTCCACTAGATGGTACTCCCAAAGCCCCTCGTTTCCCACTTCCCCGTATCAACAATAACCCCAATGCGTGCGCTGCATCAAACTACAACATCGTAGATGAGTTAGCCCAGTCTCCCGCAGCCATGTCTACATTAGAAGTCTTGAAAAACTGCCCTTCCCAGCGTAATACTCTACTCTCCGCCATTGGGGCGATTGACCCACATGTTTCAAATTTAATGGCATTTGATTTGGACCAATCGGAACCACGCCTGCCTTCCTCCTTAGCATTCCAAGTTTCTGTTTCCATTCAGAATCTTGTCATCCATCGATGAAGGTGCCTCCACATGCGTTATGTCTACATTTGTATGGCAGAAGTTGGGATCCCCTACTCTCCAGCAGTCCACCACTGCATTACGCGCCTACGACGGCCGGTTGGCCCAGCCCCAAGGCCTCCTACCCAATGTCCCCGTCCAGTTAGGTGGTAAAACCATCCTTATTGACATCGAGGTAATCAATGCCCAATTGGATTATAACCTTTTACTTGGCCGCAGCTACATGTACGCCATGCGGGCAGTTGCCTCTTCCATTTTTCGCACCATGATGTTCCCCCATGAGGGACGCGTGGTTAAGGTTGACCAGCTCACCTACTATGATCCCAGTGCTCCCGCGGCACCCGAAAATGTTCTCCCCATGGTTGAACAACCTGTTTCTCGTGCCTCCACCTCATTTGTTTCCTCTACGGGACCTGGAGTTTACTCAGACGCGTCGATGACCTCCACCTCCCAATCTATTCCGCCTCCATCAGCCCCCACAGACGTGTCTGACTTATGTACCTTGTCCCACGATAACCAACCACCTAATAATCAGCCACCCTTGTTTCCTAAACCACCACTGGTACCTAGCCACATTGGTGTTACACCTATCCACACAATCGCCTTCCTAGTCCCTCCTTCGGGAGTAGTAAGCGCCCCGGTCATGGCTACCCTTAGCCTCCCTGGGTTAACCTTGGGATTACCTGTATGGTATCTTTCACCTCCTGTTCGCCCGCCGACACCAGATGTCGTCCTCCAACCGGTGCAACCCATGGCTACTACCACCCAGCCACCCCCTAGTGTTTCTACCCCTTCATCCTCCACGACTCCTCCCCCTACTCTTAAACCCACTGGGGGCAGAGGTCCCCAGCCTTACACTACTGTACCACCTCCCAAGACAGTGAAAAACCCCCCAGTATTTCGTGCTCCTCCCAAATTCTCATTGTGCGACGAGTTAGGCCATGCGACTCATCAGTGTCCATAGTTACCAGCATTATAGAAGCACATGCAGATGCTCGACGATGACCCCAACATCCCGATTGTCGAACTAAACCCCACCTCCAAGCCCAAAGATAAATCCCTGCGTACCAACCACCCCTGTGCCATATGCGGTGTTTACGGGCATTATTCCCATCATTGTCCCGATCTCTCGGATTACAGAGCGGCTCTCTATGAGATGAACAATCTGGATCTTGAGACGGCACCACCCACCATTGAGGAGATCTATCCTCCGGTCTCTTCCCCTTCAGGAGAGGTTAATACCATTTACATGATCTCTTCAACCACTACCCCCTCTTCAACCGATTTGACGACGCAAACGTTTCGTACTGATGAGGAGATTCTTGAGGCCCTTACCGCCCCGGATTATCCCTGGGATGATATGCATCATCGTTCCTATTTCATTCCAGAAGCATCTTCCTCTAGCACCGCTACCCAATTCACGGTTGAGTCCAAAGATTTCATTCCCACCAAGGTCGACTGGTTCAAGGACCCTATTCCTGCTCCTGAAGCCTTCGAGGAAGGTAACATGGCCAACATCTCACCCGTCATCTACATCGATATCTCTGACCCACCTGGCGTCAATGAACTCATCACTTTAGGAGCCTTCTGTAGTAAGCAAGAGATTGAGGAATACACTAACCTCTTCAGAGAGTTCCGTGATGTCCTTACCTGGTCCTATACCGAAGTGCCCAGTCTTGACCCCGCCCTCATAGAGCACCACCTTGACACCTCTGAGTCAAGGGGCATAATAGATTCCCTCGACCCTGGGATAGGGGGCATGATCAATCATTTTGAACCTTCCCCATCACATCTATCTCAGCACGTCAATGAACCCATTGTTCAAACCCCCACATATGTGATCCATAATCACAAACCCCATGCACATAGCATGGGGGCAGGTCATTAAACCTGCTCACCTTTTCACATGTGTGATCTCAACCATTTTTGAGGTCACATGTCACTTGTATATCTGATTTGATTTGATACACCTAGTATTCTTCCCCCACGGGTCATCATTTCTCCCCACCACTGCATCCTTGCCTTGGTGGGCTCACCTTTGACTATTCCGGAGTCCTTATAACCTCCATTTTTTGCACCATTTGCACTGCCGGATTCATATTTCTGTGCCCGTGATGATGCTTGAGATCATTTCTCGCTCTCACCAGAACCTTTATTGACATCGTGACATGACACCTTGTCCCCTCGGTTTGCCTGCCACATCGGCCGTTCTCCGTTTTTCACATATTTTATATCATCGGATTCATTTTTCCGAGCCGGTGATGATGCTTGAGATCATTTCTCGCTCTCACCCCTAGATTTTTTGGGTCTTTTTCCAAAACACCCCCAGTCACCTCGGTTTGCGTGCCACATCGGCCGTTATCCATTTTCGACACTCTTTATATCACCGGAATCATTTTTTCGAGCTCGTGATGATGCTTGATATCATTTCTCGCTCTCACCTGTTAAAGTTTCAACATTGTGTCCCAACACCTTGCTGCCTCGGTTTGCATGCCACATCGGTCTCCATCGGATTGTTCCACACTTTTACATGAGCCATCCACTCCTATCATACTGCAAATGTTTCGTTATTTTGCCACCATTTCATTCACCCCGCAAGGAGGCCCACCAGTGTTCCCCCCCACCCTTGTTCTTGGTCATCATACATGTTCCTTGATTGAACACTTCCTCCTTGCCTGGCCATTCCTTTTGTTTGGTATAATTTTATCCCTTTTTTGGGCTGGACAAGTCCTTTACGAAAAAGGCACTTAGGGAGTTTCCGTTAAGCTCTTTTCTGACTCCTAAAAGAATGAAAAGATCGCCGAGCAATCTTGCTTCCTTTCATGCTCGTTAAAGTACCTGAAAGGGCGTCTATCTGGTATAAGTTTAACCCTTTTCCGGACCTGGTAGACTAATTACGAAAAAGGAATACTCTAGTCACACCGGCTAGAAGAGTTCTTCATTGCATCCTTTTATGCTTCTTTGGGCCTTGGAGACTAAATCTACGAAAAAGCAACCCCCTTGGAGTCTTCTTATTTGCTTTCAGACTCTCTAAAATTGAAAGCAACCACGAGCATGAACTGTCCTGGGCTCATAAAATCCACACGACAGTACCATTCCATTACTTCAGAGTCTTCTTATCGCTTTCAGACTCCTTAAAATCTAAAGCAACCACGAGCATGAACTGTCCTGGGCTCGTATAAATCCACACGACAATATCATTTTACACACACTTCTTCTAGTTCCTTAACCCATGAAGAAGTCTCCTCGCATGCCTCCTGGCACCATGATCGATCATCTCGGCAGCACCCCCAATCAGGTCGCCTTTGTTCAGAGTATTCTGCAGTTTCCTGCCATTTTATACCCGCTTGAGTCTCCCTCAGACCAGTCACCCTCCACGATCCAATAGAGCTATGATCCCTTTCCCCTCAGTCAGTTTCATATGCTGCCCGATCATTCCCATTCTCATACTATGAACAAAGGAAGTTTGAGTCCACCCACTCTACTTGCCCAGTTGTCCCCCCCACAGTTTGGTCAGTCCTGACATTAGTACTATCACATTTCGGTTCTCCACCTCGCGCTTCTGTCACGGAAACATCATTGCCTTGATAGTTGCAGGTCTCCCTCTGTCGACGACAGCACCTCTATTCCAGAGGATAGGCCCAGAGGTCCCTACGCCTTGGACTTATCACCATCCGTGGTAAGTGCCTACGGACATTCTGAGAGGAGTCATCATTGCCTCTCCGAGTGGTTGTTTCTCACATGCTCGACTTCAACACCTTGATCGCATCGTCGAGAATCGCGTAGGGTTACATCCTTTACATTATTTGGCGAAGACCCCGGATTTCCCCCGACTCTAGCACATTGGTGAGTCACTTCGAACGCCCAGTTATATGTTCCCGTGAATGTCCGGGCTGCGTTGGCGATTGCATTCGGAATCCATCCAGTTATATGCTTCCTTGAGTACCTAGATCAGTTCCAATTCAGTGTACCATTGCGAGTGTACCCCTTGTCACTCTGATCCAGCATCTCATCAGTTCCCTTGGTACCACACTCAGTAGCACTATTGATTTTTCCAGTGTATCAGTTCCTCAGCTCAGTCATGGTCAGCCCAACAGTATGTCCCAGATTTGTGTCCCCTCTGGACACTTCTGATGTACACAGTGGTTCTCTATGTATCTTACAGGTCCCTCTTTTCAGGCCTCACAGTTCTTTTATGTATCTTGATACGAGCATGGGTATGCCCGCCTTGTTCATATATTGAGATTATTCCTCATTCAGTTTTGAGGTCATGTATATGTCAGGTCCCCATTTTTTGGACCCCTTTGTTATTATTATGTTATATCCTGATACGAGCATGGGAATGCCCGCCTCGTCCATATGATCAGATGATTCCTCATCCTTTTTGAGGTTATGTACTTTTAGTTCTTGCAGTTTGTTCGGGATCGTTGTTCCGGGCTTCAGTTTGTTTCTTCTCTCCTCTCCACACCCCAGGAAAACCATTTATGACTTATGATGTCCATCGGCCATACGATGAGCTCCTGCCCTCGCACATCAGGGGGCAATCTGTTAACACCCAAAAAGTGTTCACTACCTCATCTACCACATTATATGGCTCATTTGTCCATTTTCCTACCATATTTCCCTTACAATCCCAAAAAATCCCATTAAAAAGTCTCCAAAAGGCCAAAAATGCCTCCAAAACGCCACAAAACCATTAAAATAGCCTCAAAAAGGCTAAAAAACCCCCTTTTTCCTCCAAAAATAGCAAAATCCCTCTAAAAAGGGAATAAAAAATATAAAATAATGAGGAAAAGGAGGAAAAAACCCTATACAGCTGCCCTAAACCATGTGGTTCCCAAAACCATGGGTCAGCACTCCACCACCAAAAAACTATAAATAGGTGATGGAGATCCCTTATTTCGTATCCACAATCAAGTATACCCTTACTCTGCCAAAATCTCTCTCGAAACCCTATTTCACCATTGAACTACTTTCACCTTGAGAGCCTCTTTTGGCCCATCCCCACCATTGGAGAAAGAGAAGGAGCACATTGGAGCTTGGAGCAACCCTCTTGGACATTGCAAGGAGCTTCATCAACCTTCACATTGAAGGTAATATTAATACAAAACCCTTGTTTACAAATTGTTGTTTATTTTTCATGCACATGTTTTAGAGTAGTTTTTATTTCTGTTTTAGCTTAATAATTTACATTTACTGAACTGCTACTAAGGAGTCCCTTCTCCTTAGTAGGTGCTCATTTGCACAAGCTAGGGGTAAAACCCTAGCTACACTTTATGTATTTTTGGTCATTTTTTACCGCATTGTGTGGGTTAAGGGTCATTTTGTTGTAGATATTGTGAGAAAGAAATTAGGCAATTGCCTGAGTGGACCATAAATGTGAAGGCACAAGCCTATAAATAGATATAGCATTGCAACGTGTTAGGATATCAAGAGATAGCACCAATGAAAATAAGAATTGCGCATGTTTTGATCTTGTGAATTTGGGTATATGACAGAAGAATTGTATTGATGTATTTGTGTGTTGTTGCGAAGGTTAATATGATATGACGGAGTTTGAACAGAATCATTGTGTGTTTTCCTGCTTTCCTGTTATGAATGTATCTGCGATATGAATCTGTGAATAATGCGATGTTTCCTTGCTCTAAATGATGTTATACTGTTAGATCTATTTGCGCATTAATGGTTTTGCTGATAATGAGATCTGTTGAATGATAATGCGATTATGTTTAATGCCTAAGATGAATAGTTAGACCTATTGAATGATGCTACGCTAAGTTGATAAGTATACAAACATGGTTCTCCTTCATTCGGTGGAAACGTGGTTCCGTGAGCTCTCCCTCGAATATCTCGGGTGAGACTTCATCTGCTCTACAGGTGTTGCTGGACAGGGTAAAACCTGTCTAGGCCGGTGATCAGGGAGATCACGGTTGTTTGGATTTTGACAGAGTGAGGAACCCCCTGTCGACTGGGTTTGTGTCAACAAATAATATGACAGTCCAAGAAGTAGAAAGAACTATGCTTAATGAAGCAAAACATTCAGATGCATACTAGAGAGAAGCAGTATACACAATTTTTTATATACTCAATAGAGGAAAACTCAGAGTAAATAATGACAAGACTCCTTATGAACTATGGCATGGAAGACATGCCTTTGTCAAATATTTCAGATTGTTTGGTAGTAAGTGCTACATAAAGAGGAATGAAGATGATCTTGGTAAGTTTGAATCTAAAACAGATGAGGGAATATTTCTAGGATATTCATCCACCAAGAAAGAATATAGATGTTACAATCAAAGACTGCACAAGATCATAAAGAGTGCATATGTAAGAGTAGATGACATGAAGCCAAGAAGAATTAGAACTCAAGATGATGAGATAGCAAATAATGATAAGGAAGAGGAAGACTCACAACAGGAAGAGGATTTACAAGATGAAGAAGATATTGAACAGGAGGAAAAATAAGTTGAGGTATATCAAGAAAATGACAAATAAGATTCTCCAAGATATGATACAAAAGATTCATCAAGAAGAGTTCAAGGAGATCATCCTGAAATTCAAGTTATTAGTGACATAAGTATTGGAGTTAAAACAATAAGAAGTTTATTAAATGATCAAGAACGAGCATTACTTTCTTTAGTAGAGACTAAAACATTTGTAGAAGCTAGCACAAGTGATGATTAGATCAAAGCTATGAATGATGAGTTGGACCAAATAGAGAAGAACCAAACCTGGGAAATTGTCCCAAGACCTAAAGGCAAGAATGTTATTGGGGACAAGTGGATTTTCAAGAACAAGTTAAATGAAGATGGTAAAGTAATAAGAAATAAGGCCAGACTAGTATGCAAGGGATATGCTCAAGTGGAAGGTATTGAATTTCAAGAAATGTTTTCCCCTGTAGAAATACTTGAAGCAATCAAGATGTTATTAGCTTTTGCATGCTACAAAACTTCAAAGTATATCAAATGACTGTTAAATCTGCATTTCTGAATGGAAACCTTGAAGAAGAAGTCTATATTGAACAGCCTAAAGGTTTTCTCTTATCAGAAAACAAAGATTATGTTTGCAAACTGAAAAGGGCACTCTATGGTCTCAAACAAGCTCCAAGGGCATGGTTCTGTTGAGGCCTCGGGTGTGTTGGTATAGCTAACAATGAAAAATAGAAAGCCCAATATAAAAGGCTTCAAATAACCCTATGCACGAATTATTCTATCCTTAGACTATTTGGTATAGCTAACTCTGAAGGATATCAGGCCTCCATTGACACTATGTGGGTAATCCAAAATGGATCTTTCTTCCTACAAGGGAAGATCTAAAAGTTCTTGTGATAAAGAAAGAAAAATATAAACAAAAAGAAGACAAGTAAAAGTTAAGTTGATCTACTTAAATCAAGCTAAACCCAAAAGAATGTGATTGTAGATTCAAAACAATCAGATATGAAAGATTAGGTAAGTGTTATACTAACCAATAAACATATATATCGGATTTCACATTACCAGTTTTAAACAAAACAAAATAGTAAAAACTAGTTTATTTTATTCAAAGGATTAAAAAGAATGTGATTGTATTGTTAATGATAAGCTGATTAAAAAATCAATCTTATGATGATAATGACTGTTATCTAATTGCAGAATGTGAAACAATATGAATCAAGTAAAGAAATTTACTGATTCATAACCTGCATATAAATTATATGACTGATAAATCAAGCACACATATTTATATGTTTTATGATTTAACAATACAAAACAGAGTTATTAGATGTATGTATGAAAAACCAAAATGAATCAAGCAAACTTGATACACATAACAAAAGAAAGGAAAAGAGAAACTAGATGAAATTCTTTAAAGATTGTAAAACATTACAATTCTCCTTCGATGGTTCCCCTCTGTTGAGGCCTTGGGGGTGCAGGGTAATGCATGGTGTTGGAATGTGTCCAAGGCTCCCAACAGAGGGTGAAAACCCAGACTGAAAGGCTTCGAAAGACCCTACGCAAGGGCAGTTCTATCGCCATCCTGGTTGGTATGGAAATCTCCCATGGATATTTAGCCTCCACTGGCACTCTATGAGCTAAAGTTTCGATCAAAGGATCGGTTCTCCATTTAAGGAAAACAAAGTGTGACAAAACTTAGAAGTGTCATAACTTAACCTATTTAAAACAAAAGGATCTACTCTAAGTTAGACCTATTCTAAGATAAAATCTTGTTGTTGTGCATATAATTTTTGATGTAAGAGGAACAAGTATATTAACCAACTTGAATAGAAATGTAAAATGTACATGTACTTGTTTACTTAGATCATAATCAATTAATGAAAATTAAATGACAATAATATATGCATGTAAACTTGTTAACACCCAAAAAGTGCTCACTACCTCATCTACCCCATTACATGACTCATTTGTCCATATTACCTACCATATTTGCCTCCAGAACCTCAAAAAAACCATTAAAAAACCTCCAAAAATCCAAAAAAAACCATTAAAAAAGCATCCAAAAGGCCAAAACCCCCCCTTTTCCCCCAAAATAATTTAAATTCCTCCAAAAATAGAAAAAACCCCTCTAAAAAGGGAATAAAAAATACTAAAAAGAGGAAAAAGAGGGAAAAAAGGAAGCAAAAACCCTATACAACTGACCTAAACCATATGGTGCCCAAAACCATGGGTCAACACTCTACCACTAAAAACCTATAAATAGGTGATGGAGGCTCCCCATTTCACATCCACAATCTTCCCTATACTCACTCTGCCAAAATCACTCCTGAAACCCTAGCTCACCCTTTTGAGCTAATTTCACATTTGAGTGCCCCTTTGGCCCATATCCAAAACACTTTGGAGAAGGAGAAGGAACCTATTAGAGCTTGGAAGCATCCCTCATGGACTACTGCAAGAGCTTCACCAACCTCACATTGGAGGTATATCTAATACAAAATCAATTTTTAATATCCTTTGTTGTTTCATGCACATGTTAGTTTAAGTTTACCATTTTATTTACTGTCATATTTTATCATTTTTATTGAACTGCTACTAAGGATTCCCTTCTCCTTAGTAGGTGCTCATTTGCACAAGCTAGGGTGAAAACCCTAGCAACAAAACTTATTCAAGGTAAACCTGTAATCATTTTGTTAATTGAAAAATTAACAATGATTATTTGAATGTTGATCATTTGCAGAAATCGATAAAGAAAATAACTTAATTGATAGAAATTCAATTAAACATTTTCACACACAGATCAACTATAAAGAGAAATTAGTACAATAGGTCTCTATATAAATCGATTAATTGCAAAAATCAGACACTGTAGATGACAATTCAAAGTAAGAAATCAGGCATTGTCAAAGAAACTTGAACAATAAACAAGAGATGATTCAAAAGATTACTTTACTGTATAAACGAGGTCTGTAAACAAATTACAAAGCTCTACTAAGACAGAGTATCTCCAGTTTGTCTCCTGCTGATTCCTTAAACCCAAAATTACCAACCCCTAACAAAGAGAGGCATTCCTCTTTAAATAGGAAATTACAATAGAGTACAAAATAGAAATTCCCAGAGGATAGGAATTACAAAATCAGATGAAGCTACCAATCCAGGGAATTCCGCCAAAATAATCTAAACAGTTTAGCTCGAGCGACTCCCTAACAGCCTGAGATAAAGTTTGACAATCCCGTAACAAAATTGTGGAACTGAACAACATCCCACTAGATGTCGATAATAGGCAAGAGTCGGTCCAGGACCTCTGGCTGATCCATTACGTTGTCAAAAACAGAAAAATCAGACAACAGATCCTATTTCTCAGGAGCCGGTGGAATATCGGGTTCCTCATTGATAATAAAATCACAGATAATAGAATCATCTCGCTCATGCTGCTGTTCATCAATTTCCTCTTCATCCTTCTGAGGAAGTGGTATGCAAAGGGGAGGAATTTCAGAATTTTCCTTTTCGCTATTAGTGCTGGTATCAAGAATGCCCACGTCAAAAGGTGGCAACATCAGTTCAGGAAATAGCAAAGCACGAAGTTCTTCTTGCATATAACACTCATAAGAGGATTCATGACTTGCCTGCATATTACTCATCAAATCGCAAGGCAAAAAACCTTCAAAATAGGCTAGCAACTTATCTAACAAATACAAACGACAAACGAAATGCTTCATACTTGCGATCACATTTAAGAAGGATTATAGAAAATCATAATGATTGAAAATGAGGAGCTGCTATGATTAAAATCATACAAATTCAAGACTGTAACTAGTTGACTGGAAAGAAACGATGTCGTAGCATGTGTTAGCCCAGACTGGATCACGATGAAGTTCAATTTTAACAGAATCACACACGATTTGAAGTTGCATCTGGAAAATGTCATTACGAACAAATCTAATAAAGCAATCATATCTTCAAAAGCGATCATGAGGTAAGAATTGTGGTGAAAAATCCGGTCACAAGAACAACGTGAACAAGGCATTAAAAATGCAAGTTTGAGTGATGGAAAATCATCCATTAGATCAAATGAATTGACGGCTAGGATTAACCGAAACAGGATGCGGGATGAGGTCTTTGAGATTTATTGAAAAATTTATTCATGGTAACCGAAAGTAGCGGGTTTCGGGTTTGTAAACCGAGCCAAAAACACATAAACGGGTTTTCAAAACCTGCAACCCAAAAATTTCGGGTTGCGGGTTTCGCAAACACGCAACGCAACTAAATGGAGGAACAAAAATACGAAATCTGGAAGCCGCAACTACAGGTTTCGGTTTTCGGGATGAAAATTTCTCAAAAATTATTAACAAGGGGTTCCTGCAACCTGCACCTTTCGGGTTGCGGGTTTCGGGAAGACCAAAACCAAGAGACCACTAATGAACTCCCGCAACCCACGCCTTTCGGGTTCGTGGTGTTGGAAAGCTAGGTTTCGGGTGGCTGAGGTAAAGTGCCAAAATATTCAAAATTTAAATCTTCCTGCAGCCAAAATACTTTGAAGTTTTCAAGGAAAAGAATGACAATCAAGCCAAACAAAGGTACAAGAATAAAATCATAGAAACCAAGTTTACAATCTGATGTTCATAGGAACACTTACCCAAATACCTTTGTGTTTATTTAAAACTGCGGCTCCCATGCTTAGCGAAAGCATGGGATCTGTTGTGGCCACAACAAATGGCGACTGGTTGGGAAGAACCAGTTATCTCTGCCAACAACTCTAGTTAGAAAAAATATATCAGTCTACTGCTTTTCGAAACTAAAATTTTTGGAAAATATTTATAAAAGGGACAGCCAACAAGCAGAAAACATAAGATTGGTACATTCCCATCGATGATCATATTAAAGATGATGCAAATCCGATAAGGAGATTTAAGAAACAATGGAGATCCTGTACCATTATGCAATCAATTTACATCATCTTGTGATGAACCTGGGACATACTTAAAGCTGCTCATGGATATCGAATTTACATATCACCTTGGTTTATTAATTGGTTTTATATACAACAGTTCTTTTGGTCATATACACACATTTTCTCTTTTTCTTCTTCCTTTTTATTTATTTATTTTTATGAAGAGATAGTTGCACATAGGACCTTGTTGATAGAAGACCACTACCCTGACTTGGTAATCAGATATCAGCAGTGCCATTCACAAGCCTGATTCAGATACTGATCAAGATGGCTCGATAAGGAGACCCCTTGTCCTTCAGCTGTGATACTGAAGGCAACTATCATGGCTTGGTAACCACATGATGATAGCTTCAGTCCAAATTAGGCCCAAGATCATGGCAGGGATGGCTTGTGATAAGACCCCCCTGTCCTTGTACACAACAAGTATCTTATAAAAGAAAAATAAATATTTTATTTAAATAATAAACTACAAGGAATTGCTAAGGATTGGTAACCTTATGACAACAACGTTACTCACCAGTGTTTTGCAGATCATGAATGGACCAACCTGTGATAGGATCTTCCACCTCTCAGCAAAACTGAAATTCATCTTCCAAGTGTGGTGGCCTTATGTGAAGATGTCATTCCACTAAACACCTATGAACCTAAAGGGCTGGCTTAAGATAAGAACCCCCTCCTTGTAATCTATGTTTAATTTAAGAACACATTATCATCAAGGTGATTGTAAAAGGATCCAGAGCAGATAAAGCTTATCAGATTATTATGATATGCCATGACAATGAGGCATAATATAATAATATTTCAACCGTTCCCGATATCTCAATTAAATAGATAAAACATATGAAAGATAATGACCAATGTGGAAAGGTATAAATACCAAGGTCTTGCATTCATTGGCTGTACAATCTTTACAAAAAAAATTCAGATATCAATCAAAAGAAACTGAGACTAACATACTATTCTACAACTTCAGTTAAAAAATCATCTTCAAGTAGAATTGGTTTTGAGCCATTACCAAATGTGTGGAGTTTATTATCAATAAAACAAAAGGAACCAATCAAAACCAATAAAGAATAAAACACACACAAAACCTACGTACAAAAGCACCAGTTGTTCAAACGAAGTACTTTTTATGCAGTGAAAAATTCACTAGGTAGGTGTCCACGACCCATTCCAATGTTTGCAATCGGACCGTATTGGGACCTATATTTTCTGTAATAATGAAAGGACCTAGCCAAAGGCGCTGGAATTTGGTATACTGGTTTTTATCTTTATGTTGTTTGTCCCATCTTAATACCAAATCCCCAACTGAGAATTCCCTATCAGATGAATATTTTTCGTCAAACAATCTCTTCACCATCTATTGATGATGATATAACTTATTCTTGGCGACTTCCCTGTCTTCCTCCAGCTTAAGCAGAGTATTAATCCTCTGCTGAAGAGGAGAGGAATCATATTCTTCAATAGATTGGGCTAACTGAAATGATGGAATGGTAAGGTTGGAAGGAACAATGGCCTCTTTGCCATAAACCAAACAATAAGGGGAATTTCCAATGGCTGCTTTTGGGGGATCCGATCTGCCCAAAGACCATTATAGAGTTCTGTGTGCCAATCCTTGTGATGAGTGGCTACTGTCTTCTTGAGAATATTTATTAGGTTCTTATTCGAAGATTCAGCAAGCCCATTACCTTATGGGTAATAATTGGCAGAAAATTTTAATTTAATCCCTCTTTCAAGGGCATATTGCGTCAAGTCAATCGAAGAGAAGTAGGATGCATTATCGAAAATGAGATACTCAGGGGCGCCAAACTTTGTAACTATCTGACTGTTTGTATTGGAGAAAAATTCCTATGGCTTGGGGTAGACCACAACAGACAGCGGACTACCAGAAATTAACTCAATTCTCAATACTATGCTATATAAATGACAATGCTAAGATAATGAAGAATATAACCAACCTCGATCCAAACATTTGATGTAGATCCCCGTTGGAGCTTTCAATCCGTGCACTTGAACCTGCAAATTAGTCTTGACAGCCAATATACAACAAGCACATATGATATATAAACGACATTAACATCATCAATAGCAATGGTCCATGATATTATAACTAAATGAAACCCAATGTAATATAAACAACATTTCTATTAATATGAGTATTTCTATTAATAAATAACAAGAAGTACAATGTGATACGACCTCTTGCCGGTGACCAATCTGAACCAAGATCTGGGTCAATCCACTTGTGCCTCCACCACTTCAATCCTCCATGGAATGGAAAACTCAAACTATGATAGGAGTTTGGAAGGTGAACATAAAGGGTTCACAACTACAAGGATCAATGAGTGTAGACTCAAGATAGGGAAAAAATCCACTAGAGTTCTCTTTCTCTTCTTCCTCCTCCCGTCCATAAGCCATATGTGCTAAATATATAGTCCTCTCAAAGGTAAGAGAAAGGACACATCGAGGAATTTCGGGGAAGATGGAGGGCCAAAGGTCACCCTATGACTGCTTTTTGGGAGTAAAAAGTAATTAACTAGTGATTTTTACCATTTTACATGCTACTCACGAGCTATAGTGATGCAACTCATAGGTACGCCCACTATAACGATGCAACTAGCGTATAGGGGAAAAATAGGGAAATAATGTGTTTGAAGGATAAAGTGGATCTGAGTCAATGAAATGGATCCTATAGGACAAAGAGTGCTGATGCTCACAAGGTCAAAAATTACGTTGTAACAGATTCCCCCTAATGTGTGAGGTCAAATACTAATGCTATGATGGCCGAAATACATTATAAATCTTAGAAGTGGAGGGATGGAGACACAAGTGGAAGGAGCAGCTCATTCGTCATAATACAATAATATCCTTGAATATATGTCGGTATAGTACAACAATCTGATACAATGGGCATGAATAGGCAGTACATAGTGAATACATGTCATAAGTGATCATAGCCATGATGCCTCTACAGTAAGATATGGTTCCTTGCTGAAAAGGAAACAACTGGTGCAAATTGGAGGTACAAACTGCTGATATCTGAGAGATTATATCTCAGATGTAAAGTCACGATCATAAGTAGCATACAAAATGCCACTATCGCCTGGGGTCTTCTACACAAGTCTTCGACAGTGCAAGTCCCATCAAGTGAATAAAGGATTTGGGGTCGAACCTGATGTGACACCGTCTGATTACCGGTCAATGATGTATACCATTAACAGACGCGAGATAAACCACCAATAATGAAAATGGGCATTGGGCATAGAGTAAAATTGTCAGAGTGTGAATAGATGTGTTGAAGTCGAACACTAAGATGAATCCATTGATCAAGGGACATTGATGTGTTCCCAAAACTATCGATGGCGAGAGAACCTGCCACTAATGACTGCAAGCCTCAAGGTACTCAACTGAACTCTAAGCCTCAAGTCCTGGAATAAATGGGTTGAAGTCAACGGAATGAGACTCGCTGGAAGGAGGGAATTAAGGCACCCCCCCATTAACTAGCACGAGGTACCAGCTACGATGAAATATTTGGAAGATCTCAGGTGAAATGGAATGACTCAATAAGGATAGCTGACATGCAATAGTCAAGAAATCTGAGGAGTGGCCGACTCTGGTTTCAGGACTTCCTTTCAACAAGGGCATGAGAAGATGGATAGACTTAGGAAGCATAGACTCAATATAAACTGTGCGATGCAGGAGGAACCACAAAGGGCTCCATAATGAATGGAAGCTTAACCAATCCGTGGAGTAAACTGAGAAACAAGTACAGCTCCTAAGTTCCAACTATAGTCCCGACTCATAGTGTATGGAGTGGAATGAATGTTCTATTCAAAGGTGACACAACAACTGCCAACTAGAAGTAGTAACCATAATCCCATCTGTCTTTTTGGAATCTTTGATTTTTTTTGCCTTTTTCATATTTGAAAAAGCTTGAAAAAGAATAAAATTGCTTATAGTACAACAAGTGAGGGAACGAGTGTCAAATAGCAAGCAGACTAGTTTCAAGCAATGGAACATACCTATGATCAATGCAAGGAAGCATGTGCAGGGTGTGGACACTCGGGCGGGAGATTCCCTCAGGGTCAAAAGGTCATCAAAATGTGAAGGTCAAATGGAGGCTTTGCAAGGATCGACAGGGAAAAGTGCTCAAGCACCAGGCTAACAACTGAGTAAGCAGGAGCCGGCACAAGGCTCAAGCGGAAAGCAAGATGATGAAATGCAATCACAACTTGATATAAATGGGGTAGTCCTCATGGGAGATGGCCAGCATAAGACAAAGTAGAGTATGAATCTTTATTGCAAAGTCATGGCGTAACAACAAAGGACTCCCAATCCTAAGGACACACAACGGCATGGGCACCATAATGAAAAAGGGGGTTTTAACTAGGGTACCCATGTTTGGAAAGGTCCTACTGCCACATAACGACACTTCTATAACAGTGTGAAGGTTCTGTGTTGGTTAAGAAGTGGGGTCGCACCTAGGGTTTATGAAAATGGTCAAACGGTCAAATGCATAATGCATGTGAAAATGACATCTAACCTATATTCCAGGTGTGAAATATACCCACTGTAGGCGCGAAATGGTCTAAAACAACTCTCGTCGAAGAAATATGGTCAAAAAATGCTACTCCAAGACATTATATTAGTCCAAAACACCATATAATGGCGAAAACCATAGACAAGTGGGTCTTGAAAATTATAAATAGTAACAAAAATTTACAATTTACAATTCATTTTTACTATTCATCCATTGGAGTTTTGTGGTTAGTTTTCACCTTGAAGTTCAACTACTGATTCTGGGAGTTACAGGCATCCAATCATCAAACCGTCAAGAGCAGGTTGGTAGTCTCATCCATACCTTCCATTTCAATGCTTTTATTTAAAATTTCATTGGTTGGATTTTTAACTTGGCCAAGCCCTAAATGGTTTCAGCACTACTCGCGTGCTATAACTATGCGGGTTGCGGGTAGGGAAAGGTACTCGTAGTCAACGCACGCGTTGACCGCGGGTACCTTCCTCTGTAAGCAAACTTACCCGTGGATACGGCCATGAAGCTAGTTTTTCAAATGAAACTGGCTAAATTATTTTTTTTTCTCCCTCCAGGATGGTTCTAGAGTGGAGAGAGAGGGAACATGACCTAGTGGATGAGGCCGACCGCAATGATGTGCATGCATAGCAAGTGCTGCAAGCATGTGGGCTATACAAATTTTGGAGCATAGGGGGTTTAAGGGCCCAAAACCTATTGCTCCGCTGCTTGATAGACTACTGGGGCGTCGATGCACATAACATCAACCTAGATGGGAAAATACTCTCACTGGAAGTGGAAGATATCTACTTCATTATTGGTTTGTCCCACCGAGGTGAGTTGGCAAGCCTTCGGTCTCATTCTGTGGGTGGTGGGATCACCATCCCCTACTATATAGAGCATTATTGTATAAAACATATTAGGGCAGTGGGGAGTCAGGTGCCCATCAGAGCCATAGTTAATCTGAGTATGAAGATCATAGTGGCAACCGTAGTGCGGATTACTGGTTCGAAAGCTCTTCACCAAGAATCCAGACAAGTGATGTTCTATGCGTCACAGTGTATGCATCCCATGATATTTGACTAGTGCACAACGCTACTCAGGTCCATGAAGAACCAATTGATGGAGTGCAAGCAGGGGGAGGCTAAAAACTTTGGATACGGAAATATCTCGTGTAGTTTCTTCTTTGAGCAAGTTCCGGGGCTCAGTCCGAGGGTTGAGGTCCCTCCTCGCAGTCTCCGCAACCTAGCCCTGACCTAGTGGGTAGAGGTCTTGACGCAACAGGGTGGTGGTTGTCAGGGATCACCATATACAGAGGATTTCTTTCACTGGTGGGACCGATAGCTCATAGCCATAGAGGACTACCCCTATGAAGGGATAAAATTCCGCCAGGATCGTGACATGCCGCTCCCACATGATGCAGTGTTCAGATACATTGGTGAGTACTCTTTTTAGGTTTTTTGGTGTATTAAATATTTATGGATTTTTTATTATAGATGTAAATGCAAAAATCTTTTTGGGGGTACTATCATATATTAATGTTTTACTGTTTGCTCGCAGACAAGGGCCCAGTGAGACCCGAGGGTTTCCCGAAACATCGTCACTGGGGAAGAGGTGATGAGGTAGGGGGTGCTGCAGCAGAGCGTACACTACAGACTCTGCAGGGAAATCTATCACGGATGACTACTAGGGTACCACAAATATAGGTGGCGTGGCTACCAGAGGATATTCAACACCAAGTAGTGGGGGTGCCGAGTAACTGGGTATGACTACTGCTGCGTATAGAAAATGCAGTATAGTATTATTATGAGATACATCCTGTCGGGGCGGTAGCTATGCCTCCTCGTACGGAGTAGATATCTTAGGGTACCATTTTTGTATCGATATGTATATTTTTGAGGGCTACGGGCTCCAGTTTCGTATTATGACACTACCATTTTGGACATATTATTTATGAAAACTATGGTTCTCCGGTTCTACTATATGTGTGTATGTACAAATGTATGAATGTATCTTTTATTTGTGTGCTTCATTATGAATGTGACAAATGCCAATCTAATACATAGTTAGCGTATGCATCAGATATGTGATTAACACTTCTCAGAACATGAATGTATGTAATTGAAACAAAATATCGTTCCAACAGTCTTACCCTTCGGAATTTCTGTAGTAGCGTAGGATCCCTCACATGGTACTGACCATTCAACTAAGACACAACTAGTTTTGAATCCAGGCGGACTACTAAAGACTGGACGCCATGTAAAATAGCATCCTGAAGTAGCTCAATCATGGCACTATACTCAACAGATGTAGGACCAAGACAAGAACCTCTTGAAGACACAACTAGATGGTCAGGTGAATAAATAACCCAGGTAGCAGAAGCAAGTTGTTGCGTATGACGGCTAGCACCATCTGCAAAACCTAAGAATGTAGGAAACTCTGCTGACATCTGTCGATCAAACGGAAGCTAATCAGTAGACCCAAAAACCAAAAGCAAGCTAAAACTATGTACAGAAATAACTATACAATAGTATACAAAAGAATTACCTCGAACTAGAAGTTCAAGCGTAATACCGCTTGAGGTAGACCCCATTCCTGGGCTCCTTCAATACATTTCCCTCATAATCCTCTAATTCATAGGCTCCTTTTTCCGGGACATGCCTCACAATGTAAGGACCATGCCACATGGGGTTAAACTTGCCTTCCCCCAGGGGTTCTTTAGCTTGGTCATATAATAGGACCAAGTCACCTTCAACATACTCCTGGGGATGGACAGACCTATCATAATGAACCTTAACACGACGTTTATTGGCATCTATAGCCACAACGACATCTTGACATTGCTCGTCAAGTTGCTCAAGGTGGATTAAACGTTGCTCAATACCCGTCGTATCAGGGAGGAGCTATATGGCCAGTTTGAGCGAAGGGATTTCACATAATCGATAAAATTGACTCCACACCGTGTACTAGCTGGAACGGTGAGAAATCGGTGGCAGTCTTGACTGCGGTTCGATATGCCCACAAAGAAGGATATAACATAATGTGCTAGTTGTTCTTGCTTTGTTGGATGGTACGATGGAGAATGGTCTTTAACGACTTATTGACTGCTTCAACTTGACCATTTTCTTGGGGATAGTAAGAAGATGAGTGTTCTTGACGGAACCCAAGCTTGAGTGACAAATATTCCATCATTTTTTTCTGAAAGTGACTGCCATGGTCAGTGACAATATCCTTCAGAATACCAAACCGAGTAATAATTTGATTGAACACGAAATGGGCTGCTGTAGCACCATCAACTTTTACGGTAGGCATGGCCTCAACCCATTTGGAAAAGTAGTCCACAGCCACTATGATATGTCAATGCCCCCTAGCCAAAGCTGGTTTGCAATCCATGAAATCCACCCCCCACTTGGTGAAGGGATCGACAGTGATGACCGAATGAAGGGGCGCTGGATGCGAGTGTATATTCCAAGAAAACACCTAGCAAGGGTGACATCTCTTCACATCATTAATACAATATTTAAAGATTGAAGGCCAAAATTAACCAGCTCGCATAATATGTTGGGCTGTAGCAAGCCCAGATAAGTGACCGCCACATGCCCCAGCATGGAAATCATTAAGCACACACTTCGCTTCTTTGTGATTCAAGCAATGACGGAGAATAGAATCCTTTCCTCGGAGATACAAAGTGTCACCGACGATAGTATAATCTTTAGCGTGATGTTTCACATGCCGTCGCTTGTCCTATGAATAGTGCGAAGGAAACATCAAAGTTTGGAGATATACAATGACATCCCCATACCAAGGGTCCTCTGATGAGATAAGAAACAAATTTTCATCCACAAAGGAATCTTCATGGATGACATCCTCATCAAGTCTCGGAAGGTCCGACATATGCTCAGCAAACACCAATGATTTCACTGTCTTCACTGAAGCAAAATCGAGATCAAACTCTTGAAGGATCACAATCCATTTATTGTACTTCCCCCCTATAAGGCGTCATGATAGCACGAAGTGAAATAGATTGATGTGTGCTACAACTGTGGTTTTTCTAAGCACAATATAGTGTCGCAACCGTTGGGACTTGCATGGACAGTTGCGAGCGCCAGCTTTTCCACGTGAGTATATCTCAATTCAGCATCTACTAGATTTCGGCTGAGGTAACAGATGACATGCTCACCGAGTGCGTCATCAACCTGAACTAAGACCATGCCAATCGTCTCTTGAGACGTAGCCACATAAAGTATAAAATCTCGTGCGAAGTCGAGTGGAATAAGTACAGGGGCTGATACCAAATCTTTCTTAAGGGCATCAAAAGACTGCTGGGTTCGCTCATCCTAGATAAATGGTGTGTCTTTCTTCAACAAGTGCACGAAAACTTTGGTAATATTAGCATAATTGACTACAAAACAACGTAGAAAAGTATCTCTCCCTTGGAGGCTCTGAAGTTGAAACAAGTTGTGCGGAGGAGGCAACCGAAGTATTGCCTCAACTTTAAGAGGATCGACTCTAATACCCTCTTTCGAAACTATGAATCCTAGAAGTCGACTTGACCTCACCGCAAAGATGCATTTGTTGGGATTCAATTGGATCTTGTAGCGTATACATCATTCGAGAATCCAACATAGGTGCGTGGGGTGGTCCATTCTCTTGCGAGAATGGATGGAAAGATCATCCAAGAAAACCTCCATTATATTTTTAAGGTCGTGAAAGGCATAGGTCATGGCATGTTGAAACGTAGCTCCATCGTTTTTAAGGCCGAAGGGAATTTTTCGGTATGCAAACGTACCCCAAGGACAAATGAAAGTAGTCTTATGTTGATCCTCATGTTTGATTTGAATCTGGTTATACACCGAAAAGCTATCCATGAACGAAAAAATCTCACTTCCCACACAAGCATCCAAGATCTTATCAATGAATGGTGTGGGGAAGTTGTCTTTCGGACATGCACAATTCAGGTCTCTAAAATCAGTAAATACATAGATCGTTCCTTGCTTCTTATCCATAGGAACGGGGTTTGACACCCATTCAGTAAGGGGAGTGGGGTAGATAAAACCAACTTTGAGCAGTTTTTCCACCTCTGCCTTGATAGCGGCTACCTTCCTAGGGTTAACATCTCGAAGACATTGTTGAACTGGTTTAGCATGAGGATACATTCTAGTCTCATGCTCGACAATACTAGGGTCTATTCCCAGCATCTCCTCGTATGACCAGGCGAAAGCTTCCCGAAGTTCTGTAAACAATTTGGTGTAGATGGAAACCTCTTTAGGAGAGAAATCATCATCGATGTAAACATTCTCAATCTTTCCGGGAGTGCGAGAGATGTTGATCGGTTGAGTCGGGGAAATATTAGCCATGTTCCCCTCCGCATAAATCTCATGTGAACCCAAAAGAGCCACAGGGTGACCAACCATCTCGGCAAGAGTCGTCCTAACCTTTTCTTGCTTAGCGAGATTGAGGTTGGAAGGAAATAAGAGCGATGATGCATATCTTCCCAAGGTCTCTCACTACCACACATGGCCTCGATAATAGCTTCATCTGAAGGTAAAGTACCATCAAGGCAATAATTCGAACAAGACGAGTCGGGTGCCCAAACTGGAAGCGTAACGGGATCTTCCTCATCTCTCCGAGAAGAAGAGAGATCCGAATCTGCAGTGGCTTGTTGAATATCTTGCTAAGCAAGCTCAACAGTAGATAGTGGCATAGACATCTCAACGTGCGCAATGTCTCCAGACGTAGAACTCGTGGATGGTAAAGTCCATGGATCATCAAAATATGAAGTTCGGAACGGTACATTATGCAAAGGAGGAGACGCATTGTCGAAAACCGTTCCAATAAAATTCATGGGTGCGGGGAAATCATAAGATCCCATTAATGAAGGGTACATACCAACACCCATGTTCCCAGTTTCCAACTGAGAATTTGTAACCTGCGGGACTACTGATCCCATGGAAGCTTCAGGAGGAGAATTAACGAAATACAGCTGATCGATTGTCACAATCTTGCCTTCATGTGGAAAGAAGATAACTCTGAATACAGTAGACATGACAGCTTTCATAGCGTACATCCAATTCCGACACAGTAAAAGGTTGTAGTCGATGGGCGCATCAACCACTTCGACTTCAATAAGAACAGGTTTACCCCCCAAGCGGACAACAAGGGAAGGGATAATCCCATGCGGCTTAAATGACAGACCATCAAATGCGGTGAGCATGGTCCTAGATGTGAGTAGAGGAGGAGAGACAAGAGCTTTCCAACAAGCTAACGAAATCACTTACACGGAAGCACCTTCGTCAACCATCGTTCTTTTGACGAAATTCTTAAGGCACTCCACATGGATTTGAAAAGCCATGTGGTAAGGTAAGCGAGGTTGAACATCAGTAGTGTCGAACTTGATAACACTGGGACTCACCCCATCTTGAACTCCTAACGCACTCAAAAGGGCATGCCTTTGATAAGGACACACTTGTAAAACTTCAAGAGCTGACATGGCACACGGAGTTTGGCCCAAATATTCTACAATGGAGTAGTTCTGGGTCCCTTGGGCATTGGGATTATGCGTAGAGCACTTAAAAACACCTTTCGGTATCTGTGGCATAATAGAGGGCTTCTCGATATGTAAGGAATTACCAGGCGGAGGGGGAGGCTCACTCCCCATATTAGGTTGTGGTGCACCATAATCATGTTGACGAGTAGCAACACTAACCTCCGATTGAACCATATTCACGCATCCATAACCACTAGTATTGGAAGAAGACGTTGCGGTCTCATTAGGTCCATAACCAGTGGTGGGAGCATGCGAAGCCATGTTTTGGTGATGAGGAAGGGGATCCTTCAACACAGCTGGGCTCTGTGCCAAATGCTTCGATGCTTCTTCGATTCGAGGACACAAGTGAGTAAGATGATCTTACCCACAAAGCTTACAAGGAAATTGCACCTTACGCCTAGGTTTACGATCCTCACCAGCATTTTCGCCTTCCCGAGGAGGGTTGGCATTCTCCTTACGAGGGGTATTGCGATTACTATTATTGTTCCCATTGTTTCCATCCTTACGGTTATTTCTCCCCTTTTTCTTACCACCAGGTTGCCGGTTACCCGATGGGTTTGTCGTTTGCACAGTGTGTACATCGAACGATGGGGTGGAAGTGGACAAGGTGTGAACCTGTCCGGGAGTATACTGGTTTAGTGACAAATTTTGCATTTGATTAGCCACCAAATCTACAGGGCAAGTGCTTGTGGATCCCACAATTCCATCGGCATGCGGTCCAGGAACTGACTTGGGCTCATGGCGTGTTCGCGGTGCATCAGGAATATTGTCATACAAAATGCCAGACTAAGGGTATAGTAAATCTAACTGTTGGAATTTTAAGATGGCTTGCTCCTCAGTCATAATACTAGACATTGAAACATCCTTAGCAATATATGGAAGTAGAGACTTGAGGAACCATCCCAACATAAAATCTGGAGGAATGTTGGCTTTCACTAATCACTTCCATCAACACCACTCTTGAACGTGGTCAGAAATATGTGTGGCCTTATTCTGACTGAAGGTAGACAAAAGTTCAGTACCAGTATCATAGCAAACCGGCAACTGGAAATGATCTAAGAAAACCAAAGCGATCTCATTGAATCCCCTATAAGTGTTCCCAAGAAACTCAACATACCACTTCGCAACTGCCCCCATGAGGGTGCATTGAAATAGTCATAATCTAACAGAATCGTGATTCAATGAGTTAGAAGAGCACCAAAGGTGAAACATTGTTACATGATCACCCAGATCCTCACCACCTTTCCCCTCTAACTTAGGAATGTCCAAAGGGAGCTTGGTAGGGACCGGAGGCCAACTAGGGTTGTGACACACCGAATCATTTGTGAGCTTCGAAAGATCTGGAAGATTCAAACGTGCAAGGAATGGGAGCTGTAGCTGGAAATATTGATTATAAGCCCCCCAAAAAGGTTGGTTGAACGGAACCAAATTATAAGGTGGACCAAAAGCTTGACCATGAGCATTAAACTGCTGATTATGCGAACCTGATGGGCCATAAGCTTGACCATGGCCATAAGGTTGATAACCTCCTCCGACCTGACCCATATGAGAGTAAGCAGGTATATAAGTGTTTTGGGAACCATATTGAGGTGGGTTGTACTAGTTGCCAGCACCGACTGTGTTGTAGTAAGGGTTTCCACCATAAGTATGGGGCATATACGTATTATTCGTAGCGAGAACCATGTTGTAATGACCATAATGGTGAGGTATGTTCCCACCCCCAGCATAAGTATTAGGATTAGTGTGAGCAGTGGTGTGGTGACCATAAGCATGAGATGTATTCCCAACCCCAACATTGGTGTTACTAGTAGCAGGAATGGTGGCATTATGACCATGAGAATGAGGTATATTCCCACCTCCTACATTAGCATTACTAGTAGCGGCAGTGGACGCAAAAGTATGTGGTATATGTCCACCCCCGTGGTTGGGAGGGGCATTAACATTCGTAAAAGTGGTCCTAGGTTGACGGGTAGAGGCATGTGTATTAGGTGGTGGATGGAGAGTCGTGTTGTGAACAGTGTTCCTATTAGGTTGGTTATCCCTAGGAGGCGATCGTCTTCCAACATTAGCATTGTTAGGAGGAATATGACCGGTCCCCATACTATGTGTGTGAGTGGAAAATGTGGTGCCCCCAGCGAGGGTATTTCCCCCAGTGGGTGTAGTGTTGCTAACACCATGACTAGTGCCAGCATGACTACCAAAAGAAGTGGAAGGATCAATTGTGTTGTAATTAGGCATACTGTATGAGAACGCGGTAGGGTTGACCATAGGGCC
Source organism: Larix kaempferi (assembly GCA_027924585.1). NCBI lineage: Eukaryota > Viridiplantae > Streptophyta > Pinopsida > Pinales > Pinaceae > Larix > Larix kaempferi. Next base: position 3,413,627 of record BSBM01001229.1, read on the forward strand.
TGTGTCATCATGTAACTCTAGAATCCCATATAAATAATTATGTGGAAATGAAGGATCGAACGGGTCGTCCTCGGGTGGATCTGGACCAAACAAACTAGGATGAGTCTCGGGTGGATCTGGACCAAACAAACTAGGTTGGGTCTCAGGTGGATCACCCCCCCACGCCTCACGAGGAGTAGGGGTGTCTGAAGTGTGCTCAACTCTACCTAATGGACTGGTAGGGATTTCTCCCATGTTAGAATGTGTGGTCATGGCATCGATAATGTATGTCTCATAAGAATCTGAAGATTTAGAGGGAGCCCGACAACGTCCCTTCTTGACACGGCGTGAAACCTCGGCAGCTAGTAAACTAGCCAACAAACGAGATCGACGGAGAGCAAGACTCCGCGCCACGATATCTTCAGAGAGACTATAAAATCAAAACATACCCTAAAGGCTAACTATCAATCAAAAACAGTAAATCAAAATCACACACCTAGAGAAACTACAACCAAGAGAAGAGAAACAAAGTGGCTAAATGAGCTCCCGACACTAAAGCCGGTATGTCTCGCCTAGGAGAGGCTTGAGACTCCCAAACTATAGCTGGAGCTAACATAATCAATTATAGAGACACCCAGGATTCACTGCGTGCAAAGGGCCGTAACCCTCGGCAACAAACAACTATGCTATCCAAACCCTATCTGACTCAGGACACAAACAGTATAAACATTGCAAGTACCCTATGCAATACCTAGGTAAGGCAACTATGGTCACCGCATTATAACCAATGCTCAGGAAGACAGTCGCAGGTGGGCTCAGTCATATGGGAAGGGTAGCTGAGCTCGAAACTCAATGAGGGTCAAATCCCCCAAGAGTCCCCAGATACGAACAAATCCTGGAAATATCTCCCATGCTCAACCGGTATTGGAGGGATATCTCCACAACCAACCTCCTATGACCTCGTGCTTAACTCTGGTCTGAGTAGAGATTCCTGAGAACACTGATGTATACCATGGATTTCACCACTCCCTGGTCAGACACATAATGTTTCATCTAGTAGTCTTGGATTGTTTACTCACAATGATCTATTCTAAGACTCTAAACCTATGCTAGTTGGTGTACCCTATAAATAAAATCAGTCTTATCAATTTTAAGATTAAGCATTAATTTTAATGGCTGTGGTTACTCAAAGGATATGGTCATGAAACTAGTGATGTATATGACTCAATAGTATGCAAAATCGTCAAAATCTAGACTCATCTATTCAAGAAAAACAATGCCACTAGCATGCAAAATCAATCCAATGATTTCGAAATAAAAATGCAACTCTTTTATATTTTCCAATGCACAAGCAGAACCTAAATGAAAGCAACAAGCACTCAATGCTGTTCGGATATCCATCATCTATTTCGGGATACATATCTATTTCAGGATCATCTATTTCGGGATACATATCTACTTCAGGATCTTGCATGATCTATTTCAGGATATGCAGTCCAGTCACCAGTTTGATGCCTCCAGCACCTTATCCACCTTCTTCTAGCACCCGGGAGCCACTTTCCACAGATTTTTAGCCCTCCTAAGCTGAAAGGCACCCTCTTCTCACCTACTGACAGAGAAGGGCGCACTTGTTCACCTACCACTGCAGATTCACTCCAGTTACATTCAGTTAGCTCCGATTCTGATTGATTTCACTCCGATTTCACTCCTGACTGACTGTTTCACCTCCGATTGACCTCCAGTTCGATTAGGTGACTTGCTCTGACTCCAGTTAGCCTCCCATGCGCCCCCACTGAGCCTCCAGATCCTATATCAGTGCTACACACTTCAGTTACATTTATTATGATCAGTTAGACTCAGCTTGACACCTAGATGACTGTTTGTTGTGATTGATGAGCAACACCGATGATTGATGAGGACTCCTAGATAGAGTCAAGCTACTCCATTCAGTGATTGGAATGACCTCCTTAGGCAATTCGAATTGCTCTGTTCATTGTGACAGTTTGTATTGTAATTCATTCACCCTTTCTGGGAAAGAGAGCACTGCTGCATGTTTTGCACAGTTTTGCACCATATTTTCTATGTTCATCTGTTGTGATTGATTTACTTGTTCATTAGATCTGCTGTGACTAATTTTACATGGTATTAGAGCCATTGCAGGGACAAGATCTCCTTTCTACAGGTGTTTATACAAGAAGATTTGACTGAATTGCTAAAAATTGCAATAAGTTTGGCATGAGATATCTCAAGGGCATTCGCTCCTGTGCATGCAAAGCTTGAAAATTATTCCAATACCACTCCAGAAGCTTGAGTTACCACATAATTCCTGGATTTGATACATTGGACCCATTCAACATTGCTTGAAATCCAATCCCAGGTGTGATGCAACTCTCAAAGGGTGGATTGTTCGACCTTATTGTGTTTGTTCTTATGTGATTTGCAGGTTAATTATCTCCTCCAAGTGCACTCGCTACATTCTGCATGCAAGCTTCCCTACAGCATTTCCATTCGCTATAGTCTGCATGCAAGCTTCTTCTTCATCATTTGACTCGCTCCTAGCAATGGAATACTCTTCTTCAAAGCCTATCCTCACCCCATTCAATTATTTTGATTGGAAAGATGATATGGAGATCATATTACGTTCAAAAGGATACTACCGAGTCACTCTTGGTCTTGAATTGGAGCCAAACAATGTGGCAGAAAGAACCAAACACTACAATAAGCTTGATGAAGCTTACGGTCTTCTTTGTCTCTCCATCTCCAAAGATCTTCACTTCCATCTCAGCGGATTGAAGACTCCAAAGGCCATATGGGAGCAACTTGAGACACTATTCGGCAAGCAGGATGAGCTTAGGGCTTTTCAATTAGAGAATGAATTGATTGGCCTTAATCCTGAGAATTTCGAGACCATCAATGAATTCTTCACAAAATTCAAGAACTTGAACTTGCAATTGAAGAACAGTGGTGTTATCAAAGAGGATAAACAGTTGATCCTCTCCATTCTAAGCAAGCTTGGGAAAGATTATTCGGTATTTGTCTCCACTTTCAATTCCGGTCGGCTAACTACCCCGAATTGGAAGATGCCTACCTTGAATGCCTTCATTGAGTCCGTTACGAAAGAGCATGACAAGTTGATTCAAATGGGGTCCATAAGCTCCAAAGATTCAGCCCTATTTGTTCAAGGACCCAAGATCTCGAATGGTAAAGGAATGCTAAAGAAGGAGAAGCCCAAATTCGAGCCTCACAAGCAAAAAGACAAAGGCAAGCAAACGGATGCACCATCCAGTTCGAAATCCAAGCAAAAGGGCAAAGAAGGTAACCAAAAATCTAAATGTACTTATTGTAACCGTGGCTTTCATCCCGAAAGTTCATGTATGAAGAAGACTATAGATCAAATGGCCCTCCTTTTGGAAAAGAACAACATAACCCTTCCTGACGGTGCAAGGAAGAAGGATCGGAATGACGATCATGAAAGAGGACAAGCACTCATGGCAACGGTTTCGAAGCCCACTCTCTTGATAGATTCGGGTGCATCAAATCATATGGCTGCAAATATTGATTCTTTTTCCTCATTCGATCCAAACAGCTCCATCCCCATCCATTTGGGAGATGACTCAAAAATTTCTTCAAAGGGCAAAGGTACGATTCATGTAGATCATGGATGCTTTCAGAATGTTCTCTATGTGCCTTCCTTAGCTTCGAATCTCCTTTCTGTGTATCAAATGACACATACTGGTGATCCAAAGAAAGTCACATTCAGCCCTAATACAGTTGAAATTTCTGATATCAAAAGTGGAAGACTAGTTGCGGTTGGAAAGGCAAACCACACTGCAAAATGTTATGAGTTTTCGCACTTTATTCCGCTTGCAAAGCCCACTGCTCTTCGCACACATGGTAATGAGGTTAGTAGGCTTTGGCATGAAAGATTTGGACATCTAAATTATAAGTATTTGCTGCTGCTATCAAATAAATCCATGGTTGATGGGCTTCCACAACTCCGTTCCTCGAAGGGAATATGCTCCGGTTGCATTATTGGGAAGCACCCCGAGCACATATTCGACCGCGGCAAGGCTAGCAGAGCCTCTACTATTTTGGGATTGATCCATTCTGATATCAGTGGTCCGCTGCCCCATATGTCATTAAATGGTTCAAGGTATGTTTTGACATTTATTGATGATTATTCTCGCTTTACATGGGTATTCTTTCTCAAAAACAAGTCAGAAGTGCTTGGAAAATTCAAGGATTTTAAGGCTTCTGTTGAGACCACCACTGAGAGCAAGATCAAAGCTCTTAGATCTGATAATGGTAGGGAATATATCAAGTACGAGTTGCTGCAACTTTGTGCCCAAATCGGAATCAAGATCCAACATACAGTTCCCTACACACCCCAGCAGAACGGTGTAGCGGAAAGGAAAAACCGGTCACTGAAAGAGATGGCTACATGCATGATTGAATCTAAAGGTTTGGCTGCAAATATTTGGGCTGAAGCAATCAATGTTGCTGCATATATACAGAACCGAGTTCCACATTCATCCGTGAAAGGTATGACTCCTTTCGAAGCATTCTTTGGTCACAAACCGGATGTGTCAAATTTGAGAGTTTTTGGCTCTACTGCATGGGCTAGAATTCCTTCTGAGAAGAGACGAGCTTTGGATCCACAAAGTATCGAGTGCATATTGATAGGATATGGGGAAGAATCAAAAGCATATAAACTCATGGATATCAGATCTAAAAAGATATTCATAGAGCGCAGTGTGCAGTTTGAAGAACCGCTTCAAGAATTGCAACTAGTTGAGGAGAAAACTGCCGATTCACCGCCTTCACCAGAAGAAGATTCGAGCAGCGATAATGAAGGTATGAGTTCTGATATTTCTGATATTGTAGCAGCATATGATGATCATGACATATCAGGTTCGGAATCCGACCATTTAGATCCCCCTCAGTTACCAAAGTGGGCCCAAAATACTCTACAATCTGCTGGTTCTAGTCTTGGAAATCCTGCTGATCCGAGACGAACAAGAGGAGACTTTCAAAGGGCAGGTATGGCTCTTTCTATTGATGATCCATTTCTTCCTGAGATTTGTTATTTGATGGATGGTTCAGATCCCCAATCATACTATTCATCCCATCGAGATCCTAGATGGAAAGATGCCATGGATGAAGAGTACAGTTCTCTTCAAAAGAACAATACATGGGAGCTAGTTTCTCTTCCACCTGGAAGAAAATTAGTGAAGTGTAAATGGGTCTACCGTACTAAAGTTGCTGCTGATGGAACTATCAGCAAATATAAAGCAAGGTTGGTGGCAAAAGGTTTTTCCCAAGTCCAAGGAGTGGACTACACAGAGACCTTTGCACCGGTTGCAAAGATGGATTCCATCCGCCTTGTTTTAGCTATTGCCGCATCCAAGCACTGGGAGGTGCATCACATGGATGTGAAGAGTGCATTTCTACATGGAGACCTTGCTGAAGAGGTCTATATGCAGCAGCCAGAGGGTTATACATCAGATCCATCATTGGTTTGTAGATTGAAGAAGTCTTTGTACGGGTTAAAACAGGCCCCAAGAGCTTGGTACGCAAAGATGGACTCCTTCCTTCTTTCTCAGAATTTCCAAAGATGCAAATCTGATCCGAATGTCTATCTTCAGTGAGTTAAAGGTAATTTGTTGGTTATTGTACTTTATGTTGATGATCTGCTTATTACTGGTAGCACACTTACTTCAATAAACAAGCTAAAATCTGCCTTAAATCTAGCTTTTGACATGAGCGATTTGGGCTTGCTGAGTCACTTTTTGGGCTTGGAGATAGCTCAAAATTTTGATGGGATCACTATATCTCAGCAAAAATATGCTTCCGACCTGTTATTGAAGTTTAATATGGCTGAATGTAAGGCAGCCCCGTTCCCATTCCTCTCAGGAATCAGTCTTGAGGAGGGAGATTCCACACCGCTTGCAGATTGCAGTATGTATCGACAGTTGATTGGTTCACTACTTTATTTGACACATTCACGGCCTGATATCTCATATGCCGTGAGTGCTGTGTCAAGATATATGCAGAAGCCACATGAGCTTCATTGGCGAGCAGCCAAGCGGATCTTGCAGTATGTGCAAGGTACGAGACAGTTTGGCATACATTATGCTGCAGATTCTGAGCTAGATTTCATTGGTTTTACTGATTCAGATTGGGCAGGTGATAGCATTGATCGGAAGTCCACTTCCGGTTATGTTTTCATGATTGGTCATGGTGCTATTTGCTGGTCCAGCAAAAAGCAAGCATCCATTGCACTTTCTTCAGCAGAGGCAGAGTATCGAGGGGCAGTCAATGCCTGCATTCAGGCAGTTTGGTTGCAGGGTATTCTTTCCGAGTTTGGTTTTGGTGGCACTACTTCGACTGTCCTATTTTGTGACAATCAAAGTGCTATCAAGATCTCCACAGATCCAGTTCAGCGGCAGAGGACCAAGCACATTGAGATTCATATGCATTACATTCGACAGTTGGTGCATGACCGCACCATCATTCTGCAATATTGCCCTACTGATGAGCAAATTGCAGACATCTTCACCAAGAGCTTCATTGAGAAGAAGTTCTCTTACCTCCGTTCACTGTTGGGGGTGAGTTCCATCATGGTGGAGACAGATTGATTCATTATTATGCTTTAGACTTGAGGGGGGGCTTTCTTCCCACTGGGTTTTCCCTCTTTCCTCACTTAGTTTATTTTTCAGCATTTTTGGATTATTGTATTGGGGTGACCTTTGGTCTTAGTTACCAGGGCCCCACATTATTTTAGTTGGAACATCATAGTCTAGCTTGAGGGGGGGTGTTCGGATATCCATCATCTATTTCGGGATACATATCTATTTCAGGATCATCTATTTCGGGATACATATCTACTTCAGGATCTTGCATGATCTATTTCAGGATATGCAGTCCAGTCACGAGTTTGATGCCTCCAGCACCTTATCCACCTTCTTCTAGCACCCGGGAGCCACTTTCCACAGAGTTTTAGCCCTCCTAAGCTGAAAGGCGCCCTCTTCTCACCTACTGACAGAGAAGGGCGCACTTGTTCACCTACCACTGCAGATTCACTCCAGTTACATTCAGTTAGCTCCGATTCTGATTGATTTCACTCCGATTTCACTCCTGACTGACTGTTTCACCTCCGATTGACCTCCAGTTCGATTAGGTGACTTGCTCTGACTCCAGTTAGCCTCCCATGCGCCCCCACTGAGCCTCCAGATCCTATATCAGTGCTACACACTTCAGTTACATTTATTATGATCAGTTAGACTCAGCTTGACACCTGGATGACTGTTTGTTGTGATTGATGAGCAACACCGATGATTGATGAGGACTCCTAGATAGAGTCAAGCTACTCCATTCAGTGATTGGAATGACCTCCTTAGGCAATTCGAATTGCTCTGTTCATTGTGACAGTTTGTATTGTAATTCATTCACCCTTTCTGGGAAAGAGAGCACTGCTGCATGTTTTGCACAGTTTTGCACCATATTTTCTATGTTCATCTGTTGTGATTGATTTACTTGTTCATTAGATCTACTGTGACTAATTTTACAAATGCAAAATGCAGTACATGGAAGTAAATATTTTTGTATTTTCTCTTATAAACAAAAGGAAAATGCAAAACTATTTTTTTTTTGTATTTTTCAATATAATGGAATGAAACATGCAAGCAAAATCCTCTTATTTAGTCACTGATATGCAGAGGAGATCACTAAGACAAGCCAGCAGATCCCAAATAGTAAGAATCAGCCAACAGAATGAGCTCGATCGGAAAAAACCAACAAGGCTCAACCAAGAGAAGAGAAGAGTTCTGGTCACAAACAAGGCATGGAATAGTAAAGAATCAGGCCAACAAAGACTCAGGATCATCCAAAGCCAACCCAGCAACAACCAAAGGTCATAAATCAACCAAAGCCAGAGTTGTACACTACTGTCGAAGGAAAACCTGTGGGTACTTGCGGGCTATAGTTCAGATAGACGCGGGTAGAGCTAAGCTCACCCGCCGGTAGGGAAAAGCAAATGGGAAAAAAAAGAGTCCAATGGCTCAGAAAAAACTAGTTTTCTATAGTGTATCTCAACGGCCAATCAGTGACACGGAGCTTCGACAAACAATAACTCTAAATAAGGACTAATGCTCAAAAATCCCCAAAAATGGATGTTTTTCCCAGTGGAGATGCCATTTCTGTATTGGAGAAAACTTCCTATGGCTTGGGGTAGACCACAACAGACAGTTGACTACTAGAAATTAACTCAATTCTCAATACTATGCTATATAAATGACAATGCTAAGATAATGAAGAATATAACCAACCTCGATCCAAATGTTTGATGTAGATCCCCGTTGGAGCTTTCAATACGTGCACTTGAACCTGCAAATTAGTCTTGACATCCAATATACAACAAGCGCATATGATATATAAACGACATTAACATCATCAATAGCAATGGTCCATGATATTATAAGTAAATGCAACCCAATGTAATATAAACAACATTCACAACATTAATGGACGAGAATATGAGTATTTCTATTAATAAATAACAAGAAGTACAATGTGATACGACCTCTTGCTGGCAACAAATATGAACCAAGATCTGGTTCAATCCACTTGTGCCTCCACCACTTCAATTCTCCATGGAATGGTAAACTCAAACTAAGATAGGAGTTTGGAAGATGAACATAAAGGGTTCACAACTACAAGGATCAATGAGTGTAGACTCAAGATAGAGAAAAAATCCACTAGAGTTCTCTTGCTCTTCTTCCTCCTCCCATCCAGAAGCCATATGTGCTCAATATATAGTCCTCTCAAAGGTAAGTGAAAGGACACATCGAGGTGTTTCGGGGTAGATGGAGGGCCAAAGGTCACCCAATGGCCGCTTTTCAGGAGTAAAACGTAATTAACCAGTGATTTTTACCATTTTACATGTTACCCGCGGGCTATAGTGATGCAACTCATGGGTATTCCCACTGTAATGATGCAGCTAGCGTACAGGGGGGAAAATAGGGAAATAATGTGTCTGAAGGGTAAAGTGGATCTGAGTCAGTGAAATGGATCCTGCAGGCCAAAGAGTGCTGACGCTCACAAGGTGGAAAATTACGTTGTAACACTCGATATTACCTTGTTTGCATTGCACTACTTCAAGAGAATTGATTCTGTCTATTTGGTAAAGTAATCAGTGGTGGTTAGGATATACCTGTGTTGAAGGGAGGAAGTAGGATTAATTGGACCAACAAAGTCTAATCCCCACTGCTGAAATGGGAACTGGACTGCCACTGGTTGCAGAGGAAAAGTGGGTTTCTTAAACTTCCCTGCACATTTCTGACATGGTTCACACCTTCTTACATAGGCGTATGCATCCTTGAACAATGTAGGCCAATAATATCCCACCCTGAGGATATTGTGTGCTGTGGTTTCGCTTGAGAAATGGCCTCCAACAGGTCCTGTATGAAATTGAAAAAGTATACCATCAGTTTCAGGCTTCTCCAAGCACCTATGAAATACTCCATCATAATTTTTCTAAACAATATTCCATTAATGAACTGATAAGGAGTGGAATTTAATATTAAATCCCTACGTTTTTTGAAATCTAAGGTTTCGGGAGCAAACCCATTGTTCAGAAAAAACTTGATATGGTGATACCATTCAGAAGGTGGAGTATCTATTGCATTGACAAAACCTGTAGGGAGTTCTTCCTACTGGTCCCATTATGTCTGGTTCTGAACAGGGTCATTCGACTGGGCAGTCAACAAGCATAAGCCTTGCCCCTTCACAATTTTAGCTGGGCTTATTTCCAAATCGTATTCTTGTAAAGCAGTCATCCAATGGGCCCTTTTCTTGCCCAATTCCTTCTGGACCAGTACATTTCTTATAGCTGTATATGGGACAATTACCTTAGCTCTATATTTCAATAAATAAGTCCTGTAATGTTTAACAGATTTATAAACCGCATAAGCCTGTTTATCAATTTGGGAGTAATTCAATTCAGCTCCCTTGAATGTCGAACTCATGAAGGAAATTGGAATTTCCACGTCAGTGTCATGCTTCTGTGTCCAAATAGATGCATAAGAGAAATCAGTCTCAAAAGTATAGAGAATGAAATCTTTATCAAAGTAAGGGGACATGAGATAAGGAGCCTCAGCGATAGCCCTTCTAATCTCGACAAATTTATCTTTCTGTTCCTGTGAGCAAGTAAACTGTACATCTTTCTTGACTAACTGCTGCAAAGGTTTAACTATTTGTGCAAAATTGGGTACAAATATGTGGACAAAATTTATCTTACATAGGTAGGACTACATGGCCTTGCGCGAACCGAGCAAGCTAATATTTGAAATAGCATCGGTACGTTCTGGGTCAATTATCATACCTTCTTTGGATACAATGAAACCAAGAAGCTTTCCTTCCGTAACTGCAAAAATAGACTTTTTCGGATTGAGGGAGATCCTATACTTCCTACAACGTTCGAAAACCTGTTTCAGGGCAAAAAGATGGTCATGTCGCTTCTTAGAATATATAGTGATATCATCTAGATAAACCATGACAGAGTTATGCATCAAACCTCTGAAAGCTATATCCATAACTCTCTGAAACGTAGCCCCAGCATTTATCAACCCGAAAGGCATCCGCCTGTAGGCGAAAGTGCCCCAAGGAGTTCTAAAAGCAGTTTTGAGTTGGTCATCGGGAGCAACCATAACCTGGTTGTATCCTGAAAAACCATCCAAGAGTGAGAACATCTCAGATCCTGCTACCTTTTGCAGAATCTGTTCCATGGGCAGAACAAGATAATTGTCTTTTTTGGAAGCTCGATTTAGATTTCGAAAATCAGCAAACAGTCTGATTTCACCACTCTTTCTACGCACAGGCACCAAATTGGCGATCCATTGGGTGTGTTTGATAGAAAAAATGATCCATGCCGTCAGCAGCTTTTCTAGTTCTTTTTTCATAGAAGGTTCTAAACTGGGGTGCATCTTGCGCAATTTCTGTTGATAACGCTTCACCTCCAGCTTCATAGGTATGTTGTGGTGCATGATGCTTGTATCGAAAGTTCTCAATTCGTCATAAGTCCATGCAAAAACGTCTTTGTATTCTTTACATAATTTAATGATATCCCTTCTTGTTGATGTATATGTAACTTGGGAATGTATTTCATATATGTATATTGTACTCCTATAGAGATGGTATTATTCCTCTATACGGAAGTGTTTGTATTCCTATAGAGATGTTATTATTCCTTTATACAGAAGTGTCGTTATTAGACCACCTTGTTGGGGTCGGCCCTGTATAAGTCATGTGGGTCGAAGGGTTATTAGACCACCCTATTGGGGGTTGGCCATGTGGGTCAAAGGGTTATTAGACCACCCTATTAGGTGTCGGCCCAGTCAGCATTATGTTATGTGGTTAAGTTAAGGCCGACCTAGTAAAGGTTATTAGGCGAGTCAAGTCAAGTATAAATAGAGTGCGGGAGGCACTCTATTTCATCATTCTATTCTCTCTCACACTCTTGGGAGAGTGGGGCACTGGTGCAGGAGGAGAAGATGCTACTAGGAGATGTCTATATCTTATGCTTGGGTGGTATCATTGCTCTATCTATCTCTGAGGAAGTTATTGGGGTTTTTCACCTTTATGGTTTTCCCCAAGTAAACTCTGTGTCTCTTATGTGCTTGCATTATTGTGTGCATGATTGATATGCTGTAGATATGCTCTACATGTTGTTCTCTCAGTTAATATCCTAGAACATATTGAAGTAAATTCTGAAAAATTAACATGGTATCAGAGCTAGCCGGAAAGAAGGCATGGTATGGCATGTATGACACTTGTTGCAATTGTGAAGCTAGGGCTTGATATAGCAAAAACCAGTCATCATAGAACTTTCTCTATAAATAAATTTCAGAGAGGTTTCAGGGTCTGAAAATCATACAAGGATAAACTAAGATCCCCGTGTACCTTTTTTCGAAAGGACAACCTCTAATTAGTTGTACTTTGTGATTTATGACCTGTACAATATAGGGTTTCTGCCTCTTCCAGATCTCAGCCATAAACAGGTGACCTTGGAAAAAAGGTCATAGCTTGGGCTAGGAAGCTCCAAATGAAATTTCATAAAAAGTGACAGGTAGTGCACAGACTATACTTTCTCAGATAACATTTTCAGAGGCCGAAACTAAACCAGTGACACGGGGCATGCTATACAAGTTTTCTCTCCTGTTTTATCCCATAAACAGGTCACGTTGCAACACTTGGCATAACTCTCTCTCAAAGAATCCATTTGAGGTCAGAACTATGGGGTTGGAAAGATTACAGGTCGGGCTATCACAGGACAATGTTTCAAACCCTATGGATTGAAAAGTTCGGAGTTACACCAGAAACAATCAGGTACATATTTCTGTCAAAACAAAAAAAAATTTGAGCACCTTCATTCATGGCTTCCGGAATTTAGGGTTTCGGAGAAAGTTGAAATTTTTGTAATCGGAGAATACGGCTAAATGCTACTTATCAAAATCAAAATTTAGAGACCAATATCAGAATTTTTGGTTGGGCAGAAGGCTGGGCTTGATCAGACCCTAGTTCGGGACTTTGATCGGAAAAGTGGAAAATTAGGGCTTCTGCAAAAATGGGAATTTTTGAAATCTGTGACCACGGCTGGAAGCTCCTCAGAAAAATAGAAGCTTAGAGATTTGGATAGAACCTTTTGATTGGCAGAAGGGTGGGATTTATCAAACCCTAGTTCGGGGTCATGTCCAGTGAATCCGAAAGTTTCAAAGGAAAATTTGAGGGGTGAAACTTTGCATTTTTCAAATTCTGAGTATACCAGCTTGATCAGCTCATCAAGGCGCATATTTCTATCTGTTCGGAAGTTTGAAATTCAAAGTTTGAATTTTTAGGGTTTCTCTGACAAACCCTAATCCAGCTCCAGATCCAGTTCCTGCAAATCAAATGGATTGGGTTAATCCCAGAAGAGAATGGATTGGTCACCTATAAAAGTGAAAAAGTTCCTGTTTCAGAGGGAGATGAGGCTAAGGCCTTACATAAGAAGATTATAAGCAATCTCGACAAGTATGACTCTTCCAGGTATGTTTCAAGATTTGTTCATGATTAAGTTTATGGTATGTTTGTCTTCATGTTATTACGGTTAGTACAATATTGATTAAATTTAGACCTTTCGTATCACCTTAATAAAATTATGAATGCATGATAGAAGATATTCATTGATTAGGGTGTTGACACTTATGATTGTACTAATGCATTATAGTGTTGTATGAGGTTTATGTTGTCCGCTAACATGAAAGGTACACCAAGAAAGACAAATCATGTTCTAGTTCAAGAACATATGATCATGATGACAAAGATTCATCCATTGTCATGAATCACTTAGAATATCTATTTGCGAGGTATGCATAACTTGGTTCTATAATGGTTAACCTATGAGATATGCAAGTTACTAGCACAAGTCATTGAAGAGAACAAGAACACATCATGTGGGTATGTTAGACATAACTAGCTAACATACCAATCCAGGTATGTTTTTCCTATATCAAGTTAGAATCCTACCTTGTGTTAGGATCCCTTATATAAGTATACTTGGTATGATTGGTTATGTTTATTCATAAAGTTAGAAATGTAAGTAATCAAAGGTTTATGCATATTATGTTAAATTTTGAGCATTAATTCACAATACTCTAGGATCTTTACTGAGAGAATAACATGTACAGTATATCAATGCATAACAATCATAACAAGCATGTCAATCATCACAAGAATCAAAAGCATGAGAGACAAGAGATACAAAGTTTCCATGGGGAAAACCCTAAGGTGAAAAACCCCACAACTTCCTCAGAGGTATAGAGAGCAATGGCTCAACCAAAGTAAAACCAAAATACACATAGATAGTCTCCTAGTAGCAGATGATCCTCCTCCTCACTAGTGCGCCACTTTCTGAGTGAGAGAAGTGTGACTTTCCGAGTGATGCAAATAGAGATCTCCCGATATCTATTTATACTAGTCTATTTTCCCAGTGACCTTATGGGGTCGACTTGTCTAGCTAGCTACATCAACCATATAATATATATTCCAGGGTCGACCCCACACATGGTGGTCTAATAACCCATCGGCAAGTACACACACTTGCGACACTTGTCAATACACATGACGACTCTTCCTTATAGAGGAATAACACATCTCTTATAAGGGTACAATAAATATACATGAAATACATAGATGAAATACATTCCAAAGTTACATATACATCAACACTCCCTCTTAACTAGGAAGGTATTTTTCGACATAGATATGCTAGAGAAGTCTTCTTCTCGGGATCATCATCATCGTCACTGCTGCTACTATCTCAACCAATCTCTGAATCTACTTATCATAGGAAGTTCTACAGAGCCAGTCCTTTTTCATACTGGATGTAGGCCCACCACCTGCAGGTCTTCGTCATCACTGGCCATATTGTGGAAATCTCAGGACTTATTACGTGCGTCACAAAACCTTAAAAGAGTCTCTTGAATAGCAAGAACCCTAAAGAGCATCTGAGGCCTTTTTCATCCTATCCAGATCTCTAGGACTTATTACATGTGACCCCAGGACTGATTACAAGCACAAGGCTTAACCTATCGGATCTCCTAGGGCACAAATTACATGTGGTCACCACAAAACCTCGAAAGAGCATCCCAGGACTGATTACGAGCACAAGGCTCAACCTATCGGATCTCCTAGGGCACAAATTACATGTGGTCATGGAAAAACCTTGAAAGAGCATCCCAAGACTGATTACGAGCACATGGCTCAACCTATCGGATCTCCTAGGGCACAAATTACATGCCATAGGACAAAACCTCGAAAGAGCATTTGCCAGATATCCCAGGGTACAAATTACATGCCATAGGCAAAACCTCGAAAGAGTATCTGCAAATCTCCCAGGGCACAAATTATATGTCCTCCCAAGCAAAACCTCGAAAGATCATTTTCCAGATATCCAGGGTACAAATTACATGCCATAGGCAAAACCTCGAAAGACTATCTGCAAATCTCTCAGGGCACAAATTACATGCTTATCTACACAACCTGTTCCATGGCCACAGAGTATCAACCTAATACTCACCATAGATCATCCTGATGTACACATGATCATCCTGATCATCATCACTGCAACATCCTGCTGCATGTCATCTAGAGCAACATCCTGAAGCTTGTCATCCATGATCATCCTGATCATACACTGCATCCACCTGATGCATACCAAGTATCTACCTAATACATATCATCACACATGATCCTCCTGATCATACAATGTATCCACTTGATACATACATAGATACATGATCCACACAATGCATCTAACTGATATATCTTGATATACATGATCTACCTGATCATACACATTATCCACCTGATATGTATACAGATACATGGTCCAAGCATCCAACATGATGCATATACAAAATACATACAAATGATCCAACCGATCATATCCAGCATCCAACATGATGCGTACATACATATACATATAAATGATCCAACAGATCATATCCAGCATCCAACATGATGCGTACATACATATACATATAAATGATCCAACTGATCATATCCAGCATCATCCTGATGCATATACAAAGCAGTAACTGGAGCATCGTCCTGATGCTCATCATCCAGTGCTTACGTCCACAGCCATGTGAAGGATCCTCCTTCCAACATGCTTGGAATGGCTTCAGCAAATCTGTCCATCACTGCTTCCTTGAAGTGTCGTCGATCTGAAGAACACCAAGCCTCTCCCTGAAGTACTCGAACTTCACTCTGGCTAGTGGCTTCGTCAGTACATCTACAATTTGCTCATCCGTCGCAACATATAGGAGCTTTACTGCTCCTCTCTGCACCATATTCCTGATATAGTGATATTTTATCTCTATGTGTTTCGACCTGTCGTGAAACACTGGGTTCTCAGACAGCTTCACACAAATCTGGTTATCACAGAAGATACCAGTAGCATCCAACGGGAGATCAAATAACTCAAACAGTAGCTTCCAAAGCCATACTGCCTCACAACTAGTTGACCAGGCTGCAACATACTCTGCCTCAGCTGTACTCAGTGCTATGCAGGACTGCTTCTTGCTAAACCAAGAGATCACATCTGATCCCATACTGAAGCAGCACCCAGATGTGCTCTTCCTATCTGCAGCACTGCCTGCCCAATCTGAATCAACATAACCTTGTAGGTTAAACTTTTTATTCGCTTCATACTTGAGCCCATAATAACCTGCACCCTTCAGGTACCTCAGAATATGATTTACAACAACCAGGTGAACACTCCTCGGATCCGTCAGGAACTGGCTCAATGTGCTCACCGCAAAGCAAATATCTGGTCTCGTGTTTGTCAAGTACATCAAGGACCCAATCATCTGACGATACACAGAGACATCAACCGGCTCAGATGAAGCATCACATAGAAGCTTCAGATTCGATGCCATAGGTGTGGCCATGGCCTTGCAATCCATCATCCCGAACCTCTTCAGGATATCTACAGTGTACTTCCCTTGTCCAAGGAAGATCCCATCTGTACTCTACCACACCTCCATACCTAGGAAATAGTGCATCATTCCCAAGTCCTTCATATCGGATTCGGCAGCAAGCTTCCTCTTTGTATCTGCAATCAATTTGTCATCTCCTGTTACAAATAGGTCATCCACATATAGGAGTAGAACCACAGGATTCCCTTCCTCAACCTTGTAGTAAAGGTTGGAATCCGCTTTACTCTTGGTAAAGCCCAAACTAGATAGGAAACTGTCCATCCTACCATACCAAGTTCTGGGGGCTTGCTTCAAGCCATACAAGGCTTTCTTCAATCTGCACACATATGACTCCCTATCATGTGTTTCAAAACTGAGTGGTTGCTCCACATACACTTCCTCCTCGACTACACCATTCAAGAAGGTAGTCTTGGCATCCATCTGGTGTATCTTCCATTTCATCGCTCTAGCCAAGGCAAGTACTGTTCTGATGGAAGTGCACCTGGCTACAGGAGCAAAAGTTTCTTCATAATCTATTCCCTCTTTCTAAGAGAAGCCACGAGCTACGAATCTTGCCTTGTATTTCTCTACACTGCCATTTGCAGCATGCTTGATTTTGTAGATCCATTTGGAAGTCACAATAGACTTCTCTTTAGGTCTTGGGAAAACATCCCAAACATCATTCTTCATTATTGATTGGTATTCCTCGACCATGGCATCCTTCCATTCTTTCTTTTCCTCTGCTTCTTCATAACTGGAAGGTTCTTTATTCCTGATGTCACAGAGCAAAGCAACATAGCTGGTATGTGATCTAGTTCTCTTCTTTGCTCTGTGTTATTCTTCTGGAATGTCGAATCTTTCTGCATCTTGAATGAGCTCTCTATCCCATGCAGGTTCCCTCTTGTGAGATTTATCTTCACGGGGTGGATCTACAAATTCTTGCGGATCTTCAAACTCACGAACAAATTCTGGAATTGCTTCAGTCATGGTAGTGTCTTGAAATCTAGTTTCCTTAGGTTCTTCATAAACTTCAATACGTGCCTTCCTTGATTTGATGAATGCTGAATTTTCATCAAATGTTACATCCCTGCTGACATCAATCTTCTTGAATCCTGGAAAGTATATTCTGTAAGCCTTCGAGCTTTCCCTGTAACCCACAAAGATACCCTTCTTTCCTGAAGGATCTAGCTTGGTCCTCTTTTCCTTTGGAACATGAGTGTATACTGGACAACCAAATATTCTAAGATGGCTGACTTCAGGTTTCTTACCAGAAAAGACCTCTTCTGGTGTCTTGTTGTCCAATATCTTGTGGGGTGTTCTGTTCTGCACATATACAGTTGTTCTAGCTGCTTCTTCCCATATATGCATAGGTAGATCCTGGTCATGTAGCATTGCCCTTGCTTCTTCCATGATTTTTCTATTCTTCCTTTTTGCAACTCCATTATGTTGTGGATTGTAAGGAGCAGTCAACTCCCTTTTAATCCCTGAATCATTGCAAATCTTCTTGAAGTCACTTGAGGTGAATTCTCCACCATTGTTGGATCTGAATGTTTTGATCTTCTTGTCAGTTTGATTCTCCATCAAGGTTTTGAATTCCTTGAACTTATCAAACACCTCATCTTTGTTCTTTAAGAAGTAGACCCAAGTCTTCCTGGAGAATTCATCTATGAAAGAGACATAGTAAACATACCCACTCAGAGAACTGGAAGACATAGGACCACATACATCTGAGTGTATGATTTCCAGGATACCTTTTGCTTTGCTTTCACTGCTTGAGGAAGCCTTCTTAATGTTCTTACCTTTTGCACATCCTTTGCAAACACCTTCATGTTTGGTCTTGATTTCAGGAAGACCCTCTACAGCCTTGCTTACAATTGGAAGTTCCCTATGATGTATATGAGCAAGTCTTCTATGCCAAAGTTCACTTGGCTCCATGGATTCATGCACCATGGCATGTTCAGGTTGACCCTTGAATTTATACAATCCTCCCTCTTGCTCTCCAATCACTACTACATCATTGATTGTTTTACCCTTTGGCCACATTAGGACTTGGCCATCTACAAATGCAACCCTCATGCCTTTTGCATCCAATGCAGAGATGGAGAGAAGATTCTTCTTGAGCCCAGGTACATAAAGAACTTCTTTCATCTTTAAATATTTTCCAGAATCTAGGTTGTAGGAGGCTTCACCACTTCCTTTGATAGGGTATTGGTAATCATCCCCAAGTTTTACCTTATGGGGTGACTCATGTTCAGATACGTTTACAAAAGATTCTTTAAACCTAGTCATGTGTTTAGAAGCCCCACTGTCAATCAACCAATCATTACAACCATGGGAGATAGTACCTGTAAGAGCAGAGATTAGAACATATTCTTCTTCACTTGATGAGTCATCATCACTTTCTTCCCTAGCCTTCTTCTTTGGAGGTTCATCATTCTCAAGAGCATGAGCATGATATCTTCTTTTGTTATTCTTCTTCTTCTTGTTGAAGTTGTTGTTGTTGTCTTTCTTCTTCTTGGGACATTCTGAAGCAAAGTGTCCCTTCTCATTGCAATTGAAGCATCTGAGATCTTTATTATCTTTATGATAATGGTGGTGCGAGAATTTCCTATTATGAGATGATTCCTTCTTGGACTTGCCTTTATTGGCATGTGCGGTGAGAGCTTGATCTTCATTTCCCATCTTTTTTTCTCGGGCCACAAGCCTAGCTTCTTCTTGAGAGCATTCCTCCCACAGTCTACTGAAAGAGATCAATTTATTTCTTGCACAGATTCCTTGAATAAACGAGTCCCATGACCTAGGTAGGCCATTCATAGTGGTCATAAAAATTTCACCATTGTCCACTACTTCATCCACAGCTTCAAGTTGTTCCTTGATCTGAGATACCTTGGAGAAGTAAGATTGAATGGTTTCTCCATTCGACATCTTGACCCCTTTCAATTGATTCCGCAGAGTCATCTTTTGATTTATGTTCTTCCCTTCAAATAACTTGGTCAGGGAGTCAAACCTCTCCTTGGGTGTCTTTAGAGAAGAAAAATGGGGTTTGAGATGGTCTTTGATAGAATCAACAATGATTCTCTTTGCCTTGACCAAGTTCTTCTTATGCAATACCTTAGCCTCTTCATCCTCTGGGATAGGGATGTCTTCTTTTATATATGAGTCTAACTCATTCTCTTCCAGGATTAACCCAATCCTATACTTCTAGGCTCGGAAGTTATCAGCCGCTTCAAGCTTATCCTCAAGCTTAGTGTGGTGAGACATCTTAAGATTACTTCAAATGAAAATAGAAAATATTTAGGTCTTACCACTTGAATTGCTGAAAAATGGATCTGGTCCCGGATTAGGGTTTGTCGGAAAAACCCTAAAAATTCAAAATGTGAATTTCAAATTTTTGAAAGGATAGAAAGATGCGCCTTGATGAGCTGATCAACCTGGTGTATTAAGAAATTGAGATATGCAAAGCTACACCCTTCAAAACCGCCTTTCTGTCTTCCCGGATTCACTAAGGAGAGACTTGAATTAGGGTTTGAGTTTCTCAGAGATCTACCCAGCCAAAAATCTCGATCCAAAGCTCTAAACTTTGATTTTTGCAAGGAGCTTCCAGCTATGTCTTCAGATTTCAGAAATTCCTATTATTGTGGAAACCCTAATTTTTAGGGCCAAAATCTGAAAATGCTTAGAATTGAATTTTGATTAGATAGATAGATTCACCTTGATGAGTAGAGTCAATCTACTATACTGCTTTTCCAAAATCTGTGGAGATAAACCCAATAAACAAGAAACTCAAGTTTCGATCACTGTAGAATGTCTTCTTCTCAGGTTAGCTCTGATACCATGTTAAATTTTGAGCATTAATTCACAATACTCTAGGATCTTTACTGAGAGAATAACATGTACAGTATATCAATGCATAACAATCATAACAAGCATGTCAATCATCACAAGAATGAGAAGCATGAGAGACAAGAGACACAAATTTTTCGTGGGGAAAACACTAAGGTGAAAAACCCCACAACTTCCTCAGAGATAGAGAGAGAAATGGCTCAACCAAAGTACAATGAAAATACACAGAGATAGTCTCCTAGTAGAAGATGATCCTCCTCCTCACTAGTGCGCCACTTTCTGAGTGAGATAAGTGTGAGTTTTCGAGTGATGCAAATAGAGATCTCCCGATCTCTATTTATACTAGTCTATTTGCCCAATGACCTTATGGGGACGACTTGTCTAGCTAGGTACATCAACCATATAATATATATTTCAGGGCCGACCCCACACATGGTGGTCTAATAACCCATCGGCAAGTACACACACTTGCGACACTTGTCAATACACATGACAACACTTCCTTATAGAGGAATAACACATCTCTTACAAGGGTACAATAAATATACATGAAATACATAGATGAAATACACTCCGAAGTTACATATACATCAACATATTATGTCTCTTATCTTGATTGATGATTTAACTAACTAGAAGAGTCCTATGATCAAATAAGAATATGCATGAGTAAAATAAAACTTCCCTGAAACCTTGAATACTAATGTTTATTATCTTTGTTTGAAATGATCATGACTATACATGTTTAAGATTATTGTGTTTTGACAGTATTAAGATTATACTAATGAATGTGTGATTATGTATGAGACCTCTAGGATAACACAATGATGATACTAATAAGCATGCATAGTAATTAAGGATGGATATAAGTTCAAGGACAGGTAATCCAGGAAGCAATGTTCAAGAGGGAGCACACTCCAGTTGTTCCTGCAAGGAAGCAAAGATCAAGAGGGAGCACACTCCAGTTGTTCCTACAAGGAAGCAAAGATCAAGAAGGAGCACACTTCAGTAGTTTATGCAAGGATGCATATATTCAGAGGGAGTTGACCACTTCTCACAATCCACATTAGAATGGAGTTGCAGAAAAGAAGCAAAGACTAAGAGGGAGTCAACCCAATAAAAAAACAAAGATAAGTATTTGAATTATCATTCCTTGCATATTTTATTGTTTAAATAATATTGTTCAATAATGTATATACTAATGTTCCTAGAAGTAGGTTGTGTATTATGCATATTAGAATAGTTGTGTTGATGAATAGTATACTACTAATATACATGGGTAAGTGGCATATGGAACTGTACAACATGCCATTGCTACTTATCTAGAATTAAACCTCTTTGCTGACATGTTAGGAGTTGTGCACACTCTTAACAATGTTCTGGTAGAGATTGGAAGGCATCTAGAAAGTTACGGGATATGGATAAATGTTGTATTGAAGCATTGGCTAAGATAATTGCATGATTGTATGACATATTTATTTATGTGTAAGAATTTGTTCTGAAAACTATGAGATGTTTTCTAATCATGCAATTTAACTTGTTGTGTAGGAGAGATCGTATACCATCACCTACAAAAGAAGGACTACAACATTTGTTCAGCAACAAAGTTATCTATTGAAAATATTGAAATTCCCAGGATCTGGAAAGAATGCCATGATCGAGGAGTACTAGTCGATCATGAAGATGTTTGGTATGCAGTCCCAAGACCTGAAGGGGAGTTTGTAGTGACTTCCAAGAGGATCTACAAGATCAAGCATGCTGTAGGTGGTAGCATAGAGACTTTTTCTCCTGTAGCCAGACACACTTCCATTAGATCAATACTTTCTTTGGCTACAGTGATGAAGTGGAAGATACACCAGATGGATTTCAAGACATCTTTCTTGAATGGTGTAGTTGAAGAAGAAGTGTACGTGGAGTAGCCACTTGGTTCTGAGACACATGACAGGGAGTCATATATGTGCAGAACTTGGTATGGTAGGATAGACAACTTTCTATCCAGTTTGGGCTTTACCAAGAGTAAAGCGGATTCCAACCTTTACTACAACATTGAGGAAGGAAATCCTGTGATTCTACTATTGTATGTGGATGACCTGTTTGTAATAGGTGAGGATAGATTGATTGCCGATACGAAGAGGAATCTTGCTGCCGAGTTCGAGATGAAGGACTTGGTTATGATGCACTACTTTCTTGGTATGGAGGTGTGGCAGAGTGCAGATGGAATCTTCCTTGGACAAGGGAAGTATGCAGTAGATATCCTGAAGAGGTTCGGGATGATGGACTGCAAGGCCATGGCCACACCTATGGCATCGAACCTTAAGCTTCTGTGTGATGCTTCATCTGAGCCGGTTGATGCTACGATGTATCGTCAGATGATTGGGTCCTTGATGTACCTGACGAATACGAGACCAGACATTTGCTTTGAGGTGAACACCTTGAGCCAATATCTGACAAATCCGAGACATGTTCACCTGATAGCTGCAAAGCATGTTCTGAGGTACCTGAAGGGTACAGTTGACTATGGGATCAAGTATGATATGAATCAAAAGTTTAACCTGTAGGGTTATGTTGATTCAGATTGGGCAGGTAGTGCTGCAGATAGGAAGAGCACTTCTGGGTGCTGCTTCAGTATGGGATCAGGTATGATCTCTTGCTTTAGAAGGAAGCAGTCCTGCGTAGCATTGAGTACAACCGAGGCAGAGTATGTTGTAGCCTATTCGGCCAATTGTGAGGCAGTATGGCTTCATAAGCTACTGTCTGAGTTATTTGATCTACCACTGGAGGCTACTGGTATATTTTGTGACAACCAGAGTTGTGTGAAGCTGTCTGAGAACCTATTTTTTCACGATAGGTCAAAACACATAGAGATCAAATATCACTATATCAGGAATATGGTGCAGAGAGGAGCAGTGAAGCTCCTGCATGTTGCGACAGATGAGCAGATTGCAGATGTACTGACGAAGCCACTAGCCAGAGTGAAGTTCGAGTACTTCAAAGAAAGGCTTGGTGTTCTTCAAATCGACGACACTTCGAGGAAGAAGTGATGGAGACATTTGTTGAAGCCATTCCAAGCATGTTGGAAGGAGGATCCTTCACATGGATATGGATGCAAGCACTGGATGATGTCCTAGTTTCTGCTCTGTATGATCAGTTGGATCATTTATGTATGTATGCATCATGTTGGATGCTGGATATGATCACTTGGATCATTTATGTATGTATGCATCATGTTGGATGCTGGATATGATCAGTTGGATCATTTATGTATGTACGCATCATGTTGGATGCTGGATATGATCAGTTGGATCATTTGTATGTATTTTGTAAATGCATCATGTTGGATGCTTGGACAATGTATCTGTATATGTATCAGGTGGATCATGTATTTGTATATGTATCGGGTGGATACATTGTATGATCAGGTAGATCATGTATGATGATATGTATTAGGAAGATACTGTGTATGCATCAGGTGGATGCATTGTATGATCAGGATGATCATGGATGACGATATTCAGGATGTTGCTCTAGATGACATGCATTAGGAAGATGTAGTGATGATGATCAAGATGATCATGTGTACATCAGGATGATGTATGGTGAGTATCAGGTTGATACTCTGTGGCTGTGGAACAGGTTGTGCAGATAAGCATATAATTTGTGCCCTGGGAGATTTGCAAATAGTCTTTCGAGGTTTTGCCTATGGCATGTAATTTGTACCCTGGGATATTTGGAAAATGCTCTTTCGAGGTTTTGTCCTATGGCATGTAATTTGTGCCATGGGAGATCTGATAGGTTCATCCGCGTGGTCGTAATCAGTCTTGGAATGCTCTTTCGAGGTTTTTCCATGACCACATGTAATTTGTTCCCTCGGAGATCCGATAGGTTGAGATGTGTGCTCGTAATCAGTCCTGGGATGCTCTTTCAGGTTTTGTGGTGACCACATGTAATTTGTGCCCTGGGAGATCCGATAGGTTGAGCTGTGTGCTCGTAATATGTCATGGGATTCTCTTTCGAGGTTTTTTGGTGGGGTCACATGTAATAAGTCCTGGAGATCTGGACAGGATGAAAAAGGCCTCAGATGCTCTTCAGGGTTCTTTCTAATCAAGAGACTCTTTTAAGGTTTTGTGACACACGTAATCCGTCCTGAGGATTCCACAGTATGGCTAGTGATGATGAAGACCTGCAGGTGGTGGGCC
Organism: Larix kaempferi; assembly: GCA_027924585.1. NCBI lineage: Eukaryota > Viridiplantae > Streptophyta > Pinopsida > Pinales > Pinaceae > Larix > Larix kaempferi. The sequence continues at coordinate 3,438,159 of BSBM01001229.1, forward strand.
TACATCCAGTATGAAAAAGGACTGGGTCTGTAGAACTTCCTATGACAAGTAGATTCAGATATTGATTGAGATAGCAGTAGCAGTGACGATGACGATGACTCAATGACGATGATCCATAGAAGAAGACTTGTGCTAGAATACCTGTGTCGATAAATACATTCCTAGTTAAGAGGGAGTGTTGATGTATATGTAACTTCGGAATGTATTTCATATATGTATATTGTACTCCTATAGAGATGGTATTATTCCTCTATACATAAGTGTTTGTATTCCTATAGAGATGTTATTATTCCTCTCTACGGAAGTGTCGTCATTTATATTGTAAGTATCGTAACTTATACTTGATGGGTTATTAGACCACCCTATTGGGGGTTGGCCATGTGGGTCAAAGGGTTATTAGACCACCCTATTGGGTGTTTTCCTAGTCAACATCATGTTATGTGGTTAAGTTAAGGCCGACCTAGTAAAGGTTATTAGGCAAGTCAAGTCAAGTATAAAGAGAGTGTGGGAGGCACTCTATTTAATCATTCTATTCTCTCTCACACTCTTGAGAGAGTGGTGCACTTGTGGAGGAGGATAAGCTGCTACTAGGAGATGTCTATCTCTTATGCTTGGGTTGTATCATTGCTCTATCTATCTCTGAGGAATTTATTGGGGTTTTTCACCTTTAAGGTTTTCCCTAAGTAAACTCTGTGTCTCTTGTGTGCTTGCATTATTGTGTCCATGATTGATATGCTGTACATGTTGTTCTCTCAATTAAGATCCTAGATCATATTGAAGTAAATTCTGAAAAATTAACACTTCTTTCTTCGAGAGACCAATCAACTCCTATGTTAATAAAACGAGGTTCTTGCTCAGTACCTAAGTTGACCGGTTCGTAATTAAGTGAGGAGCTCTGGGTTTTGGAATTGGTTTTGTGTCTGAATTTATCCCGTAAATCGTAGAACTTCTCTAGACAAATAACAGATTTCGAGATAACGTTTGAAGTATTAGAGAGTGATTTTTCATGTTCTTCTTCATCTATATCCATATTTTGAAACGTATCCTGAGCTGTGAGGAAATCAACTATCTATTGATCGTTGTCAAAAAATTTCCAATTTGTCACATTGTCAGGTATGGACGGCCTGTACATGAGTTCAATCGAAAAGGTTCGAGGAGACAAACCCTCTGGTGGTATCAATCTGGATGTTGTGTTTGCTAAGAGGTCAGCATAGAAGTTCTGTGACCTAGGGACTGAGTTAATATTAAATGCAGAAAAGGAATGGGTAAGATCTCTTACAATATTTTGGTAGTTCATCAGGCATGGAGACAAGCAGTGTATCTTATTCCTTACTTGTTTGACTATGATTTCAGAGTCGCCGAAGCAATGAATTACCTGTACCCCCATATCAACAACCTTTTTAAGTCCTTGAACAAGGGCTTCATATTTAGCTACATTGTTGGTACAATCAAATTCCAGTCTGCATGCTATCATAGTTTTAATTCCTTATGGGTCAATGAGGACACAACCTGCACCAGCTCCTTCCTTAGACCTGGGGCCATCAAAAAATAAAGTCCAAGCAGTTGGATCTATCCTAAAATTCGTATTTAAATTAAAAACATTATGTACAACATCTCCAGTGAAAGGTACAGAAGTGACTTGAGTGATCTGTCATTCTTTCTATAAATTTTCATCTGGGGAATAGTCAACAAAAAAATCTCCAAAGAAAGTGTCAAACGTAAAATGTTCAATATGTGTACAGTAGTAGTTGGTAGATTCACTAGAATCATTAAGGTACATGACTGTCTGTTTCATGAAAGGCTCCTTACTGATTTTAATTTTATTGGGCTTTCCATTATAAGGTAACCATAAGTGAGACTAGTTAGTGGCGAAGTAGCCCTTGAGCTTTTCCGACTAGTCCCTACTCAGCCACATCCCATAAGCTTCAGGAATTTCAGCCACTACAATGTCTATAGTTTGGTGGATACGAGGGTCTGCAGATAATGTGAGCAAGACATTTCTCAACCATCCTACTACCCTGACTTTTGATCTGTCAAGTTGAACAATCTGAGTAGGGCAGGGATCCCAAGTGGCATTCAATTTCCTACATACAGATAAGGGAATCACATTTTATGAGGCACCCAAATCTATCATGAAGTTATGTACGTTCCTGTTGAAAATCTTGAAAGTAAGAAGAAAAGGTGGTGTCCTTTTGCATCCAGGTTTTTGATCTTCTGGTTTAGTGAAAGAGTCAAGGTTGTTATTATGTAATTCTCTAGGTTGTTTGATTATCATGCTTTTGGGTAAAGTATCCCTCATAGAAGGGGTATTTAAAAGTTCAAACAGAGATATTATTGCCTTAACTCTTTTCATATCTTCAGCTAGATTGTACTCCATCTCTGGGATGACTGTGTCCTTTTGAGGAACAGTCTTTCCTTTATTGCGGGCTGCTATTGAAGAAGAAGGTTCCTGGGGAAGTTATGGTCTCGATCTTGTGTTATAAGGGTGTTGGACATTAAACACAGTCTCAGGTTCCTCTTGCTCTTCATTCATACGAAGATCCAAAAAATAACTAATAGTGTTCACCTGTGAGTCCTCTTGTTCTTCATCATCTTTAGGTAATAGTGAATCTTGGTTGACCTAATCATTGGAGGATTCAAGAATAGTTTGGGATTATGTTTCCAGGGCCCTAAAGATAGAATAGAGTTCTTCATTTGAAAGTTCATTAGCAGGATTGGCAGGTGGTGGATTCTGAGGAGGTGGATAAGGTCTCCTAAAGGGTGGCCTTACAAAGCCTCTGTTTTGATTTTGGTTTTCGTTATTATTTCTTTTCAAATAAACCATCTCATTTCAAATATTTTGAAGGAACTTCTTCATATTGGACATGTCAAAAGGATCCTTGTTCTGAATAGTGGCTTTAGGGGTGTTATCAGTATTTTTTCGAGAGGTAGAAGGTTGTTCTTCTGAAATTTCTGGACTATCCTTTAAACAGAATATGTCTTTCTCAACTTGTATTGCTTCAGCAAATGCTTCTAGCAAAGTCCCCTTTTGTGCCCTTTTCACCCACATGGCAATAGGGACACGAAAACCTTTTTCATAATAGGCTACCAACAATTCTTTTGCAGGAAGAAGGTTGGCAGGAATTCTATTCTTTAGATAAGAGAACCTCTAGTTAAAGTCTTTAACCCTTTCTTTTCCTTTGATCTTCATGGAAGATAACTCTAAAACTAAGTCTTGTGGTGTTTTGTCATCTCCAAGAGATTATAGATTGGGATGGCAAGGAAAAATACCATGTGGATGCTTTTCCTTCAAAATTGTAAGGAAAAAGTCTGCAAACCACATCCTCATGAACTACACTCCTGAGCCTAATAGCCTGCATAAAAGTTTTAATGTGATCTAAGGTAGGCATCTTGTCATTAGGGTTGAACTTGGGAAGCCATTTCTCGGGGTTCTTAGGTAGTCTATGCTGGTCCCCGAGTATGAAAACTGCATCTTGGTCTAACCAAGGTCTATTCTAGCCTTCTCCAGGCATAGGTGGTTCTTCTTCTTCTTCAGACAAAGAGCTAGAAGAGTGCTCACTTTCGGATGAGGAGGATGATGAGGAAGGAGGACTAGGTGGGGGTCCACTATTTCCAGTGTTTGGTTGATCTTGTACTTCTTGGAAAAGTGGCTAAAGATTGTATTCAGGAGATCCTGAATTGTTAGATGTTTCAGTGTTTTGAGGATTTTGATCAGTTGTTTCTAGGTTTTGAGGATTTTGATCAGCTGTCAATTGTGTTCCTTGATCACTGGTCTGCAAAATATTGTCTGTGTGAATAACTACTATACCTCTTCTTCTTTTAGCAGCGTGTCTTTGTTCTAACCTAGTGACACTATCACTAGATGCTTTCAAGATTTGCTCGATCGTGAGGGGTCCTCTCGTAGGGGATATGATGAGGATATCCCTTCTAGGTGCTTGCTCTACTGTAGGTGTAGTAGGAATGGCAGTTGGTTGTGACACTATTTGTAGTTCAGACGTTGAAGCTCTAGATTGGCTTCTAGTGACAACTGGCGAAGTAGTTACTGGAGGAGGTTTCTGAGTGTTCTGTTTAGGCATGTTATACTACTATCCCTCCTTCTAGCACTATTTGTTGAGGCCTCTGGGGTGCAGGGTAATACAAGGTGCTGGAATGGGTCCAAGGCTCCCAACAGAGGGTGAAAACCTAGACTGAAAGTCTTCGAAAGACCCTACGCAAGGGCAGTTCTATCCCCAGCCTGTTTGGTATGGAAATCTCCCATGGATATTCAGCCTCTGCTAGAACTCTATGAGTTAAAGTTTTGATCAAAGGATCGGTTCTCCACTTAAGGAAAAAAAAGTGTGAAAAAACTTAGAAGTGTCCTAACTTAACCTATTTAAAAGAAAAGGATCTACTCTAAGTTAGACCTAGTCTAAGATAAAAGCTTGTTGTTGTGCAGATCAATCTTGATGTAAGAGGAACAAGTATATTAACCAACTTCAACAGAAATGTAAAAGATGCATGTACTTGTTTACTTAGATCATAATCAATTAATGAAAATTAAATGACAATAATATAAGCATGTAAACTTATTCAAGGTAAACCTGTAATCATTTTGTTAATTGAAAAATTAACAATGATTATTTGAATGTTGATCATTTGCAGAAATGGATAAAGAAAATAACTTAATTGACAGAAATTCAATTAAACATTTTCACACACAGACCAGCTATAAAGAGAAATCAGTACAATAGGTCTCTATATAAATCAATTACTTGAAAAAATCAGACACTGTAGATGACAATTCAAAGTAAGAAATCAGTCATCCTCAAAGGAACTTGAACAATAAACAAGAGATGATTCAAAAGATTACTTTACTGTATAAACGAGGTCTATAAACAAAATTACAAAGCTCTGCTAAGACAGAGTATCTCCAGTTCATCTCCTGCTGATTCCTTAAACCCAAAATTACCAACCCCTAACAAAGAGAGGCATTCCTCTTTAAATAGGAAATTACAATAGAGTACAAAATAGAAATTCCAAGAGGATAGCAATTACAAAATCAGATGAAGCTACCAATCCATGGAATTCTACCAAAATAATCTAAACAGTTTAGCTTGAGTGACTCCCTAACAGCTTGAGATAAAGTTTGAAATATGGGTCATCCTCTTCTTTCGGGACAATCCCGTAACAAAATTGTGGAATTGAACAACAACCCACTAGATGTCGACAACAGGCAGGAGTCGGTCTAGGAAATATTCCTATTGAGTCTCCATGGGATCCTCCAGCTGATCCATTACATTGTCAAAAAAAAAAAATCAGACAATGGATCCTTTTTCTCAGGAGCCAGCAGAATATCGGGTTCCTCATTGATAATAAAATCACGGATAATAGAATCATCTCACTCACGCTGTTGTTCATCAATTTCCTCTTCATCCTTCTGAGGGAGTGGTATGCAAAGGGGAGGAATTTCAGAATTTTCCTTTTCTGTAATATCCTATCCAAGATCTGACCAAGATATTAACTTCCACTCAAAGTTTTAACAAGATTTTGCTAGTAATTTTTAAGGCCATTTCTCAAACTGAGCAGGATGCAAGTGACGGGGACTGAAAATATGAATGAGGATGCTAGGAATGAGATTAGGTTATGGAATTTGTATGGGAGAGTGTGCAGCAGCAATTTGGACAGAGGGAAAATTTTAGGATCCTTTGTACAAAGCACAGAGGCCATTTGTGTTTCGGACATCATCTACTGATGAAGCCTACTGCAATGCTTCCTGGGTACATCCGCATATACAAACTAGATCATGGAGTTGGGAAGGATTAAAAAATTGATATTTTTGTTCATGGTGGTATATGGTCATAAAAAATCATCAATTAAACACTGGATGAAGAGTTGGGGGCGAATTGTTGTGACTTGGACTGTCGAGCTAGTTTTAATGGTTGACTTCCAAAACATGGTAAAAACCTCCCAAATTCAGTACCTTAAGGTTATAATGTGTTCTAGGGTCTTTAAACGAACAGAAAAAACTGATAGAATTGGTTTCTTACCAACATAACTCTTTTAATGCAATTTCTGCTAAAACTAGTCCTCCGAGAGTGCCCGATGAGCATAGGGGGAGGAGTTGAACTTGTATTTGACCACTCTAATATTTAATTATGTATTTAATGGACCTATTACAACATATTTGATTGAAATAATAGAGCATCAAACTTTACATCACCTTATTACATTTCCAAATAACTTATACACCATAAAAACCTTCAAAACCCCCCTAGGTTTATCCAATCCTTCATTGAAAAATATATCTGGATGAAAATATTTATGTGATGGATTAGGAGAGTTATATAATAGATTCTAAATCATCTAATCAGATGCATACATCTACCATTAGAAATTATAGTGCTTGAATGGTGAAACTACTCCAAAATAAGCTAGAAAAACAAGACTGAAAGCTATTATTACATCATGAGCTTTTGGGGCATATTCATATGAGAAATTGAGAATATTTTAGGACTGAGTTTATATGTTTATTACAAATCTTTGATGGCTGGAAAAACAGTAGTAAACCATCCTCTCCAATGACAGAAGGAAAGAAGATTCAATCCCTCAATTCTTCACCTCTTTGAGTACAAAACATGACACCCTTGGGGAATCTCGAACTAGAATCACTTGGACATGATAGAAGTTGAATGAATGGATGTAAGTTCAACTTTATTTCTGAATATTGCCATCACACATCAGATCCTTCATCTCATTGACCACTGAAAATCTTTCAATGGAGCAAACCTTCCACCAACACCCTGCAATACTGAAGAATAGGGAAGAAGAGAGGGAATAATGGGAAGGATTATTCTTGAACTCTTAAACTCTACTAAAGAAATTCGACCCCAGACTGATATCAGAACTTTAATGGCTGTAAATATATCTTCAATGGCTTCCCAATAGTCTTCAATACCTGTTAGAGAGAAAGAGAGAGAGAATGAGAGAATGGGGCACATCACCCATAGAGTCGCTTGGGCACATCACCAAACCTAGAGGAGATTCAAAGCTCTCATACAAACTTCACAATGACAAAATTTGTGAAATGGAGTTGGTTGGTTTCTTTTATAAACTTCAGGATGACCTGCTGGGCAAGTTACTTGGCTTGGTGACCTATGAGAATAGGCTACCCATGAGTGGACATACTTTCTTCAATTTTTCCTTACAAGCTTTCTCCTTTAGAAACTATGCCCTCCTTGACCTTAGATGTTTCCTTCTTGCATTAGCACTTGCTTTCCTTGTGAACTGGGCATCGAAATGGAAACTACACCATTTAGGATGTTTCCTTTTTGGTAAACTGGACTGTTTTTTGGCAAGTGTGCCCTCCTTAGCTTTTTCTAATTGTTTCTTTTTTCTGATTTGGAAACCTTATCTCCACCTTCCTTCTCTTCATCTTTTTTCCATATATTCACCCCTTAATCCATTTTGGAAACATCTTCCACATGGGCACCCTCTTGGCCCACTTACTCATTATCCATTAATTTTATTATCAAAATTAACTTTAATAAATAAATTTGCCAATTTGTGAGACTTAGGCTAAAATTAATTCTAAGAAAATAGAAATAATACAATTTAATTCCCTTAGGGGTTGATCTTGTCCCCTTTCACCCATGGTACTAGATGAACCAAAATTGGGGACATGACATTTTTCGCTATTAGTGTTGGTATCAAGAACGCCCTCATTAAAAGGTGGCGACATCGCTTCAGGAAATAGCAAAGCAGGAAGTTCTTCTTGCATATAACACTCATCAAAGGATTCATGAATTTCCTGCATATTACTCATCAAATATTCAGGCATAAAACTTTCAAAATAGGCTAGCAACTTATCTAAGAAATACAAAAGACGAACCAAATGCTTCATACTTGAGATCACATTTAAGAAGGATTACAGAGAATCAGAATGATTGAAAATGACGAGCTGCTATGATTAAAATCATGCTTCATACTTAAAATGATTGAAGTACAATTTTAACAGAATCACACACGATTCGAAGTTGCATATGGAAACTATCATTACGAACCAATCTAATAAAGAAATCATATCTTCAAAAGCGATCATGAGGTAAGAATTGTGGTGAAAAATCCAGTCGCAAGAACAATGTGAACAAGGCATTAAAAACGCAAGTTTGAATGATGGAAACTCATCCATTAGATCAAATGAATTGACGGCTAGGATTAATTGAAACAGGACGCAAGATGAGGTCTTGGAGATTTATTGACAAATTTATTCATGGTACCCGAAATCCACAACCTGAAAGTAGCGGGTATCATGTTTGTAAACCGAGCCGAAAAACAGATAAACGGGTTTCCGAAAACTGCAACCCAAAAATTTTGGGTTGCGGGTTTCACAAACACGCAACGCAACTAAATGGAGGAATGAAAATACGAAATCCGGAAGCCGCAACTGCAGGTTTCAGGTTTCAGGATGAAAATTTCTCAAAAATTATTAACAAGGGGTTCCCGCATCCCGCACCTTTCGGGTTGCTGGTTTTGGGAAGACCTAAACCAAGAGACCACTAATGAACTCCCGCAACCTGCACCTTTCGGGTTTGGGGTTTCTGGGTGTCAGAAAGCCGCGTTTTAGGTGGCTAAGGTAAAGTGCCAAAATATTCAAAATTTAAATCTTCCTAGAGCCAAAATACTTAGAAATTTTCAAGGAAAAGAATGACAATCAGGCCAAACAAAGGTACAAGCATAAAATCATAGAAACCAAGTTTACAATTTGATGTTCACAGGAACACTTACCCAAATACCTTTGTGTTTATTTAAAACTGGGGCTCCCATTCTTAGCTAAAGCATGGGATCTGTTGTGGCCACAACACCCCCCCATTCATGAGATTTTCCAAGGGCAGATTGCCACTTGGAAAATACATCCAAAAGATCATCAACATCTTGATATTTTGCATGCTCAAGCTCTAATTGTTCCTTGCAAGTGAAATCCTCGATCTCCATTTTCTTAGCCTTTGACCATTTTCATAGGAAGAGATTAATATTAATCCCTGAAGCCATGAGAGATTCAATTAATTCCTTGACCTCTGCTATCTGGATCTGCTCAAGCTGCTCAATGTGCTCCTTGGATTTCAAATAATTTTCTTCGACCTATGTAATCATAAGTTTAGGTGGAAGAGTAGTCTCAATCTAATTCATGACAAGAAAATCCAACAATGCTAGCAGATTATTAGAGGCAAACCATATCTTTTTGCAGACTTCCTGGCCTTCTTCAATTGTAGTTTCAACCATGTCACAGACATTCTCCTAGGTTTCCAATGAAATCTTTATCCTTCTTTGTTTGATCTTATCCATAATAGGGACTGCTTAAGGTTTATCTTTGATTTATTTTTGTCAATCAATTACATGTTCAAAGGCTTTGGTGGCATACTTTATCCTTTGATTGTGATCACCAAGGATATCTGAGAAATTCTCAAAGGAATTAAAGATATCCTGAATTTCATTCAATCCTTGAAACAATTCAATCAAAGCGTTGTTGAATTCATCATTAATATTCAAGGTGAATTCTTTAAATTCTTCTTTAGAGAATTTTGAAAAGGAAGAAACAACAGAAATGGACTGTGAAGCTTCCAACTATTGTTCCAGGGATGCTAACTCTTCCCTTATGCCTTTATAAGTTGTTGTTTAAGATCATCATTCTGAGAATGAAATTTCCGAACCTGATATTCATAATTAGCTTTCAATCCCTGCAATTGAGATTGATGTTGTTCATCCAATTGAACCTATTTATGCCCGAGGTATTGTAATTCCTCTTCCTTCTTCTCAATTTCTCTGTTGAGTGAGGCAACAGAGTCATAGTTAGCACCAACAAAGGATCCCATGGCAGTAGTTGTTTCTAATTCTTCCTCTTTGACATCTGTGGAATTTTTCTTCCAAATAATCTAATTAGGCACAGAGCCCTACACCAATGTCCCTTCTCTTTCTATCTTGGAACCTTTCCTCACAAATTCCTTCTCTAACCTACTCCAAAAATATTCTCCAAGTGAGACCACTGCATCTTCACCAAAATATGCAATTTCTTCAACAGGGAATGAAGACACGCCCATAACTATAACTAAATATATAGGTTGGGAAGCAGCAAGGGGAGGAATAGGCATACTTATTTGAGGTATGGAAGTGGAAGGTACTGCAGTAGTGGAGACTGAAGATAAAGGAATGGGGATTATAGATGAGGTGACAAGAAATGAAGATGTGGAAGAAACTTGTATTTCAACTGGATTGGGGGAAGTCCCCATGGGAGTAATAAGTTGATATGATGATGGGGATGGAGGAAATATAAGGTTTGGTCATGATATAGATGGAAAACTGGTAGGGATGGTAAGAAGTGGAGAAAAAGTGATAGTAAAAGTGGCGGTGCTTTCTGAAAAATGAATTTCAGGAAAAGAATCATCAACCAATAAATTTTCAAGTGGATCAGAAGAAGTCTCGGTAACTGAAGTGACAAGTGTCAGGCTAGTAGGAACAGTAATTGGACATGACAAGTTGGTAAAGGGAAAATCATCTTCCAAATCACTGTCATAAATATGAAACAATGCAGCTTTTGTCACTGACACTTCAGTTTTCTACTTCTTGGCTAGAGGAGTTGAAGCAATGGTCTTGGTCTCAATTGCAAAACTCATTAATGCTAAGATCTTCTTCATTCCTTTAGCTGATTTGATGACAACATTCAGATTATCCAGGGGTTGAGGTGGTTGCGGACCCTCAACTGGATATTTACCTTTATCTTATGATTTATAGGTCAGCAACAGAGGATTTTTAACATGATTTTTTTGTTCCTCCTTCTCTATCAATTCCTTTTGAGCTCTTTCAACATTCGATAGTTTGAGTTTCATGTCTTGCAACACTTTTTACTTGAGCTCTTGTTGGTACTGGTGAATAAAAATTTTATCCTCTTGAGAGGGGACTTTGTTCAAGACATCCTGGAATGAATTCACACCTTCACAGATGGAATCATCAGGCTAAGATTGATGCACATAAGTACTCTTGATATGTTCCTTTATGAAGTGATGGGTCAAGAAAGACTTTGGATCATGCATCCTTTTAGGGGCCTCGCCAAGCTTGAAGGTTGTAATATTCTTCCAAAGAAGAGTTGCATGAGGGGAGTTCTGAATAACTAGGGATCCAATATTAAGAGGAAACTTGGGCCAGCCTTTCCTTTTAGATCCACTAAACCGAGGGAACACACCATCAATAGCAGTTTGGAAGGATATCTCTTCCAATACCATTCTGTCAGGCACAATCCTGGGTAATAGATGAATTGTGCTACTTCCCCAAACTATGATGTAGAAAAATATTCTCCCCCATACCAATCTCCCACAGTGGCAATCAATGCCTTAGCTTGAGTAGAAAAGATGGGAGCATCCTCGAATATTTTGTAATAGCCCAAAAAATGGTCACAAATGTCATAGATTAAGGGTACAAAGTTGTTCTCCCATAATGATGAGCAATAAATATGGACTAGAGGTGCTTCCTTGGTCCAATTCCATCCCATGGCAGGAAAGGGGAAGGGTGAACAAAACACATCCATAATATAAGAAGAAAACAAAAACATTGGATTTCTAGAGGAAGGAGTCTTCTTATACTTCTCAATGGATTACTTCAACACTACTGATAGAATCTATGCCCAATTGAAGGATTCATCGGTGGTGAGAACGTGATGTGCCATAGGTGCCAATTCTTCTTTGAAAACTGTACAATTGGGTAACCCATACAATCTGCACAACATGGCTTCCAACAAGGAAAATGGCTCTCTAAACCAGGAAATAGGATACAACTTATCGGCTTTGGGAGAAAAGATACCAGGGGTTTCCATCCAGGATTTAATCATTTCATTGAAACTGAATCGGGTTTCAGAAGACTCTAGGAATTGCTTGGTGAGAAGCTGTCAGGGATTTCTAAGTGCATAAACTCTGGCAAAGACCTCAGGTCAGAAAGAAGCTAACAAAGTTTGGTTTATGTCATTGAATGAATGGTCTTGAGGGTTGACACGATCGATAATCCATTTTATTCCATATGTGTAGGGAATCAAGGATGGTCTGGATGTTATAGCATGGATTTGGGATTTACTGATGTTCAGATAAGCCGCCTGGTCACGATGAATTTCGAAAAAATCATCATTGTCAAAGATGGCATAAATCTGTGACCAATCCTATAGGTTTCATAAACCCTCCCATTGGTTTAATAGAATATTCCACTATTTGGTTCTTTGTTTTTCGATTGGTCCATGGCAATTTTGGAGCTAGGTTTCATCGACATGATTGAAAAATGGGTTTTTTTTTTGTTGTTGATAAAAACGGAAAAAGATTTTAATTAAAACTGATTTTCAATTTCCAAATATTAAATAGATGATTGACATAGAACATGAGACTTACTCGTAAACCGGTGGAAAAGAACATCAAATATGGTAGCAGGGTAAAATCCGCAGTGAAATTCGTTTACAGAAGGTAAAATTGTAGCGTGAAAATGGTAAAAAGATACTTTTACTCTACGCATTTAACCCCAAAATGTTATTAGTAAATTTAAAATAGGACCGTAGATCTCAAGCGAATCAATGGTCAAGATTAAACAAAGAAAAAGGTGGATTGTGGAATTGAGGATGCAATTTTAGAAAGTTTGTGACTTAAGTCTTCCGCAATCCGCATTGTGGGTTGCGGGATTGCGGACGTGCAAATTGAATATTGGGAAGTTTATCATTTCTGCAATCCGCAACCTAAAGTTGGAAATGCGGAGCAGGAAAAATTATTGGAAAACAATCGATCTTCCAGCAATCTGCATTACGGTTTGCGGGATTACGGAATTGCTGGAAAGTTTTTAAGAAATTTAGGTATCCGCAATCCATAATATATTTGCGGGTTTAGAAAAGGCAATGAAATTTTATTTTTTTAAGTTTGGTTTCCTCTTTCCACAATCCGCATTGCAGAATGCGGAGCATAAAATATGTTTTTTATTGATCAAACACTTCCCTACTTCCGCAATCCACATTGCGGGTTGCAGAAATGCAGAAGCAAGAACTTCAAACTCATACATGAATTGAATTGAAGGCCTATCCTTCGTAGGTTGAATATTTGCACTTTTCCCTCATAAATGAAGGGGCGTCTGACCCTTCTTCTACCCAATATTATTTTCATAATAGTTCTAGACTACAAGAAGGGTTGGTCGATCCTTCTTGTGTTCACCATTCTGGATACAGGTGAATTGCTGGATATTGGTGTTCACAATTATCTACTAAATGAAGGGGAGGCCGATCCTTATTGTCGGAAGTCAGAAGTCGTGATAAATATTGTTTATGTGTTATAACTTAACCAATGTCCCGATACCTGCCATTTACTGTGGAAGTCGTGTTGAATAATGTGTTGGCATTGAAGTCAAGAAGAAGGAAGATATGCTCGCAAAGGAAGAAGGATCACAATGTCAACAAGAAGGAAGATATGCCCGCAAGGAAGAAGGATCACATGATATGCTCGCAATGAAGAGGAAGATATGCCCACAACGAAGAGGAAGATATGCCCGGTCTCTAGCATATGCCCATAGGGCTCTTGCAGATGCCCACAGGTTCTTGCATATGCCCATAGGAAAATTTCATATGCCCAGAGGCTCTTTCATTTTCCTACAAGGATCTTGCATAATCCCACAGGGGTCATACATATGCCTACAGGCTCTTGCATGTGCCCGCAGGCTCTAACATGTGCCTGAAAGCCCTTGTACATGCCTGAAAGGCTTACAATATGACTGCAAGCTTACAATATGCTCACATAAAGGCATAAGCATATGCTCGCATAAAGGCATAAGGATATGCTCGCAAGGACCATAAAGAAAAGCTCGTGAATCCTAAGTATATGCCTGCAAGGGGCTTAAATCATGATCACATGGGGCCTAAGGATACAAAAATTTTAGCTTTCTATGGGAATCTAACACATCCTACAGGCATCCTACTGCGGGTATGTAAGTTCGTTGATATCTACAACGGACATGAAAGCTACAGGCATCTGCGTGGAAATTTTGGGGATATCAAGGAGTAGCCTAATACCATGAGAAGACTTGTTACAACCACAGAGGATGCCACAATCATTTGGCAACTCATCTAGGAGTGAGCCGAACTGGAAACACCCAAAATAAAATCAAGCCACAACTTAAATCGTCTCTGTCGCATACGCATGCCTGCACACTTTCGATATCGCCACTTTTGAAATTGGATTTTGCAATTCTCCGATATGATAAATATGATAATGGCACTTTTAGAACCTGATTTTTCCCTTTTGGAAGGCTACTTTTGACACTTCCAATACTTAACTTTGAAATTTTAAAATAGATTTTAGCACTTTCAAAATCTGAATTTGCATTTAAGAAAACCAAACTCGACACTTTACAAGAATTATAATAACAGTGAAATGGAACATACTAGTACAAACAAACATTAAAGTGTATTATTTAACAAAATACTTTCATTTTATTCACAATTGGCCTCACATCAGTCACGCCATTTAGGTGCATCAAGCAAGGCAATAATTGATCTAACAAGAATGTGTCATTGACATCTTGGCAAGTATAAGTTTTTGTTATAATACAGTTCCCTTCCTCGTTACAAACATGTTTTTCTTTCGATTCATCTACAATAACTCTATTTGTAGCATCCAAACCATGGATAAAAATGTCCCAAACTGAAATTGAACATACTAGTACAAACAAACATTCAAGTGTATTATTTAACAAAATACTTTCATTTTATTCACAATTGGCCTCACATCACTCACGCCATTCAGGTGCAGCAAGCAAGGCCATAATCGATCTAACAAGAATGTGTCATTGACATCTTGGCAAGTATATGTTTTTGGTATAATACAATTCCCTTTCTCATTACAAGCATGTTTTTCTTTCGAGTCATCTACAATCACTATATTTGTAGTATCCTAAGCATGGATCAAAATGTCCCAAACTTTGTTTAAAGGATTGAGAAATACATAAGGATTTCCATCACCCTGATAACCCACTCTAGCTATGCAAGAACAATATTCTTGTGTTAAAATTACTCTAAATTGTTCCCTTTGCAATCCCGTTCTTTGTAATAATGTTGGAAAAAACTCATCAACGCTTTTTTGTTGTGTAGATGTCCATACCCCAATTTCAAATATACTAAAGAATTTTTTAAAAAATTCCCTTAATCTTGAATGTATAAAATAATATTTTGTGGTTGATTCGATATACGGTGTTCGTGGTAATCCAATTTTTTTTTTATGAAATACGTGTAACAAAACTCCATTGAAATCGAAAATAATCAGTGTTTTACTAGAAACAAATATTCTAGTACTATCTGCAAAAAACAACACACACACACACAACCCAGTCAATAAAATATTATGTTTCAATGTTTCTAAGTATATTGCTTTCATGTTCAACAATTTTTGAAACACATCATCAGATACATGGTACGATGTCCATAAATAATATGAGAATTGTGCAATAAAACTTACATCAATTAAATGTAGAAGTTCTAAAAAATATACAAATCACTAAATTAATTTTTTTTGTATAATATGACGGTCATTTGAAGTTGAATGTCTTTAACCAATGCCTCATTTTTTAACGAGGCCCAAGATAATTCATCAGAGAACACAACATTGTTTTTATAGTTATTTCTCTCTCTTGTGAACCGTCAAATGTCCAACTAGTTGGCATTTTCAAGCAGTTTTACTTGCTATTATCTGCTGATTGATATTGCCCTTCATCTATAAACAACATGTCCGTTATATATATATATATATATATATATATATATCCATATTGGATAAGTACATCCTTGAACAACTTTTTGTATATGTTTATTACTTCACCAACATTATAATATGCGGACATTGAGTAATTATAAATAGTACTTAGTTTACATTGCTCTCGACCCCAAATAAATACAAAGTATTCATTCTTCAACCATTCAAATATACCAAGGAATTTTTTAATTTCCATGTTGTTGAGCGAGGAAAACCATAGAGCAACGTCGAAATGTTCTCTGGCAACACTGATAATATCGAGGCTGAACATCCGTGCATAATAACGATAGCAATTATGGAAAACATGAGGTTGTTTGGAAGAATATTCAATGTTGGATAACATCCGAACTCGAAAGAGAAATCCCTCTACTCCCAGGACCAATAGTTTCTTTTGTGGTAATATCCAGACTGCATACAAGAACCATGACTATATATATAACAACAACAACAACAACACTTTGTTCACGAAGTTAATGATCACAAACATGCAACTGTAAATGAATATTTTGATCTCCAAAGATTAATACAAAAATCACCCAAAATTTCACATATTCAAACGATTTAATAAAAGCATCACACTGAACTAATAATATGTTAGATTCAGACGAAAATAGCAACGTCACCAAAAAAACCAGAAAACACATTGAATTATTTAAAATCTTTGTAGGTTACATCTAGTGTTTCCCGCTCTTGAAATAAACAATGATAGGTTACATTTTATGGCTGTCACTCAACTAGAAGAAGGCATTGAAGGTTCTGATATCAGTTGATTCATGCATTTTACTAAAACCCTACCAGAGTCGATGTACCAATTCACTACCTGTCCTAGCAGACGATGCAATAAAGGACTTACTCAAAATACAGTTTTCATATGGATGTGCTTTCACATCATCACCCTCCAAAACAATCATTGGTTTATTACTTTCCAAAATTTTCGTTGGGAACTCCTCCCACACACGCTCCATATTTTTTTGTGTATTTGCTTCTTTATCGTAGGTACATCTCTCTGCACTGCCTTCCCTCAATATTTTTGTAAATAGTGACTTCCCCTCATTGACCCCACATTTAGATGACCAAATCCCAACATTGAAATTGGAAAGACATAATCCCAAAAATTGCATGTGTTCGTGACTCATATGAGGTTTCTTTGTGTTTAAATTCAAATTCACCAAAAGTACTTTCTTCCCCCTTTTTTACTTTTTTCCCTCCAACAATATTTTTTTATTTCACTTTTTTTCTCTTTTGGAGTCATTTTTTGTGACTTTCTTGCGAAATATAAACCTTCCATTTCTAATATCAATAACATTTTTGTATGGGGAGCTACACATAAATATTGCTTGTCATTATATATTTCGAAATAAATTTGTTTTATCAATTTAAGCAGAAAATATTCTTTGTCTTTTACTTGTCGATTCTAGGCCAACATTTGAGTGGTGAGTAACATCGCTAGAGATACCACTTTTTGACACCAATCCCTCGCCTGGTTCATTATTGTCCAAGCTCTCGCCTGGTTCATTATTATCCGATGTGATTTATTGGCTAATATCCATGGACATCATTGATGCCAGCTCTGGTTGTGGATGATCCACATGTTGAATAACAATCCAATCATCTTGACCTGGAAATTTGTAGGTATACATTTTATATAACTTTTTGCAAGTATTGAATGTCACTTTCCCTGGTCATCTTTGAAAAATAATTTTTTACCTTCTTGTCGATCTTGTTCTCCAGTTTGGTAGTTATTTGTGGATTCTCTATCAAATTCAATGTTGTCATCAGAATTTGAAGCTGTAGTAGAATAGGAATTTGAAGATGTTATTGAACATAACCAACCGAGGAAAGTAAAATACAATGAAAAAAGACATTTGAAAATGTTAATACAAATACCTTGGTTTATAGCCAATTCATGATAGAAACTATTCATACACAACTCTTGTTGTACTGTCTCCACAATAGAAATACCTATTCTATCTAGCGACCTGATCAACGAACGAAGAACTCTACCTCCTGCGTACAATGAAAGAACTGTAACTAGAGAAGAGACCAGTCTAGAAATTATGTGATCCCAGAATTCATGTGTCCTTTATTTTGCAAAAATATGGCTTCTCGAACTATCATTGTTAACCTTGGGAAAAGGTAAATCAATCATTAGTAGGCCCTCATCCTTCCAATCCATATCCATTTGAACAGTATACAAATTATCCTCATCCCTTCCAATTCTCCAACGTTGTATAATAGAGAATCATATAAACAAGTCCTTGGAGAAATCTCTATAAACTAATCTGTGTAACCTTTTTTTTTTATTTCTTGCTGAAAATTGTGAAAGCTTTAGAAATCATACAAGAGTTTTCCATATCAGCTAAAAAAATACAAGTACATGCTGCTTCATTTGATTCTAATTAGTACAAAAACGCAAGCATATCTTCTTTTGTCCAAGGACTATCACAATTACACATATCAACAACAACAAATTCACAGCTAATTGCCACACCAAAAAATGCAATTGATCTGAGTGTGTTGACCAAAGATGCAGGATAACAACATTGAAAAGAAAACTATGAAATATCTTTGACGACATCAATGGACATACCCATCCCATCTTTATTGATATATATATTCAATATTTTCTTAGCATCATTTGGTAATTTGGTACCATTATCCTCTTCAGGTTCTTTCCTTCTCTTTTTAGTAGGATATTTTGCTTGCTTTTCGGAGCATAAAATACTGCAAAATTGTTGGAGATGATTTGGTGCAATTTTATAGATTTCAATGACGTTATGGTCAGTGATATTCTGTGATTGAACCGTTTGAGCATCATGAACTTTGAAATATTCAATGATCGAGTGCCTGGTTGACCTCTTGTCCTTGATTCGCTTGCAAAATTGATATAAAGTCTCTGCGCAAATGTTTTTGTCGACTGATGTGTGTTGATGTATATGTAACTTCAGAATGTATTTCACCTATCTATATTGTACTCCTATAGAGATGGTATTATTCCTTTATACGGAAGTGTCGTCATTTGTATTGACAAGTGTCACAAGTGTCGTAACTTGCTGTGATGGGTTATTAGACCACCAAGTGTGGGGTCGGCCCTGATTAGTATAACCACGGGTTATTATACCGAGTTAGACAAGTCAGCCCTACTAGGTTATTAGGCAGGTCTGGTCATGTACAAATAGAGATCAAGAGATCTCTATTTGATCATCTCATTACTCACTCTTACATCACTCAGAAAGTGGCACACTAGTTGAGGAGGAGGAGTAGCTGCTAGTAGAAGACTATATCTTGTACTTTGGTTGTATCATTGCTCTTTCTATCTCTGAGGAAGTTGTGGGGTTTTTCACTAGTGAAACTCTGTGTGTCCATTGTCTTATGTGATTGCTTGATATGATTGATGCATGCTTGATATGATTACATGTTATTCTCTCAGTAAAGATCCTAGAGTATGTTGAATTAATGCTCAAAATCTAACATGGTATCAGAGCTAAGCTGAGAAGAAGGTATTGTGCAATGGTGGAAACTAGGTTTTCTTGTTTATTGGGTTTCTCTCCACATATTTTGGAAAAGCAGTAAGGTAGATTGACTCTACTCATCAAGGAGAATCCTTCTATCCAATCATAATTCAATTCTGAGCACTTTCAGTTTTTGCCCTAAAAATTAGGGTTTCCACAAAAATAGGAATTTCTAAAATGTGAAGAAATATCTGGAAGCTCCTTGGAAAATCGAATTTTAGAGATTTGGATCGAGATTTGTGGTTGGGTGAAGCTTCGGGAAACTCAAACCCTAATTCAAGGTCCTCCCCTATGAATCCAGGAAGACTAAAAGGAATTTCTGAAGGGTGAAACTTTGCAGATCTCAAATTTTGAATATACCAGGATGATCATCTCATCAAAGTGAATCTTTCTATCCTTTTAGAAGTTTGAATTCTTAGGGTTTCTCTGACAAACACTAATCCAGGACCAGATCGAGTTTTCAGCAAATCAAGTGGTAAAACCTAAATCTTCTCTATTTCCATTTGAAGTATTTTTTTAAAGATGTCTCACCACACCAAGCTTGAGTATAAGCTTGAAGGGGCTGATAACTTTCGAGCATGGAAGTATAGGATTGGGTTAATCCTAGAATAAAATGAATCAGACACTTACATAAGTGAAGAGGTCCCTATCCCAGAGGAAGAAGAGGCTAAGGCCTTACACAAAAGAAATTTGGTCAAGGATAAGAGGATCATTGCTGATTCTATTAAAGACCATCTCATACCACATGTGTCATCCCTAAAGACACCAAAGGAGATGTTTGATTCTCTGACCAAGCTATTTGAAGGGAAGAACATAAATCAGAAGATGACCTTGAGTAATCGATTGAAGAATATCAAGATCCAGAATGCAAAGACTATGCAGTCTTATTTCTCAAGGGTCTCCCAGATAAAAGAACAACTTGAAGCTGTGGGAGAAGATATAGAAAATGGATAAGTGGTAATGACCACTCTTAATGGCCTTCCTAGGTCATGGGATTCCTTCATCCAAGGAATTTGTGCTAGGAGGAAACTTATCACCTTCAGTAGGTTGTGGGAAGAATGCTCATAAGAAGAAGCTCGAATTGTAGCTTAAGAAGAGAAGATGGGGAATGAATACCAAGCTCTCACAGCACATTCCAAGAAGTATGATGATCAGAAGGGACATCACCACAGCAAGAAAGAAAAGCACCACCATCATAACCAGAGGGGTGGCTTTAGATCTCGAAGGAACACATCCAATGATCGATACTTCACATGTGATGAAAAGGGGCACTATGCTAGGGATTGTCCCAGAAACAACAAATATGGATCCCATAAGAAAAAGAAGAACATCAAAAGAAAACATCATGCTCATGCTACAAAGGATGATGAACCTCCCAGGAAGAGGGCTAGGGAAGAAAGTGAATATTCTTCAAGTGATGAAGAGTATGTTTTAATTTCTACCCTCACTGGTACCATTACTCATGGAAGTAATGATTGGCCTATAGATAGTGGGGCTTCCAAACACATGATAGGATTCAAGGAATCCTTTATGAATCTATCTGAACATGAATCACCCCACAATGTGAAACTTGGGGATGACTACCAGTATTCCATAAAAGGAAGTGGTGAAGACTCTTACAAGCTAGACTCTGGAAAGTCTATGAAGATGAAAGATGTCCTATATGTTCCAGGTCTCAATAAGAATCTACTCTCCATATCTGCATTAGATGCAAAAGGAATGAGGTTTGCATTTGTATATGGCCAAGTCCTAATGTGGCCAAAGGGTAAGACTATATATGATGTAGTGGTGATTGGAGAGCAAGAGGGAGGATTATACAAATTGAAGGGCTAACCAGAACAAGCCATGGTCCATGATTCAGTAGAGGGAAGTGAACTCTGGCATAGAAGGCTTGCACACATGCACTATAGGGCATTACCAATTGCAAGCAAAGCTGTAGAAGGTCTTCCTGAAATCCAAACAAAGCATGAAGGCATTTGCAAAGGTTGTGCAAAGGGAAAGATAAAAAAGAAGACATTTCCAAGCAATGAAAGCAAGGAAAAAAGAATATTGGAAATCATCCACTCTGATGTATGTTGTTCGATGTCATCCAGTTCTCTGAGTGGGTATGTATACTATGTTTCCTTCAATGATGATTTCTCTAGAAAGACTTGGGTTTACTTCTTAAAGAACAAAGATGAAGTGTTTGAAAAATTCAAGGAATTCAAAGCCTTGATAGAAAACCAAACTGATATGAAGATCAAGATCTTCAGATCTGACAATGGCGGAGAATTTACTTCAGGAGACTTCAAGAAGCTATGTAGTGATTCAGGGATTAAGAGGGAGTTGACTACTCCTTACAATCCACAACAAAATGGGGTTTCCGAAAGAAACAATAGAACAATCATGGAAGTAGCCAGGGCAATGCTTCATTACCAAGATCTACCTATGCACTTATGGGTTGAAGCAACCAGGACAACTGTATATGTGTAGAACAGAACACCCCATAAGATACTTGACAACAAAACACCAGAAGAAGTGTTCATTGGTAAGAAACCAGAAGTTAGCCATCTCAGAATATTTGGTTGTCCAGTATACACTCACATCTCAAAAGAAAAGAGGAAAAAGTTAGATCCTTCAGGAAAGAAGGGCATATTCGTGGGTTACAGTGAAAGCTCAAAATCTTATAGAATATACTTCCTAGGATTCAAGAAGACTGATATCAATAGGGATGTAACATTTGATGAACGCTCAGCATACATCAAATCAAGGAAAACACCAGTTGAAGATAATGAAGAACCCAAAATATCCAGAATTCAAGACACCACCATGAATGAAACAGTTCCTGAAGAAGATCGTGAAATAGAAGTTCCACAACAACCTGTAGATCCACCCCGTGAGAAGAACTCTCACAAGAGGAAACCAACATGGGCTAGAGAGCTCATCCAAGATGCAGAAAGGTTTGTCATTCCATAAGAGGAACACAGAGAAAGGAAAAGGACAAGATCACATACCATCTATGTTGCCTTACTCTATGACATAATGAACAAAGAACCTTCTAGTTATGAAGAAGCAATAGAAAAGAAAGAATGGAAGGATGCCATCGTCGAGGAATACCAGTCGATCATGAAGAATGATGTTTGGGATGTGGTCCCAAGACCAGACGGGAAGTCTGTGGTGACTTCCAAGTGGATCTATAAGATCAAGCATGCTGCAAATGGCAGCATAGAAAAATATAAGGCAAGGTTTGTAGCTCATGGATTCTCCCAGAAAGAAGGGATTGATTATGAAGATACCTTTGCTCCTGTGGCCATATACACTTCCATTAGATCAATACTTGCTCTGGCTGCAGAAATGAAATGGAAGGTACACCAGATGGATGTCAAGATTTCCTTCTTGAATGGTGTAGTTGAGGAGGAAGTGTATGTGGAGTAGCCACTCGGGTTTGAGACACATGACAGAGGGACTCATGTGTGCAAACTGAAGAAATCCCTATATGGTTTGAAACAGGCACCCAGGACCTGGTATGGCAGGATAGATGGCTTTCTATCCAGTTTGGGATTTACTAAGAGTAAAGCAGATTCCAACCTTTATTACAAGGTTGAGGAAGGAAATCCAGTAAATACTGCTCTTGTATGTGGATGCCCTGTTTTTGACAGGTGAGGATGGATTGATTGTCGATACGAAGAGGAAGCTAGTTGCCGATTTCGAGATGAAGGACTTGGGTATGATGCACTACTTTATTGGTATGGAGATGTGGCAGAATGCAGATGGAATCTTCCTTGGACAAGGGAAGTATGCAGTAGAGATCCTGAAGAGGTTTGGGATGATGGACTGCAAGGCCATGGCCACACCTATGGCATCGAACCTTAAGGTTCTGTGTGATGCTTCATCTGAGTCGGTTGATGCTACGATGTATCGTCAAATGATTGGGTCCTTGATGTACCTGACGAATACAAGACTAGATATATGCTTTGCGGTGAACACCTTGAGCCAGTACTTGACAGATCCGGGACATATTCACCTGATAGCTGCAAAGCATATTCTGAGGTACCTAAAGGGTACAGTTGACTATGGGATTAAGTATGAGGCGAATCAAAAGTTTAACCTGGAGGGTTATGTTAATTCAGATTGGGCAAGCAGTGCCATTGATTAGAAGAGCACTTCTGGGTGCTGCTTTAGTATGGGATCAGGTGTGATCTCTTGGTTTACCAGGAAGCAGTCCTATGTGGCACTGAGTATAGCTGAAGCAGAGTATGTTTTAGCTTGTTCGGCTAGTTGTGAGGCAGTATGGCTTAGGAAGATACTGTCTGATTTGTTTGATCTCCAGCTGAGTGCTACTTCTATATATTGTGACAACCAGAGTTGTGTGAAGTTGTCAGAGAACCCAATGTTCCATGACAAGTCGAAGCACATCGAGATCAAGTATCACTATATCAGGGATATGGTGCAGAGAGGAGCAGTGAAGCTCTTGTATGTTGCGATGAACAAGTAGATAGTCGATGTGTTGACCAAGCCGCTAGCGAGAGTGAAGTTTGAATACTTCAGAGGGAGACTTGGTGTACTTCAGATCGAGATTCCCTCCAAAGGGAAGTGATGAGTCTGGAGACATAGATGCACATGAGCCATTCTCACATAGTGGTAGGTATGGTCCTCCTATGGTGAGATGTAAGGGCTAGGGCCATTCTCACATGGTGGTAGGTATGGTCCTCCGATGGTGCAGATGTAAGGGCTGGTCCATTCTCACATGGTGGTAGGTATGGTCCTCCCATGGTAAGATATAAGGGCTATTGGTATTTTTCGACATGATGGTAGGTAGTTCCTTCCATGGTTACATGGTGATAGGAGAGTCCTCTCATGGTCGTTGATGTAATTGTTGGGCTTTTCTGACATGATGGTAGGTAGTTCTTTCCATGGTCAGATGGTGATAGGAGTGTCCTCTCATGGTCGTTGATGTAATTTTTGTGCCTTTTTGACATGGTGGTAGGTAGGTCCTCCCATGGAGACATGGTGGTAGGTAAGTCCTCTCATGGTTGTGATGTAAGTGCTGAGCCATTCCTAGATGGTGGTAGGTAGGTCCTCCCATGCCAGTGTATATAAGTGCTATGTGAGGTGCATATGGATTGTGCTCTGTGGATGATGACGATGCTCTGAAGAAAATGATGTGACAGTATGGTACACAGGTTTTGTAGAGACATATGATCAGTCCTGAGATGCTCTTGCAGGTTTTACAGAGGCAGTGTAATCAGTCCTGGGAGATCTTGCAGGTTTTGCAGAAGCAGTATAATCATCTCTGTGTTACCTACTTGATGGCTTGCTCACAGAGATGTTGATGATGTTCATCTAGCATGAAAAAGGGTTGGCTCTGTAGATGATGAATACCTATAGGTGGTGGGCCTACATCCAGTATGAAAAAGGAATGGCTTTGTAGAACTTCCTATGATGAGTAGATTGGAGATTGATTGAGATAGCAGCAACAGTAACGATGACGATGATTCGATGATGATGATTTGATGACGATGATCCAGTGACTGTGATCTAGAGAAGAATACTTGTGCTAGCAGATCTGTGTCGAGAAATACCTTCCTAGTTAAGAGGGATTGTTGATGTATATGTAACTTCGGAATGTATTTCACCTATGTATATTGCACTCTTATAGAGATGGGATTATTCCTCTATACGGAAGTGTCGTCATTTGTATTGACAAGTTTCGCAAGTGTCGTAACTTGCTGTGATGGGTTATTAGACCACCAAGTGTGGGGTCATCCCTTATTAGTATAACCATGGGTTATTAGATTGAGTTAGACAAGTCGAACCTACTAGGCTATTAGGTAGGTCTAGTCATGTATAAATAGAGATCGGGAGATCTTTATTTGATCATCTCATTACTCACTCTTACATCACTAGGAAAGTGGCACACTAGTTGAGGAGGAGGAGTAGCTACTAGTAGAAGACTATCTCTTGTACTTTGGTTGTATCATTGCTCTTTCTATCTCTGAGGAAGTTGTGGGGTTTTTCACCTTTATGGTTTTCCTCAGTGAAACTCTGTGTGTCCATTGTCTTATGTGATTGCTTGATATGCTTGATATGCTGTACATGTTCTTCTCTCAGTAAAGATCCTAGAGTATGTTGAATAATGCTCAAAATATAACAATGTGCTCAGCCAAACTGATCCGTTGATTATATTGTCCTCCACAGTGGTCAATTCATATTCATAAAGATCACGCAATGGTCTAGAAAAATTAGATCCATGATTCTTTATTTTATTTTGAACAAAATCAACTTGAGTGATGCTCTTGGGTGAGCATGGAAAGGAACCACTTTTATAAAGATCGAATACAAACATCCATTTGATCCATATTCGATCCGATGTCAAAACAAGAGTTAGCTTGTCTTTAAGGCTGTCCTTTGTTTGAACAACAAATATATCCATACATTTAGCTTGGAAGTTCTGCAAACATATAGAATTGAAGATAATATTTAATTTGATAATTTCATAACACAGGAAACAATCTAAAGACTTTGATTGATAAGAAGAAAAATTCTATACCTTCCAAGCATCACTAGAAGCATTTCCCTTTCCTGGGCGGGATGGTCTACCGAAGGATATCCATTTATCCCTTTCTTTTACAACTTGAGAAATGAATGGAGTTTCTGCAAATTCCTTGTTTGATAAATTTTGTTGTTTGCATAATTTGCTGATAATGTGCTGAGGAACATCTTTATGTAGAAGACAGGCTATTCGATGCCGTTACCTTGAGTGGACCGATTGATATTTATCACTTTAAATGATTTTTTTCTGCGCATAAATAGTATGCTGCCCATCCAATATATAAAAATTTACTAAAGGAAAATTAATTTCGTCTTCATTTCTAGGAAGAAATCCCAATGTGGTCTCCTTATCGAAAGGAAATAGAATAACATCTCTTAATGTTGTTGTAAATGTTGACAGAAGATATATAACCAAGCTTTCCATGAACTCCTCATCAACTTTTTGATATTGTAAATTCAGAGGTGCAAAACCACATCTTGTTACGTCAATTGAAAAAAATTTCTTATTGAAAAAAAAGTATTTGATCTGCTCTTGTTGAATTGTTTTTGAACTTTCGAAGCTCTTAGTTGCTTTCCGCATCATAGCTATAGAAGGACTTGATTTGAGTGGTTTTAAGGAAGATTTGGTCACATATTTTTCAATATGATGGAGAAATGTTCTTCTAAGGTAGATAAGAATATTTTCATGGCCTACATTTTTCAACTTCTTTGCAATATCCATGTAATGCAATACAGATGAAGTTTTCGTAGCCAGGATTCTTTTCTTCCATACCGACAAAATTATTTTCTTCAAAGATGACGCAGTATTAATTTCGAACCGATTAGAAAGATCATACGAGGGAAAAACCCACCCTTGCTTCGCATAGGGAACCAGATCTGAATTGGGACCACTTTTCATTAAATGTGGTCGAAAATTACAAACCATAAGATCAACATGTAGAAGGAAACACCTGTCTCTCTCGACCACTTCAACTTGAACATGAAATAAATCGTCAGTAATGGGATCCGTAGATGTCAATATTCCAGCTTGAGTTGGTGCTCCTTCCACATCCAAGAAAAATAGATATAAATATGGGTACAAATTATCTGGTTCATCCATCTCAACATACCATCCATGATTGAATAAACCAAGGTTGTAATCTTTTAACAAATCAAGGAACAAGATTTCCTGGTATTGACTAAGGCTCAACAATGCAAACATGTTTTATTTGCAAAACAATAAATATTAATTAGTTAATATAAGAATGAATACAATGTTTATAATTATAAATTAGTGTTTTAATATTAGATGTATAGTTGAAAATGTTCAGGCTAATGATCCATGGATAAGGAATGAATGCTTATTTTCAAAATCAATTGATTGATTAAGAACAAATCTGCTAGCATTATCCATGAGAGATCGAATGCACATTTTATATTGTAATTTGAGATTGAATCGATCACAGAAGGAGCGATCATCATAGAAGGGTAGCCGATCCTTCTTGTCAGAAGTCGGAATTCGGGATAAATATTGTTTCTATGTTATAACTTAGCCAATGTGTCGATTCCTACTATTTACTGTGGAAGTAAGAAGTCAAGAATTCCTAGCCCAGTCTTCGTAGATTAAATATTTTTACATTTCTCTCGTATATGAAGGGGCATCCGACCCTTCTTTTGCCCAGTATTATTTTCATAATAGTTCTAGACTACACGAAGGGGCATCCAACTCTTCTCTAATTGTAGAGAAGAGTCTTCAGCTGATGGCGCAGACTGGTACTGTTACCCTTCTGAGAAAATAAAAGAACAGTTCATGTGGACGTAGCTCCTGCATGGGGTGAACCACGTAAATGAGTGTGTTTATGTGTATGAGTTTATGACATGTTTTGTATATTATTTTATGTGCATTTATGTATTTACTTTCATATGTATGTGAACGGTAATTGAACTTTGAGTAATTGGAATATGAGTGCGTGCATGTGAAGAAGAAACACTTAGTATGATGAATGCGTATCTAACTGGTGAATACAATAGAGATTCAACGTAGTTCTGTATACTGCGATAGGTGTGAAGTGAGAAGTCATCTATTATCCTATCCCATTAGTAGATGTTAAATATAATGTTAAGCGAGGTTGTTAACCACACCTGCGCATCGCCATAGTTACAGAAGCTTGATTATGTAACCCCCCATATTCGCTTCGGGTGAGACTTCAACCTGTTTAGAGGGTGATGCCGAAAGGGCCAGTGAAAGGGGTTTGGTTGTGTCTAAATTTATCTCATAAATGAAGGGTCGTCCAACTGTTCTTGTGCTCAGTATTATTCCAGTGTTCGCCATTCTGCATATACATGAATTGACGCCCTAGACTTCATAGGTTGAATATTTTTACAATTCCCTCATAAATGAAGGGGCGTCCGACACTTCTTGTGACCAGTATCTATATGTTGGCACTATGATTCAGTTGTCATTGATGATTGGAAAGAAGAAAAGGCTGGTGACTCAGACAGCTACGAGCTGCGAGATGTGCAGCTGCAAGATGCGCAACTATGAGATGCGAGCTGCAAGATGCGTAGTTGCGAGATGCATAACTGCGAGATGCGATCTGCGAGATGCAAGCTGCGAGATGCGAACTACGAGCTGCGAGATGTGAGATGTGAGATGCGAGCTGCAAGATGCGAGGTGTGAGATGCGAGCTGTTAGATGAGATTGAAATACAAGAAAATAATGTTGTTAGAAAAACTGCGACTCAGACAGCTGCGAGCTGCGAGCTATGAGCTGAGATTTTAATAGAAGAAAACAATGTTGTTAGACAAACTATGACTCAAACAGCTACGATCCATGAGCTGGGAGATGTGAGCTGTGAGCTGAGATTGAAATACAAGAAAAGAATGTTATTAGACAAACTGCGACTCAGACAGCTGCGAGCTGCAACTCAGATAGCTGTGAGCTACGAATCAGACAAACTGCGACCTCCAACTTAGACACGCTGCGACTCAGAATTTTTTTCTTTTTTAATTAGTCAGTTACAGCGTGTAGGTTCTGGAAGTTAAGAGACAGCTTCAGTTTTTAGAATTGGAACGTTTGGAAGTTAAAGAGACCGAGGCATATAATTTCAGCATCTATAAAAACCAATTGAGAAGAAAAAAATGGGAGGATAGAGAAGATGAAGATGTGTGGTTGCTAGCTGAAGAATATGAAACTATGATTCAAAGAAAGTAGTTCAAAAAAAAATGTGTGGCTCGATTTAATGAAGAATAGAATGCCCAGAAACTCAAGCTGTAGCAGCACAGAACAAAATGAAAAGGGTATGTACTGATATATATGAACTAGTGAAATATAATTGACTGGAAAATTCTTACATAGGGTGGAAGGGAGGTGCTAGGGAGGATTTATTTCCTCTAGAAATCAGGTTGATGCCTGAATATTGGGAGTGGGTGCTAGAGAAACATGAGAGTTGGTGCTCTCAACAAGTTGCAGCTTGTTAAACAAAGGTTGTAGCCTGATCTTGAGTTAGTGCTCAAAGATAATTGATGTACAGAAATTAAGGACTGGTTATCATTCTAAGAAGAAGAGGGTTTTTTCCCTTTATGGGTTTCCTCATGAATACCTGTATCTATGTACATCATATGTGTGAATAATGATTACTAGTTCTTTTCTTATCCTATTCATTATCTTGGCAATCATTTTGTGAATGCTACTAAATTTTTAAAAAAGAAAAATTAAATTGATTATTGTTATAATTACAACTAATTCACCCCCCCCCTCTCATATGTAACAACTTCAATTGGTATCAAAGCGGGTTCCTTTTATTTAAAGGTAGATCTGTGGGCTTACAACATGACTAGTCATGATGGAAATTCAATCAATGAGGCTCCTCTGTTTGATGGGAAAAAAAATTCTTTTTCGAAGGTTAGAATGAGAACCTATCTTATGTCCTTAGGTGTTGATGTATGGGATGTAGTTGAAACTGGATATGTAAAGCCCATTGTACTAGCCACCAAAGATGACAAACTAGAATGTACCTTTAATGCAAAAGCAATGAATGCTATTCTAAGTGGTCTTGCAGAAGTTGAATTTGTAAAAGTTATGAATCTTGAATCTACCAAAGGAATGTGGGACAAACTTATAAGTAGTTATGAAGGGAATGAGAAAGTAAAAGATGCCAAACTGTAGACATACAGGTTGAAATTTGAACAACTAAAGATGAATGAGAATGAGAATTAGAATCTTAGTAAATATTTCCTAAGGGTTGAAGAGCTTGTAAATGCTATGAAGGGCCTCGGTGAAAGAATTGAAGAAGAATCCTTAATTCAAAAAATTTTAAGATCTTTGCCTGATAAATTTAACGCCAAAGTTTCGGCAATAGAAGAGTTAAATGATCTTAAAACTCTGGGGATTAATCAACTCCTAGGAACTCTAACTGCTTATGAAATGAGGATTAGTACAGACAAACTCATCACTAGAGAAGCATCATTTAAGGCAGATAAGAATATTGATTCTGGAGCAGATGAGATTGAGGAAAAATTTGTAAGAAGATTGAAGAAAGGATCAGGTAAATATAGAGACAAGCTTCCCTTTAAATGTTTTAACTGTGGTAAGATAGGTCATTTTTCCTCTAAATGTCCTCATAAGAAAAAATATCAGAATTCTGATGATGAAGAGAAATACAAATTTAAGAAATACAGTAAAAGGAAAAGTTTGTGTGAAAATGATGGTGACTCCTAAGAAGATATAGATAGCAATTCATCTTGTGAAGATAGAATGAAAGATTTCATGCTTATGGCCATGGAAGATACAAATGATGAAGAAGATATGATTAACATGGAAGGTGAATTAATCATCTCTTTAGACGCGATTGACAGACTCAGACTTAAGAAGAGAAAAAAAAAACATTTGTTGATTCAGCTTGAAAAGAATGGTAAAGGAACAATTGAATATTTTGTGCTGTTAAAATTAGAATTAGAAGAAGCAAAGAAAATAGAAGACACTCTAAAACAACAATTAGGAGAGAAAAAATTGAGATGTGAAGCTCTGGAAGAAGTAGTAAAATCTAGAAAAGATTTGGAGAAATTTCAAGCTTTGTACCACCAAAATTTGTCAAGTATCAAAGCCTCAGAAGAACTGAATAACATCATGAGTAAACAAAGATCTCCACTAACAAAGAATGGTCTAGGTTATGAAAGTGGGTCAAGTAGTAGACAGTCAGATGATGATCATACCTTGCTAACAAAAACTAATAAATATAAGTTGATATCTGATTAGGAACATAGCCAACAAGAGACAAAGCAATCAAGCCCAGAAAAAAGACCAATATCCAGGTACCAAAATTTTTTCTATGGTTATTGCTATTATTGTTCTACTTTGGTCATAAAGTTGCAAATTGTGGAAATAAATTTAGAAGCATGCAACTACGGAAGTCAAAGAGTCAGCTGCTACAAAACAGAGTTGGACAGTCAGTAAGGAAACAAGGATATCACGCAATTCTATCCACAACTAAAAGAAGAACTGGTTATCAACATATAACCTCTTTTGATCTATTAAATAATGACCCAGAATGCTTTGTATGCCATAATTTTGGACACAAAGCTACAAACTGTTATTTAAGGAAGTACAAAACAAATATGAGAATAAATTATACTTTTAAAAAGGATAAGGTTTGGAAAAAGAAAGAAAGTGACAAATGTGGATTAGTACTTTCTGCTCAAAGGAAAAAGGATCTCTGGTATATTGACAGTGGTTGTTCTAAACACATGACGGGTGATAAAAATAAATTTATGTCTCTATATGAAAGTAAATCAGGAAATGTGACCTTTGGAAATGATTCTCCATGAAAAATCGAAGGAAAAGGGATGGTAAGCTTGAATAATGGGAGGAAAAGCTCAAGACGTGTTGTTTGTACATGGTTTAAAACATAACCTCCCTAGTGTCAGTCAGGTTTGCGACAGAGGGTGTGAAGTAGTTTTTAATTCAAAAGGTTGCAAGATAAAATCCGTACCCTTGGGACAATTGATTGCAAAAGGCATAAGGACATAAAATAATGTTTATGTTTTGAATGAAGAAAAGGAAGAATGTCATCTAAGCAAGTATGATGAGAGTTGGTTGTGGCATAAGAAACTTGGACATTTGAATTTTGATCATATGATCAAACTTAGTAACAATAGGGCAGTAAAGGATCCTCAAAAGATATCAAAGCCATATGATTCGGTGTGTAAGTCATGTCAAATGGGAAAGCTGACCCGCATTCAGTTTAAAACAACAGGTTTTACATCAACAAATAAGCCCCTTTAGTTAGTACATATGGATTTATGTAAACCATCCAGGAAGGAAGGTATATGAAAAGAAAACTATTTCATGTTGGTTATTGATGATTATTCTAGACTCACGTGGGTTGCTTTTCTGAGAGAAAAATATGAAGCATCTAAAAAATTAAGTGTTTAAGGCTCTGACTGAGAATCAAACAGGAAAAAGATTGAAGGCAGTAAGGTATGATAGAGGAGGAGAATTTAGTTCAAGAGATTTTAAAGAATTTTGTGATAAACTTGGGATCAAAAGGGAATATACTATACCAGGGACTCCACAGCAAAATGGAGTAGTGGAAAGACAGAATAAACCAGTTCAACAAATGGCAAGATCAATGATGAATGAAAAAAACACTTCTCAGATTTATTAGGTAGAAGCAATTCATACAGCTGTCCATATTCTTAACAAAGTGCATCTAAGAACAAACAGTGATAAGACTCCTTATGAACTTTGGTTTGGGAGACCTGCTACTATTAAGAATTTCAAAATATTTGGAAGTAAATGCTATATTAAAAATAATGATGAACATCTTGGAAAATGTGATGATTGAGCTGATGAAGGTATCTTTTTGGGATATGCAACAAACAACAAAGGATATAGATGCTATAATAAAAGATTGCATAAATTAGTTGATTGTATTGACATTAAAATTGATGAACAAATCTCAGTTAAAAATGATCAGATAAGCAGTAGTGAACCAGATGCAGAAAATACAATTGAAATTGAAGATGAAGAGGTCCAAGAATCAGAAAGAGAATCCTGTGAGTCAGATGATGGAGATGCAAATATTCAGGCAGTTTCAAATCAACAAACAGAAACAAAATCACCTTCCAGAATTGTTAAAAAGAATCATCCTGAAAGTCAGATAATTGGTGACAAGAATAAAGGAGTTCAGACAAGAATAAAATTGATTGAAGCTTCAGAGAAATCACAGATTGCTTTTCTATCTATGGTTGAACCCAATAACTTTGATGAAGCGAGTAAAGATGAAGATTGGATTAAAGCCATGAATGAAGAGCTTGATCAAATTGAGAAGAATAATACTTGGGAACTTGTTCCTAGACCTATAGACAAGAATGTAATAGGCTCTAAATGGGTGTTTAAAAACAAGATGAATGAACAAGGATAGGTTGAGAGGAATAAAGCCAGATTGGTCTGTAAAGGGTATGCACAAATTGAGGGTTAGGATTTTGATGAAACCTTTGCACCAATGGAAAGATTAGAAGCCATTAGAATGTTTCTTGCATATGCTAGCCACAAAAAATTCAAAGTGTATTAGATGGATGTTAAATCAACATTTTTTAATGGAAATATGGAAGAAGAAGTCTATATGGAGCAACCTGAAGAATTTCAACTGATAGACAATCCTGACTATGTTTGAAAACTGAAGAAGGAACTATATGGATTGAAACAAGCACCAAGAGCCTGGTATTATAGATTGGATATGTATCTATTGGACAAAGGTTTCAAGAAAGGTACTGTTGACAGTAATTTGTACATCAAGGTTAAAGGTGTTGGTTTATTAATTGTTTTGGTCTATGTGGATGACATTATTTTTGGATGTACTAATGATTCTTTTGTTCAGTGGTTTGCTAATGCCATGCAATCTGAATTTGAGATGTCAATGATAGGAGAGTTGTCATTCTTTCTTGGTCTTCAAATCAATCAGAGTTCTGAAGGTTTATTTCTCTCCCAAGAGAAGTACTTGAAGGAGATGTTGAAGAGATTTCATATGGAAGATTCTTCACCTATCAGCACACCCATGGTTGTTGGATGCAAACCCAGCAAGGATTATGTATCACCAAATGTTGATCAAAGAACATATCATTCAATGGTAAGTAGCCTATTGTACATCACAGCATCTCGTCCTGGCATAATGCAAGCTGTTGGTATGGTAGGTAGATTTCAGTCTGCTCCTAAGCAAAGCCATTTCTGTTAAAAGAATATTCAAATATTTGAAAGGCACAATGACTTACGGTCTCTGGTATCCTAGAAATCAGAACTTTCAGTTAACAGCATATTCAGATGCTGACTGGGAAAACTGTTTGGATGAAAGAAAGAGCACAAGTGGAGGTGCATTCTTCTTAGGTGATTCACTAGTAGCATGGCTAAGTAAGAAGCAAGGCTTTATAGCTTTGTCTACCACAGAAGCTGAATACATTGCTGCGGCCACATGTTGTACATAGGTTCTATGGATGATTCAAACTCTTGAAGGTATAAAAGTAACATATGCTGAATCTATTCCTCTTCATTGTGATAACATAAGTGCCATTAGTGTCTCCAAGAACCATGTTCTTCATTCCAAGACCAAACACATTCCAATCAAGAATCATTTTTTAAGAGAGCAGGTTACAAACAGAGTTGTCCAAGGACATTTCATTCCTTCTAAAGCACAGCTTGTTGATATCTTTACTAAAACCTTATCAGAAATCCAGTTTGAATATCTACGCCGGAAGTTGGGTGTCATATCTTGTTCCAACTAACTTGTTCACTTTGGCAGGGGGTGTTTGTGCTTATTGCATATATGATGTAATTTTGAGATGGTTCCAGAACGTTTTCTTTGTTGGTTTCTGAGTTCATCTTGATGAGGGGAGATGTATTGTCATGTTTTCTTTGACATTGATGTCAAAGGGGGAGAAGTTCAGGTAGTTATAGATAACAAGCAGTCGATGATTACACTTACAACATCATAAATTTTAGGTTTCCATCAATGCCAAAGGGTGAAATATAATTGACTGGAAAATTCTTACATAGGGTGGAAGGGAGGTGCTAGGGAGGATTGATTTCCTCTGTAAATCAGGTTGATGCCTGAATATTGGGAGTGGGTGGTTCCTTCTAGTGGGTTAGAGAAACATGAGAGTTGGTGCTCTCAACAGGTTGCATCTTGTTAAATAGAGGTTGTAGCCTCATCTTGAGTTGGTGCGAAAAGATAATTGATGTACAGAAATTAAAGACTACTTATCATTCTAAGAAGAAGAGGTTTTTTTCCCTTTATGGGTTTCCTCATGAATACTTGTATCTGTGTACATAATATGTGTGAATAATGATTACTAGTTATTTTCTTATCCTATTCATTATCTTGATAATCATTTTGTGAATGCTACTCAATTTTTAAAAAAGGAAAGTTAAATTGATTATTGTTTTAATTACAACTGATTCACCACCGCCTCTCACTTGTAACAACTTCATTATATTCAAAATAGTTCTAGAATGCAAGAAGGGTTGGTCGATCCTTCTTGTGTTCACCATTATGGATACAGTTGAATTGTTGGATATTGGTGTTCACAATTCTCTACTAAAGGAAGGGGCGGTCGATCCTTTTTGCCAATATGGGGAAGCACACATAGAAAGAAAAGTTACAAAGTAAAATAAGGGAGTAGCGATGCGAAGTTCAATCAGAAAGAAGGGAAATGCAAAGTGAACCTCGCCACTCACCTAACCGTCAGTGAAGCTAGAGAAAACTAGACGTTATAGTTTTGATCGAAAAGTAGCCATTATATAGTACTTTTGGAAACTAGATTTTTTCACTTTTAATGAACATTTGTCCATCGAAGACACATTCAATGAAAGGAAAGGACCAAATATAAGAAGGATTTGGCCAACGGAAATAAGATTTAATGCTAAATTTTCCGTTTTTGGGCACAACTTAGTGTTGCTGTCCCTACAAATAGTAAGGATTGCATAGTTACCAGTCTTTACAGTGACTTTAATTTTTACTGTATGTAATTTCTGAGCATTTACCAGTCAAGAGCAAGAGTAATCCGATAGTGTATGTTTGAACAAGAGAGCATACATGAGATATTAAGGGAATTCAAACATTATGGTTTGGAAGTAATAATGAAGACACCAATGAAGAAAACAGTCCCAGAGAGAGCTGGAACCTCTAGGGATTCACCGTGAAATGCACCGAAGCAGAAACAAAAAGATAAGAAGAAGGCTACTAAGTAAGAGAATCCGAAGCCTACAAAAATTCCAAAGGAGTGTCTTCTAGAGAGACCTCGCGAGAGGCCGATGTGGTTGGTACCCGATTACATCCCTCAAAGAAAAGAGGATGCACTAGTTGTGATACTTAAGAAGAATCTGCAAGTGACGAGATCCCGCTGCCTCCCATGTCGAGAGATGTGCATGAAAAGGAGAATTTCCTAGGAAAGATTCCAGAATGCAAGCTAGAAGATCATGACTTGCTACATGAGATGAAGTACCCACAATTTCAGGTGGACCAGTACATGTGTAGTGGAGATGATGAAACCAGTAAGAAGACAACAATACATGCGCAAGACTGGGTTGCGCCATTGATGCCCTCGAGATTGTTGAATTGACTGTGAATTTCACATTTTGACAGAAGAGCATAGCTCACAACGGTTGTGCAAACATTGCTCTACTGTACGCACCCTGGTTACTTATGGTTGGACCTCAAGATTGATATCAACGTAGACCTAATCCATAGCATCACGCACCTAAGTAAAAGCGACGCTGACATTGCAGAAGAATTCGTAGGCAAGAGCAAGGACAAAGAACTTGCACGAAGGATGAAGAGAGAATTCGGCTTGGTAAAAGGAACCCGTGGATATCAAATGAATCAAATCCAAGATTTCACCACGAGGTTCAGGGTTCAACTACTCGCAGGAAAGGTATTAAGTAAATGTCAATTGACCGAGGTGCCGACTGCTGCAATCTCCTTGGCTGCGAAAGCTAAGGATGGACTCTAGTATAATTAGGAAACTTGCCTTTTGAATGAGTTCCTACATGATGTTGCGGATACGCAAGACAATGGACATCAATTCAATTATAGCTGGTTGTTAGTCTTGATCACGTTGGCAGGATGGAAAGAGCCTAAGTATCAACAAAACATACCGATGGCCGTTGGAGATTGCCGAGGACCCAAATACACGAACATGTGGGCCAATTCAAGGTCGAACAGACAGAGATTGAATAATGTGCAGTTGTATACATATTATGAGCAGTTATGCGAAGGTATCAAGTGCACTTCGCATATTCCGAAGTCCATTACAACAACATATATTCGCAATATGAGATTCAAAGAGGGATTACACTTTATCTTCATACAGCCTAGAGAACCATCAAAAGCAGAATCGTATGAAGGCCTATACCAACTGGATGCGCAGAGAATTTATCTTATTATTGAATATTGGCCGCTCGAATGGAAAATGGATGCGCTAGACACCTTCATTACAACATCCAAGGAAGGTGCAAATAAAAATGACACCCAGGAACATCAACAAGAACAACAAGAAGAATAAGAAGAAGAACAACAAGAAGAACAATAAGAACAACAAGAAGTTGTTTATTTGCCAATAGGTGAGAAGAGGAATAATCTATACACAGTCATGTTAGAAGTGTCGAAGAGGAAGAAGCATAAAGAAAATAAGACTCATCATCATGCGAAGTTGCATCATGATGATTTTTATTCCATCGCAGCACAATTCCATGATCATCTTGAAGAGATGCTCGCTGTAAAAGATAACAAGCAAGAGGAAATCCAAGCGAGCATGATAGAGAGAATCGTAGAACTAAAGAGTATGGTCGCAAGAGTAGAAGAAGTCCAGAGAGACTTGGTGAAGGAATTTGACTCTGAAGACCAATCAGAGGAATCCAGCAGAAGAAAAGGAAAAGTGCTAGCATTAACAATGAGACCGAGGTTAGTTCGCATAGAGCCAATGAACATGATATTCCCATCGGATGAACTAGCTGAAGGTGCAAAGAAGCTCGCACATCTGGATATCAACGTTGGAATATTTCCCAACAAAGGACTGCA
Source organism: Larix kaempferi (assembly GCA_027924585.1). NCBI lineage: Eukaryota > Viridiplantae > Streptophyta > Pinopsida > Pinales > Pinaceae > Larix > Larix kaempferi. The sequence continues at coordinate 3,476,040 of BSBM01001229.1, forward strand.
TAATCTGCATCTGTAGTTTGTGGAGGAAATTAGAGATAGAGATATGATCTCATACAACCAGTATCTGAAGCTGGAAGATAATTATAAGGAGATGAAGAATGAATGCATGCTGAAGACAAATGAGCTAGAAAATTATTAATTGAGGCATAAAATGTTAATGAAAACCGTAGTTGAAGTCTGTTTATTGAAGATCCCAGACTGCGAAGAGGATCCTGAAGTGGAAGTGATAATTCTTAAGATTGGTGCTGCCGTGGACAATCTCAAAGTAAAAATGGAATATATGGAGATTTCCTACAAATAAAATATTGCCGACTTAGAGTCTCGACAACAATCTGGAACTCTGCCAGAGGTAGAATTAGCAAGAGCCGAAGAGCTGAAAACATTAATTGAGAACATCTCTGCGGAAGTTGCGAGGTGTGAATACTTGCTAGAAGAAGTCTCGAAGGTTTGGGGTATACTACAAGAGGATCCTAAATTACAGAAAATTTAGTATTAACTCATAAGAGGCAGAAGGACCTTGATTCTATGAACACGGCCATGAAGGATATGCCGCTAAATAAAAAGATCCAGAAGTTCACAGAAACGAAAGAGATTCAGAATGAGATGAAGGAACTAAGGGAAAAGAAAGCTGAAACCTCATCGAAGTTACAGTCTATGCAAGAAGAATCATTGGCACTCTCTGAAGAAATCGAGGAGAAATTGCAAGAAATATGTACGACAGAGACTACAGTAAAGGGTCAAATGCAAGAACCCATATCGGCGATGATGCTCGAAATGATCAAAGAATACGAGCAAGAGGCTAAGGAAGCAGTTGCAAAGTTAAGTGCAACTTTTTAGGAATTTTTTGCGACAACGAACATCCCAAGTGATGAGAAGTAAAAGAAGACGAGTGTAAGTGAATTGGGGACGTGTCATAAGTAAGTGTTAGAGGCCTGTTCAAAGCGTCCCAAGTACATGAAGTTTTGAAGGTGAGTACAACTAAATGAGGCACTACAGAATTCATAACTGCGCTGTCAGATAAACCGTCAAAGTCAAAGGAAGCGGTGCCAAAGGGATAGCGAAGTTAAAGCTTATCGTGGTCTATAGGAGAGCAATAAGGTTTTTGGGTTTTCGGTACTATGGGGGTTGGCCCATAGTTATTGTAATATGTGACCTTCAGGCACATCTATATAAGGGTAATTTTGTATATGGAAGGGTTAGGTATTAGACGGTTGTTGGGATTTTGATGGTTAGATAGACCTTAGAAGAGAATAGTGATGAAGAGAGAATGAACGCTACAGCTGAGTGCATAGAGATCTGATTGTAGATAAGATTCTGCAGTTGATTACGCAAATTGGAACTATTACCCTTCCGAGATAATAAAATAATAGTTCCTATAGACGTAGCTCCTGCCTGGGGGTGAACCACGTAAATCAGTGTGTTTATGTGTATGAGTTTATGACATGTTTTGTATATGAGTTTATGTGCGTTTATGTATTTACTTTCATATGTATGTGAATGGTAATTGCACATTGAGTAATTGGAATAAAAGTGCGTGAATGTGAAGAATAAACACTTAGTATGATGAATGCGTAGCTAACTGGTGAATACAATAGAGATTCAACATAGTTTTGTATACTGCGATAGCTGTGAAGTGAGAAGTCATTTGTTATTCTATCCCATTGGTAAATGTTAAATAAAACATTAAGGAAGGTTGTTAACAACATATGCCCATCACCACAGTTACAAAAGATTGATTCTGTAACACCCCATATTCACTTCGGGTGAGACTTCAACCTGTTTACAAGGTGATGCTGAAGGGGGCAATGAAAGTGGTTTTGTTGTTTCTACATCTCTCTCGTGAATGAAGGGTCGACCGTGTTGATGTATATGTAACTTCGGAATGTATTTCATCTGTGTATTTTATATATATTTATTGTACCCTTATAAGAGATGTGTCATTCCTCTATAAGGAAGTGTCTTCATGTGGATTGACAAGTGTCGCAAGTGTGTGTACTTGCCGATGGGTTATTAGACCACCTTGTGGGGTCAACCCTGAATTATATATAATATAATGTGGATGTACCTATCTAGACAAGTCGGCCCCATAAGGTCACTGGGCAAAAAGGTTAGTATAAATAGAGATCGGAGATCTCTATTTTACACACTTGAAAAAGTAACTCACTCTCACTCAGAAAGTGGCGCACTAGTGAGGAGGAGGATCATCTGCTTCTAGGAGACTATCTCAGTGTTATTTGGTTGTACTTTGGTTGAGCCATTGCTCTCTCTATCTCTGAGGAAGTTGTGGGGTTTTTCACCTTAGTGTTTTCACCACGGAAACTCTGTGTCTCTTGTCTCTTATGCTTTTGATTCTTCTGATGCTTGTCATATTGTGATTGCCATGCATTGATATACTGTATATGTTATTCTCTCAGCAAAGATCCTAGAGTATTATGAATTAATGCTCAAAATTTAACAGACCGACCCTTCTTGTGCCCAGTATTCTTTCAGTGTTCACCATTATGCATATACATGAATTGACATCCTAGCCTTCAGAGGTTGAATATTTTTACAATTCCCTCATAAATGAAGGGGCAGCCGACCCTTCTTGTGCCTAGTATTATGTTCATAATAATTTTAGACTGCAAGAAGGTTCGGTCGATCCTTCTTGTATTCACCATTGTGGATACAGGTGAATTCATAATTCTCTACTTAACGAAGGGGTGGCTGATTCTTCTTGTCATATGTTGGAAGTCAGGATGAATTCACAATTCTGTTATTTCAATCCCATTAGTATATTTTAAATAGAACGCTAAGTGATTTTTTTAACCACATATGTGCATCGCCACGGTTATAGAATATTGATTCTCTAACCCCCCGTATTCGCTTCGGGTGAGACTTCAACCTGTATACAGGGTGATGCCGAAAGGGCTAGTGAAAGGGATTTGGTTGTGTCTACATTTCTCTCGTAAACTAAGGGTCAACCAACCCTTCTTGTGCTCAATATTATTCTAGTATTCACCATTCTTCATATACATGAAGTGATAGCCTAGCCTTCGTAGGTTGAATATTTTTACAATTCGCTCATAAATGAAGGGTCAACCGACACTTCCTCTGCCAAGTATTATGTTCAAAATAGTTCTAGACTGCAAGAAGGGTCAGTTGATCCATCTTTTGTTCACCATTCTGGATACAGGTGAGTCGTTGGATATAGGTGTTCACAATTCTCTACTAAACGAAGGGGCGACCGATCCTTCTTGTCGGAAGTCAAGATAAATATTGTTTATATGATATAACTTAGCCAATATCCCAATCCCTACTATTTACTACGGGATTCGAGATTTGGGAATTGTCATCCCATCCTTCATAGATTAAATATTTTTACATTTATCTCTTAAATGAAGGGTCGACCGACCCTTCTTGTGCTTAGTAATTTTTCAGTGTTTACCATTATGGATATACATGAATTGACGGCCTAGCCTTCGTAGGTTGAATCTTTTTATAATTCCCTCATAAATGAAGGGGCAACCGACCCTTCTTCTGCCCATTATTCTTTTCATAATAGTTCTAGACTGCAAAAAGGGTTGGTCGATCCTTCTTGTGTTCACCATTATGTATACAGGTGAATTTTTGAATATAGGTGTTCACACTTCTCTACTAAATGAAGGGGTGGCCAATCCTTCTTGTCGCAAGTCGGGATAAATATTGTTTATATGTTATAACTTAGCCAATTTACCGATCCCTACTATTTACTGCGGAAGTCGAAAGTCGGGAATTGTCGTCCCAACCTTCGTAGAATATTTTTTTTTACATTTCTCTCTGAAATGAAGTGAAAATCGATCCTTCTTGTGCTCAGTATTTTTCCAGTGTTCACCATTATGGATATACATGAATTGATGGCCTAGCCTTTGTAGGTTGAATATCGTTACAATTTCCTCATAAATGAAGGGGTGGCCGACCCTTCTCCTGCCCAGTATTATTTTTATAATAGTTCTAGACTGCAAGAAGGGTCGAACGATCCTTCTTTTGTTCACCATTCTGGATACACATGAATTGTTGGATATAGGTGTTCACAATTATCTACTAAACGAAGGGGCGACTGATCCTTCTTGTAGGAAGTCAGAAGTCGGGAAAACTCACTTGGGAATAGTGGCCATTTGGGAGACAATTATGTTTCACATGTAACAAATGATTATCATGATCATTGACTTTTATGGACAAGAATATGTGTAGTTTCTTTGATTCATACTATGAATAGAAAGAGTCTCTTTTTCTTCTAGGAAAAAAAAGAGCATCTAACTAGGATGAATTCTACATTAATTTGGAATAAAAAAAATTGACAATATTTAAATGTGTGAATCAAAGCATATAAAATAAATTCTAACTCACATAATACAGTAAAATATGAGGCAAAGCGATAAGATGGTGTAACATGGAATACATTCACAAAAGAGAAATTAAAAGACTAAAGAAAGTCACAACATATGAATCTGTGTTTCTGATAGACTTGTACTTCTGCTCTTCATTAAAGTCTTGTAAAAATATTACATCACTATATTTTTTTTCTCAAGGATCCAACCTTTTTTACTTTGTAAAATCAAAATTTATACAAATTTTTCTTTGAATAAACGTTGCCTGATTCTTCGCTAAAAAACAAAATTTCAAAGAAATATCTACTAAACTTCAAGAACATTTGTTTTGTTTCCGACCAAGCTGGTATAGTGTTTCTTTGACTTGGGCTGATGTAACACTCGGGCAGTTAACAAAGGAACCACAACTTCATTTCAAATTAAGACACATGAATATTCATTCTTGATATAACCTGTATTTTGTTTTCCCAAAATTTTCAACAATTTTCCATCGCTCTTGAGTTGGGATTTCATATCCATCATTTATTTCACCATCACCTCCAATTCTATGCATGCTCCGTAACATACAGTTGGAGGATCCTTCTTAATCATTAGAAATTGTTCAAGTATTTCAAAATCATCGGTCAATTTATCAATTATTGTCTTTCTCGTTAATCCTTTGACCAAACCTTCAAATTTCGAGTGATCCATACAATCCTGTACTATCAAACTGTGATAATTTTCTTGAGTCATTAATTTTCCATCGTCACTCCAAAAAGAAGGTAGACCAATTTCAAAAGGCCCCATAAATAATTCCTTAAAATTTTGAAGTTCAAGGACCATCTGTTGCGCTTTGTCTTGTACTTATTTAACACGATCATGCTTTCCAATAATTCTTCTTTCCCAAATGATGATTGATGGTCTGTCTTTGATTCCAAAACTATGCATATCTAAAATGGTTAGAGTGTTTGAAAATCTGACTGTGTTTTGAGCTATTTCTGAAGGCCTTTTGCATAATGTGTCGTTTGCCACTTTACACCTCTCGAGAGCTATGTTTTCTATAGCATCTTTATATTCAATAGAATTCAAATGTGACCATAATTTGGTGACTTCCACTGATATCGCATCCCATTTAAGGTGTTTAGCTCCTTGTAACGGAAGCTTTCCTGTTAATTTATCTTTTAATTCATCAAATTTCTTTTGCAACTATTTTCTATCACTCAAAGCTTTTTTATTTTCTTCATAATTTTGAATTACTTCCTGTTTCAACTTCTAGTTTTACACTGTCAACTCTTCTATCTCTACATATTTTATACTAATTTGTGACATAGCACTGGTCAGTTCCTCTGTGGATTACTTTTCCATTTTTCCTTCATCCATACATAGAGATTGATCCCTTGGATTCTCTAGCACTTGCACAGTTTCAATCTGATTGGTATTTAACACTGAAATTTGTGACAACAATTCAATCCTTTCCTTTTCCCAAGCATGCTTTTCATCTTGTAACTTTGACATTTTACCTTTGTGATCCATCATTTCTTGATATATAGATTCTTTTTATTGTTGTAATGTTGTCAAATCTGGAGATTGCACATGCTGATTATTTGACACCTTCAATTTTTTCTTGATCATTTGAATGTTATTTTCTTTTTCATCAAGGAGACTTTTAATACACTGAGTGTTCCCTGGCTCAACTCCCACAGTCACAAGGTCCATTTGTAGTCTTTTAATCTGGATCAAATTTGCTTTGTTTTCTGCCTTCTCTTGCCTCAATTGAATCTCCAGCTTTGCTATCACCGACTGCAATTTAGAAATTTTTAAAGTGGATTGTAATGAATCAGAATACAAGACATCTCCTGTTTGTTTATGCAATTGAATATTATCGGGTATATTCATCGCATCAAGCTTAACTTCCATTTCAAAAACTTTCTCATCGTTTACCATTGTGAACCTTATAGTATTTCTTTTTGGATTCGTAACTATAAGAAGGGAAACTTTTTGTTCTTCCAACTTTCTTACTTGAGGGTACAATTTTTGAGTTTCTTCCAAAGATTGCTTCTTCTTTTCTGAATATTGTTAAAGGTCATCAAATATGGACTTATATTAAGAGTTACTTCCAGATTCCTTTATTTCTGAAAAAGAATATTGTACCATATTTGCAGGTGGTTGCGAAATCAAAGTATTGTTTTCTGGAACTATTAAATCTCGTTCCTCCATATTAATAATTTCATTCTGTTGTTCCACTTTTGATTTCTTGCTTGAAACTTCTTCATCAAATTCCATACTATCAACTTCTGAAATACTTCTCTTCGTATTGGTGATATCATATTTAGCGGGTGTCTAAACTGGCATTTCCAAATTGCTTGTTTCTTCCATATTCTCACTTCTTTATTATCTTGTTCAATTTTGAATAAATTTTCTATTTCTTTTAATCCGCCAACTGTTTGATGATAAAAATACTTGTTTCTATTTTGTTGTCTCGTTTGCGATATAATTAGATGAGTTTCATAATTAATCCTTTCAGCCTCTTGGAAATCCATGATCTTCAATATTTTTTTCTACTATAGATAAGGTTTCCTTAGTCTTAATGATGAATGGTCAAAATTTAAGTGGAAATTTCACATTTGATGATTTTTTGAAAACACCGAAATGTTCTTCTTCTGAAAGAAACCTCTGTCTAATAAATTCCAAGGCAAAAACCCATTGTGTTGAAAAGGATAGCAATATATATGGTGCTCCAGTAAAACCATACACTCTAATTATAGTATGTTCTTTATACAAGAACCAATAACCTGTTTGGCCTTCTGGTGTAGGATGCAAAGTTTCTTTCATTTCTTCTAAAGATTGGGGTAATTCATAACTACAAATAATTCTGTAAACTTCTACCATGATTGTATTGGTGAAATCAAACATATTGATCTATTTAGGAAGGTCACGAGAAAAGATGCTACCAAGAAAATTCAATTCCAAAACATTTGAACACAAGAATAGATTCAGGAGATATGAATGATATCTAAAATGCTTCAACTCATGGAAATTCACCAACTGGACATGAATCGCTTCATCTAGGAATTCATCAAAGTTAAAACAACACACCGGACTTGATTGTGACTCGGGTGAAATTACTTGCAGAAGGAAACCTAACATAACTTCCGTGATTGACTTATCACTATCTAGACCTAAAATTTGACTCAACAAGGACAAAACTAACTAGGTATCTCGTTGAAATACATCAATACTCAAAAGGAATGATAGGTTTTCATGCGACTGACCATATTTCAATACTTGTGATAAAAACTTGTCTTTTTCTACGGGACTGCAATTTCTATAAAACTTTACAGAATTTTCTTCGTTAAACAACTCAGGGATTTTGGGAAATGTTTTAGGTAAACATAGAACCTCACGAACAGTCTGCGCATTTACTTGGCATAGAATTTTGGTCGTATTTACATTAATGATTACCCTTTCGGCCTGCAAATAATTCGCCGCACTCCAACCAACAGATTCAGGGAAGTGTAAGGCTTGCTCGACATAAAAATAATACAGAAAAGAACCAAAAACATTAAATACATCTTTTCCATGTGACTTAAAATCCATTAATTTCACTTTAGATTGTGAAATACTACAGATAGACAAAACAGGGTCGAAAATATCCCTTTCCCTGTCAACTACAAGCTCATCGTTTTGATATGAATTTTCATTGAAGCGAAGACGGTCTTGGGTTTTATCCATTTGGAAAACAAAATATGAACACTAAGGGTTTCGATCTACCTATGAAGTGAGTTTGTTGACTTCTGTTCTTGTTGACGAAGACAAGGACATATTTCCCGCAACTTCTTTTCCTCCATGCTATAATCGACAAAAGCACCTTTTCAAACTTCGAACAAACCTTTTATATAACATATGCTTTGGTGATTTTAGAACTTGTGATGAGCGATTTAACTTTAACTACTTTTCATAGCGGGCTCCACCAACAATTTAATATAGTGACAATATTTGCATTGTTCCTCTCTATAAACTTTAATAAGGAATGTTATATTATTATGGGATAGTTAAATAACCCAAGAATCCATATAGAATAAATTTATAAAACATAAAGACAAAAAATTTAACAATATGAAAAAATCACTTGTTTGATCAATTATACCAATTCTAGACATTGTTTGTAGATGGGTTTCTAGAAGATCTAGTGTAACATGGGAAAACGTTGATGAAGAAGAGGGAGATATAACCATAATAGATAAGATAAGTCTAAACAACAAGATCAAGCTTCCAAGATGGCATTGAGATGAAACATTAAATTATGAAAATAAGGAGATATAACATGCTGTAGGAATAATATCTAAGGTTGGTGTTAATTTTGTACACAACCCATCTCATATAATCTGCATAATTCTACCGTTCAAGGTTTGTAAATTGCGAAAAAATGGCAGTGAGGTTGTACAATCTAGGAAGTGTGATTTTTTGTTGGTTCATTAGTGTGGGTCATTTGAGACTTTTCATCCATAGACTAGTCGCATAATGCATTACAAATTTAAAACAATTTGGTTGTGGAAAGTTAAAACCCTACATCTAACTCTGTTCTCCACATACAAAATGCTACACATATTTGAACTCTAATCTATAGTGCAAAATTATGCACATGCCTGTAAATTCACAGCATCCCATTCATATAAGGAGCCCACTGGATGAATCACAAATGCAAATGTTGCAGAAGATGTTTGTAAGGAGCCCGTTGGATGAATCACGAATGCATAGTGAAGAAAATGAGGTGGAAATGACAATGGGGAAAAATTACCCAATATAAAATTTGTTTTAAGTTTCACCCCTATGCATTTGGAGTATTGGGCATGGATGCATACAATTTCTCAAAAAAGAGACAAAATTTGCATCGTTCCTCTCTACAACTTTTAATAAGCAATGTCTAACCCAAATAAACCAAGAAACCATATAGAGGAAATTTTAGAAACATAAAAAATACCTGACAATATGAAAAAACATTTATAACCGTGGAGATTGAATTGACAAGTAATCAAACTTCTAATAGAAAAATCAAGGTTGGATGGAAATGAAATACAATCTGTGCAATGTTCAATGAATATAGAGATTTATAAATACAAAAGAGGGAGTGAATCTAAAAACTATGTTCATGAATACAAAAACTATTATCTTGAATCACTTTAATAACAAACTCCACTCCTTTGAATCCCTTTGGAAACTTGAAAGTGGATGACAAAGTGCAAAGGTAACATTAACCAAATCTAAAGCTATATCCAATTCGTGAGCCTTTAGAGTTTTGGAAAGTGCTTTTGACACCTAAGGGTTTTTATGCTTCTAGTAAGCCTTATGTTTTGGTGCTTTTCAACTTTCCTTTCAGGCATTCTATTTTATCTCTTGAGATGTATAATATATTGTATTCATATTGAGGAATAATACATGAGATGATATTTCCATCAATTGAGTTACTTATTTGCTTCAAGATTCTTCTCTGTTATAATTCTTTCATTGTATTGATCCTATAAATAATTCTCACAAGATGAAGTGAAGAAGGCCAAAATTCTAGTGGAAGGTGAAATCTTGCGATGATTTCTACTTGGTCTTTTTTTGTTTTAGGTCATCTTTGTTAACACCCAAAAAGTGTTCACTACCTCATCTACCTCATTACATGGCTCATTTGTCCATTTTCCTACCATATTTCCCTTAAAAACCCTAAAAATCCCACTAAAAAGCCTCCAAAAGGCCACAAAACCATCAAAAAAGCCTCAAAAAGGCTAAAAAACCCCCTTTTCCTCCAAAAATAGCAAAATCCCTCTAAAAAGGGAATAAAAAATATAAAATAATGAGGAAAAGGAGGAAAAAACCCTATACAGCTGCCCTAAACCATATGGTTCCCAAAACCATGGGCCAACACTCCACCACCAAAAAACTATAAATAGGTGATGGAGATCCTTTATTCCACATCCACAATTAAGTATACCCTTACTCTACCAAAATCTCTCTTGAAACCCTAGCTCACCATTGAGCCACTTTCACCTTGAGAGCCCCTTTTGGCCCATTTCCACCATTGGAGAAAGAGAAGGAGCACATTGGAGCTTGGAGCAACCCTCTTGGACATTGCAAGAGCTTCATCAACCTTCACATTGGAGGTAATATTAATACAAAAACCATTATTTACATCTTGTTGTTTCTGTTTCATGCACATGTTTTAGAGTAGTTTACATTTCTGTTTTAGCTTAATAATTTTCATTTACTGAACTGCTACTAAGGAGTCCCTTCTCCATAGTAGGTGCTCATTTGCACAAGATAGGGGTAAAACCCTAGCTACAGTTTTGGCAACTCCCCTAAGTTTGAATTTTCGGTTACAATTTTTAAATCTTTTTTCTGTTCGGCTGTCCCTTTCGACTGCCGTATACCGCATTTTTTCCCCACACAGTCGCGCACCGACCGCGTCTTTTAGGCACTTACTTGCGACCCGACCGTGGCTCTCAGACTGTTTCCGGTGACCTGCCATCCGTTTTCAGTCTATTACCTGCGATTCGGCCGCGGCTATTAGACTGTTTGGGATGGTCTGACTACGGCTATTACCCTCTTTCCTGCATCCTGCCTGCGGCTTTCGGCCAGTTTCCCGCAACCCGCCAGTGCCTTTCGGTATCTTTCCTGCATCCCGCCTGCGGCTTTCGGCCAGTTTCCCGCAACCCGCCGGTGCCTTTTGGCGTCTTTCCTGCGTCCCACCTGCGGCTTTCGGTCAGTTTCCCGCAACCCGCCGGTTCCTTTCGGTGTCTTTCTTGCATCTCGCCTGCGGCTTTCGGCCAGTTTCCCACAACCCGCCGGTGCCTTTCGGCGTCTTTCCCGCGTCCTGACTGCGACTTTCAGCCCCTTTGCTGCGTCCCGACTGCGTCTGTCTGCCAAAAAACCTGTGTCCTGTCCGCGCCTGTTTCCCTCAAACCCGCGGTCCGACTGCCCAATTTCACCACGGACCGACGGTCTGATTTCTGCATTTTTTCCAGTTTTGAGCCCAGAACTTTGCTGCACTATTTTCTGCACCAGCACAGCCCTCTGTCCTACTTGGAGCCACCCTTCCTTACAATATTTTTCTGCAGTTTTCTCTGTTTCATTTACAGAACCGTTTTTTCATTTTTAGCATTTTAAATTTGAAAAAGAAAATTGTGCATTTTAAAAGTTAATTTATGTATTGTTATTGCTAGATAGAAAGTTTCCCTCCCTAGTGGCACCTTCTACTTGGGTTCATCATTATCTCACGAGCACACACTCTGTCACATAATTCAAGTGAGCCTTAAAAACTACTTAACTCAACCAATATTCTAACCCCACTTGGGGAACACAAAAGAATCTTTGTAGTTAGGTAGGATCGGGGGGATAGGCTTCCAATAACACCCCTCGGTTATTTACACTTGAGACATAGCTGTTGTCCAATTAGGGAACCAAAATCCCCTAGTAATTTTTGGCATGGTCACAACCAGTTTACCAGAGGGCCTCTCCCCTAGGAGGGTTGAAGTCGCGAGACTGGTTCCGGAGGCCTGAGTGGAATACCGCACTCCATTTAGTAACCGAAGGGCTACCTTTCGTAGTTCTCGGGATATCCCTGTATTTGGGTATTGCGATAAAAGGACCAAACGGCAGATTCACCTTTCTGGACGTGTCATGAACGGGGTATCTTAGTTGCCATTCTTCTAGGATTGACTACCCGGTGTCCCTCCCGGTAGGGGGACATATTAGCCACTTGGCTTTCCTATTCATATTGTCTGACTTGGATTTCATCACCTTGTAGAGGATATGTCTTGTTGAGTCAGAATACCTTTTAGTTAGGTGTTTGCATGCTCCCTTACCTCCTTTTGGTCTAGTGAGTCCACCATTTTTTATTTTTAGGAAACCTGCTGCTTGTTGGTATTCTGACCATTTTGTTGGTACTCCACTTATTGTAGCACAGCTGTTACAGTAGGTGTTTTGAGTTGGTTGTTGGCCTGAGTGCCTTGTTTTTTGAGCTCTCCTTCTACACACTCGGTTGCATTAGGGTTTTTGAGTTGTTTTTTACTCACCTCAACCCACAGAGATTTGACACAATCTGTCTCCATTGAGTCCCCGAGACATTCTCGGTGCCTCGGGGGTGAGCCCCCACAGCACGGTTCACTTGACACCACCCATCATCGCCACAGATCATCCTCACTTGATACCACTTATCACAGATCTAGAGCCTTGTCACTTGACTCCACTCGTCAGTGACATAGGACTCCGTCACCAGATATTGACGCCCCTTACTTTACCTCCGATTCTGAAGAAGAGTCTGAGAACCCCATTTACACTGCCCCTACTAGCCCCATGGCTGGCGCGACTTCCACTCCTTTCATTGTAGGGACCATTGGTGGCACATCCACCACTACACCAGTTACCACACCTGCTCTGGGAATGCCCTTGATGGGGGCCACATCCACCATCCCGATCACCATTCCCATTCCCGTAGCTGGCATACATACCACCACTCCACCAGTGACTCACACTACCCATGGTGGTGTAGGACCATCCTATACTACCTTAGTCCCCCCACTTGGGGGAAACATTCCCAACCCTGCCCCTCTACTGGGGGGCATGGGCCCCAACTTGGTCCAACCCACTCCTGTGTCACATCCTTCTTCCAGTCTGCCATTCATGGCTAGCCTCAACCTACTTGATCTAGCCAGACTGACCAACGACCCTATCCGACACGACCCTGCGTGGCCTCATATGCCCACCAAGCTCCCCTCGGACATCCCTAAGTTTGAGGGCAAGGCAGATGAGGACCCACAAAACCATATCATGTCCTTCCATCTATGGTGTTCCTCCAACTCCATAGTGGATGATTTTATTCGCCTCCGTCTGTTACAGCGCACCTTCATTGGCTCTGCAGCCAAGTGGTATATCGAGCAACCCCACGGGACCCATGCCACCTTTACTTCCCTTGCCTCGACCTTCCTGCAGTTCTTCCAGTTACCTGTCCGCTATGACGCGGGCGTTGAGATACTCCTATCTTGCAGACAAAACACGGCTACCCACATCATGAACCACATTCATGAGTGGCGTAGACGCCGAAGCTTATGCAAGATCAAATTAGACGACCGTATCTTCCTAGATTGGTTCCTCAAGTCCCTTTTACCTGTCATTGCTAAGGATGTAGCTTTCGAAAGACCCCAGTCTGAAGAAGAGGCCATCCTTAAGGCACAGCAATTCGACCTTATTTATGCCTAGTCGGGTTACCTGTATACCGTTATACCTGACGCCCCTCGCGGCGAGTCCTCCCAGCACGAGGCGCCGGGGGCATCCCACGCTGCAGACGGCATCATTGGTCGGGTTTCTTCGCATCCCCAACCCTTTTCCATAGCACGTCCTACCCCAGGCCCCGACCTTTCGCGGGCTACCTCACAGTCTGGGGCTACCAACTCATATGCTCCTATGACACATCACCATCATTCCCATGGGCCCACCTGTCCACCTCAGTGCTTCGATCATGCGCCCCCTACTTACAACCCCCTGATCGCACCTCAGCCCTATTACCACCAGCAGGCGGCACCAGCTCCTGCGCCTCCTCAGGCCCGACCCACTTATTACTCCCAGCAGGCTGCACCAGCTCCTGCGCCTTCCCAAGCCCAACCAGCTTATTACCCGCCACAGGCAGCCCCTGCGGTCAACCCACAACCTGCTCCACAGACATATCAGCAACCTCCTTAAGGTTCCGCACCTACGCAGCCTCCACCTACCTATCATCCACCGCAGCCTGCTCCTGCACCTGCACAACCTCAAAACCCACCTGCTGTTCAAGGGCAAGTTTACGCCCAAAACAACCCGCATCAAAACCAGAACAACCAACGCAACCAGGGCCAACAAAATCATGGCAAGGGACGTAATCATGGGAACAACCAACCTACAGACCAAGGTGGTCAACCGACTAATCCCCCAGACAACAGCAACGTGGCCCCCGCTAACCAAAACCCTGATCGCCCACCCAAGCAGGCTAAAAACCCTAATTTGAGAACAAACCATCCTTGTTCTATCTGCGGGGTCTATGGCCACTACACACATACTTGCCCACATTTGGAGCAAACTCGGCAACTTTGGGTTGATGATGCCCATCGCCAAGGACATGCAGCTCCTCAAACGCAGCCCAACCCCCCACAACCTCAGCAGCCACTTTTGGTGCTGCAAAACCCCTTACCAACCCAAGGCATCATGAACACTCAGCCATTGGCACCCCCCCAAGACAATGCGCCACCCCAACAATAACAGATCACATACGCCGCTCCTGATCAACCCATGTTTCACTCAGGTACCCACCACTTGTTGATGATGTCTTCCGCTGATGTCAACCTTCAGACTCGCCGAAACCAATATGGCTCCACCTCTGAAGCCCCTCCCACTGATAAAACCACTAACGCTCATCCCACTGATCAAGTGTTACGTATACCTCCACCTCCGATAGATGGTGCTTCCAAAGCCCCTCGCTTCCCACTTCGCCGTATCAACAACAACCCCAATGCGCGCGTTGCGTCCAACTACAACATTGTAGACGACCTAGCCCAATCTCCCGTAGCCATGTCTGCGTTAGAAGTCTTGAAGAACTGCCCTTCCCAAGGCAAGACTTTACTCTCAGCCATTGGGGCTATTGACCCAAATGATTCGAATTTGATGGCATTTGATTTGGACCAGTCCGAACCACGCCTGCCTTCCACCTTAGCATTCCAAGTTTCTGCTTCCGTTCGGAATCTTGTCATCCATCGATGCATCATCGATGAAGGTGCCTCCACATGCGTTATGTCTACATTCGTATGGTAGAAGTTGGGATCCCCTACCCTCCAGCAGTCCACCACTGCGTTACGCACCTACGACGGTCGTTCGGCTCAGCCCCAAGGTCTCCTAGCCAATGTCCCTGTCCAGTTAGGTGGTAAAACCGTCCTCATCGATATCGAGGTCATCAACGCCCAACTTGATTACAACCTCTTACTCGGTCGCAGCTACATGTATGCTATGCGGGCGGTCACTTCCTCTGTCTTTTGTACCATGATGTTCCCCCATGATGGATGCGTGGTTAAGATCGACCAACTCACTTACTATGATCCAAATGCCCCCGCTACACCCAAAAATGTTCTCCCCATGGTTGAACAACCGATCAGTGGTGCTGCTACCTCATTTGTTTCCTCTTTGGGACCTGGAGTTTACTCAGACCCACCGATGACATCCACCTTCCAATCCATTCCTTCCCCGTCATCTACGCCTGAAGTGTCTGACTTATGTACCCTCTCCCATGATAACCAAACAACTACCAATCAGCCACCCTTGTTGCCTAAACCACCACTAGTACCTAGCCACATTGGTTTTACACCTATCCATACAATCCCCTTCCTAGTCCCTCCATCGGGAGTAGTAAGCGCCTCAGTTATGGCTACCCTTAGCCTCCCTGGGATAACCTTGGGATTACCCGTTTGGTATCTTTCGCCTCCCGTTCCACCGCCGACACCAAGCGTTGTCTTCCAACAGGTGCAACCCATGGCTACTACCACTCAGCCACCCCCCGGTGTCTCTACCCCTTCGTACTCCATGAATCCTCCCCCTACTCCCAAACCCACTGGGGGCAGAGGTCCCCAACCTTACACTACTGTACCACCTCCCAAGACAGTCAAAAACCCCCCAGTATTTTGTGCTCCTCCCAAATGCTCATTGTGCGACGAGTTAGGCCATGCGACTCATCAGTGTCCACAGTTACCTGCATTACAGGAACACATGCAGATGCTCGATGACGACCCCAACATCCCGGTTGTTGAAATAAACCCCAACCCCAATCCTAAAGATAAATCCCTGCGTACCAACCACCCCTGTGCTATATGCGGTGTTTACGAGCACTACTCACATCATTGTCCCGATCTCCCAGATTACAGAGCATCTCTCTATGAGATGAACAATCTGGATCTTGAGACAGCACCAACCACTATTGAGGAGATTCACCCCCCGATCTCACCCCCATCCGGGGAGGTCAACACCATTTACGTGATCTCTTCCACTACCATTCCCACGTCAACCGATTTGACGGCCCAAACTTTCCGTACTGATGAGGAGATTCTTGAGGCACTCACTGCCCCGGAGTATCCCTGGGATGACATGCACCATCGTTCGTATTTCCTCCCAGAAGCATCTTCCTCTAGCACCGCTACCCAATTTGCGGTTGAATCCAAATACTTCCTTCCCACCAAGGTCGACTGGCTCAAGGACCCTATTCCTGCTCCTGACGCCTTCGAGGAGGGTAACATGGCTAACATCTCACCTGTCATCCAAATTGATATCGCTGCCCCCGGGAGTGCCCCTGAACTCATCACTTTAGGAGCCTTCTGCAGTAAGCAAGAGATTGAGGAATACACTAACCTCTTCAGAGAGTTCCGTGATGTCTTTTCCTGGTCCTATACCGAAATGCCCGGTCTTGACCCCGCCATTATAGAGCACCACATTGACACATGGCCTGATGTACCCCCCGTCCGTCAGAAACAGCGTCCCATTCATCCCTCAAATCTCCCAGCTGTCAAAGCAGAGATTGAGAAACTACACAAGGCAGGATTCATTTATCCTATTGCCTATACCACATGGGTTTCAAACCTCATCCCCGTTAACAAAAAACAAGGCACCATTCGAGTATGCACTGACTTCCGCGATTTAAACCGCGCTTGTCCCAAGGACAACTTCCCCATGCCATTTATTGACCAGCTCATTGATGTGTGTGCGGGACATGAAGTCCTCTCTTTCATGGACGGTTTTTTCAGATACAATCAGATTCAGATCCGAAAGGAGGATCAGTACAAAACTTCCTTTACCACCCCATGGGGCACCTTTGCCTATCGCGTCATGCCTTTCGGCCTAAAAAATGCTGGTGCCACATTCCAGTGGGCCATGACCTATTGATTTCATGATTTGGTCCATATCCTGCTAGTCTATCTTGATGACCTTACAGCTCGTTCCCGGAAACGATCAAACCACCTTAACGACCTTCGGCAA
This sequence comes from Larix kaempferi, assembly GCA_027924585.1. Taxonomy (NCBI): domain Eukaryota; kingdom Viridiplantae; phylum Streptophyta; class Pinopsida; order Pinales; family Pinaceae; genus Larix; species Larix kaempferi. The sequence goes on from BSBM01001229.1 coordinate 3,493,394, forward strand.
GTTTTTCTGCGTTGTCGCAAATACCAAATTCGCTTGAACCCACACAAATGTGTTTTTTGCATTCCAGCAGGCCGATTGTTGGGTTTCATTGTTTCCCAGAAAGGAATTACTGTTGATCCCCTGAAAGTCCAAGCCATCTTAGACCTTCCCGCTCCTCGCACGCTCCAGCAGCTCCAAAGTCTGCAGGGGCGATCCAATTTCCTTCGACGCTTCGTCCCTGATTACGCCACTACTGTTCATGGTTTCTTGCACCTACTCCGTACCCACATACCATTTGTCTGGGATGAGCAAGCGGAAGCCGCATTTGAAGCCCTCAAGAAAGCTCTCATGCAAGCTCCCTTGATCTCCCCTCCGGATTTCTCTTAGGACTTCATCCTCTACGTCTCGGCATCCGAGCACGCTGTGTCTGGAGTCTTGGTTCAAGAAGACGTCTCTCACCAAGAGCATGTCATTTACTACGTTAGCCAGACCTTGTCTGGTCCTCCCCTACGTTACCCATATGAGGAGAGACTAGCCCTAGCTGTGGTCTTTTCCGTCCAAAAACTACGACACTATATCTTACTTAGTCATACCACAGTCATTGTTGACTCCAACCCCATGGTCTATCTCCTAAATCGACGGCTACTGCAAGGTCGTGTTGCTAAATGGGTCATTATCCTCCAGGAATATGACCTCACTTTCCGAACACCTAAGAGCACTAAATCCCTTGCGCTTGCCTAGCTCATCAATGATCTACCTTCCCTTCTCCCGGCCCCACAAATCTCTGATGAGTTACCCGACAATCACTTATTCACTATCTCCTCTGATGACCCATGGTACGGTGATATTTTGTTATACCTGCACACGCAGAAGTTCAGACCCAAAGTCACCCGTAATGAACGCTGTCGCATCTGTCACCAGGCCTCTCGATATCTCCTCTTAGGCGATGTCCTTTACCGGCGGGGGGTTGACACCATTCTTCATTGTTGCCTTACACACGAGGAAGCTGCACACGTCCTTAATGACTATCATAGCGGTGCCTGCGGCGGCCATTTCTCTGGGATGGCCACTGCCCAAAAGGTCGTCCGCGTCGGATACTTCTAGCCCACACTTTTCACCGACTGCATCACTGCGGTCAAGCACTGCCATAACTGCCAAATTTTTGCCCCCAAGGCTCAGACACCACCTGCTCCATTACACCCAGTCGTCACCGTTGGTCCCTTTTGTAAGTGGGCTATCGACTTCATGGAGTGTAGACCTCTGTCTACCAACGGCCACAAATACATCATTGTCGCCGTCGATTACTTCACCAAATGGGACGAAGCCATGCCTACCTTCAATTGTACCGCTGACACAGCAGCCCGTTTCTTTTTTAACCATGTTATCACTTGATTCGGGGTTCCTAAACAGTTGGTCTCAGACCATGGTTCACACTTCGAAGATTCTGTTTGGCGTGAGTTATCCACCCTACTCAAATTCGAACATCAGTTCTCCTCTTCTTACTACCCCCAAGGGAATGGCCAAGTAGAGGCCATTAACAAAATCTTAAAGACCATCCTCCAACGCATTGTTGACAGGCATAAATCCAATTGGCACCAGATGCTCTTCCCCGCCTTATGGGCTTACCGTACATCCACTAAAACTGCCACTGGTTTCACCCCATTTCACTTAGTTCACGGCGTAGAGTCTGTCCTTCCCATCGAATGTCAGATACCTGCCTTACATATCGCCGTTGAGCTTCTCCCCGATACCTCCGCACTTGAGCAATGTCTGCTATCCCTCGAACAAGCTAATGAAGACCGTCGTGCCGCTCCCCAGACCATTGAAGCTGCCAAGAACCGCTCCAAAGCTGGTTACGACAAACATGTACACCCTTGAACTTTCCACGAAGGGGACCTTGTCCTCGCCTATGACCAAGCCCATGACAAAACCGGCAAAGGGAAGTTTGAATCCATGTGGTAAGGCCCTTACATCGTGCAGACTTGTGTCGGTAAGGGGGCATACATCTTAGCCGACTCCGAAGGTCACACTTTGCGCAACCCTCATAATGGGTTGTATCTCAAACGCTTTTATCCCTAAAAAACTCGTGGCCCCATTGGTCCGCATTGTACAGTTTGCTCTCCTTTTTGTTTTTCACCTTTTTTACCACGATCTTACATTCCTCATTTTTTGCATGACCACAGATGGACCATCTTCCACCTCACTATACTAGCTTCACCTATGGAGCAAGCCGCTGGTCTCCCAACCTGGCTTCTGCAGCGTGGGTCCTATATTCCCCTTCCCATGAAATGATTCACCTCGACGGAATCTGTATAGGCGCTGATACCAATAACCAGGTGGAGTATGATGCTGTGACCGGTCTCCTGACTGCTGCCCTCCAGATGGGCATACGTCACCTCCATGTGTTCCTTGACTCCCAGCTGCTTGTCTCCCAGCTCAACAACTACTATCAGGTGCGTGATCCCTGCCTCTTTAGAAAATTCCTGCGCACAAAATAACTCAGCCGACAGTTTGAATCCATAACATTCACCCATGTCCCAAGAGCTCAAAATAGTGTCGCAGATCAAATGGCTAACAACATTCTAGATTGGCACATCAATCACACCATCTAAAACCTCCATCATAGATAGCATCTCATAAAAATATATAAAAACCCAAAAAGATTGCAAGGGGCAGCCACGTGCCTGCCATTACATAACCATTTGCATCCATGTGCAATAAAAAATACAAACACATTCATATACAGGGGCATCCACGTGCCTAGTCCTACATACCTAGTGTTTCATCCATGTGCCCAACATCTTATACTACTTGCATCCACGTGCAATGTAAAATATATCACAAATCATAAAGCGCATCCACGAGCGTACAACTAAAACAATATCACAAAAAGGTGCATCCACGTGCATATATATATATATATCAAAAAATACATGTTCAATGCTATACATGTCCTGAGTACCCCTGTACTCAGCTATACAAAAAATGGCTATACATCCCTAAAACCTCATAAAGTACATGCCATAGCTACAAAACACGGGGGGAGTCCCCTGCACTCCCTAATGAGAGTCATACCCTGCATCACTACCTGCATCGGCTGCCTCTGAGTCCTCCCCCTGCTCCTCCTCCGGCAAATCCTCATCCCCTATGAGCTCCTATGCCCGTGCCCTGTCTACCAAGATCGCCACCCAGATCACAATGGATCTGAACTCTCGGGGTGCCCTCATGCAATCCTGAACCACGTCCGCATCGACGTCCCGCCATCCCTCATCGGTCACCCCCACCAAAAAATGGTCTAGTAGTGCCCGTACCGACTCCAGCGTCCCCTCCGCATCGCGGCGACGGACCTCTCCTCACCCAGGCAGAGCTGGAACGGCCACAATCCCCCTCCGTGCCACATGACCTGGCGGCGGCCTCGGGCCCACATCTGCAAATCACCCATATGTCAGTAACCGTATATCAATCTACAATCATATCTATAAAACTTGACATCCATAACATGCAAGCAAAAACATACGTACCATCGGGTCCCCATGCTTGTCCTGGTGCTCGTGGCGCCTTTGGATCTCCGGTGTAGTCCATGTCCCTATACGGGAAGTCGTCCAGTGTCAATGGTATCTGGAGCCACTGCAGGTACAACTCCTACGTAAAATACCTACCCACGTCGCCGCCACCACGGCGATGCATCATCTCGCCCCACCGCACCATCCGCGGCTCCCTCAAACCTCCTGCTCTGATCGGCACCCGCGGCCGCAGTGTGGGCACCCTCTCCATAAAGAAGGCACACAAGAAATAACCATAGCAAAAACCCTTGCCAGATTCCTTCGCTGCTGTCAGCTGCCGCTGATCGCAGGTCAGGTACATCTGGCCCCACGCATAGTACACCCCATCCAGTACACGCTCTATCATCTGCATCTGGCCCCCAGACACCTTCTCAAGTGACTGGGACCCCAATACCCGAACCACGCATGCCGCCATGGCCTGTACTGCTGGCTCGTATAAGTCTCTCACCAAAAGTGCATTCCTATGAACCCTCACCTCTGGACCACAGTACCTCTCCAGCATGTCCCCCATATCTATGTCTGTAGATACCCACGGCTGCGTGTCTGCCACCCTACCCAGACAGGGAAACCCCATCAAGAAGTATACATCGGTCAGGGTGAGGTCCACCCTCTCACCCTGTACTCGGAAAGCCTGTATGTCCAGCTCCCAGAAACTAATCAGTTGGTTCAGCAGCAACGCTGCTGACCGTATCATGGGTATATGTGCGAACTTTAATAGCCCGCACAGTCCTAGCACTGATCGTACATGGCGATCCCATCGGATCACCGTCACTATCTCGTCAGGGATCTCTCGCTCTCTCCATAGAACCTGCGGCATCCTGTCAATCACACAAAGTAGATTCATCAGACTCATGTCAAATAAATAAGTCCTTCCCTTCCCCCCGAAAAACCCTCATAGCTCGGCCCAAAACCGTGGCTTGAGGGCTCCCTGCCGTGGTTTCTGACCGCGGCTGTCAGGCCTACACTCGCGGTCCTTAACCGCGTCTGTTCGACCTAACCTCGCGGTTTGGCACCACGTGTTCCTCCCTGGAACACGCGATACTAGACCGCGTATCCAGCCGAGAAACACGCGGTACCCAACTGCGTGGTTCACCCCAAAACTCACGGTCGCCAACTGCGGTTTCGTCCTCCTAACCCGCAGTCCACCCCACGTGGACCGTACACATAACCCTGGGACCCACTACCCACCCCCCGAACCCAAAAAACATGCAAGTATGAGTTTGACGGAATACCTGTATCTCCTGGATCTAAAATCGGCCGGTCAGATTGTCCAGAAATGACACCTCAGCTCTGGTCCACTCTGATCATTAGTCAAAGTCAAATAGTACAAATGACACTTGTCATGTTGGACCCACACACTATTTATAGTCAGTTGACTTTTTCTTGTTTTGGCCATTCTGAACCCATACGGAGTCTGTTTCTTGAACCGTTTCCACCATTGGAATCAGCACGACGAGACCGTCCTGATGGTCACCTCATTGCATTATTTTGTCACCATCATTTTTTACACATTTTTCAGACGCCACTAGTCGCCTTGGTTTGCGTGCCACATCGGCCGTTCTACATTTTTTGCATATTTTATATCATCGGATTCATTTTTTCGAGCTGGTGATGATGCTTGAGATCATTTCTCGCTCTCACCCCCATATTTTTCAGGTCTTTTTCCAAAACACCCCCAGTCACCTCGGTTTGCGTGCCACATCGGCCGTTATCCGTTTTCGACACTCTTTATATCGCCGAAATCATTTTTCCGAGCTCGTGATGATGCTTGAGATATTTTCTTGCTCTCACCTGGTACAGTTTCAACATTGTGTCCCAACACCTTGCTGCCTCAGTTTGCGCGCCGCATCGGCCGCCATCGGATTGTTCCACACTTTTACACGAGCCATCCACTCCTATCACACTGCAAATGTTTCATTATTTTGCCACCATTTCATTCACCCCCGCAAGGAGGCCCACCAGTGTTCCCCCCCACCCTTGTTCTTGGTCATCATACATGTTCCTTGATTGAACACTTCCTCCTTGCCTGGCCATTCCTTTTGTCCGGTATAATTTTATCCCTTTTTCGGGCCGGACAAGTCCTTTACGAAAAAGGCACTTAGGGAGTTTCTGTTAAGCTCTTTTCTGACTCCTAAAACAATGAAAAGATCGCCGAGCAATCTTGCTTCCTTTCATGCTCGTTAGAGTACCTGAAAGGGTGTCTATCTGGTATAAGTTTACCCCTTTTCCGGACCTGGTAGACTAATTACGAAAAAGGAATACTCTAGTCACACCGGCTAGAAGAGTTCTTCATTGTATCCTTTTATGCTTCTTTGGGCCTTGGAGACTAAATATACGAAAAAGAAACCCCCTGGAGTCTTCTTATTTGCTTTCAAACTCTCTAAAATTGAAAGCAACCACGAGCACGAACTGTCCTGGGCTCGTAAAATCCACATGACAGTACCATTCCATTACTTCAGAGTCTTCTTATCGCTTTCAGACTCCTTAAAATTGAAAGCAACCACGAGCATGAACTGTCCTGGGCTCGTAAAATCCACACGACAGTACCATTTTACAACACACTTCTTCTAGTTCCTTAACCCATGAATAAGTCATTCCGTGCCTCTCGGCACTATGATCGATCATCTCAGCAGCGCCCCCAATCAGGTTGCCTTTGTTCAGAGTATTCTGCAGTCTCCTACCATTTTACCCCAGCTTGAGTCTCCCTCAGTCCAGTCACCATCCTAGATCCAATACAGCTATGATCCCTTTCCCATCAGTCAGTTTCATATGCTGCCCGATCATCCCCCTTTTTCATACTCTGAACAAAGGAAGTTTGAGTCCACCCACTCTACTTGCCCAGTTGTCCCCCTAGTTTGTCAGTCTTACCATCAGTACTATCACATTTCAGTTCTCCACCTCGCGCTCCTGTCAAGGAAACATCATTTCCTTGATAGTTGCAGGTCTCCCTCTGTCGACGACAACTCCTCTTATCCAGAGGATAGGCCCACAGGTCCCTGCGCCTTGGACCCATCACCATCTGTGGTGAGTGCCTATGGACCATTTTGAGAGGAGTCATCATTGCCTCTCCGATTGATTGTTTCTCACATGCTCGACTTCAGCACCTTGATCGCATTGTTGAGAATCGCGCAGGATTTACATACCTACCATTATTTGTCGAAGACCCCGGATTTCCCCCGACTCTAGCACATTGGTGAGTCACTCCGGAACACCCAGTTGTATGTTCCCGTGGATGTCCGGGCTGCGTTGGCGATTGTATTCGGAAGCCATCCAGTTCTATGCTTCCTTGAGTACCCAGTTCAGTCCCAGATCAGTTCCAGTTCAGTGTACCATTGCGAGTGTACCCCTTGTCACTATGATCCAGTAGCTCATCAGTTCCTTTGGTACCACACTCAGTAGCACTGTTGATTGTTCCAGTGTATCAGTTCTTCAGCTCAGACATGGTCAGCCCAGCAGTATGTCCCAGATTTGTGTCCCCTCTGGACCCTTATGATGTACACAGTGGTTCTCTATGTATCTTACAGGTCCCTCTTTTCGAGCCTCACAGTTCTTTTTATGCATCTTGATACGAGCTATTGAGATTCTTCCTCATTCAGTATTTGAGGTCATGTATATTTCAGGTCCCCATTTTTTGGACCCCATTGTTATTATTATGTTATATCCTGATACGAGCATGGGAATGCCCGCCTCGTCCATATGATCAGATGATTCCTCATCCATTATTGAGGTTATGTACTTTTAGTTCTTGCAGTTTGTTCGGGATCGTTGTTTCGGGCTTCAGTTTGTTTCTTCTCTTCTCCATACCCCAGGAAAACCATATATGATTTATGATGTCCATCGGCCATATGATGAGCTCCTTCCCTCGCACATCAGGGGTCAATCTTTTAACACCCAAAAAGTGTTCACTACCTCATCTACCTCATTACATGGCTCATTTTTCCATTTTCCTACCATATTTCCCTTAAAAACCCTAAAAATCCCACTAAAAAGCCTCCACAAGGCCTAAAATGCCTCCAAAAGGCCACAAAACCATCAAAAAAGCCTCAAAAAGACTAAAAAACCCCCTTTTCCTCCAAAAATAGCAAAATCCCTCTAAAAAGGGAATATAAAATATAAAATAATGAGGAAAAGGAATATTTGATTACAAATAGATGAAGGTGCAAATAGATGAAGTCTATTGGTGATTATTTCTAGGATTTGATTACACTCTTTGGAGGCATCTTTATCGTCTTGCTATATATACATCTGAGGAATATATTGGAAGAAGTTGTTGGAATTCTTGGAGGACATATTTGAGGCATGTAAATGTTGACATTGTGACAGAGATAGTTTTTTTGGCATTGTGACAGAGACAATGATTGTGTCATTGTGACAAACAGGGATTGTGGTAGTGACAACAATACAATGATTGTTTCAATGATAGATATAGGTACAGGGACAATGATACAGGTACAAGGACATAGATACAAGTATAGTTTAATGAAAACCGTGATACAATGACATTGGAATATTGTTCTTCTTATTCATATCAGGGTGGAAAGATCAGGAAAGGATAGGAGATTGAAGTCTCCTTTAGGTTGGTGCTTGTGATATCAGGGAGTTGGGGCTTCCTTCCAGTTGGTGATAGTAAGACTATTGAGTTGGAATTTACTAAGGACTGGAGTCCTATCTATAGGTTGGAAATTATGAAAACCAAGGGGTTATATCCTCCTTCTAGATGGAGCTAGTAAACCAACGAGTTGGAGCTTCCTTAAGGTTGAAGCCTATAGATTAGGGGGTTGTAGCCTCCTTCTAGATGGAGCTAGTAAACTGAGGATTTGGAGATTCCTTTAGTTTGGACCCTATAAATTAGGGTGTTGGAGCCTCCTTCCAGTTGGTGCAGGTAAACCAGGTAGTCAATTCCTTCAAGAGAGTCTGATAGCTGGACTGAAGATCTTTAGAGAACATGGATGCACATGAAAGTCTCTACTCTACAGATGGGGTTTGACTGTTCTATGGATCAAATTTTGATCTGATTGGATTATAAGAATGAGAATCCATTTACATGGACAAGGTTTTGATATATGGAAATCTGTTGTAAATGGTTATATCGATCTAAAAAGACCACAAAAAATTGTAGCCATGAAGGAGCTAAGAAATAATAATGCAATGGGAATTGATATCATCTTGCAAGGAATATATGATCATGTGAAAGATAAAGTTGGAAGGTGTTCATCAACTAAAGTTCTCTGGGACAAGGTACAAAATATCTACACAAAGGGACCCCATTCTTAGAATTATGTTTGTCCCAAGTACCTAAAAAGATCGGGTAAATAGTTCATGAGGTTTGTATCCCAAATAAGGCTTAAAAAATATAAGGGAAGTAAGATTAGTACCTTAGGGGGCCTACAAAATTATGCCAATAGGCCTAAGTGCTTAAAATATTAAGCAGAGGCGCTAGAGAATTAATTACATAGGACCTTAGCTACTGACCAGGGCGCTATGCGCAAGTGTTGGTTTATCCAACAATACTAAGAGGTGGGGGAATCAGTATTACCTTTTTAAAACCTTTTATATACACTTAGTATTAATCACAAGTTAAATAATCATAAGTAACGTGAATAAGACAATTAAAAATTTGAACACATCAATTTATCATGGAAACCTCAAAGGTAAAACCAACAAAGCTTTCTTATTAATAAGCTAATCTTATACAAAATTGTTTTACAAGCACCAAATTGACGAAGAACTTAATCTCCTAGATTCTTATGCCACTACAAAAAGGATGCACCTACACCCTTGGTTTTCTACTTGCTCAACAGAAAAGGATTCCCCAACACCCCAATTCTCCAACCATGATTGGAAGAAGGCAACAACCCACTTAGAATGCCTCAACCTACCCCAAGCACCACCCAACCACCCTCTAATTTATAATGGTTTTAAATTCAATTTTTCAGATCTTTAGTGGCAGCTCAAAATTTTGTAATGCTTCATCTATATCACTGGCCTCTTTCTTGCTTCTGATATGCAATTACCAAAACTTCAAAGACACCTCTGGTCCTCTTCATACATTTGACTTGTATGGTTATATATCTTTTCAAAGAACTTTATTATTTGAAACATTGTGTTTTTAAGGAAAATCATGCCTATTCATAAAAAATATTTTATCCTTATAATGACATCGATTCATTATTGATCTTCATAGTCTTTCAATCTTGTTTTAATTAGTAAGGAATTACTATTTTGCAGAGCTAACCAATTTTGGAAATTCTCCAAAGTTGGGAATTTGGCCAAATTGTTCTCCAAATATACCATTTCCAAACGTCTGTTCAACAGAGGGGATGTCAAACTGGTGGTCAACTAATAATTACAAATATTTTGCATCCGATCAAACCATCGGTAAACTAATATTTACTAATATTTATTGTTGGATCTTCATCAATCCACATCGACGGTGGAATTCAATATGCACTTAGCTAGATTTCAAAAATATTTCACATCACATCCCGAGCTTTAAACTATGAATAACTTAACCCAGTGAAATTTTCCTGTACCGTTGGATCGCCCCATCCAAGAACGACGGTGGACTTGAAAATATTATGAGTCAAATTATGAACCCTAGTTGTCAATATGTCCCATCAATTAAATCAAAGGTCGGTCAGGGTAAGGTCTGCTAGGTCTCGAGTAAGGTGTCTTTGACTCTTAATGTCATATAACACTCTTTCAAGTACTTTGATATTTAATTCCGATGGTTGTGGAGATTTCCTACGATCCGTGTTCTGGTATTTTGTTCATTTTCACTCGTTTAAATCGGATCTACGCCTATTCCCTCGATTTTACCGAAAATGTTGTCTAACTTAGCTCTATCTTCGACTGTTTCTCCCTGCACTGGCCCTCCTCAATGTTTGGTTGTTAAATTCAGAGAAAAGGGAAGTCTCCGAATTTCGACCAATGCTCTTTTGAGTGGCCATGAGATCCTGTACATGAATCTTTATTACAACAGTTCTCTAGGCCTATCTCCTTGTTTAATAATAGCAGAAGGTAGCAGTCGCGGAAGGACTAGTGTCACTGATGCAAACAGTTGAAAATTCAAGAAGTTAGAAAAGGATATAGCAGAGCTTCGGTAGAAGCTGAACTTGAAATGAGACAAAGAGGACTTGGAGTCCTTGAAGAAGATAATCTAGGATACCATCGAGCGTAATCTCGAAACTAACAAAAATGAACTGATCGAATAGATGTGGGGGCTCCTTGTTCAACAGGACGAATCCATTCGAGTGCGAGCCACTAGATTTCAAGATGATGCTGAGAGGATCCCAATGACTTCGGTAGGTTCTAGACAGTCCCCTCCAGCTTCGACAACTCCCTCAAAGGAAAGATCATCAGGGATAAAATTAATGGATATTGACTATTAAGGGAACCATGCATCCCACCCACCACGGTCTTTAGATTAGGTTTTCAGATTTTTCATTTTCTATTAGGTTTACTTGTCTTTTTTTAGATTTTTGTTTTCTATTAGTTTAGGCGAGGGATTTTGTCCCCGTTATTCAAACAAATGTAAACTCTATATTTTTTAACTGAAATTTGAACTCCATGTTTTGCATAAATTTAAACTCTATATTTGAATAATTTAAGCTCTGTATTTTAATTAATTTTCTTAATGCTTTGTTCTTCTCTAAATTCTTAACCTCTCTTATCTATATATTATTATTTTTCGATTATGTTTGGATTTATGGATTCTGTTTCAATTTAGATAAAGTTTTGAATTTCTTTTGGATGATAGTTTAAGTCACGGAAAACAAAAAATCCAGGCCATCAATTCAACATAGTGATTATTTATTGGAGAAAAAATCTAGGAGATACATTAATGAAGAGAAACTAATTTAAAGATACTGGCAAGAGGAATTACATATCTTGTTGGGTTTGCGTTGTCCTCTCTCCTCATACGGTTGTCTTTTCCAAAAATTGTTCTTTCCAACTGCTTTTGGTGAAACTACTTCTAACAAAGCATGAATTCCCACATGGATTTTGTTTTACACGATTTAATAATTATTTTATTTCATTTTTCAGATTGAGCGAGGAACCATATTTTTCTTGGAAGAGCATTTTAGCTATTTTGTATAGATTTGAAAATGGAGTTGTGTTATTTTCCAAGTAATGTTTGTAAATTACCTTTCTTTACTTTGCATAATATACATCGTTATCTAAATATGCCTTAATTTTAAAGTTTGAAAACAATAATTTTTAATAAAACATTATCAATAGGATTATTATAAAAAGAGTATTATTGAAGGTCATGTATTTGATATTTCTTGAAGGTCATGTATTTCTTGGTTTTTCCCTCGATGTTTCTACTCTTGCATTGGATTTACTATAACTTAAATCCATAGGTTTATATTGAAATAGTACCTTTAATATCCTTAATAGTCATTTAAACAATAGCTAAACTAATTGTAAAAATCAAATATGCCACATGTCACAATCTGAGCATTCCACATGTCAATCTGGAAACTAGATATCGATATTTTAACAAAAAAATTATAGCAAGTTTTCTTGAAAGAGTTTGCTGGCAAGTTTAAATTTTTCCATAGAAAGAGAGGTCGCTCTTTCCTCAAGGTTTTCTATTTTAGGGTGTTGGAAGTAGATGCTGAGGAGAAAGAGCATTTGCTCCTTCCTCAAGGGATGTTTTTTAGGAGTGGCAAAAGTAGATATCAACACTCTAAACACAAATTTCATAGGAATATTGCTTCGCACAATTTTCTTGCAAGTGGAAATATTCTCAGAGAAAGAGCGGCCTTTCTTTCTCCAATTTGTTCTATTTTTAAAACTCTCTCATAAAGGAAGGGGTGACTGACCTTTCTTCTTCCCATTACTCTATTCATAATAGTTCTAGAATGCATGAAGGGTTGGTCGATCCTTCTTGTGTTCTCCATTTTGGATATAGGTGAATTGTTGGATATAGGTGTTCACAAATATCAACTAAACAAAGGGGCAGCCTATCATTTTTTAAATGTTATAACTTAGTTGTTGTGGAGATCCCTACTATTTACAACGGAAGTTGGAAGTATCAATTTCTCAACCTAGCCTTCATAGATTAAATATTTTTACACTTCTCTCATAAATCAAGGTTCGGCCGACCCTTGTTGTGCTCAATATTCTTCTAGTGTTCACCATTTTGGATATAAATGAATTGACGTTCTAGCATTCGTAGGTTGAATAATTTTACAATTCCCTCATAAATGAAGGGGAAGCTGACCCTTCTTCTTCCCTTTTCATAATAGTTCTCGAATGAAAGAAGGGTTGGCCGATCCTTCTTGCGTTGTCGATTCTGGATATTGGGAATTGATGGATAAACGTGTTCACATTTATCCACTAAGCGAAGGTGCGACTGATCCTTCTTGTTGGGAGACGAAATCCAGGACAAACATTTTTTATATGTTAAAACTTAGGTTATGCTAGGGCCCCTACTATTTACAACGGAAGTTGGAAATTTTCGGCCTAGCATTTGTAGATTAAATATATCTACATTTATCTCATAAATGAAGGGTCATTCATCCCTTCTTGTACTCAATATTATTCCAATGTTCACCATTTTTTATATACATGAATTGATGACCTATAGTTCGTAGGTTGAATTTTTTTACAATTCCCTCATGAATGAAGGGGCGACCGACTGTTGACACAGTTCTGTCGACAGGGGTTCACTTTGCACTGTTGTCTGTTGACATAGTTATGTCGACAGGGGTTCATTTCGCATTGTTGTCAACAAACATCTACACCAACTCCCATATACATCGTCACATAAATGTTTTTCCCTTTCTAGCAACACACATAAAGAGGGTGAAGTCTCACCCGAGATATCTAAGGGGGCTGCAGGAACCAAGTTTCCGTAGTTTTGGGGAGACACGCATCAATTTCACACTTAGTCATAATGAAAATAGAGATTTGTAATCGCATCAAATCATCATACTGTCGAACCAGATATACTTAACTCAGAAATCGACACAACCCTTATTCGCATCAAACATAACTATCTCACAATTGAGAAGTTAACTAGATCGACAAAATGACAGTTTATCAAAATGACAAAATGAAGGAGCGGTTGACCCTTCTTCTGCCCCATATTCTTTTCATAATATTTCTTGACTAAAATAAGGGTTGGTCGATCCTTCTTGCATTCTCCTTTATGGATATAGGGAATTGCTGGTTAAATGTGTTCACAATTATCCACTAAACCAAGGTGGGACTGATCCTTCTTGTCGGAAAATGGAAGTCGGGACAAACATTTTTTATATGTTAAAACTTAGCTTATGCCCGAATCCCTACTATTTACAACGAAAGTCGGAAATTGTTGGCCTAGCCTTCGTAGATTTAAAATCTCTACATTTCTCTAGTAAATGAAGGGTCGGTCGTCCCTTCTTGTGCTTAGTATTCTTCCAGTGTTCACCATCTTGGATATACATGAATTGAATGCCTACCCTTCATAGGTTGAATATTTTTACAATTCCCTTATAAATGAAGGGATGACCGACCCTTCATCTTCCCAATAATCTTTTCATAATAGTTCCATACTACTAGAAGGGTCGGTCAATCCTTCTTGTGATCAGTGTTCACTCAGAAACCAGAGGTTCATAATCGCATCAAAACATAATACTGTTGAACCAAATCTACTTAACTCATAAATCGACATAACCCTCATTTGCATCAAACATAACTATCTCACAATTGACAAGTTAACCAGATCAAAAAAATGACAGTTTATCAAAGCATAATCAAGAGATCTAAGATACATCATATAGTGGTGATTTCATTCATAGAAAACACATTGAGTCACCAGATACTGCACTAATTCATATTCAATGGCATTGCGACATAAAAAAGAGAGACAGAGATATAACTGAATCGATCATTTTCATTCATCAACTTGTCTAATACATTGCGGAATACATCTTGAATAACCAGTTCACGACTCAACACAATTCCACATACACATATCAAAACTTGTCGGATACAGGAAAAGATCAAATATAGAGAAGAGGTAGATTCTAAGCTCTTCTTCATTTCTTCAGCTGATTTGATGAGAGCATTCAAATTAACCATGGCTTGAGGCTGTTGCGGACCCTCAACTAGAGCTTTACCTTTATCTTATGATTTATAGGTCAGCAGCAAAGGATTTTTAACCTAACTTTTTTGTGCCTCCTTCTCTATCAATTCCTTTTGATCTCTTTCATCACCCATTAGTTTGAGTTTCCTGTCTTGCAACACTTTTAACTTAAGCTCTTGCTAGTACTGGTGAATGAAATTTTTCTCCTCCCGAGCAGTAACTTTGGTCAACACATCCTGGAATGAAGTTACACCTTCATAGATGGAGTCATCAGGCTCAAACTGATGTGCATAAGTACTCTTGATATGTTCCTTTGTGAAGTGATTGGTCAATAAATACTTTGGATCATGCATCCATTTATGGGCCTCCCCAAGCTTTAAGGTTGTAATCTTCTTCCCAAGAAAATTTGCATGAGTGGAGTTTTGAAAAACTAGGGATCCAATATTAAGAGGAAACTTGGGCCAACATTTCATTTTAGCAGCAGTAAACCGAGGGAACACACCATCAATGACATTTTGGAAGGATATCTCTTCCAATACCATTCTTTTAGGAACAATCCTGGGTAATAGATGAACTGTGTTGCTGCCCAAAACTATGATATAGGAAAAATATTCTCCCACATACCAACTCCCATAGCGGAAATCGATGCCTTAGCTTGAGCAGAAAAGGTGGGGGCATCCTCCTTGAATATTTTGTAATAAATGGAGCCCATAAAATGGTCACAAATGTCATAGATGAGGTGTACAAAGTTGAACTCCCATAATGATGAGAAATAAATGTGGATTGGAGGTCCATCCCATGGCAGGAAAGGGGAAGGATGAACATATAACATCCATAATATAAGCAAAAAAGAAAAACAATGGATTTTTGGAGGCAAGAGTATTCATATACTTCTCAATGGCTTCCTTAAACACTAGTGATAGAATCTGTGCCCAATTGAAGGATTCAATGGTGGTGAGAACGTGATGTGCCACAGGTTACCATTATGCTTTGAAAATTGTACAATTGGGTAATCCATACAATATGCACAACAAGGATGCTAACAAGGAAAATGGATCTCTAAACAAGGAAACATGATACAACTTATCAGATTTGGGAGAAAATATAGCAGGGGTTTCCATCCAGGATTTAATCATTTCATTGAAACTAAATCGGTTTTTAGAAGACTCTAGGAATTGCTTGGTAGAAGTTGTTGGGGAATTTTAAGTGCATAAACCCTGGAAAAGACCTCGGTTCAGAAAGAAGCTAACAAATTTTGGTTTATGACATTGAATGAACAATCCTGAGGGATGGCATGATCGATAATCCAATTTATTACATTTGTGTAGGGCATCAGGGACGGTTTGGCTGCTATAGCATGGATTTGGGATTTACTGATGTCCAGATAAGCCGCTTGGTCATGCTGGATTTTGGAAAAATCGTCATTTTCAAAGATGGCATAAATCCATGACCAATCCAACATATAGGTTTTAGAAACCCTCCCATTGGTGTAAGATAAGATTCCACTGCTTGGGTCTTTTTTTTTCAATTGGTCCACGACAGTTTTGGATCTAGTGTTCCTCGACATGATTGAAAATGGGTTTTATCTGATAAAAACGGAAAAATATTTTAATTAAAATTGATTTTAAATTTCCAAATATTAAGAAGATGATTGGCATAGAACAAGAGAATTACTAGTAAACCGGTGGAAAATAACAACAAAGATGGTAGCAGGATAAATTCCACAGTGAAATTTGTTTACAGAAGGTAAAAATGCAGCATGAAAATGGTAAAAAGATAATTTTACTCCTCATATTTAACCCCAAAATGTTATTAGTGAATTTAAAATAGGACTGTAAATATCAAGCAAATCAATGGTCAATATTAAATGAGTAAAAAGGAGGATTGTGGAATTGTGGATGCACTTTTCGAAAGTTTGTGACTTAAGCCTTCTGCATTACGGGTTGCGGGATTGCGGAGGTGCAAATTGAATTTTGGGAAGTTTATCGTTTCCGCAACCCGAAGGCAGAATTGCGAGAACGTTTTTAAGAAATTTAGGTATCTGCAATCTGCAATATATTTGTGGGTTCATAAACGGAAATGAAATTTTATTTTTTGAAGTTTGGTTTCCACTTTCCACAATCCGCATTGAGGAATGCGGAAAAGAAGAACCGAAAATCTGTTTTTTATTGATCAAACACTTTCCGACTTCGGCAATCCACATTGCGGGTTGCGGAAATGCGGAAGCAAGAAATTCAAATTCATAAAAAATGGATTCCCACAAGCCACATTGCGGCAACAATGTATTTCCAAGGAAAACTCGCCTCCCGCAAATCATGAAAATACATAAAAACAAGCGTTATTTAAAAGTTTTTATTGAGATCAAAGCATGCAAAGGTGAGAATGGAAAACATCAATCGTAAAACCCCCCAAATCCCTACTATTTATAGTGGAAGTCAGAAATTGTCGGCCTAGCCTTCGTACATCAAAAATATCTACATTTCTCTAGTAAATGAAGGGTCGACTATCGCTTCTTGTGCTCAGTATTGTTCCAGTGTTCACCATTTTGGATATACATGAATTGACTCCCTATCCTTCATAGGTTTAATATTTTTAAAATTCTCTTATAAATGAAGGGACAGACGACCCTTCATCTACCCAGTGTTCTTTTCATAATAATTCTAGACTGCAAGAAGGGTCGGTCGATCCTTCTTGTGTTCACCATTTTGGATATAGGGAATTGTTGGATATAGGTGTTCACAATTATCTATTAAACGAAGAGGCGACTCATCCTTGTTGTCGGAAAACGAAAGTCGGGATAAATACCTGAGACTTATAGTGATGTGTTTGTGAGCTCAAACTCATAGTCTTGAAATGTACTAAGAGCCCAAGCTCTTTAAAAGGTGAATGATTGAAGTAAATTCCATCTCTGTGTAATGCGGTGAAGTTGCCCTATTTTAACGTGAAATAAGTTCGACTGATTTTAATGTCTTAGTAAGAAATATTTTAATATAAATCTTGTTTAAGAGTGGACTTGTTGAAGTTGAATCTCGACAAAGTTCAGAGGCTTGCGAAGTAAAAAATTTCCTGTCGACAAAGTTAAGAGGCCCATGAAGTAAAGTGTTCTTCAAAGTAAAGTGTCTGCAAAGTAAATGCTTGTCGAACTAAAGTTTACTTGTCAAAGTAAATTCTCATCGAAGTGAAGTTTACTCCACGAAGTAGATTCTCGTCGAAGTGAAGTCCTTGGCGAAGTAAAATTTCGTGACAAGACATAATGTCACGAACTTCTATATAATTGTACAATTACTCCTGCATAATCTATAGTTGGTACAATTACTGCAGCAAAATGTAAGGCATGATGAGATTATTTTCTTCACACACGTGATACAAGCCATCATTCACCTTTAGCACCATCAAGATAACCGCCATTTCAAAATTTCATTGTATAAACCATCGCCATGTCAGCATACAATCCTTTTTCAAGGAATCAATTGGAGTGATACATGTACAATTACACCAGCAAAATATATAGTCGGTACAGATGATATATATGACCACCATCCCTCCATACTATCATAATTACTATTCCCCATCCGTCCCATCCCATTCAATTGACCAATTCAATAGCCACTCATTATATATAGGTTAAACCATACCCCATATCACATCAAAATTAAATCTTCGAGAATTCATGGCACTCTTCTTTACCACTTATGTTTCGTTTCCTTTGTTGTTTTATCATAAATACTTGTGTCTTGTGGTCACTCCCCAGTTCTCTTCGTGATATATGAGAATTTAGCCATCAATTCCCTGAAAAATCCTTACCACACCATGATATATGGGAATTTTGAGCAATGTCGAAGCCCCAAGACCAAGATTTGTATCTAATGTGACTCATCAGCTTCTAGGTGAAGCAAAAATCAAGTCTGTGTATATGTAGGAGAAGAGCTTGTGTATATGTAGTAGGAGATTCTGTGTTTGTGAGATCAAGTTGGTAGTCGTGAAATGTATTAAGGGCTCAAGATCTGTAAAAGGTTAAAGATAAAACAAAATTCCATCTCTGTGTAATGTGTCGAAGTTGCATTGTTTTAACCCGTAATAATTTATACTGATTTTGATGTCTTAGCAAGAAATATTTTAATATAAATCTTGTAGTAGAAGAGTCCATGTTTGTGAGATCAATCTCGTAGTCATGAAATGTATTAAGATCCCAATATCTGTAAAAGGTGAAAGATCGAAGTAAATTCCATCTCTATGTAATGCGACGAAGTTGCCCTGTTTTAACCCGGAATAACTTCTACTGATTTTTATGTGTTAGTAAGAAATATTTTAATATAAAGCATGCTTAATAGTGGTCTTGTATAATTTGAATCTCGATAAATTTAAGAGGTTCGATAAAGAGACCGATAAAGAGCACTACTATTGACATCAAAACGACCAACACAATTACTACCCATTCTCAGTACATGTTGATCCCATACAGCCCGGTGGGCCACCAAAATAAAACAAGTACTAAAAACCATAATAGCATAACCAGTCGACTCGATACTTAGGCTTAGTTGGTTAAAAAACTGACATAAAACTGCTAACATAAATATGGGCCAATGATCCCCAACAAAAAAAATATCGAAAAACACAAGTTAACTAGACAAATGGTTGGCATCATACTAAGTAGGGGAATTTTTCTCCGAGGTCACCTTCAGTAGGATGATCTTGTTCGTCCTTCTAGTTGGGGGGGCCAGGTACGAGAAACCGAGATGTTCCATGATCACATCCAATTTCATGTGCAAAAAATGGGAGTCTTCGTCATGATCCTTGAACATCTCCAAACATGATAACAAATCATCCATGCCCTGAATAGATTGGGCTATCATGGTCTTCATGACCCAGTACATCACCAGTGCGCAATTATATAACGTCATTATTCCTCCGGTATTACCAGGATCCTGGATCTAGTCAGACATGGCCTCCACCTCGGGTAGGGGTTCTTCCTCCCCCACTCTCAACCAAATATTTTCCTCAATCTCCTCAATTTCTCTCTATGTTTGCAGCAGAACAATACAACGAAAAATGGTGGTTGTAGCAGCCGCTCGCCATTGGTCCCTCGTAGGGCTTCCCTAGTATTGAGGACCTACCCTCACAGAACTTCCTCTGCTATACATGAAGTAAAGTTAAGACGTCCGCGAAGTAAAGTGTCCGGCAAGTAAATGCTCGTCGAACTGAAGTTTACTTGTTGAAGTAAATGCTCATCGAAGTGAAGTTTAATCCATGAAGTAAATGCCTGTTGAAGTGAAATGCTTGGAGAAGTAAAAGTTCGTGACAAGACATAATGTCATGGACTTCTATATAATTGTACAATTACTCTACCAAAAGCTACATTCGGTACAATTAATCCAACAAAATATAATGTCGGTACTGTTAACACCCAAAAGGTGCTCACTAGCTCATTCCCTTATTCACATGACCCATTTGTCCACTTTTCCACCATTTGAGCCTCTAAAGCCATCAAAAGGTCACCAAAACGACCATAATACACCTTTTTTCGCATCAAAATATATATTTTTCCTCAAAAAACACAAAAAACCCTCAAAAAGGGTCCAGAATTCCCAAAAAATATTAAAAGAGAATAAAAATATTCAAAAAAGAAAAAAAGAGGGAAAAAAGACCTAAACCATGTTGACCAATATTATTGGTTTCCTTAAAACCACAATGGTATTCCCCATCACCAAAAACTATAAAAAGGTGATAGGGGCTTCTCACTTTCCATCCATCCATCATCCTATCCTCATGCTGTCAAAATATCTCTTGAGTTATTTGACCATTGTAGCAATCTTGGAGAAGAGACCATTGGAGCCTGGAGCATCTCAACCTTGGAGCTACTCAACACCAGACATCCTCACCATTTGAGGTATTGCAATACAAAAGTCATTTTTTATTTCGTTTCTTGTTCTTATTCTTAAATATTTTCAAGTTTATTGTTATATGCACATGTTAGTTTAGATTTAATTCATAATCGTTTTTCCTTTCTATATTGAAACTGATACTACAAGTTAGTAGGTGCATCCTTGCACATGCTTGGTTGAAAAACCAAGCAACAGTTTTAGGCGACTCCGCTGGGTTTCGAGTATTTAATAAAAATATTCAAAATATTCAAAAAAGGAAAAAAGAGGGAAAAGAGACCTAAACCATGTTGGCCAATACCATTGGTTTCCTTAAAACCATAATGGTATTCCCCATCACCAAAAACTATAAAAAGGTGATAGGGGCTCTTCACTTTCCATCCATCCATCATCCTATCCTCATGCTATCAAAATCTCTCTTGAGTTCTTTGACCATGTAGCAATCTTGGAGAAGAGACCATTGGAGCTTGGAGCATCTCAACCTTGGAGCTGCTCAACACCGGACATCCTCGCCATTTGAGGTATTGCAATACAAAAGTCATTTTTTATTTCGTTTCTTGTTCTTGTTCTTAAATCTTTTCAAGTTTATTGTTATATGCACATGTTAGTTTATATTTAATTCATAATCGTTTTTCCTTTCTATTTTGAAACTGCTACTACAAGTTAGTAGGTGCATCCTTGCACATGCTTGGTTGAAAAACCAAGCAACAGTTTTTGGCGACTCCATTGGGTTTCGAGCTTTAAAATTTTTTGTAATTTTTTTCTTTAGATCTTAGTTTTTGTTAGTTTTTAATCATTTTAATTTACAGATCTGCCATCCTAGGCAGTAGATCCATTGCTGTACTAGTTTTTGGCCCTTTCTGTACCCTTTAAACAGCCCGAAACTTCAATTTTTGGGTTCGTTTTTCGGCAAGTTTTTTTCGTTTTCGCCTCACGGCTTTTCGCCTAACAGTCATGCGGCTCATCGTGACCTCGTGGCAATTTTCCACGTGGCGCAGCGCGGCTTCGCGGCCTTTTTCTGCATTGCACATCGCGGCTTCGCCGCCTTTTTCCGCGCTGCACATCTCGGCTTTGCGGGCTTTTTCCGCGCTACACATCGCGGATTCACGGCCATTTTCCACACTGCACATCGCGGCTTCGCGACCATTTTCTACACTGCACATTGCGACTTCGCGGCTGAAAGCCGCGATGCTATTATTTTGAATTCGACCAATTTTTTAGAAATTTTTTGCTGTATTTTTTGCCCATTTAGCCTATTTTCTAGCATTACTTTTTTTGCATTTTTACAGCCATAGTGAATCATTCTCTATTTATATATGCTCCATTAAAATGTCTTCTTAAAAAAATTTAGTAAGTGAGAAATATTTTCAGCACTATTTTTAGATCATAGGTTTCACTTTAAATTTGCTCAATAGTTTGCCTACGTAATTTTTAAGAAATCCATTTATTTCTTGAAATTTTTATGTTATTTGCTTTCCTTTAAAATTATTTCAAAAATCCATCATTTTTGAATTGTTTTTAAAGCATTTACATTTCAAAAACACCTTTATTTTTTGCAAACAGGAAACGTTTTATTTTTTCATTTGTAATCAATCGCCCAAGAGAGGCAAATCATTTTCAGTTAAATAATCACACGTGCACCCAATCTGCCACATTATTTAAACTGAGCCTTAAAATCTACCTTAACTCAACAAACTTTTAACCCCACTTGGGGAGCACTTAAAAGAATCTTGTAGTTAGGTAGGATTGAGGGGACAGGTGTGCCAATAACACCCCTCAATTATTTACATCTGAGACATAGTGGTTGTCTTTTAGGGTCCCAAAAATCCCTTATAATTTTGACACGGTTATCAACGAATTTATCGGGAAGGCCTCTCCCTTAGGAGGGTTGAAGTAGCCAGACTGGTTCCGAAAGCCTGAGTGGAATACCGTAATCCATTCAGTAACCGAAGGATACCTTTCGAATTTCTTGGTGTACACCTGTATGGGGGTACAATGGTGATAGAACCAAACTGCAGATTCACCCAACCGAACGTGTCATGAACGGGGTATCCTAGTTGCCATTCTTTAGGATTGTCTACCCGATGTCCGTCCCGGTAGGGAGATATCTAGCCGTTGATTCTACACTCTATATTGTTTGACTTGGATTTCATCACCTTGCAGAGGATATAGTTTGTTGACTCACAATACTTCTAGTTAGGTGTTTGCATGATACAATACCCACCTTTGGTCTAGTGAGCACCACGTTTTTCTAGGAATTGTTTGACTTTTGGTATTCTGACCACTTTTTTGGTTCCCTCCACTTATTATAGCACAACTGTTATAATAAGTGTCTTTGAGGTTGGTTGTTGGCCTGAGAGCCATTATTTTTTTCACTCCCCTATTGCACACATTGTTGCACTAGGGTTTTGAGTTTTTTACATCACCACCATCCACTGACATTTTTTATACATTTCTCACCATTGAGAATTTAAGACGATCCCGCCGTTTTCAGGGTGAACCCCCTCAGTTCGGTACACTTGACTCTACACGTCACAGACATAGAGCGTTATCCCTTGACTCGACACATCATTGGCATAGAACACAGGAATATGATTCTGATGTGCCTCACTTCACATCTGATTCTGAGGCTGAATCTGAACATCCTGCTAAAACACCACCAACCAACACTATGGCTGGATCACAATATGACCCCCTTTTCACCAGTGCTATTGGAGATACATCAACAAACCCTACTACTAATGTGCCACCCACGGTAACCATAACCCCTTTAGGCATGCCTAATATAGGGGTCATCCCCCCTTTAGGCATGCCCAACACAGGACCACCACCTATTATTGGTATTCCCAACATAGGGGTCACACCCCCTCTCATTACCACAACCCAGATCCTAGGGATTCCTGGAACCATTCCTACCCCCTCTACAACCCATGTTGCACTTGGGAGCGTAGGCCCTTCCCACACCACATCGGTTGGAGGACACATCCTTTCCATACCTAGCATACCCTTAGGGGCCACTGGACCACTACATAATGCTACCATTAATAGTTATGTCCCAGTCACTATGCCACACCCATCTGCTAGTCTACCATACATGGCTAGTATGAACTTGCCAGACCTAGCCAGGTTAACCAACGATCCTATCAGACACAACCCTACATGGCCACCCATGCCTACAAAGCTTCACTCAGACATCCCGAAGTTTGAAGGAAAATCCGAGGAAGATCCCCAAAACCACATAATGTCATTTCACCTATGGTGTTCCTCTAACTCCATAGTGGATGACTCCATTAGACTAAGACTATTGCAACGAACGTTCACTGGCTTTGCAGCCATGTGGTACATTGAGCAACCACATGGGACCCACCATACATTTACGTCCCTCGCCTCCACTTTCCTCCAGTTTTTTCAGCTACCTATACGCTATGATGTAGGAGTTGAAATACTTTTGTCTTGTAGACAAAACATGGCTACCCACATCACCGACCATATCCATAAGTGGCGTAAGCGTCGTAGCCTTTGCAAGATAAAGCTTGACAATCTTATATTTTTGGATTGGTTTCTCAAATCACTCCTACCCCTCATAGCCAAAGATGTAGCTTCCGAACGACCCCAGTCAGAAGAAGAAGCTATCTTAAAAGATCAGCAATTCGACCTGATTTATGCCCAGTCAGGCTGTCTCTACACTATCATACCAGATTCCCCACGAGGCAATTCTTCATGAGGTGACGCTTCGGGGGTATCCCACGCCGCTTATGGTATTATCGGCCAAGTCACAACACAAAATAAACCTTTTACCATAACAAGTACAAAAAACACCCCAAACCTTTCTAGGGATTCATCCAATTCTGGGGCTACAACTTCATATGCTCCTGTAACACACACCCATCACATCCATGGACCTTCGTGTCCACCACAATGTTATGGGAATGCACCACCAGCTTATGCGCCAACTCCATATTATAACCAACCAGCCCACTAGACTCTGGTCCAACCACAAGCCCAAGTGGCTTATTACCCTCTGCAGGCAGCACCTCTTGCTCCAACACTTCCAGCAGCTCAAAGTTATCCACAACAGCAACCAACAGGGCCACCTCTAAACCCTTCTGTTTACTACCCACCACAACCTGCTCCAGAGCCGGCATGACCTCAAAACCCATCTACTGCCCCAGGGCATGTTTACGCACAACAAAACCAACCTCCAAACTAGAACCATCAGCATAACCAAGGAGGTCAACAAAATCATGGTAGAGGGCGTAACCGCGGAAACAACCAACAACACAACCAAGGTGCACCACCAACTAATCCTCCAAACAACAATAACGCTGCTCCCCCAAACCAAAATCCTGACTGCCCACCAAAACAAGCTAAAAATAATAACTTGAGAACAAACCATCCATGTTCCATATGTGGAGTCTACAGACATTACACACACAATTGCCCCCATTTAGATCAAGCGCGTCAACTCTGGACCAACAATGCCCAACGGCAAGGACATGCTGCACAACCAGCACCCCCCCCTCATCAACAACCCATGATATTGAAAAATCCCTTACCTAACCAAGGCATGGTAAACACTCGTCCAAATGATCCCCCTCAAGGATCCGCTGCAACACAACAACAAATCACTTACACAGCAGCTGACTACCAGCATGCAGAGTCCAACACTCACCATTTTCTCATGATGTCATCTAATGATGTCAATATACAAACCCGTCGCAATCAATATGGATCCAACCCGGAGACTACACCTACCGACCCATCGTCGAGTACTCTCCCAACTGATCAACCACTTCGCATACCCACTATGCCAATGGATGGGGGCCCCAAAGCACCTCATTTCCCTTTGAGACAGATTAACAATAGCCTGAACGCTCGTGCAACTTCCAACTATAACATTGTAGAGGATTTAGCTCAGTCCCTCGCTGCTATGTCCGCTCTCGAAATTTTGAAAAATTGTCCTGCACAGAGAAAATTGTTGTTATTTGCCATTGGTGCCATAGATCCCAATGACTCTAACACGATGGATTTCGACTTAGAACAACTTGAACCTCGCATGCCTGCATCTCTAGCTTTTCAAGTTTCAGTCTCCATTCGCAACCTCATTGTCCAATGCATAATCGATGAAGGGGCCTCTACCTGCGTCATGTCGACTTTCGTATGGCAGAAACTTGGATCCCCAACAGTACAACCGTCCACTACCGCATTACAAGCATACGATGGTCGTGCAGCTCAACCTCAAGGTTTGCTAGTGAACGTACCCATACAACTTGGGGGATGTAGCTAGGGTTTTCACCCTAGCTTGTGCAAATGAACACCTACTAAGGAGAAGGGACTCCTTAGTAGTAGTTCAGAAAATAGTAAATAAAATAGTAAAACAGTATAAAATTTAACCTAGCATGAGCATTAACATAAAGAATAAAACATGAAAATATGGCAAAAGATTTCTCTTTTTTGTATTAAAAGTTACCTCAAGTGTAGAGGTTGGTGGAGCCTTTGTAGCAGTCCAAGAGGGTTGCTTCCAAGCTTCAGTGTTGTTCCTTTCTCCTTCTCCAAAGGGTTTTGGAAATGGGCCAAAGGGGCACTCAAATGTGAAAATAGCCCAAAAGGGTGAGCTAGGGTTTCAGGAGTGATTTTGGCAGAGTAAGGATATGGATGATTGTGGATGAAAAATGGAGAGCCTCCATTACCTATTTATAGGTTTTTAGTGGTGGAGTGCTGACCCATGGTTTTGGGCACCATATGGTTTAGGTCAGCTGTATAGGGTTTTTGCTTCCTTTTTCCCTCTTTTTCCTCTTTTTTGTATTTTTTTTCCCTTTTTAGAGGGTTTTTGCTATTTTGGAGGAATTTACTTTATTTTGGGGGGAAAAGGGGGTTTTTGGCCTTTTGGAGGCTTTTTAAGGTTTTGGAGGCAAGTATGGTAGGAAATATGGACAAATGAGTCATGTAATGGGGTAGATGAGGTAGTGAGCACTTTTTGGGTGTTAACAGATTGCCCCCTGATGTGTGAGGTCAGGAGCTCATCGTATGGCCGATAGACATCATAGGTCTTTTATGGTTTTCCTGGGATGTGGAGAGGAGAAGAAACGAACTAGAGCCCGGAATAACGGTCCCGAACAAACTGCAAAAACTGAAAGTACATGACCTCAATAAGGAATAAGGAATAATCTCAATATATGGACGAGGCGGGCATTCCCATGCTTGTATCAAGATATAGAACAATAACAAGGGGGTCCAAAAAAATGGGGACCTGAAATATACATGGCCTCAAAATGAGGAAGAATCTCAATATATGGATGAGGCGGGCATACCCATGCTCGTATATAGAGATATATATAGAAAATAACAATGAGGACCAAAAATGGGCGTCGGAAGGATACATGGAGAACCATTATGTACATCATAAGGGTCCAGAGGGGACACAAATCTGGGACATACTACTGGGCTGACCATGTCTGAGCTGAAGAACTAATACACTAGAAAAACAACAGTGCTGCTGAGTGTGGTACCAGAGGAACTGATGAGCTGCTGGATCATAGTGACGGGGAGTCATACCCTCAATGGTACACTGAATTGGAACTGAACTGGGTACTCAAGGAAGCATATAACTGGATGGCTTCCAAACACAATCGCCTACGCCACCCGGACATCCATGGGAACATATAACTGTGCGTTCCAAAGTGACTCACCAATGTGCTAGAGTCGGGGGAAATACGGGGTCTTCGACCAATAACTGAAGGGAGACAAACCCTGCACGATTCTCAACAATGCGATCAAGGTGTTGAAGTCGAGCATGTGAGAAAAAACCACTCAGAGAGGAACTGATGAATCCTCTCAAAATGGTCCATAGGCACTCACCACAGATGGTGATGAGTCCAAGGCATAGGGACCTCTTGGTCTATCCTCTGGAATAGAGGGGCTATCATCAACAGATAGAGACCGGCAACTAGCAAGGCAATGATGTTTCCTTGATAGGAGCACAAGGTGGAGAACCGAAGTGTGAGAGTATTGATGGTAGGAATGTCATACTTGGGGGGTAGGGAATAACTGGGCAAGTAGAGTGGGTGGACTCAAACTTCCTTTGTTCAGAGTATGATGACGGGGGATGATCGGGTAGCATATGAAACTGACTGGTGGGAAAGGGATCATAGCTGTAATGGATCAAGGATAGTGACTGGGATGACTGATACTCAAGTGGGTGTAAAATGGCAGGAGACTATAGAATACTCTGAACAAAGGTGACCTTATTGGGGGTGCTACCGTGTTGATCGATCATAGTGCCAAGAGGCACGGGGGGAACTTCTTCATGGGTTAAGGAACTAGAAGAAGTGTGTTCAAAATGGTACTGTCGTGTGGATTTGTATGAGCCCAGGACAGTTCATGCTCATGATTACTTTCAATTTTAAGGAGTCTGAAAGCGATAAGAAGACCCTGAAATAATGGAATGGTACTGTCGTGTGGATTTGTATGAGCCCAGGACAGTTCATGCTCGTGATTGCTTTCAATTTTAAGGAGTCTGAAAGCGATAGGAAGACTCTGAAATAATGGAATGGTACTGTCGTTTGGATTTGTACGAGCCCAAGACAGTTCATGCTCGTGGTTTCTTTCAATTTTAGAGAGTCTGAAAGCGATAAGAAAACTCCAGGGGGTTGCTTTCTTGTGTGTTAGTCTCCAAGGCCCGAAGAAGCATAAAAGGATGCAATGAATAACTCTTCTAGCCGGTGTGACTAGAGTATTCCTTTTTTCGTAATTAGTCTACTAGGTCCGGAAAAGGGTTAAGCTTATACCAGATAGACGCCCTTTCAGGTACTTTAACAAGCATGAAAGGAAGCAAGATTTCTCAGTGATCTTTTCATTGTTTTAGGAGTCAGAAAAGAGCTTAACAGAAACTCCCTAAGTGCCTTTTTCGTAAAGGACTTGTCCAGCCCGAAAAAGGGATAAAATTATACCGAACAAAAGGAATGGTCAGGCAAGGAGGAAGTGCTCAATCAAGGAACATTGATGATGACCAAGAACGAGGGTAGGGGGGAACACTAGTGGGCCTCCTTGCGGGATAATGAATGGTGGAAAAATAATGAAATAATTGTAGTATGAATGGAGTGAATGGCTCATGTAAAAATGTGGAACAATCCGATGGCGGCCGATGTGGCCCGCAAACCGAGGCAGCAAGGTGTCAGGACACAATGTTGAAATTGTACTTGGTGAGAGCGAGAAATGATCTCAAGCATCATCACGTGCTCGAAAAACTGAATCTGGCGATATTAAAAGTGTCAGAAACGGAGAAAGGCCGAGGTGGCACGCAAATCGAGGTGATGGGGGGCATTTTGGAAAAAATACCCAAAAATATGAGGGTGAGAGCAAGAAATGATATCAAGCATCATCACGAGTGTGTAAAAATGAATCCGACGACATAAAGTATATAAAAAATGGTCTACGACCAATGTGGCACGCAAACCGAGGCGACAAGGTGTCATGTCACGATGTCAATAAAGATTCTGGTGAGAGCGAGAAATGATCTCAAGCATCATCACAAGCATGGAAATATGAATCCGGCAATATAAGGTATGTCAGAACGGACGACGGCCGAGGTGGCATGCGAACCGAGGCGATGGGGGGCGTTTTGGAAAAAATACCTGAAAAATATGAGGGTGAGAGCGAGAAATGATCTCAAGCATCATCACGGGAACGGAAATATGAATCCTGTGGTGCAAATGTTGCGAAAAACAGAGGTCATAAGGACTCTGGAATGGTAAAAGGAAATAACTAGGTTAAAAAATGGCTACAAATAAAGGTGAGCCCACCAAACGAAGAAGGTAGTGGTGGGGAGAAATGATGGCCTGCAGGGGCGAAATACTAGGCATATCAAATCAAAGCAAATATACAAGTGACATGTGACTTCAAAAATAGTTGAGATCACGCATGTGAAAAAGTGAGCAGGGTTAATGACCTGCCCCCATGCTATGCGCATGGGGTTTGTGATTGTGGATCACATATGTGTTGGTTTGAACAATGGGATCATTGAAGTACTGATATAGATGTGATGGGGAATGTTCAAAATGATTTATCATTCCCCCTATCCCAGGGTCGAGGTAATCTATCATGCCCCCTATCCCTGGGTCAAGGTAAGCTATCATGCCCCCTAACTCAGAGGTTTCAATGGGGCGTTGTTTCTAGCGAATCGGGGGTACATCTGGCCATGTGTCAATGTGGTGTTCTATAATAGTGGGGTCAAGACCAGGCATTTCGGTATAGGACCAGGAAAAGACATCACGAAACTCTTGGAAAAAAATTTTGTACTCTCTGATCTCATACTCACTGCAGGAGGCTCCTAATGTAATGATTTCAAGAGCACCAGGTGGGTCAGAGATATCGATGTCGATGACGGGTGAGATGTTGTCCATGTTACCTTCCTCAAAGGCATCAGGACTGGGAATGGGCTCCTTAAACCAGTCAACTTTGGTGGGGAGGAAATCTTTGGACTCAACTGAGAATTGGGTGGCTGTGGTGGAGGAGGAGGCCTCCGGGAGGAAATATGAACGATGGTGCATATCCTCCCAGTTGTAATCAAGGGTAGTGAAATCCTCTAGAATCTCCTCATCATTGCGAAAACTTTGAGTTGTCAAATCGATTGATGAGGGAGTGCTAGTAGAAGAGATCATATAAATGGTATTAATCTCGTCGGATGAGGGTAATACTGGGGGTGGATCTCCTCAATTGTGGGGGGTGCCGTCTCAAGGTCCAAATTATTCATCTCGTAGAGAGCTGCTCTGTAATCTGGGAGATCAGGACAGTGATGTGAGTAATGGCCGTAAACACCACATATTGCACAAGGGTGGTTGGTACGCAGTGATTTATGATCAGGCTTAAGGGTTGGATCGAGTTGGACAACTGGGATGTTGGGGTCATCGTCAAGCATTTGAATGTGTTCCTGTAATGCAGGTAATTGTGGACATTGATGAGTTGGATGGCCTAGCTCATCACACAATGAGCATTTGGGAGGAGCACAAAACACAGGGTGGTTTTTAACTGTTTTGGTCGGGGGTGCAGCAGTGTATGGTTGTGGGCCTCTGCCCCCAGTGTGCTTGATAAGAGGGGGTGGATTCGTAGATGACGAAGGGGTAGTGACACCGGGAGGTGGTTGACTAGTAGTGGCGATGGGTTGCACCGATTGAAGGATGACATTTGGTGTTGGTGGGGGAACGGGAGGCGAAATGTACCACACAGGTAGTCATAAGGTTAACCCGGGGAGGCTAAGAGTAGCCATAACAAGGGCGCTTACTACTCTCGAGGGAGGGAATAGGAAGGGGAATGTGCGGATGGGTGTAACACCAATATGACTAGGTACTAATGGTGGTTTGGGTAACAAGGGCGGTTGATTGTTGGGTGTTTGTGTATTGTGGGAAAGGGTACATAGGTCAGATATTTTGGTCGCTGAAAACGGGGGTGGAATGGATTGGAATGTTGAGGTCATCGACATATCTGAGTAAACTATAGGTCCCACAGAGGAAGCCAACGAGGTAGTTGAACCACAAACAGGTTGTTCAACCATGGGGAGAACATTTTCGGGTTCAGCGGGGGCATTGGGATCGTAATAGGTGACTTGATTGACCTTCACCACACGTCTGTCATGGGGGAACATCATGGTACGAAAAACAGATGAGGCAACCGCTCGCATGGAATACATGTATCTGCGGCCAAGTAAGAGGTTATAATCAAGTTGGGCGTTGATGACCTCTATGTCAATGAACAATGTTTTACTAGCCAACTAGATGGGGACATTAGCTAAGAGACCTTGGGGTTGAGTCGAATATTCTTCGTAGGCTCACAACGCAGTGGTGGACTGTTGGAGAGTAGGGGATCCCAACTTCTGCCAAATGAATGTGGACATAACGCATGTAGAGGCACCTTCATCGATAATGCACCGATGGATAACAAGATTTCGAACGGATACAGAAACTTGGAACGCTAAAGTGGAAGGCAGGCGTGGTTCAGATTGGTCCAAATCGAAGGCCATCAGTCGTGAATCATTTGGGTCAATAACACCAATGGCGGAGAGGAAAGTCTTGCGCTGCGAATGACAATTTTTTAAGACCTCTAACGCAGACATGGCTGCGGAGGACTAGGCTAAGTCATCTACAATGTTATAATTAGACGCAGCGCGAGCATTGGGGTTATTGTTGATGCGGCGAAGTGGGAAGCGAGGTGCTTTGGAGGCGCCATCTAGTGGACCCAGATGTATATGTAACGACTGATCAGTGGGATGAGCGTTAGTGTTTTTGTTAGTGGGAGGGGATTTAGGGGTGGAGCCATATTGGTTCCAACAGGTTTGAAGGTTGACATTGGTCGACGACATCATTAACAAGTGATGGGTACCTGAGTCTAACATGGGTTGATCAGGAGCGGCATAAGTGATTTGCTATTGTGGTGGCGCGTTTCTTTGAGGGGGAGCCAATGGTTGAGTGTTCACTACGTCTTGGGTTGGTAAAGGGCTTTGTAACACCAATAGTGGATTATGAGGTGGTGGGGGGTCGGGTGGCACCTAAGGAGTCATGTGCCCTTGGCAGTGGTCGTCATCGGTCCAGAGTTTTCGAGCTCACTTCAAATGTGGGCAAGCGTGTGTGTAGTGGCCATAGACCCCTCAAATAGAACAAGGATGGTTTGTTCGCAAATTAGGATTTTTGGCTTGTTTGGGCAGCCGATCAGGGTTCTGATTGGCAGGTGCCGCGTTATTGTTGTTTGGGGGATTGGGAGGTTGACCGCCTTGGTCAGGAGGGGGGTTGTTTCCACAGTTACGGCCTTTTCCGCGGTTTTGCTGGCCCTATTGGATCTAGTTATTTTGGTTCTGCTACATATTTTGTTGGGCATACACTTTCCCTTGGGCAACAGGTGGGTTTTGGGGTTGTGTAGGTGCGGGAGCAGGCTGTGGTGGATAATAAGTAGGTGGAGGCAGCGCAGGTGCTGAACCTTGTGGGGGTTACTGATATGTCTGTGGAACGGGTTGTGGGTTTGCTGCAGGGGCTGCCTGTGGCGGGTAATAAGCAGGTTGGGCTTGAGAGGATACAGGAGCTAGGGCAGTCTATGGGTGGTAATATGGCTGAGGTGTGACCGGGGGGGCATAAGCGGAGGATGCATGACCAAAGCACTGAGGTGTACAAGAGGTTCTGTGGGAACGGTGATGATGTGTCATGGGAGCATATGAATTGGTTTCTCCGGACTGAGATGTAGCCTGCGAAAGGTCGGGGCCAGAGCTAGGACATGCTATGGAAAAGGGATGGTTATGTGAGGATATACAACCAATGATGCCATCTGCGGCATGGGATGCCCCCGGTGCATCATGTCAAGAGGAATAACCACGAGGGGCATCAGGGATGATGGAATACAGGTAACCAAACTGGGTGTAAATAAGGTCAAATTGCTGGGCTTTGAGGATGGAATCTTCTTCGGACTGGGGTCGTTCGGATGCCACATCCTTGGAAATGATAGGAAGGAGAGATTTTAGAAACCAATCTAACAAGATAGGATCATCTAAATTGATTTTGTAGAGGCTTCGGCGTTGACGCCGCTCATGAATGTGGTAAGTGATGTGGGTAGTCATGTTCTGTCTACAAGACAGTAGGATCTCAAATCCTGCGTCATAGCAGACAGGTAACTGAAAGAAATGCAGGAAAGTCGAGGCAAGGGAAGTAAAGGTGGCATGGGTACCATGGGGCTGCTCGATGTACCACTTAGCTATAGAGCCAGTGAGGGTGCGCTGTAACAAGCGGAGGTGGACAGAGTCATCCACTATGGAGTTAGAGGAACACCATAGATGGAAGGACATAATATGGTTCTGGGGGTCTTCACCTGCCTTGCCCTCAAACTTAGGGATGTCAGAGGGGAGCTTGGTGGGCATGTGAGGCCACGCAGGGTCGTGTCTGATGGGATCGTTAGTCAGTCTAGCCAGGTCAGGAAGGTTGAGACTAGCCATGAATGGAAAACTAGTAGAAGGATGTGACATACTAGTGGTTGTGACCATGTTGGGGCCAATGCCCCTGAGTGGAGGGGCTCGGTTTGGGATGTTGCACCCAGGTGGAGGAACGAAAGTGGTATGGGACGGTCCTGCACAGGCAAGGGTAGTGTGAGTCACTGATGGAGTGGGGATGGGTATGCTAGCTACTGGAATGGGTACAGTGATCGGAATGGTAGATGTGGGCCCCATCGAGGGCATACCCAAAGCGGGTGTGGTAGCTGGTGTGGTGGTGGATGCTCCACCAATAGTCCCTACAAAGAAAGGGTTGGACGTCATGCCAGCCATGGGGCTGTTTGGTGCAGTGTAAGTGGGATTCTTGGACTCTTCCTTAGTATCAGAGGTAAAATAAGGGGCGTCTAGATCAGGTGACGAAGTCCGTTGACGAGTGGAGTCAAGTGACAAAGCTCGAGATCTATGATGAGTGGTATCAAGTGATGAAGATCGTCGTTAATGACGAGTGATGTCAAGTGAACCATGCTACGGGGGCTCGCCCCGGAGGTGCCAAGAATGTCTTGGGGACTCAATGGTGACAGATGGTGTCAAGTATCTGGGGATTGTGTTGAGTGAAAAACAGCTCAAAAACCCTAATGCAACTGAGTGTGCAGAAGGAGAGCACAAAAAATATGGCACTTAGGACGACAACCAACTCAAAACACTTACTGTAACAGTTGTGTTACAATAAGCAAAGTATCAACAGAAAAGGTCAGAATACCAACAAGCAGCAGGTTTCCTAAAAAATAAAAAACAGTGGACTCACTAGACCAAAGGGAGTTAAGGGAGCATGCAAACACCTAGCCAAATAGTATTCTAACTCAACCAGACATATCCTCTGCAAGGTGATGAAATCCAAGTCAGACAATATGCATAGTAGAGCCAAGTGGCTAAAGATATCCCCCTACCGGGAGGGACACCGGGTAGTCAATCCTAGAAGAAAGGAAACTAAGATACCTCGTTCATGACACATCCAGAAAAGGTGAATCTGCAGTTTGGTTCTATCGCCGCTGTATCCCCATACGGGTGATACACCGAGAACTACGAAAGGTATCCTTCGGTTACTGAATGGAGTGCGGTATTCAACTCAGGCCTCCAGAACTAGTCTGGCTACTTCAACCCTCCTAGGGGAGAGGCCCTCTGATAAACTGGTTGTGACCATGCCAAAAAATACTAGGGGATTTTGGTTCCCTAATGGACAACAACTATGTCTCAAGTGTAAGCAACCGAGGGGTGTTATTTGGATGCCTATCCCCCCGATCCTACCTAACTACAAGATTCTTATGTGTTCCCCAAGTGGGTTTAGAATGTTGGTTATGTTAAGTAATATTTTAGGGCTCACTTGAATTAGGTGACAGAGTGTGTGCGTGTGAGATGATGAACCCAAATAAAAGTGACATGGGGTGGACAACTTTCTAACTAAAAATAACAATGTAGAAATTAAACTTTGAAATGCAAAATTTTCTCTTTTCAATTAAAATGCTGAAATTTTAAAAAAAATTCTGTAAATGGAATAGAAATAATACTACAGAAAAAAGGCAGTAGGGAAGTAAGGCTGCAGATAGGACAGATGGTTGTGCAGGTTTAGAAAATATTGCAGCACAGTGCTGGGTTCAAACAGGGAAAAAATGCAGAAAACAGACCGCGGGTCTGTGGCAAATCTTCGCGGTCGGACCGCGGGGAACAGGTCGACAGTCGCGGGCAGAATCCAGGAATTTGGCTGAAAGACATAGGAAGACCGCGGGAAAAAGGATGAAAGTCGCTAGCAGATAGCAGGAAAATGGCTGAAAGTCGTAGGCGGACAGCGGAAAAAAGGCTGAAAGTTGCAGGAGGATAGCAGGAAAATGGCTGAAATCCGTAGGCGGGCCGCGGGAAAAAGGGGGAAAGACGCAGGACGATAACAGGAAAATGGTTGAAAGCCGTAGGCGGGCCGCGGGAAAAGGGGTGAAAGTCGCAGGCGGATAGCAAGAAAATGGCTGCAAGCCGTAGGCGGCCCGCGGGAAAATGGGTGAACAACCACGGTCGGATTGCACGAAACAGGCTGAGAGCCGTGGTCAGATCGTAGGTAACAGACTGAAAACCGCCGGTGGATCACCGGAAACAGTCTGAGAGCCGCAGTCGGATCGCAGGTAACAATCTGAAAGAAGTGGTTGCATTGCAACTGAGGGGACAAAAGACGTGGTTTATGGCAGCCGAAAGGAAAAAATAGAAAAATATTGCAGAAAATTAAAAACGTTTAAAAGTATAACTAGAAATTCAAAGGAACACTAGGGGAGTCGCCAAAACTGTAGCTAGAGTTTTCACCCTAGCTTGTGCAAATGAGCACCTACTAAGGAAAAGGAACTCCTTAGTAGTAGTTCAGAAAATAGTAAATAAAACAGTAAAACAGTATAAAATTTAACCTAGCATGAGCATTAACATAAAGAATAAAACATGAAAATATGGCAAAAGATTTCTCTTTTTTGTATTAAAAGTTACCTCAAGTGTAGAGGTTGGTGGATCCTTTGCAGCAGTCCAAGAGGGTTGCTTCCAAGCTCCAGTGTTGTTCCTTTCTCCTTCTCCAAAGGGTTTTGGAAATGGGCCAAAGGGGCACTCAAATGTGAAAATAGCTCAAAAGGGTGAGCTAGGGTTTCAGGAGTGATTTTGGCAAAGTAAGGATATGGATGATTGTGGATGAAAAATGGGGATCCTCCATCACCTATTTATAGGTTTTTAGTGGTGGAGTGTTGACCCATGGTTTTGGGCACCATATGGTTTAGGTCAGCTATATAGGGTTTTTGCTTCCTTTTTTCCCTCTTTTTCCTCTTTTTTGTATTTTTTATTCCCTTTTTAGAGGGTTTTTGCTATTTTTGGAGGAATTTACTTTATTTTGGGGAAAAAGGGGGGTTTTGGCCTTTTGGAGGCTTTTTAATGGGTTTTTAAGATTTTGGAGGAAAATATGGTAGGAAATATGGACAAATGAGTCATGTAATGGGGTAGATGAGGTAGTGAACACTTTTTGGGTGTTAACAGGGGAAAATTAGTTTTTATAGATATAGAGGCCATTAACACCCAACTTGATTACAATCTCCTTCAGGGACGAAGCTACATGTATAAGATGAAAGCTGTCGTTTCTTCTATTTTTCGCATCATGATGTTCCCCCATGAAGGATGCGTAGTCAAAATAGACCAGATTACATACTATGATCCCAATGCCCCCGCAGCACCAAAGAATGTTCTTCCCATGATCGAACAACCCATTCTTAGTGCACCAACATCCTTTGTCTCATCAGTTGGCCCCGAGATATATTCGGATACTCCCATGACCAACACTTTCCCGTCAATCTCACCTCCTCTCCAGGTAACTAAAGTATCTGATTTGTGCACCTTATCGCACAATGAACAACAAAATGCTCAACAACCTCAACCACCGCCACAAACACCCATGGTTCCTAGTCATATCGGAACAACACCAATTCACATAATCCCGTTCTTGTTCCCATTTTCAGGAGTTGTCAACACACCAGTAATGGCTACACTTAACCTTCCAGGTTTAACATTAGGAATACCTCTATTGTACTTACCTACCCCAACTCCCCCACCGACTCCAACCATTGTCCTACAACCGGTACAACTTATGAATATGTCGAACCATCCACCACTTGGCATACCAAACCCCCAATGTCGCCCACCACCTGTTGGTTCGAACCCCCAAAATTGATCAATTCCAACAGGGGGCACTACATCCACATCTACTTATGTCCCCCCTCAATCCTGCCACACTGGGGGCAGAGGTCCTCAAACCTACAACACTGCACCCACAACTTGCACCCCCCCAGTGACTCCTAGATTGGCCAAGAATCCCCCAACCCATGTACTCCCTAAGTTCTCCTTATGCGATGATATTGGCCACACCACACATCTATGTCCACAACTACCAACACTTCAAGAACACATGAATATGTTAGATGATGACGTCAACATTCCAATTTTCAAATTAGAATTACCATCTCAACCTCATGATAAATCATTGCACACAAACCACCCTTGTGCAATATGTAGAATCTACGCTCATTATTCACATCACTGCCTAGATCTCCCAAATTACAGAGTAGCCCTATATGAGATGAATAATGCCGACCTAGAGATATCCCCCCCACTTGTTGAGGAACATTTCCCTCCAGAATCCTGCCATTCAGAAGAAATCAATACCATTTACACGATTTCAACTACTTATAAACCCGAACCACTGAATTTATGGACCGACTACTTTCGCACTGATGAGGATATTCTAGAAACACTCACCGTACCGGATTACCCTTGGGATGATATGCACCATCAATCATACTTCCTCCCTGAGGCATCTACATCCACTATGGCGAACCAACTATCTGTTGAGTCCAAAGACTTCTTACCAACTAAGGTCGATTGGTTCAAAGATCCAATACCAGCCCCAGAAACCTTTGAGGAAGGTAACATGGCTAACATTTCACCCATTATAAAAATCGATATCTCCACCACCCCCGGAAATCCTGAGCTTATCTCTTTGGGTGCATCTTGCAATGAGAAATAAACCCAATCTTATAAGAAACTCTTCCAAGAGTTTCAAGATGTCTACGCCTGGTCTTATACCGAGATGCCTGGTCTTGATCCTACCATTGTGGAACATCACATAGACACTTGGCCCAATGTATCACCGGTTCGCCAGAAACAATGTCCCATTCACCCATCCAAGCTTCCAGTCGTCAAAGCAGAAATCGAGAAGCTATGAGCAGCAGGTTTCATATACCCGATTGCATATACCACCTGGGTTTCAAATCCAGTACCTGTTAATAAGAAAGTCGGCACCATCCGCGTTTGTACTGACTTCCGAGGCCTCAACCTAGCTTGTCCCAAAGACAAATTCCTCACACAATTTATTGACCAACTAATCGATGAGTGTGCGGGACATGAGGTACTCTCTTTTATGGACGGTTTCTCTGGATATAACCAAATCAAAATCTGTAAAGAAGATCAATACAAGACCGCTTTTACCACCCCATGGGGCACCTTCACCTATCGCGTCATGCCTTTCAGTCTCAAGAATGCGGGAGCCACTTTCCAACGAGCCATGACTTATTTCTTTCATGATCTGCATAAAATCATTAAAGTTTATCTTGATGACCTCACCGCCCAATCTAAGAAATGATCTGACCACTTAGAAGATCTCCGACATGTTTTCTTGCATTGTCACAAATACAAAATCCGCTTGAACCCGCTTAAATGTGTATTTTGCATTACAACAGGCCATCTACTAGGGTTTGTCATTTCAGAAAAAGGGATCACCGTTGACCCTCTAAAAGTTCAAGCCATAATCGACCTCTCGTCACCATGTACATTAAGACAACTCCAAAGCCTCCAAGGGAAATCCAACTTCCTTCATCATTTTGTACTAGACTATGCAACCACAGTACATGGTTTCCTCTGATTGCTATGTCTTCACACCCACTTTGTATGGGATGGCCAAGCAGAAGGAGTCTTTACAGACCTTAAAAAAGCACTTACAAGTGCCCCATTGATTTCTCCCCCAGATTTCATGAAAGACTTTACCCTTTACATTTCAGCATCAGATTACGTCGTTTCTAGAGTACTCATCCAAGAAGACTCCGCTCGCCAAGAGCACATCATGAGCCAAACCTTATCAGGCCCACCACTCCGCTACCCACATGAAGAGAAGATGGCCCTCACCTTCATCTTTTCAATACAAAAGCTACAACATTACATCCTTCTCAGCCACACCACGGTTGTGGCCAATTCCAACCCAATGGTATATCTCTTGAATCATCGCCTTCTGCAAGGTCGTGTTGCCAAATGGGTGATCATCTTACAAGAATATGACCTAACTTTCAAAATACTGAAGAGCACCAAAGCATTAGCACTCACTCAACTCATTACGGACCTACCATCATCGTCATCATCACCCATCATCCAGACTGATCTAATCGACGAACATTTGTTCATTATCTCGTCGGACGACCCTTGGTATGGCAACAATTTGGTATACCTCCGCACATAGAAGTTCTGACCCAACATCGACCATGATGGACGCCAACACATCCGTCACCATGCCCCCCGTTAGCTCCTCTTGGGTGATGTCCTCTATCGACATGGCATCGACACAATCTTACGACGATGCCTTTCCCAAGACGAAGCAGAACAAGTTCTTAACAACTGTCATAGCAGCGCCTATGACGACCATTTTTTCAGGAATGGCCATCACCCAAAAGATAATCTGCGTAGGATATTTTTTGCCATCACTATTCACTGATTGTATCACAGCAGTCAAACACTGCCAAAACTGCCATCTCTTTTCCCCAAAGGCAAGAACCCCACCCGCCCCCCTTCATCCAGTCGTCACCACTGGACCATTTTGCAAATGGGCCATTGACTTCATGGACTACAATCCCACATCAACCGGCGGTCACAAACACATTATTGTGGTTGTTGATTACTTCACCAAATGGGCGAAAGCCATGCCTACTTACAATTGCAAAGCCGACACTGCAGCCCATTTTTTCCTCAACCATGTTATTGCTCGTTTCGGAGTTCCCAAACAACTCGTCTCAGACCATGGTTCTCACTTCGAAGACTCTGTATGGAGAGAATTGTCCACACTCCTTAAGTTTGAACACCATTTCTCCTCTGCCTACTATCCCCAAGGGAACAACCAAGTTGAAGCTGTTAACAAAATTTTGAAAACCATCCTCCAACGTACCATCGACAAACATAGATCCAATTGGCATCACATGATTTTTCCCGCATTATGGGCTTACCGCACGTTGACCAAGACCGCCACTGGCTTTACCCCATTTCATTTAGTTCATGGCATGGAATCTGTCCTCCCCGTTGAATGCCAAATACCCACATTAAAAATGTCCATAGAACTTCTCCCTGATACATCAATGATTGAAGAACACTTGCTTCTTTTAGAGCAGGTCGACGAAGATCGCCGCGCAGCTCTCCAAACAATCGAAGCCGCCAAGAACAGATCTAAACTTCACTATGATAAACATGTTCACCCACAAGTATTTAATGAAGGCGACCTCGTACTTGCCTATGATCAAGCTCATGACAAAATGGGAAAAGGAAAGTTCGTGTCCATGTGGCAAGGCCCATATATCATACACACCTACCTCGGACAGGGGGCATATATTCTGACCGACTCAGAAGGCAACCCCTCGCAATCCCCGTAATGGGTTGTACCTCAAACGATTTTACCCATAGAAAATATAATGGACACCACAATCCATAATCGTATAGTCTTATTTTGTTTTTTACAAAAAATACAAAAAATACAAAAAACCTAAAAATTTGTTTATCCTGCATGACCACAGATGGATCCTGTTCCACTTTGCTACATTGGCTTCATTGATGATGCAAGCCGTTGGTCTCCCAATCTTGCCTCTACAGCTTGGGTAATATATTCCCCTTCACATGAGTTGATCCACATCGACGGAGTGTGCATGGGTGCTGCCACAGACAACCAAGCTGAGTATGACGCCGTGACTGGTCTCCTAGCCGCTGCTCTCCAAATGAACATAAGTCACCTTAGCTTTTCCCTGGACTCCCGGCTTCTTGTTTCCTAGCTCAACAATGATTACTAGGTACGCGATCCTTGTCTATTCAGAAAATTCCTGCGCACTAAACAAATGATTTGACAGTTTGAGTCCATTTCATTCGCACATGTCCCAAGGAATCTCAACAGTGTAGCAGACCATACGGCAAACAACATTCTTGATTGGAACACAAATCAAACCATGTAGTAAATACAAAATGTGCATCCATGTGCATAACATGTGCCTCCACAGGCATACAAGAATCAAACATGCCTCCACGGGAAAACAAATAGACAATAAATGCATCCATGTGCATACACGACTATATACCAAAAGATATATATATATATATAATCATATAGTCAACATGTCATAGGTGCCCTCAGCACCCAATATACAAAAATACATAAAGTCGTACCAAAAGGTACGTCCCCATATGCTCATCAGCATTTGGGGGCAAATATACAATCAACTAGTCATCATGATCCCCAGGATCCTCTAGCTCCTCCGGATCCTCCTAATTTTGATCCCTCCTCTCAGCCATCAACACTGCTGCCCTAAGCAGGATAGAACGCCACTCCCGAGGAGCATTGAAACAACGCTTGACGATGTCCCAGTCCAAGTTCCTCCACCCCTCCTCGGACGCTCCCGCTAGGATCATGTCCAGAGTCTCTCGGACACCCTCAACTGCATCATCTCGAGGGTACACAACTCCTTGAGCACGTGGCGGCGGTACCACTACAGGTGGAGGAACCACCACCATCGCCCGTCCTCTACGGCCCACATGATCAACCGGTGGTACCGGACCAACATCTGCACAATCACACAATTGAACCAAGTCAATATCATATAAATATCTCTAACTATACTCATAACCAAACACATGATGTAGTAGAGAACCAAAAATAAATACATACCATCCAAACCCCAGGCTTGCCCCTAAGCTCGAGGCATCTCTGGATCTCCTCGATAATCCATACTAGCATATGGTCATCAATCAGTAGGGGGATCTGCTCCCATTGCTCATACATGTCCTCTGAAAAGAACCCGCGGATACCACCACCACCGCGGGGCATCATCTTCCCCCACCACACCATGCGCGGCTCACTCACCAACCTGTCGTGAACCGACACACGCGGCCGTAAGGTCAGTACCTGCTCAAATAAAAAACAACAAAGGAAGGAGGCATATCAGAACTCTCCTCCCTCCTGACTGACCTTGTCCAGATCTCTCCGGACACCGGCCAAAAACATCTAGTAGGTCCCTCTCATCATAGAATCTACCATCATCGTTTGTCCCCAAAACAAACGATGTGGCGTCGCGGCACCTAACACACACAGAACACAGGCCCCAACAACCTACATATCCTACTCCCTCAGAGATCTCAGGCTCAATGCGATGTTCTACGCAATAGCCCCTGGCACACAGAATCTCTCCAAGAGATCCTCAATATCTAAACCTACCAAGATCCTCTGCAAAAGATCCCCTACCTCCCCTAAGTGAGGCAACCCAGTAAGAAAGTAAACATCAGAAAGGGTGATCTCTAACCTCTCACCCCCCACCATGAAAGCACCCTCTGCCAGAACCCAGAAACCCACCAATTTGTTCAACAACGGTCTA
Organism: Larix kaempferi; assembly: GCA_027924585.1. NCBI lineage: Eukaryota > Viridiplantae > Streptophyta > Pinopsida > Pinales > Pinaceae > Larix > Larix kaempferi. The sequence continues at coordinate 3,536,089 of BSBM01001229.1, forward strand.
ACTGAATGCATGGGTGGAATCTGAGCTAACTTCAGGAGCCTGCCTACAGCCAAAGTCTATCAGACATCCTGATCGGTCCGAATCTGCATCGTCAGGTCCTCATCCATCTCCTGCTCCCACCATGATACCAATGGTCTCCTCAACATCCTGCCAAAAAACAAAGAAACGTTTTTAGAAACAAAAACAAATTTCAAAAAAAAAAATTGCATCACGCCTTTCAGGCCTTTAGCCGCTATGCCAAACTCGCATGTAACAATGACACGTCATATTGGGCCCACATCCTATTTATAGAGATATGACCATTTTTTCCCAACAGCTATTTCAATATCATACGACGTCCGTTTTTTAAACCGTTGGTATCATTAGAATCCGCACAACGAGAACCTCATGATAGTCTTTTCCTTTTCCCGATTCCACCAGGTCCATTTTTTGGGCATTTTGTCATGCCCCCTCGTCGCCTTGATTTGCATGCCACATCGACCGTCGTCCATTTTTTACGAGTCCTATATCATTGGATTCGGTTTTTCGCGCTCGTGATGATGCTTGAGATCATTTCTTGCTCTCACGCCTAGATTTTTCAGGCATTTTTCCCATGCCCCTAATCACCTTGGTTTGCGTACCACATCGGTCGTCATCTGTTTTTCACGAGTCTTATATCGCCGGATTCATTTTTCCACAATCGTGATGATGCTTGAGATCATTTCTCGCTCTCACACCTAGATTTTTTAGGCATTTTTTACATGCCCCCTCGTCGCCTCGGTTTGTGTGCCATATCAGCCGTCGTCCATTTTTGACAAGTCTTATATCGCCGGATTTAGTTTTTCGCGCTCGTGATGATACTTAAGATCATTTCTCAATCTCACCTCCAGATTTTTTTGGGCATTTTTTCAAAATGCCACTCATCACCTCGATTTGCGTGCCACATCGGTCATTTCCCGTTGTTCACAATATTTATGTTGTCGGATTCAGTTCTCCATGCTCGTGACGATGCTCAAGATTATTTCTCGCTCTCACCAATACCTTTTTGTTCGATATAATTTTATCCCCTTTTTCGGGCCGAGCAATTCTTTTACAAAAAAGGCACTTAGGGAGTTTCTGTTAAGCTCTTTTCTGACTCCTAAAACAATGAAAAGATTGTCGAGCAACCTTGCTTCCTTTCATGCTCGCTAAAAGTATTTGAAAGGGCATCTACCTGGTATAAGTTTACCCCTTTTCCGGACCTTGTAGATTAATTATGAAAAAGGAATACTCTAGTCATATCGGCTAGAAGAGTTCTCCATTTGCATCATTTTATGCTTTTTCAGCTAGAACACCAATGGAGTCCACTTACTGCTTTCATACTCTCTAAACATGAAAGTGACCACGAGCAAACACCATCCTAGGCTCATATAAATCCATAGGATGGTACTCCACCACCACTGCAGAGTCTTCTTATCGTTTTCAGACTCCTTCAAAATGAAAGCACCCATGAGCATGAACAGTCCTGGGCTCACAAAATCCAAAGGACAGTACCATTTCAGAGCACACTTTTATCCCTTCTTCGAGCTCATTGAAACTATGAATAAGGACCCAATGGTGCTTCTCGGCGCCACAATAGATCATGTCTACTCATATGGAAGCTTCCCCATTTTGGTCACCTTTGTTCAGAGTATTCTGCAGTATGTCACCCTGAGAGTCCCTCTACATCATCCATTAGCTTGTCCCCCCAGAGTTAATACATACCCTTCAGTCCTTAAAAGATATGTTCCCCGCACCTACAACTCAGTTTCCTATGCTTCCAGGTCAAACCATGTCATCATACTCTGAACAAGGGAAGTTTGAGTCCAACCACTATGTGACCCCAGTTATTTCCCATCCCCACAGTATGTCAGTCCTACCATTAGTACTACCACACTCCAGTTGTACACCTCACGCTCCTATAAAGGAAGCATCATTGCCTTGATAGTTGCCGATCTCCCTCTGTCGATGCCAACCAAATTTATTCCAAAGGATAGACCTAGAGGTCCTTGTGCCTTGGACCCATCACCATTAGCGATGAGTTCCTACGGATTGTTTTGAAAGGAGTCCTTAGTGCCTCTCGAAATGATTGTTTCTCACATGCTCAACTTCAACACCTTGATTGCATCGTTGAGACTCGCACAGGGTATTGGTCCTTTCAGTTATTTGTTGAAGACCTTGGATACCACCTGATTCTTCCACATTTGAGAGTCTACTTATGGAAACAACCAGTTAAATTCTCTTATAGATATCTGGGTTGCACATGGCGACAATATTCAGATGTACCCCAGTTTTATACTCCCTCGAGTATACAGTTACATATACTCCTCAGAGTTGACTCACAGTTGTTGAGTCCCCACAGATGTTGGACATCTTCAGTTTCAATAGTTCATCAACCCTTCTGAAACCTTATTCAGAATGGTTGTTGCATTTCTAGTGTATCGGTTATTGAGATTAGTCATGTTATGATCATGAGTACATCCCATAATAGTGTCCCCTTTGGACCATTATGATGTACCAGCATATTTTTTATGTGTTATTCAGGTCCCCCTTCTTGGTTCTAATTGTTATGTCATTGTCTTGATACGAGCATGGGTATGCCCGCCTCGTCCATAGTCAGAGATTATTCCTCATTCATTTTTAGGCCATGTAATATTTTTCAATTTTTGCAGCTTCCAAGGAGCCGTTGCTCCAGTCTCCAACCGGTCTCTTCTCTTCCCCAAACCCCAGGAAAAAGACAAAATAACTATGATGTCTATTGGCCATACAATGAGCTCCTGCCCTCACACATCAGGGGGCAATCTGTTAACACCCAAAAAGTGCTCACTAGTTCATTCTCTTATTCACATGACCCATTTGTCCACTTTTCCACCATTTGAGCCTCTAAAGCCATCAAAAGGTCACCAAAAAGACCATAATACACCTTTTTCCCCTCACAATATATATTTTTCCTCAAAAAACACAAAAAACCCTAAATAAGGGTCCATAATTCCCAAAAAATATTAAAAGGGAATAAAAATATTCAAAGTATTCAAAAAAGGAAAAAAGAGGGAAAAGAGACCTAAACCATGTTGGCCAATACCATTGGTTTCCTTAAAACCACAATGGTATTCCCCATCACCAAGAACTATAAAAAGGTGATAGGGGCTCCTCACTTTCCATCCATCCATCATCCTATCCTCATGCTGTCAAAATCTCTCTTGATTTCTTTGACCATTGTAGCAATCTTGGAGAAGAGACCATTGGAGCCTGGAGCATCTCAACCTTGGAGCTGCTCAACACCAGACATCCTCACCATTTGAGGTATTGCAATACAAAAGTCATTTTTTATTTTGTTTCTTGTTCTTGTTCTTAAATCTTTTCAAGTTTATTGTTATATGCACATGTTAGTTTAGATTTAATTCATAATCATTTTTCCTTTCTATATTGAAACTACTACTAAAAGTTAGTAGGTGCATCCTTGCACATGCTTGGTTGAAAAACCAAGCAACATGTACTTCTTTTTTTTTTTTTAAATAGAAACATTTTACCTTTTATCGCAATGGCGTATATAAAATATCTTATAAAAAGAATGAAATCTCATAAAAAGTATGAAAAGTATTATATAATATAGTAAATTTCCTTACCTTTCAAATGAAAAAATAGAAAATAACCATCCCACCATACTGTGGTAATTACCATTCCCCATCCATCCCATCCCAGTCAATTGACCAATTCACTAGCCACTGACTATATATAGGGTAAACCATACCCCATATCGCAACAAAACGAAATCTTCGAGAAGTCATGGAAATCTTCTTTACCGCCTTTGTTCTGTTTCCTTTGTTGTTTTATCAGAAATACTTGAGTCTTGTGGTCGCTCCCCAGTTCTCTTCGTGATATATGATCATTTCAATTTATCTTCCCTAATAAATCCTCACCACACCATGATATATGGGCATTTCGAGCACTATCGAAGCCCCAAGACTAGGATTTGGCATTCTTTTCCTTGCCACAAATATTGATTGGTGGTCACGACAATTGTTTCATGGGACACTTCTCTAAAACAACATGAGTTTCCATTGTTGTCAACGTTAGGCTTCCAACATTCGTCTCGGAATAACCTAACTGACAGCAAGAAGAGCCATGTTGACAGTAAGAAGAGCCATGTTGACATGAAGAATGGCCTTGTTGACAGGAAGAGTGGCCTTGTTGATAGCATGAATAGCCCTGTCGACAACATGAATAGCCATGTTGACAGCAAGGACACCCATGTTGAAAGCAAGGACACCCATGTTCAAAGCAAGAGTTGACATGTTGACAGCAATAACACCCATGTTGATAGCTGCGGTGAAGTTCATATGTTTATCCAGCTCCAGGCGGCACTGAGACATTGTATTGTATTGTACTTGGCCGGGACTGAGAGATTGTATTGTATTGTACTTGGTCCTGAGTAATAGAAGACTTCTTGACTATTCTATATATCATGTATCATGTATTGCTGGTATCTATATATCATGTATCACTTGTTTATTATATATCATTTATCGCCGGTATCGCTAGTATCTTTATATCATGTATCGCTTGTTTATATATAGAGAGTTTTGTTTATAGAATTTTCTTTGCATGTGTATATATATAGACTTTTGTTTATAGAATTTGCAATGCCTCTCCACTCTTATCGATGAGAAGGACATCGAATTCTAACCACACCTTCTGGAATATATTCTCCTTCTCCTTCTTAGACAAATCTAAAGTCATTAGAAATAAAAATATAATATGGCATATACTTATTGTAAAAAAGTAACATAATGCACGAAATAACATAAATGGTTAGTATGGTCACAAAGTTACGATAATGCATCGGATACCATATAATTGTTTGGTTTGATAAATAGCAGAGACTAGATCGGATATGGGGTTAGAAAACAGCTAAAGCACTCAGCAGATACCATTGATATTTATGTAATTTTTTTTTATATTTAACTTTTCACACTTTTTTTCGTTAGCACTTAGTGCTATAAAGAATAGTTTGGTACAAGAGGAAAAAGTTTGTGTTTAAAATTTTTAGTAGGGAAAAAAATCGACAGTACCTAAAAATTCAACATTGGATAATGTACCCAAAATCAAAACATCTATTTGTTTAATAGTCAGATTCTATGAACAACCGGAGAAGGTGTAAATAACACTGCAAATTTCCTACATCCCATTCCACTCAAAAAGAAATGGAGAATTCTCTCCTGTCACTGAAAAATGATACTGTATACTGTTGAATCAAATTCGTTATGAAAGTTATAACCGCAAGAGTTGCAAAGAGGGATGTAATAAATTATAATTTCTCATCTGTCTGCTTTGCTAGCATTGAATTTGAACCATGAATTATTGTATGTTGGAAACAATGCAAAAGCATCGAATTTGAATCATTATGAAATCATTTAATTCAGCACCACTAGAAACGAAGCACTGTGTCTTCTGGAAACAAAGCAGAAGCATCGAATTTGACTCATTAATGAAATCACTTAATTCGATGCCATTGGAAACCAAGCAGAAGCATCGAATCTGAACCACTAGGTAAAGAACATTCAAAGACAAATCAAATTTGAACCAAAAAAGTAGAACCCTTGAATAGCTATTCTATGCAAAATAGTAATGGTGTGCCTTTGATCTCAACTTGAAACTAAAGGGCTTCCCATTTTCTTTTGTTCAATTAGTGAGTGAACCACCCAAAATATTTCATTCCTTGTAGTGGATTGTATTCTTTAGCAGATAGACATTGTGAAAAAAATAATCAGGCTCTGTAGGAGGAAATACAAACACTACACAAACATATATACCAGAAAAAGGAAATCTAGGGATAAATAAAATGAATATATAAATATCAAATTCTCTATTCACATATTGTAATGTCTGAATTCCTACCAAGCGTATCATTGGCATGGAATGAACCTGCCTTTGACGCCCACTTAGCGTAATTGAAGCCATAGCACCATCCTTCGTCTTTTCCTCCTACCAGGATCTGTTTAGAAATCGTGGTTTGGGATATAACGAGCGGACTAATATATATATTGGCCACCGCCAGTAGTCTTGCAGAATGATGCTCATTATCTATAGTTCGATTAAGAATATAAATTTCCAATAAATATAAGTCGTCGATACAATAACCATCTGATTGTCTTCTGGTTTTCTACTTCTGGAAAAAAAAAATATTGAAGGACACATAGTATCACACCTGGTTGCATGGGTAAGTGTGATCAATCGTAAGAAGATACCATATTTTATAATATCTCGCGTAGGTGGTTTCAGGATCACAATAAGTGGTTTTCCCTTACAAATTTTCATTCAATGGAATGATCCCCGACTCGACCTGTGGTAAGCATTAAAAATTCCGCTACCGCCAACCCTTTTCGTTCTCCGTGCTAGTTGAAAGTGCGAAATCAACATCAACCATGGTTATTTTATTCCGCCACTCACTCACTGTAGATTTGATTCCTTACTTTAACAAGTACCAAAGGTAATTTCTCCAAAGTTTCCAACGTTATAGAACATGCACCTTTGCCTAGTAGTTTCCCTATCTGCCACAAATCTCAACCCTCCTCAAATCTAAACCATTGATTTCTTATAAATTAACCATTTTGATCCCGTTTTTTCCTAGTAGCAACGTGTAAGAAAGGGGAATTTTGTCTTAAATTACTTCGTCTGACACATCAAGTTTATGTGGGAATTGTATGGCCGCCATCATATTTAACTGACCGCCAAAATCTTTGAGGAAGTTTTTGCGGGCATTGTCTGGCTTCCATCATATTTACGTGACCGCCAAAATATTCGCAGAAGTTCCAGGCAGTACTTACGAGATAGAATTTGTGAGGGTTTGGGTTCCTTTTCCCCTGCAACAGTAAGATAGCTCTAGTGCAGCAGTCAAAGCTCGGGTAACAGTTCCACGCAATGGGATTTTTTTTACGCTCGGTCCCATATATGTTTGACGCATCTCAAGCCCTACGTAGGTTCCATGCTCGGTTCAGACTCCACTCGCACGCTGCCATACTCTAGTCGCATGCTCGGTCTACTCCAAAGTCCATGCATGTTCCAGGATATTGAACTCTTATATAAACAAATATCTGAGATGGGGTTAATTATTATTTTCGCTGCAACTTTTTTTTCAGCAAAAAAAAAAACTAATGGCCCATACCAACCTTTCTTCATAAGATTATCCCAATTTTTTAGTCTTACTTGTAACGCAAACCAGATAAAACACTTAAATGTCAATGGAATCTGCCATTTCCAAATCCGTTTATACCACCAATGCTATGGAAAAATGCAACTGTTTTTTATTACAGCGTTATATGTTGACTTCCTCATCACCATCCCCATCACAAAATTTCCATTCTAAATAATTGAATCCTTATCTTGAGTAATTCTACATCCAACCGAGTTCAAGAACATTATATAGTTGTCACATTCATGTGTAGATCACTCGGTGAAACCCAAATATTTTGCATTGAACTAGTAAATATCTTGAGCAAATTTATCCTTGGTCTTTCTAATTTTCTCAAGAGTAATAAGACCGTATTCCTTCAATAAACTCATAATATATTATGAAAGTTTGTAATTCTCTTCCAAACTCAGGATTGGATCTATACATACCAATATCTCCTTACCATTTCCTACTCGCCAATAGAGATCTTTTTCCAGCCAATTGTAGACTTTTAGTAAACCAACCCAAACAAGAGAAACACCTCTTGTTCTTTTCTTTGGATTTATGATCCAATTTCCAACCAATTAGTAATTTTTTTAATGAAAGGTTGAGTTAATTTATAATTGTCAATTGAATGTAATTTTTCTAATTAAATCGCGTTCCACGTATGCAATTTTTCGGGCTTTGTTTTGGTGGGAAGGTTTCGCGGAAGGTGTCACGGGAAGGTTTAAGAAGGAATCTCACTTCCTATCCACTCATAGCCGTAGCACATGCCCCCAAGCGCATCACCCGACTGGATTTCGACTGTAGTGAAGTCATGGAGTGCGACTGGAGTTGGACGGAGGGAGACATGATTTCGATTGGACTCGTTGCATGTCGGAGGGATTTCGATTGGAACTAACTGAGCATCACAAGTTCTGAGCATTGATTTCAACTACCAGCAGCCCAACATCACAATTCAGAATTTTGATTGGAGTTCGAGTGAGTGTTTTTGGTAGCCTCGAAGGGAGTTCAGGTTAGATGTTTTTTTGGTTTTTGTTTTAAGTTTAAACTTGTTAATATTTTTTTCTATGTTTTGTATTAATTTTTTAATTTTTTGGTTTTTTTTGCAGCCTAGGATTTCAGTTTCCAGCATTGGTTTCCATTGGAAACTGTGCAGGGTTAGGGTCTTCGAGTTCAACTATCAACCAACTCAGGTTGGTTTACGGTTTTTTTGTTTTTGTTTTGGTTCTATTTTTTTTTCAAATTTTTTCTTTACATTTTTTTAAAATATTTTGCATGGTTTTTTATTAATTTTTGTTGTTTTGGCATCCTATGGAGGCTGCCATCACAACCTATAGGCCTGTAGGCTTCCCCTGTGGTAGCTTACAGGCCTGTAGGCTGCCCCTGTGGTAGCTTACAGGCCTGTAGGTTGTGATGGAAGCCTCCAAAGGATGCCAAAACATTAATTTTAATTTGTCGAATCTTATCCGAGTCACCGAGTCTGCCAAGTCCCAAGCCAACGTATACAATATTTAGACTAATTTTAAAAATCAAATATGCCACGTGTCACAATCTGAGCATTCCACGTGTCACCCTAGGAAAATAGATATCCACATTTTAACAACAAGATTTATAGAAGTTTTGTTTCAAAGAGTTTGCTGGCAAGTTGAAATTTTGTCAGAGAAAGAGAGGTCGCTCTTTCGTTAGGTTGTTCCATTTCAGGGTGTTGGAAGTAGATGATGAGGAGAAAGAGCGTCCTCTCCTTCCTCCAAGGATGATTTTTAGGAGTGGCGAAAGTAGATATCGACACTCTAAACTCAAATTTCATAGGAACATTGTTCCTACAGTTTTCTCACAAGTAGAAATATTCACAGAGAAAGAGCGGCTGCTCTTTCTCCAAGTTCTATTTTTACAATTCCCTCATAAATGAAGGGGTGGCCGACCCTTCTTCTTACCAGTATACTTTTCGTAATAGTTCGAGACTGCAATAAGGCTCATCGATCCTTCTTGTATTCTCCATTATGGATATAGGTGAATTGTTGGATAAAGGTTTTCACAATTATCTACTAAACGAAGGGGCGTCTAATCCTTCTTGTCGGAAAATAGAATTCATGACATACAATTTGTATATGTTATAACTTAGCTGATGTCCAATCCCTACTATTTACAACAGAAGTCGAAAGTCGGGAATTGTCAGCCTAGCCTTCGTAAATCAAATAGTTTTACATTTCTCTCGTAAATGAAGGGTCGACTGACCCTTCTTGTGCACATTATTCTTCCGGTGTTCACCATTTTAGATATATATGAACTGATGTCTTAGCCTTCCTAGGTTGAATATTTTTACAATTCCCTCATAAATGAAGGGGCGCCTGACCCTTCTTCTGCTAAGTATTCTATTGATAATAGTTCTAGAATCCAAGAAGGTTCGTTCGATCCTTCCTACTTTCGCCATTATGGATATAGGTGAATTGTTGGATATAGTTGTTCACAATTATCTACTAAATGAAGGGGTGGTTGGTCCTTCTTGTCGGAAAATGGAAGTCGGGACAAACATTTTTATATGTTAGAACTTAGATGATGTCCGGGTCCCGACTATTTACAATGGAAGTCAAAAATCGGGAATTGTCGACACAGCCTTCATAGATTAAATATTTTTACAATTATCTCATAAATGAAGGGTCGATCGACCCTTGTTGTGCTCAGTATTCTTCCCGTGTTCACCAGTTTTTATATACATGAATTGTGTCCTAGTATTCGTAGGTTTAATATTATTAAAATTCCCTCATAAATGAACGGGCTGGATATTTTTTTTCTGCCCAGTATTCTTTTCGTAATATTTCTATACTGCAAGAAGGTTCGGTCGATATTTCTTGTGTTCTCCATTCTGGATATATATAAATGTTGGATATAGGTGTTCACAATTATCCACTAAACGAAGGGGCGACCGATCCTTCCATTCAAAAAATTTGAAGTCGGGATTTTTTTTATATATATATTATAACTTAGCTTATATCTAGATTCCTGTTATTTTCAGTAGAAGTCCGAAGGCAGGAATTGTCATCCTAGCCTTCATAGATTAAATATTTTTACATTTCTCTCGTAATTTAAGGGTCGTCCAACCCTTCTTGTGCTCGGTATTCTTATAGTGTCACCATTTTGGATATACATGAATTTCCGCCCTAGCCCTCATAGGTTGAATTTTGGATCCCGACTATTTACAACGGAAGTCAGAAGTCAGTATTTGTCAGCCTAGAATGCGTAGATTAAATAGTTTTACATTTATCTCGTAAATGAGAGATCAGTCGACCCTTCCTGTGCTCAGTATTATTCTAGTGTTCACCATTTTGGATATACATGAATTGGTGGACTATGCTTCGTATGTTGAATATTTTTACAATTCCCTCATAAATGAAGTGGCGTCCGACCCTTCTTGTGCCTAGTATTATGTTCATACTAGTTCTAGACTGCAAAAAGGGATGGTCGATCCTTCTTGTGCTCACCATTATGGATATAGGTGAATTGTTGGATATCGGTGTCCACAGTTCTCTAATAAACGAAGGGGTGACCGATCCTTCTTGTCCGAAGTTAGAAGTCGGGATAAACAATTTTTATATGTTATAACTTAGCTGATGTCTGGGTCCCTACTATTTATAGTGGAAGTCGGAAGTCGGGAATTGTCGACCTAGACTTCGTAGATTAAATAGTTTTACATTTATCTAGTAAATGAAGGGTCGACCGATCCTTCTAATTGACTTATTTGATAATATATACTAGTGGAAAAATTATTCTTTGTTTAAAATAAATATGATTTTTAATGGGATACTGTTATTTTATATTTCATAAATCGCTCCTGAAAAGGATTTTTGTTCTGAAAAATGTGTCCTATTATTTTATATTTCAGAAATCACGTATGAAATCGATTTTGGTCCTGAACAATGTGTGGACCTGATTTTGAATGGATTGAAAGTTGTTGAAGGAATCTCTTTTCCAGAAAGAAAAATATTGCATAATGTCAACATTCATGATGGATGTATCATTGTAAATGTTACCAAAAATTTAAATGCAAGTCTTCAATTTCCCTATCCATTGGAAGGTGTAGATACATTGTTAGAGGAAGTTGGTGGTTACATTCAATGGCCTGTATCTGAGATCATTAACCACATTGGTTCTTCTCTTGGAGAGAATGAGGTGAATGATATACCAGCTTCTACTACACCGAGTGTAGAACATATCATATAAACTAAGAATAAATCTTCTTTTATTATGAGAAAATTTAAGTTGTTACATAAGTGTTCAGAATGCAAGGATTGCATTTACATAGGTTTTGTAACAAATGTGAGTGGTACTAATTTTGTTGAGGGAATGTGTTTGGGTGACTTCTCCTTTGGTATTCTAGTGGATGAAGTGGTGTTTTCTTGTATGGCATGTTGTCCAGGGTTGAGCAGTGGAGGTTTTGTTGTATGGCTGATTAATAGAGTCATAGATTTTAATACATAAACATTGCTTACTGTTGAAAGAAATTTCAACAATAATCAATCTGAAACTACTTTGAAAGTATTAAGAGAAAATCACAATGTCAATTTTGTGGAAGAGAAAATTAATTTGATACATCAATGTTCTTTAAAGCCACATTATGTTGCTTGGGGAATAGTGTCAACTGTTTTTGAGGGAGACATTGTACAATTCAAAGCACCAGATGCTGGTCAATTTGGTATTTTAGTTCATAAAGTCTTCTGCAATTGCGAGGATTGTGGTGTATTTGAAGGCTCTCTTATAAGATGGCCTACAAACAATTTGCTTGACCTTGGTGATGTTCCTTTGTATGTTATACTAAAAAAGAAAACAAACGAAGATATGGTCAACATTTGGAATATTTTTGAAGAATTTCCCTTATAGATGGTCCTTCCAGGTACTCTCCATTGTGAATATACAAATGTTAAAGGTAATGGAACAAGGCCATACAATTCCATAAAGCGGCAAGCTGGAACTAAAATTTCTGAAAGAAATTCAAGATCGGTACCTTACATGCTTGGAATTGATCAGGGTGCATTCCTTTCAAAAATTGTCACTGAAAATTATTTCTCAAATATTTGTATCTCAAAATTTTCACTGCAATCGATAGTTGAATGTGTGAATAAATTTCATCGTACGAATGTAAATTCAAGAAGAAAGTATGTTATAAATTCTATGGGATCAAATGCTCCCGTGTCCAAAGAAGGAGATGATAGAAAAAGAAGCATGTTTACAATGAGATTAGACACAATAGATGTCTACCAAAATGCATGGTATAAATTCCATGGGATAAAAAGGAGCACTTTCTACAATTATAAAAGCATGTTCTTGAATGGTGATGTGAGAGATGTGCATGGTAATAGTGGTTTGGAAAAATCTAGGGAGAATATTGCTGCACTGGTAACTACTATTAATAAAATTGTAGAAGAGAATTCAGACAAATATCCGCATCTTACACGATTAATCAGTGAAGATGGAACAAGGCCTTGGAATTATTGCCATCTAATATGTCCCATGGTTTGCTGCGAAAAATCGAAAATGAAGAAATTGAAAGTATTAGTTTGCCTCCAGTATCACAATCCTCCTTTAGAAAGGTGATGAGAGAAGATTTTTGAGATGTTAAAATTTCTAAATTAAACTCCTTTGAAAGGTGTAATGAGTGCATTACAATAGAGGATAGGATTAACCGGACCACTGATCTAGCTGATGTGGAAAGGTTGCGAGGACATAAGCATCTCATAATAAATATATCGCAAGTTGTCACCAAGTATATTATTCTCACAGATTAGCTTCACAAAAAAATCCAAAGACTTTTATGAGTATTGTTCACGACAAAATGGATAAGTCAAAGACTTTCATTCCAAGGATGGGTAAGAAGGAAAAATCTTTTAGTAATGTTATGAATGTTCTCATATCATTGATTGGAATGTTGACTCATGGGAATAGGACTGGGGGTTTTATACATTTCAGCCTCTTGTTTTTATAGATGGGATCGAATTTCACTATGACATCCCTGGCCAAATGCTTGAAGTGTCTTGAAGAACCAGTGGTTGATAAATATGGTGATTTTCTCTACAAAGGAGGAACATCTAAGAACCAATTGCATGATGCTCTATTGCAATAAGAGTCATATGAAAAGTGTTTTATATATTGAAAATATGTAATGCAAGATGATATATTGTGTTTTGATGGTACTAATCAATGCATGCCAAATATAAAACTACCACCCATATTGTTATTGAAAATGGATAATTGTTTAGGAGATAAAAAAACCGTTTTGATCATTTTTATCTCTTTTAATAGCAAGGAGAGTGTTCAATATAGTTGAATTTGGATTCCTCCCAGTCAGACACACCCATGAAGACATAGATGGAACTTATGGAAGGTTATCAGTAAACCTAATGCGCAAGGATATATTTTCACTCTCAGAAATTATGGATTAGGACATGTGAAGATCAAAATTTCTATGTCCCTTATCTAATTGATGAACTTTACGATTTTAATAGTTTTTTGAAACCCTGCCTTTTGGATGGGAATTCCAAGATCATTGGTATAAAAAAATGTCATTTTTGTTAAATTTCAGCTCATAGATAACATTCCAGTCATACAACGGAGGTCATCACTTCGGGATGAATCTTGGTCATCTCCTATTCATCTCTAGCGGTCATTGCTAGATGGTAGTGCAGACTTGCCGGTGGGATAGCCTAGGTTATTAAATCTGCAATCAAAAAGACCTTCAGACATTGACGAAATAAAAAAAGGAATAGAAACATATGTTTCATTCTGGAATCAAGGGATTAAGAAGGGAGGTGAACAATTTTGGCATCCCAAGTTAAATTATTGGGAGGTTGTATATAAATCTTTGGACAGTCCCTTCGAGAGTGTTGATCGATCATCAACTAACGTTTGGCCATCAACAATCCATGATATTCATAATAGTGAACCTACAAGATATGAACATGAAATTATGGATGCCTATTTGAAGGAAAATGTTCCTGCTTTGGAGGATTGCTATGTTGGACCAGTATGCAACAAGCCTAGAGATGAATTCATTCCAAGAGTGGATGTTGTAAAGGGCCAAATGGTCATTGTGTTATCACCAGTGCCAGATTGTGCAATCTGGTTGGGTAGGGCGATTGGTAATATTTATCAGGATTCAGATGCTAGTATTGTTGGGTCTTACAAAGTAGAGGTGCAATGGTGGAATCCAACATGAGCATCAAAGGATCTGAAGGTCTTGTACAAAAACTTCTTAGATAGAAAGAAAAAATGGGTTGTTGGTGCATAAGAAAATATGATGATCAATGTAAATAGCATCATATGGGCATGATCACCAAGGCAAGGATGGATAGGAGAAAAATTTAGAATAAACGAGAAGGGCCTTGTAGCAGTTAAGGCACAACGAGAACATATGGGGCATAGTGTTTAGAGTGGGATGGATGTTCCTACAGATATCATTTGATGTGATCCTAGCAAAAACAATTTATATTTTGTTGCAATCCTTCTAGTTTGTCTATCAACCTGGCTAGGAGAGAAAACGACGAGCATCTAGAAGGTCCACGAGCCTCTAGGAATTTGGGGATAATTACTATGGTGATGCAAATACACCATTTACTGGTTACTACTATGTAAGTAAGTTGTGCCTATACAGATTACACAGATAACTCCTTCCTCATTTGGAAACTATTAAAATTATTTATGTAAAAAGATAGATATTCTTGGTACTGTATCAAAAAAGAAACAAGAACTGATAAAATTGTTATTCAAACTAGGACTGAATTCTATAGACATTGAAATTTTCACCTTAAAAGGTTGCATTTTTCCAAATAAAAATTGCACTTTTTGAGACAAATATTTTTTATAAAGAGAGGTTACATTGAAACACAAATAGGACGAATCTCTTTGTATCTTCTACGAAACTAGGCTCTCAGGCCTTACAAAGAAAGAGAGATGTTGTATGACTGTTCTACCCATAGCCAAAAGCTTGACTTAGAGAAGCTGTAAGTTTTAGCCGAAACATCCTAGAGATCAACCAAAACTTCCTCACAAAAAGACTATTAAACCCAGAACTGAGCATAAACACACACAATATAGTGATATAAACCCAAAACACACACCAACTACATAGGAGAAACAACCCCCGATGACTAAAGAGCATAACATCATTACAGTAAAATATCAGGAAAATCCAGGAAATGTCCTTGAGGATTTTCTTCCAGCGCAGTCGTGCTAGCATTAGGAATACGGAGGCCCGTGGATTGCAGAAAGGAGTCCATCTTATGGTTCATCTCCCCGAATCTAGCTTGAAGCGAGTTCTGTACCAGATCCTTCAGCTCCCCTCCATATTATTTTCCCATATGGTCCCTAAGAGAATAGCACACCAAGTTTTTCATTACCCAGTAAAGGCCAACAGTTCGCTCGTACAGGGTTAAACGAGCAACAATGTTCTCTGGGTCCATGACCCAATTTTCCAGCTTCTGGCATTCCTCCTGCATAGTATCTTTACGAAGCTTTTTCCAGAGCTGCTACTCCACACCTTGGATTTCCGTCTACATTGTTGACGATAGGTCCAGTTCAAAAATCCTAGATTCCCTCCAAACTATCTTATGAGCACAAGAGACTATATGACTATCCTCTAAAGGGATCTCTTCTCTGTTAATCCTCAGGAGATTACCATAGATTATATTCACCTCTTCCTCCTGACGATGGACATCCATAATGCTCGTCGAACTAAATTTTACTTGTTGAATTAATTGTAAATAAGTAACTTTTCACAATTACATTAGTAGTATTATACGAATACTATTCTATTTTTTTAAATAGAATCATTCTTTCTTTTTGTTTTTTTAAATAGAATCATTATTTCTTTTTGTTTTTTTTCAATAGAAACATTCTTTATTTCTTTTATTTTTAAATAGAAACATTCTTTGCTTTTGTTTTTTTTAAATAGAAGCATTCTTTCTTTTTGTTTTTTTTTAAATAGAATGAAATCTCATAAAAAGAATGAAAAGTGAGTACTCTAAAATGGCTACGATTTCACCGATAGAAAATGATTTTTTCAATCATCGTTTTGCCGGAATCCGGGATAGAATTTTTAGAATCTCAAATAATAATAATAATCCTTCATAATTTGGATGACCTGGGGGTTTTCTAGGGTGTTGAATTCATCTACATGTTCATAGAAATTATTTAATCAACAAAAATCACCGGATTCTTAGATTTCAAATCTTTGTATTCCTACCAAGTTTTTTTCGGACGAGCGAAATCGTCGCACTTTATTCCGAAATTGACAAGTGATTTTTTAGTTTAAATTTCATTTGCATCGTAAAAAAAAATTACCCTTCTATGAAAAGATAGCCACTCACTATATATAGGTTGAACCATACCCCATATCGTAGCAAACTGAAATCTTCAGGAAATCCATGGCATTTTTCATTACTACCTCTATTCATTTTCCTTGGTTGTTTTATGAGAAATTCTTGAGTCTTGTGGACACTCCCTAGTACTCTTCGTGATATATGATCATTTTGACATCATTTACGAGACAAATCCTCACCACACCATGATATATGGGAATTTCGAGCACTCTCGAAGCCCCAAGACCAAGAATTGTCATTATGTTCCTTGCCACCAATCAAGTTCCCCAGTGGGGGGAGATGTTGGGCAACATGAGAAGATTAGTGGTCCGTGTAAGTTTTTTATTGGACACTTCCTTCTCTAAATCAACATGAGATGCCACTATCATCAATGTTAGGTTCCCAACAATCGTCTCAGCGTATCCATGTTGACAGCAAGAGAAGTCATGTTGACAGTAAGAAAATAATGTTGACAGCAAGGATAGCCATGTTGGTAGCAAGAGTATCCATGTTGACAACAAGAACAACCATGTTGACAGAAATAATGGCCATGTTGACTGTAAGAATAGCTATGTTGGCAGTAAGAACAACCATGTTGACAGCAAGAACAGCCATGTTGGAAGTCGGTCATCCAAATTTGTTTGGTACCAGACCTTGTTGTTAGCTTCCGTCTACCAACATGGAAACGCTCCCAGACTTGAGGACCCAACCAAAATAGTAGTTGGTACCAGTTCAGAGTCATCAGCTGTCTATACTTAGTTACAATACAAGCCGTAGTGAATTTGATCTGTTTATCTAGCTCCAGTTATTTTATGATTTCTTCGGGACAAAGAAAGATCTTGTTCGTGTGGGAGATGTTGGAAGAGACTAGGTCGACCGTCCAAGTAGGTCCTCCGTTCAACCACTTTGGAGAACATGCCGAACCTTCATGTTGACCACCACATGTCGAGTCAATTAGTCACATCGGTTAGTGAACCGATGTTGGTAAGTGAACTGATGGGTCGTTATGTAACTGTTTGTAAACTATGTATATAGGATTGAAAAGAGAAATAGAAAACCATTGTCTATGTCGTGATTGATAGAAATGTTCCTTAAATAATAGAAAGAGTGATCTTGTATCGGAAAGAATTGGTCAATTGTATTAAAGTATTTTTTAATTTAATATACTTTCAAGTTATTCTTTTAATTCTTAAAGGTAGACTGCCTCCTTTCCGGTGATGGAGAGTGATACCATTTATGGATATTTTGATGGGGCTTCAAAGCTTAGTATGTGTGGAGCAGGTGTTTTATTTTATATTCGAATGGATCAAAGAATTATTATTTTCATTATTAATATTATTTTTTCTTTATCATTGAATGAGTTGACTTGTCATATTGTTTTCAAATTAAAATCACTTTTCTTAGGAAAGCCTGCTTTGCTTGATGTTCTCACAATAAATGTTTTTTGCATTGTTATTTAATAATCCCATATGTTATGTGAATATGTCCTCATTCAATCCATTAACCAACAATGCCTCAAGTGTCTGCGAGCACTCAATCCAAGACTTGCAGGAATGTTAAGTGCATTTCAATTTATGGTGGCGGGCATTTTTCTTTCCCTAAAGGCTTGCAGTCATTTTTTATCATTGCTGGCAGGCATTTTCCTTGACCTAAAATCAATTGCGGGCATTTCCTTCAGAATTGTGGGCATTTTTCCAGGCCTTGCAGGCATTACCACTTACTAGGAAGGCATTTTCTTAATCTTGTAGACATTTTCTCAAGCTCTGTGGGAATATTATTAAGGCCTGCGGTCATCTTTACTAAGTGCATTTGCTTCACACAAAATGTGAACTTGCAGGCATATTTTACAGCCTTTGCGTGCATTCTCCTCACACAAAATCCCACTTCAATTTCAAACTCTGCAGGAATTTGTCTAAGGCTTGTGGTCATCCAAAAACACACTTTAAGACCCTAATTTAGCTTGTGGGAAAAAGATCAACAAGCCACCAAGTATGTGGGATTAAATACCATCTTGTGGGTTCAAATCTTCTTCACCATACATATGGGATTCTTCTCATGTTACAAGTACCAATCCTTTATGACCATAGTAACCACATTCAAGAAGACATTAAAGACTTATTTTTCAAGCTATATACAAGCTCCATCATGATCATTTAATGTCCAAGTGCCAATACCCCATCAAGCCACAAAGTGTGTCAGTGTTTTAAGACCTCATCAGACCACAAATGACCCATTCCCACAAATGACCACATAATGTGATCCAGGTGGATATCGATGGCAGCCCACCTCTTCCAACTGGCTCAAACAGTCTTTTGGCAATTTTGGGAAATTACTATTTTTAGCAGTTTTTCGGGTCCTCAACTTCCGGAGCCATTTTGAGGCCCAAAACGACATTTTTTGGCGATTCGGGGGACCAAATGGTTGCGAACGACATACATTTAGACCCAATCGAAAGTTGTAAATCTTGGATAGACCTTTCCAACGGGCTACCGAGCGCCCCAAACGGAGATCGTATGCAAAAGTTATGACCCCGGGAAGTTGACTGTTCAACTAACCACCTTGGGGCCGCAAACTTTATGACGGTTCATCTTCTAGGGTTAGGTTTTTGGATGTTTGGGATTCTTTCCCTCATGCTTATGATAAATAGGCCCTTGCGGCCTCTCTTTGTATTCATCTTGGAACGAATGAGCATAGCGGCCACATCTCTTCTCAGAGATAGCTACCACCATTCTAGCTATTGTATTTTACAGTCTGTTCTATTTCCGCTATTTAATGGAATATGTGTTTACTGTATCACTTTGTTATTTGCAATATATATCTGTATATGATTCAATATATGCTATCTTTTGTTTCATTCCCAGATAAATCCGTATCATAATGGGTCATTTGGACTACCTAGTGTCTCAATGCCCAAACCACCCATGTCATGTGGACCACCTTCTACTTTAGCATTAATTATCAATCTACTGAATCCTTCAATGATTAGCAGAAACAATAGAGGAGACAAGTCACATCCCTGTCTAATGCCCCTAGATAATTTGAAGAAACCCGAAGGGGCACCATTTGTCGAGGACACATAGGCCATAATCCACTTTAAGGCCAATGGAGGAATACCAATTTGAATCAGAATGATTCTCAGGAAAAACCTAGTCGACTCTATCATATGATTTCTCCAGGTCCATTTTGAGTAAGAAAGCCTTCATATTCCCTATATCAAGAGAGGCGAACATATTCCTTTTCGCTGCAACTTTATATACAAGACCATGATTGATTTATATATTAATTTTTTTATAAACATGATCAACATCTTTCGCATAAAATTTAACACTAATCCATGTAGCTCATAAATTTAACCTTAAACATGAGATTTATCATAATATTTTCTAACCAGAACAATAAACCAAGATTACACATACCGTTGAGTCCATACCAATACTCCTTATAGAACATCATAAAATATAAACTAAAGGACATACCAAAATAATAGGGTTTATTTGAATGGAGTTGTATTTATATCAACAAGGGATATATGGTTGTCCATAGGATCAATTTCAGTTAAGTAGTTTGTTTGATGTTCCTTAATAAGCTGGGTGGCATGGCATTGTTAGAACTCACTTTCTTTTAGTGTATGCATGGAAATATGTAATGTATTACTCATATCTAGTAATATTTTATTTAGCACTTTTTTTAATGAAACATTGAGTTAATTAATTATTGTCATTTGAAGTGTAATTTTTTAATTAAAGCCTTTCATGCTAGAAGGGTGATATGAATATATAACCTTCAACCTGAAATTAAGTTCAACCCTTCAAGTTTGATCCTTGAATTACCTATTCCAAAAATTTATATAAGTTAAATACATATGTTTATATTGAAATGGTACCATTAATATCCTTAATATTCGTTTATACAATCTTTAAACTAATTTTAAAAATCAAATATGCCACGTGTCACAATCTGAGCGTTCCACTTGTCACCCTAGGATACTAGATATCAACATTTTAACAACAAAATTTATATAATTTTTGCTTCAAAGACTTTGTTGTCAAGTCAAAATGTTGTTAGAGAAAGACAGGTTGCTCTTTCATCAAGTTCTATTTCGAGGTGTTGGAAGTAGATGCCAAGGAGAAATAGCGTTTGATACTTCCTCTAGGGATGATTTTTAGGAGTAGGGAAAGTAGATATCAGTACTTTAAACACAAATTTCATTGGAACATTGCTTCGCACAGTTTGATGGAAAGTGGAAATATTCTCAGAGAAAGAGCAATCGCTCTTTCTCCAAGGTGTTCTATTTTTACAATTCCCTCGTAAATGAAGGGTCGAATGACCCTTCTTATTCCCAATATTATTTTCATAATAGTTCGACACTGAAAAAAGGGTCAGTTGATCCTTCTTGTGTTCTCCACTATGGATATAGCTGAATTGTTGGATAAAGGTTTTTACAATTAACTACGAAAAGAAGGGGTGGCCAATCCTTCTTGTCGAAAAACGAAAGTCAAGACAAACAATTTTTATATGTTATAAATTAGCCAATGTCCTAGTCCCTACTATTTACAGTGGAAGTCAGAAGTCGGTAATTGTCAACATAGCCTTTGTAGATCAAATATTCTTACATTTCTCATGTAAATGAAGGATTAGCCGACTCTTCTTGTGCTCAGTATTCTTACATTGTTCACCATTTTGGATATACATGAATTGACATCTGAGCCTTGGTAGGTTGAATATGTTTACAATTCCCTCATAAATGAAGGGGCTGTCGACCCTTCTTCTTCCCGTTATTCTATTCTTTTGATGTGATCTTAGCCCAACAAATTTATATTTTGTTGCAATCCTTCTAGTCTGTATATCAACCTGGCTGGGTGAGCAAACACCAAGCATATGGAACGTCCATGAGCATCTAGGAATTAGGGGGAAATTACTACTGTTAACCCCCAAAAAATGCTCACCACCTCATCTCCCTCACTACATGACTCATTTGTCCGTTTTTCCCACCATATTTTCCTCCAAAACCTCAAAAAACCATTAAATGGCCACCAAAAGGCCAAAAAAACCCTTTTTCCCCCTCCAAATAATTAAATTTCCTCAAAAGATAGAAAAAACCCTCTAAAAAGGCCCTAAATTCCCAAAAATCAAGTAAAAGGGAATACAAAATATAAAAAAGAGGAAAAAAGAGGGGAAAGGAAGCAAAAACCCTAAAACTGTTAGGATATACCTATCCTCCATCCTAGTCCTCCTCGCTTTTCTGTCATTTTCATTTTCAGTCATGCATGCAAAATTAGGGTTTGCATGCAATTAGGGTTTGTATGCATCCTAGTCATCAACACTAGCACCTAGCCCTCAACAAACCAGCCCCTAGAGATTCTTTCAGATTAGTTTCAGCTCTCCTAGAGCTTAGTGCACCCTCCTTTCACCTACTACATGAGAAGGGCGCCTTTCTTCACCTACCAGTCCAGTTTAGTTCAGTTATCTTCAGTTCTTTCCTTGATTTAAGGATTAACTAACTCCTAACTGACCTTACCACTCTGATGGACCTCCAGTGTGACTAGACAACCTGTTCTGACTCCAGTTAGCTCCATCTGTGCCCTCCACTGAGCCTCCTTCACTACATTAGTGCTTCCATGTGCCAGTTACACCAACCACACTCAGTTAGACTTAGTTTGACTTCCAGTTGACCATTACTTGTTGACTTCACTGATGAGAAGGTGGACTCCTAGTTAGGCATTGATGACTCTCCACTGATTATGGATCTGTGCATGAAGGCCAATTCAAATTCAACTTAGTGAATTCAAATCCTCATACTCAGCATTGTATATTTACCAGTTTATTATTATGTTTAATGTAACATGTGTAATTATTCTTCCTCAATCAGATTTTCTTTGGATCTAAGTTCTATTGCTTGTCTCTTCTTCTATTATTCCTAAATTCTTTCATTGTGAGGTTTACATCATCTCTTTGGATCTTATGTGGGCAATTTCACATGGTATTAGAGCCATCTGAGAGTATATTCTACCTCCATTCTTGAGATTTTTTTGCAGGTATTTCGAAGTTCCAGCAATTGCAGTAGCAGATTCAACAGTTTCTATTTGCACTTGTTCCAGCAGTCAAAGATGAGCAATTCAAATGCTTCTTCTTCTTCTTCTCTTTCTCCCATGATCCTCACTCCCTTCAATTACTTCGAATGGAAGAGTGAGATGAAGATTCACTTGATGAAAAAATAACTTGAAAGATTGGTTTATGAAAGATATGCCACACCACATATAGCTAGAGACAGAATCAAGCATCTAAACAAATTGGATGAAGCCTTTGGATTCATATGCCTTCATATGTCCAAAGATCTATTGTTCCATGTTGAAGGATTGAAGTCTCCAAAAGAGTTAAGGACCAAATTGCAGAGTCTTTTTGGAAAACAAGATGGGTTAAGAGGCTACATTCTTGAAAATTAATTGGTTTCCCTACAACCTAGCAATTTCGAGAGCATTCAAACATTCTTCTCAAAATTTAAAAATTTGGTTGTACAATGCAAGCATTGTGGCACTGTGATGAGCAATTGGTGCTTTCCAGTTTGAGCAAACTTGGATCTCAATTCTCTGTCTTTGTATCTACTTTCCACTCTGGGAGCATTTCAATCCCTGGGCGGAAGTTTCCTACCTTAGAAGCCTTCACTCAAGCCCTCATTCAAGAAGAGGACAAATTGTTTCAAATGGATGCCATCAAAACCTCCAAAGATCTAGCTCTTTTAGCTAGTGAATCAAGTGGAGTGAATGCAAAAGGGAGACAAAAGGACAAATGCAAGAAACATTCAAGATCCAAGAATGACAAACCAAAGAGACCAAATTGTTCCTACTGCAAGAGAGGAAACCATCCTGAAAGTGCTTGCATGCACAAGAAGATTGATCTTCTAACCAAGCTTCTTGAACAAAACCAAATTGTTGTTCCAAACGAAGCAAAGATGTCTGATGCTGGAAGTGGATCTAATGATTGTCATGCATTGATGGTTGTATTTTCAAAGACAAAATCCCTCCTCATAGATTCTGGAGCCTCCAACCACATGATTGCATCTGAAGAATCCTTCTCCTCTTTGGATCTCCAAGATGGGCCTACCATTCACATGGGAGACAACTCTCAGATTTCTTCCAAAGGATTGGGAACAGTTCATATGGAGCATGGTAAGTTCAAAAATGTCTTATTTGTTCCTTCTCTTACAGCTAATTTGTTGTCAGTTTATCAAATGACTCATACAGGATCACCAAAGCAAGTTATTTTTGGTCCAAACAGAGTAGAGATTACAGAAATCTCCACTGGAAAGGTTATAGTGAATGGGATTGATAATCATGCCTGAAAGGCATATGAGTTCTCACACTTCATGCCTTTCTCCCCAACTATTCCTTCAGATTCTGATGAAGATCACAATGACTCCTCTTCTTCTAATGAAGAAGAAGATCAAGATTTTGATGTTGAGATCATGGTTCAAGAAGATTTAGATCTAGAACCAACACCTATTCTCAGTCCAGATTCAAGGTCAATATGGGCTCACACAAACCTTGCTACTACTGAGAACACAGTTGATGACTTATATGTTCACAAAACTGCTAGACTTCAGCATCATGCCAACCTTGCATTATTCCATCCACCTCTCCATGAGAGATGTAGCATGATGATGGGGTTCTCTCTTCCATTTTTTGGGAAGACTCCTCATGTTCCATTCAATCCAGATACAGAAAGAGTTCCTGAAAGACTTGCTTCATCCTCCACACAGTGGGAGACCTTCCTATAGGGGATCAGCTTGCCAAGTCTTTTGCAAAAGTTTTCACTGATGAAAGCTTCTTTCTTTTCTACATAGTGTGATGGTTCTTTGAGTCATTTACTGTTCTTTTGAGGGGGGGTATTTTTCCCATGAGGTTTTCCCCATTTCCTCAGTTTATGGACAGTTATTTATTTTTCTATCATTTCATTGATTGTATGGGTGACCTTTGGTCCTAGTTACCAGGGCCCGAGATGGATTAAGGGGGGGTGTTAGGATATTCCTATCCTCCATCCTATTCCTCCTAGCTTTTCTGTCATTTTCATTTTCAATCATGAATGCAAAATTAGGGTTTGCATGCATCCTAGTCATCAGCACCAGCACCTAGCCCTCAGCAAACCAGCCCCCGGAGCTTCTTTCAAATCAGTTTCAGCTCTCCTAGAGATTAGTGCGCCCTCCTTTCACCTACTGCATGAGAAGGGATCCTTTCTTCAGCTACCAGTCAAGTTTAGTTCAATTATCTTCAGTTCTTTTTTTGATTTAAGGATTAACTGACTCCTAACTGACCTTACCACTCCGATGGACCTCCAGTGTGACTAGACAACCTGTTGTAACTCCAGTTAGCTCCATCTGCGCCCTCCGCTGAGCCTCCTTCACTACATTAGTGCTTCCATGTGCCAGTTACACCAACCACACTCAGTTAGACTTAGTTTGACTCCCAGTTGACCATTACTTGTGCATTGATGACTTCACTGATGAGAAGGTGGACTCCTAGTTAGGCATTGATGACTCTCCACTGATTATGGATCTGTGCACGAAGGCCAATTCGAATTCAACCTAGTGAATTCGAATCCTCATACTCAACATTGTATATTTACCAGTTTATTATTCTGTTTAATGTAACATGTGTAATTATTCTGCCTCAATCAGAGTTTCTTTGGATCTAAGTTCTATTGCTTATCTCTTCTTCTATTCTTCCTAAATTCTTTCATTGTGAGGTTTACATCATCTCTTTGGATCTTATGTGGGAAATTTCACAAAAACAACTAACCTAAACCATATGGTGCCAAAAACCATGGGTCAACACTCCACCACTAAAAAACCTATAAATAGGTGATGGAGGCTCCTCATTTCATGTCCACAATCTATCCTATCCTCACACTGCCAAAATCACTCGTGAAACCTAAGCTCACCATTTGAGCTAGTTTTCCCATTTGAGTGCCCTTTTTGTCCCACCATCCAAGCACCTTGGAGAAAGAGAAGGAACCCATTGGAGCATGGAAGCAACCCTCCTGGACTACTGCAAGAGCTCCACCAACCTCCACATCTGAGGTAAATGTAACTTTGGTCATATCATAATACAAAAGAAAATTTTCCATTATATTATCATTGCCTTTTTATTTCTGTTGATGCACATGTTAGCTTAGATTTTGTACTGTTTTACTGTTAAAATTTACTATTTACTAAACTTCTACTAAGGAGACCATTCACCTTAGTAGGTTCTCATTTGCACAAACTAGGGTGAAAACCCTAGCTACAGTTTTGGCGACTCCACTATTGGCCTTTGAATTTCTGGTTAAAATTTTTTATTTTTTATTTTCTACAAGTATTTTTCTGTTTTTCCTGTTTGGCTGTGGCTTTGGGCAGTTGGATTTTTTGCCGCAAAGCATAGCTCTTTTCCTCCCAGCCGCGGCCCAGACTGCGAGTTCCCACTCCTAATTCGTGGCCTCAACCACAGCTTCCTGCCCGTTTTCCATGGCCCCCGCCATGGTTAACTACCTCCTAGGCATGCTTAATACCGCAGTCATTCGGCTTTGTTCCATGGCCTAGAATGCGTTCCCCTGTTTGTTTTTTGTGATTTGGCCCTCCGAAACCCCTTTACTTCCCGCGGCCCCAAACGCGTTGCCCTGTTTTTTTTTTGCGACCCGGCGCACCAAAACCCCTTTGCTTCCCGCGGCCCTCTACAGCTCTAAGTTACCATCTGCCCGCGCTCCTGCAGCGTTTTTGTGCACCCTTGGCCACTGTTACCCTCTGCGCATCCGTGGTTCAGATCGCGAGTTGTGAAGCCCTCACCACAATCCCAACAGCACAAACCCAACCTGTAGCCGTGTTCTAGTCGCAAAGTCGAGTCCCATACTCATAGTTTAGAATGCAAGTTACCTCCCGACAGCCGCGTCTTAGGCCACACATTTCAGTCACAAACCCGCGATCTTTTTTCTGCATTTTTTCCCTTTTTAGCCCAGAACTTTTCTGTAGCATTTTCTGCACCTGCACAGCCACCTATCCTGTCTGCAGCCGCATTTACCTACAGCCTTTTATGCAGTTTTCTTTCTGTTCCATTTAAAAAAAAATTATAAAAATATTTTAAGCATTTACATTGGAAAAAGAAAATTCTGCATTGCAAGTTAAATTTCTACATCATTATCAATTAAAAATTTTCCCAAGCGTGGCACTTTTGTTGGGTTCATCACCTCACATGCACACACTCTGTCACCTAATTCAAGTGAGCCTTAAAAAAACTACTTAACTTAATTAACATTCTAAGCCCACATGGGAAACACATAAGAATATTGTAGTTAGGTATGACAGGGGGGATAGGCATCCAAATAACACCCCTCAGTCGCTTACACTTGAGACATAGTGGTTGTCCTTTAGGGTACCGAAATTCCCTAGTAATTTTTGACATGGTCACAACTAGTTTATCAGAGGGCCTCTCCCTTAGGAGGGTTGAAGTAGCAAGACTGGTTCCGGAATTCTGAGTGGAATACCGCAATCCACTCAGTAACCGAAGGCTACCTACTCACTGTCTGCGTGTGGTGTTCCTTTTAGGCCCACACGGTGATAGGACTGGAGCTGTAGATTCACCTTTCTGGATGTGTCATGAACAGTGTATCTTAGTTGGCTTTCTTCTAGGATTGTCTTACCCAGTGTCCCTCCCAGTAGGGGCATACCCTTAACCACTTGGTTCTACTATCCATATTGTCTGACTTGGATTTCATCACCTTGTAGAGGATATGTCTGGTTGAATCAAAATACTATTTAGTTAGGTGTTTTCATGCTCCCTTATCTCCCTTGGGTCTAGCAAGTACATCATTTTTATTTCTAGGAAACCTCTTGCTTGTTGGTATTCTGACCATTTTTTTTGACACTCCGCTTATTGTAGCACAGCTATTATAGTGATAATTTTGAGTTGGTTGTTGGCCTAAGTGACGTATTTTTTGCGCTCTCCTTTTGTACACTTGGCTGCATTAGAGTTTTTGAGTTGTTTTTCACTTGACACAACCCCCAGATACTTGACACCATCTGTCACCATTGATTCCCCGAGAGACTCTCGGTGCCTCCGGGGCGAGCCCCCGCAGCACGATTCACTTGACATCACTCATCATAGACGTAGAGCTTCATCACTTGACACCACTCGTCATAGACCTAGAGCTTCGTCACTTGACTCCACTTGTCGATGATATAGAGCTCTGTCCATTCCCTTGACTCTGATGCATAACCTCCAACCCCTTCTTTGTAGGTACTATCGGTGGAACATCCAAAACAACCCCAGCTACCACACTAGCCACAACCACACATACTTTGGGTATGCCCTCGACGGGGCCCACACCCACCATTCCTGTCACTGTGCCAATTCCAGTGGTTAGCATACACAACCCAACCCCATCGAAACTCACGCTATTCTTAGCAGCGTAGAACCCTCCCAGACCACCTCCACTCCCCCGTTTGGGGGTAACATCCCTATCACAAACCCAGCTCCTACACTTGGGGGCATTGTCCCAACTATGGCTACTACCACTAGCATGTCGCATCCTTCTACTAGTTTTCCATTCATGGCTAGTCTCAACCTTCCTGACCTGGCCATATTGATCAATGATCCCATGAGAAACGATCCCACATTTCCTCACATTCCCACCAAGCTCCCATCAAGCTCCCATCAAACATCCCTAAGTTTGAGGGCAAGGCAGGTGAAGACCCCCAAAATCACATTATGTCCTTCCATCTATGGTGTTCCTCTAACTCCATAGTGGACGACTTTGTTTGACTCCATCTGTTACAACGGACTCTCACTGGCTCTACAACCAAGTGGTACATCGAGCAGCCTCATGGGACCCATGCCACCTTTACTTCCCTTGCCTCGACCTTCCTGCAGTTCTTTCAGTTACCTATATGCTATGACGTGGGAGTTGAAATCCTACTGTCTTGCAGACAAACTATGGCCACCCACATCACTAATCATATTCATGAGTGGCGGCGACGCCGAAGCGTGTCCAAAATCAAGTTAGATGACCGTATATTCCTAGATTGGTTTCTCAAATCTCTCCTTCCCGTCATTTCTAAGGATGTGGCATCCGAATGACCCCAGTCCAAAGAAGAAGCCATATTAAAAGCCTAGTAGTTTGACCTTATCTACGCCAAGTCTGGTTACCTATATACCATTATACCCAACGCTCCTCACAGTGATTCCTCTTGAAAGGATGCGCTGGGGGCATCCCATGCCGCTGATGGCATCATTGGCCATGTTGCATCACATAACCAACCACTTTCCATTGCACGTACTAGTACTGGCCCTGACCTTTCGCAGGATACATCCCACTCTGGAGCAACAAATTCGTATGCTCCCATGGCACATAACCACCACTCCCATGGACCCTCATGTCCACCTTAGTGTTTCAGCCACCCATGCCCCACTTACGTCCCCCCGGTTACACCTCACACATATTACCACCAGTAGGCCACACACGCTCTTACACATTCGCAAGCCCCACCTGCTTATTATCCACCATAGGCAGCACTTGCAGCAACTCAACCACCGGTCACATAGATGTATAAACAACCCTCACAAGGTCCTGCACCTACACCACCTCCATCCCCACCCACTTATTATCCACCGCAGCCTACTCCTGCACTTGCACAACCCCAGAACCCACCTATTGCCCAAGGGAAAGTGTACGCACAGCAAAATCCACAGCAGAAAAACCATGGAAAAGGACGTAACCACATAAACAGTCCTCCTCCAGACCAAGGAGGCCAGCCACCTAATCCCCCAAACAATAATAACGCTGCACCCACCAACCAAAACCCTGACAAGCCGCCAAAGTAAGCTAAGAACCCCAACTTATGAACAAACCATCCTTGTTCAATCTACGGGTTCTATGGCCATTACACACACATGCTTTCCCACATTTGGAGTGGGCACGACAACTTTGGACCGATGATTCCCACCGCCAAGGGCACACGGCCCCACCGGCGCCACCTAACCCCCCACCACCTCAAACTCAACCCTTGGTACTGCAGAATCTTTTACCAACCCAAGGGGTGGTGAACACTCAATCGTTGGCTCCCCCTCAAGGAACCGCGCTACCTCAACAGCAAGTCACTTATGTTGCACCTACCCACCCCACTTTAGACTCAGGTACCCATCACTTGTTAATGATGTCATCCGCTCATGTCAACCTTCAAACCCACCGAAATCAATATGGCTCCACCCCTGAAGCCCCTCCCCCTGACAAAACCACCAATGCTCTTCCCACTGATCAACCATTACACATACCTCCTGACTCATTAGATGGAGCCCCAAAATCACCTTGTTTCCCACTTCGTTGCATTAACAATAACCCTAATGCTCACGCTGCATCTAATTACAACATTGTGGATGACTTAGCCCAATCCCCCATGGCCATTTCTGCACTAGAGGTCTTAAGAACCAGTCCTACACAGCGCAAGACCCTGCTATCTGCCATTGGTTCTATCGATCCGAATGACTCACGAATGATGGCCTTTGATTTGGACCAATTTGAACCACGCTTGCCTTCCACATTAGCATTCCAAGTTTCTGAATCCATTCAGAATCTTGTAATCCATCGGTGCATCATCGATGAGGGTGCTTCCACATGCGTTATGTCCACATTTGTTTGGAAGAAATTAGGATCCCCTACTCTCCATCCATCCACCACTGTGTTGCGAGCCTACAATGGTCGTTTGGCTCAACCCCAAGGTCTCTTAGCTAATGTCCCCATCCAGTTGGTTGGTAAAACAGTGCTTATTGACATAGAGGTCATCAGCGCCCAACTTGATTACAACCTCTTACTTGGCCACAGTTACATGTATGCCATGTGGGCGGTTGCTTCATCTGTTTTCCATATCATGATGTTCCCCCATGAAGGACGAGTGGTCAAGATTGATCAACTAACCTATTACGATCCCAATGCCCTAGCTGCACCGAAAAATGTTCTCCCCACGGTTGAACAACCTGTTCACGGTGCATCTACCTCATTGATTTCCTCATTTGGACCCGGAATCTACTCAGATACGCCAATGACTTCCACATTCCAATCCATTCCACCCCCATCATAGGGGACATAAATATCTAATACTTATGTACCTTATCCCACAATACACAAACACCCAACTATCAACCGCCCTTGCTACCCCAACCACTGTCGGTACCTAGTCATGTTGGCGCTACACCCATCCATACAATCCCCTTCCTATTCCCCCCTTCAAGAGTAATAAGTGCCCTGGTTATGGCCACACTTAACCTCCCAGGGTTAACTTTAGGACTACCTGTGTGGTATCTCACACCTCCCGCTTCCCTTCCAACACCAAATGTCGTCTTACAACCAGTACAACCCATTACCACTGCTAGTCGACCACCTCCTGGTGTCACCACTCCTTCCTCATCCACCAATCCACCCCGTCTTACCAAACACACTGGGGGCATAGGCCCACAACCTTACACTGCTCTACCCACGCCCAAAATAGTTAAGAATCCTCCACCATTTTGAGCTCCTCCCAAATGCTCTTTGTGTGATGAGTTAGGCCATGCTACCCATTAATGTCCACAATTTCCTGCACTATAGGAGCACATGCAAATGCTTGATGATGACCCCAACATCTCGGTTTTCCAACTCGACCTTACCCCAAATCCTCACGATAAATCACTGCGTACCAATCACCCTTGTGCAATATGCGGTATTTATGGTCATTACTCACATCACTGCCCTGATCTCCCGGATTATAAAGCCGCCCTCTATGAAATGAATAACACGGACCTCGAGACATCTCCTCCCACCATTGAAGAGGTCCACCCCCTAGAATCTCTGCCAACAGGAGAAATCAATACCATTTATATGATATCTACTACTAGTGTTCCCTCGTCAATTGATTTGACGACAAAAAGTTTCCACAATGATGAGGAAATTCTCGAGGCTCTCACCTCACTTGATTACCCCTGGGATGATATGCACCATTGCTCATGTTTCCTCCAGGAGGAGTCCTCCCCCACAACAGCCACCCAATTCTCTGTTGAGTCCAAATATTCCCTCCCCACCAAGGTCGACTGGTTTAAAGAGCCCATTCCCGCTCCTTATGCCTTCGAGGAAGGTAACATGACCAACATCTCAGCCACGATCCACATCAATATCTCTACCCCAGCCGGTGCCCCCGAACACATTACGTTGGGAGCCTCCCGCATCAAGTACGAGATCAGAGAATACAAAAAACGTTTTCAGGAGTTCCGCGATTACTTTTCCTGGTCCTACACCGAAATTCCTGTCTTGACCCCACTACCATAGAGCACCACATTGATACTTGGCCAGACGTGCCCCCCGTTCACCAAAAACAACGCCCCATTCACCAATCAAAGATCCCTGCCATCAAAGAAGAAATAGAGACACTTTGCACAGTGGGTTTCATTTATCCCATCGCATACACCACTTGGGTTTCTAACCCCATCCCCATTAACAAAAAACAAGGCACCATCTGGGTATGTACTAACTACCGGGATTTAAACCAAGCATGCCCCAAAGACAACTTCCCCACGTCATTTATTGACCAACTCATCAATGCGTGTGCAGGGCATGAAGTCCTATCCTTCATGGACGGGTTATCTAGGTATAACCAGATTCAGATCCACAAGGAAGATCAATACAAGACTTCCTTCACCACCCCATGGGGCACCTTTGCCTATTGTGCCATGCCTTTCGGCCTTAAAAATGCTGGTGCCACCTTTCAGTGGGCCATGACCTATTGTTTTCATGACTTGGTTCATATCCTATTAGTCTATCTTGATGATCTCACAACATGCTCCAAGAAACAATCCAACCACCTTAATGACCTCCGGTAAGTTTTTCTGCGTTGTCGCAAGTATCAGATCCGCTTGAACCCACTCAAGTGTGTCTTTTGCATTCCGGTAGGCTGATTGTTAGGTTTCATTATTTCCCACAAAGGAATCGTTGTCGACTCCATAAAAGTTCAAGCCATATTAGACCTTCCATCACCACGTACGCTCCAATAGCTACATATCTTATAGGGGAAATCTAATTTCCTCCGCCGCTTCGTTCCTGATTATGCCACCACCGTTCATGGTTTCTTACGATTGCTTCATACCCACATACCCTTTGTTTGGGATGACCAGGCACAAGCTGCTTTCGAAGCCCTTAAAAAATATCTCATGCAGGCCTCGTTGATCTCCCCTCTGAATTTCTCTAAGGACTTCATCCTTTACATTTTGGCATCCAATTATGTCGTGTCAGGGGTCCTTGTGCAAGAAGACTCTGCTCGCCAGGACCATGTCATTTTTTGTATAAGCCAAACCTTGTCTAGACCACCACTATGTTACATGTATGAGGAAAGGATGGCCCTTGCCGTCGTATTTTCCGTACATAAATTGCGACATTACATTCTCCTAAGTCATACTACAGTTGTCGCCGACTCCAACCCCATGGTCTACCTCTTGAACTGTCGCCTTCTGCAAGGCCGCGTCCCTAAATGGGTAATTATCCTACAAGAGTATGACCTGACTTTCACAACCCCTAAGAGTACTAAATCCCTTGTGCTTTCCCAGCTCATAACCGACCCACCATCCCTTTTGTCATCACCTCCAATCACCACTGAGTTATCTGATGACCATTTGTTTATCATCTCGTCAGATGACTCGTGGTACAGTGACATTCTGATATTCCTTTGCACTCAAAATTTTCAACCCGACATCGATCGTGATGAACACCGCCGTATCCATCACCACGCCTCTCAGTACCTCCTCTTGGGTGATATCCTATACCGACACGATGTCGATACTATCCTCCGTCGTTGTCTCACACGAGAGGAAGCCAAGCAAGCTCTCAAAGACTGTCATAGTGGCACCTGTGGTGGACATTTTTCTGGGATGGCCACAGCCCAGAAGGTAATCCACGCTGGATACTTCTGGCCCACATTGTTCACCAATTGCATCACAACGTTCAAGCATTGCTGTAATTTCCATCTCTTTTCCCCTAAGGCCCGAACACCACCCGGTCGTCATCGTTGGCTCTTTTCTCAAATGGGCCATCGACTTCATGGAGTGTAATCCCTCATCTGCAAATGGCCATAAGTACATCATTGTCACCATCGACTACTTCACCAAATGGGCTGAAGCCATGCCTACCTTCAACTGTAAAGCCGACATTGCTGCCTGTTTCTTTTTTAACCATGTCATTATACGATTCGGCGTCCCTAAACAACTTGTCTGGGATCATGGCTCACATTTTGAAGATGCCATTTGGCGTGAGTTGTCAACTCTCCTTAAATTCAAACATCAATATGCCTCTGCTTATTATCCCCAAGGGAACAGCCAAGTTGAGGCCATTAACAAAATTTTGAAAACAATCCTCCAAGGAACTGTTGACTGACATAAGTCCAATTGGCATCACATGCTTTTCCCCACATTATGGGCTTACTGTACATCAACTAAGACCGCCACCAGTTTTACCCCTTTTCACTTAGTTCACGGTGTCGAATCTGTCCTCCCCATCGAATGTCAGATCCCCACCCTACACATTGCAATTGAACTTATCCCAAACACCTCACCACTTG
The DNA here is from genome assembly GCA_027924585.1 of Larix kaempferi. NCBI lineage: Eukaryota > Viridiplantae > Streptophyta > Pinopsida > Pinales > Pinaceae > Larix > Larix kaempferi. Next base: position 3,570,203 of record BSBM01001229.1, read on the forward strand.
AACACCATCTATTGTTATTAGAACAAGCCGACGAGGACCGTCGCGTATCCCTCCAACCTATTGAGGCTACCAAGAGACGCTCCAAAGCTGGTTATGAGAAACACGTCCACCCACAAGCTTTCTGTGAAGGAGATCTAGTACTCGTTTACGACCAAGCTCATGACAAGACAGGTAAAGGGAAGTTTGAGTCCATGTGGCAAGGCCCATACATAGTACATACTTGCCTTGGACATGGGGCATATATCCTAACCGATTCAGAAGGCCACCCCTTGTGCAACCCCCGTAATGGGTTGTATCTCAAACGTTTTTACAATTAACATTCCTTTGGACCCGCCAGTCCGTGTTGTACAGTTTGATTTCTTTTGTTGTTTTCCACTTTTTTCTGCAACCTTACATTCGTCATTTTCCTGCATGATCACAAATGGACCATATCCCACCTTATTGCATTGGCTTCGCCGATGGAGCAAGTCACTAGTCTCCAAACCTGGACTCCGCAGCTTGGGTCTTATATTCCTCTTCACACGAGTTGATTCACCTTGATGGAATGTGCATAGGTGCTGCTACCAATAACCAGGCTGAATACGTTGTCGTGACCGGTCTCCTGACTGCTGCCCTTCAAATGGGTATACGTCACCTTCGTGTGTTCCTTGACTCCCAGCTTCTTGTCTCCCAGCTCAACAACTGCCACCAGGTATGTGATCCTTGCCTCTTTAGAAAGTTCCTGCGCACAAAACAACTAAGCCGACAGTTTGAATCCATCACATTCACTCATGTCTCAAGAGATCAAAATAGTGTTGCACATCAAATGGATAATAACATCCTAGATTGGCATATCAATCACACCATGTAAACCATCCAGCATGCATCATCATCACAACATGTAGATATATCAAAAAACATAAAAATCCAAAAAAGACTGCATCTACAATAGGGCATCCACGTGCCTTAACCAACACAAAACAATAAACGTGCATCCACATGCGTACAAAAAATAATCACCGCAAAATGCATCCATGTGCATATATATATATATATATATATATATCATTGTCATACAAATGTCATATGTGCCCCAGCACTCAACTATGCAAAACATATACATCAAGGAGCCCCAACAACATCCTCGTCATAACAATACATGCCGTATATACAAAAAAATCCTGAATTCCCATACGCATCAAGGGCACTCCCCAAAAATCCCTAACGAGATTCATATCCCTCGTCTGAATCCTCATCACTCCCCGCCACACCTGCCTCTGCTGTAGACTCATCCTCTCCGTGCTCCTCCTCTGGATCCTCCTCATCCCCATGTCAGTCTCGAGCCCTCCTCTCTTTGGCCAATATCGCCACCCAAATCAGAATCGCCCTCCAATCCCGTGGAGCCTCGTAGCAGGCCTTAATCACCCTCCGATCAAGCTCCCGCCAACCCTCGTCGGAAATCCCCACCATTAGCTGATCTGGGGTAACCCGTAGGGACTCCAAAGTCCCATCAGCATCCTATCGTCGCACCTCCCCTCGGTCCAGCAGGGTTGGTACTGCTATGTGACCCCTACGGTCCCTATGCCCCTGCGGTGGCCTCGGTACCACATCTACATCAAACCAAATCACAAATAGTCAGAATCATCATATATTTCTAGCTACAGATCTAATATAAAACCAACAATAAAAAAGATGGATACATACCATCTGGACCCCAAACCTGCCCAGGAGGTCGTGGTGCATCCAGATCTCCCTCCTAGTCCATCTCTCGATACGAGTAGTCATCAAAAACCACCGGCATCTGCAGCCATTGCATATAGAGATCCCCTGCAAAATACCGCCCTACCTCCCAACCACCCCACATGCACATCATCTGATGCCACCGCACCATCCGCGGCTCCCTCAACCCCCCATCCCGAATCGACACACGTGGTCACAACGTCGAAACCCGCTCCATGAAGAAAGCGCACAAGAACGACCCATAGCAGAACTTCCCTCTTGATACCTTCACCTTGCTTAACTCCCGTTGAATATAGGTAAGGAACATCTGGCCCCAAGCAAAGAAGGTACCCTGTATTACCCGCTCAATCAGCTGCATCTGCCCCCCCGACACTCGGTGGGGCGCCTGTGACCCTAGTGCTCGAACCACACACGTCGCGATCACTCGGATCGACGGCTCTTGTAAGTCACAGACTAGAAGTGCAATCTTATGCACTTCTGATGTGGGGAAGCAGTATTGGTCCAACATCTCCTCCATATCCACGTCCGCGGACCTCCGTGGCTAGGTATCCGCCACCCTACCCAAACAAGGCAGTCCCGTCAGAAAGTAAACATCCATTAGTGAAAGATCCAGTCTCTCCCCCTACACCATGAAAGCCTCCATACCAGGCTCCCAGAAGCCCACCAACCTGTTCAACAACAATATTGTTGAACGCATCATCGACACCTGCGCAAACTTCAACAGCCCGCACAACCCCAAAGTCCCCCGGACATTTCGATCACACCGTATGTACTCCATGAGATCGTTGGGTATCTCGCGCTCTTGCCATCGTACTCTCGACATCCTGTCAATCACACAATGAAAACCGATTAGAACCTCCTCAAATAACCTATCATTCCCCCCAGAATGATGTCCCGATAAATTCCACAATCACACTCCAGATCGTGGTTGTGGGGTCCATAGTTGCAATCCAGGATTGCGCTTGTGGGGGCCACAGTCACGATCCCAAATCGCGGTTGTCAGGGCTACATCCGCGATCCCACATCGCAGCTGTGGGGGCCATATTTGCGATCCCAGATCATGGTTGTCGAGGCCACAGTCGCGATCTTGGACCGTGGCTGTGGGGGCCACAACTGCGATTCATGATTGTGGCCATCTCCTAGGAACCCATGTTCCACACCCCTCGTGACCGGTACCATCCCCCCTGAGGACCCACTACCCGCCCAAATCAAGATAAAATTAAAGGTACAAGCTCAGTGAAATACCTGCCACTCACGGAAACAAAATCGACCAGTCGGATCACCCGCAAATACCAAATCAGCTCTGGCTCACTACACTCTCCTGGCAATATGGGTCCACTTACTATTTATAAACAGTTGACCATTTCTTGATTCGTCCATTCTGGATCCATACAGAATCCATTTTCCAAACCGTTTCTACCACTGGAATCAGGATGATGAGACCCTCATTGTGGTTGAATCAGTTTCTCGGTTTTCCCAGACCCTTTTTCGGGAATATTTTTTAGGCACCCCTCGTCGCCTCAATTTACGTGCCACATTGGTTGTTATCCATTTTTTTTTACATTATTTATATCACCAGATTCAGTTTTCCGTGCTTGTGATGATGCTTGAGATCATTTCTCGCTCTCACCTCTGTAATTTTTAGTCCTTTTTATTGCTCCCTTCGACGCCTCGATTTACTCACCACATTGGCCATTGACAGTTTTGTGACAACTTTATACCCACGGATTCATTTTTCCAACCTCGTGATGATGCTTGAGATCATTTCTTGCTCTCACCACCAACTCTTTTTGACATGTTGTCTGTACACCCTGCCACTGTGATCTGCGCGCCACATCGACCTGTTAGGATATTCCTATACTCCATCCTAGACGTATCAACATTTCCATTATTTGCATTTTAGTTCATGCATGCATAATTAGGGTTTGCATGCATTATTTAGGGTTTGCATGCATCCTAGTCATCAATCCCAACACCTAGCCCCCGGAGCTTCTTTCCAGTCAGTTTCAGCCCTCCTAGTGCTTAGTGCGCCCTCCTTTCACCTACTGCATGAGAAAGGCGCCCTTCCTTACCTACCATTTAGTTATCTTCAGTTCTTTCCTTGATTTAAGGCTATACTAACTCTCAACTGACTGTATCACTCTGATGGACCTCTAGTGAGACCTAACTGCTCATTCTTACTCAGTTAGCTCCTCATGCGCCCTCCACTAAGCCTCCTTCATTCAGTTAGTGCCAATTACACTCAATTACACCTACCACACTCAATTAGACTCAGTTTGACTGATGGTTGACAGTTACTTGAGCATTGATAACTCCACTGATGATGAGATAGACTACTAGTTGTGCTCCGATGACAGTCCGGTGATATTTTGATCACTCCATGAAGACTAATTCAAATTTCCACCTTGGCATTCAAATCCTCGTGCATTGTATTATTTATTTGTCCATTTGTGATTAATGAATTAGTGTGTGTGAAGTTATTTTTCTTCTATCTGAGTTCTACTGTATTATTATTCTGTTGCTCATTTTACTGCATTGACCACTCTTAATCTTATTCCTAAATTCTTTCATTGTGAGGTATACATCAGCTCTTAGATCTGTTGTGAGGATTTTCACATGGTATCAGAGCATGTTGAGAGTATTGTTTATCTCCATTCTTGAGAGTTTTTTGCAGGTTATTATCAAGATTTTGAGTGCAGCAGTTTCAGCATTTTTGCAGCAGTAGCAGTTGCATATATTTCTATTATTTTTTGCAAGTCTTCTACAGCTTCCATTTATTTAGAAGAAATCCCTCCTCTTTCTCCATTCAACTATGATCTTCTTTCTCCATTCAAATATGATGAATGGAAACTGAAAATGATAGCATATTTGAAGAAAAATGATCTCTTTGACCATTGGTTTGAAAGAGAGTTTGAATCCTCTGAAGAAGAGATTGACTGGTTAAATAAAGGTGATAGAGTCTATGCAACAATGATGTTTGCTTTGCCTCAATACATGATATACCAATACATTGATGTTGAATCTCCAAAAGAGCTATGAGCCCACCTGGATGAAAGTTTTGGAAAATAGAATGAAGGGATTGGTCCAAACCCTTTTGAGAGAAAGCCCAGTGATGCATTCATTCTCCTTGATGATCCCATTGATCACGAATCAGTCTCAAACATATCTCATATTGAAGTTAACCACAAAGAAGAAGAACTTGCAGATTCTACACCCATGCTCCAAATTTCTTCTATTTCGAATTATGTGCTAGCTCACACTCTACAAATTGCAGAGGGTCCTAAATCCTCTCTTGCACCAAAGTCTGTTGGTTTGCATCATGATCACATGAATGTTTCAGAGGTAAAATCAGCCATTGGAGGTAATGCATTCGCTCTCCTTGATCACTCACCTCTTATGTACTACTATATGATCATTATTTCATGCTTTCAGAAGGTTATTGAAGACAATGGTTTTGATCTCACCCCTGCTGGTTCAAAGGAGATATCAAGAAACCATTGCCATTCGTTTGGGAGAATTTCTCATGCACGTCATGGTTTTGATCTCACCCCTACTGGTTCAAAGGAGATTTCAAGAAACCATTGCCTTTCGCTTGGGATAATTTCTCATGCATTTACTGGTTTTGATCTGACCTCTAATGGTTCAAAGGAGATCTCAAGAAACCATGATTCAAGTCTTGGAGCTAATTTGGATTCCAAGCAATCATTATTATTTGATGGTTCTTTTTGGCATAATTTCACCCATGATGGTTCGAAGGAGAAGACAAAAGACTATCTTCACATTCATAGATTTGATCATACCTCAGCTGATTTGAAATCACAAGTTCAAGGATCATCCTCATACTTTTGGATTTGTTCTAATCACATTCGATCTGAAGAGCAAGTACAAGCACATGCTTTATGAGCATGATCCACTTCTTCCCAAGAAGAAGATACCTCCAGGCATATGACCAAGCATCACACCTGATTGAGTTTGGAGCATTTATTTTTGTGTGTGCCTTACAGTCTATTTTGAGGGGGGGTATTTTTCCCATGAGGTTTTCCCCATTTCCTTGGTTTATTGACTGTTATTATTATTCATTGTATTGGGTAACCTTTGGTCTCAGTTACCAAGGCCCAAGATGGATTAAGTGGGGGTGTTAGGATATTCCTATACTCCATCCTAGACCTATCAGCATTTCCATTATTTGCATTTTAGGTCATGCATGCATTATTAGGGTTTGCATGCATCCCAGTCATCAGTACCAGCACCTATCATTCAATTAGATAGCCCTCGGAGCTTCTTTCCACTCAGTTTCAGCCCTCCTAGTGCTTAGTGCACCCTCGTTTCACCTACTGCATGAGAAAGGTGTTGATGTATATGTAACTTTGGAATGTATTTCATCTATATTTATTGTACCCTTATTAGAGATGTGTTATTCCTCTATAAGGAAGTGGGATTGACAAGTGTCGCAAGTGTGTGTACTTGCCGATGGGTTATTAGACCACCATGTGTGGGGTCGGCCCTGAAATATATATATTATATTGTGGATGTACCTAGCTAGACAAGTCGGCCCCATAAGGTCACTGGGAAACAGATTAGTATAAATAGAGATCAGGTCATCTCTATTTAGATCATTCGGAAAGTTATATCTCTCTCACTCAGAAAGTGGCACACTAGTGATGAGGAGGATCATCTGCTACTAGGAGACTATCTCAGTGTATTTTGGTTGTACTTTGGTTGAGCCATTTCTCTCTCTATCTCTGAGGAAGTTGCGGGGTTTTTCACCTTAGGGTTTTCCCCACAGAAACTTTGTGTCTCTTGTCTCTCATGCTTTTGATTCTTGTGATGCTTGTCATGCTTATTGTGATTGACATGCATTGATATACTGTATATGTTATTCTCTCAGTGAAGATCCTAGAGTATTGTGAATTAATGCTCAAAATTTAACATGGTATCAGAGCTAACCTGAGAAGAAGACATTTTGCAGTGACAAAAACTTGAGTTTCTTGTTTATTGGGTTTCTCTCCACAGATTTTGGAAAAGCAGTAGAGTAGATTGACTCTACTCATCAAGGCGCATCTATCTGTCCAATCAGAATTCAATTCCGAGTATTTTCAGATTTGGCCCTAAAAATTAGGGTTTCCACAAAAATAGGAATTTCTGAAATCTGAAGACATAGTTGGAAGCTCCTTGCAAAAATCGAAGTTTAGAGCTTTCGATCGAGATTTTTGGCTGGGTAGATCTCTGGGAAACTCAAACCCTAATTCAGGGCTCTCCCTAGTGAACCCAGGAGGACAAAAAGGCAAATCTGAAGGGTAAAAATTTGCGTATCTCAAATTTTGAATGCACTAGGATGGTCAACTCATCAAAGCGCATCTTTCTATCCTTTCAGAAAATTGAAATTCACATTTTGAATTTTTAGGGTTTTTTCGACAAACCCTAATCTGAGACCAGATCCAGTTTTCAGCATTTCAAGTGGTAAGACGTAAATCTTTTCTATTTCCATTTGAAGTACTCTTTAAGATGTCTCACCACACCAAGCTTGAGGATAAGCTTGAAGGGGCTGATAACTTCCGAGCTTGGAAGTATAGGATTGGGTTAATCCTGGAAGAGAATGAGTTGGACTCATATATAAAAGAAGACATCCCTATCCCAGAGGATGAAGAGGCCAAGGTATTGCATAAGAAGAACTTGGTCAAGGCAAAGAGAATCATTGCTGATTCTATCAAAGACCATCTCATACCCCATGTGTCTTCTCTAAAGACACCCAAGGAGATGTTTGACTCTTTGACCAAGCTATTTGAAGGGAAGAACATAAATCAGAAGATGACTCTGCGGAATCAATTGAAAGGGGTCAAGATGTTGAATGGAGAAACCATTCAATCTTACTTCTCCAAGGTCTCTCAGATCAAGGAGAAACTTGAAGCTATGGATGAAGTAGTGGACAATGGTGAAGTTGCTATGACCACTCTGAATGGCCTACCTAGGTCATGGGACTCCTTTATTCAAGGAATCTATGCAAGAAAGAAATTGATCTTTTTCAGTAAACTATGGGAGGAATGCTCTCAAGAAGAAGATATACTTGTAGCTTGTGAGGAAAAGATGGGAGGTGAATATCAAGCTCTTGCAACTCACACCAAAAGAAGCAAGCCCAAGAAGGAGCACTCTCGCTACAAAAGATCCTATCAAAAGAATAAGAAGGATCTAAGATGCTTCACATGCAATGAGAAGGGTCACTTTGCTTCAGATTGTCCCAAGAACAAAAGGGATAATAACAACAACTTCAACAAGAAGAAGAAGGGCAGCAAAAGAAAGTTCCATGCTCATGCTGCCGAGGATGATGAACCTCCAAAGAAGAAGGCTAGGGCAGAAAGTGATGATGACTCATCAAGTGAAGAAGAGTATGTTCTAATCTCTGCTCTCACAGGTACTATCTCCCATGGTTGTAATGATTGGTTGATTGACAATGGAGCTTCCAAACACATTACTAGGTTTAAGGAATCTTTTGTGAATCTATCTGAACATGAATCACTCCATAAGGTGAAACTTGGGGATGATTATCAATACCCAATCAAAGGAAGTGGTGAAGCCTCCTACAACCTAGATTCTGGAAAATCTTTGAAGATGAAAGAAGTCCTTTATGTACCTAGGCTCAAGAAGAACTTACTCTCCATCTCTGCATTGGATGCAAAAGGTATGAGGGTTGCATTTGTGGATGGCCAAGTCCTAATGTGGCCAAAGGGAAAGACCATAGATGATGCAGTAGTGATTGGAGAGCAAGAGGGAGGATTGTATAAATTAAAGGGACAACCTGAACATGCCATGGTGCATGAATCCATGGAGCCAAGTGAACTTTTGCATAGAAGACTTGCTCATATGCACTATAGGGCACTTCCAATTGCAAGCAAGGCTGTAGAAGGTCTTCCTGAAATCAAGACCAAACATGAAGGTGTTTGCAAAGGATGTGCAAAAGGTAAGAACATTAAGAAGGCTTTCCCAAGCAGTGAAAGCAAGGCCAAAGATATCCTGGAAATCATCCATTCAGATGTATGTGGTCCTATGTCATCCAGTTCTCTTAGTGGGTACGTTTACTATGTCTCATTTATTGATGACTTCTCTAGGAAGACTTGGGTATACTTCTTGAAGAAAAAATATGAGGTGTTTGATAAGTTCAAGGAATTCAAAACTTTGATGGAGAATCAAACTGATAAGAAGATCAAAACTTTCAGATCCGACAATGGTGGAGAATTCACCTCAGGTGACTTCAAGAAGATTTGTAGTGATTCAGGGATTAAGAGGGAGTTGACTACTCCTTATAATCCTCAACAAAATGGAGTTGCAGAAAGGAAGAACAGAACTATCATGGAAGCAACAAGGGCAATGTTGCATGACCAGGATCTACCTATGCATCTATGGGAAGAAGCAGCTAGAATAGCTGTATATGTGCAGAACAGAACACCCCATAAGATATTGGACAACAAGATACCAGAAGAGGTCTTTTCTGGTAAGAAACCTGAAGTCATCCATCTCAGAATATTTGGTTGTCCAGTATACACTCATGTCCCAAAGGAAAATAGGACTAAACTAGATCCTTCAGGAAAGAAGGGTATCTTTGTGGGTTACAATGAAAGCTCGAAGGCTTGCAGAATATACTTTCCAAGGTTCAAGAAGATTGATGTCAGCAGGGATGTAACATTTGATGAAAACTAATCATTCATCAAATCAAGGAAGGCACCTATCGAAGTTTATGAAGAACCTAAGGAAACTAGATTTCAAGGCACTACCATGACTGAAGCAGTTCCAAAAGTTGTTCGTGAGTTTGAAGATCCACAAGAACCTGTAGATCCACCCCATGAGGATAACTCTCACAAGAGGAAACCTGCATGGGCTAGAGAGCTCATTCAAGATGCAGAAAGATTTGGCATTCCAGAAGAAGAACACAAATCAAAGAAGAGAACTAGATCACATACCAGCTATGTTGCTTTACTCTGTGACATTATGAACAAAGAGCCTTCCAGTTATGAAGAAGCAGCGGAAAAGAAAGAATGGAAGGTTGCCATGGTTGAGGAATACCAATCAATAATGAAGAATGATGTTTGGGATGTTGTCCCAAGACCTAAAGAGAAGTCTGTTGTGACTTCCAAATGGATTTACAAAATCAAGCATGCTGCAGATGGCAGTGTAGAGAAATACAAGGCAAGATTCGTAGCTCATGGCTTCTCTCAGAAAGAGGGAATAGATTATGAAGAAAATTTTGCACCTGTAGCCAGGTATACTTCCATTAGAACAGTACTTGCCCTGGCTACAACAATGAAATGGAAAATACACCAGATGGATGTCAAGACAGCTTTCTTGAATGGTGTAGTTGAAGAGGAAGTATATGTGGAGCAGCCACTCGGTTTTGAAATACATGACAGGGAGTCATATGTGTGCAGATTGAAGAAAGCCTTGTGTGGCTTGAAACAAGATCCCAGAACTTAGTATGGTAGGATGGACAGTTTCCTATCTAGTTTGGGCTTTACCAAGAGTAAAGCGGATTCCAACCTTTACTACAACGTTGAGCAAGGGAATCCTGTGATTCTACTCCTGTATGTGGATGACTTATTTGTAACAGGAGGTGACAGATTGATTGCAGATACTAAGAGGAAGCTTGCTGCCGAGTTCGATATGAAATATTTGGGAATGATGCATTATTTCCTAGGTATGGAGGTGTGGCAGAGTGCAGGTGGGATCTTCCTTGGTCAAGGGAAGTACACAGTAGATATCCTGAAGAGATTCGGGATGATGGATTGCAAGGCCATGGCCACACCTATGGCATCAAATCTGAAGCTTCTATGTGATGCTTCATCTGAGCCGGTTGATGTCTCTATGTATCGTCAGATGATTGGGTCCTTGATGTACCTGACGAACACGAGACCAGATATTTGCTTTGTGGTGAACACATTGAGTCAGTTCCTGACAGATCCGAGGAGTGTTCATCTGGTTGCTGTAAAGAATGTTCTGAGGTACCTGAAGGGTACAGTGGATTATGGGCTCAAGTATGAAACGAATCAAAAGTTTAACCTGCAGGGTTATGTTGATTCAGATTGGGCTGGCGGTGCTGCAGATAGGAAGAGAACATCTGGGTGCTGCTTCAGTATGGGATCAGGTGTGATCTCTTGGTTTAGCAGGAAGCAGTCCGTCGTAGCACTGAGTACAGTTGAGGTAGAGTATGTTGCATCCTACTCAGCTAGTTGTGAGGCAATATGGCTACGGAAGGTACTGTCTGAGTTATTTGATCTCCCATTGGATGCTACTGGTATCTTCTGTGATAACCAGAGTTGTGTGAAGCTATCTGAGAACCCAGTGTTTCATGACAAGTCGAAACACATAGAGATCAAATATCACTATATCAGGGATATGGTGCAGAGAGGAGCTGTGAAGCTCTTGTAAGTTGCGACGGACGAGCAAATTGCAGATGTGTTGACGAATCCACTAGCCAGGGTGAAGTTCAAGTACTTCAGAGAGAGGCTTGGTGTTCTTTAGATTGATGACACTTTGAGGAAGAAGTGATGGACACATTTGCTGAAGCCATTCCAAGCATGTTGGAAGGAGGATCCTTCACATGGCTGTGGATGTAAGCGTTGGATGATGTTCTGGTTTCTGCTTTGTATGATCAGTTGGATCATTTATATATGTATGTATGCATCATGTTGGATGCTGGATATGATCAGTTAGATCATTTATATGTATATGTATATGTATGTACGCATCATGTTGGATGCTGGATATGATCAGTAGGATCATTTGTATGTATTTTGTATATGCATCATGTTGGATTGTTATACCTCAATATTACACATTATGCATTAGTGTCGCATCCTTGTACTAGCGACCTAAACGACAGTTTCCCTTAAAGATCATCTGAACATCCAGAGTGAAAACCATTGACTGAATACTGAAAGCAAAACCTTTTTCTGCCATCTTCCAGCCCAACTTAGCCCTGTTTGTGAGCACTGCCGCTCCTTGCACATATACAAGGGCGCGGTAGTTAGCACTACCGCGCGTTGCTCCTTCTCTGGGGCGCGGTACTACCGCGTTATGCTCAGTTATAGGGGCGCGGTAATCTGAAATTAGCCTTTTTGCCTTGGATTTTGGGATTTCGACCTTCGAGGAGATTTTGTTGGGATTACTACCTTTGGTTCGATCCTAACTCCTTCTTTGTTTAGCTGGCCTGATCCACTAAACCCTCCATAGATCCACACTTCTCTCTTGTTGGTTAGCCTTCCCATGTGCTATAAGAGAGAAGCTTTCCATGAGCCAAGGGGAGGACTTTTGGGGCATCAAACCTATGATCTTCATACTTCTGCAGAGATAGTTAGAGGAAGCACTTGGAGCTGGAAGTTGGCTTGGACATCAAGCAACTATTGTACATGACTTCAAGTTGGTAATGGAATAACTTGTCTTGTTTTCCCAAATCATTTGTGTTAATTTTGTTTTAATGATATGATTTGTATCTTTCATAGATTTAGATCCTAACTCATGTTTCAGGTTTCTAGAGAATAGTGCATTCTTGTGCCTTGGTTCCATTTTGACAGGTTCATTCGTGAGGGCTTGGAGATTGGAGCAATTACAAAAACAAGCGTTTGGATAGAAGGTCAGTTAAACTTCTCCTACTCTTTCTAGCATTTTAATCTTGAGATGTTTGTGAGATCTAGGGATTCAAGGTAGCATTTGTTTCTTTTTTGTCTTAGTATAGAGTCAGTGCATCCTGCTTTATCCTAAGAGAGTTTCTACCTATCCGTAGGGAGAAATTTCTACAACAAAAACTGGCGACTCCGCTGGGGATTTGAATCCATTTTCTTTGCTTGTGAAGTTTGCTTTCAATTTCACTCATTGATTGTAAGGATTGGGTTCTTTCACCTTCATTCACTTCCCTGCTCTCTGCATTAGACTCCTGTTACAGATCAGTAAGTCCTCTGGGTTGGCGAACCCTTGAAAAGTCAAGATCTTTTCTCAAATTTCCGCCTCTTTCCCTGTTCACACATGCCGCGCCCCCGTAACTGCCTACAGAGCGGTAGTACCGCGCCTTCACCACTTCCAGAGCGCGGTAGTCTTGCAGTACCGCGCCTTCACCACTTCCAGAGCGCGGTAGTCTTGCAGTACCGCCCCTTAAGCGCTGTCTACAGCACGGTAGTCTTGCAGTACCGCCCTTTAAGCGCTGTCTACAGCGCGGTAGTCTTGCAGTACCGCGCCCAGGTGGCCCACGGGCCCGCGGCAGTTCCTGGAAAGTGTATTTATTTGGTTTGTTTGGTTATTTTTTGGGTCTTTTCGAGATTTGGATCCATGTTGGCCCTTTGAATCAATACTAGTGTTTTGCTTGCATTTTTAAGCGAAATGGGTTCTATTTTTGACCCATATTAAGGTTTTGGGATCATTGTTGGTTTGGTGTGTTTGGCGTGTCTGGATTGCTTGGCATCTTATTTCCTTTACATCCTATCTAATGATTGTTTGAAAAGATTGATTCCTTGCCTCCACTTTAGTTCAAAGAGAAGCTTGATTTTGTCGTTATTTTACCATATTCATGAAATTGAAACACATAGGTATTCTTCTTGCTTTAATTTAATCATTTGACATTTTTGGTATTACATTCATAAGAAGAAGAAATGCTTGTTTCATATTTATGTGCATTTGAGTTAGACAATATCATTAGGTTCTTCTCTTTGTCTTGCATTTGATTGGAAGCATTTGTAGAATCTTTCTTTCCGTAGCTTGGATGTGTCTTTTTCAAGTGTGAAAAGATAGGAAATGGATTAGAATCATTACGTTTGGTGTTCATATGAAGAAATTTTTCATTACTTTGGGTTAGTTTTGGGTACATATTTTACTTCTTTCTATCATTTTGAAAAGAAATAAAATTGCATGTGCATTGGGTTGTGCATATTGGGAACGGAAAGAATTCTTCCTTACTTTAGCTAGTATTCATCGAAGAGAAAGGCTCATTTCGATTCATCTTCATTTGCATGGTTTGGGTCGTCATAACACCATCAAGTCGCACGTCCACTACTCGATTGAGTAAGGCAGCCACTAAAATTAATCACCCTAATTAAACCAACTTTAACCTCACTTGAGGAAATCAAAAGAATTTGGTAGTTAGGTAGGACACCGGGGATAGGCATCAAAATAATTCCCCCTTGTCACTTTCATCTGAGACATAGTCGTTGTCTTTAGGGAACTAAAATCCTCTAGTACTTATTGACACGGTCACAGCTAGTTTGTGGAGGGGCCTCCTGATTGTTTCCAACTTTCAGGGGTTAAACGGCCGCGAGATTGAGAACCGGACGGACTCTGTGGAATACCGCACTCCACTTATCCCTAAGGCAACATCGATCGCTGTCTTCTTCGGAAGGCTGAAGTGCCCAAAACCTTTTCCGACGTGTCATGAACGAGGTGGCTTAGTATCTATTCTACTAGGGCTCTTTTACCCAGGATCCCTTTCGGTAGAGGGATATCCTTCTTATATCGGTCTCTCATGTTGTATTGTTCGACTTGGATTTCATCACCTTGCGAAGGATACAATTTGTTGAGGTCTCCAGCTCTTAGTTAGGAGGTTTTGCTTGCTATCTTGTAGAGGGTCTTTTTCTTTGTAGGGCTGCTTGTTGGCATTCTGGCCGTTTTGTTGTACAGCTCGCTTACTTTGGCAGCGGCCTCAGTATAGTTTTTTGAGCTTGCTCTTTTTGGCCTGTGAGCCTTGTCTTTTCCTAGCTCCCCTTTCGCACGCTCGGTTGCCTGAGGGTTTTTGAGTTCTTTTTAACAAGACTTCGTCCACATCACTTAGTTTTGTTTCATGGAGAATCTACCTCCATGCACCCATGCTCCTTCTGGGACTACCAATCCGGGGACCCCTTTTCAAGGGGCACCTTTTACTTTTCCTCCAGTTGGAGATATTGGTCCTCCCTTTATTGCCACGTTAAATTTTCCTGGATTAACCATAGGATTACCGGTATGGTTATTCAATCCGGTAATTCCGATTGCGCCCAATGTTTCGAATGTTAACTCTCCACCACGAGAGAGTCAATCCCAAACTAATCCTTCTCCTTCTTCATCGGATGAATCTTCTTCCGTTCCTTCTTCCTCGCCTGACCAAAGCAATAGTGTTAGTAATCAGGTGGATAAGAAGAAGAAGAAAAGGAAAGTTAAGAAGAAGAAGGATAAAAAAGAGACCAAGCATAAACCAGTTACCTCTAATGGTACTCATTCTACGAAAACACCCCGTAAGCCCAAGTTCCCTTGCAAACTTTGTAAGGGTGATCACCTTCTCAAGGATTGTCCTGATCTTTCCCGTGTATCAGAAGTGTGGTCTAAAAACTCCAAACCAATTGTATCGTCGACCTCTGACCATCATGTCGATGACACTCCTTCGACCAGTGACCCCTTGGTGAAGGGTCGTAAGGGTAAAGTCCTATATCCCTGTTTGCTATGCAAGGGTATGCACCGCACTTTCCTTTGTCCAAGCATGGATGAAGCTTCGCGGTGGTTGGAAGATATTACTAGTTCTCAACTGGTGCTTCCAACAAACGATAGTAAGTTGCCCCTCGACCCCCCGCTGGTTGACCAAGTGATCAATTCAGTTTCATCTGCAATTGATCCCACTCTCCCTCCCGAGAGTGAAGTGATCGAGTCGCTGTCATCCCCACTCGATCCCGCTCTTTCATTGGAGAAAGTCCAGACTGAAGCAGTCACCTTGACACAACCTTCGTCTCATTCTTATCTTCCAAGAGAGAGTGAATTGGAAACCACTGATGTTTTCATTATCGATTCAGAACGTCCTCGGCAAGGGGAAACCCTGTCCGTTTCCGCGAGACCCCCTCCAAGCACTGAGGTTATTTCCTTTGATTGGAATGGTCTAACAGAATCTTGTCTTCCTTCGAGTGTTCCTTTTCAAATATCTGTAGGAGTTTCCGATAAAGAAATTTTTCGTACGATAGTTGATGAAGGAGCTTCTGTTAGTATTCTATCCTCAACTGCTTGGCAAGCCTTAGGTTCTCCTCGGCTTGTGCCCGTCACTGATCAGATACTGGCTTTCAACAGAAGGCCTACTGGACCTTTAGGGTCCCTTCCTCAGTTACCTATCACTTTGGGAGGGAAAACTGTCTGTATTGATGTCATGGTCATCCAAGGTCCCTTAGATTTTAATCTACTCCTTGGACGCGATTACGTCCATGCCATGAAGGCTGTAGTGTCCTCACTCTTCCGAGTGATGTATTTTCCCCATCATGGGAATGTTGTGACCATCGATCAGCTTTCCTTTGTGACGCCCACTCATCGCATGACTCCTAGTCACCAGACTTCCCTAAATGTTCCACATGTTTTAGTGGTTTCTTCCCCCTAGGGGGGGGGGACGTTGGAGCAAAGTTCCATTCTGGTGTCAAGCTCGTTAAAAAATGAAACCATTTTCTCAAGCATAGTTTACTTTTGGTTTTAAGCTTGTGTAAAAATGAAACCAACCATCACTTGGAGCAAAGTTCTATTCTGGTGTCAAGCTCGTTAAAAAAATGAAACCATCATCCCAAGCATAGTTTACTTTTAGTTTTAAGCTTGTGTAAAAATAAAACCAACCATCATCCCAAGCATAGTTTACTTTTGGTTTTAAGCTTGTGTAAAAATGAAACCAACCATCACTTAGAGCAAAGTTCTATTCCGGTGTCAAGCTCGTTAAAAAATGAAACCATCATTTCAAGCATAGTTTACTTTTG
The DNA here is from genome assembly GCA_027924585.1 of Larix kaempferi. Classification (NCBI taxonomy): domain Eukaryota; kingdom Viridiplantae; phylum Streptophyta; class Pinopsida; order Pinales; family Pinaceae; genus Larix; species Larix kaempferi. The sequence continues at coordinate 3,586,639 of BSBM01001229.1, forward strand.
GTTTTAAGCTTGTGTAAAAATGAAACCAACCATCATTATGAGCATGGTTCCCTTTCTATGTCAAGCTCGTTAAAAAATGAAATAGATTCCTACGAGCATAGTTTATTCTTTGTTTCAAGCTCGTTAAAAAATGAAACCAACCCTCAAGCACAGTTTACCGTTGGTTTTGAGCTTGCGTAAAAACGAAACCAATCCCAAGCATAGTTTACGTTCGGTTTCAAGCTTGCGTAAAAATGAAACTACCCTCAAGCACAGTTTACTTTTGGTTTTAAGCTTGTGTAAAAATGAAACCAAATCCCAAGCATAGTTTACGTTCAGTTTCAAGCTTGCGTAAAAATGAAACTACCTTCGAGCATAATTTCTTTCTGTTTTAAGCTCATTAAAAAATAAAAAGGACCCTTTCAAGCATTGTTATTATCTATTTCAAGCTTGTGTAAAAATGAAAAAGATCTCCCTTCCATTTGTTCGAGTCTCTCGCTAGAGTTAGGATTTGAACCTTCTTTTCATTTGCCTAGGCCACTTGGTCCTGGTTCTCCCTACCACCCCTGGTGAACACATTCAGATTAGTAGCCAGGATTTTTGGGTAAGGAAGAAGAGTAGTCAGATGAAACAGAGCTTGGGGGGCATGTTTAGCCGTTAGCAATCATGCTGGGGGCATTTACCAACCTCTGATCATCATGTTGGGAGGGAACCCATCAATGGGCCTTAATCGTGAGCAGAGTTTACCTTTGGCTTCAAGCTCGTTAAAAAATGAAATCAGTAGTCTGAGCAAAGTTCTACTCCTGTGTCAAGCTCGTTAAAAAATGAAACATATCCTTTCCCTTTGAGTCGAGTCTCCTCGTAGACTTAGTACCTGAACCTTCTTTTCACTTGCCTATACCTTAGGCGAATGAAATGAAGCTTGGGGGCATGTCTTCAACCTCTGGAAGTTACGTTGAAGTCAACTCGATCGCCTCTCCACACCACGTTGGAGCTAAGTCACTTACTTCTAGCAATCATGCTGGGGGCATGTACCAACCTTTGGATTTCATGACGGGAAGAAGTTCACCATTGGGAACATTTTCGAGCATACTTTCCTTTTAGGTTTCGAGCTCATTAAACCATGAAAATTTTCCTGAGCATAGTTCATTTTCTGTTACAAGCTCGTTAAAAAATGAAGCAGACATCATGAGCATTCTTCCAACCTATCTTTGAGCTCGTTAAAAACAGTAAGATGGTGTTTGAGCTTACTTTTCACTTTTTCGTGCTCTGGTTAAAAACATGAAGAGTGGTTTGAGCTTACTTTTTCCTTTTTCGTGCTCTGGATCCAAACATGAAAAAGTTTTCGAGTGCTTTTGATACCATTATCGTGCTCGTTAAACAAATTGGAGTAAAAAGGTGTGTCTAACGAGTATAGGTTTATCACTTTATCCGGCCTCGCTAGACTATTTACGGAAAAGGAACTGTGCCGAGTTTACTTTTCCTTTGTCGTACTCGGTCATCAACCATGACAAAGTTGTACATGGAGTCCATAGTTAAGCTCTTTTCAGACTCCCTAAAATTGAAAAGATTGCCAAGCAAAATTGATTCGTTCACGCTTGTAAAAGGATTTGAATGATCGTCTCCCTAGTGATAGTTTACCCCTTTTTCGGACTAGGGGGCACTACTTACGAAAAAGGAATACTCCAGCCAATCATGACTGGAAGAGTCCTCTCCCGCGTTGTTTTACCCTTTTTTTCGGGCGATGAGGCTAACCTTACGAAAAAGGACCTTTGGAGCCTTCTTTAAGCTTTTCAGACTCTCTAAACATGAAAAACTACCGAGTTTTCCTTCCTTGGACTCGTTAAAATCAAACATCGAAGGGCCCACTTTGGGACGAACCCCTCCTTTCTCAGGTTCGAAAAACATGTGAGATTGGACTCATCTATGAGATGAGCTTTACCGAGCATCTGTTATCCTCCTCAAGCTCGTTAAAAAACAAAGAGGTACTCGTCCATCATGTCGGGGGAAAATGGGAAAATAAGTCAAGTTTACCTTGTTGGCAGCTTGTGAGTCATCACCTTTGAACATGGCATGCATCCTCACCTTGTCTGTTTTGGGTAGTCAGTCTTGCTGATAGTTTCATCATTATGATCATGCGTCCTCATTATTGCTATGAGTTCACACTTTCTGTGGTTCTGTCTGTTCAAGTAATCCCTGCTGCCAAGCTCTGTTTCATGCCGTTATATGTTCAAAGGATTATTACCTTGAGTCCACCTCCACTTCATGTCAAACCTTCCCTTTGTGTCAGTACATATTCTATTGTTTCATCGGTCCATACTATCTCTCGTTCTGATTTCGTGTCGATGATGTGGGAATCTTTATGGCCCACCTTCGACGAGTCTATTCTTGTCGACACCAAATCACTATCCAGGAATTAGGCTTAGGAGTCAACCACTAGTACCTTGGTACCTGCATGCCTCAATGGTAGGTTTCCTCGTATTCAACAGTAGGTTTTCATCAATGACCTCTGATTGAATGATCTCTCGGAATGCTCGACATCAACTCCTTTATTCGCATTTCGTTGAGATGTACTATAGATACCTTGGGGATCATCGTCATCATTGGTGATTTCCCTCGCATTTGTTAACGGTTCACATCATTGACCGGTAATCAAATGGTTTCTACCATGTTCGACTTCAACACCTTGTAATCACATGGCTAGATTCGTATCGTTTGCGATCGGGTAGAAGACCCTGGACACCATCTTATATCTTGATTACGTCCAGGTTGCGATGGAAATGTCCTTTGTATTGTCACACAGATCCACTTTTTGTATTGGTCGTGGCTGTGTCATTACTATCTCATGGATCTACGCTTGTTCATAGTAGCCATGATTTGTCTATAGTCTATATCATCTCAGTACTCATGGATCTGCAATGTATTGGTCGGCAGCCATGCTTTGAGTCATTTGTTTCCGAGCATGGGAATGCCCGCCTCGGTGGTATATCTGACATTTTGTTTCTGTTTCAGCTCCTTGTTGCTTCCCTCGATGCTATCTCCGAACCATATTTATAAAGTCTTTCGGCCATCAGTCTCTTCTGACCTCACACTTTAGGGGGCATCTGTTATACCTCAATATTACACATTATGCATTAGTGTCGCATCCTTGTACTAGCGACCTAAACGACAGTTTCCCTTAAAGATCATCTGAACATCCAGAGTGAAAACCATTGACTGAATACTGAAAGCAAAACCTTTTTCTGCCATCTTCCAGCCCAACTTAGCCCTGTTTGTGAGCACTGCCGCTCCTTGCACATCTACAAGGGCGCGGTAGTTAGCACTACCGCGCGTTGCTCCTTCTCTGGGGCGCGGTACTACCGCGTTATGCTCAGTTATAGGGGCGCGGTAGTCTGAAATTAGCCTTTTTGCCTTGGATTTTGGGATTTCGACCTTCGAGGAGATTTTGTTGGGATTACTACCTTTGGTTCGATCCTAACTCCTTCTTTGTTTAGCTGGCCTGATCCACTAAACCCTCCATAGATCCACACTTCTCTCTTGTTGGTTAGCCTTCCCATGTGCTATAAGAGAGAAGCTTTCCATGAGCCAAGGGGAGGACTTTTGGGGCATCAAACCTATGATCTTCATACTTCTGCAGAGATAGTTAGAGGAAGCACTTGGAGCTGGAAGTTGGCTTGGACATCAAGCAACTATTGTACATGACTTCAAGTTGGTAATGGAATAACTTGTCTTGTTTTCCCAAATCATTTGTGTTAATTTTGTTTTAATGATATGATTTGTATCTTTCATAGATTTAGATCCTAACTCATGTTTCAGGTTGCTAGAGAATAGTGCATTCTTGTGTCTTGGTTCCATTTTGACAGGTTCATTCGTGAGGGCTTGGAGATTGGAGCAATTACAAAGACAAGCGTTTGGATAGAAGGTCAGTTAAACTTCTCCTACTCTTTCTAGCATTTTAATCTTGAGATGTTTGTTAGATCTAGGGATTCAAGGTAGCATTTGTTTCTTTTTTGTCTTAGTATAGAGTCAGTGCATCCTGGTTTATCCTAAGAGAGTTTCTACCTATCCGTAGGGAGAAATTTCTACAACATGGATGCCTAGACCATGTATCTGTATGTGTATCAGGTGGATACATTGTATGATCAGGTGGATCATGTATGGTGATATGTATCATGTATTTGTATTTGTATCAGGTGGATACACTATATGGTCAATTGGATCATGTATGATGCTATGTATCAGGTAGATACTTGGTATGCATCAGGTAGATGCATTGTATGATCAGGATGATCACGGATGACGAGCTTCAGGATGTTGCTCCAGATGACATGCAGCAGGATGTTGCAGTGATGATGATCAGGATGATCATGTGTACATCAGGATGATGTATGGTGAGTATCAGGTTGATACTCTATGGCCGTGGAACAGGTTGTGCAGATGAGCATATAATTTGTCCCTGGGAGATTTGCAGATAGTCTTTCGAGGTTTTTCCTATGGCATATAGTTTGGCTCTGGGATATCTGGAAAATGCTCTTTCGAGGTTTTGCTCTGAGAGGACATATAATTTGGCCCTGGGAGATCTGTAGATAGTCTTTCGAGGTTTTGCCTATGGCATATAATCTGGCCCTGGGATATCTGGCAGATGCTCTTTCGAGGTTTTGTCCTATGGCATATAATATGTCCCTGGGAGATCCGATAGGTTGGGCTGTGTGCCCATAATAAGTCCTGGGATGCTCTTGCGAGGTTTTTCCATGACCACATATAATCTGTCCCTGGGAGATCCTATAGGTAGAGCTATGTGCTCGTAACAGCCTAGGATGCTCTTGTAAGGTTTTGTGGTGACCACATATAATCTGTCCCTGGGAGATCCTATAGGTAGAGTTGTGTGCTCGTAACAACCTGGGATGCTCTTGCAAGGTTTTGTGATGAGGTCACATATAATATGGCCTTGGGAGATCCTATAGGTAGAGCCGTGTGCTCGTAATAGCCTGGGATGCTCTTTTGAGGTTTTGCGACGCATGTAATAAGTCTTGAGGATTCCACAGTATGGCCAGAGATGACGAAGACCTGCAGGTGGTGGGCCTACATCCAATATGAAAAAGGACTGGCTCTGTAGAACTTCCTATGACGAGTAGAGTCAGAGATTGGTTGAGATAGTAGCAGTAGTGATGATGACGATGACGATGATCCTGAGAAGAAGACTTGTCTAGCAGATCTGTGTCAAAGAAATACCTTCCTAGTTAAGAGGGAGTGTTGATGTATATGTAACTTCAGAATGTATTTCATCTATGTATTTCATATATATTTATTGTACCCTTATTAGAGATGTGTTATTCCTCTATAAGGAAGTGTCGTCATGTGGATTGACAAGTGTCGCAAGTGTGTGTACTTTCCGATGTGTTATTAGACCACCATGTGTGGGGTTGGCCCTGAAATATATATATTATAATGTGGATATACCTAGCTAGACAAGTCGGCCCGATAAGGTCACTGGGAAAACAAGTCAGTATAAATAGAGATCAGGTGATCTCTATTTAGATCATTCGGAAAGTTATATCTCTCTCGCTCAAAAAGTGGCGCACTAGTGAGGAGGAGGATCATCTGCTACTAGGAGACTATCTCAGTGTATTTTGGTTGTACTTTGGTTGAGCCATTGCTCTCTCTATCTCTGAGGAAGTTGTGGGGGTTTTCACCTTAGGGTTTTCCCCACGAAAACTCTGTGTCTCTTGTCTCTCATGCTTTTGATTCTTGTGATGCTTGTCATGCTTATTGTGATTGCCATGCATTGATATACTGTATATGTTATTCTCTCAGTGAAGATCCTAGAGTATTGTGAATTAATGCTCAAAATTTAACAAAAGGCACCCTTCCTTACCTACCATTCAATTATCTTCAATTATTTCCTTGATTTAAGGCTAGACTGACTATATCACTCTGATGGACCTCCAGTGAGACTTGACTACCCATTCTTACTCTAGTTAGCTCCTCATGTGCCCTCCACTGAGCCTCCTTCATTCAGTTAGTTCCATCTACACTCAGTTACACCTACCACACTTAGTTAGAATCAGTTTGACTGATGGTTGATAGTTACTTGAGCATTGATGACTCCACTGATGATGAGATAGACTACTAGTTGTGCCCCGATGACACTCCAGTGATCTTTTGATCACTCCATGAAGGCTAATTTTAATTTCCACCTTGGCATTCGAATCCTCATGCATTGTAATATTTATTTGTCCATTTGTGATTAATGAATTAGTGTGTGTGAAGTTATTTTGCTTCTATCTGAGTTCTACTTTATTATTATTCTGCTGCTCATTTTACTGCATTGACAACTCAATCGTATTCCTAAATTCTTTCATTTTGAGTTATACATCAGCTCTTAGATCTGCTGTGAGGATTTTCACATGACCACCATCGCTTTACATTTGTCTTTACACTACAAGCATATCCATGATCCCTACGCTCCATTCATACTGCAATTATTTTGTTATTTTTTCCACCATTCATCATCCTGCAAGGAGGAACCACCAGTGTCACCCCCCAACCCTCGTTATTGGTTCTCATCGATGTCTTTTGACTGAACACTCCCTCCTTGCTTGGCCATTCCTTTTGTTCGGTATAATTTTATCCCTTTTTCGGGCCGGACAAGTCCTTTACAAAAAATGCACGTAAGGATTTTATGTTAAGCTCTTTTTTTACTCCTAAAACAATGAAAAGATAGCCGAGCAATCTTGCTTCCTTTCATGCAAATTAAATTACCTGAAAGGGCATATATCTAGTATAAGTTTAACTATTTTCTGGACCTGGTAGACTAATTACGAAAAAGGAATACTCTAGTCACACTGGCTAGAAGAGTTCTTCATTGCATCGTTTTATGCTTTTTCGGGCCTTGGATACTAACACACGAAAAAGAACCCCCCCTGGAGTCTTCTTATTTCTTTCATACTCTCTAAAATTGAAAGCAACCACGAGCATGCACCATCCTGGGCTCGTACAAATCCACATGATGGTACCATTCCATTATTTCAAAGTCTTCTTATCGCTTTCAAACTCCTTAAAATTGAAAGCAATCACGAGCATGAATTGTCCTGGGATCGTATAAATCCACATGACAGTACCATTTTGAGCACACTTCTATCCCTTCTTCCATCTCCTTAAACCATGAAGAATTCCCAACCGGTGTCTCTCAGTGCTATGATCAATCATCTCGGCAGCACCCCCAATAAGGTCGCCTTTGTTCAGAGTACTCTGCGATATACCGCCCTCAAATTTTCTTGCCATCCTACACCAACTTGAGTATCCCTCATTACAGTCACAATCCCTGGTCCCTTAAGCTATGACCCCCTTCCCCCAAGACAGTTTCATATGATTCCCGATCATCCTCACCATCATACCCTGAACAAAGGAAGTTTGAGTCCCCCCACCCAACAACCCATGTTTCCTACCCTCACAGTATGTCAGTTACACATGCAATCCTATCACCTCTTGCTTATCCACCTCGTGCTCCTATCAAGGAAACATCATTGCCTTGTTAGTTGTAGGTCTCCCTCTGTCGACAACAACCCATCTATTCCAGAGGATAGACCCAGAGGTCCCTACACCTTGGACTCATCACCATCTGTGGTGAGTTCCTACGGACCATTTTGAGTGGAGTCCTCAGTGCCTCTTCGAATGGTTGTTTCTCACGTGCTCGACTTCAACACCTTGATCGCACTGTTGAGATTTGTGTAGGGTATACATCCCTTCAGTTATTGGTCAAAGATCCCGGACTCCCCCCGACTCTACCACATTGGTGAGTCACTTTGGAACAACTAGTTATATGTTCCTGTGGATATCCGAGTTGCGTTGGAGATAGTATTTAGAAGCCATCCACTCGTATGCTTCCTTGAGAACCCAATTCAGCTACAGTCCAGTGTACCATTGAGGTTATGACTCTTCATCATTGTCTCCACCCCGTTATTGGATATATTCAAATCCAACAGCTCATCAGTTCCTCTGGTACCACACTCAACAACACTATATCAATTCTTCAGCTTCCATATTGTCCGACCAGGAGTATGTCCTAGATTTGTGTCCCCTCTGGACCATTATGATGTACACATCAGTTTTTCATGTATTGTTCAAAACCCCCTTTTTTGGATTCATTGTTATTTATATATCTTGATACGAGCATGGGTATGCCCGCCTCGTCCATATATTGAGATTATTTCTCATTCATTACTGAGGTCATGTATTTTTCAGTTTTTTCAGTTTGTACGGGACCGTTGTTCCGGTCTCTAATTCGTTTCTTCTCTTCTCCACACCCCAGGAAAACCATAAAGGACCTATGATGTCTATTAGCCATACGATGAGCTCCTACCCTCACACATTAGGGGGCAATCTGTTAACACCCAAAAAATGCTCACCGCCTCATCTCCCTCACTACATGACTCATTTGTTTATTTTTCCCACCATCTTTCCCTCCAAAACCTCAAAAAACCATTAAATGGCCACCAAAAGGCCAAAAAACCCTTTTTCCCCCTCCAAATAATTAAATTTCCTCAAAAGATAGCAAAAACCCTCTAAAAAGGCCCTAAATTCCCAAAAATCAAGTAAAAAGGAATAAAAAATATAAAAAAGAGGAAAAGAGAGGGGAAAAGGAAGCAAAAACCCTAAAATAACTAACCTAAACCATATGGTGCCAAAAACCATGGGTCAGCACTCCACCACTAAAAAACCTATAAATAGGTGATGGAGGCTCCTCATTTCATGTCCACAATCTATCCTATCCTCACGCTGCCAAAATCACTCATGAAACCTAAGCTCACCATTTCAGCTAGTTTTTCCATTTGAGTGCCCCGTTTGGCCCACCATCCGAGCACCTTGGAGAAGGAGAAGGAATCCATTGGAGCACAAAAGCATCCCTCCTGGACTACTGCAAGAGCTCCACCAATGTCCACATCTGAGGTAAATGTAACTTTGGTCATATCATAATACAAAAGAAAATTTTCCATTATATTATCATTGTCTTTTTATTTCTGTTGATGCACATGTTAGCTTAGATTTTGTACTGTTTTACTATTAAAATTTATTGTTTATTGAACTACTACTAAGGAGACCATTCTCCTTAGTAGGTGCTCATTTGCACAAGCGAGGGTGAAAACCCTAGCTACAACTATTGTGGTGAAGAATAAACCGTTTACTGGTTACGACTATGTAAGTAAGTTATGCCTATATTGATTACGTAGAGAATTCCTGCCTCATTTGGAAACTATTAAATTTATTTATGTAAAAAGATAGATATTCTTGATACTGTATCAAAAAAGAAACAAGAACTGATTAACTTGTTATTCAAACAATGACTCAATATTGTAGACATTGAACTTTTCACCTTAAAGTGTTGAACATTTCCAAATGAAAATTGCATTTTTCAAATAAAAAATTGCATTTTTTAATTTGAAATTCACACTTTTCAAATCAAAATTTGCATTTTTTTATTTGAGATTCACTCTTTTCAAATGAAAATTTGCATTTTTTTATTTGAAATTCACACTTTTCAAATCAAAATTTTCATTTTTTTATTTGAAATTCACACTTTTTGAAGTGAAATTCATAGTTTTATAACAAAAAACTACAATTTTAAGATTCAAAAGTAGTAAAAAAACACACTATTCGAATAGAAAAATACACTTTTCAAAGCCAATATTGCCACTTTTAGTACCTGATTTTGCACTTTAGAAAGGTTGATATTGACACTTTCAAAGTCTAAATTCACACTTTCTTAGTCCAAAATTTTCCTAATAAGTCCAAATTTAATGAAATTGGCGTTATTCCTATATATAGGATATTAAGAGGTACAAATACAACTCACTGATCCAATCCGACATAACTAATATACCCATACTAATGACAATTACAACTAATGGACCAAGGCCGACATCAAAATTAATGTAATGCACCACAATATAGGAAGAAATGTTCCCAGCTTTAGGGCTTAACATGCCCCTCCACTTCAAACAAGTTTTTTCCTCAATGCTTTATTAGTTGTGGATGCTTTTGTACGAAGGACTCATCTTCCCATGTTGAATCTTCAACTGGTAAGTTCTTCCACTTGATGACGTGCTCAATCATAACCCAATTTCATAGTTATTTGTTCCTTGTTGAACAATGATTTGTTCAGGTTCCAATATGAATTTTCCTTCTTCATCAAGCTTCGGAAATATTGTTTGAATTGGGATTGTATCCCCTATTAAACCTCTTTAAGCAAGAAACATGGAAAACTAGATGTACTCTTGAAGATGAAGGGAGCTCTAGTTTGTAAGTCATACTACCAATCTTTTGGAACACTTTATAAGGATCATAATAATTGGATGTTAATTTGTTGTCCTTATTTAGTTGCTTGAGGGACATATTCTTGTAAGGTTGTAGGCTCAGAAATACCCAATACCCTTCTTCAAAACTCCTTTCACTAGGATGTTGATCAGCTTGTTGTTTCATCATGTTTTTTGACATAGCTAGGTTGTCCTTGAGTATCTGGAGAACTTATTCCCGGTTCTCTATGTGATCTTCCATGGATTGAAATTTATATTTTACTTTTAAGGGAAATGTGACAGATGGAGGCTCGTTCCCATAAAGTTCCATAAATGGAGGCATTTGTTATGATGTATGGAAGGAATTATTGTACCACCATTCTGCCAAAGAGAAACATTTCACCCTTTGTGTTTGTTTATAAGATGCAAAGCAATGAATATATCCTTCCAAACATCTATTCAATATCTCACTTTTCCCATCAGATTGAGGATGTTAAGATGAACTATGAGCAACTTGGGTACCCAAACAAGAAAATAATTCAATCCAAATTTTTTCAGCGAAATTTGGATCTCTATCACTTGCAATAATCTTCGGATTTCCATGTAACTTCTAAATAGTTTCCATACATGATGTATCTATTGTACTTGCATTAAAAGGGTGAGAGAGTGCACAAAAATGTGCATACTTCGTGAGTCCATCAACAACCACCATAATAACATTCTTTCCTTCTAACTTGAGTAGACCTGTGATGAAATCCATTGAGACTTCTACCAAACAATGGAAAGGTATTTCTATTGGTTGTAGAAGTCTTGGGGTCTTAACCGTTTCACCCTTATTTTGTTGGAAAACCAAACACTGCCACGAACCTTTGAACATCATATTTAAGACCATGTGGTAAGTTTTCAGGAATCCAAAGTTCCCACATATAGGAGAGATGTGCAATTCCAAGAGGACCTTTTGTTTGAGTGGGATTTTTTGCATAAATATAAGCAATCCTTATACCATAGTGAATAATTTTTCCACACAAAATTATCTGATACACTGGGATCATTCTGTAGCTTTTGAATGAGTGTCCACACAAATAGGTCATTTTTCCATTCTTCCCTTGCTTGTACTACCCAATATAGTTTTAGAATGGAAATTACACAAAGTAATGCCCCAACATCTTCATCTTATCTGGAGAGCGCATTTGCCACCACATTCGATTTCCCTTTTCAATAGATGATTTCAAAGTCATATCCCAACATCTTGGTTACCCATTTTTGTTGCTCTTCCGAAGATAATCTCTATTCCAGGAAGTATTTAAGACTATCATGATCTATTTTGACCTTGAAGTGCCTACCTGTTAGCTAATTATGTCAACAGACATTTACAATGAGAAATGGGGGTATGGGGTATGAGGCCATTTCGACCTTTTAATTTAATTTTCAGAATATATGGCAACAATTTATGGTGATGGCATATTCTGTGAGAAAGATTCCTCTTGCACATAAATTGACGACTCTTGTTTAAGGATTAACTCTAACTTCCAGTTTAAGGTATTCGTTACTTATTAGCACCATTATTAATATTTCAGTTCCAATTCATCCCTTTGGGTCCTCTACATGGATATTTCCAATTCACTATCCATTTGTGGTTGTTTCCATTTCACAATATCTATCATGTTGGAAACAACATGGCCACATAACAATTGTTTCCATTTCCCACTATTTATTATGATGAAAACAACATGGAAACATATATAATAATCATTTGTATCAAGGAGTGGCACACATATTTGGTGACACCCTATCTTTGGTGGTGCATGCATTTTCATTTAACCATGTATTTCACCATTGGGCAAATTGCTTTTCCAACTTATCAATTATCGGTATATGCAACTAGATGAAGATCGAATTCTACAATACTTGGAAGGTGTAAGTCGAAAGCTATATTATAGGAGATGCTCATACAAGATCATTGGGCGGTCACTTAGATACTCCTTTTCTAGTATTCTTTGTAACATGACACTCTCTCTACCGTAAATTACATTTGGAGGTGTGAGGATTGGCTGTGACTTTGTTTTGCATTGTTATATACTTAATCTATGGACTATCTTTGCTAGATGTTAGATTTCCATTTCAATAGAGAAACATGCTTACAAAGCAAAACAAAATGTAGATTACTAAAGGGTCCAAGCTTTTGTAACAAAAATGTCTTGCATATTAAAATCAAATTAATAGAGTGAAAATATAAAAAAAATATGTATATTACTAGAATGTCTAAAAATAGAGTCGCATACAAACCTAATTCTTCACAATCTTCTTATGGTTATTTTAATGACTACATCCACCAAGGGTAACGAAGGAAGGATTAACAAAGTGAGGATTAGTCTATAATGAATATTGTCACAAATCCATGACTTGTTATGGATACTAAAGTGAAAACTTTGAAAAAAAACATTAAAAGATATTATATTTTGTAACCTTAAAATTAAAAATTTTGGTCAATAACCTTAAGGATATATGTGATGTAACTCTTCATTGCATTCTATAAGTTGGAATATTTATAATAATGAATCATTCTCCTCATACATATAAGTTATTATTATTTTTATTTTATTTATTATTTTAGTTAAAATGAACCACACATATTTGATATAGAAACACTATTTTCTTTTATTACATCAATCCTTATAAATTTCTCAATATGATCTTTTATTATATGAATATGAACCATCTCTTTGTGGAATCACAAACATATAGATATTCATATGTTTATCATGAGCACTTGGGAATGGTTTAACTTGTAACAATCACAGAGTAAATGGTTCCTGAGCAAGGTGTGAAATTTGTCATAACACTACTGCTAATTGGGTTGGTGAGGAACATCACAACCGTTTTGGAATAACCAACATCCTTGAGGTACACAACAAGGTTTTGGAGCAAAGCAGGCACGCTGATGGAGCAAAGTGATTTCTGGGGATTGTAGAAAGGGTTTGGAAATAGTTGCTGGAATGGATGCGAGAGGGGAATCCTCCTCTCCTTTCCCCACTAAGATTGATTCCTTTGAAATACTGGTAGCCACACAAGGGAAAAAAAATATTCCATCACTCCCATCTACATTCATGAATAAAATCGATGATATCCTTGAAGTTTAATTGCCCCTGATGAAGGGAAAGATGATGTTAAATATGAGGATGGGTGGGGCAATGTTGCCGAAGATTCAAGTGGTATTGATTTTGTAAAGAAACGGAGTGGAACATGAAATTATCAGAAGGTCAAGGGCTTGAGTATCGTTGATATTCATAAGATAATGAGTGTTGCTGCGGAAGATGATGAGAACTTGAGTTGGGATTTGGATGAAGACGTGATAATGCTAAATCCGTTGAAGATAATTAGATTTCACCCTGTTATACTTACAGGTTTCTCTGTCGTGTTTTAGGTTTCTGATGTTTGATAATTTCTAACTTTGCAACAATTTATATTTGTTATATCTCTTTGGATTCCGTATATATCGAATACTATAGGAATTTTTTTATTTTCTGCAAAATTCCATTGAAAACTGCTAGAATTGGTTGCAACAAATATTTGGTATATTTACCAAAAATAGTCATCCCATTGCATTCTATTCTTAAAATAGGAAAATAAATAATATCGTTATTGATGTTGTTTGTTTCAATGAATCTGATGGTGTATGTAATGATTTCAATCCCTTAATTGGTTTGAGTGTGGCCATTTTCGTGAAATTTCATTTATGTTATTGAGTATTTTTATGAAATTTTGAATTTTGTTGCCATAATTCTCTAAAGAATATCACATTGGAACATAAGAATAATTACCCGTAGACTTGTTTTGACCAGGGGAATTAGCCTATTGATGGTAAAATTTAGTAGTCGACTCATCCCATAAAAGAATGATGATATGTTCATGTCTCAAGGGGATTGGAACCTAGGTGGGTAGCTTAATGCCATCACCTCCACAATTGGAAAAATTGGTTTCAATGATTGAAATTTGGTTAGTGATTGGGAAGGGTCTAGTAGACTAGGAATTGTCTTTGTCATCTTCATCTCTCATTTTGTCAGACTCTCCAAGCATATTTCTTTCCAGCTGGTGTCCATCTCAAATCCCCCAAATTCTTCAAGACACAGTTTAATTCTTCAGTTCTTCTTTAGTTCTATAAGCTCTTAGTTGACTCCCTTATCAAGCTTGATGAGCCTTCTATTAATGTTATTCAAGGTGTAATTGCATTATCGGGCTAAAGAGTATTCAAGTATAGCTAAATTTTGTCATAAAATATTGGTGTGGATTGTTTACCTAATGTACAAGATGTTGAAAATTATGTAAGAGACAATGTCTACTTTATTTTGGTCTACTTTACTTTTTGCATCTGGATTTTATAGGAGACCTTTTGGTGCCCCTACTGTGTAAAGACATCATTGTACTAGGAAATCCTATTGACCTACTTTTGAAATCATTTGTTGAATATTAATAAAATTATCTTATCTCATCTTCAAAATTCATCTTTCTAGTCACATTAATGATGGGTATCATTTCAAATCTATTCATGCACATATTTCCTTGGGTAAGGATGCCTCATTTGGTATTTCTACTTTAGTTTTCGAGATTCTAAACTTCACATTCACACTCATTGAAATCATTACTATTATATTCAACTACCATCATCTATTCTCAGTGTAAAAAAATTAGCATGTGTGGTCTTTCAATCATTTCCAGTTTTGAAACTCAAAGCTATATATTACTAAATTCCAGATTTGACTAGTAGTAAGCAAGCCTATTAAATATTGTAAATTATGGGTGCTCAAGCCTTGTGTGCAGATATGGAATTTCTGATTTGTAAACTTATATTAGATATCTTCCAAACAACAAAGCAGATAGAATATTTTTTTGAGTTTTTAGGTGGTTGGAGGTAGGATTAGTGCCTAGTCAAAAAGTTGTGCACATGGGGTCATAGGGAAGAAAATGCTATAGACTCTTTCTATCAAAAAATGAGTTTAATAACTGGATCAAGTACTTATAACCTGCATATTCTAATGTTTATCAAAACATATTTATTTGTGGTGAATTCAAATCAAGAAAGACACCATATATATGGCATGAAGGGGATAACCGCCATGAAAAATTTATGTATTTCAAGGAAATTGGAATCAATAAATTGTACTTAGATAATACATAATTAAGTATAAGATGGGAAGAGATAAAAGGAGAATCAATCAAAATTAACTTCCTCAAACAAAAACAATGTTACCACTTTTATGTTGCACCATTCATAAACAAATCTTCAACAAGAAATCTGCCATGATACTCCATAAACAAGGTTCCATTATAAGTGCCAAATGCCCCAAAATCACCAATGAAATATTATTAGTGTTTCTTCAAACCATCAACAACCATTACAATAGGATGAGCCTTTACTTTTATGGAGCCTACGCGAAACAACCTACAAAATAAAATATTAAAATCCTTGCTAAAACCCTAGATATAATATAGATGAACATAAAATGACAATATCCTTCAACTAACTTGAGAGGACAAGTCAACTAAATAATATAAATGAGTGGCCATATCACATGTACAATTGTCCTAGCATAGATGCCAAGGCAAGTGGTGCACTTTCCTAGAGTAGCATAAAGCAATGGACTAATGCTCTATTGTCCTCATCAAAGCAAGTAGACATTGTCAAAACACCAAAGAAATGATATAATACTCCTCCAGTTAGTGCCCCCTCCTAGAATATAGACAACAAACCAATAAAATATAACCCAAATGGTCCACTGCTAAAAGATGCTTCAACTGTGTGAGAGAATGAATAAGATGCCTCAACATGTATGCCTATCTAGTTGGGTGTTCCACTGCTAATCATAAGAGAAAGTCTAACAAACATCATCCAATGTGAATCCAAAAAAAATAAGGCAGGGTTCTCACATGATTGCTCCTCTTTTAGTCAAAAGATGGTCAAAATCGTTGTTAGGATTCCTAGAATCTTCATTCCAAGTTTGTACAGAGTGAGTGCTTGAGTGCTTCCCTATCAAGCAAATATAAACCCATTGTAATCATCTCCAAGTGAAAAAGGGTGTTCCAACTTCAATCAGTAACCTTTTCAAGTCAAACTGAAATCAAATCCACCATCATGTTATCTAATTAACCTCCACTTGTGTTCCAAAGAAGAGGGTGCTCCTTCAAATAATAAAGCATATGTTATAACAACATGGCTGAGTGATGGACCCCATAGTCACCTAAGGAACTCCCCTTCCGGGCTCACATAACATCCCATCAATGTGAAATCAAACATAATAATTTACTAGAATCATACAAAAATGATAATATGCCAACTGATATATGAATAACATACGATCAACAGTACTAAGGCGGAAACCATAGAAGAAATATATCAATGGTCTGAATATGTTCCAGTTAGGAATCATATACCATCAAATAGCTTTCCATCCATGGTAGAACCAAAGCATCATCCAGTAAACCATCATCTCCAACACCAATCATAATAAACCATGGAATGCACCTCCACAATACTGAACATAACAATGATAGAAACTTGCAAGCTCTAGGGGCATAAATCAATCACTTTTCACTTAAACAATTCCCTTTAGACATTGCATACCAAGAAATGGAGGAATCTAGTCAGAACGAGCCATAAGTACAATGCTAGAAAAAGTGGATTCAACCATAAGAAGTCCCTAAATATTAAAACTAATCAGTCCCTTTTGATGCAACATGCCTGTTGTACAACGGAATCATGTCAAAGATGGAAGTAACACAAATAGCATGAGGAGTAACACAAACAGTTACACAAAAAAATAGGCCTAAATTAATTAAAGGATTTTTTCTTCTCTTTTTTCAGAATTAAGTACAAGAAGGTTGCATTAAGTGAACTTGAAACCTTGCATGACCTTTTGATCTACTCAATCATGTCGAGCTGTATTTACTGTCTTAAAGAATCACCAAAATATTTAGTTATCGACCAAGGTTTGTAATCTTAGAGTTGTGGCACAGTATATTGTTAAAGTTTCAGAATTTACTTCAATATGATCTAGGATATTAACTGAGAGAACAACATGTACAAAAAATCTAGAGCATATCAACCATGGACACAATAATGCAAGCACACAAGAGACACAGAGTTTACTTGGGGAAAACCATAAAAGGTGAAAAACCCCAATAACTTCCTCAGAGATAGATAGATCAATGATACAACCAGAATACAAGAGGCAGTCTTCTCCTAGTAGCAGAGCCTCCTCCTCCACAAGTGCGCCACTCTCCCAAGTGTGAGTGAGAGAATGGAATATGTGTAAAATGAGAGAGACACACTCTCTATTTATACACTAACTTGACTTAACCTTTACTCAACTAGGTCAGCCTCAACTTAACCACTTAACATAATGCTGACTGGGCCGACCCCCACTAGGGTGGTATAATAACCCTTTGACCCACATGACTTATACAGGGTCGACCCCAACAAGGTGGTCTAATAACCCATCAAGTATAAGTTACAACACTTACAATATAAATGACGACACTTCCATATAGAGGAATAATAACATCTCTATAGGAATACAATATACATATATGTGAAATACATTCCGAATTTACATATACATCAACACTCCCTCTTAACTAGGAAGGTATTTCTTGACACAGGTCTTCTAGCACAAGTCATCTTCTCTGGATCATCGTCACTGGATAATCGTCAACGAGTCATCATCATCGTCACTGCTGCTACTATCTCAATCAATATTTGAATCTACTTGTCATAGGAAGTTCTACAGAGCCAGTCCTTTTTCATACTGGATGTAGGCCCACCACCTGCAGGTCTTCATCATTTGTGTGAATGGTCTAATAGAGGTGGCCTCTCAGGAATAATTTTATGTGCAGATGCAATACCGGAAAGAGTATCCTAGGAACATTTATGTGCCTAAGCATGACCGGCAAGATCTCCCAGGACTGATTACATGCATCTCCTCCACAATACCTTTAAACAGCATCCCAGGAACATTTATGTGCCTCAGCACGACCTGCAAGATCTCTAAAGAGCATCTCATGACTTATTACGAGCACATAGCTCAACCTCTCGAATATCCAGGACTGATTACATGTGGATAGACAAAACCTTTAAAGAGCATCCCAGGAACATTTATGTGCCGCAGCATGACCGACAAGCTCTATAAAGAGCATCCCAGGACTAATTACGAGCACACAGCTCAACCTCTCAGATCTCCAGGACTGATTACATGTCTCCGTAGTAATACCTCATCCCAGGACTGATTACGAGCACATAGCTCAACCTATCGGATATTTGAGGACTGATTACATACTACATAGCAATACCGGAAAGAGTACCCCATGAACATTTATGTGCCGCAGCACGACCGACAAGATCTCCCAGGACTGATTACATGCTATTTGCACAACCTGCCACATATCATCTTTGAACTCCAAGTATTAACATGATACTCATGATCCAACGGATCATCATTGCACGAGGCATCATCCTGATGCCCATGATCATACTAATCATCATCACTTGTACCATCCTGGTACATATCATCTAGAGCAACATCCTGAAGCTCATCATCATGATCAACCTGATCATACAATGCATCCACCTGATGCACACCAAGTATCTACCTGATACATATCATCATACATGATCCACCTGATCATACAGTGTATCCACCTGATACAAATACAAATACATGATACATATCAACATACATGATCTACCTGATCATACAATGTATCCACCTGATACATATACAGATACATGGTCCAAGCATCCAACATGATGCATATACAAAATACATACAAATCATCCAACCGATCATATCCAGCATCCAACATGATGCATACATACATATACATATAAATGATCCAACTGATCATACAAAGCAGAAACTAGAACATCATCCCGATGCTCATCATCCAGCGCTTACACCCACAGCCATGTGAAGGATCCTCCTTCCAACATGATTGGAATGGCTTCAGCAAATGTGTCCATCACTTCTTCCTCGAAGTGTCGTCGATCTGAAGAACACCAAGCCTCTCTCTGAAGTACTCGAACTTCACTCTGGCTAGTGGCTTCGTCAGCACATCTGCAATCTGCTCGTCCGTCACAACATACAGGAGCTTCACCGCTCCTCTCTGTACCATATCCCTGATATAGTGATATTTAATCTCTATGTGTTTTGACCTGTCATAAAACACAAGGTTCTCGAACAGCTTCACACAACTATGGTTATCACAAAAGATACCAGTAGCATCCAACGGGAGATCAAATAACTCATACAATAGCTTCCGTAGCCATACTGCCTCACAACTAGCTGAACAAGTTGCAACATACTCTACCTCAGTTGTAATCAGTGTTACGCAGGACTGCTTCCTGCTAAACCAAGAGATCACACCTGATCCCATACTGAAGCAGCACCCATAAGTGCTCTTCTTATCTACAGCACTGCCTGCCTAATTTGCTTCAACATAACCCTACAGGTTAAACTTTTGATTCGCATCATACTTGAGCCCATAATCAACTGTACCCTTCAGGTACCTCAGAATATTCTTTACAGCAACCAGGTGAACACTCCTTGGATATGTCAGGAACTGGCTCAATGTGTTCACCGCAAAGCAAATATCTGATCTCGTGTTCGTCAGGTACATCAAGGACCCAATCATCTGACAATACATAGTGACATCAATCGGTTCAGATGAAGCATCACACAGAAGCTTCAGGTTCGATGCCATAGCCTTGCAGTCCATCATCCTGAACCTCTTCAGGATCTCTACTACATACTTCCCTTGTCCAAGGAAGATTCCATCTGCACTCTACCACACCTCCATGCCAAAAACAAATAGTGCATCATCCCCAAGTTCTTCATCTCGAACTCGGAACCAAGCTTCCGTTGTGTGTCGGCAATCAATCTATCTTCACCTGTAATAAACAAGTCATCCATATACAAAAGTAGTATCACTGGATTGTCTTCCTCAACCTTGTAGTAAAGGTTGGAATCTGCTTTACTCTTGGTAAATCCCAAACTAGATAGAAAGTTGTCTATCCTACCAAGTTCTGCACACATATATGACTACACCATTCAAGAAGGTTGTCTTGAAATCCATCTGTGTATCTTCTATTTCATCACTTTTATATTTCTCTATGCTGCCATCTGCAGCATGCTTGATCTGATAGATCCATATGGAAGTCATAACAAACTTCCCTTCAGGTCTTGGTACTACATCCCAAACATCATTCTTCATGATTGACGGATCATGGCATTCTTCCCATATCCTGGGAACTTCAATATCTTCAATGGATAATTTTGTTACTGAACAAATGTTGTAGTTCTTATTTTGTAGGTGATGGCATACGATCTTTCCTACACAACAAGTTAAATTTCATGATTAGAAAACATTTCATAGTTTTCAAAACAAATTCTTACACATAAAGAAATATGTCATACAGTCATGCAATTATCTTAGCTAATGATTCAATACAACATTTATCCATATCCCATAACTTTCTAGATGCCTTCCAATCTCTACCAGAACATTGTTAAGAGTGTGCACAACTCCCAACATGTCAGCAAAGAGGTTTCATTCTAGATAAGTAGCAATGGAATGTTGTATAGTGCCATGGGCCACTTACCCATGCATATTAGTAGTATACTGTTCATCAATGCAACTATTCTAATATGCATAATACACAACCTAATTCTAGGAACATCAGTATATACATTATTGAACAGTATTATTTAAACAATAAAATATGCAAGTAATGACAATTCAAATACTTATCTTTGTTTGTTTGTTGGGTTGACTCCCTCTCAGTCTTTGCTTCTTTTCTGCAACTCCATTCTTATGTGGATTGTGAGAAGTGGTCAACTCCCTCTGAATATCTGCATCCTTGCAGAAACTACTGAAGTGTGCTCCTTTGCTTTCTTGCAGGAACAACTAGAGTGTGCTCCCTCTTGATCTTTGCTTCCTGGATTTCCTGTCCTTGAACTTACATCCATCCTTAATCACTATGAATGCTTATTAGTATCATCATTGTGTTATCCTTGAGGTCTCATACATAATCACACATTTATTAGTATAATCATAATACTATCAAAACACAATAATCTTAAACATGTATATTCATGATCATTCATAAATAATAAACATTAGTATTCAAGGTTTCAGGGAAGTCTTCTTTTACTCATACATATTCTTATTTGATCATAGGACTCTTCTGGTTAGTTGAATCATCAATCAAGATAAGAGATATAATATGCATAAAACCCATGATTATTCAAACCTATACCTTCATGATTCTTCTGGTTAGTCATATCATCAATTATGGTAAGAAACATAATATGCATACAAACATGATTATTCAAACCTATGACTTCATGAATAATCATTATCAACAACACAACAGTATAAGATCCTAACACAAGGTAGGATTCTAGCTTGATATAGGAAAAAGATACCTGGATTAGCATGCTAGCTAGTTATGTCTAACATACCCGCATAATGTCTTCTGGTTCTCTTCAGTGACTTGTGATAGTAACCTGCATGTCTCATAGGTTAACTATTGTAGGACCAAGTTATACATACCTCGAAAGTAGATCTTCTATGTGATCTATGACAATGGATGAATCTTTGTGTTCATGTCACCATGATCATATGTTCTTGAAGTAGAACATGATTTGTCTTTATTGGTGTACCTTTTATATTAGCGAACAACATAAACCTCATACAACATCACAATGCATTAGTACATTCATAAGTGTCAAAACCTTAATCAATGAATATCTTCTATTAAGGTGATACAACAAGTATAGAAATTAATCAAGCTTGTACTATAATGATATGAAGACAAACATATGATAAAATTAACCATGAAACTTACCTGTAAGCCATACCTGTCAAGATTGCTTGTAATCTTCTTATGTAAGGCCTTAGCCTCATCTCCCTCTGAGATAGGAACTTCTTCACTTATGCAGGTGACCAATCCCTCTTCTTCTAGGATTAACCCAATCCACTTGATTTGCAAGAACTGGACCTGGAGCTGGGTTAGGGTTTGTCAAGGAAACCCCAAAAATTCAAACTTTGAATTTCAAACTTTCGAAAGGATAGAAATATGCGCCTTGATGATCTAATCAAGCTGGTATATTCAAAATTTGAAAACTGCAAAGTTTCACTCCTCAATTTTGCCTTTGAAATTTCTGGATTCACTAGATGTGACCCCGAACTGGGGTTTGATGAAGCCCACTCTTTTTCCCAATCAAAATGTTTGATCCAAATCTCTAAGCTTCTATTTTTATGGGGAGCTTCCAGCCGTGGTCACAGATTTCAAAAATTCTCATTTTTGCAGAAGCCCTAATTTTCCACTTTTCTGATCAAAGTCCCGAACTAGGGTCTGATCAAGCCCGACCTTCTTCCCAACCAAAAATTCTGATCTTGGTCTCTAAATTTTGATTTTGATGAGTAGCATTCAGCCGTGGTCTCCAATTACAAAAATTCCAACTTTCTCTGAAGCCCTAAATTCTGGAAGCCATGAATGAAGGTGCTAAAAAATAATTCTGATTTGATAGAAATATGTACCTGATTGTTTCTGGTGTAACTCCGAAAATTTTTATCCACAGGGTCTGAAATATTTTCCTGAGATAGCCCGACCTATTATCTTTCCATCCCAATTGGTCTGACCTCAATTGGATTCTCTGAGAGAGAGTTATGCCAAGTGTCGCAACGTGACCTATTTATGGGATAATACAGGAGAGCGAACTTGTACGGAGCACCACGTGTCACTAGTTCAACTTCGGCCTCTGGAACATTTTCTTGAGATATCTCGACCTGTTATATTTCCATCCCAATAGGTTTGAACTCAATTGGATACTCTGAGAGAGAGAGTTATGCCAAGTGTCGCAATGTGACCTGTTTATGGGATAATACAGGAGAGAGAACTTGTATGGCATGCCCCGTGTCACTGGTTCAACTTCGGCCTCTGAACAATTTTCTTGAGATAGTACATTCTGTTTACTACCTGTCACTTTTTATGAAATTTCATTTGGAGCTTCCTATCCCAAGTTATGACCTTTTTCCCAAGGTCACTTGATTTTGACTCAGATCTAGAAGAGGCAGAAACCCTATATTGTACAGATCATAAATCACAAAGTAAAATGAATTAGAGATTGTCCTTTGGACACAAGGTACATGTGGATCTGATATTCGATCTGTAAAAGTTTCAGATACGAAAACTTTGCCAAAATGGATTTATAGAGAAAGTGCTACGATGACTGGTTTTTGCTATATCAAGCCCTAGCATCGTAAGTGCAGCAAGTGTTATACATGCCATATCATGCCTTCTTTCAGGCTAGCTCTGATACCATGTTAAATTTTCAGAATTTACTTCAATCTGATCTAGGATCTTAACTGATAGAACAACATGTACAACAAATATACAGCATATCAACCATGGACACAATAATGCAAGCACACAAGAGACACAGATTTTACTTGGAGAAAACCATAAAGGTGAAAAACCCCAATAACTTCCTCAGAGATAGATAGAGCAATGATACAACCAAAATACAAGAGATAGTCTTCTCCTAGCAGCAGAGCCTCCTCCTCCACAAGTGCGCCACTCTCCCAAGTGTGAGTGAGAGAATAGAATATGTGTAAAATGAGAGAGACACACTCTCTATTTATACACTAACTTGACTTGACCTTTACTCAACTAGGTCGGCCTCATCTTAACCACTTAACATAATGCTGACTGGGCCGACCACCACTAGGGTGGTCTAATAACCCTTTGACCCACATGGCCGACCTCCAATAGGGTGGTCTAATAACCCTTTGACCCACATGACTTATACAGGGCCGACCCCAACAAGGTGGTCTAATATCCCATCAAGTATAAGTTACAACACTTACAATATAAATGACGACACTTCCGTATAGAGGAATAATAACATCTCTATAGGAATACAATATACATATATGTGAAATACATTCCGAAGTTACATATACAACAACATATATGCTGAGGTAGAATGGGACCTAAAGTTTCGGCTCGGCATACCTTAGAAATGTTTTATAAAGAAAAGATCGAAATATCTTTCAAAATGAAAAACCGAGTCAAACTTCAGAAATACAACAAATGAACTAATTAAACCTAACTAAACCTATAGATCAGAGTAGTATCAAGCTATACTGCTCTACTCTATGGATAATAACTAAAAAAGATAGAAACGACACTGTTATTTTAGGAAGCAAGACTGAATAAAAAACAGAACTACTTTGATGAAGTTGGAAACTACTGATTAAAAACTCTAAACTAGGAATTAGAAACAATTGTAAATGAGTTCAGAAACATATATATGCAATAATTCCACTGACAACCAATTATGAAACAAAAAACTTAAAGCAAAACTACAAACGACTAAGTGAATTCAACAATTATTCATGCATTCAATTAATATTTCAAGACTACACTAAATTACCTAATTCCATTCTCCTTGGGGATACTGAGGAAGTGTATCAAATGTAATAGGGATGGGAGCGAATGTATCAAAGTGACTTTCAAACGTGACAAGGAAGAAAAATGGAATCAAATCTAGTTTAAATTCTACAAATAAATGCAAACTAAAGATTGTCCAACTACAATTAACTTTAAACATTATGATCTATCTTCTATCCATAAGCAAATGAAATGGAACTGATGAAATCTAGAAGCAAGTAGAAAACTTAATAAAGATATTTACTTCTGAATTTGATTTGGAAGCAAGTAGAAAACTTGATAAAAATATTTTATGTAGCAGCAAGTAGAAAACTTGATAAAGATATTTATTTATGAACCAAATCCTATTCTATGAACATCTTCATTAATTGTATGTTAGGAACCCATGTCTTTACTTTGTTAGTATATTGTTGTTGGATGCATATGCTTTGTAATTCATCCCATAGTATTTGTTGATCAATAGTTTTTGTTATTGTTGTTGGCGCATATGCTTGGTAAGTCGCCCGTAGTATTGTTGATCCATAGTTTGTAGTGGCCCATGGTTTTGACCCATAGTATTGGTGCCTAGACTTAGTATATAAGTGTGTGTTGAGGCCTATGAAGGCACGGTGAAGTTATTTGTATTGAGCTTGCTCAAAGGAGGTTGCCCCCTCAAAGTGGACTACGATCAATAAAAGTGATTTTGAGTTCTGTTATTCCTGTTATTTCACATATTCTCATTAATTAATTGTTGTAGGTTCCTCACATCTGGTATCAGAGTAGTTTCCTGTGCTCACTGGGTGAAATTTCTGCCAAATTTTTGTTCGCATCTGTTGCAGGTTCGGATTGGAAATAATCCCTATTCGCTTAACTGTGGGAAGTACTTGGGCATAAGCCCTAATACTCATTGTGAGGAGTACCACAAGAACCCCAAAGTAGCTATCCCATTGAGAGGACCTGCCAGCGAAAAGGGAAATGACCCCTACCTGATTCACTAGTTCCCACCCGTGAGGTAAACCAAGAGTTGTCATTTGTGGCAAAGCAGTTATCAGTTTTACCTGATCTGTGGAGTGAGGGGTACTGCTCCAATACGCAAGCCGTCAGACAGCATTGGTGGTTGAGTGAAACCCCTGAACTGTTAGGAAGTCGCACATACCTAGGGTCCATATCTATTTTTAGCTGAACTGTTGTCAATCACTGCGCCATTTCAGATCCAGCCATTTAGATCTATTCTGAAAGCCATTCCAGATCCATCCATTTTCAATCCATTCGGTGTTGTTTCAAATCCCTATGTTTTTGCTCACTTCCGGGCCGTTGCAGATCTATTTGTTTCAGATCCCTTCCGAGCTGTAGCCGCTCCATTATGGGAAAAAAAAAAATCCTGGTTATGGTTGTCACCCGCGTAGGAGCAAAAACCATGGAAGAAGCACTTGCAGCCATCCAAGCCAAAATCCAGGATCTGGATGAAAAATTTCTCGGCCTCCATCTTGAACATTCAGCTATGAACAACAAACGACAGTCCTAGTCTTCATCAGACAATGGGTTCTCTTCTTCCAACAATTTTCCTGGTCTGAAGCTTGATTTTCCTCGCTTCAATGGTACTAATCCAACTGGATGGATCTATCGTGTAGAACAGTATTTCAATCTACATACTACTTTTGATGTCAACAAAGTTCCGCTTGCATCCTTTCATTTGGAGCAGGAAGCTCTTCAATGGTACCGTTGGTACATTAAGTCTCATGAAGAGCCAAAATGGCTAGACTTTTGCCAGCTCCTTTTGCAACGATTTGGTCCTAGTGCTTTTGATGACTTCACAGGAGCCCTCACTAAACTTCTCCAAATTGGCACTGTGAGAGTATCAAACCGAATTTGAGAAACTAGCAAACCACACTAAAGGATTGTCTAATGACTTTTACCGGAGTTGTTTTTATCAGTAGTCTAAAGGATGCCATCCGCTCTGAGGTCAACATGTTCTATCCCAACACAATGATGGAATCCCTAGGGTTGGCTAAGTTGGAAGAAGACAAGATTGCATCCCAATAGCGCTCCAAGACCACTTTTGTTCCCTTCTGAAATATGGGTTCTCAATGACCACCCATACTGCAGGCTCCTCGACCAACTCTTATCAAGCGTTTGTCTGAAACAGAAATGCAAGCACGCAAAGAAAAGGGGCTTTGCTATAATTATGATGAGAAATTCACTCGGGGACATAGATGTGTTTAGAAAAAGCTCTATCTCTTGGATGTGGATTCTCCTCCTGCCTCTGAAATTGGTGGCAAAGATCCAGATACAATGGATGCTTAGGTCGACATTCAGGAACCGCCTATTGACCCTCCGTCTCAGGATGAACAACCGGGGATATCTCTCCATGCTTTAGCTGGAATCACCACCCCCCAAACAATGCGGGTCAGGGGTTACTTCAAGAAGCTTCCTCTTACAATACTCATTGATTCTGGTAGCACTCATAATTTCATTGACCCTCGAATCGCTAAACAAGCTGATTGTTTTCTCCATCCTTGCTCCAACTTTGAAGTCATGGTTTCCAATGGGGGCACCTTACCTTGCAAAGGGAAGTGTCGAAATGTGTGTATCTCTATGGGATATTATACCTTGTGCTCTGACATTTTTGCCTTGACCTTAGGCAGATGTGATGTGGTTTTGGGCGGTCAATGGCTATGCACACTTGGCCCTATCTTATGGGATTTTGCTGAACTTTGGATGTAGTTTTCCCTCAATGGAAAAAACACACATTGATAGGATTACAACCAGGGTCTCTCAGCATCATCAGTTCACATCACATGGAAAAACTCCTCAAGAAGAATTCACATGGTGTCATCGCTCAGATCCATTCCATTCAGATGCAACCATCAGCGGTCTCCACTACTCCTTTGGATCTACAACAAAGTTTGGATCGATATAAAGGTGTCTTTGATGAACTAGTGGGATTTCCACCTTCAAGGCCAGAAGACCATCATATTTAGCTCCTTCCTAGCAGTGTTCCTCCCAACATCAGGCCCTATCGCTACCCATTTCACCAAAAAATGGAGATTGAAATGCTCATTCGGAACTTATTGAAGCAAGGTATTATTCGCCCAAGCACTAGTTCCTTTTCTTCTCCAGTTCTTCTTGTCCAAAACAAATATGGGTCATGGAACCTCTGCATTGACTTTCGAGCACTTAATCACCTCACCATCAAGGATAAGTTTCCAATTTTTGTTGTTGATGAGCTTCTTGATGAGCTTCATGGGGCTCAATTTTTCTCCAAGTTGGATCTTCGTTCTGGGTATCATCAAATTCAGGTTCATGAAGATGATATCCCTAAAAAAGCTTTCCGCACACATGATGGCCATTATGAGTTTTTGGTCATTCCCTTTGGCCTCACTAATGCTCCTTCCACATTCCAAGCCTTAATGAATAAAATATTTCGGCCCTACTGTCAAGCACTCTATTTGCAGATAATTAAATATCAAACATACAGAGCATATGAAATTTATTGTCAACTCGAGAAAGTCTTTTTATTTCAAAGGATAAGTGCACAATATATGCTTAAACACAAAACCATTAGAAGTAAATACTTTTACCTTCTATCATCCATATTCATCCCAAGAATCTATGCAATCCCAAATGCCTTCTAATTGCTATACTATAATTCTTTTCTATTATGCACAAGGAAAAATGATATCAGATCTAATCAACAATTGCAGAAAGGAAATCTCATTCGTATTCTAAAATAATCACTCGTCTAATCTGGTCAAGCTGGAAATCATGAACTGAACATTACTCTAAAATTCAAATGAAAGGAACTGAAGCAACTATTCTAAGAAACTGAATTGTGAAATAAAGATCAATCAACACATAACAGGAAAGCCAATTTATAAGAACTTCTAGGATCACGTCTCAACTATAGGATGAACACGGCAGTGTGAACAGAAATTAAAATGCATAAAATAAACCTGACTCAGTCGACTGATATTCTATACCATTCACCAATCTTACAGAATTATAATCTTTTACTGAAAATCCACACAACAAGTATTGCTGCTGCGCACAAAAGAAAGAACAAAACATCACACAACAAGAAAGATGAAATCCTAATTTAACTCAGCAATCTCTGTGGAAGACGGGCCCAGCCTTCACACAGAGACGCTGGTTGAACAACACTCTTCTTAACTCAGAAGTAACCCCTTATATTAACAGAAGAATGAGTACACAGTTGGCTTGGCTGCTAATACAAAAATAATTTAATTGTTGCTGTCCAACCCCCCGGTCGAGGCAATTCCCCATATATATATACATACAATTTGCAACATCTAAACCTATAATTGGGCAGCCATGAAGATCTCTGATCTTCAGGCGCCCTAAATAATCTAGCTGTTACAATGCGTGGCAGAACTGAAATATCCAAATATATAAGAGAGTTATCAATTGCCCCAAGAGTGGCGGTCCTTCCAGCTCACAGCTGGACTCGAGCAGTGACATACTTAAGATAGCCATTTCTGTTACAGCTGACCCGTCACGACTGTGCCTTGATTGACGATACGAGCCCCAAGGAACCTTCTACAAGCAATGAACGTCCCTTCCTTCGTGACTTGTTCAGCTCCGATCTTCCTGCAGTCTATTTGTCTCACTACCTTCATAAATCGCATCATGTTAGCACAAATTAAGAGATGCACAGCTTTAATCATCACAATCATAAGTATTAATACAATAAAACAATAATCGGCCATACCTTGGTAATTTGGGGAATAAGATGAGGACAATAAGTCGAATTGCCAAGGTAATTGGTGTAAGACAAGGGAAGTGAAGATGATAAATGATGGTCAAAAAGGGCCAATTCTGGGCTCAACATCTCCCCCCAACTACCCTGTTGCATGTCCTCATGCAACAACCTGCATCTGAATCTTGAACTGAACTCTGTCCAGGAGAGAGGAAGGAATGTAGGTAAATCAGGCATCTCATCTATCTTTTTGAAAGGCTTCTGTGAGCAACCCGGCCTCTTCCAACTTCACTGTTTCCCTTCCACTGCTAATTACTGATATCTGGGAATGCACTTGGTGTGGTGGGAATCTTTCTGCAATTCTCTTATGCTATGCCTGGGGAAGTTGAAAAGAAATCCTCAATCTGAATCCAACTCAATGACATCTATAGGAGGTGGAAGCACTGGTTCTTGTGGGACAGTGTCTTCCTGCGCATCTAATGTCAACAGGAGAGTTGCTGGTTCTTGTGTAACAACAACATCCTTTAACCCTTCTTCAGCAGCTACCTTTATTGCTTTTGGAGACACTGGTTCTTGTGTAACAGTGTCTTCTTCGTCCTTCTGCTGCTGAGACTGGGTATCCTTTTCAATTTGCAGCTCCTCCTCCAAGATTTCAGTGTCACCTGAGCATGGTGTCTGTACCTGTTCATCTTCACTCCACTGTGTATCAGGAATGATATCCACTCCCAGGTTATCTCCCAACTGCAATTCAGGAGTTCTTGCTGCAGTTTCCAAGGATGTTGGTTCTTGTGTAACAACATCCTGGCTTACCTCTTCATCCTTCTTTTGCTGCAGCTCTTCTTCTATGAGTTCTGTATCATGGGAGCTCTCTGGGGTTACAACACAGAGTTCATCATTAAATGCCAGAGTATCCTCTGTCCCGGCTTCTTCTCCTGTCTGCTCATCCGGTTGGACAGTCATATTCAGGATTGCTGGTTCTTGTGTTGCAGCATCCTGTTCCAACTTAACACTGTCCTGCCTTTCCATTTCTTCTTCTAAAATTATTGTGTCCTGTGAACGTTCTGAGGTTACAGCATAGAATTCTTCACTACCCTCCATAGTATCCTTCGGCTCCATGATCTCTGTATCGTGGGAACATTCTGGGGTCTCACTATATTCTTTTATAAGCTCCAGAGCATCCTTCATTCCCAGTTCTTCTCCCATCTGTTCTTTAATTTCTATGTTGTGGGAGCATTTTGGGGTTGCCATACATTCCTTATAAATTTCCAGGGCATCCCCCACTCCAAGTTCTTCTCCCATCTGTTCTATAATTTTTCCATCATGGGAAGTGGCAGCTGCAGCAAGGATGTTTAAAGGTGCTGGTTCTTGTGTAACAGCACCTTCTTTCTCCACTGCTTTCCCTTCTGTGGCTACAGGCTGTTGTGCTGAATAGGTGCTAAGTAAAATTTTATGCCCTGCTTCCTCAAAGATCTCCCCACAGGTGGGGCAGAGTATTCGCTCATCCTTTTCTCCAGCTCCAGCAGAAGCTGATTCCTCCACTTGGTCTGCAGCCTCTATTAATGTGTACATTTTTCTTCCACCCTGCTTTCTGCAGGTTTCCTTCCACGTTTCCAGCTCCCTTCTAAGTGCTTGGAGGTCCTCTTTCAGCATTGCATTCTCATACAAGAGTCCCTCAATTCCAGGTTCTTCTTCCACTGGCTTTTGTGGAGCATCCCTCGGTTTTGGTGTAAGGATTGGGGGTTCAACCTGTGTTTCTAGGGTTGCCCATTTTTTTCTAGCTACCTCTGCTGCTGTGACTGATCGAGTTCGTTTCCTTCTGATTGGTGCCACTAAATCAAACTCATTGGTGGCCCTCTTCCTTTTCTGTGGCGTTTTCTTTTGTGACTTTCCTTTTTGTGGTGTTTCTTCTTGTGGAGCTGGAATATAAGGGGGCAATACTGAGGTTAAAGGAATATTTCCCTGCCCCTCATGCTGTTCTTCTTCAATCACAGCTCCTCCTCCTACCCACTCCGGTGAGGACTCGATTGTGACCAGCTCAATATCTTCTTCCATTGCTCTGGCTCCGTCATCTTCAGGTTCCATTGTCGCAGCCTTTGATGCTGCTCCAATTTCACCTTCTGCTGTCGGAGCTGCCCTGTTATCTAGGTTTTCCACGAGGGTTTCATCTACATTGTCGCCAGATGGCTCTGTTTGTGCTTCCCCTCGTTCTCCTTCAACTGCCGTGTCGTCCCCCACTGATTCTGCTTGTGCTGGGGATTCATACACCTCGAACGGCTCTGCCTGTGCCTCGGGTTGTTCTTTCTCTGTGGTTTTACCCACCCCTGAGGGTCCTTCCTGTGCCCCTGGTTGTTCTTCCTCTGTGGTTTTACCCACCCCGGATGGTCCTGCCTGTGCCCCCAGTTGTTCTTCTTCTGTTTCATCCCTCCCCCCAACTTCATTGGAGGAACTCCGGTCCTCCTGTTGTGGTGGAACCGGTAATTGCTGCAATGGGATGACCCGCAAGGGAACATGTTGTTGTGGTCGGGTTACAAATTGTTCCCATGTTATATTATGTTGGGAAAGGGTTCTTATAATAATTAACTTAATGAGGCCATGGTGGGTGAGAGAGGACAATGGATGCTTTGCAGACTGAACAAATGTGGCCATATGACGCAAGTCGTGCAATAAGTAAAATGGAATATTCAACAAAATGCCATGGCGGAGATGAGAAAGCAAAGGAAGTTCAGAGTTGTACACAGTTTGGTATCTACCTTAGCAGGTAATGTATTTCTTGAGGAAGATAGCAACCTGGTCCCATGGCTGCAGCAGTGACTTCAGCGCAATCCCTCTCCTGGATGCTTCAACTTGCTCCCCTGGAAGTAAAAATTCTTCTCGTGCAACCGTTGCAGGGACTTGACGGTTGAACCAAGGTTTTCCCACCATCAGGATAGCTGTAACCTCAGATATAATCACCTCAGAAACATCTATACACAACCCCCACACCGTGGAGTGTGTTTTAGTAAGATTCAAGGCAAATTGCAGGGCTGCGTCCCGATCGAATCCGTCCAATCGCTCAAAGAACTCGACCCAGCCAGCAGCTTGAAAAATGGCCAGAACTGGCAGATTCCGTCTGAGTTCCCAGGTATTGAAAGGTTCATGGCGAACTGGAATGCCCATGGTCCTGGCTGCAAGATAAACTGCTATTCGACAGAGTATAGGATCCCAGAATGGAAGTTGCAGCACAGAGAATGCACGAATCGTTGAGCGGAGACGTTGAGCGAATGAGCTAATTCGGAAAGTTAAGCACAAAGAAGAGTTTAAAATTTTCATGCCGAATTGGGGAAGGTGGCGGTTATTAGTATTACGTCGTACGAGGGAAAGGTTTAATCAGGTATAAATGGTGGTACGAGTGAAGGTACGGCCAATCTCGTTTAAATGATATCAATACTTAATCACATGATAAATGAAAGCCATACCTCATAAAATTGTGCGTCGGAAGGCTGCGGAAACTGATGGATCATGCAGTTGGTGACGTCACGGAGCCGAACGCGTGCACAGTCAGCCGTGGAATCATGATGAGTCGGATAAGGCACTAATTTCTTTCGCCGGTGAAACACAAGCCATCGCATCCTGGGGGTTGGAATGATGAGTTCGCCGGCATGACTGGGATGAATCAGCATCATGATTAGCAGGTTGAAACAATTCTTCTGTTAACACGGGAGTTACTACTGCAAGTTGCCAAAGAAATGATAACGCGGCCGATGAAAAAGCTTGTTGCAGCTGGCGGGAAAGAAATTGCAGCCGCCGGAAAAGAATTCACGGCAGCCGGAAAAAAATTTACGATATCAGGGAAAATTACGGCTGTCACAGAAAAGTTTTACGGCGGCGGAAAAAAAAACTTACAGCTGGCGAGAAAAGATATTACGACTATGGGAAATATGTTGCAGCCGCTGGAAAGAAACGGTA
Organism: Larix kaempferi; assembly: GCA_027924585.1. NCBI lineage: Eukaryota > Viridiplantae > Streptophyta > Pinopsida > Pinales > Pinaceae > Larix > Larix kaempferi. Next base: position 3,620,060 of record BSBM01001229.1, read on the forward strand.
GCTACCGGGAAATGATGTGGCAGTGATTTGGTCAATGAGGTGGCAGCCGCTGAGAAATAAGGTGGCAGCCGCTGGGAAATGAGGTGGCAGCTGCGGGAAAAAGATGTTGCAGCTTCCAATGTTGCAGCCGCCAAAGTTACAGCCGCTGAAATTGCAGCTGTCGGAAAAGATTTGACGGCTGACGGAAGAAGGACATTACGGCTACCAGGAAGTGAAATGGCCATGGCTGGTAAATGGAGTGGCAGCGGCTGGAAAATAGAATGACAGCTGCGGAAAATGAGATGGCAGCCGTGGGAAATGAGGTGGCAATAGCTGGTGAATGAGGTGGCAACCATGGGGAAGATGAGGTGGCAGCCGCGGAAACTGGAGTTGCAGCCGTCGATGTTGCAGCCGCTAATGTTGCAGCCACCGATGTTGCAGCCGTCGATGTTGCAGCCGCTAATGTTGCAGCCACCGATGTTGCAGCCGCCGATGTTGCAGCTGCCGAAATTGCAGCTGTCGGGAAAGATTGACGGCTGACGGAAAAAGGGCGTTATGGCTACCGGGAAAAGGAGAATATGGTTTCCGGAAAAGGATATACAGCTGCCGGAAAATATGTTGCAGCTGCCGGAAAATATGTTGCAGCTGTCGGAATTTTTTTTTTTTTTTTTTTTTTTAAGAGCAAGGACGGCACAGGGAGATTTTCCTTAACGGGCCCAAACTGGTCGTTCTCCTGGCGCTTCCCTGAAAATTTTTGAAAGACGACAGCAAACAAAGAGATCAAATGCGACAAAAAAATGACAACTATACGCTACAGCAATAAATTATTTATGTACAGCAAATACAATTTTCAGTTTAAGGTTTGGCAAAGGTAGAGAAAAGTTCCTGCTCTGGTGCCATTTGATAGTTTGGATCAGCGGCAATCTGTGAAATGAATGCATCCTTCGAAATGGGCTTCCGATACAGTCGCAGTCTGTGGCCATTAGCAAGTAATGGTATACGGTTTTCATCAATGGTAACCAAGCGAACAGTGCCGTTGTCAAATACCCTGTCAACCAAGTATGGACCCAGCCATCTTGTGCGTAATTTTCCTTTAAAATCCTTCTTGAATCTGGAGTCGTATAATAGTGCCCAGTCTCCTTCACGGAAGATTTTCTTTTTGATGAATCGGTCATGCCAACTAGATCTCTGTTGCTGAAGCAGCACAGTCTGGTCTACTGCAGCTAACCGTTTCTCATCCAATTCATTTAATTGATTCAATCTTCTTTTCTGGGCTTCTGTTACATCCAGGTTCATTTCAATGGCTGTTTTCAGGGTCTTGATCTCAAATTCAATTGGAAAGATGGCACTCTTTCCATACACCAGATCATAGGGAGAAAATCCCATGGTGTTGCGCCAAGTTGTGCGATATGCCCACAGTGCTTCTGGAAGCCTGTCAGCCCAATCCCTTCGATGGATTTTAACTGTTTTAGTAAGGATTGCTTCGATAACTTTATTAGTGCTTTCCACCTGACCATTGGCCTGGGGATGATAAGGTGAAGCTATCTTGTGCTGCACATGATACTTCCGGAGCAAGGATTCAAATTGGTGTGAAATAAATTGTGGTCCTCCATCGGTAACTACTTCCTTTGGTACCCCAAAACGGGTAAAAACTTCACTGTACAGGAAATCAATCACCGCCTGGTCATTTGCCTTAGCCAAAGCTACAGCTTCTACCCACTTAGTCATGTAATCTGTACACACCAAGATGTAAACCTTCTGTTTGGAAGGAGGGTTGATAGGACCCACAAAGTCCAATTCCCATCTATCAAACGGTTCTAGTACCACTTGGGGCTGCAAAGGCATCTGATCTGTCTTATTAGGTTGTCCCATCCTTTGGCAGCTGTCACAGGACTGAACATATCTTTTAGCGTCTCTGAACAGTGTCGGCCAATAATAGCCCATCCGCAATGCCTTATACCCTGTTCTTTTGTCTACAAAGTGTCCTCCGCAAGGTTCATCGTGACAGGCCTTCAATATATGAAAGATCTCGTCTTCCCTTACACATCTTCTAATTTCAAGATCAGGTCCTGTGTAAAAGAGATGGCCTTTGAGCCAACAATACCTAGCACTTTGCTGAATAATTTTTCTTTTCTCTCGTTTAGACATATGTGGCGGAAGCTTCCCTGCAAACAAATAGTTAGCAACGTCTGCATACCAGGGTGAATGAGCTGAGAGTGCGAATAAATGTTCATCCGGGAAAGCATCCTCAACAGGTGAACTGTCATCACTGTTAGTAAATCGTGATAAAAAATCAGCAACAACATTTTCTTTTCCAGGTTTATCTATAATAGTAATATCAAATTCTTGTAATAATAAAAGCCACCTGGTTACTCTGGCATTAGTGACAGGTTTATTCATTAAATACTTAATGGCAGAGTGGTCAGTATGCACAAATGTAGGATACCCAGTAATGTAATGCCGAAACTTATTAATAGAATAAACAATAGCAAGGAATTCTTTTTCAGTAACAGTATAATTTAGTTCAGCAGGGGCTAAGTTTTTACTAACATAATAAATAGCATAAGGTACTTGACCATCCTGTTGTCCTAGTACTGCTCCAATGGCCGTATCAGAAGCATCTGAAGAAATGTGGAAAGGTATGGTCCAATTAGGTCCCCTTAAAATAGGGGCTGTGGACAGTTTCTCTTTAAGCTTATCAAATGCTGTCTGGCATGCTGTACTCCATACAAACTGTGCGTCCTTCATTAACAATGAAAACAAAGGAGAAGCAAGTTTGGAGAAGTTTTCTATGAATCTCCTGTAATACCCAGCATGTCCCAGAAAACTTCGCACCTCTTTCTGAGTTGAAGGAGTTGGTATATTTTTTATCACCTTAATTTTTGAAGGATCCACTTGAATACCATCAGTAGAGATGAAATGTCCTAATACCACCCCCTCACTCATCATCATGTGGCATTTTTCAGTGCTTAGTGAGAGGCGAGCCTGTTCACAGCGAATTAAAACTTTCTTTAAATTTTCCAGTGCTTCCTCAAAATCCCTGCCATAAGGAGTAAAATCATCCATAAAAACTTCCATGCTATCATTTACCAATTCAGAAAATATGCCAATCACAACTCTTTGGAACGTTGCAGGTGCATTGCACAATCCAAAGGGAAGCACCCTGTACGCGAACGTTCCCCAAGGGCAAGTGAAGGTGGTCTTATCCTGATCCTCTGGAACAATCTGAATTTGATTGTACCCACTGAACCCATCCAGGAACGAGAAGAACTTCTTCCCAGATAGGTTATCAAGTACCTGGTCAATAAAGGGCAGAGGAAAATGATCCTTTTGTGTAGCTTTGTTCAGCTCCCTATAATCGACACAGACTCTCCATTTACCATTTTTCTTGGGTACAATTACAAGTGGGGAGACCCATTCACTATCTGAGATAGGATAGATAAATCCTGCTTCCAAGAGTTTCTGGATTTCTTCCTTCACTATATCCCTCAGATTGGGGTTCATGCGTCGTTGGGGTTGACAAACAGGCCGGGAGTCATTTTTAATATAAATATGATGAGTGCACATACTGGAAGGAATACCCTTCATGTCTGTATACTCCCAGGCGAATGCCCCCTTACGTTCCTTCAAGAGATTTGTTAGGCGCATCTGTTCTTCTGAGGAGAGACCAGGGTTGATGTTCAAAGTTTTTCCAGGCTCTACCTCAATAGGAATGCTTCTCGAGTTTTTCAAGACTGGGATTATGTTTGTGTCATTGACTAGTGCTTCCTCCGTAAGCTGTTCTTGTTCTTCTTTACCGAGGGTACTGTTCAGGAGTTGATAAACTTCCTTGTCTACTGAAGCAGGTTCGCTAATGAAATTATTAATGGCATCGTCTTCTGTTTCGTTTTTGAAGGTTAGTGCCTTCCCTATTGTTAGTAATGGCTGAACATCTTCCTCCTCTTCCTGTTCTATCCAAAGGGAAGTTTCAGCTTCTAGACTCGGCCGTGCTGGAGGGTACAGAGTGAGGTTTTTGGTTTCCATACCATCAGATATAGTCATAGATCCTGATCGACAGCTGATGCAAGCATCAGCTGTAGCCAACCAGGGCCTCCCCAAGATCAATGGGTGTCCCCCCAGCTGTGATTTTGGTTGTAACACCAGAAAGTCGGCAGGGTATTCCCATGAGTCTACTGAAATAACAAGGTCGTCCAAAATCCCTTCGGGTCTGATGGTGGATCTGTCTGCCAATTCTAAGATAGTAGGGGTCGGTCTAATATTGGTGAATCCGAGCTTCTTTACAGTCTCCATTGTTATAACATTGATCGCAGCTCCTAAATCTACTAGTACGTTGGGTATCTGTGTTTGTCCTATGTGTACTGTAACAGTAGGATTGCCGGGATCCTCATACTTGGTTATAGGGGTTTTTCCAGTCATTAAAGCGGATAAATTCCCTATAACATGAACAGTAGGGGGATCTCTGGGTTTCCTTCCCGGTCTTTTAGTGCACAGGTCCCGAACAGTTCTAGCGTAAATAGGTACATCTTGAAGAGCTTGTAAAAGGGGAATCTTAACATAAAGGTTCTTCAATTCTCCTAAGAGATTGAACTGAGGTTGCCCCCCTCTTTGTGGCAGCATCAATCTCTCAGGGTATGGTGGTTGCCTTACCAGCTGGGTAGGCTGCGTGTTATCCACTTTATCGTTTAATGTTTCAGTCGTCCCATCTGAGGGATGCTGGGAACTCTCTTCTTTGTCATACACAGATGGTGGAATATTTTCTGAAGTTACACGTTCTACTATCTTTCCAGACCGTAAGCGAATATCATTACAAGGTACAGGGGAGAGAGAGTAGGCCGGCATATTGAGAGCTTCCAATTGCTGGACTGTTTTATTATTTGGGTTAGGGTTAGGTTGGGCAGGCAGCTGAGGTCGTATTGGTATGTTAGGCACAGGATTATTTTGCAGCTGCAGCTGCGACTGCTGAGGTGGGTATTGATGAAATTGAGGATATGGAGGATACGGTAACTGTTGAGGTGGAGGTGGTTGAGGAAACTGGTTCCCAGGATGGAAGTTCCTCCATCTAGGAGACCATGAAGTAGGTTGATGAGGTGGCTGTGTCCAAGGACTCCATGAATTATAACCTTGCATCGCAGGTTGAGGGGAATTCCACTGAGCATAATTCGAAGGGAATTGTGTATTCACATTTTGCATATTAGTATTCCAATTATTCAAATTATTCAAAAATGGAAATGAATCGGGAGACATACCTTGATTCCGGGGCTGCCAGGGTTTCTTCTGTGCAATGAAGTAGGCTGAATCCACCTCTGGAGTTGATGCCTGCAGAACAGCCTTCACTTGGGGCAATGTAGGGCATTCTTTCATATCATGGTTCAGCTCGCACAGCTGACACACTTGTACTTTATCAAGAGGGCATTCTTTCAGTGGATGAGTCTTTCTACACCGGGGACAAAACACACCTAGTGTGAGATCCTCCACTGCCTGTCTTTGCTTGGCCTTCAAGACATCAATATCTGAAGAGATAGAGCTCATCATTTCTGTTTTAAAATTTTCAAGAAGATTGCCTATCTCTGCCCATGTAGCTCCCCCATTGGATGACTTATGAGTTCTGTCGAAGACATCACGTTCCAGCTTATCTCGTTTATTCTGCTTGTTATGCCTAGAAGATCCCCTGGAGTATCTCTTACATAATTCCATAATTGTCTCAAAGGGTTCTTTAGAGATATCTCCCTTTCCTAATAAATTTAGCATGTCTAAACAATCGTCCCTGATCCCTCGAAGCAGGATTATCTTAAGCACATCTAGTCCCATGTTCGTCTGCCCAGCTCTCTGCACATTGTACAGCAACCTCTCTACAAAATCCTCCAAGCTTTCATCCTCCTTCTGTACCATCTTGAATAACTCCTCCCTTTTGTCCCTGGTGTTGCAATATTCTTGATATTTTTCCAGGAACACTTGCTTCATCTTATTCCAATTAGCAACAGTCCCTCCCCCAAGGCTCATGAACCATTGTAATGCATTGTCCTTCAGGGTGGCAGGAAAAAGCTTTAACTTTTGAGCATCTGTGACATAATCATAGCTGCGACAAAGGATATCGAATTCAAAAAGGAATTCATCTGGATCCTCTGCCGCCCTGCCATGGAAGCGGGGTAACACCGACGGTGAGATGTTTTTCATAGGAGCTGTCCCCTCGAGCTGCTGTATTGGGAATTGCAATGTAGCCATAGTTTCTGGCGGGGAATCGACTTCATGATGGTATTGTACCACTGCTTCTTCCTCTCCATTCTCAGTTCTGTTATTCATCTTTTCTTCTGTATCTTCTCCTTCGTTTGTTTCTTTATTCCTTACCTCAGTCGTAACAGCTGCGTATTCTTCAATTGTAACAGCTGCGTATTCTTCAATTGTAACAGTTGAATCAGCCGTTCCTTCTTTAGCAGGAGTATATGCAGGAATCACAGCTGCTCCTGTATCTTCTACTGTAGATCCTGATGCTGGCGCTCCAGGATCAGCAGGGCCTCTTTTGATAGGAGTCTCCTGTTGACGAGATCTGACAGCTGAATCAGTTTTGTCAACAAGGTCGTCGATGAATGTTCTTTTGCCCAGCGGTGGACCTCGACCACGACCCGAACCACCTGTACTGTTAGTAGTTTGTGGGGTTTTGGGGGTCGGGAGGTGATCGCGTTTTACCCCCCTCGTATTCATGCGAAGCAGATCATTTCAAAAACAACCAAAAAGACTGACTAAAAGCAATTATCAGATACGACTAATGACTAGTGTTTAATTTTCATCCTTCCCCGGCAACGGCGCCAAAATGTCAAGCACTCTATTTGCAGATAATTAAATATCAAACATACAGAGCATATGAAATTTATTGTCAACCCGAGAAAGTCTTTTTATTTCAAAGGATAAGTGCACAATATATGCTTAAACACAAAACCATTAGAAGTAAATACTTTTACCTTCTATCATCCATATTCATCCCAAGAATCTATGCAATCCCAAATGCCTTCTAATTGCTATACTATAATTCTTTTCTATTATGCACCAGGAAAAATGATATCAGATCTAATCAACAATTGCAGAAAGGAAATCTCATTCGTATTCTAAAATAATCACTCGTCTAATCTGGTCAAGCTGGAAATCATGAACTGAACATTACTCTAAAATTCAAATGAAAGGAACTGAAGCAACTGTTCTAAGAAACTGAATTGTGAAATAAAGATCAATCAACACATAATAGGAAAGCCAATTTATAAGAACTTCTGGGATCACGTCTCAACTATAGGATGAACACGGCAGTGTGAACAGAAATTAAAATGTATAAAATAAACCTGACTCAGTCGACTGATATTCTATACCATTCACCAATCTTACAGAATTATAATCTTTTACTGAAAATCCACACAACAAGTATTGCTGCTGCGCACAAAAGAAAGAACAAAACATCACACAACAAGAAAGATGAAATCCTAATTTAACTCAGCAATCTCTGTGGAAGACGGGCCCAGCCTTCACACAGAGACGTTGGTTGAACAACACTCTTCTTAACTCAGAAGTAACCCCTTATATTAACAGAAGAATGAGTACACAGTTGGCTTGGCTGCTAATACAAAAATAATTTAATTGTTGCTGTCCAACCCCCCGGTCGAGGCAATTCCCCATATATATATACATACAATTTGCAACATCTAAACCTATAATTGGGCAGCCATGAAGATCTCTGATCTTCAGGCGCCCTAAATAATCTAGCTGTTACAATGCGTGGCAGAACTGAAATATCCAAATATATAAGAGAGTTATCAATTGCCCCAAGAGTGGCGGTCCTTCCAGCTCACAGCTAGACTCGAGCAGTGACATACTTAAGATAGCCATTTCTGTTACAGCTGACCCGTCACGACTGTGCCTTGATTGACGATACGAGCCCCAAGGAACCTTCTACAAGCAAAGAGCGTCCCTTCCTTCGTGACTTGTTCAGCTCCGATCTTCCTGCAGTCTATTTGTCTCACTACCTTCATAAATCGCATCATGTTAGCACAAATTAAGAGATGCACAGCTTTAATCATCACAATCATAAGTATTAATACAATAAAACAATAATCGGCCATACCTTGGTAATTTGGGGAATAAGATGAGGACAATAAGTCGAATTGCCAAGGTAATTGGTGTAAGACAAGGGAAGGGAAGATGATAAATGATGGTCAAAAAGGGCCAATTCTGGGCTCAACACCTACTTGCGGAAATTCATTTTGGTATTATTTGATGATATCCTCATCTACAGTAAAACATGGGCTGAACATCTCCAGCATTTGGATCTTGTCATGCAACTTTTCTCTGACCATCATCTCCACGTCAAGCAGTCTAAATGTGTTTTTGGACAAAAGGAATTTGAGCATCTAGGGCACATTATCTCAACACAAGGGGTTCTCGTGGATCCTTCCAAAATTGATGCCATGAACAATTGGCCGCATCCTTAGACACTCAAGACCCTTCGTGGTTTTTTGGGGTTGACTGGCTACTACTGCAAGTTTGTCAAGGATCATGGGAAGATTGCAACTCCATTAAATGCTCTATTGAAAAATGATGCTTTTACATGGACACATGCTGTTCAGTGTGCATTTGACAAACTGAAACAAGCTATGTGTACTACACCTCTTCTAGCTATGCCCGATTTTTCCAAGCCCTTCACTATTGAGAGTGATGCTTGCAGCAATGGACTTGGTGTTGTTCTCCTTCAATATGAACACCCCATTATGTTCACCAACAAATCCCTTTCAGGTAAGAATTTAGCTACCTCTACATATGAGAAGGAAATGATGGCTATTTTGCATGCAGTACAGAAGTGGCAACCATACCTATTAGGGAATCATTTATGCATCAAGACTGATCACCAGAGTCTGAAATATTTCTTGGAACAGCGTGTCTCCTCCCCAACACAACATAAATGGGTTAGAAAACTCATGGTTTATGACTATGAGATCACTTACAATAAGGGTAAGAACAATATTGTGGCAGATCCTCTTTCTCGCACATTTGATGCCCAAGGTTCTCTTTCAGCTTTTTCTATGCCTGTTCCAAATTGGTTTCAATCTGTTCAACAAGGTTATGTCAATGACTCTTCCTTATCTCAAATCATCCAACGTTTGACAAACAACCCTTCTGCTGTACCACATTACTCTTGGGATGGTGCTTCTCTGAGATACAAGGGTCGTCTGGTGCTTCCCCAGAGCAAAGAGCTTCAACAGGCTATCTTCTATGAACTCCATGCTTCTCCATTGGCAGGGCACTCTGGGTTCCTCAAAACATATGAACGGGCACGGCGTAACTTCTTTTGGTAGGGAATGAAAAGGAAAATTCAATAGATGGTGGTTGAATGTGATACCTGTGAGCGCAATAAGGGTGAAACGACACTCCTTCCAGGATTGCTCGAACCCTTTCCCATACCTACATGGATTTGGACAGATATTTCTATGGATTTCATTGAAGGGCTCCCTAAATCTGGCGGAAAGATAGTGATTCTCATTGTGGTTGATCACCTCTCCAAATATTGTCATTTTTGTGCTCTCAGCCATCCCTATACATCCTCCTGAGTCGCTCAAATTTTCCTGGACCAAATCTTTCATCTTCATGGCATCCCTTCTTCCATTGTATCGGATCGTGATGTGACTTTCACCAGTCATTTTTGGACAGAACTATTTCACCACACTGGCATCAAACTGAAGATGAGTTCAGGGTATCACCCATAAATAGATGGTCAAACTGAAATTATCAATAAATGCTTGGAAACGTATCTTCGTTGCTTCACCTCTGAACAACAACATCAATGGGAAAAGTGGCTCCCTCTTGCTAAATGGTGGTACAATACCTCTTACCACACTGCCTCTAAAATGACCCCATATGAAGCATTCTATGGTTAGGCACCTCCAATTCTTCTTCCATACACCCCCAACAGCTCACCAGTTCAGGAAGTTGACATGGTCCTTTGAAACCGTGATCAGATTCTTCGCATTTTGCGGGACAATCTTCACATGGCAAGAAATCGCATGAAGCAACAAGCTGATCAGCACTGTTCTGAGCGCACTTTTCAAGCAGGCGATATGATTTTTCTTCATCTCCAGCCGTACAAGAAATCCTCCCTAGAACTCAAAGGGCGTCATAAGCTCGCTCCAAATTTCTATAGGCCATATCGAATTCTTTAGAAGATTGGGTCTATTGCTTATAAATTGGAACTTCCTCCTTCTTCCCGCATTCATCTAGTATTTCATGTCTCTTGTCTGAAGAAAGTTCTTGGCACCAACATTAGTGGACAAACTATTTTACCCAAACTGGATAATGAAGGATCCATCCTTTTGGAGCCGTAGGCCATCCTCAATCGGCGCACTCATTAGATTCACTCTCGCTCTATCACAGAGGTCTTAAATCAGTGGCATGGCATGCAACCAGAGGATGCTACATGGGAACCACTCCTTCAGATTCAACAACAATTTCCACATCTAAAGCTTTGAGGACAAAGCTTTTTTTAAGGGGGAGGGGATGTTAGGAACCCATGTCTTTACTTTGTTAGTATATTGTTGTTGGACGCACATGTTTTGTAAGTTGTCCCGTAGTATTTGTTGATCAATAGTTTGTGTTATGTTGTTGGTGCATATGCTTTGTAAGTTGCCCATAGTATTGTTGATCCATAGTTTGTAGTATCCCATGGTTTTGACCCATAGTATTGGTACCTAGACTTAGTATATAAGTGTGTGTTGAGGCCTATGAAGGCACGGTGAAGTTATTTGTATTGAGCTTTCTCAAAGGAGGTCACCCCCTCGAAGTGTCCTGCGATCAATAAAAGTGATTCTGAGTTCTGTTATTCCTACTATTTCGCATATTCTCATTAATTAATTGTTGCAGGTTCCTCACATTGTAAGAATGGGAAAAACTGATCCTATTCTTAACAAAGAAACTATTGAAATTAGGATACTTTGGAGAATGGAATTACTCAGTCTAATCTAATATAATCTTAATGACATATGATAAACTACACTAAAAATGAAACTGATAAATTATAGAACAAAAACATATTAACAAGTCATATATGAAAGACATCATTTGAAAAGAAACTATATTAAAGAAAATGGAATGAAAACTAAGAATGATGATAAAACCTACTAAAACTCTATGCAGTGTAAAACAAGATCTTAATTACATCTAAGGATGCTAATTAATTGCAAGAAATATTACAGTTTGAAGACCTAAGAAATTGGATTCTAAACAAGCATAAAAACTAAGCAGAAAGTATTAAGGTCCGTATGACGATTCGGATGACTGCTCGAATGATAGTCTGGATGGAGGAAAACAATTTAAACTAAGGAAAGAAGCAGATTGGATGATCTTAACATCAGCTGACTAATGCATATGAACCTACAGTGCAAGGAATCAATGAATATAGTGTTTAGGAGCTAAGATAACAAGAAGTAACCTATTATAATCATTATCTAAGGAATGAACTATTTCTATGGCATAATAAGACAAAAACCGAGATATGAATCAAACTAACCTACAGCTACAGGAAAGAAGCTGACAGAACTAATTCTAACTACAATTGAACTTGGAATGTTAACCTAAATAAACTCTAGGTATTTGTAAATAACAGGACTAAAATCAAACTAAGCAAACTAAGTGTGACCGGTCACCAATTAAATTCTGAAAATATCATTAACATGAACAACAAATAAGACATACATATCATAAAACAGAGACATCATTTATATAAGTAGAAAAACAACATACATATTACAAGACAAAGATATCATATACAAAATAACTACAGGAATTAAACAAATAACACAACTTATCTACAGAAGACAAAGACAAATTATGTACACAGACGAAAGACCACTGGTTGTTGAGGGGCCCTTCTCAGCAATCAGAGGTTGCGCCTTAATCAATCAATCACCATGCACGCTACTGAGATTTCATAAAACTAGAATGGAGGTATATTAAATTAAAACAGAGTTACAACATTTTTTTGTCTACTTGCAGCTGAAAAAGACTAAAGACTAACTCGTCTCAGTCACGGATACGTCTATATATACAAAATTACAAATGGGAGAGAAAGTCGACCCTTTAGTGGTCTATTGCTCTAATAATAGGCAGTCTTAATGCCAGAAAACAACTCTTCTTAACAATTCACGACAGCACATATGTCAAGGAACAACCTCATAATAGTTTACGACAATGTACAGAGCATCTACCAGGTTCCATGGCGTTGGTTTCCTTCATGAGGTCGTTGAGACATTGATCCTCCTTTGACATGGGCAGAGAGATGTGCTGTCGAGATGAGCGTGCAAGAGAGGGAATATTCCAGAACATTTATGTGGGAAGAGAGTGTGTGCTATCAGGTTGGGCGATCAGGAAGACAGAACTTCTGGAGTGTTGACATGAGAAGCAAATGTGTTGTCAAGCAAGACGAGTAAGAGGGAGAATATTCTAGAATAGGGGCTCACCAACCACGATAGCCACATTGCTAATAGAACCCACCTTTCTAGTTCTGCCTTTAATGACCAGAAATATCCCAATCGACGATCCCATGGGTTGAATGAAGGTCTGAACGACGGGCTGGATGCGGCTGAACATTTGCAATGTGATCACACGTCAGAATGGAGGTTCATTTGAGAGCCACAACCTGTAGAATGAAATCTATTTTCCAAGCAAGTCGATAAATGTCAATAAAACATCAATAAATCACAATATGACGATTTTTACCCAAAATTCATGTGATGTGTGAATATATGCATACCTAATTTGATTGATGGTATGAATGGTAGAAAGAGTAACTTATCATATCAAAAATAGTGAAAAAGACACCAATCAGAGTGTGTTTGATGATCAAAATTGGTGACAAAATGGACACCAACATTCCCCCAAACCGGAGATATGCCAGGTCCCACTGAGCAAAAAGAAAGAGGATTCAAGAAGAAGGTCGAGCTGCGGTAGCAGCTGCCTTCAACTTGGAAGAGGAAGTTGATTTAGTTCTCAGCTTTTGTAACTGGTCCTTCAAAGTATCATGCTTAAACCAGAGAGAAAGGTTGGAGGCTGTTTTGGATTCATTTACATCTTCCACACACTTCACCTGGAAACGTAAGTCCTTGTTCTCTTGACGAAGCCTAGAGATTATCTCGACATACTTCTCATTCTGGCTGCTTAGCTCTGCTATGTCTTGGGTTAGTCTATACACAGTCTGATGGAGCAGAGCATATGCTTCTACAAAAGACGCAGGGTCCTTTTGAGGGCTTGATCCCCTTCGAGGTGGTTCGGGATTAGTAGATGTAATGTGTGCCTCAGGGGCCTTATCTCCAATATGTGCAGAGGTAGGTTCCAAGATAGGTTCTTCAAGTAAACTAGCAGAGATGTTGGCTAACACAAGGAGAGGTGATTCAAAGACAGGGTCATTTGCTTGGTTGTCAGGGTTGTCTGAATGCATTGACTGAATGAAGGACTGATTGATGGACGGAACGATGGTCTGGTCATTAGACTGGTCACTATTAGCCTTCCTAGATTTCGTGGCTATGGGTGAGATGGACAGGCTCAGGAGATGATGAAGGAACGGGGTGTATTTCTCCTGAGGCACCTTCACTAAATCGTACGAACTTGACAACCTTTTCTTCTTGGGCATAGGTTTGGGTTGGCTCATTAGCACGGGTTAGGAAATGATGACATTTACGAGAGGCAAGGGATTTGACTGTAGGCTTCTTTACTAGATGAGGGTTCGGGACTTCAAAGACAAACCATTCCCAAGTTTTCCCCTTTCCTTCTAATTGGTGAGTGATCAAGATTTTAATAAAGCGGTGGTAGTATAAGATTCCAGAGGGGTTAATGGTATTCTTCCTAACCTGGATAGACATTTTCTCTAGGATCTTTAGGAAATAGAAGGGGAAATTAAGAGCCTGAATATTAACAAAATGTGCCAATAGCCTAAAGTAACAAGCTTTGAAAATGGTTTACTTACCCTCACAAGTGATCAAATGGATAATGGCAGTCAACAGATCAAGATATTCAAGCTTCACCCATTCTTTGTGGAACCCTTTGGTGCCAGCAACATGCTGATAGTCGGCTTTAAGAGAAAACTCGAGCTCCGTTCATGGAAGAAAAAGATGTGTGTGCCAACGGGCTCCTTCCCTGGGCAGTTTCGTGGCCGATGCAATGGATTCTTCCGTCACCAAAAAAGTGAGATGGATGACCCTGGCTGTCTTACCATCGAATCCCTTAGCAAACAATAGTGAAATCTTGGCATCATGGCCATCAAGAAGGTGGAGAAATGGACCCCATCCGGCTCGCAAAAATACTTCACGACATACCTTAAATTTGGGAATGCGGAGGAGGTCCTGGTAACTGCCAGGTTTGTAACAGATTGGCATATTGAACAGAGGTCGAAGGCTGCGGATCGGTATAGAGATGTGTGAAATTGCATGGGATGGAGCTTGATAGGTTCAAGGTGGATGGAGTGTGAGCAAGATGAAGCAAAATTTATGCAAGGGTTTGTTTAAATTGAGATCCATTTGAATGGCCGGATGATTATGGGGATAGATTTGGCACGTTCGAATGATATGCTATCATTATGTTACCTTGAGTCATGTGCCTTCATGGAACTACGTGAGTTAGTGAATTCTCATAGCTATGATATGTTCAACCATGTCCAAAGTGAAACTTTGGACAGGTTGAACGTAATCCTCATTATGAAATTATAGACACAAATTACACATAAAAATCATGATGACTTAATAAATGAAACGATAGATTGCACGATAAAATTTAATGGAGGATTAAAATCGTATGATAGCCATATGATGGTTAATCAATTCATTTGATGAGATGACATGAGTATGAAAAGATGGCATTTAATTTGATCCTTGACATGATTAGTTGATTAGATATTAGTAAATCAAAATTTTAAATATCTTAGCACACTTGTTAATATCATTAAAAGCTAAGGTTTCATTTGACACTTCATTTAGATCGTTATTCCCATTTGCCTCATTCGTCACCTCATTCGGATCGTCATTTGACCCTTCATTCAACCCTTCATACAAACCTTTGTACATAAATGTGCTTTGATGGATCTGACTACTGTTGATTATGAAGAGAATTTTTCTGGGACTTGTTAGCACATAAGAGATGTTGTAAACCTGCTTTTCTGGAACTTTAGTCGCGTTCTTATTTATTTGCCATTGATTAGAACAATCTTCCTTCTGCTTTTTCATTACTCTGAAAACACCTATCATTTTTTCAGAGATAAATGAAATTTTTCATAAATATTCAGAAGGTAAAAACAATTTCGAGCCTCCCCCAAACCGAAAATATGGCGTGTCCTCAAGCCATCAAAGAAAAATTGATTAATATTCAAATATTTCAATTAATGAACTAGGCAATAGCTTTTAAAATGTTGTGATAATTTTCGTAAGAAAATGAAATATTAACTATTAAATGGAGATGATTCAAATATGTACATTCATCAAAAAGAATACAACAGTGCTTAAGAAGACCACATGAAGAATGATAGTGCAATGGATGTGAAAAATGTTATAGGAAAACTAGCCATCCATGACTCATTTAAAAGATCTCTTGTCATCCAAAGAATATAGATAAAGTTCACCCTAGAGTTTGTGATATTTCTATAGTTATGGGTCCCATTTCTAGGATAGTCATACTGAGATATTGTTTGAATTAGATGACAGGGTCCAAGTCCATCTTACAGCCATTCTCTAATGACAGTATAAATAATACACCTAAACATGTATTTGTATACTCATTTTTTTATGAGCCATGTGCATAGCAATGCATTAACCAAACCTCTTTTACCCGATATTGCCCTGCTACCAGCAGGCCAGTTCAGTACCCCGGGGGGTTTATCTTGGTACCATGCAAGCATAGCCTCACTGCCAGCGAGCCTGTTCAGTACCCCGACGGGTTTACTTGCATTTACCGAGCTTCCTTGTTTAAGATTTTACTTAGCATGGACCCACTGCCAACGAGCCTATTCAGTACCCCGGCGGGTTTGCTTCATATAATGATATTTTTAGTAAGGAAGCCGGTTGGTACTAGAGTATGCTAAGCCTGTTAAACACATAATTCAAATTTTAGAGCGAACCTTATGAGTAACTTTATTTATAATAGCCTGAATTATAGATCATATCAAAAGATAATAACCTAAATTTGTCCTTTGACCTCTCAGCACATCTTCTTCATGAAATATTAGTAATGTTCCCCACAAGATAAAAGTATCACTCGCTTTTCAGCTACCTTTTTAAATAATGTTTAAGAAAAAAGTTTTGATAATGAGTCTAGGATGAGATAGTAGTCCATAGGTGTAAGATAGAACTTCTTGAAAACCATGATGATTAAAGTAGGCCTTAAGCAACTATTCTAATGATAAATCAGAAATGTACATGTCTGAATCAAATACCATATGCAGAATCATAAAAGAAAGTGGTTTTAAATGCTGTAAAGAACATTTTAGCCTTTCACTATAAATTTTCAATTTTCAACAATAAATGAAAGAGAAGGAGTTAGGATGTATTATGATGTTTTTAGAGCACTTCC
Organism: Larix kaempferi; assembly: GCA_027924585.1. Taxonomy (NCBI): domain Eukaryota; kingdom Viridiplantae; phylum Streptophyta; class Pinopsida; order Pinales; family Pinaceae; genus Larix; species Larix kaempferi. Next base: position 3,636,617 of record BSBM01001229.1, read on the forward strand.
CTTTTCAGATAATATTGCATGAGCTGATTATAAAGATAAGGGTTTTGTAATCAAACTGCAAAACCACTTGTTAGATGATTCAAATTTATGCAAAACAAAAGCATCTATACAAAGAAAAAGTCATACAAAATTAGAAAAAGGAAAAGAGTCTTCCTATTTTAACTAACAAAATTCCATAAACTGATCATAAAAATTAATCTCCTTTAAAAATGCAATCAACTGTTAGAGATGACTCTTATTATTGAAAAAAATATATATATTTACATATATACAAAGGAAGATAACCCAAAATAATTCAAGAACCGGGAGAAGGAGGAATGAATTCCTCTTCTACCAGCTCCATCACCTCCTGTTGTAAGGCATTTTGCACAAAATATTGTTTAGATATTGGTTGATGATAAACTCTAAGTCTATGTCCATTTACAACAAAGGAAATTTGAGAATCATCAATTGTCTTAATTTTAACAGATCCATTATCAAAAGTTGTAACAATTTCATATGGACCCATCCATCGAGTAGCTAAATTACCTTTAAAGTTTTTGTACCTTGAATAAAACAGTAATGCCCAGTCTTCAATTTTGATTTTTTTTTGTTTAATGTATCTATCATGCCACTTTTTGCGTTGATTTTGAATTAAAATTGTGCGTTGAATATCATCTTGCCTAATCTCGTCTAATTCATTTATCTGCAGGATTCGTTGTCTCTGTGCTTCTTCCAGATTCATCCCTAATTGTGCAGCCACATGAAAGGTTTTGACTTGAAATTTAATAGGTAGAAGAACTTGTTTACCATAAACAAGTTCATAAGGTGTGTGGCCAGTGGTATTCCTCCATGTTATTCTCTAAGCCCACAAAGCTTCTGGAAGCCTATCTGCCCAGTCTTTGTGGTGTAACTAGATAGCCTTAGTCAGGATGGCTTCTAATACTTTGTTAGTGGACTCTACCTGACCATTGGCTTGTGGGTGATATGGTGAATATTTACAATGTCTAATACCATATTTGTCAGTAAGCTCTTGCATCAACTTGGAGGTAAACTGAGATCCTTAATCGGTTACAATTTCCCTAGGTACACCGAATCGGGTAAATATTTCTTCATATATAAATTATACCACATATTTATATGTGGCTTGGAATAAGGCTTTAGCTTCTACCCACTTGGTGACATAATCTATACAGACTAGAATGTACTTCTTCTTGTGAAACATAGGGGAAATTGGCCCAACAAAATCTAGAGCCCATTTCTCAAAAGGCTCAATCATAACTTGGGGTTGTAAAGGAATCTCATCGGATGGCATAGGTCTACCCATTCTTTGGCAACTATCACACCCCTTGACATACTTGGCAGCATATTTGAAAATGCTTGGCCAATAATACCCAGAGTGCAACACTTTGTATGATGTTCTTTTGTCAGAAAAATGCCGCCACGAGGTCCACCATGACATGCATGAAGGATTTCTACCATATTATCCTCTCGTACACATCATCTAATAATGAGATCAGGACTAGTATGAAAAATATCATTATCCACCCAAGAATAATTAGAACTTTGAACTATGATCCTACGTTTCTCGGGTGGGGAGAGATGGTTTGGTAGCTTTCCGGTTGCTAAATAATTGGCTATGTCTACAAACCATGGGGTTCGAATAGACATAGCGAACAAATGTTCATCTAGGAAGCTATCATCGATAGGACTAGCATTATCATCAGTTTGAATTCGAGAGGGAAATTCTGCTACCACATTCTCTCGACCGAGACGATCAACAATGGTGATGTTAAATTCTTGTAACAGAAGAAGCCACTAAATCACTCGGCCATTGGTGATAGGTTTATTCATTAAAAATCTAATGCAAGAGTGGTCAGTGTGTATAAAAATTTCATATACCGTGATATAATGACGAAACTTGTTGATGGAATAGACTACTGCTATAACCTCTTTTTCAGTAATAGTGTATTTCGATTCTGCAAGAGTCAAATTTTTACTAGCAAAGGAGATGGCATGTGATGTTTGTACCTATTTTTGACCTAAGACTGCCCCAATAGCTATGTCAGAAGCATCAGTGGATATATTGAAGGGAAGGGACCAATTGGGGCCCTTGAGTATCAGTGCTACTGATAGCTTTGCCTTCAAAGTTTCAAAGGCATGTTGACATGGTTCAGTCCATTGGAATTCTGTGTCTTTCATGAGTAGCTTGAACATAGGTGCGGCTATCTTAGTGAAGTTTTCAATAAAACATCTATATTAGCCTACATGGCCAATAAAACTTCTTACTTCCTTTGAAGTTTTTGGAAGAGGAAGATTAACAATTATTTCTATCTTGGCAGGGTTCACCTTGATACCTTGAAGAGGGACATGATGTCCCAGAACTATTCCCTTGATTAGTAGCATCTTACATTTTTCATGACTAAGGGCTAAGTTCGTTTCTTGGCACCGAATAAGAACTATTTCTAGGTTATCAAGGGCCTATTGGAAGGTATTACCATAAACTGTAAAGTCATCCATATAAACTTCTACACAATCATGTATAATATCAAAAAAGGTTCCTAATACTGCACACTGGAAAGTAGCAGGTGCATTACATAGGCCAAATGGCAACACTCGATCGGGCATATGTCCCCCAAGAACAAGTAAAGGTTGTCTTGTCTTGATCCTCAGGTGCTATTAATATTTGATTGTATCCACTATACCCATCAAGGAACGAAAAAATATTGTTTCCCTGATAAGGTGTCTAATACCTGGTCAATGAAAGGCAAAGGGAAGTAGTCCTTAAGAGTGGCCTTGTTCAATTCCTGAAAGTAAACACATATATGCCATTTCCCTGTGAATTTCTGTGGAACTACCACCAGAGCAGACACCCATTTACTGTTGGAAATTGGGTAACTGAAACCATCATTAAGGAGTTTTTGTCATTCATCTTTTACTATATCCTTTAGGGTTGGATACATTCTTCTTTGGGGCTTCCTGACAGGAGGTATGTTTGAATCTGTGTAAATGTGGTGAATACAGGTATCTGGGTGTATCCCCTTCATATCAGTGTATTCCCATGCAAATGCTCCAGTTTGACTCTTGAGAAATTTTAGTAATTGCTTTTGCTAACTCTCATCTAGACTTGCATTTAGATGTAGAAATTTGTCGGAACTAACCTCACAAGGTATGGTAAAGGATCCTAGATGTTCTTCGATTGTGAAGACACAGGGTGTACTTGTAATTGTTGAGAGGCTCATGTTTTCTTGGAATTCATCTCCAAAGATTTGGTCAAGTTGGGAAAAAGACTAATTAAAGTCTATACATGTTATGGAAAAGATAAATTGGTTCAACACATTCTCGGTATTTTGTTCTTGAACTACCCAGGAGAAATCACTAACAAGGGAAATTTCTTCCAAGTTCTCATCCCCAAAAGGTCAATCTAACCAAAACAGGTTTTCAGCTGCTGGCTGTGTTGGTGGGTATAAAGCTAGTTTTCTTGTAGATAACCCATCAGATATAATCATCTCTCCATCACTACATCCTATGAATGCATTGGCAGTAGCCAACCAAGGTATTCCCAAAATAATGGGATGACCTTTGGAAGGGTCTTTTGATTCTATGACCATGAAGTCCATGGGATATTCCCATGAAGCTACTAATACAGTGATGTCATCTAAGATCCCAGAAGGCTGCACCAGAGTGCGATTTGCTAATTCTAGCATTATTTGGGTAGGGTGGAGGAACTGTCCTAAATGGAGAGTTTTTGAAACTGTGGTAGTCATCAAGTTAACAGAAGCTCCTAGATCAATAAGTGTTTTCCCTATGGAGGTGTTATTGATGATAACAGTCACCACAGGGTTTCCTGGATTTGAATACTTTTGGATTCTAGGTTGGTTTGCTATGCAATCTGACATTTCTCCTATTACAAGAATCGTCGGAGGGTCTTTTTGTTTTCTCCCTGGTCTTTTAATACAAAGTTCCTTTATTACTTTACTATAGATTGGGATATATTTAATGGCTTGTAACAAATGGATATTAATACAAATATTTTTCAATTTGTTAATGATATCATACTCTGGATAAGTTACAGGTTTTTCTATTACTAGACGCTCTAGATATGGGGGTGCTTTTTCTCCTGTAATTACTTATTCAAAAGGATGGTTGTGTGTTGAATATTTAGGGATAACCACATATTCAAGAATGGCATCATTCAAAACTTTAGTAGGTATGTTTTCTTCTCCATTCTCTTCTCGGATAACAACTGATGACTTGGGTTGATCTTGCAAAACTCTTCCAGATCGCAGTTGAATCTCATGTATTGGTGCATTCGAAATGGCATATGATGGAAGAGGCAACAACCCAATGTTGTTAAGAGCTTGGGTTGGATTTTTGTTAGGATTTGGTATCGGTTGTGCAGGTAATATTGTGGGTCTTGGAGGATTCATATTCTGTAAATGGTGAGGTTGATTTGAAATAGGGGGTAATGACGGAGGTACAAATCCAGGAAAGAGTTGTTGAATATTAGGTGGGTAAGGATAGTTAGGCGTAGGAGGAGGTGGTTGAGCATAAGCTTGTCCTCTTCATCCATGTGGCCATTGTTGTTGTTGAGAATTCTGAGGAGGGTACTGAGGTGGCCAATTCTGCCAACCTGGAGTGTTCCATTATTGAGGAGGTTGATAAGGATAGTAATAAGGTGGATATTATGATGATGGGTCCTGATATGATGATTGATATCTAGGTTTCCAAGGCCTCCTAGATGATTCACCAAAGTTTACACTCTTATACACAGCTTGCAACCCAGGCAACGATGGACAATTATCCGTCGGATTTTCTTCTGTACAAAATTGAAAAACTGAAACATTATTCAATGGACATTCTCGTTGGGGATGTTTAGTTCTACACCTAGGACAAAAAACACTCATTTCTGCACACTCTTCATCATGTCTCTTTTTGGCTTGTAATGCATCCAATTGAGAACCCATGGCTCCTAAGATATCTGTTTTGAAATTTTCCAACAGGTTTCCCAACTCTACCCTTGTAACTCTACTAGGACCGGATGTGTTTCGTTTTAGGTTCCTAGCATAAGATTCTCGAAAGTGTCTTCCACTTTTCCCTCTGCTCCTAGAGTAATTACTACATAGCTCACAAATCTGTGAAAAAGGCTTATGAGAAATGTCTCCTGCTGCCATGAGATTAAGGTTTTCTAAGAATTCTTCTGAGATTCCTTTGAGGAAGAGTTTTCTTACTGCATCCTCCCGAGGATCACTATATTTTGATTTATGTAACAAATAGTTAAATCCTTCGAGATATTCTTCTAGGCTCTCATCTTCAAACTGTTTTATTTTAAAAATATCATTGCGAGAGTCCTTAGGTTTATAGTAGTCCTGATATTTCCGTAGAAATGCATTCATCATGTCTTCCCAAGTTCTAATACTAGATTCTTCTAACCCCATGAACCATCGAAGAGAAGAATCTTTTAATGTGGCAGGAAAGAGTTTTAGCTTTTAGCCATCTTATAGGTAGTTATAACTCCTACACAAAATGTCAAATTCGAATAAGAATGTATCTGGATCCTCACTACCCTTCCCATAAAAGGTTGGTAGTGAAGAAGGAGGGATGTTTATTATAGTTACATCTTATGTAGTGTCCAGGATAGGGAATCCAAAAGTACCTTTAGTTCTAACCTCTCCCTCTTCTTCATCTTGTCGGACATGATCTTCATTTTCATCCTCCATGAAGATTTTATTGCCAAAGAGAGAATACTTAGGCAGATCCTTTCTTGGATAATATGGGATATCCCAACGTTCTATTTCAGGAAGAGTATTTTTCTTTTTAGGAGAAGAATTACCAGCTACGTGGGAGTCCAACTTTGAAGGTCCTACCGTTGTTGTTTCAATCTGTGAAATAACTATGTTCACGGAATTTTCAAAAAGAGTATCTAATTGTGTAGGATCAATAAAGTCTACTAAGTTTGGACCACCTACTATTGAAAAGGTAGTGTCTTTGGGTTTTTTAACTAATGGAGGGTTGAGAGGTTCTAAAGTGTTATCCTTTTGAATTTCTTCTTGTCTAAGTTCGGTCTCAATATGAGCTTGAGGTTCTTCTAGTGGAGTTTCTTTATGAGCAAACTTTTCTGATGTCCCTATGGTTTCCCTTAATTGATTTCCAGAAAGGGTTTCCTTTGCTTTCCAAGTAGGACTATCCCCTTTAGGTGTTTTTCGATACCTTTCTGTTGAGTTAGTAGTTGGGGTGGCATGTTAGGTTAGTAGGAATTTTAGTAGGCATTCTAGTAGGATGGTTAGTTTTAATAGATATACCTTTTGAGTCTCTAGACCTATTCATGAAAACAAACTATAACTAAAATAAACTCTAGCTGCATCACTACTACAGTTGTTTTTTGTGGATTCCTGTTATAACAGATGCGCAGGTTCTTACCTCTCATCTTACCGCTCACCCACCACCAGCCTATCTCTAAATTTCAAAGCAGAGAATTCAAATCTGACACTAAGTGTTTAGAAGAAAATCCTAACTATCTATAACTAAATTTGAACTACCTACAATTGAATTTGACCTATCTACAACTGAGTTTTACCTATCTACAACTCCTCGGCAACGGTGAGAAAATGTTGAGGTGTATTTACTATCTTAAATAATCACAAAAATATTTAATTATCGACTAGGTGTTAACACCCAAAAAGTGCTCACTAGCTCATTTCCCTATTCACATGACCCATTTGTCCACTTTTTCACCATCTGAGCCTCAGAAACCAACAAAAGGTCACCAAAAGACCTTAGTACACCCCTTTTTCCATTAAAAAAGATTATTTTTCCAAGAAAATCATAAAAAAACCCTCAAAAAGGGTCCAAATTCCCAAAAATATTAAAAAGGGAATTAAAATATTATTTTTATTCAAAAAAGGAAAAAGGAGGGAAAAGTACCTAAACCATGTTGGTCAATACCATTTGGTTTCCACAAAACCACAAATGGTATTCCTCACCACCAAAACCTATAAAAAGGTGGTAGGGGCTCCTCATTTCACATCCTTCCATTATCTCATCCTTATGCTGCTGAAATCTCCCCTGAGCACTTTTAGCCATTGAAGCAACCTTAGAGAAGGAGACCTCTTGGAGTTTGGAGCTACTCATCTTGGAAGTTGCTCAACATCAACCTTCACCATTGAAGGTAATATCGCAAGCACTTGCTTGCCCCCCCATTTTTCAATACAAAAAATTATTTCTTATGTTTCTTGTTCTTGATTTTGAAATGATTACATTATTTGCTTAGATTCTTGCTTAGATCCATAAATAGTATTGTTTATTTAGTTTATTGTTTTTATTTCTATTGAAACTGCTGCTACTAGTTAGCAGGTGCCCATAGCACTAAGCCTGGTTGCAAAACCGGGCCAACAGTTTTTGGCGACTCCGCTTTGGTTTGAACTTTAGATCTCTAGTTTTACCTTTAAATCTTAGTTTTTATGAGTTTTTAACCTTTAGATCCATAGATCTGCCATCTTAGATAGCAGATCCATTGCTGTTCTGAGATTTGGCCCCATAAACAGCCCGAAATTTTCAATTTTCGGGTTCGTTTCTCGGTTTCCGTGCACGGCTTCCGCCTCGCGTTTTTTTGCCAGACAGTCGCGCGGTCCATCGCGACTTTTCTGCGTTTTTCCGCGCGGCCCATCGCGGCCTTTTTCCAGACAGTCGCGCGGTCCATCGCGACCTTTCTGCGTTTTTCCGCGCGGCCCATCGCGGCCTTTTTTCAGACAGTAGCGCGGTCCATCGCGACTTGTCTGCGTTTTTCCGCGCTGCACACCGCGGCTTCGCGGCCGTTTTCCGCGCTGTCCATCGCGACTGTGCGCCCAAAACCCGCGCGGTCCATCGCGACTGTTCGTCCAAAACCCGCGCGGCCCATCGCGGCTGTTCGTCCAAAACCCGCGCGGCTGAATTTTTCATTCGGCCATCCCGATTTTGAAAAATATTTTTTACTGTACTTTCTGCCCATAGCACATTTTTTACAGTATTGCATTCTGCATATTTTACAGCTCTGAAAAAAATTTTACTATTTAAAAGTGCATATCTAGAAATCTTTTTAAAAATTTTCAAGAAAGTGAAAGAAAGACTCATTTTGCATTTTCATCTAGATTCAAATTTTTTCTTGTTTACTTCTTTAGAATCTTGCCCTTAGCAATTTTTCTTGAAACGAAGAAATCCATTTATTTCTTTTAAAAAGGAGTTTATTATTTGCTTTCATAAATCCAAGAAATCCTTTATTTTTTGAGTTATTTTTTGAAAAGCATATTAATTCCTTTTAGTGAAAAAAGTCTTAAATATTTGCTTTTTATTTTCGAAAAATCCTTTATTTTTTGAAAATTTCCCTTAAAGCATTTAATTTTTTTTTCAAGTTCAGTTTACAACACCTCACGTGCACTCACACGATCACTTAATTGAACTAAGCTTTAAAACGTACCTTAATTTGAACACACTTTTAACCCCACTTGGGGAACACTAAAAGAATTCTTGTAGCTAGGTAGTATTGGGGGGATAGGTGTTCCAATAACACCCCTCAGTTCATACATCTGAGACATAGAAGTTGTCCAATTAGGGAGCTAAAATCTCTTAGTACTTTTTGGCGCGGTCACAACCGGTTTGTGGGAAGGCCTCTCCCCTAGGAGGGTTGAAGTCGCGAGGATGGTTCCGGAAGCCTGAGTGGGATACCGAAACCCATTCAGTAACCGAAGGGCTACCATTCGCAGTTCTCGGGATATCCTTGTATTGGGATATTGCGATCAAAGGACCAAACGGCAGATTTACCTTTTCTCGACGCGTCATGAACGGAGTATCCTAGTAGCCTGTCTTTTAGGATTGATTACCCGGTGTCCCTCCCGGTAGGGGGATATCTAGCCGTTGTCTCAACATTCATATTGTCTGACTTGGATTTCATCACCTTGCAGAGGATATCGTATGTTTGAGTCACAATACTTTTAGATTAGGTGTTTGCATGATCTTTACCACCTTTTGAGTCTAGTTACACCTATTTTTTCTAGGAGCCGCTTGCATGTTGGTATTCTGACCAGTTGTTGCATTCCTCCACTTATTGTAGCACAGCTGCTAGAATAAGTGCATTTTTTGAGGATTGATTTTTTGGCCTGTGAGCCTTCTTTTTTCACTCCCCTTCTTGCACCCTTGGTTGCATTAGGGTTTTGAGTTTTTTACATACATATCACCACCTGATACTTAAAACAAATTTTTACATAAAAAACATATTCTCACCATTGAGAATTCTAGACGTTCTCGTCGTCTACAGGGCGAACTCCCAGAGTTTAGTCCACTTGGCTCTCCACGTCACGGACGCAGAGCATTATCCCTTGATTCGACACAACGTCAATCAATTAGACGGTCATCCGATTCTGACATACCCCTCTTCACCTTTGATTTGGAGGTAGAATCCGAAACCCCACCGAGTTACCACCAACCACAATTATGTCTGGAACACCAGTTGATCCACTATTTACATTAACCATAGGTCAGACATCCGCAGACCCTTCTGCGGTAGCACCATCAACGGCAACAACCACCCCCTTGGGTATGCCCAATATGGGTAACACTCCACATTCAGGAATGCCTAGCACAGGACCACCACCTGTCATGGGCATGCCCAACATGGGGGTCATACCCCCTTCGGTCTCCACAAACCCTATCCCAGGAATCCCTAGCGCGATTCCTAACCCAAGTGTAACTCCTGTTGCACTTGGGAGTGCTATCCAAGGAACCCCTAGTGCGATTCCTAACCCAAGTGTAACTCATGTTGCACTTGGCAGTGCCATACCAGGAATCCCTAGTGCGATTCCTAACCCAAGTGTAACCCAAGTTGCACTTGGGAGCGCTAACCCATATCAGGCCACACCTTTTGGAGGACACATACCCTCCATACCTAGCATACCTATAGGCGCTACTGGACCCCTACACCATGCCACAATGGCTAGGCAGGTCCCGGTTCCGGTCACCACATCCGCTAGTCTACCATACATGGCAAGTCTCAACCTGCCAGATTTAGCTAGGCTCACAAATGACCCCATCAGACATGATCCTACTTGGCCCTATATGCCCACTAAGCTTCCTTCTGACATCCCCAAGTTTGAGGGAAAGGCTGGAGAAGATCCCCAAAATCACATCATGTCCTTCCATTTATGGTGTTCCTCCAACTCCATAGTGGATGATTCAATCCGCCTACGGCTTTTACAACGCACCTTCACTGGCTCCGCAGCCAAATGGTACATAGAGCAACCCCATGGGACGCATTCCACATTTACCTCCCTTGCCTCGACCTTCCTACAATTCTTCCAGCTACCTGTCCGCTATGATGCGGGCGTCGAGATCCTACTGTCTTGCAGACAGAACACGGCCACGCATATCACTGACCATATTCATGATTGGCGTCGGCGCCGAAGCCTATGCAAGATCAAATTAGACGACCGAATCTTTTTAGACTGGTTCCTTAAATCCCTCCTTCCTCTCATTGCGAAGGATGTAGCATCTGAAAGACCCCAGTCCGAGGAAGAGGCCATCCTCAAGGCCCAACAGTTTGATCTCATCTATGCCCAATCGGGTTACTTATACACGATCATACCGGACGCCCCACGAGGCGACTCTGCACGTGGTGACGCACCGGGGGCATCACATGCCGCTGATGGCATTATTGGCCAAATTACACCGCAAGCAAAACCTTTCAGTATGGTGAGCACCATGCCCGCCCCAGACCTTTCTAGGGCTACATCGAGTTCCGGAGCGACAACTTCTTATGCTCCAACAAACCAGACCCATCATGTTCATGGACCCTCTTGTCCACAACATTGTTATGGCCAAGCGCCATCAGCATATGTACCTCCTACATACTATGCTCAACCTACAGTACAGACCCCCATGCAGTTCCCACAACAGCCCATGCATTACCCACAACCGGTCGCACCAGCTAACCTCACACCTCCACCATCTCAGGGGTACCAACAACCCCAACAAGCAACTGGACCACCTCCAGCTCCACCTACATACTACCCGCCGCAACCTGCTCCCGCACCTGCGGCTCCCCAGAACCCCCCCAATGCTCAAGGGCATGTGTATGCACAACAACATCAGCCCCAATACCAAAATAACCAACGCAACCAGGGTGGGCAACCTAACCGCGGAAGAGGACGCAACCGTGGAAACAATCAAAACCGTAACCAAGCTCCACAACCTACCCATCCTCCGCAAAACAATAACGCGGCGCCTGCTCATCAGAATCCTGATCGACCACCTAAGCAAGCCAAAAATGCTAATCTACGAACAAACCATCCTTGTTCCATTTGCGGTGTCTATGGTCACTATACCCACGCTTTCCCACATCTGGAGTGAGCTCGACAACTATGGACAAATGACACCCATCGTCAAGGGCAGGCGGCTCCTCAGCCGCCACCCAACCCCCCACCACCTCAACAACAGCCTTTGGTGCTACAAAACCCTTTTCCCACACAAGGGGTGGTGAACACTCAGCCGTTAGCCCCCCCACAGGGCAACGTGCAACCACAACAAATCACTTACGTCGCTCCTGATCAACCCATGTTTGATACAGGAACTCACCACTTATTAATGATGTCCACTGCCGACGTCAATATCCAAACCCGACGAAACCAGTATGGTCCTACCTCCGAGGCTACCCCCGCCGATAAGGATGCTAACGCTAATCCCACCGATCAGACGTTACGGATACCACCTATTCCACTCGATGGTGCCTCTAAAGCACCTCGTTTCCCTCTCCGTCGTATAAACAACAACCCCAATGCACGGGCTGCGTCAAATTACAACATCGTAGATGACCTAGCTAAATCTCCCGCAGCCATGTCTGCGTTAGAAGTCTTAAAAAACTGTCCTACGCAGTGCAAGACTTTACTTTCCGCCATTGGGGCGATCGACCCAAATGATTCGAAATTGATGACCTTTGATTTGGACCAGTCCGAACCATGTCTGCCTTCCACCATAGCAGTCCAAGTTTCTGTTTCTATTCGGAATCTTGTCATCCATCGATGTATCATCGACGAGGGTGCTTCCACATGCGTCATGTCCACGTTTGTTTGGCAGAAGTTGGGATCGCCTGCTCTCCAGCAATCTACCACTGCATTGCGGGCCTATGACGGCCGCTCAGCTCAACCTCAAGGTCTACTACCCAAGGTCCCCGTCCAATTGGGTGGGAAAACTGTGCTCATCGACATTGAGGTCATTAATGCCCAACTCGATTATAACCTTTTACTCGGTCGCAGTTACATGTACGCCATGAAAGCAGTTGCCTCATCCGTTTTTCGTACCATGATGTTCCCCCATGAGGGACGCGTGGTCAAAATCGACCAACTCACCTACTATGATCCCAATGCCCCTGCAGCACCCGAAAATGTTCTTCCCATGATTGAACAACCAACTTCTCGTGCAACTACCTCCTTTGTCTCTTCTATGGGACCCGGACTTTATTCAAATACACCAATGACCTCTTCATTCCAGGCCATTCCACCACCGTCACCAGAGACCCAAGTCGCAAACCTCTGTACTCTTTCACAGAATACGCAAACATTCGGTGGTCAACCACCATTGATCCCCAGTCACATTGGTGTTACACCTATCCAAACCATCCCCTTCCTATTTCCTCCTTCGGGTGTAGTAAGCGCCCCGGTTATGGCTACCCTTAGTCTACCCGGGCTAACATTGGGATTACCTGTGTGGTATATTCCACCTCCCGTTCGACCGCCGACACCAAACGTCATCCTCCAACCGGTACAACCTATTGTTACCACAAATCAACCTCCTCCTGGTGTCGCAATCCCTTCGTCGTCAACGACACCTCCTCCTAGCCTCAATATCCCTTCGTCGTCAACAAATCCTCCCCCTCCTATCAGGCCCACTGGGGGCAGAGGCCCACAACCATACACTGCAGTACCCCCACCCATGGCGGTTAAACCCCCACCGGTGTTTCGAGCTCCCCCTAAATGCTCGTTGTGCGATGAGATAGGCCATCCAACTCATCAATTCCCACAGTTACCAGCTCTCCAAGAGCATATGAATATGTTGGACGATGACGCCGGCATCCCAGTCGTTAGACTTGAGCCACCTCCTCAGCCTCGCGACAGATCACTGCGCACCAACCATCCTTGTGCCATATGCAGTGTTTACGGCCACTACTCTCACCATTGTCCGGATCTCCCTGACTACAGAGCAGCTCTCTACGAGATGAACAATTTGGACCTTGAGACGGCACCCCCTACTATCGAGGAGATCTACCCTCCCCCATCATACTCATCCGGAGAGATTAACACCATCTACATGATCTCTTCGACTACAACTACCTCATCGCTCGATTTGACCACTCAAAGCTCCCGCAATGATGAAGAGGTTCTCGCGACTCCTACTACCTTTGATTATCCCGGGGAAGACATGCACCATCGTCCATACCTCCTCCTGGAAGAGACTTCATCCACCACCGCTACCCAATCCGCGGTTAAGTCCAAGGATTTCCTTCCTACTAAAATCGACTGGTTAACGGATCCCATGGCCGATATTTCTCCCGTCATCCACATTGACATCTCTGACCCACTTGGTGCCCTTCATACCATCACATTAGGAACCTCCCACAGTGAGCATGAGATCGGAGAATACCAACAACTGTTCCAAGAATTCACTGATGTCTTTACTTGGTCAGATACCGAAATGCCTGGCCTTGACCCCGCCATTTATACGATCTCCACTGGATACCCCTCTGTCCGGTCGGCCCCTTCCATTGATCCCTTTGACACACAGGTTCAACCCTTTCAAATCGACCAGGAAACCACATGTCCACAACATGGGGGCAGGCCCAAAACCTTGCCTACTCATCATCATCGTGATCCTCATCGGAGATACTGGGGGCATCCACCCCACAAAGGGAATCCCCCATCATCATATCATCACTTCAGTATGCCACCACGACCCACAGCCTCATGGTATAACACCCCACCAGCAGTTGCTCAATGCCCTATTGATCTCTCTCTGAGACAACATCTGCACCACATTGACACCTCTGAGTTAGGGGGCATAATAGATTACCTCGACCCCGGGATAGGGGGCATGATCAATCATTTTGAACCTTCCCCATCATCTCTATCTCAACACCTCAATGAGCCCATCGTTCAAACCAACACATATGTGATCCACAATCACAAACCCCATGCACATAGCATGGGGGCAGGTCATTAACCCTGCTCACTTTTTCATATTTGTGATCTCAACCATTTTTGAGGTCACGTGTCACTTGTATATTTCAGTTGATTTGATACACCTAGTATTTTGCTCCCACGGGTCATCATTTCTCCCCACCACTGCATCCTTCGCTTGGTGGGATCACCTTTATTTGTAGCCATCTTTTAACCTAGTTCTTTCCTTTAACCATTCCGGAGTCCTTATGACCTCCGTTTTTCGCACCATTTGCACTGTCGGATTCATATTTCCGTGCCTGTGATGATGCTTGAGATCATTTCTCGCTCTCACCAGGACCAATATCAACATTGTGTCCCGACACTTTGTCGCCCCAGTTTGCCTACCACTTCGGCTGCTCTCTGTTTTTGATATATTTGATATCATCGGATTCATTTTTCCGAGCCCGTGATGATGCTTGAGATCATTTCTCGCTGTCACGTCCCGATTGTCAGGGCATTTTTTCCATGCCCCCCTCGTCGCCTCGGTTTGCGTGCCACATCGGCCGTTCTCCGTTTTCGACGTGCCTTATATAGCTGGATTCAGTTTTCCGCGCTCGTGATGACGCTCGAGATCATTTCTCGCTCTCACCTTTAGATTTCTTGGGCATTTTTTCCATGCCCCCTCGTCACCTCGGTTTGCGTGCCACATCGACCATTCTCCGTTTTCGATGTGCCTTATATCACCGGATTCAGTTTTCCGCGCTCGTGATGATGCTTGAGACCATTTCTCGCTCTCACCTTTATATTTTTCGGGCATTTTTTCCACGCCCCCTCGTCACCTCGGTTTGCATGCCACATCGGCCGTTCTCCGTTTTCGATGTGTCTTATATCGCCGGATTCAGTTTTCCGCGCTCGTGATGATGCTTGAGATCATTTCTCGCTCTCACCTTTAGATTTTTCGGGCGTTTGTTCCATGCCCCCTCGTCACCTCGGTTTGCGTGCCACATCGGCCGTTCTCCGTTTTCGATGTGTCTTATATCGCCGGATTCAGTTTTCCGCACTCGTGATGATGCTTGAGATCATTTCTCGCTCTCACCTTTAGATTTTTCGGGCATTTTTTACACGCCCCCTCGTCGCCTCGGTTTACGTGCCACATCGGCCGTTCTCCGTTTTAGACGTGCCTTATATAGCCGGATTCAGTTTTCCGCGCTCGTGATGATGCTTGAGACCATTTCTCGCTCTCACCTTTATATTTTTCGGGCATTTTTTCCATGCCCCCTCATCACCTCGGTTTGCGTGCCACATCGGCCGTTCTCCGTTTTCGACAATCCTTATGTCACCGGATCCAGTTTTCCGCGCAGATGACGATGCTTGAAACCTTTCCTCGCCCTCATCAATACATTTTTGTTCGGTATAATTTTATCCCTTTTTCGGGCCGAGCAACCCCTCTTTACGAAAAAGACACTTAGGGAGTTTCTGTTAAGCTCTTTTCTGACTCCTAAAACAATGAAAAGATCGCCGAGCAATCTTGCTTCCTTTCATGCTCGCTAAATGTATCTGAAAGGGCGTCTACCTGGTATAAGTTTACCCCTTTTCCGGACCTTGTAGACTAATTACGAAAAAGGTATACTCTAGTCACACCGGCTAGAAGAGTTCTCCATTCGCATCATTTTATGCTTTTTCGGGCCTTGGAGACTAAACTTACAAAAAAGAAACACCAATAGAGTCCACTGACCGCTTTCAGACTCTCTAAACACGAAAGCAACCATGAGCATGAGCCGCCCTGGGCTCATAAAATCCACAGGACCGTACCATTTTAGAGCACACTTTTATCCCTTCTTGGAGCTCATTAAAACTACAAAGAAGGAATCAATGGTGCCTCTTGGCGCTACAACACATCATGCCTACTCACATAGCAGCTTCCCCATTTTGGTCGCCTTTGTTCAGAGTATTCTGCAGTATGTAACCCTGAAACTCCCTCGACAGCTACCATCAGCTTCACCCACCTAGAGTCAGTGCATACCCTTCAGGACCTAAAAGATGATCCCCACACCTACAAGTCAGGTCCCTACGCTGCCAGGTCAACCATGTCATCATGCTCTGAACAGAGGAAGTTTGAGCCTACCCATTTTTTGACCCAGTTATTTCCCATTCCCACAAGTATGTCAGTCCTACCATCAGTACTACAACACTTCAGTTTTACACCTCGTGCTCCTATCAAGGAAACATCATTGCCTTGTTAGTTGCTGGTCTCCCTCTGTCGACGACAACCACATTGATTCCAGAGGATAGACCTAGAGGTCCCTGTGTCTTGGACTCATTACCATCTATGATGAGTGCCTACGAATCATTTCGAGAGGAATCCTCAGTGCCTCTCCGAATGGTTGTTTCTCACATGCTCGACTTCAACACCTTGATCGCATCGTTGAGACTCGCACAGGATATTGGTCCGTTCAGTTATTTAGTCGAAGACCCCGGATACCACCTGACTCCTCCACATTTGAGGGTCTACCTATGGATACAACCAGTTACATTTTTTCTATAGATATCCGGGTTGCGTATGGCGACAGTATTCAGGTTTACCCCAGTTTCATACTCCCTTGAGTATACAGTTACATTATTTCTCAGAGATGACTCATAGTCATTGAGTCCATACAGATGTTGGACACCTTCAGTTTCAGCAGTTCAACAGTTATTCCAGTGTATCAGTTATTGAGATCAGTCATGATCATGAGTATATCCCACAATAATGTCCCCTCTGGACCATTATGATGTACCAGTATATTTCTTTAAGTATTAGATCCCCCGTCTTGGGACTAATTGTTTTGTATATGTCTTGATACGAGCATGGGAATGCCCGCCTCGTCCTTTATCAGAGATTATACCTCATTCATATTGAGGCCATGTAATATTTTTTGTTTTTGCAGCTTCCAAGGGCCGTGGCTCCAGTCTCCAACCGATCTCTTCTCTCCCCTACTCCCAGAAAAAAGGACAAAAGAACTATGATGTCTATCGGCCATACGATGAGCTCCTGCCCTCACACATCAGGGGGCAATCTGTTAACACCCAAAAAGTGCTCACTAGATCATTTCCCTATTCACATGACCCATTTGTCCACTTTTTCACCATCTGAGCCTCCGAAACCAACAAAAGGTCACCAAAAGACCTTAGTACACCCCTTTTTCCATTAAAAAAGATTATTTTTCCAAGAAAATCATAAAAAACCCTCAAAAAGGGTCCAAATTCCCAAAAATATTAAAAAGGGAATTAAAATATTATTTTTATTCAAAAAAGGAAAAAGGAGGGAAAAGTACCTAAACCATGTTGGTCAATACCATTTGGTTTCCACAAAACCACAAATGGTATTCCTCACCACCAAAACCTATAAAAAGGTGGTAGGGGCTCCTCATTTCACATCCTTCCATTATCTCATCCTTATGCTGCTGAAATCTCCCCTGAGCACTTTTAGCCATTGAAGCAACCTTGGAGAAGGAGACCTCTTGGAGTTTGGAGCTACTCATCTTGGAAGTTGCTCAACATCAACCTTCACCATTGAAGGTAATATCGCAAGCACTTGCTTGCCCCCCCATTTTTCAATACAAAAAATTATTTCTTATGTTTCTTGTTCTTGATTTTGAAATGATTACATTATTTGCTTAGATTCTTGCTTAGATCCATAAATAGTATTGTTTATTTAGTTTATTGTTTTTATTTCTATTGAAACTGCTGCTACTAGTTAGCAGGTGCCCATAGCACTAAGCCTGGTTGCAAAACCGGGCCAACACTAGGGTTGGTAATATTAGAGTTGTGGAATAGTATATGCTGGGGTAGAATGGGACCTAAAGTTTCGGCTCGACAAACCTTAGAAATGTTTTATAAACAAAAGATCGAAAGATATTTCAAAATGAAAAACTGAGTCAAACTTCATAAATACAACAAATGAATTAATTAAACCTAACTAAACCAATAGATCAGAATAATGTCAAGCTATACTACTCTACTCTATGGATAATAACTAAAAAAGATAGAAACAACAATGTTATTTTAGGAAGCAAGACTGAATAAAAAACAAAACCACTTCGACGAAGTTGGAAACTACTGATTAAAAAATCTAAACTAGGAATTAGAAACAATTGTAAATGTGTTCAGAAACCTATCTATGAGATAATTCAACTGACAACTAATTATGAAACAAAAAAATTAAAGAAAAACTACAAACGACTAAGTGAATTCAACAACAATTCATGCATTCAATTACTATTTCAAGACTACACTAAATTACCTAATTCCATTCTCCTTGGGGATTCTGAGGAAGTGTATCAAATGTAATAGGGATGGGAGCGAATGTATCAAAGTGACTTTCAAACATGACAAGGAAGCAAAATGGAAACAAATCTAGTTTAACTTCTACAAATAAATGCAAACTAAACATTGTCCAACTACAATTAACTTTAAACATTATGATATATCTTCTATCCATAAGCAAATGAATTGGAACTGATCAAATCTAGAAGTGAGTAGAAAACTTAATAAAGATATTTACTTCTGAATTTTATTTCGAAGCAATTAGAAAAATTGATAAAGATATTTTATGTAGAAGCAAGTAGAAAAATTGATAAAGATATTTTATGTAGAAGCAAGTAGAAAACTTGATAAAGATATTTATTTCTAAACCAGATCCTATTCTATGAACATCTTCATTAACTGTATGAATGGGAAAAACTGATCCTATGCTTAACAAAGAAACTATTGAAATTAGGATACTTTGCAGAATGAAATTACTAACCCTAATCTGATATTAATCTTAACGACATATGATAAACTACATGAAGAATGAAACTGATAAATTCTAGAACAGAAACATATTAACAAGTCAGATATGAAAGACATCATTTGAAAAGCAACTAAAGCAATATTAAAGAAAATGGAATGAAAACTAAGAATGATGATAAAACTTAATTAAAACTCTATGCAATGTAAAACAAGATCTTAATTACATCTAAGGATGCTAATTAATTGCAAGAAATATTACATTTCGAATACCTAAGAAACTAGATTCTAAACAAGCATAAAAATGATGCAGAAAGTATTAAGGTCCGTATGACGATTCAGATGACTGTCCGAATGACAGTCTGAATGGAGGAAAACGATTTAAACTAAGGAAAGAAATAGATTGGATGATCTTAATGTCAGTTGACTAATGCATATGAACCTACAGTGCAAGGAAGAAATGAATAGAATGTTTAGGAGCTAAGATAACAAGAAGTAACCTATTCTAATCATTATCTAAGGAATAAACTATTTCTATGGCATAATAAGACAAAAACTGAGATACGAATAAAACTAACCTACAACTACAGGAAAGAAACTGACAGAACTAATTCTAACTACGATTGAACTTTGAATGTTAAGATAACTAAACTCGAGGTATTTGTAAATAACAGGACTAAAAGCAAACTAAGCAAACTAAGCGTGACCGGTCACCAATTAAATTCTGAAAATATCATTAACATGAACAGCAAATAAGACATACATATCATAAAACAGATACATCATTTATATAAGTAGAAAAACAACATACATATTGCAAGACAAAGATATCATATACAAAATAACTACAGGAATTAAACAAATAACACAACTTATCTGTAGAAGACAAAGACAAATTATGTACATAGACGAAAGACCACTGGTTGTTGAGGGGCTCTTATCAACAATCAGTGGTTGTGCCTTAATCAATCAATCACCACACATATTACTAAGGTTTCATAAAACTAGAACGGAGGTATATTAAATTAAAACAGAGTTACAATGTTTATGTGTCTACTTGCAACTAAAAAAGACTAAAGACTAACTCATCTCAGTCACGAAGACGTCTATATATACAGAATTACAAATGGGAGAGCAAGTCGACCCTTTAGTGGTCAACTACTCTAATAATAGGCAGTCTTGATGCAAGAAAATGACTCTGCTTAACAATTCACGACAGTACATAGGCCAAGGAACGACCTCATAACGGTTTACGACAACGCACAGAGCATCTACCAGGTTCCACGGTGTTGGTTTCCTTCACATGTCCGTTGAGACGTTGATCCTCCTTTGACGTGGGTAGAGAGATGTGCTGTCGAGCTAAGCGTGTAAGAGAGGGAATCTTCCAGAAGGTTGACGTGGGAAGAGAGTGTGTGCTATTAGGTTGGGTGATTAGGAAGACAAAACATTTGGAGTGTTGACGTGAGCAGCAGATGCGTTGCCAACCGAGGTGAGTAGGAGGGCGAATCTTCTATAACAGGGTCTCACCAACCACGATAGCCACATTGCTAATAGAACCCACCTTTCCGTTTCTACCTTTAATGACCAGAAATATCCCAACCAACGATCTCGTGGGTTGAATGAAGGTTTGAACGACGGGATGGATGTGGCTAAACGTTTGAAACATTATCACGCGTCTGAATGGAGGTTTGTTTGAGAGACATAACCCGTAGAATGAAATCTATTTTCCAAGCAAGTCGAGAAATGTCAAGAAAACATCAATAAATCACAATATGACGATTTTTACCCAAAATTCATGTGTTGTGTGAATATATGCATACCTGATTTGATTGACGGTCTGAATGGTAGAAAGAGTAACTTATCATATCAAAAATAGTTAAAATGATGCCAATCAAAGTGTGTTTGATGATCAAAAGTGGTGACAAAATGGACACCAACAAATCACACTGAGCAAATATTCTTCCAAAATTTCATAAAACGGATGAAGAATTCTATTGTCTACCCATCTAGACTTGGGCTTTTGTCCTTTTTGAAATATTCTAGAGTAGTTTGCAATTTATCCTATGAAACTCCCTCCATAAAGATTTGTTTTTTTTCCTCTGTGACAAAATTAGGAAGGAATGTATCAATCTTTAATATTTCTGCTATATATTTTTTATCAAGCGCCATGTAGATGTTCTGAAAGTAAGCATGCCCATCTTAGTCTTTTCAGAGAATTTGTTCACCATCATGCCTTCATTCCATCTAGGAGGTGCACTTAAAATTCACACCATGGGGAATGTATCCTAATTTAATAGTAGACTCCCATATTCCATAGGAAATGGACACATAATTCATGGACACAAAAATCAAATTTGAAATTAAATGATGATGAGGATCAACCTTTTCCTAAGAGACTTGAATGTTGATGTTGTGCTATTGATAGCTTCTATAGGATCAGGTTCTGTCACTGAGAGGGGGGGGGTGAATTAGTGACACAGATTTATACACATTTTTTACTTTTTAGCAAACATAAGAACAAAATTGAACACAATAATTTATCGTGGAACCCAATAAGGTAAACCACCAACACTTTTCTATTATCTGCAAAACTTTGTTTTTACAATTATACAATAGAAGAAGATGTTTTAGATCAGCACCGACTGATCTGGATGCACCCACACTCTTCTTCACCTACACCAACTGATAGGAGGCTACGACCCCCTGTTTAGTTAGCTACAACTGACAAGGAAGCATCGACTCCCTTTTGCAGGCAACAACCTGCCCTTACACCACCCTGCCACCCTTAAGATATTAATTCTTCACAAGCTTCTAGGATTGCATCTCTTCCTTTGGCCTAACTTCTTCTTCGAGTACTGAGATGAAGGATTGAGAGGCACACTTTCAAATGACTTTGTTTTTTTCAAAATATATACTTCTCCAAAGTTTCAAGGGTATTTGAAATCACACAACTTTTCAAAACTAATGCAACCCTTCTAAAAAAATGACTTTTCATTAAAATCATTTTTTTAACTATATATTTTTATTTAATTAACCCTTTTACAAAATGACTTTACATTAAAATCATTTTATTTTATTATTAAAACTATATATATTTTTATTTAATTATTTTTAAAACTGGCGCTTTTACGATTTTGCACTAAGTCTTCATGTTCACTAATGCTTCTACCATGTTTGTTACATCTGATGACTCCTTTGCCATGTCAACGCCATGTATGCTTTTTCTGTTCACGTCAA
This sequence comes from Larix kaempferi, assembly GCA_027924585.1. Lineage (NCBI taxonomy): Eukaryota > Viridiplantae > Streptophyta > Pinopsida > Pinales > Pinaceae > Larix > Larix kaempferi. The sequence goes on from BSBM01001229.1 coordinate 3,658,780, forward strand.
ACACATGTCAATGGTCATCATCCACCTCGATGCCACGTTGCCACATGATTATTTCCATGTCTACCTCAGTTTTAGTCATCATCCACATTGAAGAAGCCACGTGCAACAAAAGATAGGGGGCCACATAGGCATGCCAAGCTCCATATTGGCGTTCTTCTCGTGGAGAACCAAACACCCAAATCTCCCACGCTATCTTTGCACTACGCGTTGAGTAAGACTACTTAGCTTTGGACTCATAAATGCATAGATACAACCTTTTGTGGACAATGTGGGATATATCCCAAAACAAAACCAATCACCGCCGTCCATCACCAGATTGAGTGGTCCCTCAGCTTCAGCCTGTAATTCTGCTCGTCTCTGCATTGTTTTTGGCTCAGGTCCTTCATGCCTAAATGCATCTTGTGGTCTTCTTCACGTGGGCATCATTTCCACGAGTTTGACAAAACAAGGTTCACAAAACTAGGACCTGCAATAGAGCTCCATTCTATCACATCAGATTGGGGCAAGTTCTTCATTATTGCCTGCCCAATAGAGTTTGGATTCTTGAAGTTGCTTGATTGGCTTTGGTCCTTGACCATATGCTCATTGCATTGTTGCACTAATAGTCACCAAATTTGGCTGCGCAAATAGCAATTAAGGGATCCAAATTTGACTCGTCAGGTGTTGTTGTGTCTAGTGACTCCTTTAATAGTTTTGATAACTGTTGTCTAACACTCCTATTTCCAACAACAATATTGTAGTTTGATCCTTGCTCAGAATTTGCAGAAGCCATTTCCCCACACATGACTGATAACGTTTGTAAAAAAATTTGTGAAAGTAATTCTTCTTGATTTCTCATTCCAAGTTGTCCTTCTCCAAAGATGCTTCCGAGTTAAGTCTTGATAATGCAAGCAGGAGCAATTGCGCGACCAGACGTAGTACAGGCTCCCACGAATGAGTGTGAGAAGGGCGATTGCAACAGAGTGCGGCTTCCCATGGTATAGAAATAGACAAATATACTTTTAAATTTTGACCGCGTGGGATGCCTTTCCTAATCGCTTACCTAACACACTAAAATTTGGTTCAGCTCGCAAAGATGCATATTTCAGAGGGTCATTACATGGAACCACTGATCTCACATTTAATTCTTCCCTCACATAAGCATAACGTGGACAGAGACTAGAAAGAAGCAATAGTGAACCAACTGCATCCCGTATATAGGACCCATGTGACTCAATAACTTGTTCCAACACAAGTATGTCTCCTTCACATCTTCTTCCGTGGGAAATAGTTGAGGAGATGCATCATCTGATATTAGTTATACCATTATGAACATACTCTATAGGTTTATTCCATACCCTATCTAGCACTGAAACTTCAGTACTATCTGGATGCGCTTGATCATACATATCCTTTTCTCTTCATTGCTCTATCATCTGATTTCCATCAATGACAATCTACACCCTCTACCACTGCCATATCGCTAACAATCTCCCCCTTTGGCATTGATGGCAATACTCTTCATTTCTCTCCCTTTGACATTGATGGCAAATGGCTGAACAATTCCCCTGACCTTGATCACTGTCTCCCCTTGAACTGATGCCACTCTAATGCATTAATTTCTTAAGAGTTTAGATTGGAGAGGATACCACCCCTAATCTCTGCCTAAGATATTCAAACACATATCTGCTTAAAGGTTTAGTAAAGATGTCTGCCTCCTATTCCTGTGTTGGGACATATTCCAACTTAATGTTCTTCTTTTCAGCCTGTTCTCTTAAATAGTGATACTTTACAGGAATGTGTTTTGATTTTGAGTGCTAAACAGGATTCTTGGACAAACTTATAGCACTTGTATTATCACAATAGACAATAGTGGGTTCTTCAAATATTACTTTGATGTCTTGTAGAGTTTGTTTCATCCATTCTACTTCTGTGCAGCATTCTCCTACTTCAATATACTCATCTTCAGTAGTAGATAGAGAAATTGAGGTTTTTTTTTGCTTGTCCAAGCTACCAATGATTCTCTCAAGAAGAATGCCCCTCCACTTGTACTTTTTCTGTCATCTATACAACCAGCCCAATCTGCATCTGAATAGGCTTTTAGAGTAAATGAATTTTTACTAGGATACTAGAACCCTAGATCTATGGTTCCCTTTAAATACCTAAAAATTATTTTTCACAGTGTGAACATGGCTCTCTTTTGGTTCAACTTTAAATCTAGCCACCATTCCAACAGCTTGTTTAACATCAGGTCTGGAAGTTGTTACATATAGAAGACTCCCAATCATTGATCTATAGTGTTTTTTATCAACTATTTTGGAATCATCTTCCTTTCTTAGCTTGCATCCTACTGTCATTGGTGTACAAACAGGCTTGCAATCTTCAAATTGGAATTTTTTGAGCATATCTTTAACATACTTGGATTGATGGATAAAAATTCCCTTTTTGGACTGAACTATTTGAAATCCTAAGAAGAATTTTAGTTCACCAAGTAAGGACATTTCAAACTCTTGCTGCATCCTACTATCAAAGTATTTACTCATTTCTTCATCATCACTCCCAAATATAATATCATCAACATATACTTCCAAAATAACCATACTATCACTGGTAAATTTACAATAAAGATTACTGTCTGTTGATCCCCGTTTGAAGCCTTGTATTTGTAGATAGGAATCCAACCTTGCATACCATGCCCTGGGTGCTTGTTTTAGCCCATAGAGAGATTTTTTTAGTTTACACACAAAGTCCCCTTTATTGGTTAATTTAAACCCTTCTAGTTGCTCAATGTAGACCTCCTCTTATAAGTTTCCATTGAGAAATGCTGACTTGACATCCATTTGGTATACTTTCAATTTTTTATGGATGGAAAAAGCTAAGAACATCCTTATTGCTTCCAATCTTGCCACTGGTGCAAAGGTTTCTTCGAAATCCAGTCCTTCAATTTGAGTATACCCTTTACATACTAACCTAGATTTGTTCCTAATTACTTGTCTAGTTTCATTCACTTTGTTCCTAAATACCCATTTAGTTCCAATGAAATTCTTGTTTTTTGGTCTTGGAACCAACTCCCAAGTTTTGTTCTTTTCAATTTGGTCCAATTCTTTGATTCATGGCATTGACCTAGCTCTTGTCTTTACATGCTTCTTTGATTGAGCTAGGCTCAATATGTGACAAAAGTGCAATTTCTGTCTGATATAAAAATTCTCTTCTTGTCTGCACTCCAGTGCTTTTGTTTCCAATAATCAGGTCTTTGTTGATGTATATGTAACTTCGGAATGTATTTCATCCATGTATTTCATTTATATATTATTGTACTCCTATAGAGATGTGTCATTCCTCTATACATAAGTGTCGTCATGTGTATTGATAAGTGTCGCAAGTGTGTTAAATTGTCGATGGGTTATTAGACCACCATGTGTGGGGTCGGCCCTGATTTATGTAATATGTCGTTGATATACCTAGCTAGACAAGTCGACCCCATAAGGTTATTGGGAAAACAAAACAAGTATAAATAGAGATCGGGAGATCTCTATTTGGATCACTCAGAAACTCATTCTTCCTTCACTCGGAAAGTGGTGCACTTCTGAGGAGGAGGATCAGCTGCTAAGAGGAGTCTATCTCTGTGTATTTGGTTGTACTTTGGTTGATCTATTGCTCTATTTATCTCTGAGGAAGTTGTGGGGTTTTTCACCTTAGGGTTTTCCCCACGGAAACTCTGTGTCTATTGTCTCTCATGCTTTTGCTTCATGACATGCTTGTTATGATTGATATGCATTGATATACTGTACATGTTATTCTCTCAGTAAAGATCCTAGAGTATTGTGAATTAATGCTCAAAAGAAAACATGGTATCAGAGCTAACCTGAGAAGAAGACATTGTGTATTGACGGAAACTAGGGTTTCTTGTTTATTGGGTTTCTCTCCACAGATTTTGGAAAAGCAGTATAGTAGATTGACTCTACTCATCAAGGAGAATCTATCTGTCCAATCAGAATTCAATTCTGAACATTTTAAGTTTTGGCCCTAAAAATTAAGGTTTCCACAAAAATAGGAATTTTTGAAATCTGAAGACATAGCTGGAAGCGCCTTGGACAAATCGAATTTTATAGCTTTGGATCGATATTTTTGGCTGAGTAAATCTTTGGGAAACTCAAACCCCAATTCAGGGTCCTCCCTAGTGAACCCGGGAAGACTAAAAGGCATTTCTGAAGGGTGAAGCTTTGCAAATCTCAAATTATGAATACACCAAGCTGATCAGATCATCAAGGCACATCTTTCTATCCTTTCAGAAAGTTGAAATTCACATTTTGAATTTTTAGGGTTTTTCCGATAAACCCTAATCCAGGACCAGATCCAGTTTTTAGCAAAGCAAGTGGTAAGACCTAAATATTCTCTATTTCCATTTGAAGTACTCTTTAAGATGTCTCACCACACCAAGCTTGAGTATAAGCTTGAAGGGGCTGATAACTTCCGAGCCTGGAAGTATAGGATTGGGTTAATCCTAGAAGAAAATGAATTGGACTCCTACATCAGCTCTGAGGTCCCTATCCCAGAGGATGAAGAGGCTAAGGTATTGCATAATAAGAACTTGGTCAAGGAAAAGAGAATCATTGTTGATTCTATCAAAGACTATCTCATACCACATGTGTCATCTCTAAAGACACCCAAGGAGATGTTTGACTCCCTGACCAAGTTATTTGAAGGGAAGAACATAAATCGGAAGATGACTTTGCGGAATCAATTGAAAGGGGTCAAGATGTTGAATGGAGAGACCATTCAATCTTACTTCTCCAAGGTCTCTTAGATCAAGGAACAACTTGAAGCTGTGGATGAAGTAGTGGACAATGGTGAAGTTGTTATGACCACTCTGAATGGGCTACCTAGGTCATGGGACTCCTTTATTCAAGGAATCTGTGCAAGAAATAAATTGATCTCTTTCAGTAGGTTGTGGGAGGAATGCTCTCAAGAAGAATCTAGGCTTGTGGCCCGAGAAGAAAAGATGGGAAATGAAGATCAAGCACTCACAACACATGCCAGGAAAGGCAATTCCAAGAAGGAATCATCTCATAACCGGAAATTCTCTCACCACCATTCTCATAAAGATAAGAAAGATCTTAGATGCTTCAATTGCAATGAGAAGGGACACTTTGCTTCAGACTGTCCCAAGAAGAAGAAAGACAACAACAACAACTTCAACAAGAAGAAGAAGAACAACAAAAGAAGATATCATGCTCATGCTACTGAGGATGATGAACCTCCAAAGAAGAAGGTTAGAGAAGAAAGTGATGATGATGACTCATCAAGCAAAGAAGAGTAGTTCTAATCTATGCTCTCACAGGTACTATCTCTCATGGTTGTAATGATTGGTTAATTGATAGTGGGGCTTTCAAGCACATGACTGGGTTTAAAGAATCTTTTATAAACTTATCTAAACATGAATCACCCCATAAGGTGAAACTTAGGGATGAATATCAATACCCCATCAAAGGAAGTGGTGAATCCTCCTACAACCTAGACTCTGGAAAGTCTTTGAAGATGAAAGAAGTTCTTTATGTACCTGGGCTCAAGAAGAATCTACTCTCCATCTCTACATTGGATGCAAAAGGAATGAGGGTTGCATTTGTAGATGGCCAAGTCCTAATGTGGCCAAAGGGTAAAACTATTGATGATGCAGTGGTGATTGGAGAGTAAGAGGGAGGTTTGTATAAATTGAAGGGACAACCTGAACATGCCATGGTACATGATTCATGGAGCCAAGTGAACTTTGGCACAAAAGACTTGCACATATGCACTACAGAGCATTACCAATTGCAATTAAGGTTGTAGAAGGTCTTCCTGAAATCAAGACCAAGCATGAAGGTGTTTGCAAAGGATGTGCAAAAGGAAAGAACATAAAGAAGGCATTCCCAAGCAGTGAAAGCAAGGAAAAAGGTATCTTGGAAATTATCCACTCCGATGTATGCGGTCCGATGTCATCCAGTTCTCTGAGTGGGTATGTTTACTATGTCTCTTTCATTGATGACTTCTCCAGGAAGACTTGGGTTTACTTCTTGAAGAAAAAAGATGAAGTATTTGATAAGTTCAAGGAATTCAAAACCTTGATGGAGAACCAAAATGATAAGAAGATCAAAACATTCAAATCCGACAATGGTGGAGAATTCAAGAAGCTATGCAGTGATTCGGAGATTAAGAGGGAGTTGAATGCTCCTTACAATCCACAACAGAATGGAGTTGCAAAAAGAAAGAATAGAACAATCATGGAAACAACAAGGGAAATGCTACATGGCCAGGATCTACCTATGCATCTATGGGCAGAAGCAGCTAAGACAGCTGTATATGTGCAGAACAAAACACCCCACAAGATATTGGACAACAAGACACCAGAAGAGGTCTTCTCTGGTAAGAAACCTGAAGTTAGCCATCTCAGAATATTTGGTTGTTCAGTATACACTCATTTCCCAATGGAAAAGAGGACCAAGCTAGATCCTTCAAGAAATAAGGGTATCTTTGTAGGTTACAGTGAAAGCTCGAAGGCTTACAAAATATACTTTCCAAGGTTCAAGAAGATTGATGTTAGTAGGGAGGTGACATTTGATGAAAACTCAGCATTCATCAAATCAAGAAAGAAACATGTTGAAGATTATGAAGAACCTAAGGAAACTAGATTTCAAGAGACTACTATAATTGAAGCAATTCCAGATGTAGATCGTGAAATTGAAGATCCACAAGAACCTGTAGATCCACCCCGTGAGAATAACTCTCACAAGAGGAAACCTGAATGGGCTAGAGAGCTCATTCAAGATGCAGAAATATATGGTATTCCAAAAGAAGAACACAGAGCAAAGAAGAGAACTAGATCACATACCAGCTATGTTGCTTTACTCTGTGATATCATGAACAAAGAACCTTCCAGTTATGAAGAAGCGGCGGAAAAGAAAGAATGGAAGGATGCCATGGTCGAGGAATACCAATCAATAATGAGTAATGATGTTTGGGATGTTGTCCCAAGACCTGATGGGAAGTCTGTTGTGACTTCCAAATGGAGCTACAAGATCAAGCATGCTGCAGATGGCAGCATAGAGAAATACAAGGCAAGGTTCGTATCTCATGGCTTCTCTCAGAAAGAGGGAATAGATTATGAAGAAACCTTTGCTCCTGTAGCCAGATAAACTTCCATCAGAACAGTACTTGCTTTGGCTGCAGCGATGAAATGGAAGATACACCAAATGGATGTCAAGACTACCTTCTTGAATGGTGTAGTTGAAGAGGAAGTGTATGTGGAGCAGCCACTCGGTTTTGAAACACATGATAGGGAGACATATGTGTGCAGATTGAGGAAAGCCTTGTATGGCTTGAAGCAAGCTCCTAGGACTTGGTATGGTAGGATGGACAGTTTCCTATCTAGTTTGGTATTTACCAAGAGTAAAGCGGATTCCAACCTTTACTACAAGGTTGAGGAAGGAAATCCTGTGATACTACTCCTATATGTGGATTTCCTGTTTGTAACAGGAGATGATAGGTTGATTTCCGATACAAAGAGGAAGCTTGCTACCGATTTTGATATGAAGGAATTGGGGATGATGCACTATTTCCTAGGTATGGAGGTGTGGCAGAATATAGATGGGATTTTCCTTGGACAAGGGAAGTATACAATAGATATCCTAAAGACGTTTGGGATGATGGATTGTAAGGCCATGGCCATACCTATGGCATTGAATCTGAAGCTTCTATGTGATGCTTCATCTAAGCCAGTTGATGTCTCTATGTATCGTCAGATGATTGGGTCCTTGATGTACCTGACGAACACGAGACCAGATATTTGCTTTGCGGTGAACACATTGAGCCAGTTTCTAACGGATCAGAGGAGTGTTCACCTGGTTGCTGTAAAGCATATTCTGAGGTACCTGAAGGGTACAGTTGATTATGGGCTCAAGTATGATGCGAATCAAAAGTTTAACCTGTAGGTTTATGTTGATTCGTACTGGGCAGGCAGTGCTACAGGTAGGAAGAGCACATCTGGGTGCTGCTTCAGTATGGGATCAGGTGTGATCTCTTGGTTTAGCAGGAAGCAGTCTTGTGTAGCACTGAGTATAGCCGAGGTAGAGTATGTTGCAGCTTATTCGGCTAGTTGTGAGGCAGTATGGCTTCGAAAGATACTGTCTGAGCTACTTGATCTCTCACTGGAGACTACTGGTATCTTTTGTGACAACCAGAGCTGTGTGAAGCTGTCTAAGAACCGGGTGTTCCACGACAGGTCGAAACACATAGAGATCAAATATCACTATATCAGGGATATGGTGCAGAGAGGAGCAATGAGGCTCCTATATGTTGCAACAGACGAGCAGATTGCAGATGTGCTGACGAAACCACTAGCCAGAGTGAAGTTCGAGTACTTCAAAGAGAGGCTTGGTGTTCTTCATATTGATGACACTTCGAGGAAGAAGTGATGGACACATTTGCAGAAGCCATTCCAAGCATGTTGGAAGGAGGATCCTTCACATGGCTATGGATGTAAGCACTAGATGATGAGCATCAGGACGATGTTCCAGTTACTGCTATGTATATGTATGTACGCATCATGTTGGATACTGGATATGATCAGTTGGATCATTTATATGTATATGTATGTATGCATCATGTTGGATGTTGGATATGATCAGTTGGATCATTTATATGGATATGTATGTATGCATCATGTTGGATGCTTGGACCATGTATCTGTATTTGTATCAGGTGGATACGTTGTATGATTAGGTACATCATGTATGTTGATATGTATCAAGTATGATCAGGTGGATCATGTATTTGTATATGTATCAGGTGGATACATCATATGATCAGGTAGATCATGTATGATGATATATATCAGGAAGATACTATGTATGCATCAGGTAGATGCATTGTATGATCAGGATGATCATGGATGACGAGCTTCGGGATGTTGCTCCAGATGACATGCAGTAGGATGTTGCAGTGATGATCAGGTAGATCATGTATGATGATATATATCAGGCAAATACTATGTATGCATCAGGTAGATGCATTGTATGATCAGGATGATCATGGATGCCGAGCTTTAGGATGTTGCTCCAGATGACATGCAGTAGGATGTTGCAGTGATGATGATCAGGATGATCATGTGTACATCAGGATGATGTATGGTGAGTATCAAGTTGATAATTTGTGGCCGTGGAACATGTTTTACAGATAAGCATATAATTTGTGCCCTGGGAGATTTGCAGATAGTCTTTCGAGGTTTTTCCTATGGCATGTAATTTGTACCCTAGGATATCTGGCAAATGCTCTTTCAAGGTTTTGCTTGGGAGGATATATAATTTGTGCCCTGGGAGATTTGCAGATACTCTTTCGAGGTTTTGCCTATGGCATGTAATTTGTGCCCTGGGATATCTGGCAAATGCTCTTTCGAGGTTTTGTCCTATGGCATGTAATTTGTGCCCTAGGAGATCCGATAGGTTGAGCCGTGTGCTCATAATCAGTCTTGGGATGCTCTTTCAAGGTTTTTTCATGACCACATGTAATTTGTGCCCTGGGAGATCCAATAGGTTGAGATGTGTGCTCATAATCAGTCCTGGGATGCTCTTTCGAGGTTTTGTGGTGACCACATGTAATTTGTGCCCTGGGAGATCCGATAGGTTGACCTGTGTGCTCGTAATCAATCTTGGGGTTCTCTTTCAAGGTTTTGTGGTGGGGTCACATGTAATAAGTCTTGGAGATCTGGACAAGATGAAAAAGGCCTGAGATGCTCTTTAGGGTTCTTGCTAGTCAAGAGACTCTTTTAAGGTTTTGTGATGCACGTAATAAGTCCTGAGATTTCCACAGTATGGCCAGTGATGATGAAGACCTGCAGGTGGTGGGCCTACATCCAGTATAAAGGACTGGCTCTATAGAACTTCCTATGATGAGTAGATTCAGAGATTGGTTGAGATAGCAGCAACAGTGACAATGATGATGACGATGATCCAGAGAAGAAGACTTGTGCTAGCAAATCTATGTCGAGAAATACTTTCCTAGTTAAGAGGGAGTGTTGATGTATATGTAACTTCGGAATGTATTTAATCCATGTATTTCATTTATATATTATTGTACTCCTATAGAGATGTGTCATTCCTCTATACGGAAGTGTCGTCATGTGTATTGACAAGTGTCGCAAGTGTGTTAACTTGCTAATGGGTTATTAGACCACCATGTGTGGGGTCAGCCTTGATTTATGTAATATGTGGTTGATATACTTAGCTAGACAAGTCGGCCCCATAAGGTTATTGGGAAAATAGAACAAGTATAAATAGAGCTCGGGAGATCTCTATTTGGATCACTCAGAAACTCATTCTTCCTTCACTCGAAAAGTGGCGCACTTGTGAGGAGGATCAGCTCTTAAGAGGAGTTTATCTCTGTGTATTTGGTTGTACTTTGGTTGAGCTATTGCTCTATCTATCTCTGAGGAAGTTGTCGGGTTTTTCACCTTAGGGTTTTCCCCACGGAAACTCTGTGTCTATTGTCTCTCATGCTTTTGCTTCTTGGCATGCTTTTTATGATTGATATGCATTGATATACTGTACATGTTATTCTCTCAGTAAAGATCCTAGAGTATTGTGAATTAATGCTCAAAATTTAACAGTCTTCGGGATGATTTCTTTGAATTATTCTTGAAGGTGTCTTTGTATCTCTTTTTGCAGATTCTTCCTTTAGCTCTTCTTCTCAAATATATTCCTCTTCTTCACTGGTATCCATATCATCTTCTTGTGTCTCTTCCTTTTCTTCTATGTCTACTTGTGTATCAACTAGATCACCATAATCTTCATCTTCATTGTCTAGTACAGTCTCTTGATGTTTGAATTTCCTTTTTAAATCATCAACTTTAACATCTTCACTCTCAACAATTTTATGTAATCTGAAATTGTAGTATTTGTATGCCTTTTTGGTAGGAGAGTATCCAAGAAATATACCTTCATCAGATCTAGCATCAAATTTTTCAAGATTCTCATCAACCCTTTTGATATAACATTTACTTCCAAAGACTTTGAAGTATTTTACTAAAGGAGCTCTCCCATACCATAGCTCATAAGAAGTTTTATTGCTGTTGATCCTGAGCTGACCTCTATTTAAGATATATACAACTGTACTTACATCTTCTCTCCAGTATCCATCATATAATTTTGCTTCATTGAGCATAGTCCTTGCAGCCTCCTGGATTGTTCTATTCCTTCTCTTAGCAATCCCATTTTGTTGAGGTGTTCTGGTAGTAGAAAATTGTCTCTTAATTCCTTGGGTTTCACAAAAGAGATTAAACTCCTTTGAGGTGAACTCACCACCATTGTCTGATCTAAGACATTTAATTTTTGCCTCTATTTCATTTTCAACAAAAGTTTTAAAGATTTTGAATTTGTGAAATGCTTCTAATTTTTCTTTGAGGAAAAATACCAATCCATTCTAGTAAAATCATCAATGAACAACATAAAGTAGGACTCTCCTTGCAAACTTTTGGTCCTTGTTGGTCCACAAAGGTCAATGTGAACCAACTCTAAAGGTTTTGAGGTTGAGTATTATTTTGTTTTGAATCTAACTCTTAGTTGACAATGTCTACATATGGGATTTGAAGGTCTTGTAATTTTTGACAAGTTTCTTACTGCCTCAAGATTACTAATTTTTACTAAATTATCAAAATTGGTGTGCCTCATCCTCATGCAATTTTGTGTTTAGAATGTATACATTCTCAGGAGTTCTAGGAGCAGTACCAACCAACCTTCCTGACTCCTTTCTTCTAATCTCACATTTCTGAGAATCAAATATGCAAATATGTCCCTGATCACAGGTTTGGATGACACTTAATAAACTAGGTTTCAATTTTTCAACTAGCAACACATTTTTGGCTTTGTCTTTTCCCAAATTCACAGTGCCTTTCCCAAGAATGTTACCTGAAGCATTGTCACCGAATGTAACTTTTCCTTTATGTTGCTTTAAGTTCAAGAATTTGTTCTTGTATCTTGTCATGTGTTTTGAACAGCCACTGTCAACATACCAGAGATCCCCTTTATTTTAGGATTTCAAGGCAATAAGGCATTCCTTCTTTGATGTTTTTTGTTTCCAAAGATTCTTTTGCTCTCTCAGGTCTTTCGGTCTTTCTGAGATCTCCATTAGTGTGCAATTGCTTGCTTTATGTCCATAGTTATGACATTTGAAGCATTCCAAATCTCTTTCTTGTAGAGGTGTAAAGGGGTTATAATTTCTACTATTGACTTGATCAACTGTTTGGATGTTTTTAAAGTTATAGTTCTTGCTCCTCAAGTTTTTCCTTCCATATGCTCTACAATTAATTGCTTTGTGTCCAAAGTTAGAGCATGCAAAACAATAACCAAAGAAAATGTGAGGATACTTGTTTCGATAAACTTTATGTGATGTTGTCTTGTATTCCTTCTTGATGGGTGAAGATAATTTTTTGTAGTTTTGATTATTGTTTGCCTTTTCTTCATCTTTCTTCTTGACTGGACTGAGAGAGCAGCTGCATAATATTTTGAGTTACCTTGTTTTTCTTCTGGTGAATAACCTTTTCCATTTTTGTTACTTGGATCCATTTGTGTGGTTATAATCTCATCCAAGATCTTAGAGATACTTTCATATTTTATTTGAATATGTTTTGTATCTAGTTCTTTTCTCAGGAGAGCTAATTCTACTTCAAATCTTTCACAAGTCATTTGTTTTTCTTTAAGATATTTTTCCAGACTTTCCTCTATCTTGCTTGCTTCTAGAATTTTATCCTTCAGGTTGCTTATGATTTTCTCCATCTCTTTATTCTTTTGTTCATGTTTTTCCTTTTGTTCAACTACAAAACTTTTCAGCTGTCTATATTTTTGTTTGTATTTTCTTAGTTCATCCAAGGCACTAAGAAGTTCTTCTTTCATATTAACTTATGATTTATCTTCTGACTCTTCCTCATGCTCAATTTGTTCAATTCCTAAAAAAAGTACTTCTTCATCACCGTCACTAAACTCAGATGAACTAATGTTCTCTTCTTTTGAGTAGAAATGCCTTTTTTCTTTGTAATTCTTTTTGTAGTGGGATTTTCCCTTTTTACAGTATTGTTTATTTTTTTCATTATCATCTTCAGAATATTTCTTGGGATAAGGACACTTAGCTTCAAAGTGCCCAACTTTACCACAATTAAAACATTTGAAAGGAAGTTTTCCTTTGTACTTCCCTAATCCTTTCTGAAGCTTCTTAATAAAATTGGCTTCTTCTACATCAGATTCTTCATGATGGTTGTCCTGAGATGTTTGCTTTTGATTTTTTGTTTTCTTGATCACTTTGAAGGCTGCTTCTTCTTTTGAAGATTTATCAATACCTAGTCTTAGCTCGTAGGCTGTGAGAATTCCATATAATTCCTCCATGGTAAGTTATTCTAGCTTCTCTCAGTCTTCAAGAGTGGATACTTTGGGATTATATGCCATAGGGAGTGTTCTTAGTACCTTTTCAACTAGCTCACTATCTGGTATCTCTGCTCCCAAACCTTTGGCTGTATTAACAATACTTTCAATTCTTTCGAAGTACTCTAATATAGTTTCTTCATCCCTCATTTTTAGAGTCTCATATTGTACTTTAAAGGATTTAATTTTTTCCTTCTTTACTTTGGAATCTCCTGCATATAGGGTTTCCAATTTGTCCCATAGTTGTTTTGCACTCGTACATGTTAGTACTTTTGCAAGGATCTTTTTACTCACTCCATCTTGTAATGTGTTTAAAGCTTTTGCATGTTCCCAATACTCCTTCCTTTCTTCTGCTTCTGTGGGAGTGTCCTTAGGAACATCATATCCTTCTTCAACTAGTGCCAAAACTTCCAGTCCAATGGACATTAGATATTTTTTCATTATAATCTTCCAGAAGACAAAGCCTTCACCATCAAATGTGGGAACTTTCATTGATACTTTAATCTGTTGATCCATAGTGTTTTAATAGGATCTTCCTTCCTGTGATTAAAGTATAGCAAAGGATCCCGCTCTGATACCAATTGTAGGATCAGGTTTTGTCACTGAGAGGGGGGGGGTGAATCAGTGACACAGACTTATACACAATTTTTACCTTTTAGCAAACATAAGAACAGAATTGAACATAATAATTTATTGTGGAACCCAATAAGGTAAACCACCAATGCTTTTCTATTATTTGCAAAACTTTGTTTTTACAATTATACAATAGAAGAAGATGTTTTATATCAGCACCGACTAATCGAGATGCACCCACACCCTTCTTCACCAGCACCAACTGATAGGAGGCTACAACCCCTTGTTTAGTCAGCTACTACTGACAAGGAAGCACTGACTCCCTTTTGCAGGCAGCAACCTGCCCTTGCACCACCCTACCACCCTTCAGATATTAATTCTTCACAAGCTTCTAGGACTGCATCTCTTCCTTTGGCTTAACTTCTTCTTTGAGTACTGAGATGAAGGATTGAGAGGCACACTTTCAAATGAATTTGTTTTTTTTCAAAATATATACTTCTCCAAAGTTTCAAGTGTATTTGAAATGACACAACTTTTCAAAACTAATGCAACCCTTTTAAAAAAATGACATTTCATTAAAATCATTTTTTTTAACTATATATTTTTATTTAATTAACCCTTTAAAAAAATGACTTTACATTAAAATCATTTTATTTTATTATTAAAACTATATATATTTTTATTTAATTATTTTTAAAACTGGCACTTTTAAGATTTTGCACTAAGTCTTCATGTTCACTAACGCTTCTGCCATGTCTGCCACATCTGATGACTCCTCTGCCACGTCGACGCCATGTATGATTTTTCTGTTCATGTCAAACACACATCAATGGTCATCATCCACCTCGACGCCACATTGCCACATGATTATTGCCAGGTCTGCATCATTTTTAGTCATTGTCCACGTCGAAGAAGCCACATGTAGCAAAAGATAGGGGGCTACATAAACGTCCCGAGCTCTAGGATGGTGTTCTTCTTGTGGAGAACCAAACACCCAGAGCTCCCACACTATCGTTTTACTACACGTCGAGTAATACTACTTAGCCTTGGCCTTATAAATGCATAGATACAAACTTTTGTGGACAATGTGGGATATATCCCAAAACAAAACCAATCACTTCCATCCATCACCAGATCGAGCGGTCCTTGAGTCTCAACCTGTAATTATGCTTGTTTCTACATTTTTTTTGGCTCAGGTCCTTCATGCCTGAACGCATCTTGTGGTATTCTTCACGCGGGCATCATTTCCACGAGTTTGACAAAAAATGATTCACAAAACCAGGACCCGCAACAAAGCTCCTTTCTATCACATCAGATTGGGGCAAGTTCTTCATTATTGCCTGCCCAACAGAGTTTGGATTCTTGAAGTTGGTTGATTCGATTTTGATCCTTGACCATATGCTCAGTGCATTTTTGCACTGATAGTCACCAAATTTGGCAAAACAAATAGCAATTAAGGGCTCCAAATTTGACTTGTCAGGTGTTGTTGTGTCTAGTGACTCCTTTAATAGTTTTGATAACTATTGTCTAACACTCCTATTTCCAACAACAGTATTGTAGTTTCCTCCTTGCTCAGAATTTGCAGAAGCCATTTCCCCACACATGACTAATGACGTTTGTAAAAAACTTTGTGAAAGTAATTCTTCTTGATTTCTCATTCGAAGTTGTCCTTCTCCAGAGATGCTTTCGAGTTAAGTCTTGATAATGCAAGCAGGAGCAGTTGCACGACCAGACGTAGTACAGGCTCCCACGAACGAGTTGAGAAGGGTGATTGCAACAGAGTGCATCTTCCCATGGTATAGAAATAGACAAATATACTTTTAAATTTTGACCGCATGGGATGCCTTGCCTAATCGCTTACCTAACACACTGAAATTTGGTTCATCTCACAAAGATGCATATTTCATAGGGTCATTACATGGAACCACTGATCTCACATTTAATTCCTCCCTCACATAAGCATAATGTGGATAGAGACTAGAAAGAAGCAATGGTGAACCAACTGCATCTCGTATATAGGAACCCTATGACTCAATCATTTGTTCCAACACAATTATGTCTCCTTCACATCTTCTTCCCTCGGAAACAGCTGAGGAGACGCAGCATCTGATATCAGTTATACCATTATGAACATACTCTGTAGGTTTATTCCATGCCCTGTCCAGAACTGAAACTTCCGTACTACCTGGATGCGCTTGAGCATACATATCCTTTTTCTCTTCATTGCGTTGTCACCTGATTACCATCAATGACAATCTACACCCTATTCCACTGCCATATTGCCAACAACTTCTATATTTTTCATTGTGGTTTGAGTCCCACATTGAAATCATCAGTGCATCCAGGATCTTGCAACATACTTCAATCTATTTGATCCAATCATATAACTTTTCTACATTGAGTTCACCATTATATGTAGGAACATCAAACTAAATATCAAGTTTCAAATAAGGTAAATCAGATTTAATCTTCTGAAGTTATTTATTTGAATTAGAAGAAGTAGTATTGGAATTTTCAGAATAGGAAGAAGAGGATGGAGAAGAAGGCTCAGAAGGGCCTCCTCCTTTTCCTGGAGTATCAATCTCTACTTTCTCCTTCTTCTTTTTCTTCTTTTCCAATCTATCTTGATAATCTGCAAACAAATTTTCTACCTTGTCTGCCATTTGATAGAAAGCTTTGCGGAAATCCTTCTAATCTTCTTCTCGGTCATCTTCACTAGTACAAACTGAGAAATTAGTGACTAAAAAATGACTAAAATTCACATATAAACGACTATTTTTTAGTCGACAATTAATAGTAGCTAATTTCCACTATCTTATATCTCGACTAACTTAGTCGTATTTATTTTAGTCATTAATAGTTGTCATATTTAGTAGTATATTTGGTCATTGATTTAGTCATTAATTGCCACAATCAATGACCAAATATACTACTAACCAAGGAAACTATTAATGACTAAAATAAATACGACTAAGTTAGTCAAGCTATAAGATAGTGGAAATTAGCTACTAATAGTCATTTATATGCAAATTTTATTCATTTTTTTAGTCACAAATTTATCATTTGTAATAGTCATTTATTGTTGTTAAATGGTCATTTATTTAGTAATTGATTTTGGTTAACTAGTCATTAACTATAGTTAATTGGTCATTTTTGTAGTCATTGATCGTTGTTAACTGGCTATTTATTTAGTTATTGGATGTTGTTAATTGGTAATTTAATTATTCATTGATTTTTGTATATAGGGCATGGAGGAATCGAACCACCAAACTCTTTCCTTTAAGGCAAGTGCTCTTCCATTGAGCTTGCACCCTTAAATAGAAAATTAGTAAACTTTCCCATCATATCTCAACAACACTATAATATTTAAATGTTCTATTGTTGAATGTGTAAGACAATGATCAAGCACCTAAATTGAGTGTTATCGTGTACTTATTATAACACTCCACTTAAGACATGATACAACATTTTATCCCCCCCATCAAGAATTCATAACTCAAGAATGATTCAAAAATTGAAGGATATCTTTGTTAAGTCTTCAACAATGCAACATTGCTCCAATTCAGATACTTTCAATAGGTAGACATCAAATTGATATCTCGAGACAATCTCCTCTGAGAATGTTATCACCCTCTTTTAGCTACATAGGTAGATTACAAATGAAGTATTATATTTGTAATGTGTATTATGCAACATGCATAAGCATTACTATATTTTAGCACTGCAAAGTTTTAAGCCTACAAGTAAATATTCTAATCAAATAACTGACCATAAAGTAAATAAGAAGGTTTATAAACTGTGAGAAGTGACATTCACAGTCAAAATTTCAAAGTAGGCATTTTGGTCTTTACAATTACAAGATTAATAAACAAACACACTGACAATACCACAACCAAAGTTTGAAATATTTTTTTCCAAATAGAAATACATAGTATTGAAATTAGAATGGCTGAAAATTTTTCTATGCCAAAACTTAATGAATAATAAAGGGACATTAAATGATTGTCAACATCATATGTTAATAAAAAAGTCTCTATGAGATAAGAAGGAAAAGAAAGGAAAGGAGAGATTATCAAGCCTACATCCTCTTGAGGTCCTTTCACTTGAGTCTCAGGAAAAGAAAGGGCATGCATATAAAATTTCATTGTCCAGAAATGCACAGTTATTGAGAAGGCTTAAATACTAAGAAGAAATTTCATTGTGTCAAGTGCGGTATAGGTTTGGTACTCAAGTTTTCCACATGTTTTCAAGATCAGTGGAGACAGATGAGGAACATAGACCAATGATAGCTAGTCACCAAGAAATCATTTCTGGTATACACTCTTTGTCCAGAGGTTTAAACTTCAAAATAGAGTTCCCTAGCCCCTCCATCTCTTGTTATGAGTTTTCTATTTAAATTATTGCAGGTTTTGGTGTCCACTTTTGAGTTTCTTTTGGGTGTATTTAGGGCACTGTCAACAACTGGATACATAGAATTCTATAGTAATTTGGTACAATATCCTAAGTGGTTGACGGAAGCAGATGTAGTGCTCTTCTTGTGCATTGAGGATGTAAAGAATTGTGCTCTAATTCTGCTTCTTACAGAAATATCATTTGAAGAAAATTTGAAGAAAAAATAACAATGTGGTTGTTGGTTTCAGGGTTTCAATTCCCTTCATATGATCTGTGGAAAGTGCAACACCCCTCATCCCAGTTAGTTGTAGTGACACTATATGCTCTAATTTGGATCCAAGAGTCCTTTCATCCATAGATTTTCATTCTTTGGTTTTATCATATAGATTGGTTGTTCTAGCAATAAAACTTAAAATTTGGTGTGGTGTGTGGCTTGCCATGTTCTCTACTTGAGAAGGTAGAAGATACCCAATGTAGTTTCATTTAGAGTATTCTGTATTTTCACATAGGACATCCTTGTGACAAAAAGTTTAGTTGTTTTCTCTGTTCATGGTTAAAAAGAAAGAATAAATACATTGGTGAGACTATCAATTCCATTTGTGATTTGCACAACTTTCCACCCTATATTTTGGTTACTTGTTACAATTTGCACAAAAGCATTTCAAAATTGCAGTTTCTCGATTTAGAGTATAGACAGAGTTTGGTACATTTCCAGGTCTAATCCAGGAAGCAATCAATTTGTGTTAGACCCTATGCCTTGACTCCTGTAAGTGTCCCACCATTGTTTTCTCTTAATAGGAAAAGTTGTTTTGATGCAATATCTTTAAGCATCAAACTTCATTGGTTGTAAGAGATCTATGTTATTATGGAAACAATGAAATAAAAATATTTGGTTCATGCCATGGATGAAACATCATTGATATGTGTCATAGGTCATATTTTATCCAATGATGAAAATTCGGTATTATTGTATCATTTTGTTATTTTGAATTTCATTATAATTGGGTGTGGTTATTTGACATGAGTGACTAGGCCTCATAACCCCAATTTAGGTTGTTTAAAAATGACAGATACAATAGAAAGAACGATATCATGGTTGAGAAACCTAGAGTTCAAGTAAGTTACCATTTCCATTAGCAAGTTGTACATTTTTAAATATATGGATCCTAGAATACATGTTTCCAGTCATATGTTGAAACAACGGAGTTCTATAATGCAACAATCTTCCAAAAAGTTATAAGTTTGGGCAAGGAGAGATAGGGATACCATTGCCATAAAGGGCAATCTACAGTCTGTTTATATCTAAAATGAGCTTCATTGTATGCCTTTTGGACAAAATAATTACTTTTTCCCCTTTCCTTTTCAAAATGCATCACTTCTTAGGAAAATATGCAATGGTTTTAGAAATTTTCAAGGAACTCTTTGACCACTTGGAGACATGCTTGGAATCTAGAATCCAAGCATGATCTCCAAAAGAGGAAAAAGACAACACTAGAAAAATGCTCAAAGGATGGGAAGCTAAGGAATTTGTTCCGAATAAAATGAATAGTCCATTATATAAAAAAATTGGTTGTATGTAATTGGAAACTTTGTGAACAAAAATGTTGGGATATTCATATAGAACCCACAAGAATTCTAGGAGAACTTAAAATTCCGACAAAGATAAAAACATAGATTTTACAATGCTCAAAGTTGCTGCAAAATACAAGTCCTAGTTCTTCCAATTTATTTATATAGAATGTTTGTTTAACATGTCTAGGTAGGAAACAAAATGATAATTTCTAATTGTGTATTTCCAATATCTGGCCTTTTTTCATCTATATTCATGTTTAAAATCGTTGGTGTGATTTATTAAAGAATTTTCTTCCCTAAAATGTAAAGCCCAATCTGAAATACAACATAGAAAGCATATTTTCATCTCCAAAGGTAAACAATAAATTATGAAATGACTCCAACTATGGTGATAACTATTTCACTATGACAAGCATTCCACTTTCCCAACTATACTACCTGAGCATAAAAGATCAAGAGTATATCCATGGCTCTGTTGAATCTGGTAGTGTGGCAAAGAAACAACTATGGGTTTACTTTGTCAGTTTATAACTTTGCAGATTAGATCTCTGTTGGTGAGAAATAAATACTCTCCATATGTGTAGCCAGTAAACTCTTTCAATTGTATAACAAAGAAAACATTTGGTTCATTATCAAAACTAAACAATTATGAGATTACTCAAATCACTATGATACTATAATGACAGACAATGCACAGTTAAAATTTCAAATCAGCCACGACAGTGCCATATATGAGAGTAAATTGCATAATTTTATTGCTGCAACATAGAATATTTTTGTTAAATTGCAAGAATTAATCTGACCAGGTTACTTTAATGGATAAAAAGGGATAGAACTATGTGAACCTTGTTCACTGCTACATTCCTTGATTGATGAGTAATCATAAATTCTTTAGAGCTTGAAAAATTTAACATCTTATTATTTTCCGTTAGAAAGAATATCTCCTAGCATTAACCACAACATAAACCCAACTGAGTAGTCATCTTTTCCAAACTTTTATGATTCTACATGAGGATGTTTATTATTTCCATATTGTTACTAAATGCAGCTAATGATCATTTTATAAAAAAATTTATGTTCCATGGTATGGTGGTCACAGTGGTGCAACTATATAGCAATGTGGTTGTAAGTTGTAACCATAGCAAAGAGTCAAGATATGACCCCGATATATCCTCTTAAAATAAATATTAGAAATCATACAGAATTTTTAAGAATAGCCCCTAGAATTCCAAGGCCAGCAACAATGGGTACCATAGAGTGTATAAAAAGTATAGCTTTAGAGAGCATAATACAAAAGAAGACTCTCTCTCAAAGTTTGGTTTTATTTGCAGGAAGGTATTCTAGTCTATCAAAAATTTAGGGGAAAAATGGCCTTACCAAAATTGTCCTTATCACTCTTATATTGAGTGAAATGGGCTGATGAGAGTAGTCATAGGGGTAGTATGTTTCTTGTATTAGAAAATGCTTAATGATAGTCTGAGGAAAGTTTTGATTAGAAATGTTTTGATACTGGGAAGACTGTAATATGTAGCTATAGGGTAGGTTTAATGATATTTCTAGACTTTACAAAGGAGCTTCAAGGCTAGAATATCTATCTATCTATCTATCTATCTATCTATCTATCTATGTTTATATATATATATATATATATATATATATATTGATTTCACTTTTGAAATAACAAATATAATGCTTTTTTTTCTTGGAAAAAAGAGAATAAAAATGTAACAATCTACATTCAATGTCTATTCATCAAAATTGGAAAGATAACAATCTGAAAGCAATGGCTTTCACATACATCAGAGGCTTGATATTAACCCTCTAATACAGTTTGTTACATATGCAGACCTTTGGGAGATGATTATAAGGTATAAAATGTTCTTAGAAGAAAATAGTTACCAGACATTAAGAAACATGATGTGAAAGGAACGTAAACAACATTTCATTGTAATCAGAATCCAAAAGATTACTAACACCTGAAAACATGTTTAAAAGTGAGTGCAGAACACTTGAGAACATTTGCCTTTAGGCATCTCCAAGGAGAAGTCTTTCAATTCATGACACAAGCTAAGGCATGGTTGAGCATTACGTTAGGACCAGAATAATAAGATGATACAAGTCACAAAACTGGTCATGTCACATGTCCTTCAACATTGCCTAATCCTAAAACTCTATTTCAGTCAAATTTGGGCTCTTAGAAGGCACAAAAAAAATAATCTCAATGTAATTGGTCAATCAACATTAACAGGAGCACTATTTTTGGTAACAAAATTAGGGAGTGAAAGGTAGTAATTATAATTGCAATATAAGCCCTGGGGTTATCTCAACCAGTTGTCACCAATGTTGTTGAGCATTTTACTAGTTCCATGCCAGCAGATGCCCACTACGAATTCCCCTAGGTAAGGCACACTAGTCTATGCAGATGTATTTACTAGGGATTCTATCCACGAATGCAGAGAATCATCCTTTGGGAACTGATTAGGGTAAAAGAACTAGAAATATCTGAAGATAGCACACATCAAATGTGGCCTCAAGAATGCATCTTTGTCCATAGAAAAATGTGTGGTTGAAAAATAATTAGTGCAATTCAAATCAATAATAAATACTCACAATGTCCGGAATATGTGCAAAACGTTGGTATAGCTTGCATGTATACATCCAATATGGAGTGAAATATAACAATTAGAATTGCAATATAATCCCAAGGGGTTAGCTTGAGCGTTTGTCAACTTGTCATCATTGTTTAGTGCCAACATGTGCCCATTGTGTAATCCCCCGAGGTGAGGCACACAATTCTATGTTGTCGGGTTTACTCGGATTCTATACAAGAATGTGGAGAAGCATCATTTGGGATATGAATAGGGAAAAGGAATAGAAAATATCTGAAGAAATAATCCATCAAATGTGGTCACAAGAATGCATCTTTCTCTTAAGAAAAATGCGTGGTTGAATCACCATGTCTGGAATATGTGTTAAATGCAAATATAGATTGCATGTATACAATTGTTTCGTTGCGCAATGCAATAAGTGGATGGAAAAAAAACACAATATCACATACATGGAAAATTTCCAAAGGCGATGAACGCAGTTTCTAACATGATTAAGTTTACCAAATGCAGCCATGACTATGCATAGATAACAACTAAAAGTGTAAAAATAAATGCCACTACAAATATGCATGCGCCATTGCTCATCCCAAAGCCATCATTATTTTGAAACTTCCGATAGCATTAAAGATATAAAATCCAAGAATTAGTAAGCACTGCTCACCTGTGGAGATTGTAAAACAAAGGGAAAAATAGCATGTGGTTTTCTAGCCCTGACCACATTTTATTTTTCTTTGAAGCTCAATCATGACAATGGATAGTAGGATTTAAGCAAATTTAGAAGGGAAATAAAAAATAAACTCCCTTTCGATCGCTTATAGAAAAATTAATAAGAGTTCAATCCAATTTACCACTGTCATTGGGGTTTATGCGCAAGGGTTATTGATGCCCAAATACAAATACCCCGTCAAAAGGGGGCTAGTAAAAAATGGAAGCTGAGATGAGACTAAGACCTATGGGAAAATCCGATAAATAACAGGATCGACTCAAAATCCTTCGTGAAATCCCTTAAATCATATACATTGGAATATTCGAAGGATTAAATGAGACTTACTATGTTTGTTGAATGGCATTCGTAGACTGTGGCCATGGCATTCCTCTTGTTAGGGCCTTAAGTGTCCCTAATGCGATTAGGCTTCCCAGGTGCTTTGCTTCTGTCCTGAGGACAACTAAATCCTTTGTTAGTATATTCGATCTCGTAACTGTGAGAATTCTATATAGGTTGAATACCATGAAATAATTCTAATAGCCAATAATCTTGAAGCAAAGAAGTCCTCACAAGAATTTATTCAAATATATGCAAGAATAAGAAGAAGTATTGAAACAGAAACATAAGAGAATGAACTCAATTGATGGAAATATCATCTCATATATTATTCCTCAATATGAATAAAATATATAATACATCTCAAGAGAGAAAATAGAATTCCTTAAAGGCAAGTTGAAAAGCTCACAAAAGTAAGGCTTACTAAAAGCTAGAAATACCCCTTAGGTGTCAAAAGTACTTTCCAAATCAGTTTAAAGGATGATGAATTAGATAAACATGATATGGAATCTAATGAGTGGTTAAAATGGAATGTGATGATTAATTTTGGAGAGAATAAATGTTAGGATATTTAGACACTTAGGAGTTATTTCAGATCAACTTGTATAATATATCCGTTAGAGATAGTATGTTTCTTTAGTATGCATTAGTATGCATTTGTAAATACTTAATCCGACAGCCACGATATGTTCCCGACATAGAGTGATCTGATGGCTCAAATTCTCTTAGATCAAACCTAATCTTGATCTGTGGCTTAACACCCGATTGGTCCATGATCTCTATTTAAAGAGCATGGAGGGTCTTTATTTAGTTGATCAATTATGGGAAGCTCATTTGTAACTTTCTTTCTTTGCATAATAAATTGTCCCGTAGAAGCTATTTGGCCGGGGTCGTGGAGTGTTTCCCTCAAGAGGGTTTAAACCACGTCAAAACATCGGTGTGTTGATCTGTGATCTGTTTGTGTGAAGTGGTTTCTCTTGGTGTTCGGTCCTTTGGTAGTACCCTATGTACCCAAACATGGTATCAGAGCTTTTATGAAGTGCCGCTTCCGGTTATGATCTAGATCTTGAACTATTGTTGCCGAAACTCGAAAGGGCTTCTAGTTTTGGTATTTTTTGCATTTATGGGCTGTGGGAGGTGTTCCATTGCGCCTGGAGCATCGTTTCCGTTGGGAAATAGTTTTTGTTTGATCGAAAACGGTTCCCGGTTGCTCCAGAAATGCGTATTTCATCAGATCTGAAGGTATAATGTTACAGTGATGCATTTTTTTATTTTCTATTTTTAAAAGAAAAAAAATCTCATATTTTATCATTTTTTACTGTTAGATTTTTTTGGGTTCGGATTGTTGCTTTCCCGTCTGCGTATGCTGTTTGCCGTGCACCTTGAGCGATCTTGGCAAATCAGAAACAAAAAAGGGAAAGGGTTTTTCGCGGCTGCGTATGCTCTTTGCCGTGCACCTTGCGCGATCTCGGCAAATCAGAAACAGAGAGAAAACGAAGACTTTCCAGGAAAGCTAACGAGATCTAACTCCACAAGTGTGGAAAAGTTTTTCTTGTTTCGATTTGTGGTGTGTTTTGCAGGAAAAGGGGCAAGCATGCAAACCGAGCAAGAAGAGTAAAAAAAAAGAAAAAAAATCCCCCTTCCTCATTCCCATATTTTGCATACCTTTTAATCTAGCTCACTTGGTTCAAAGTTGCTTTATTCCTTAATAGGTCTTGAGTTCAAGTCTTAGGAAGTTACTTTTAAAAGAAAAAGTGCATGCAATTTTTATTTTCAAGTTACTTTATTCTAAAAGTGCATCTCACTTAAATAGTAAAAAATAAAAATACAAGTGAGTCACTTAAGTTTTTTTTATTGTTGCACTATTTAAAAGTAATATCATTGTAAAAGTGAAATCACTTATTTTACAAAAGTGGTTCACTTAAAGCAACTTTCTTGTAAAGTGATTGTCAAAAGGTTTATCTTGGGAAGAGGGGGGTTCTTTTTTTTGCTGGACATTGTCTAGCTGCCACGTCACTATTGGGGACATCTTCAACAATTTCTTTGTTCAAGCATAACTTCATCATACAGAGTCAGTTTTCAGTGCGGTTTTTTTTTAAACCACCTATTTTTTCGAGCTCTTCACATCCAGACTATTGGTTTCTGCTTTTACAGCCATTAATTTACAAATATGGCTGCCCCTTGTGATATTCTACTTAACAGTTCCAACTATTTCTCATGGAAATCTCGTATGGAGGATGTTCTACGAAGTAGGGGACTTTTCAGAATTACCTCAGGGAAAGAAACAAAACCCACTGATGATGATAAGAAAATAAAATGGGGAAATAGATGTGATGAAGCTCGTGGATTGATTAGGATGTCAATCTCTACTGATTTGCAATTCCACATATCTGGAATTGATGAACCTGATGCTGCTTGGGACAAGTTGGAATCTGTGTTTGGTAAACACAATGAAATTCGAGGTCACCAACTCGAAAATGAGTTGATTTCTTTAAATCCAAGTGACTTTTCATGCATTCAAGATTATTTATCTAAGTACAAAACTCTTAAACTCTTATGTGCAGAATGTAAGATTAAGAGGGAAGACAAACAATGCATTTATCATATTCTTTCCAAACTTGGACCTACATATTCTGTTTTTGTATCTACATTTTACTCCATGAAAGAATCCTTGAATGCAGCTAGCTATCAAGAGCCTAGTCTTGAATCCTTTTGTGATTCCTTGATTAGAGAACAAGATAAACTCATTCATCTTGGAATAATCGACAATGCAGATACATCTAGGAAAGCCTTATTGTCCCAACAGAAAGAAAAGTCCAAGCCTCCCAAGAAACAAATTTTTTGCAATAATAAGTCAAACAAGGGTCCCAAACCCTCTCAGTCAGCTCCTTCTTTAAAAAATGACAAAGGATCCAAGCCAAAAGGAAAGAAGACTGAGCGTCATTGCAACTATTGCGGGAAAGATAATCATGATGAATCTAAGTGTTTCAAGAAGTTGGAAGCCTTGGAAGCAGCAATGAAGAAGCACCACATCAGCCTAAATTCACCTTCAGAATCTGCCTCTCATGGACATGCACTTTGTGCTTCTGGTTATTCTTATAATGCATCTTCTTCTTCTACTTCAAATGAATGGCTCATTGATTATGGAGCATCTTATCATATGGCTAAGGATCAAGCCATCTTTTCTACTATGCATGAATGTAACACCAAACAAATATTTGTTGGTGATGATAGATCGCTAAGTGTTGTAGGAGCTGGAATAGTTCCAGTAGATAATGGTCATTTTAGTGATGTACTATGTGTTCCAAGAATTTCCTGCAATTTGTTATCAGTCTATCAGATCACTCATTCTAGTGAAGGTAAAACTGTGACCTTTACACCTCACCAAGTTGTAATCAAGGATTTTAAAGATCCTCAACAGGTCCTAGCTACCAGAATTGTTGATGATATTACCAGGTTGTACAAGTTTAACAACTTTGGGTCATCACCTTTCCCTTTAGTTTTTGTTGCTCATAGTGATAACTTGAGCAAACTTTGGCATGAGCGATTTGGTCACTTAAATTATTGCTCATTGAAACAACTATATAAAGACAATATGGTGACAGGTCTTCCAATGGTATCTTGCAGGGATGGTGTTTGTTCCAGTTGTGTACTCAAAAAATATCATCGGGATAGTTTTGACAAACGTGCCTCTTGGCACGCCTCGGTTCCCTTGGAGCTTGTGCATAGTGACTTGTGTGGTCCTCTTCCATCTGCTTCCTTTTCTGGTTTCAAATATTTCTTAACCTTCATTGATGATTACACCAGATGCACTTGGGTTTATTTCCTAAAACTTAAGAGCGAAGTATTTAACATGTTCTTGGCCTACAAGGCCCTTGTTGAAAAACAATCTGGTCATCATATTATTAAGTTAAGATCTGATAATGGAGGAGAATATGTTAACAAAAAGTTCACTAATTTTTGCACTGAACAAGGCATCCAACAATAGCACACTGTTCCATATACACCACAACAAAATGGTGTAGCTGAGCGGAAGAACTGCACTTTAAAAGAAATGGCTAATTGTATGATCCAATCTAAGGGACTAAGTCTTCAATTTTGGGTTGAAGCCATTAATTGTGCAAATTACATAGTTAATCGCACCCCCACTAAAGCATTACAAGGTATAACACCGGAAGAAGCATGGAGTAAAACTAAACCTGATGTAAGTCACTTCTGTGTGTTTGGTAGTGAAGCCTAAAAGTGAAAAGCGCATATTTGTTGGATATTCTGAAGATGTAAAAGGTTATAGACTTCTTCAACCACATTCTCATGATATAATCATTAGAAGAGATGTTAAATTTGATGAAAATCTCTTGGCCTGCGAGCCTAACTCGGCAATTGTGCCATCTTTGGCCTGCAAGCCTGATTCGGCATTTGTGCCTTCTTCTTCTTCATCCAGCTTCCTTGACAGGTTTCCAACTCCAATTTTTGATGATGACAGTGAGGATGAAAATCCACCTTCGCCTGCTCATGTTCCTCCAGTTGCACCAGCACAAGTGCTTCCTAGATGGGTCCGTTCAACATGTGAAGCAGCTGGTGATCTTGCCGGTGATCCTAGAGATCAACGTCAAACACGTTCTCAATTTCAGCGAGCCTCTTCTCTTTTGGCTCAAGTTTTTGAGAATCATGATCCAGAAACTTTTGCATAAGCTTCAGGGAATCCAGATTGGGATGTAGCCATGGATGAAGAATATCGTTCCTTAATGGCGAACGATACTTGGGATGTTGTACCTCTTCCAAAAGGAAGAAAACTTGTTAGATGTAAATGGGTCTACAGAACTAAGTATGCATCAGATGGAAGTGTTGAAAGACTTAAGGAAAGGTTAGTTGCCAAAGGTTTTTCCCAAGTTGAAGGGATTGACTACAATGAAACCTTTGCTCTCGTCGCAAAAATGAACTCCATCCGCCTTGTTCTTTCCCTTGCAGCCTTACACAACTGGAAAATTCATCAAATGGATGTCAAGTCTGCCTTCTTACATGGTGATTTACAGGAAGAAATTTACATGGAACAACCTCCTGGCTATGTTCAGAATAAATCTAGCCTTGTCTGCCGCCTTAAGAAATCCTTATATGGCCTTAAGTAAGCTCCTAGAGCTTGGTATGCCAAAATGGATAACTTTCTCCTTGACACTGGTTTTTCTAGATGTCATTCTGACCCCAATGTCTATACCAAGAAAGTAGGAAACCATCTCATCATACTTGTTCTATATGTTGATGACCTTATTCTTATTGGTAGTGACCCTAAGCTTATAACCCATGTGAAATCCAGTCTTAAACAAAATTTTGAAATGTCAGACTTAGGACATTTGCATTATTTTCTTGGTCTCCAAGTCCTGCAAACCAAAGAAGGAATTTTTCTTTCTCAGTCTAAGTATGCTTGTGACCTTCTTCGTCGCTTTCACATGGAAGATTGTACACCAGCCCCTTCTCCCTTCCAATCTAGAGACAAACTTTCTGCCACTTGTACTTCACCTGAAGTCGATGCCACCTTATATCGTCAACTTGTTGGTAGTCTCTTATACTTGACTCATTCCTGTACTGACCTTTCCTTTGCCGTTGGTCATGTTTCCCATTATATGCAGACACCTCATGAAGTCACTGGAAAGCAGCTAAAAGAATACTTCGATATATTCGAGGTACAGTTCAGTTTGGGATTCATTATAGTACAGGGGGGGAACTTTTGCTGGTTGGTTTCACTGATTCAGATTGGGCCGGGGATCCTGATGATCGAAAGTCTATTACAGGTTATGTTTTCAATCTGGGATCTGGACCTATTACTTGGGCTTGTAAGAAACAACAAGCTCTTGCTCTTTCTTCAGTAGAGGCAGAATATCGAGCAGCAGTTAATGCCAGTCAGGAAGCTTTATGGCTTCGACAGATCCTTTCAGAGTTTGGATTCGAGCAGCAGCAGCCTACTCCACTTTGGTGCGACAATCAAAGTGCCATCAAGATTGCCAAAGATCTAGTTCTACATCAACGCAGCAAACACATTGAGCTACATATGCACTTCATCATAAATCTTGTTCATGATCGTGTTCTTGAAGTGATCTTTTGCCCTACAGATGATCAAGTTGCAGACATCTTCACCAAGTCTCTTACAGAAGTGAAGTTTTCTAAACTTCGATCTATGTTAGGAGTTCAGGAACTTGTCATTAAGGGGGGATAGGCTCTGATGCCTCCTTCCTTCTCCTAATAGTGCCACTTTTGTAAATCCTTCAATCCTATCCCAAGTTGTTCTTAAGGGGGAATGTTAGGATATTTAGACACTTAGGAGTTAGTTAAGATCAACTTGTGTAATATATTCGTTAGGGATAGTGTGTTTCTTTAGTATGCATTTGTAAATACTTAATCTGACGATCACGATATGTTCCCGACATAGAGTGATCCGACGGCTCAACTTCTCTTAGATCAAACCTAACCTTGATCTGTGGCTTAACACTCGATTGGTCCATGATCTCTATTTAAAGAGCATGGAGGGTCATTGTTTAGTTGATCGATTATGAGAATCTCATTTGTAACTTTCTTTCTTTGCATAATAAATTGTCCCGTAGAAGCTATTTGGCTGGGGTCGTGGAGTGTTTCCCTCAAGAGGGTTTAAACCACGTCAAAACATCGGTGTGTTGATCTATGATCTATTTGTGTGAAGTGGTTGCTCTTGGTGTTCGGTCCTTTGGTAGTACCCTGTGTACCCGAACAATAAAGAGGTGGAGGTCGAATTGTCCAAGTGGAGAGAGTTTCCAAGTCAACTAGCTTTACCTTATCCACTAGAAAGTAGAAAAAACGAGATAAAGCTATCTTAATAAAAAAAGTGTCTTTCTAATTCAGGAATGGGATAAAATCAGACAAAATCGAAGGAAATATTATCCAAATTTGTTTTTGTGACTTAGGATTCCATATGGAGGCATATAAGACAAAACTAGGCCAACTACATAGTCTACACCTAGGAAAATTAATCTAGATGAGTAATAAAATATCTCCTAAGTATGGAATAGGTTTTTAAATGTTCCAATGACCCCCCTTAAGAATAACATAGAGTGAAGAAATTATGTGTAGGGCTTAATAAACAAGTCTTATGGTCACCCCAAAAATTATTATACCTAGGTAAACTGAGGAAACAGGGAAAACCTCATGGGAAACCCCCCCCCAAACAAAAATGGACATATGCACACCAAAATTGTTCTTGATCCAAACTCAAGTAGGTGTGGAATTGATCATATGTCTAGATGAATATTCTTATTATTAAGAAGTGTATCATGCTCCAAAAACATGTGCTTGAATTCTCCTTCAATGGAAGCAAGAAAATCTGGAAGCTCTTTGAACTTGATCTTGAGAAGAACAAATCCTTGAATATCCAGACCATTCTAGAACTTGAAATTCAAACCAACTGAGGTAGTATCAGCTCCAATCAGATATGATTTCTCTTGAAAATTGAACTTCAAATCAGAGGAAGTTAAATCATCTCCGAATGAAACTTTGAAGACATGCGCTAGTCATCATGTAGGAATAGGTAGAAAGCATGAGATCACACTAAATGAGTGCAAATGGAGCACTCTTGAAATATGAACCAACCTTCAAATCATCCAATAGATCAGCATATTGAACACTATTAGCTTGTGAATTATGCATAGAATCATCAAACACTAGCTTGTCATTCTCAAGATCAAAATATGAAGAATGATATGAGAACTATGAATGGATGGAATCCTCTTCAACAATGGTAGATCCATTAGTTGAAAATGTTTCATTATCAACATCCACATATGAAGGAGAGAGATATGATTTCTCAACTTCTGGAGCCACAAAATAAGTTTCTTCAATTGTTGCTTCATGGAAAGAAGCATTCGAATCAAGGAGATCATCATCAACAGGCCCACTGATTGTGAAGAAATTTATGCAATTTCTTTTTCTTCAAATACAACTTCTTCAGATAGGGTTGAGGTCGAAACTTCAGGAGGATGAAAACATGAGGAGGCGTCAAATTTACTCTCCATATTTATAGTATGAACCTCATTGTTCTTTCTAAAGACTCTATCCAAATTCGTCCATAGATCCTTTGGGTATTTAGCAGAATCAATAAGGTAGTGCATGCATGGAGGAAAAGATAGACACGTGGCTCCAAGCGCTCTATCACAATCATTCAACCAACCATATTTTTCTTATGAGGATTCGGGCTCTGAAACAACTCCAATAGACACATCAAAGAGACAATGCATCTTCATATATGCACTCATCTTTGGCTTCCACTCATCATAGTTGAATGGTGTAATAAGAGGAACTGAATTCGAATCCATGAAGTTGTACTTGCAAAACAAAATTTGAAACTTATACTGGAAGACTCATATGAATCTACGATATGATCTCCCTGAGATATGATACCATGTGAGAATCTATATAGGTTGAATACCATGAAATAATTCCAATAGCCAATAATCTTGAAGCAAGAAATTCCTCACAAGAATTTATTCAAAGATATGCAAGAATAAGAAGAAGTATTGAAACATAAACATAAGAGAAGGAACTCAATTGATGGAAATATCATCTCATATATTATTCCTCAATATGAATAAAATATATAATACATCTCAAGAGATAAAATAGAATTCCTTAAAGGCAATTTGAAAAGCTCACAAAAGTAAGGCTTACTAAAAGCTAGAAAAACCCCTTAGGTGTCAAAAGCACTTTCCAAATCAGTCTAAATGCTCATAAATTAGATAAATATGGTATGGAAGCTAATGAGTGATTAAAATGGAATGTGATGATGAATTTTGGAGAGAAGAAAGAGGTGGAGGTAGAATTGTCCAAGTGGAGATAGTTTCGAAGTCAACTAGCTTTACCTTATCCACTAGAAAGTAGAAAAAACAGGATAAAGCTGTCTAAATCAGAAAAGTGTCTTTATAATTCAGGAATGGAATAAAATCGGGCAGAATCCAAGGAAATATTATCCAGAATCTATCCAAATTCATTTGTGTGACTTAGGATTCCATATGGAGGCATATGAGACAAAACTAGGCCAACTACATAGTATACACCTAGGAAAATTAATCTGGATGACTAATAAAATATATCCTAAGTATGGAATGGGTTTTGTATAGATTCTGGATAAGATTTCCTTCGATTCAGTCTGATTTTATTCCATGCCTGAATTAGAAACACACTATTTTTTATTTACACAACTTTATCTTGTTTTTTCTACTTTCTAGTGGATAAGGTAAAGCTAGTTGACTTAGAAACTATCTCCACTTGGCCAATTCGACCTCCACCTCTTTATTATCTCCAAAAGTTATCATCACATTCCATTTTTGTTACTCATTAGCTTCCATACCATATTTAGTTAATTCATGATCCTTTAAACTGATTTGGAAAGTGTTGTTGACACATAATGGGTTTTTCTAGCTTTTAGTAAGCCTTACTTTTGTGATCTTTTCAACTTGCCTTTAAGGAATTCTATTTTCTATCTTGATATGCATTATATATTGTATTCATATTGATGAATAATATATGAGATGATATTTCCATAAATTGAGTTCCTTCTCTTATGATTTTGTTTCAATACTTCTTCTTATTCTTGCATATCTTTGAATAAATTCTTGTGAGGACTTCTTTGCTTCAAGATTCTTGGCTATTAGAATTATTTCATGGTATTCAACCTATATAGAATTATCACATGGTATCAGAGCCATATAATTCTCACATGGTATCAGAGCCATATAATTCTCACATGGTATCAACAACGCAAAGTTTCAAAGGGTTTCGGCCACTCGCATAAGAGCTATATGTATGTCTAGATAATGGAAAAGAGTCTTTCTCCCATGGAGCATGAAGGCATGAGCATGATGTTCATATGAGTTTAAAAATCCATTACTAGACGACGACGTCAGCGTTGATTGACGAAAAATATTTCCATTTTTTTACATTAAATGTTTAAGGGGTGCTAGTGGCATGGTTATCATTCTCAATCTCGAAGGATAGAAGGATTTGAAATTTTCTTTGCATTTAGGGTATTCTAGAAATAAGGAGGTGTGGAATATTGCCACATATTAAATTTGTTGTTGAGCAAATGAACTCACTATGAAGTTATTGTTATTGGTGATTCATTGCTTTGATGTTGGGTGGAGCTCCCTCTGAGTTAAGCATCACTAAAATCTTACAGAGAACAATGACCTTGACTTAGCAATTATGAAGGATTGATTTATTCCAAGTAAAATGTTTACTTAAAATAAAGGAAAAACTTATGACTAATATAGAAGTCACTCTAGTAAAGGGATAACTTTCAATCCAATGCATAGTGAGATAACGATGTGACTCGAAACCCGTTCCATGATGATTAAAAGGAAGAAAATAAAATAATATAAAGTGAGGATCCGTCCCCCACATTGCCCCATTTGGAACTTCAAGAAGGGGAGAGGGAATAAACCCCCTCTCATCACCCCTCCTACCTCATCACTCCTCACATCATGGAAACATCAATGCATGGTACTATTCTCACTCAAATCCAAGTGTGGGAGGCTAGAAATTATACTTGACATTACTAGTTGTTATACCTTGTGCTCAAAGTGTTAATGGGGGTTTGTATATTAGGAATTGGGGCTCTTAGTTTTTTTATTCATTATTTCCTCTCTTGATCAATTCAACCTTGGGTTTCATAGAAAGATTGGCTTTAGAGATTCACATCATGTTGTTTGGAAAGAGACTACCTCCATGGTATATTGACATTGTTGTTATTGTTTAGAATGGAAATTTCATGGATTAAAGATATTCTCCATCAATGCAAAAAAGGAAAGTGTCATGACTCATGGAAATGTGACTTATTGTAACTAAGAAATGAAAGACCTAGTTCAAGACATAGGTTATTAAATCCAACAAGGTGAAGGATAGGTTCAATATGAAAGTTAAGAATCAATATTTGGCTCTATAGGAAAAAAGGATTAAATATTTATTATTTATTTTTTTATGAAATGAAAAATGGAAGGGGTGGGACTTAGAATGGATGGGTTAAGGGAAAATAAGCTTTTACTTCATCATATTTGAAAAGCCATGACAATGGGAATGAAACGATTTTATTTACAACAGAGGAGGGAGGCTCTGTTTTTTTTTACTTTAAAAAAAGGGTGATTGGATTTTTATGCAAAGAGGTACTCAGGGAAAATGTTTTATATTTTGAACATAGTCACGATGAGAATACTAGCAAATGGGTTAAAGTGATCAATTATCGGAGGACGCAAACTTGGTGAATTTCACTAATAAGCTGTAAATGGATCTTGCTTGTCGAAACGTCAACCAACTACCGAAAGGGTCAAACAATGATGGCTTTTTTCAAATGAGATATGGGCATGGCTAGGGTGATAAGCTGAACACGATGGTATATTAAAAATCAAGACATTACGATGCTCATAACAAGAAATGGAAAAATTTTGAAACTCAACTTGGTCGCAGTAGATGTCTTGAAAGAAGAAAATTTTATTGAGTGACACAGGGGGGTCTCTCATGAATCCATCTACAAGAGTGTTACAATTTAGTAAATTTTAATACTATAAATGGATTCAAATACCCCCTAGAAAGGGATATCTGAATCCATCTACATTGCTAAAATATAGGGGGTCTCTGAATCCATCTACAATGTTAAAATTTAGTACATCATAACAATTCATTATCAAAATTGCAATTCTTCATAGCTGCGTCACACAATTAACATCACTTGGGTCTCTAAATCCATATATCAAATTCATATAAATCGTAATTTTCCATTGTCGGAGTGACACAACTAAAATTGACTAACATAAATCACTCATTCATATTCTTAGACGTTGTTGGCTAGTCATATTTGTATTCCTGTGACTAAATTAGTCATTTGTGTTAGTAATTTTTATTTTAATCACTTGTTATCTAGTCGTATATTTTATCACGTGACTAAATTAGTCATTTGTCTTAGTAGTTTTTAGTTGGATCACTTAAATCGATCAATTTTGGTCATTTAGCCCTTGAAACAATGTGGTGACTTATGTTTTTAGTCTCTTAGTCACTTATCTCTCATTTTGTACTAGTGCTTCATCTGCCATTTTCTGTCTTCTTCTTGAACCAATTTCGAGATCAAACTCTTCAAGTTCTCCTTCACCACACCAAAGCCTAGATCTTGTTAACATTCACAAACTCACAATGCAATGGTTAAGATGCTCTGATACCAAACTTGATCTGGAAATGACAGTATATTTATAACCATTATTTGCATGTGAAATTTTGAATGCTTAAATCCATTAAAAAGGATTTAAATGGAAAAATTCAATAGCATAATTGAAGCACATAAACACATAAAATAGATGCAAACAATGAAATTTGTAGACAAGAGCCTATAACGGAGTTCACCCTCCTTGGGCTACGTCTCTTGGCCACTTCTAATGCGAAGGTTGATCTTATTAAGTATTCAAAGCTTACAAATATGAGTTTCTGGAAACACTTCTGTTGTCTATCATTTATCATCAAAAATAGAAAGTACCATTGCGATCCTCTCGAAATTTTGAGAAAAACGAGTATAAACTCGACTATGTTTTCATAAGGCCTCATTTAGCGCACAAATCTAGAAACTATTCCTACATAAAAGAAAAAACAGTATGGATTACACCTCGGAATATTTTCCCATTAATGGTTGTACGGACCTCGGGAGCTATGCCAAAAATGCCTAGGGAATGGTGCAAAACCACCTTGGGAATCATGCAAAACTGTCTCGGTAACTGTGCTCATACCATGCCTTGAACTCTGTGCCATTTTACCTCTGAATCCCTCTCAAAATCTATGCCGAAACCACGGTTTTATAGTTGTTTGAAGGTGGTTTTGGGAATTTTTGGGGTGCAGGCCAAAAGGCCACGCCCCCTTTCGGGCCCTTTATCCCCACTTGCAAACTCTTAACGAATAAGCACCATATCACTTAACAACAAGCGCGCTTGGCGCGTTTGTTAAAGCACTGGAAATGAGGAGAGGAGGTTACAGATTCAAACCTGCGGACCTCTCCCCATGTCACATTTTTTTTGGCATATGGTCTTGGTTCAGTGGCATATAGTTTGGCTCCACTGATTCTATTGGATATTATGGTTTGGCCCTTGTATAGTTTGACACATGGTTTCTGATATGGTTTGGCATATGATATGGTTACAACATTACAAATATTTGGGGGCCTCAGTGTTGGCCATGGGTTCGAGGACTTAGCCCTTAGCCCCGCCCCTTTTCCAAACCAACTTCAAAATCAAACTTAAATACAAGTTGCGACCTATGTATGTTAAGAAACAATATGTGGAGTGGTGGCTAGGCAGGCTTGGTGAAGGCTTTGGTGGATTTGGAGGTCTTGGGTTTGATTCCCATAGACTCCATAAATTTTTACAAACCTTTATATTGTACATTTTTTTTCCAAACTAATCATTTTTTTGCCATTCTTAACTATTCTTGTCGAAACTTCAACCTTTAATAACTTCTGCATCCGAATGCCTTTTTGTGCGAAGAAAGCGTTGATGGAAATATCTCGACGAGCTCTTCATCCTTGTATGCTTTATTTTTTTGTATGAAGACTTTAATTTCGATTGACTATGAGATGATCCTCCTGGATCAGGCACACCCTTACTATTAGAGGTCAGGTATGCTTATTCTCTTAAATATTTTTCCATTTAAACAATAAAATGTTTCTCTATGAGCTTGAAAATCACTTTTATGAAGAATCCTTGGGTTTAGAATCTTGAAAATCATTCAATATTAGCTCGAAGAATCCTTGGGTTTAGAGCTTAAACAAAATGCAAGGTTTTATGAAAATTTTGGGCCAATATACGCTTTGTAGTCATTCGATTCCTCTGATTATTTTGGTGATTTTGATTGGAATCGGTGGCGTATCTGATGCTAAGCATTTGCAGCCAAAGAATGTGCAGGTTTCTTTGCATGTTATATGGTTGGGCACTCCCATGCTGCCTACAATTGAATATGGAGGATGAGACCCTAGATGTTTCAAAATAGTCCCTTAATTGATGCATAAATAACACATGAAATTAATGCACAAAGAACAAATGAAATATCCAATAGGTGGATCAATGCTCTCAAAAACTGCCTGGACATGTGATGTTAAAAGACAACCTTTTTTATCTTTGAAATTTTGATTAACATACAATTTTCCTGGATGGAAATCTACTAAAGATCTATATCGGATATGCCCAAAATAGTGCATGTGACCAGAATGCCCCTTTAGGTCTTTATTAAAAGGAAATTATACATAGAAAAATCATTCTATAGTACTGTCCAGAAATCAAAATTGAGCTTTATTGTTGCTCTTCATTGATCCAAACAACACAAAAGATAAACATTAATGGTTGTTTCGACAGTAGGTCTTGCCTAGACTCTAGAACGTTTCCTTTTTAGGGTGATCTTCATATTTGTTCATTGTTTCTTGGGGTCTGTCAGAAAACACTTATGAGAAAAGGGATACAAAACTCGAACCTTAAGCTGATACAAAGGTTAGAAAGTGAGCTTCTACTCTAAGACACTTACCGAAATCAAACCAACAAGAAAATGCCCCAATAAGTGTATAAATATTCATTTATGAATGAAATTACCAAGAGTCGAACCTAATCTCTTGTACATATTTAGGTCATCCCTGGACTTTGTTTTAGAATAGAATGGCCCTAAAATGTAAGTGCAATAGGTCAAATCCATTTATTCTATTACAAAAAATTGGGCCCAAGCACCAATGATAGCATGTCCACTCATTCAAATGTGTACCTATATATTTAGGTATTTCTCTCTATATTTTTGTTACAAGATCAATTCCAGTCGGTTGTTTAAAATTTGATGCTACACCGAGACTATGGTAATCTTTCCTCATTCTAGATCATTGACAATGTTTTTCAAATACAAAACTGGAGTTTGGCTTGTTCGCCAAATTTGAGTGCATGTGGATAATGAATTCACATATAGATGATGTGATATGATATAGGATCCATCTGATAGGACTAATCATGTTGTTTTTGCATTCATGTAGCCTCATTTTACTACTAGAGAGTTTCCAAGACTGTGTTCCTAGTGCGATGATTCTGGGTTTAACTATAGTGTCATATATTTTCTTGGTGAATGCTTCAGCATAGAATACGCATAGCTAACACACACCCAAAATTTTCTCCTTAAACTTTCATCCCTGCAATATTTTCACCGAAATTGAATTCTATATAGACATGTTGGTAGAATTGTCGAAGAGAGAAAAATAGGCTGGCATCAAGCTTGAAGGCTGTTAAATATGTTGTCAAGGTAGGTTGGTCTAGACCAAAACCAGGGGACAAAAAAAGTGTTATAAGGAACAAATAAAGACAAAAAAAACTCCCTCCCTCACAAACCCTAAACAAAGAGTATATGAGAACCGCCCCCCACCCTATTTCTCTCACACCTCTCATTGAGCATTTAAAAGTATTTGGAGATTGTGGAGCTACAGAGAAGAGACTTGTATTGAGAGTGAGCTTAGAGCTGATTGGCATTGTTTTTGGCCTACTTTCTATGGATTTGGAAGTTACATAAGTTATCTACTTATCATCTACAAATTTGGAGGGATTTCAAACCGGATTGTTCTGGCCATTTGTAGGTATGTCTTCAATTCTCATTACTTTTCTCAAAAATTGCATATTTTTGCTTTAGAAAATAAGTAAAGTTAGTCTTGCGTTTGCATTTTTTTTATACATTACCATGGTTCCCAAGAAGTAAAAAGATAAGGCATGGAACCATTGTGATGTGGTTGTTAGAAAAAAATTAAAAATAAATAAAGCAAAATTGCAATGTTGCAAGAACATAAAAGGAGAGGGTTTCATAGATTGAAATAACAATTTGCTAGTGTTTAGGGACAAGTTACAATATGCATTGCAATTGATGCACATATTAGACAATAAATGCTAGTCTATTGAAATATATAAAATAAAAATACATGGATAATGAGATAGATAATAGGAGATTTTTCATCCCAGGGATAATCTAGTGTTGAAGGCTCCTCCACTAACCCTAAACCTTCTATCAAGAATCCATTTATATATGTTATTCCAATCTATAAAAAAGCTACAACAAAGAGGAATATGATTAATGGTTCTTTTCCACCCACCTACACCCCTAGCATTGGCACTCAAACTCAATCCATCATTGATAGCCATTGGAAGAATCAATACAAAGATTCAACTTTTGAATACATGGTTGGATGGTTTTATGATGCAACTATCCATTTCGATATATTTCAATCATCATATTACCAACCTATGTTCGATTTAAATATATTGAAAAAGAGATTGTAAGTTTTCAAGTCCCTTGTTAAGGTTTGTGGAGGATGGATGGGGATAAATTGTCCATGGGTTTCATTTATGAGCTCATGGATCGAGCCAAAGAATAAACAAGAGTAGCATACAAGGATACAATAACAAATTATGGACCTATCTAGAATATCACTAATAATAGTTGGAACAATCAACTATAATGGCCTATACCTACAAATGGGTATTTCCCGAACCCAACATACCATTACAAAGCCATATTGAACTCTAGAGAAAAATATCTCGTGCAAGTCAAAAATGAATTCTACACTTACCTAGAGCACATCTAGGATATCATATAACAATGGATCTTTCTAGAGGGGAATAATCATTATATGATCCTTTCCAGAAATCATCCTACACCTATTTCCTAAAAAATTCACTATGGATCAAGTGCTTTCCATTAAACATGCCATTCCAAATGCTAGTTCTTTTATGTAGCTGCTACACTCTGCATAGATATTTTGGTTGGTGTTGTTTGGTAAATCAACCTATGATTGGGAAGTTCAAATATATCATCAACATACTGGTAAGAAGGTACAAAATCTAATAGATAAACAAGTATAGCACAAAATATTTATTTAATCAAGAAATCTAGGGTTATAAGCCAAAAGAATGTACCTTTGATAACTTAAGTTTGATACAAGCTTTAAGCTTCCGTCTCTGATCCACAATCCCAGATGAGAAACCTGCAAAAAATAGACACCTTCCTCAAATCGTTTGGCTATATAAACATGAATAACCTAGTTTGAAACTCATATATAATAAGAATATGAGTTGATTCAAAGATTCACAAAATAGACAAATTATTGTATTATGGGAAAGAGAATCTTTTGCATTATTATCATCAATGGTGACAAGCTATACCTGATCTGTAACTTGCATTGTTGAAACGTGATCCTGGGCTCATTGATCCTCTTCCTTCAATGGATATTTCTCTATCATTTCCTTATACAAAGATGGTTCTCCTCATTCTCAAGGAAATCTCCTTGTATTTATAGCAAGGTTTGAGAGGATAGACTCGAAAGGTAAATTGTTAGGGAAGATATGGTGGTTAGGGTAACTACCATAACTATCTCTAATTCAATTTTTAATATATTTTTTTCATGATTTTAAGAGATACCCATGGGTATATCACTTGACAATAAGCGAGTGACTTGCAAGTCTTGTGTTAAACAACTAGCAGGTGCAAATTTTTGGGAAAAACCATAGTTGGTCAATGGATTTCCAGTGGGTGACCCGCGAGTTGACAGTTGTGAGAGTCGCGGTTAAGTATTAAAGTAATTCAAAAAAATAGATGAACTGGAGATGATATTGTAAGGCTCAGATAAAATGCATCTATATTCAATGAGGCTCTTCCATCGATAAGTTCATTTTGTGTGACCGACTATGCAATGTGGTCACAGACGGAGATGTGTCTATCTGACTAATTACAGATTCCCCCTAATGCATGACGTCAGAAGGGTAATGATTGCCAAAATGAATTACAAACCAAGAAGTGTAGGAGCATGAGATCCATAAGAAAAAAATCTCAAACATTACCTGAAACAAAACAAGGGCAGTGAGCAATTACAATCTTGATATAAGGAGATGTTCAGAATGATAGAACATGATCTCCAATACATATGTAGAAAATATGTATATAGCATGGCCACTGAAATACAAGTGTGGATCCATTTCAAAAGGATATTTTACCCATAAAAAAATTGGCTCTATTGTTAGATTTTCAGAATTTACTTCAATCTGATCTAGGATCTTAACTAAGAGAACAACATGTACAGCATATCTACAGCATATCAATCATGGAGACAATAATGCAAGCACACAAGAGACACAAAGATTTACTTGGGGAAAACCATAAAGGTGAAAAACCCCAATAACTTCCTCAGAGATAGATAGAGCAATGATACAACCAACCAAGAGAGATAGCCATAACCTAGCAGCAGATCCTCCTCCTCCATAAGTGCGCCACTCCTCCTTGAGTGCATGTGTGAAGTGAGTGAACAAATAGAGTGCCTCCCGCACTCTATTTATACTTGACTTGACTTGCCTTTTTACCTAACTCATGTAGGCTCGAACTTAACCACATAACATAATGCTGAGTGGGCCGACCCCCAATAGGGTGGTCTAATAACCCTTTGACCCACATGGCCGACCCCCAATAGGGTGGTCTAATAACCCTTTGACCCACATGACTTATACAGGGCCGACCCCAAATAAGGTGGTCTAATAACCCATCAAGTATAAGTTACGACACTTACAATATAAATGACGACACTTCCTTATAGAGGAATAATACCATCTCTATAGGAATACAATATACATATATGTGAAATACATTCCGAAGTTACATATACATCAACACTCCCTCTTAACTAGGAAGGTATTTCTCAGCACAGTTCTTCTAGCACAAGTCATCTTCTCTGGATCATCGTCACTGGATAATCGTCATCGAGTCATCATCATCATCGTCACTGCTGCTGCTATCTCAATCAATCTCTGAATCTACTCGTCATAGGAAGTTCTACAGAGCCAGTCCTTTTTCATACTGGATGCAGGCCCACCACCTGCAGGTCTTCATCATCACTGGCCATACTGTGGAATCCTCAGGACTTATTACGTGCGTCACAAAACCTGGCTGCAGCATCCCAGGCTATTACGAGCACACAGCTCTACCTGTAGGATCTCCCAGGAGCACATTACATGTGACCCATCACAAAACCTGGCTGAAGCATCCCAGGCTATTACGAGCACACGGCTCTACCTGTCGGATCTCCCAGGAGCACATTACATGTGATCTCACCACAAAACCTGGCTGAAGCATCTGAGGCCTTTTTCATCCTGTCCAGATCTCCCAGGAGCAAATTACATGTGGTCATGGCAAAACCTGGTTGAAGCATCTGAGGCCTTTTTCATCCTGTCCAGATCTCCCATGAACAAATTACATGCCATAGGACAAAACCTCGCAAGAGCATCTGCCAGATATCCCAGGGCACCGAATTACATGCCATAGGCAAAACCTCGAAAGACTATCTGCAGATCTCCCAGGGCACAAATTACATGTCCTCCCAAGCAAAACCTCGCAAGAGCATTTGCCAGATGTCCCAGGGCACCGAATTACATGCCATAGGAAAAACCTCGAAAGACCATCTGCAAATCTCCCAGGGCACAAATTACATGCTTTCCTGCACAACCTAATCCACGGCCACAAAGTATCATCTGATACTCATCATCATCACTGCAACATCCTGCTGCATGTCATCTGGAGAAGCTCGTCATCCACGATCATCCTGATCATACAATGCATCCATCTGATGCACACATAGATACATGATCCACACAATGTATCCATCAACATACATGATCTACCTGATCATACAAAGATACATGATCCACACAATGTATCCATCAGCATCCATGATCTACTTGATCATACAAAGATACATGATCCACACAATGTATCCATCAGCATCCATGATCTACCTGATCATACAAAGATACATGATCCACACAATGTATCCAACAGCATCCATGATCTACCTGATCATACAAAGATACATGATCCACACAATGTATCCAACAGCATCCAACATGATGCGTTCATACAAAATACATACACATGATCCAACCGATCATATCCAGCATCCAACATGATGCATACATACATAAATGATCCAACTGATCCTATCCGGCATCCAACATGATGCGTACATACATAAATGATCCAACTGATCATATCCAGCATCCAACATGATGCGTACATACATAAATGATCCAACTGATCATATCCAGCATCCAACATGATGCGTATATACATAAATGATCCAACTGATCATATCCAACATCCAACATGATGCGTACATACATAAATGATCCAACTGATCATATCCAAGCAGAAACTAGAACATCATCCTGATGCCCATTATCCAGCGCTTACATCCATAGCCATGTGAAGGATCCTCCTTCCAACATGCTTGGAATGGCTTCAGCAAATGTGTCCATCACTTCTTCCTCGAAGTGTCCTCGATATGAAGAACGCCAAGCCTCTCTCTGAAGTACTCGAACTTCACTCTGGCTAGCGGCTTCGTCAGCACATCTGTAATCTGCTTGTCTGTCGCAACATATAGGAGCTTCACAGCTCCTCTCTGCACCATATCCCTGATATAGTGATATTTGATCTCTATGTGTTTCGACCTGTCATGAAACACTAGGTTCTCGGACAGCTTCACACAACTCTGGTTATCACAGAAGATAC
The DNA here is from genome assembly GCA_027924585.1 of Larix kaempferi. NCBI lineage: Eukaryota > Viridiplantae > Streptophyta > Pinopsida > Pinales > Pinaceae > Larix > Larix kaempferi. The sequence goes on from BSBM01001229.1 coordinate 3,702,993, forward strand.
CAGTAGCATCCAACAGGAGATCAAATAACTCAGACAGTAGCTTCCGTAGCCATACTGCCTCACAACTAGCTGAACAGGCTGCAACATACTTTGCCTCAGCTATACTCAGTGCTACGCAGGACTGCTTCCTGCTAAACCAAGAGATCACACCTGATCCCACACTGAAGCAGCACCCAGATGTGCTCTTCCTATCTGCAGCACTGCCAACCCAATCTGAATCAACATAACCCTGCAGGTTAAACTTTTGATTCGCCTCATACCTGAGCCCATAATCCACTGTACCCTTCAGGTACCTCAGAATATGCTTTACAGCAACCAGGTGAACACTCCTCGGATCCGTCAGGAACTGGCTCAATGTGTTCACAGCAAAGCAAATATCTGGTCTCGTGTTTGTCAGGTACATCAAGGACCCAATCATCTGACGATACATAGTGATATCAATCGGCTCAGATGAAGCATCACACAGGCGCTTCAGGTTCGATGCCATAGGTGTGGCCATAGCCTTGTAGTCCATCATCCCGAACCTCTTCAGGATCTCTACTGCATACTTCCCTTGTCCAAGGAAGATTTCTTCTGCACTCTGCCACACCTCCATACCAAAAACAAATAGTGCATCATCCCCAAGTTCTTCGTCTTGAACTCGGTAGTAAGCTTCCGCTGCGTGTCGGCAATCAATCTATCTTCACCATACCAAGTTCTGCACATATATGATTTCCTATCATGTGTCTCAGAACCAAGTGGCTGCTCCACATATACTTCTTCTTCAACTACACCATTCAAGGAAGCTGTCTTGAATCCATCTGGTGTATCTTCTATTTCATCACTTTTATATTTCTCCATGCTGCCATCTGCAACATGCTTGATCTGATAGTTCCATTTGGAAGTCATAGCAAACTTCCCTTCATGTCTTGGGATTACATCCCAAACATCATTCTTCATGATCGACGGATCATGGCATTTCATTTCTTCATCCCAGATCCTGGGAACTTCAATATCTTCAATATCTTCAATAGATATGTTTGTTGCTGGAACAAAATGTTGTAGTTCTTCTTTTGTAGGAGATGGCATACGATCTTTCCTACATAGCAAGTTAAATTGCATGATTAGAAAACATCTCATAGTTTTCAGAACAAATTCTTACACATAAAGAAATATGCCATACAGTCATGCAATTATCTTAGCCAATGCTTCAATACAACATTTATCCATATTCCGTAACTTTCGAGATGCCTTCCAATCTCTACCAGAACATTGTTAAGAGTGTGCACAACTCCCAACATGTCAGCAAAGAGGTTTCATTCTAGATAAGTAGCAATGGAATGTTGTACAGTGCCATAGGCCACTTACCCATGCATATTAGGAGTATACTGTTCATCAATGCAATTATTCTAATATGCATAATACACAACCTAATTCTAGGAACATCAGTATATACATTATTGAACAGTATTATTTAAGAAATGACAATTCAAATACTTATCTTTGTTTGTTCGTTGGGTGGACTCCCTCTGAGTCTTCGCTTCCTTGCAGGAGCTGCTGGAGTCCTAATCTGAAGTAGCTTCTTCTACACCTTTCTGTTGTGGGATGTAGAGAGATGGTCAACTCCCTCTGAATATCTGCATCCTTGAATAAACCACTGGAGTGTACTCCCTTTTGATCTTTGCTTCCTGGATTACCTGTTCTTGAATCTCATATTCATCCTTGGTCCCTATGCATGCTTATTAGTATCATGAATGTGTTATCCTTGTGATCTCATATAAAATCATACATTCATTAGTATACTATTAAAACACAATAATCTCAAGCATGTATAGTCATGATCATTTCAAACATAAATAATAAGCATTAGCATTCAAGGTTTATGTAGGATTCTTATGGTTAGTCAAATCATAATAAACATAACATGTCTAAACCTGTAATTACTCAAACCTATGACTCTTCAGGTTCGTTGAATCATTAATCAAGATAAGAGATATAAAATGCATAAAACCTGTGATTATTCAAACCTATACCTTCATGATTCTTCTGGTTAGTCATATCATCAATTATTGTAAGAAACATAATATGCATACAACCATGATTATTTAAACCTATGACTTCATGAATAATCATTATCAACAACAGTATAAGATCCTAACCCAAGGTAGGATTCTATCTTGATATAGGAAAAACATACCTGGATTAGCATGCTAGTTAGTTATGTCTAACATACTCACAAGATGTCTTCTTGTTATTCTTCAATGACTTGTGCTAGTAACCTGTATATCTCATAGGTTAGCCATTACAAAACCAAGTCATACATACCTCGTAAATGGATCTTCTATGAGATCCATGACAATGGATGAATCTTTGTCCTCATGTTATCATGATCATATGTTCTTGGACCAGAACATGATTTGTATTTCTTGGTGTACCTTTCATGTTAGTAGACAACATAAACCTCATACAGCACCATAATGCATTAGTACAATCATAAGTGTCAACACCCTAATCAATGAATATTTTCTATCGTGCATTCATAGTTTTATTAAGGTGATATGACAAGTCTAAAATCAAGATTGTACTAACCGTAATAACATGAAGACAAACATACCATAAACTTAATCATGGACAAATATTGAAACATACCTCGATGAGTCATACCTGTCGAGATCGCTTGTAATCTTCTTATGTAAGGCCTTAGCCTCATCTCCCTCTGAAATAGGAACTTCTTCACTCATGTAGATGATCAATCCATCTTCTTCTAGGATTAACCCAATCCACTTGATTTGCAAGAACTGGACTTGGAGCTGGATATGGGTTTGTCAGAGAAACCCCAAAAATTCAAACTTTGAATTTCAAACTTCCGAAAGGATAGAAATATGCGCCTTGATGAGCTGATCAAACTGGTATATTCAGAATTTGAAAACTGCAAAGTTTCACTCCTCAATTTTGCCTTTGAAACTTCCGTATTCACTGGACATGACCCTGAACTGGGGTTTGATGAAGCCCACTCTTTTTCCTCATCAAAAGGTTTGATCCAAAGCTCTAAGCTTCTATTTTTCTAAGGAGCTTCCAGCCGTGGTCACAGATTGCAAAAATTCCCATTTTTACAGAAGCCCTAATTTTCCACTTTTCTGATCAAAGTCCCGAATAAGGGTCTAATCAAGACCGGCCTTCTGCCCAACCAAAAATTCTGATCTTGGTCTCTAAATTTCTATTTTGATGAGTAGCATCCAGCCGTGGTCTCCGATTACGAAAATTCCAACTTTCTCCAAAGCCCTAAATTCCGGAAGCCATGAGTGAAGGTACCAAAAAATAATTATGTTTTGACAGAAATATGTACCTGATTGTTTCTGGTGTAACTCCAAAATTTTTGATCCACAGGGTCTGAAAAAGTTTCCTGAGATAGCCTGACCTGTTATCTTTCCATCCTGACAGGTCTGACCTCAATTGGATTCTCTGAGAGAGAGTTATGCCAAATGTCGCAAAGTGACCTGTTTTGGGATAAAACAGGAGAGCGAACTTGTACGGTGTGCCACGTGTCACTGTTTTAACTTCGGCCTCTGAAAACGTTTTCTGAGATATCTCGGCCTGTTACCTTTCCATCCTGACAGGTATGACCTCAATTGGACTCTCTGAGAGAGAGTTATACCAAATGTCGCAACATGACCTGTTTATGGGATAATACAGGAGAGCGCACTTGTACGGAGTGCCACGTGTCACTGGTTCAACTTCGGCCTCTGAAAAAGTTTTCTGAGATAGTACAGTCTGTGTACTACCTGTCACTTTTCACGAAATTTCATTTGGAGCTTCCTATCCCACGTTATGACCTTTTTCCCAAGGTCACATGATTTTTACTCAGATCTGCAAGAGGCAGAAACCCTATATTGTACAGATCATAAATCACAAAGTACAACGAATTAGAGGTTTTCCTTTCGACACAAGGTACCTGGATATCTTAGCTTCATCCTGTAACAATTTCAGATCCTAAAAATTCACAAAAACGGATTTATAGCGAAAGTGCTACAATGAATGGTTTTTGCTATATCAAGCCCTAGCATCGTAAGTGCAACAAGTGTCATACATGCCATATCATGCCTTCTTTCAGGCTAGCTCTGATCCCATGTTAGATTTTCAGAATTTACTTCAATATTATCTAGGATCTTAACTGAGAGAACAACATGTACAGCATATCTACAGCATATCAATCATGGAGACAATAATGCAAGCACACAAGAGACACAAAGATTTACTTGGGGAAAACCATAAAGGTGAAAAACCCCAATAACTTCCTCAGAGATAGATAGAGCAATGATACAACCAACCAAGAGAGATAGCCATAACCTAGCAGCAGATCCTCCTCCTCCATAAGTGCGCCACTCCTCCTTGAGTGCATGTGTGAAGTGAGTGAACAAATAGAGTGCCTCCCGCACTCTATTTATACTTGACTTGACTTGCCTTTTTACCTAACTCATGTAGGCTCGAACTTAACCACATAACATAATGCTGAGTGGGCCGACCCCCAATAGGGTGGTCTAATAACCCTTTGACCCACATGGCCGACCCCCAATAGGGTGGTCTAATAACCCTTTGACCCACATGACTTATACAGGGCCGACCCCAAATAAGGTGGTCTAATAACCCATCAAGTATAAGTTACGACACTTACAATATAAATGACGACACTTCCTTATAGAGGAATAATACCATCTCTATAGGAATACAATATACATATATGTGAAATACATTCCGAAGTTACATATACATCAACACTCCCTCTTAACTAGGAAGGTATTTCTCAGCACAGTTCTTCTAGCACAAGTCATCTTCTCTGGATCATCGTCACTGGATAATCGTCATCGAGTCATCATCATCATCGTCACTGCTGCTGCTATCTCAATCAATCTCTGAATCTACTCGTCATAGGAAGTTCTACAGAGCCAGTCCTTTTTCATACTGGATGCAGGCCCACCACCTGCAGGTCTTCATCATCACTGGCCATACTGTGGAATCCTCAGGACTTATTACGTGCGTCACAAAACCTGGCTGCAGCATCCCAGGCTATTACGAGCACACAGCTCTACCTGTAGGATCTCCCAGGAGCACATTACATGTGACCCATCACAAAACCTGGCTGAAGCATCCCAGGCTATTACGAGCACACGGCTCTACCTGTCGGATCTCCCAGGAGCACATTACATGTGATCTCACCACAAAACCTGGCTGAAGCATCTGAGGCCTTTTTCATCCTGTCCAGATCTCCCAGGAGCAAATTACATGTGGTCATGGCAAAACCTGGTTGAAGCATCTGAGGCCTTTTTCATCCTGTCCAGATCTCCCAGGAACAAATTACATGCCATAGGACAAAACCTCGCAAGAGCATCTGCCAGATATCCCAGGGCACCGAATTACATGCCATAGGCAAAACCTCGAAAGACTATCTGCAGATCTCCCAGGGCACAAATTACATGTCCTCCCAAGAAAAACCTCGCAAGAGCATTTGCCAGATGTCCCAGGGCACCGAATTACATGCCATAGGAAAAACCTCGAAAGACCATCTGCAAATCTCCCAGGGCACAAATTACATGCTTTCCTGCACAACCTAATCCACGGCCACAAAGTATCATCTGATACTCATCATCATCACTGCAACATCCTGCTGCATGTCATCTGGAGAAGCTCGTCATCCACGATCATCCTGATCATACAATGCATCCATCTGATGCACACATAGATACATGATCCACACAATGTATCCATCAACATACATGATCTACCTGATCATACAAAGATACATGATCCACACAATGTATCCACCAGCATCCATGATCTACTTGATCATACAAAGATACATGATCCACACAATGTATCCATCAGCATCCATGATCTACCTGATCATACAAAGATACATGATCCACACAATGTATCCAACAGCATCCATGATCTACCTGATCATACAAAGATACATGATCCACACAATGTATCCAACAGCATCCAACATGATGCGTTCATACAAAATACATACACATGATCCAACCGATCATATCCAGCATCCAACATGATGCATACATACATAAATGATCCAACTGATCCTATCCAGCATCCAACATGATGCGTACATACATAAATGATCCAACTGATCATATCCAGCATCCAACATGATGCGTACATACATAAATGATCCAACTGATCATATCCAGCATCCAACATGATGCGTATATACATAAATGATCCAACTGATCATATCCAACATCCAACATGATGCGTACATACATAAATGATCCAACTGATCATATCCAAGCAGAAACTAGAACATCATCCTGATGCCCATTATCCAGCGCTTACATCCATAGCCATGTGAAGGATCCTCCTTCCAACATGCTTGGAATGGCTTCAGCAAATGTGTCCATCACTTCTTCCTCGAAGTGTCCTCGATATGAAGAACGCCAAGCCTCTCTCTGAAGTACTCGAACTTCACTCTGGCTAGCGGCTTCGTCAGCACATCTGTAATCTGCTTGTCTGTCGCAACATATAGGAGCTTCACAGCTCCTCTCTGCACCATATCCCTGATATAGTGATATTTGATCTCTATGTGTTTCGACCTGTCATGAAACACTGGGTTCTCGGACAGCTTCACACAACTCTGGTTATCACAGAAGATACCAGTAGCATCCAACAGGAGATCAAATAACTCAGACAGTAGCTTCCGTAGCCATACTGCCTCACAACTAGCTGAACAGGCTGCAACATACTTTGCCTCAGCTATACTCAGTGCTACGCAGGACTGCTTCCTGCTAAACCAAGAGATCACACCTGATCCCACACTGAAGCAGCACCCAGATGTGCTCTTCCTATCTGCAGCACTGCCAACCCAATCTGAATCAACATAACCCTGCAGGTTAAACTTTTGATTCGCCTCATACCTGAGCCCATAATCCACTGTACCCTTCAGGTACCTCAGAATATGCTTTACAGCAACCAGGTGAACACTCCTCGGATCCGTCAGGAACTGGCTCAATGTGTTCACAGCAAAGCAAATATCTGGTCTCGTGTTTGTCAGGTACATCAAGGACCCAATCATCTGACGATACATAGTGATATCAATCGGCTCAGATGAAGCATCACACAGGCGCTTCAGGTTCGATGCCATAGGTGTGGCCATAGCCTTGTAGTCCATCATCCCGAACCTCTTCAGGATCTCTACTGCATACTTCCCTTGTCCAAGGAAGATTTCTTCTGCACTCTGCCACACCTCCATACCAAAAACAAATAGTGCATCATCCCCAAGTTCTTCGTCTTGAACTCGGTAGTAAGCTTCCGCTGCGTGTCGGCAATCAATCTATCTTCACCATACCAAGTTCTGCACATATATGATTTCCTATCATGTGTCTCAGAACCAAGTGGCTGCTCCACATAGACTTCTTCTTCAACTACACCATTCAAGGAAGCTGTCTTGAATCCATCTGGTGTATCTTCTATTTCATCACTTTTATATTTCTCCATGCTGCCATCTGCAACATGCTTGATCTGATAGTTCCATTTGGAAGTCATAGCAAACTTCCCTTCATGTCTTGGGATTACATCCCAAACATCATTCTTCATGATCGACGGATCATGGCATTTCATTTCTTCATCCCAGATCCTGGGAACTTCAATATCTTCAATATCTTCAATAGATATGTTTGTTGCTGGAACAAAATGTTGTAGTTCTTCTTTTGTAGGAGATGGCATACGATCTTTCCTACATAGCAAGTTAAATTGCATGATTAGAAAACATCTCATAGTTTTCAGAACAAATTCTTACACATAAAGAAATATGCCATACAGTCATGCAATTATCTTAGCCAATGCTTCAATACAACATTTATCCATATTCCGTAACTTTCGAGATGCCTTCCAATCTCTACCAGAACATTGTTAAGAGTGTGCACAACTCCCAACATGTCAGCAAAGAGGTTTCATTCTAGATAAGTAGCAATGGAATGTTGTACAGTGCCATAGGCCACTTACCCATGCATATTAGGAGTATACTGTTCATCAATGCAATTATTCTAATATGCATAATACACAACCTAATTCTAGGAACATCAGTATATACATTATTGAACAGTATTATTTAAGAAATGACAATTCAAATACTTATCTTTGTTTGTTCGTTGGGTGGACTCCCTCTGAGTCTTCGCTTCCTTGCAGGAGTTGCTGGAGTCCTAATCTGAAGTAGCTTCTTCTACACCTTTCTGTTGTGGGATGTAGAGAGATGGTCAACTCCCTCTGAATATCTGCATCCTTGAATAAACCACTGGAGTGTACTCCCTTTTGATCTTTGCTTCCTGGATTACCTGTTCTTGAATCTCATATTCATCCTTGGTCCCTATGCATGCTTATTAGTATCATGAATGTGTTATCCTTGTGATCTCATATAAAATCATACATTCATTAGTATACTATTAAAACACAATAATCTCAAGCATGTATAGTCATGATCATTTCAAACATAAATAATAAGCATTAGCATTCAAGGTTTATGTAGGATTCTTATGGTTAGTCAAATCATAATAAACATAACATGTCTAAACCTGTAATTACTCAAACCTATGACTCTTCAGGTTCGTTGAATCATTAATCAAGATAAGAGATATAAAATGCATAAAACCTGTGATTATTCAAACCTATACCTTCATGATTCTTCTGGTTAGTCATATCATCAATTATTGTAAGAAACATAATATGCATACAACCATGATTATTTAAACCTATGACTTCATGAATAATCATTATCAACAACAGTATAAGATCCTAACCCAAGGTAGGATTCTATCTTGATATAGGAAAAACATACCTGGATTAGCATGCTAGTTAGTTATGTCTAACATACTCACAAGATGTCTTCTTGTTATTCTTCAATGACTTGTGCTAGTAACCTGTATATCTCATAGGTTAGCCATTACAAAACCAAGTCATACATACCTCGTAAATGGATCTTCTATGAGATCCATGACAATGGATGAATCTTTGTCCTCATGTTATCATGATCATATGTTCTTGGACCAGAACATGATTTGTATTTCTTGGTGTACCTTTCATGTTAGTAGACAACATAAACCTCATACAGCACCATAATGCATTAGTACAATCATAAGTGTCAACACCCTAATCAATGAATATTTTCTATCGTGCATTCATAGTTTTATTAAGGTGATATGACAAGTCTAAAATCAAGATTGTACTAACCGTAATAACATGAAGACAAACATACCATAAACTTAATCATGGACAAATATTGAAACATACCTCGATGAGTCATACCTGTCGAGATCGCTTGTAATCTTCTTATGTAAGGCCTTAGCCTCATCTCCCTCTGAAATAGGAACTTCTTCACTCATGTAGATGATCAATCCATCTTCTTCTAGGATTAACCCAATCCACTTGATTTGCAAGAACTGGACTTGGAGCTGGATATGGGTTTGTCAGAGAAACCCCAAAAATTCAAACTTTGAATTTCAAACTTCCGAAAGGATAGAAATATGCGCCTTGATGAGCTGATCAAACTGGTATATTCAGAATTTGAAAACTGCAAAGTTTCACTCCTCAATTTTGCCTTTGAAACTTCCGTATTCACTGGACATGACCCTGAACTGGGGTTTGATGAAGCCCACTCTTTTTCCTCATCAAAAGGTTTGATCCAAAGCTCTAAGCTTCTATTTTTCTAAGGAGCTTCCAGCCGTGGTCACAGATTGCAAAAATTCCCATTTTTACAGAAGCCCTAATTTTCCACTTTTCTGATCAAAGTCCCGAACAAGGGTCTAATCAAGCCCGGCCTTCTGCCCAACCAAAAATTCTGATCTTGGTCTCTAAATTTCTATTTTGATGAGTAGCATCCAGCCGTGGTCTCCGATTACGAAAATTCCAACTTTCTCCAAAGCCCTAAATTCCGGAAGCCATGAGTGAAGGTACCAAAAAATAATTATGTTTTGACAGAAATATGTACCTGATTGTTTCTGGTGTAACTCCAAAATTTTTGATCCACAGGGTCTGAAAAAGTTTCCTGAGATAGCCTGACCTGTTATCTTTCCATCCTGACAGGTCTGACCTCAATTGGATTCTCTGAGAGAGAGTTATGCCAAATGTCGCAAAGTGACCTGTTTTGGGATAAAACAGGAGAGCGAACTTGTACGGTGTGCCACGTGTCACTGTTTTAACTTCGGCCTCTGAAAACGTTTTCTGAGATATCTCGGCCTGTTACCTTTCCATCCTGACAGGTATGACCTCAATTGGACTCTCTGAGAGAGAGTTATACCAAATGTCACAACATGACCTGTTTATGGGATAATACAGGAGAGCGCACTTGTACGGAGTGCCACGTGTCACTGGTTCAACTTCGGCCTCTGAAAATTTTTTTTGAGATAGTACAGTCTGTGTACTACCTGTCACTTTTCACGAAATTTCATTTGGAGCTTCCTATCCCACGTTATGACCTTTTTCCCAAGGTCACCTGATTTTTACTCAGATCTGCAAGAGGCAGAAACCCTATATTGTACAGATCATAAATCACAAAGTACAACGAATTAGAGGTTTTCCTTTCGACACAAGGTACCTGGAGATCTTAGCTTCATCCTGTAACAATTTCAGATCCTAAAACTTCACAAAAACGGATTTATAGCGAAAGTGCTACAATGACTGGTTTTTGCTATATCAAGCCCTAGCATCGTAAGTGCAACAAGTGTCATACATGCCATATCATGCCTTCTTTCAGGCTAGCTCTGATCCCATGTTAGATTTTCAGAATTTACTTCAATATTATCTAGGATCTTAACTGAGAGAACAACATGTACAGCATATCTACAGCATATCAATCATGGAGACAATAATGCAAGCACACAAGAGACACAAAGATTTACTTGGGGAAAACCATAAAGGTGAAAAACCCCAATAACTTCCTCAGAGATAGATAGAGCAATGATACAACCAACCAAGAGAGATAGCCATAACCTAGCAGCAGATCCTCCTCCTCCATAAGTGCGCCACTCCTCCTTGAGTGCATGTGTGAAGTGAGTGAACAAATAGAGTGCCTCCCGCACTCTATTTATACTTGACTTGACTTGCCTTTTTACCTAACTCATGTAGGCTCGAACTTAACCACATAACATAATGCTGAGTGGGCCGACCCCCAATAGGGTGGTCTAATAACCCTTTGACCCACATGGCCGACCCCCAATAGGGTGGTCTAATAACCCTTTGACCCACATGACTTATACAGGGCCGACCCCAAATAAGGTGGTCTAATAACCCATCAAGTATAAGTTACGACACTTACAATATAAATGACGACACTTCCTTATAGAGGAATAATACCATCTCTATAGGAATACAATATACATATATGTGAAATACATTCCGAAGTTACATATACATCAACACTCCCTCTTAACTAGGAAGGTATTTCTCAGCACAGTTCTTCTAGCACAAGTCATCATCTCTGGATCATCGTCACTGGATAATCGTCATCGAGTCATCATCATCATCGTCACTGCTGCTGCTATCTCAATCAATCTCTGAATCTACTCGTCATAGGAAGTTCTACAGAGCCAGTCCTTTTTCATACTGGATGCAGGCCCACCACCTGCAGGTCTTCATCATCACTGGCCATACTGTGGAATCCTCAGGACTTATTACGTGCGTCACAAAACCTGGCTGCAGCATCCCAGGCTATTACGAGCACACAGCTCTACCTGTAGGATCTCCCAGGAGCACATTACATGTGACCCATCACAAAACCTGGCTGAAGCATCCCAGGCTATTACGAGCACATGGCTCTACCTGTCGGATCTCCCAGGAGCACATTACATGTGATCTCACCACAAAACCTGGCTGAAGCATCTGAGGCCTTTTTCATCCTGTCCAGATCTCCCAGGAGCAAATTACATGTGGTCATGGCAAAACCTGGTTGAAGCATCTGAGGCCTTTTTCATCCTGTCCAGATCTCCCAGGAACAAATTACATGCCATAGGACAAAACCTCGCAAGAGCATCTGCCAGATATCCCAGGGCACCGAATTACATGCCATAGGCAAAACCTCGAAAGACTATCTGCAGATCTCCCAGGGCACAAATTACATGTCCTCCCAAGCAAAACCTCGCAAGAGCATTTGCCAGATGTCCCAGGGCACCGAATTACATGCCATAGGAAAAACCTCGAAAGACCATCTGCAAATCTCCCAGGGCACAAATTACATGCTTTCCTGCACAACCTAATCCACGGCCACAAAGTATCATCTGATACTCATCATCATCACTGCAACATCCTGCTGCATGTCATCTGGAGAAGCTCGTCATCCACGATCATCCTGATCATACAATGCATCCATCTGATGCACACATAGATACATGATCCACACAATGTATCCATCAACATACATGATCTACCTGATCATACAAAGATACATGATCCACACAATGTATCCATCAGCATCCATGATCTACTTGATCATACAAAGATACATGATCCACACAATGTATCCATCAGCATCCATGATCTACCTGATCATACAAAGATACATGATCCACACAATGTATCCAACAGCATCCATGATCTACCTGATCATACAAAGATACATGATCCACACAATGTATCCAACAGCATCCAACATGATGCGTTCATACAAAATACATACACATGATCCAACCGATCATATCCAGCATCCAACATGATGCATACATACATAAATGATCCAACTGATCCTATCCAGCATCCAACATGATGCGTACATACATAAATGATCCAACTGATCATATCCAGCATCCAACATGATGCGTACATACATAAATGATCCAACTGATCATATCCAGCATCCAACATGATGCGTATATACATAAATGATCCAACTGATCATATCCAACATCCAACATGATGCGTACATACATAAATGATCCAACTGATCATATCCAAGCAGAAACTAGAACATCATCCTGATGCCCATTATCCAGCGCTTACATCCATAGCCATGTGAAGGATCCTCCTTCCAACATGCTTGGAATGGCTTCAGCAAATGTGTCCATCACTTCTTCCTCGAAGTGTCCTCGATATGAAGAACGCCAAGCCTCTCTCTGAAGTACTCGAACTTCACTCTGGCTAGCGGCTTCGTCAGCACATCTGTAATCTGCTTGTCTGTCGCAACATATAGGAGCTTCACAGCTCCTCTCTGCACCATATCCCTGATATAGTGATATTTGATCTCTATGTGTTTCGACCTGTCATGAAACACTGGGTTCTCGGACAGCTTCACACAACTCTGGTTATCACAGAAGATACCAGTAGCATCCAACAGGAGATCAAATAACTCAGACAGTAGCTTCCGTAGCCATACTGCCTCACAACAACCTTAAAAATATTTAATAAAGAAAAGATCAAAAGATCTTTCAAAATGAAAAACTGAGTCAAACTTCAGAAAAACAATAGAAAGAACTAAATCAAACTTAGTTAAACAAATAAACTAGAATAGTATCAAATCATACTACTCTATCTTATAATTGAATAATGGAAACTGATTGAAAAGAAAACTATGAACTATGAAAATGAAAACTATACAATTTCAGATTCTATCCTAGGAATTAGAAAACAACTGTAAATAAATTAGGGACCTACCTATGAAATGGATTAATTTAATGATAAATTACATAAGCAGAAAGCTATGTTGATCAAAGAAAATTACAAACTATTAAATAATTTCAACAACTAATTCAAGAAAAACATCTATTCCCATGTAACAGGAACTGGAGTGAATGTATCATAATGGCTTTCAAATGTAATAGCAAAACAAAATGGAAATAAATCTAATCTAACTTCAACAAAGAGATGTAAACTACAAAGAGATCAATTACAGTTAACTTTAAACAGTATGATCTATCTACTATCCATGAGCAGAATAATATGATACTAATGAAAACTAGAAGCAAGTAGAAAACTTAATAAAGATATTTACTTTTGAACTTGATTTGGAAGCAAGTAGAAAACTTGATAAAGATATTTATATAGAAGCAAGTAGAAAACTTGATAAAGATATTAATTTCTGAATCCAAATTCTATTCCATGAACATCTTCATTATTTATCTAAATAAGAAACTGATCCTAATCTTAATGAAGGAAACTATCAAAACTAGAATACTGGGAGAATGAAATTATTAACTCTAATCTAACTAAGTCTTAAGAGCATGTAATAAACTAAACTAGGAATAAGACTGATAAGTTCTAAAACAACATGTTAGTAAATTAAATATGAAAGACATAATTGAAAAGACAGTTAAAGCAAACTAAGAATGGTAAAAAGGATTTAATTAAAACTTTATGAAATGTAAAACAAGGGCCTAATTACGATTAAGAATACTAATTAAGAGCATGAAAGATTACAGTTAAGAAAACTAAGAAACTAAATTCAAATGAGCATAAAAATAGTGCAGAAAGAATGAAAATCCGAATGACGATCTGGATGAATGTCAAAATGACAGTCCGAATGATAGTCTGGACGATGAAAAATGTTAAACTAAGGAAAAGGAGAGTTTTGATGATCTTAACGTCAGCTGGTGAATGTAGATGAACCTACAATGCAAATAAATCAGTGAGAAGACTTGTTGAGAAGCTACGATAATAGAGAGAAACCTATTCTAATCATTGTTGGAGAGATAAACTATTCCTATGATATGCTAAAGCAAAATTGAGATGAGGGATAGAATTAACCTACAACTATAGAGAAGAATCTAATGAAACTAATTCTAATCAAAACTAAGCTGGAAACAACAACTAACTAACTCTATCTAATTTGCAGGAGATTAGAAAAAAAACCATCTAATTACCAAAGACTTAAATTAAACTATCAAAACTATACCTTTGGTCAACCATTTACTAATTCTGTAAACACAAATTATGTTAGCAGCACAATATAAATTACAGAGAAGAAAGAAATATCATGTACAGGAAAATGAAATTAATTACATACATAGGAAAATAAACTAACTATTTGCAGAAAAGAAAATATAGAAAACAAGAACAAAACCTCCGCTTGATGAGGGGCCCTTCCCAACAATCAGAGATGGAAAACTGAACTGATTAGTTACTCAGATCATCAACAAACTGGAACTTCCATTAACTTGATAAAATTACAAAACATCTGCTATCTGCTCTTGATAATTTCTAACTCTAACTCTGTCTTTGTCTACAGACTAACTCTGTTCTTCTATGTAAAGCGTATATTTATAAATTACAATGGATGAGAAGGTCAACAGAGATGACCTCTCTAATAATAGAGCCGTTTATGGATGTAACCGACTACTTTAAGTGATGCATGACAGTGCAGGGAGCATCAATCAGCCTTCACGGGGTCAGTTCCTTCACACAGCTGCTTGGAACGTCGATCTTCCTTTGACGTGGAATGGGCAGTGTGTTGGCGGACTGAGCGTCGATGGACGAACTCTTCCAAAACACCAGCGTGAATGAGCGTGCGTGATTCCAGGCTGAACAAGCAATAAAATCGGCGTGTGGAGTGTTGACATGGAGGTAGGATGTGTTGTCGAGCTTGGAAGGCAGGAAGGCAGATCTTCCAAAACGAGAGCTCACCAACCGTAACCATCATGTGGCTAATAGAACCCATGTACTTGTTTTTTACTTTAATAGCCAAAAATATGCCAACCATGGATTTCACGAGCTAAATGCAAAGCTGAGTGATGAGCTAGACGTGGCTGAACATTGGCAATATAAACACACAGTCTGAATGGAAGGTCGTTTGAGAAATCACAGCTTGTAGATCAAAATTCAATGCCATGCATGATTGGAATTGTTAATTTAATCATTAATAAATCATAATATAGCGAGATTTGACCAAAATTCATATGATAAACGAATACATGCATACCTGGTCTGTTTGATGGGCTGAATGAAGGAACAAATAACTTATTACATAAAAAATAATGAAATTAATGTCATTCATAATAGATTTGATGATAAAAAATAGTGACAAAATGGACACCAACATTCCCCCAAACCAGAGATATGCCAAGTCCCATTGAGCAAAACAGAGAGAAATTAGGAAGAAGGCTGAGCTGCGGTAGCAGTGGCCTTGGAATGGGATGATGAAGATATAGATTCGGCCTGGAGCTTCTTGAATTGGTTCTTTAAGGAATTATACCTCATCCACAGGGAAGTATGGGATGTTGTTTTGGCGTTAACGAAGCATTCAATGTCTTTTATTTGTGTATGCAGTGCCTTGTTTTCTTCATGAAGCTCATAAATTGTCTCCACATAGCTTCGATTCTGGTCTGTCAACCGTGTCATCACTTGGATCAACTGATCCATCTCCTACTGAGTTAGAATGAGTTGTTCTTTATGATGTTCAGGGTTCTTTGGGGGACTCAACTCTTTTGAAAATGTTTCACACTCAACAGTATGACCTTCAAGAATTTTGTCTTTGTTGTGTGCAGGAGGACTTTCAGCAGCAGAGGCTTCACTCATTCGAGCAGATACGTTGGCTAATGGGAGGAGGGGTGATTCAAGGGTATGGTCATCTGATTGGACATTTGAACGTGATGGCTGAACGATAGTCTGAATGATAGATTGGTCGATAGACTGGTCGAAATTTGTTCTCGTGGATTTAGTAGGCTCTGAAAAGAGTGGAGGTTCCGAAGTAGGGTCACCAAGGGTAAGTTCAGGAGAAGGTGATGACTGGACAAAGTGCTCATCACCTAAAGGATCCTCATCAAATTGTACATGCTTAGTGTCTCGTTCTGCTTGCGTCGAGGATTGGGTAGGCTCACCAATACCAGATTGGAAACAATGTTTTCGAGAGGGAGAGGATTTGACAGTAGACTTCTCAATCAAATGAGGGTTCAATATTTCAAAAACAAAATGATCCTAGGTTTTCCCTCTCTCTTCTAACTGGTGAATGATCAGGATTTTAATGAGACAATGATGATACAAGATACCAGAGGGATTAACAGTATTCTTCCTAACTTGGCTAGACATTTTCTCCAAACTTTTCAGGAAATAAAATGGGAAGTTGAGGGTCTGATTGTTAACAAAATGCGCTAACAATATGAAATGGAAATCTTTAAAGACAGTGAACTTACCCTCGCAAGTGATTAAGTGGATGATAATGGTTAGAGGATCTAAGTACTCCAGCTTGATCCATTCTCTATGAAAACCTTTGATACTAGCAACGTGTTGAAAATCGATATTTAGGGAAAATTCATGATCCTTCCATGGAAGGATGAGATGCTTATGCCATCGGGCACCTTCCCTCGGGAGCTAAGTAGCTAGTGCTATTGAATCTTTTGTCACGGAGAAAACAATATGGAAAAATTTGGATGTCTTTCCATCAAAACCTTTAGCGAGCAGTAATGAAATCTCCTGGTCGTGGCCTTGGAGAAGGCGGAGAAATGGTCCCCAACCTGCTCGCAAAAACACTTCACTGCAGGCTTTAAAATCAGAAATGTGGAGGAGGTCCTAGTAGCTACCAGGCTTGTAACGAATTAGCATCGTTGACAGAGGACGAGAGGATGTGAATGGATATAAGAGGTGCAAGAATTTGCATAGGACGCGGCTCAACAAAAATATGGAGAGCAAACAAACTAAGGCGGAATTCACGCGATCACTAGTTTAAACTAAGGTCCGTTTGATTTTTTGAATGACAGTGGACGAGATCTTGGAATGCTTAAAAGATCGCACCTGTAATTCAAAGATCTTAAGTTAAGTGCCAGCGTAGAGGTGCATGAATCTAGTGAATACATGTGGTTTATAATATTGTTAGTTTTTCAGAAATTTCAATCTAATCTAGGATCTTAACTGAGAGAATAACATGTACAACATATCTATAGCATATCAATCATGGACACAATAATACAAGCACACAAGAGACACAGAGTTTCACCGGGGAAAACCAAGAAGGTGAAAAACCCCACAACTTCCTCAGAGATAGATAGAGCAATGATATGACCAAAGTACAAGAGATAGTCTTCTCCTAGCAGCTGATCCTTCTCCTCACATGTGCGCCACTTTCCGAGTGATGGAAGAGTGAGTAATGAGATGATCAAATAGAGATCTCCCGATCTCTATTTATACTTGTCCTGTCCTGCCCAATAAACCAGTGGGGCCGACTTGTCTAACTTAGCCTAATAAACCATGGTTAACTTAATCCAGGCCGACCCCACACTTGGTGGTCTAATAACGCTTTTACCCACATGACTCATACAGGGCCGACCCCATCAAGGTGGTCTAATAACCCATCGGCAAGTTACAACACTTGTGACACTTGTCAATAAAAATGACAACACTTCCGTATAGAGGAATAATAACATCTCTATAGGAGTACAATATGCATAGATGAAATACATAGGTGAAATACATTCCGAAGTTACATATACATCAACACTCCCTCTTAACTAGGAAGGTATTTATCGACACAGATCTGCTAGCATAAGTTTTCTTCTCTGGATCATCATCAGGGAATCATCGTCATCGTCACTACTGCTGCTATCTCAATCAATCTCTAAATATACTCATCATAGGAATTTCTACAGAGCCAGTACTTTTTCATACTGAATATAGGCCCACCACCTGCAGGTCTTCATCATCACTGGCCATACTGTGGAATCCTCAGGACTGATTACGTGCATCAACAAAACCTCAACGGAGCATCCCAGGACTAATTACGAGCTTACTGCTCAACCTATCGGATATCCCAGGATATTTTACATGTTGACCTTCACAAAACCTACTCTGAGCATCCCAGGATGTTACAAGCACACCGCTCTACCTATCTGGATCTCGATAGAGCATCCCAGGCTGTTACGAGCACACCGCTCTACCTGTCCGGATTTTAAAGGATCTTTTCTATGTGAACTTTCGCAAAACCTACTCAGAGCATCCCAGGATGTTACAAGCACACCGCTCTACCTGTCTGGATCTCGGTAGAGCATCCTAGGATGTTACGAGCACACTGCTCTACCTATCTGGATTTTAAAGGATCTTTTCTATGCGAAACCGTAGCAAAACCTACTCATAGAATCCCAGGATGTTACGACCACACCGCTCTACCTGTCTGGATCTCGATAGAGCATCCCAGGATCTTACGAGTACACCGCTCTACCTATCTGTATTTTAAAGGATCTTTTCTATGCTACCTGCACAACCTGTCCATGGCCACATAGTATCAACCCGATACTCACCATACATCATCCTGATGTACATCATCACATGATCAACCTAATCATCATCATAGCATCAACCTGATGCATATCATCTGGAGCAACATCCTGAAGCTCGTCATCTGTGATCATCCTGATCACCATCTGATGCATACAAAGTATCTACCTGATACATATCATCATACATTATCTACCTGATCATACAGTGCATCCTCCTGATACATACATAAGTACATGATCTACCTGATCATACAATGCATCCACCTGATACATACATAAGTACATGATCTACCTGATCATACAATGCATCCACCTAGTACATAAATACATTATCCACCTGATCATATCAAGCATCCAACATGATGCATATACAAATACATGATCACACTGATCAAAGTATCCAACTGATGCATATACAGAGTAGTAACTGGAGCATCATCCTGATGCTCATCATCTAACACTTACAACCACAGCCATGGGAAGGATCCTCCTCTCACCATGCTTATAATGGCTCCTGCAATATGTCCATCACTTCTTCCTTGAAGTGTAATCAATATGAAGAACACCAAGCCTCTCTCTGAAGTACTCGAACTTCACTCTGGCTAGTGGCTTCGTCAGCACATTTGAAACCTGCTCATCTGTCGCAACATACAGGAGCTTCACTGCTCCTCTCTACACCATATCCGTGATATAGTGATATTTGATCTCAATGTGTTTCGACCTGTCATGGAACACCGGGTTCTCAGATAGCTTCACACAACTCTGGTTGTCACAAAAGATACCAGTAACCTCCAGCGGGAGATCAAATAATTCAGACAGTAGCTTCCGGAGCCATACTTCCTCACAACTAGCCGAACATACTGCAACATACTCTTCCTCGGCTGTACTCAGTGCTACGCAGGATTGCTTCCTGCTAAAACAAGAGATCACACCTGATCCCATACTGAAGCAGCACCCAGATGTGCTCTTCCTATCTGCAGCACTGCCTACCCAGTCTGAATCAACATAACCCTCTAGGTAAAACTTTTGATTTGTTGATGTATATGTAACTTCGGAATGTATTTCACATATATGTATATTGTATTCCTATAGAGATGGTATTATTCCTCTATAAGGAAGTGTCGTCATTTATATTGTAAGTGTCGTAACTTATACTCAAAGGGTTATTAGACCACCCTATTGGGGGTCGGCCATGTGGGTCAAAGGGTTATTAGATCACCCTATTGGGGGTCGGCCCACTCAGCATTATGTTATGTGGTAAAGTTCGAGCCTACATGAGTTAGGTAAAAAGGCAAGTCAAGTCAAGTATAAATAGAGTGCGGGAGGCACTCTATTTTCTCACTCACTTATCACACATGCACTCAAGGAGGAGTGGCGCACTTATGGAGGAGGAGGATCTGCTGCTAGGTTATGGCTATCTCTCTTGGTTGGTTGTATCATTGCTCTATCTATCTCTGAGGAAGTTATTGGGGTTTTTCACCTTTATGGTTTTCCCCAAGTAAATCTTTGTGTCTCTTGTGTGCTTGCATTATTGTCTCCATGATTGATATGCTGTAGATATGCTGTACATGTTGTTCTCTCAGTTAAGATCCTAGATCAGATTGAAGTAAATTTTGAAAATTTAACATGGTATCAGAGCTAGCCTGAAAGAAGGCATGATATGGCATGTATGACACTTGTTGCACTTACGATGCTAGGGCTTGATATAGCAAAAACCAGTCATCGTAGCACTTTCGCTATAAATCCGGTTTGGTGAAGTTTTCAGATCTGAAATTGTTACAGGACGAAGCTAAGATCTCCAGGTACCTTGTGTCCAAAGGACAACCTCTAATTCGTTGTACTTTGTGATTTATGATCTGTACAATATAGGGTTTCTGCCTCTTCCAGATCTGAGTCAAAATCAGGTGACCTTGGGAAAAAGGTCATATCTTGGGATAGGAAGCTCCAAATGAAATTTCGTAAAAAGTGACAGGTATTACACAGTCTGTACTATCTCAGAAAACTTTTTCAGAGGCCGAAGTTCAACCAGTGACACGTGGCACGCCGTACAAGTTCGCTCTCCTGTATTATCCAATAAATAGGTCACGTTGCGACACTTGGCATAACGCTCTCTCAGAGAGTCCAATTGAGGTTAGACCTATCAGGATGGAAATATAACAGGCCGATCTATCTCAAGAAACTTTTTCAGAGGCCGAAGTACAAACAGTGACACGTGGCATGCCGTACAAGTTCGCTCTTCTGTTTTATCCCAAAACAGGTCACGTTGCGACATTTGGCATAACTCTCTCTCAGAAAATCCAATTGAGGTCAGACCTGTCAGGATGGAAAGCTAACAGGTCAGGCTATCTCAGGAAACTATTTTAGACCCTGTGGATCAAAAATTTCGGAGTTACACCAGAAACAATCAGGTACATATTTCTGTCAAAACATAATTATTTTTTTGGTACCTTCATTCATGGCTTCCGGAATTTAGGGCTTTGAAGAAAGTTGGAATTTTTGTAATCGGAGACCACGGCTGAATGCTACTCATCAAAATAAAAATTTAGAGACCAAAATCAGAATTTTTGGTTGGGCAGAAGGCCGGGCTTGATCAGACCCTAGTTCGGGACTTTGATCAGGAAAGTGGAAAATTAGGGCTTCTGTAAAAATGGGAATTTTTGAAATCTGAGACCACGGCTGGAAGCTCCTCAGAAAAATAGAAGCTTAGAGCTTTGGATCAAACCTTTTGATTGGGAAAAAGAGTGGGATTCATCCAACCCCAGTTCAGGGTGTAATGTCCCTTGTTAGGAATTTTATTAAAATGGCAATTTTCCACTTTTTTTCCCTAGTTCGACCTTTGACTAGTTTTGATCTCTAGGTCCCAAATTTGCCCCAAATGATTTCAAATATTCTGAGAAGGTATATGAATGAGATTAGAACATAAATATGTGTTTTAAGTATTACTTTGGACCTTTAAAATACTTCTTCAAATACTCTTTCAATTCTGGCCAATGTAGGGAACTTTACTAGTAATTTGCCTTTGACTAGTATTGGTCTCTATGTCTCGAATTGACTCCAAATGCCTTCAAATCTTCAAGGAAGGTGTATGAATGATATTAAGACTTGAATATGATGTTCAGGGATGATATATGGCCACCAAAATACCTCTGCAAACTCTCTTAAGATTCTGGACCAAGTATGCAATTTTACTAGTAATTTGGGGTTCAAATCCCCCTGGGGTAAGTATTGAAAATGGCTTCCCAAATGCCTCCAAAGCCACTCAAATTTCTGAAAAGAGGTAGGGAATGTATTAAGGATTTTATTAAGGTCTCATGTGCACCATTAATTGATTATTATATCTGTTCCAACCCTCTCCCATTCAACTGCAAAAATCACCAATTCGACCCTTGGGGAAATGGCACTATTTCTTCTCCCAGTGCAATTAAACTAAGTAAAAATACTTCAAATGCTCAAGTACAGTACATGAAACTTGTAAAAAACATCCATGGCAGTCCATTAATCACAAATTCATCAGATAATCATCCATTCATTCGAAATCATCATCAATACATTGGTTCACAACAAGGTAGTGGGGAAATGGCATTGTTCTTCCATTAAAAATGAGATTTATACATTTCTACTTGGAATTTCGACCTGAAACTTTTTGGAGATGAAGAACAGAGTATTTACTTCATATTACAAAATAAATGGGGCATTAAAATCTTCCCAAAAGAGTACAATAGCTCACCAAAAACGCCCTCCCTCAAGGATCAAGAATATGCCATCAAAACCGGAAATGGTTGAAGGAGTGAGCTGCAATAGAAGAAACCATGAGCTGCCCTGTAGCTTACACCTGCAAATAAATACTCCATTAAAGCTCCAAATAAAAGGTCTGAATGGCCTTTCCAATTACCAACTTGGATGGGAATCTTTCACCCTCGAAATTGGCTAAGGCAAGAAACTAGTCATCCACTAGCTCTCCCTCTTCACAAATGCAATTGCAAATTCTACAAATGATCAAAAGCTGGTTTCATTCTTTGTTATTGACATTTATAAACTTCTAATGTCCTCCATGGGTCGAATTCATTCCAAGAGACTCATGCCAACTCATGTTGGGAAGAGATTCCAAAGAACGCCACTTGTACAACAATTCCTAGTCTCCCACTTCCACCAAATCACATGTGGAAGCATCTTAGCTGCCCTAACACCCTTGAGCGCCCTCTTGGAGTCTATTTTTAGCCCTGACATGTCATATATGTCATATGTCAGCCTTCAGGTCTGATTTGTGTCATAGGTGTCATAGCATCTTCATCATTGTTGTCATAGAGCTAGGGAATCTAGCCCAAGTGTCTCACTAGCTCCAAATTGCCTCTTCCTCTTCCATGGGAGTTAATATTCCTCTATATTTCGACCTTGGATGAGTCATGCAATGAATAATACCTTTTGGACTCCCCCAAGTATGTTACCATTCACCTTGAATTCGAATTGGTGAGAGAATGATGCCAAGTGTAGTGGGGAAATCTAGCCATATGTGGGTCCCACTTCCTCCATGTGTCTTCATGATGAAATGCCACTTTTATTTTCACTTGTATATATTTATTTAGCTCCTTTATTAAATATTTATGCCATTCTAATGTTCAAACATCATTTATTATCCCCATTATTCCAAATCCCAAAGCTTCCACCCCAAACCTAGGAAACTAGTAATTTTCCTCCTTGGCAATTATTTGACCTTTAGCATCAATTTGACAAACTCTAATGAATAGGGCCAATGTGATTAGGCCATTGTGACCCAATACCAAATTTGGGACATGACAAATCCTCCCTTCCCAATATTGCTTGTCCTCAAGCAATTTTAAACATGGGTGTTGAAGAACCTGCTTTCTGTATAATTCTTTGAAGTTGCCATTGAATTGCCCAACCTTGAGTCTTTGAGTTTTCATGAAGATTTTAGAGAGGAACCACCATGCTTGCTGCTGCACTACTCTGATAAAAATCACTTTATTAAGTGGGGAAATCCATATCCCATACTGCTTGTTTCCCCAAAAAATTTGAAACCAATGAGATAAAAATTATTCCAGGGTCCCATTGCTTGTATTGCACCCCAATAATTAAGAGTGCTCTCCAACCCACACCATTAGTTAAGAGGATTCCTGGATCCCATTTTCTTGTATGCATCCTTCCAAACATCATGAGTACCAAATATATATCATCAAAGTACATAACAACATAATGAAAATGTACATCAAGGATATGCTTAATCAAAGAGTCATGAAGGTGCTTATACCTCCAAGCAAGTAGACCACCATTTTCCAAGTGCATACAAGCTTCAAGTGACCAATCAAATCTGCTCCAATGACATAGGTGAGGATCCCATGTCCTATAATGCTGCTCCAAAAGGCTGTGATATGCATCAAAATATTCAACCATGTATTCTTTCATCCAAGAAGTGAATGAAGAATCTCCACTAAAATCTGAACCAAATAATGAGCAGAAAAAAACAAGGAGACTTCAAATGACTCAAAGAAGTCTCACCCATACATCCATGAATGTGAGAATCATAAAGATGTAACAAAGTATGTGGCTACCAACAAAAATGTTCTCCCATCATAAATCTATTCACCCAAGTGTTGGATGAAGTTCCTCTAACATAAAATGAACCCAGTGTTGAGAAAGAAAAACCATGAGTCTTCAAGTGACTCAAATCCATATCATAGGTACATCCATGTAGATGTGAATCATCATAAAGTGACAAATGATGCTGCTGCAAATGTGAATAAGAATGTGCTCCAACCATGTCATCATAAAAGTTAAATCTAGGAGTTCCATGCTCCTCATGTGGCACCATCAAAAAGAACCCTTTCACCCATACTTCATTGAGACTAATGTTGCAAAACATGGAATTGTAGGAAGTAGGAGAATGAACTAACTCACCCAAATGATCAAAAAGTGCAGAAGTTTCATCATGGGAAGGATCCATATGGGTAGTATCATGCAGCTCCTTCAAAAGTGTGAACTCTTTGTCATAGTTTGGTTCCAATGTAGAGGAATCATGCTCTTCTTTAAAAATTGCATAACCTTCATCAAGAGGCAATTCAAATTCCTCTTCCACCACATCAAGTGTTTGGATCTCTTCAAGTTCATCTTCAAACACATCAAGAACATTCAAATTTTCACATTTCTCATGATCCACCATGTCATGAGAATCCTCCAAACAATCTACCATTTGACAATCTGAAACATAGGAGGAAAAACAAGTATCTTGCAACTTTTCAAGAAGTTGCTCATTTTGAATTGTGAGCTTATGAATATCCTCATTATTCTTCAAGTATGCATCATGTAACAATTCATTAAGCTCAAACAAATGGTTTCTATCAAAAATCAAAGACATGAAATTACCTTTGATGTGGCACATTGCTCTTTGAATCTTCTCCATGTCTTCAAGGAAGGATGTTTCCTCCAATGAAGTAGCTCTCCAACAAGAATTTGACACCAATGCTTGAGTGTCATGGAGAATGCTGAGGGACTCTTGGATCTTCTTTTCATTCATCTTTAAGGACCCTTCAAGAAAATGAGGCTCTTGCAAATGAACCTCCTCATCTTCTTCATTTTTTCTTGGACCAACTTCATGAAGCTCAAGTGGTGATGGGGAAGTTGATCTTGGTTCTTCTTCAACTGCTGCAAGGTCTTCATTATCATGCTTAATGGAACTTGGGCTTGCAGGAACACTTTCAAAAGTGATCTCTATGTCACCAACATAGAGGTGTGAGCACCCATCAATAGGTACTCCTTCATAGTTTAAGAATCCATCAGTAGATGCTCTTTGGTTCATGTCTAAGCTAGAAGGTGTCTCGAAATGATCTTCCATATTTTCAATAGAACATTCTTCACTATCTTGTGATGTCTCTTCCTTTTGCTCCTTCAAGCAAGCTGTTGCATTTTGCCCCTTGGTTTCCTTAAAATCAATAATTTTTTCCACAAGTTCGATAGAAAACAATTCGAATCCTTCCTTAATTTGCTTGGTCATATCTTCAAATATTGTTTTCATAATTTTTATATGCTCCTCACCATCATATGAGGCTCCCTTTTCATCCCTAGTCATAGTTCCCTCAAAAAATTTGCTCTTCTTCTCCTAGTTTTTTTTCCTCTTCAACAAAAGCACTTTTGGTTTCAATATATAATGGTGGTACCTAAATTCTTTTCCTCATAGATATTATACCACATCAGGTGCCAATATCATGCTCTGATACCACTTTAATGTCCCTTGTTAGGAATTTTATTAAAATGGCAATTTTTCACTTTTTTTCCCTAGTTCGACCTTTGACTAGTTTTGATCTCTAGGTCCCAAATTTGCCCCAAATGATTTCAAATCTTCTGAGAAGGTATATGAATGAGATTAGAACATAAATATGTGTTTTAAGGATTACTTTGGACCTTTAAAATACTTCTTCAAATACTCTTTCAATTCTGGCCAATGTAGGGAACTTTACTAGTAATTTGCCTTTGACTAGTATTGGTCTCTATGTCTCGAATTGACTCCAAATGCCTTCAAATCTTCAAGGAAGGTGTATGAATGATATTAAGACTTGAATATGATGTTCAGGGATGATATATGGCCACCAAAATACCTCTGCAAACTCTCTTAAGATTCTGGACCAAGTATGCAATTTTACTAGTAATTTGGGGTTCAAATCCCCCTGGGGTAAGTATTGAAAATGGCTTCCCAAATGCCTCCAAAGCCACTCAAATTTATGAACAGAGGTAGGTAATGTATTAAGGATATTATTAATGTATCATGTGCACCATTAATTGATTATTATATCTGTTCCAACCCTCTCCCATTCAACTGCAAAAATCACCAATTCGACCCTTGGGGAAATGGCACTATTTCTTCTCCCAGTGCAATTAAACTAAGTAAAAATACTTCAAATGCTCAAGTACAGTACATGAAACTTGTAAAACACATCCATGGCAGTCCATTAATCACAAATTCATCAGAGAATCATCCATTCATTCGAAATCATCATCAATACATTGGTTCACAACAAGGTAGTGGGGAAATGGCATTGTTCTTCCATTAAAAATGAGATTTATACATTTCTACTTGGAATTTCGACCTGAAACTTTTTGGAGATGAAGAACAGAGTATTTAATTCATATTACAAAAGAAATGGGGCATTAAAAGCTTCCCCAAAGAGTACAATAGCTCACCAAAAACGCCCTCCCTCAAGGATCAAGAATATGCCATCAAAACCGGAAATGGTTGAAGGAGTGAGCTGCAATAGAAGAAACCATGAGCTGCCCTGTAGCTTACACCTGCAAATAAAGACTCCATTAAAGCTCCAAATGAAAGGTCTGAATGGCCTTTCCAATTACCAACTTGGATGGGAATCTTTCACCCTCGAAATTGGCTAAGGCAAGAAACTAGTCATCCACTAGCTCTCCCTCTTCACAAATGCAATTGCAAATTCTACAAATGATCAAAAGCTGGTTTCATTCTTTGTTATTGACATTTATAAACTTCTAATGTCCTCCATGGGTCGAATTCATTCCAAGAGACTCATGCCAACTCATGTTGGGAAGAGATTCCAAAGAACGCCACTTGTACAACAATTCCTAGTCTCCCACTTCCACCAAATCACATGTGGAAGCATCTTAGCTGCCCTAACACCCTTGAGCGCCCTCTTGGAGTCTATTTTTAGCCCTGACATGTCATATATGTCATATGTCAGCCTTCAGGTCTGATTTGTGTCATAGGTGTCATAGCATCTTCATCATTGTTGTCATAGAGCTAGGGAATCTAGCCCAAGTGTCTCACTAGCTCCAAATTGCCTCTTCCTCTTCCATGGGAGTTAATCTTCCTCTATATTTCGACCTTGGATGAGTCATGCAATGAATAATACCTTTTGGACTCCCCCAAGTATGTTACCATTCACCTTGAATTCGAATTGGTGAGAGAATGATGCCAAGTGTAGTGGGGAAATCTAGCCATATGTGGGTCCCACTTCCTCCATGTGTCTTCATGATGAAATGCCACTTTGATTTTCACTTGTATATATTTATTTAGCTCCTTTATTAAATATTTATGCCATTCTAATGTTCAAACATCATTTATTATCCCCATTATTCCAAATCCCAAAGCTTCCACCCCAAACCTAGGAAACTAGTAATTTTCCTCCTTGGCAATTATTTGACCTTTAGCATCAATTTGACAAACTCTAATGAATAGGGCCAATGTGATTAGGCCATTGTGACCCAATACCAAATTTGGGACATGACACAGGGTCACGTCCAGTGAATCCGGAAGTTTCAAAGGCAAAATTGAGGAGTGAAACTTTGCAGTTTTCAAATTATGAATATACCAATTTGATCAGCTCATCAAGGCGCATATTTCTATCCTTTCGGAAGTTTGAAATTCAAAGTTTGAATTTTTGGGGTTTCTCTGACAAACCCATATCCAGCTCCAGGTCCAGTTCTTGCACATCAAGTGGATTGGGTTAATCCTAGAAGAAAATGGATTGGTCACCTACATAGGTGAAGAAGTTCCTGTTTCAGAGGGAGATGAGGCTAAGGCCTTACATAAGAAGATTACAAGCGATCTCGAAAGGTATGACTCATCGAGGTATGTTTTGATATTTGTCCATGATTAAGTTTATGGTATGTTTGTCTTCATGTTATTACAGTTAAGTACAATTTTGTTTTTAGATTTGTCGCATCACCTTAACAAAATTATGAATGCATGATAGAAGATATTCATTATTTAGGTTGTTGACACTTATGATTGTACTAATGCATTATGGTGTTGTATGAGGTTTATGTTGTCTACTAACATGAAAGGTACACCAAGAAAGACAAATCATGTTCCAGTTCAAGAACATATGATCATGATGACATGAGGACAAAGATTCATCCATTGTCATGGATCTCATAAAAGATCCATTTTTGAGGTATGTATAACTTGGTTTTATAATGGTTAACCTATGAGATATACAGGTTACTAGCACAAGTCATGGAAGAAGAACAAGAAGACATCATGTGAGTATGTTAGACATAATTAGCTAGCATGCTAATCCAGGTATGTTTTTCCTATATCAAGTTAGAATCTCACCTGGTGATAAGATCCTTTATTTAAGTATACTTGGCATGATTGATTATGATTATTCATTGAAGTTAGTACTCATGGGTTTAGGCATATTATGATTTTTACTTTGATTGATGATATGACTAACCAGAAAAGTCCTATGGTCAAATAGGAATATAAGTAAAAGAATTATGTCTCTTATATTGATTGATTTGACAAACCAGAAGAATCATGAAGGTATAGCTTTGAATAATCACAGGTTTTATGCATATTATATCTCTTATCTTGATTGATGATTCAACTAACCTGAAGAGTCATAGGTTTGAGTAATTATAGGTTTAGATATGTTATGTTTCTTATGATTCGACTAACCATAAGAATCCTGCATAAACCTTGAATAATAATGCTTACTATTTTTGTTTGAAATGATCATGACTATACATGCTTGAGATTATTGTGTTTTAATAGTATACTAATGAATGTATGTTTTTATATTAGACCTAGAGGATAACACAATGATGATACTAACAAGCATGCATAGGGATCGAGAATGTATATAAGTTCAAGGACAGGTAATCCAGGGAGCAAAGATCAAGAGGGAGTACACTTCAGTAGTTTCTGCAAGAATGCAGATATTCAGAGGGAGTTGACCATCTTTCTACATTCCACAACAGAAAGGTGTAGAAGAAGCTACTGCAGATTAGGACTCCAGCAGCTCCTGCAAGAAAGCAAAGACTCAGAGGGAGTCCACCCAACGAACAAACAAAGATAAGTATTTTAATTTCTTGCATATGTGTTTGTTTAAATAAAATTGTTCAATGATGTATATGCTCATGTTCCTAGACTTAGGATATGTATAGTTGCATTGATGAACAGTATACTACTAATATACATGGGTAAGTGGCCTATGGCACTGTACAACATTCCATTGCTACTTATCTAGAATGAAACCTCTTTGCTGACATGTTGGGAGTTGTGCACACTCTTAACAATGTTCTGGTAGAGATTGGAAGGCATCTAGAAAGTTATGGGATATGGATAAATGTTGTATTGAAGCATTGGCTAAGATAATTGCATGACTGTATGACATATTTCTTTATGTGTAAGAATTTGTTCTGAAAACTATGAGATGTTTCTAATCATGCAATTTAACCTATTTTGTAGGAAAGACCGTATATCTTTACCTACAAAAGGACTACAACATTTGTTCCAGCAACAAAGATATCTATTGAAGATATTGAAGTTCCCAAGATCTGGGATGAAGAAATGGAATGCCATGATCCGTCGATCATGAAGAATGATGTTTGGGTTTCAGTCCCAAGACATGAAGGGAAGTTTGTTATGACTTCCAAATGGAACTATCTGATCAAGCATATTGCAGATGGCAGCATTGAGAAATATAAAAGTGATGAAATAGAAGATGCACCAGATGGATTTTAAGACAGCATGGTGTAGTCAGATATGTGTGCAAAACTTGGTATGGTAGGATAGATAGATTTCTATCCAGTTTGGGCTTTACCCAGAATAAAGCGGATTCCAACCTTTTCTACAAGGTTGAGGAAGGAAATCTAGTGATACTACTTTTGTATGCAGATAACCTGTTTGTTACAGGTGAAAATAGATTGATTGCCGACACGCAGCGGAAGCTTACTACCGAGTTCGAGATGAAGAACTTGGGAATGATGCACTATTTGCTTTTGGCATGGAGGTGTGGCAGAGTGATGGAATCTTCCTTGGACAAGGGAAGTATGCAGTAGAGATCCTGAAGAGGTTCGGGATGATGGACTGCAAGGCTATGGCCACACCTATGGCATCGAATATGAAGCTTCTATGTGATGCTTCATCTGAGCTGGTTGATGTCTCCATGTATCGTCAGATGATTGGGTCCTTGATGTACCTGATGAACACGAGACCAGATATTTGCTTTGCTGTGAACACATTGAGCCAGTTCCTGACGGATCCGAGGAGTGTTCACCTGGTTACTGTAAAGCATGTTCTGAGGTACCTGAAGGGTACAGTGGATTATGGGCTCAGGTATGAGGTGAATCAAAAGTTTAACCTGCAGGGTTATGTTGATTCAGATTGGGCTGGCAGTGCTGCAGACAGGAAGAGCACATCTGGGTGTTGCTTCAGTATGGGATCAGGTGTGATCTCTTGGTTTAGCAGGAAGCAGTCCTGCGTAGCACTAAGTAAAGTTGAGGCAGAGTATGTTGCAGCCTGTTCAGCTAGTTGTAAGGCAGTATGGCTACGGAAGCTACTGTCTGAGTTATTTGATCTCCCGTTGGAGGCTACTGGTATCTTTTGTGATAACCAGAGTTGTGTGAAGCTGTCTGAGAACCCAATGTTTCATGACAGGTCGAAACACATAGAGATCAAATATCACTATATCAGGGATATGGTGCAGAGAGGAGCTGTGAAGCTTCTGTATGTTGTGACAGACGAGCAGATTGCAGATGTACTGACGAAGCCACTAGCCAGAGTGAAGTTCGAGTACTTCAGAGAGAGGCTTGGCATTCTTCAGATCGAGGACACTTCGAGGAAGAAGTGATGAACACATTTGCTGAAGCCATTCCAAGCATGTTGGAAGGAGGATCCTTCACATGGCTGTGGATGTAAGCGCTGGATAATGGGCATCAGGATGATGTTCTGGTTTCTGCTTGGATATGATCAGTTGGATCATTTTTATGTATGTATGTACGCATCATGTTGGATGCTGGATATGATCAGTTGGATCATTTATGTATGTATGCATCATGTTGGATGCTGGATATGATCAGTTGGATCATTTATGTATGTATGCATCATGTTGGATGCTGGATATGATCAGTTGGATCATTTATGTATGTATGCATCATGTTGGATGCTGGATATGATCAGTTGGATCATGTGTATGTATTTTGTATATGCATCATGTTGGATGCTTGGACCATGTATCTGTATATGTATCAGGTGGATACATTGTATGATCAGGTGGATCATGTATGGTGATATGTATCAGGTATCAGGTGGATACATTGTATGATTAGGAGGATCATGTATGATGATATGTATCAGGTAGATACTTGGTATGCATCAGGTGGATGCATTAATGATCAGGTGGATCATGCAGCAGGATGTTGCAGTGATGATCAGGATGATCATGGATGATGAGCTTCATGATGTTGCTCCAGATGACATGCAGCAGGACGTTGCAGTGATGATGATCAGGATGATCATGGATGATGAGCTTCAGGATGTTGCTCCAGATGACATGCAGCAGGACGTTGCAGTGATGATGATCAGGATGATCATGGATGATGAGCTTCAGGATGTTGCTCCAGATGACATGCAGCAGGACGTTGCAGTGATGATGATCAGGACGATCATGAGTACATCAGGATGATGTATGGTGAGTATCAGGTTGATACTCTGTGGCCGTGGATCAGGTTGTGCAGATGAGCATGTCTGGGAGATCCTATAGGTCGGAGTTGTGTACCCGTAACAGCCTGGGATGCTCTTTCGAGACATTGCTCTGGGAGGACATGTAATTTGTGCCCTGGGAGATTTCAGGTCGGAGTTGTGTACCCGTAACATCCTGAGATTCTCTTGCGAGGTTTTGTCCTATGGCATGTAATTTGGGCCCTGGGATATTTCAGGTCGGAGTTGTGTACCCGTAACATCCTGAGATGCTCTTTCGAGGTTTTGCCATGACCACATGTAATTTGTGCCCTGGGAGATTTCAGGTCGGAGTTGTGTACCCGTAACATCCTGAGATGCTCTTGCTAGGTTTTGTGGTGGACCACATGTAATTTGTGCCCTGGGAGATTTCAGGTCGGAGTTGTGTACCCGTAACATCCTGAGATGCTCTTTCGAGGTTTTGTGGTGGGGTCACATGTAATAGCGCCCTGGGAGATCTTACAGGTCGGAGTTGTGTACCCGTAACATCCTGGGATGCTCTTTCGAGGTTTTGTGACGCACGTAATAAGTCCTGAGGATTCCATAGTATGGCCAGTGATGATGAAGACCTGCAGGTGGTGGGCCTACATCCAGTATGAAAAAGGACTGGCTCTGTAGAACTTCCTATGACGAGTAGATTCAGAGATTGATTGAGATAGCAGCAGTAGTGACGATGATGATGACTCGATGACGATTATCTAGTGACGATGATCCAAAGAAGATGACTTGTGCTAGAAGAACTGTGCTGAGAAATACCTTCCTAGTTAAGAGGGAGTGTTGATGTATATGTAACTTCGGAATGTATTTCACATATATGTATATTGTATTCCTATAGAGATGGTATTATTCCTCTATAAGGAAGTGTCGTCATTTATATTGTAAGTGTCGTAACTTATACTCAAAGGGTTATTAGACCACCCTATTGGGGGTCGGCCATGTGGTTCAAAGGGTTATTAGATCACCCTATTGGGGGTCGGCCCACTCAGCATTATGTTATGTGGTAAAGTTCGAGCCTACATGAGTTAGGTAAAAAGGCAAGTCAAGTCAAGTATAAATAGAGTGCGGGAGGCACTCTATTTGCTCACTCACTTCTCACACATGCACTCAAGGAGGAGTGGCGCACTTATGGAGGAGGAGGATCTGCTGCTAGGTTATGGCTATCTCTCTTGGTTGGTTGTATCATTGCTCTATCTATCTCTGAGGAAGTTATTGGGGTTTTTCACCTTTATGGTTTTCCCCAAGTAAATCTTTGTGTCTCTTGTGTGCTTGCATTATTGTCTCCATGATTGATATGCTGTAGATATGCTGTACATGTTGTTCTCTCAGTTAAGATCCTAGATCAGATTGAAGTAAATTCTGAAAATTTAACATGATTCACCTCATACTTGAGCCCATAGTCAACTGTACCCTTCAGGTACCTTAGAATATGCTTTACAACAACCAGGTGAACACCTCTCGGATCCATCAGGAATTGGCTCAATGTGTTCACCGCAAAACAAACATTTGGTCTCGTATTCATTAGGTACATCAAGGACACGATCATCTGACGATACACAGTGACATCAACCAGATCAGATGAAGCATCACACAGAAGCTTCAGGTTCGATGCCATAGGTGTGGCCATGGCCTTGCAGTCCATCATCTCGAACCTCTTCAGGATGTCTACTGCATACTTCCCTTGTCCAAAGAAGATTCCATCTGCACTCTACCACACCTCCATGCCTACAAAATAGTGCATCATCTCCAAGTTCTTCATCTCGAACTCGGCAGCAAGCTTCCGTTGCGTGTCGGCAATCAATCTATCCTCACCTGTAACAAACAGGTCATCCACATACAAAAGTAGTATCACTGGATTTCCTTCCTCAACCTTGTAGTAAAGGCTGGAATCCGCTTTACTCTTGGTAAAGCTCAAACTGGAGAGAAAGTCATCTATCCTGCCATACCAGGTCCCGACTGCCTGTTTCAAACCATACAGCCTTTCTTCAGTTTGCACACATGTGACTCTTGGTCATGTGTCTCAAACCCGAGTGGCTGCTCCAGATACACTTCCTCTTCGACTACACCATTCAAGAAAGCTGTCTTGAAATCCATCTGGTGTATCTTCCATTTCATCACTGCAACCAGAGCAAGTACTAATCTGATGGAAGTGGATCTGGCTACATGAGCAAAAGTCTCTATGCTGCCACCTGCAGCATGCTTGATCTTATAGATCCATTCGGAAGT
This sequence comes from Larix kaempferi, assembly GCA_027924585.1. Taxonomy (NCBI): domain Eukaryota; kingdom Viridiplantae; phylum Streptophyta; class Pinopsida; order Pinales; family Pinaceae; genus Larix; species Larix kaempferi. The sequence goes on from BSBM01001229.1 coordinate 3,737,880, forward strand.
CACAACAGACTTCCCTTTAGGTCTTGGAACTGCATCCCAAACATCATTCTTCATGATCGACTGGTACTCCTTGATCATGGCATTCTTCCTGAATCCTGGGAACTTCAATATATTCAATATCTTCAATAGATAACTTTGTTGCTGAAACAAATGTTGTAGTCCTTCTTTTGTAGGTGCTCGTATACAATCTTTCCTACAAAACAAGTTAAATTGCATGATTAGAAACTTCTCATAGTTTTCAGAACAAATTCTTACACATAAGGAAATATGTCATACAGTCATGCAATTATTTTAGTCAATGCTTCAATACAACATTCATCCATATCCTATAACTTTCTAGATGCCTTCCAATCTCTACCAAAACATTGTTAAGAGTTTGCACTACTCCCAACATGTCAGCAAAGAGGTTTCATTCTAGATAAGTAGCAATGGAATGTTGTGTAGTGCCATAGGCCACTTACCCATTACATGCATATTAATAGTATGTTGTTCATTAATGCAATTATTCTAATATGCCAAAATACATAGCCTAATTATAGGAACATCAGTATATACATCATTGAACAGTATTATTTAAACAATCAAATATGCAAGAAATGATAATTCAAATACTTATCTTTGATTGTTTGTTGGTTTGACTCCCTCTCAGTCTTTGCTTCCTTTCTGCAACTCCATTCTGATGTGGATTGTGAGAAGTGGTCGACTCCCTCTGAATATCTGTATCCTTGCAGAATATACTGGAGTGTGCTCCCTCTTGATCTTTGCTTCCTGGATTACCTGTCCTTGAACTTATATCCATCCTCGATCACTATGCATGCTTACAAGTATCATTATTGTGATATCCTCAAGATCTCATACATAATCATACATTTATTAGTATAATCTCAATACTATCAGAAACACAATAATCTTAAACATGTATAGTAATGATCATTTTAAACACAGATAATAAACATTAGTATTCAAGGTTTATATAGGACTCTTCTGGTTAGTCATATCATCAATTAAAGTAAGAAACATAATATGCCTAAACCCATGATTACTCAAACCTATAACTTTATGAATAATCATAATCAATCATGACAAGTATACTTATATAAGATATCATAACACAAGGTAGGATTTTAACTTGATAAAGGAAAAACATACCTGGATTAGCATGTTAGCTAGCTATGTCTAACATACCCACATGATGTCTTCTTGTTCTTCAATGACTTGTGCTAGTAACCTGCATATCTCATAAGTTAACCATTATAGAACCAAGTTATACATACCTCATAAGTAGATCTTCTATGTGATCCATGATAACGGATGAATCTTTGTCTTCATGTCTCCATGGTCATATGATTTGTCTTTCTTGATGTACCTTTCATGTTAGCGGACAACATCAACCTCATACAACACCACAATGCATTAGTACAATCATAAGTGTCAATACCCTAATCAATGAATATCTTTTATCATGCATTCATAATTTTATTAAGGTGATACAACAAGTCTAAAGTTAATCAAGATTGTACTAACCTTAATGGAGACAAACATACCATAAACTTAATCATGAATAGATTTCGAAACATACCTGTAAGTCATACCTGTCGAGATTTCTTGTAATCTTCTTATGTAAGGTCTTATCCTCATCTCCCTCTGAAACAGGAACTTCTTCACTTATGCAGGTGACCAAACCATTCTCTTCTAGGATTAACCCAATCCACTGGATCTAGAGTTGGATTAGGGTTTGTCAGAGAAACCCTAAAAATTCAAACTTTGAATTTCAAACTTTTGAAAGGATAGAAAGATGCACCTTGATGAGTTGATCAAGCTGGTATACTCAGAATTTGAAAATTGCAAAGTTTCACCCCTCAAAATTGCCTTTGAAACTTCTGGATCTTCTTGACATGATCCTGAACTAGGGTTTGATAAATCCCACCCTTCTTCCCAACCAAAAGGTTTGATCCAAAGCTCTAAACTTCAATTTTTTTGAGGAGCTTCCAGCCGTGGTCACAGACTTCAGAAATTCCAACTTTTGTAGAAGCCCTAATTTTCCACTTTTCCGATCAAAGTCTCGAACTAGGGTTTGATCAATCCCATCCTTCTGCCCAACCAAAAAATTTGATCTTGGTCTCTAAATTTAGATTTTGATGAGTAGCATTCAGCCGTGGTCTCCAATTACAAAAATTCCAAATTTCTCTGAAACCCTAATTCCCGGAGCCATGAATGAAGGTGCTCAAAATCCAATTTTGTTTTGACAGAAATATGCACCTGATTTTTTTTGGTGTAACTCCTAAATTACAAATCCACAGGGTTTGAAACTTCTACTTGTGGTATCCTGACCTGTCATCTTTCCAAACCCACAGGTCTGACCTTAATTGAATTCTCTGAGAGAGATTTATTCCAAGTGTCGCAATGTGACCTGTTTATGGGATAAAACAAGAGAGCGAACTTGTACGGAGTGCCACATGTCACTGATTCACTTTTGGCCTCTGAACCTTCGGCTTGTGAAAGTAAATTCTGTGCCCTACCTGTCACATTTTACAAAATTTCATTTGGATCTTCCTAGCCAAGATATGACCCTTTTCCCAGGTCACCTGTTTATGACTCAGATCTGGAAGAGGCCAAAACCCTAGATTGTACATATCATAAAACACAAAGTACAAAGAATTAGACATTGTTCTTCTGACACAAGGTACATTGGGATCTTATCTTAGACCTGTAAACTTTTCAGATCCTGAAACTTCTCCAAAATGGATTTATGGAGAAATTTCTACAATGACTTGTTTTTTCTATATCAAGCCCTAGCTTCGTAAGTGCAACAAGTGTCATACATGCCATACCATGCCTTCTTTCAGGATAGCTCTGATTCCATGTTAGTTTTTCAGAAATTTCAATCTGATCTAGGATATTAACTGAGAGAATAACATGTACAACATATCTACAACATATCAATCATGGACACAATAATACAAGCACACAAGAGACACAGAGTTTCACCGGGGAAAACCAAGAAGGTGAAAACCCCAGCAACTTCCTCAGAGATAGATAGAGAAATGATACAACCAAAGTACAAGAGATAGTATTCTCCTAGTAGCTGATCCTCTTACTCACATGTGCGCCACTTTCCGAGTGATGGAAGAGTGAGTAATGAGATGATCAAATAGAGATCTCTCGATCTCTATTTATACTTGTCCTGTCCTACCCAATAAACTAGTGGGGCTGACTTGTCTAACTCAGCCTAATAACCCATGGTTAACTTAATCCGGTCTGACCCCACACTTGGTGGTCTAATAACCCTTTTACCCACATGACTCATACAGGGCCTACCATATCAAGGTGGTCTAATAACCCATCGGCAAGTTACAACACTTGCGACACTTGTTAATACAAATGATGACACTTTCATATAGAGGAATAATAACATCTCTATAGGAGTACAATATGCATAGATGAAATACATTTCGAAGTTACATATACATCAACAAATATATTCAACCATGTCCAAAGCCGAGCTTTGGATAGGCTGAATGTAATCCATGTAATGAAAATAGATTACATGTGAGAGATCATAATTGGATTAATATGGTGGGAGGTCGTACAACAGGATAAGTAAGACCAGATGGCAGTCATGTAATGATTCACAATGATGCATAATCCATTCGTTTAATGGAGGCAAGATGGATAAGATAGTGAAGCCATGTGTGAAATCGACATTTGATTGATCCCTGTCATAATTAGCCAATAAAACTTATCAATAGTATTCAAACTCGGGCATCTTGGCATATTAAATAAAGCTTTTATAGGCTATGGTTTCATTCAGCACTCCATTCAAAACGTTGTTTATTTGCCTCGTTCGGATCGTCATTCAACCCATCATTCAATCCTTCATACAGACTTTTATTTATACAAGATCTTATTGTTGATGCTAACCAAAGCTGATTTTGAAGAGAATTTCTGAAGCTGTTAGTCCACAAAAGATGTTGTAAACTTTTCTTTTCTGGATCTTTTAGTTGCGTTACTCTTTTTGTTCTTAATTAAATCAATTTTCTTCTGCTTTTTCATTAACCTGAAAACACCTGTCACTATATCAAATAAATAAAATTTTCATAAATATTCAGAGAGTAAGAATAGTTCTAATCTTCCCCCCAAACCGAAAATATGGCGTGTCCTCAAGCCAGCAAAGAGGAAACGATTAAATTTAAAAAATTTCAATTGAAAGTCTTACATATAGCTTTTAAAATATTGTGATAATTTTCATAAGGAAATGAAACATTAACTAATAAATGTAGATGATTTAGATATGTACATTCATCAAAAAGAATACAACTGTGCTTAAAATACCATATGAAGAATAATAGTGTAAGAGATGCGAAAAATGCCATAGGAAAACTAGTCATCCATGACTCATTGTAAAGATCTCTTGTCATCCAAATAATATAAATAAGGTTCACCATAAAATTTGTGAGATCTACTATAATTATGGGTCCCATTTCTAGGATAGTCATATCCTAGGTATTGTTCGAATTAGATGACAGGGTCCAAGTCCAACTTACAGCCATTATCTAATGACAGTATACATAATCGGCCTAAACATGTGTTTGTATACTTAGATTTTTAATGTATGTGAATAGAAATGCATTAACAAAAACTCTTTTACCCGATATTGACTTGCTTCCAGTAGGCCTATTCAGTACCCCGGCGGGTTTATCTTGGTACCATGCAAGCATAGCCCCGCTGCCAGCGAGCCTGTTCAGTACCCCGACGAGTTTACTTGCATTTACCGAGCTTCCTTGTTTAAGATTTTACTTAGCATGGACCCGTTGCCAGCGAGCCTGTTCAGTACCCCAACGGGTTTGCTTCGTATAATGATATATATATATATATATTTGTAAGGAAGCCGGTTGGAACTAGAGTATGCTAAGCCTATTAAACACATAATTCAAAATTTTAGCACAAACCTTATGAGTAACTTTATTTATAATGGCCTAAATTATAGATCATGTCAAAAGATAATAACCTAAAGCTATTCGTTGACTTCACAGTCTCTCTTCTTCATAAAAGGTCAGTAATGTTCCCCACAAAATAGAAAATATCACCCACTTTTAGGCTACCTTTTAAAGGTGCTTTAGATACAAGTTTTGATAATGAGTCCAGGATCAACTAGCAGCCCATAGGTGTAAGCTAGAGTTTTGTAGAGATCATAATAATTAAAGTACGTCTTTTAAACAACTGTTCTATTGATAAATCAGAAGTGTGCATGTTTGAATCAAATACCATATATAGAATCATAAAAGAAAGTGGTTATAAATGATATCAAGAATGCTTTATCCTTTCACTATAAATTTTCAATTTTAACAGTAATCGAAAGAGAGGGAGAACTATAAGTATTTATTTTTAGAGCACTTCCCTTTCGCATAATATCACATGAGCTGACAAAAAGATAGGGTTCTTGTGATTAAGCTGCAAAAACACTTGTCAGACGATTCAGATTTTATTCAAAACAAAGCATATGTACAAAACAAGTTATGTAAAATTTTCAAAACTAACAAAAGGAAAAAGAGTCTTCTTGTTTTATTGACAATATTTTACAACTGATCATAATAGATTTCCTGTAAAAAAAGAATGTAATCAGTTGTTAGAAATGGCTCTTTATTATTGAAAATCAAAAACATATTTACATATATACAAAGGAAGATAATCCAAAATGATTCAAGGACTAGGAAGAGGAGGAATGACTTCTCCTTCTACTAGTTCCATTTCTTCCTGTTGCAAGGCATTCTGCACAAAATCCTGTTTAGATATTGGTTGATGATAAAGTCTAATTCGGTGTCCATTTACAACAAAAGAAATTTGCGAATCATCAATCGTCTTAATTTTAACAGATCCATTATCATAGGCGGTGACAATTTCATATGGACCCATCCAATGAGTATTTAATTTACCTTTAATTTTTTTGTATCGTAAATCAAAAAGTAGTGCCCAGTCTCCAGTTTTGATTTGTTTTTGTTTAATGTATCTATCATGCCATTTTTTGCGTTGGTTTTGTATTAAGATTGTATGTTGAATAGCATCTTTCCTAATCTCATCTAATTCATTTATCTGCAGGATTCGTTGTTTCTGTGCTTCTTCTAAGTTCATACCTAATTGCGTAGCTATACGAAAGGTTTTGACTTGAAATTCAATGGGTAGAAGAACTTGTTTACCATAAACAATTTCATAAGGTGTGTGATCAGTAGTGTTTCTCCACACTATTCTATAAGCCCACAGAGCTTCAAGAAGCCTATCTTTCCAGTCTTTGTGGTTTAACTGGATAGTCTTAGTCAGGATGGCTTATAATAATTTGTTGGTGGATTCCACCTGACCATTGGCTTGCAGGTGATATGGTGACGATTTACAATGTCTAATACCATATTTTTTAGTAATCTCTTTCATTAATTTGGAGGTAAACTGAGATTCTTGATCAGTTACAATTTCCCTAGGTACACCAAATTACAATTTCCCTAGGTAGACCAATCGGGTAAATATTTCTTCATAAATGAATTCCACCACAGATTTCTCTCTGGCTCGGAATAAAGCTTTAGCTTCTACCCATTTGGTGACATACTCTGGATAGACTAGGATGTACTTCTTCTTGCGAGACATAGGGGAAATTGGTCCAACGAAATCTAGAGCCCATTTTTCAAATGGCTCAACCATAACTTGGGGTTGCAAATGCATCTCATCGGATGGTGTAGGTCTACCCATTCTTTGGCAACTGTCACATCTCTTGACATATTTCGCAGCATCTTTGAAGATGCTTGGCCAATAATACCCAAAGTGCAATACTTTGTATGTTGTTCTCTTATCAGAAAAATGCCCACCGCGAGGTCCACCATGACATGCATGAAGGATCTCTGCCATCTCATCCTCTCGTATGCATCGTCTAATAATAAGATCAGAACCATTACGAAAGAGATCATTATCTACCCAAGAATAATTGGAACTTTGAACTATGATCCTGCGTTTCTCAGGTGGGGAGAAATGGTTAGGTAGCTTTCTAGTTTCTAAATAATTGTCTATATCTGCAAACCATGGGGTTCGAACAGATACAGCAAACAAATGTTCATCTATGAAGCTATCATCGACAGGGCTGGCATTATTGTCAATTTGAATTCGAGAGAGAAAATCATCTACTACATTCTCTCTATCGAGACGATCAATAATAATGATATTGAATTCTTGTAACAAAAGAAGCCACCAAGTCACTCTACCATTGGTGATAGGTTTATTCATCAAAAACCTGATGGCGGAGTGGTCAGTGTGTATAAAAATTTCATATCCTGTGATATAATGACGAAACTTGTTGATGGCATATACTACTACTATAACCTCTTTTTCAGTAACAGTGTATTTAGATTCTGCAGGATTCAAATTTTTACTAGCAAAGTAGATGGCATGTGATGTCTATCCCTCCTTTTGACCTAAAACTACCCCTATGGCTATGTCAGAAGCATCAGTGGATATCTGGAAAGGAAGGGACCAATTTGGTCCCCTAAGTATTGTTGCCACTGATAGCTTCGCCTTCAGAGTTTCGAAGGCTTGTTGACACAGTTTAGTCCATTAAAATTATGTGTCTTCCATGAGTAGTTTGAACATAGGTGTGGCTATTTCAGTGAAATTTTCAATGAAACGTCTATAATAGCCGGCATGGCAAAGAAAACTTCTTACTTCCTTCAGAGTTTTTGGAGGAGGAAGATTAACAATTCTTTCGATCTTGGCGGGATCCACCTTGATACCTTGAAGAGAGACATGATGTCCCAAAACTATGCCCTAGGTCAGTAGCATTTTACATTTTTCATGACTAAGAGCTAAGTTCATTTCTTGGCACCAAATAAGAACTGTTTTGAGTTTATCAAGGGCTTCTTGGAAGGTGTTACCATAAACTGTAAAATCATTGATATAAACTTCTACACAGTTGTGTATGAGGTCAGCAAAGATTCCTAGAACTGCACCCTGGAAAGTAGCAGGTGCATTACATAGGCCAAATGGTATGATTTGGTAGGCATACGTCCCCCAAGAGAAAGTAAAGGTTGTCTTGTCTTGATCCTCAGGTGCTATCAATATTTGATTGTATCCACTATACCCATCAAGGAATGAAAAATATTGTTTCCCTGATAAGGTGTCTAACACCTTATCGATGAAAGGGAAAGGGAAGTAGTCCTTAAGAGTGGCCTTGTTCAGTTCTTGAAATTCAACATAGATATGCCATTTCCCTGTGACTTTCTTTGGAATTACCACCAAAGGAGAAACCCATTTATTGTTGGAAATTGGGTAAATGAATCCAGCGTTAAGGAGTTTTTGTAATTCATCCATTACTATATCCTTTAGGGATGGGTTCATTCTTCTCTGGGGATTCCTAACAAGAGGTATATTTGAGTCTGTGTAAATGTGATGGATACAGGTATCTGGGTGTATACCTTTCATATTGGTATATTCCCATGCAAATGCTCCAGTTTGACTCTTGAGAACTTTTAGTAATTGTTTTTGTTGACTCTCATCTAAACCTGCATTTATATGTAGAAATTTGTCGGTACTAACCTCACATGGTATGGCATAGGATCCTAGGTGTTCTTCGATTGCGAAGACACACGGTGTACTTGTAAATGTTGAGAGGCTCATGTGTTCTTGAAATTCGTCTCCAAAGATCTGGTCAAATTGGTAAAAAGATTGAGGAAAATCTACACATTTTGTGGAAGAGATAAATTGGTTCAACACATTCTCGTTAGTTTGCTCTTGAAGTGCCCAAGACAAATAACTGACAAGGGAAAGTTCTTCCAAGTTCTCATCTCCAAAAGGACAATCTAACCAAAACAAGTTTTCAGCTATTGGCTGAGCTGGTGGGTATAAAGCTAGTTTTCTTGTAGATAACCCATCAGAGATAATCATCTCTCCATCCCTAAATCCTATAAATGCATTAGCAGTATCCAACCAAGGTCTTCCCAAAATAATGGGGTGACCTTTGGAAGGCTCTTTTGATTCAATGACCATGAAGTCCACGGGGTATTCCCATGAGTCTACTGATACAACAATGTCATCTAAGATCCCAGTAGGTTGAACCATAGTACGATCTGCTAACTCTAGCATCGTTGGGGTAGGGGAAAGAAATGGTCCTAAATTGAGAGTTTCTAAGACTGTGGTATTCATCAAATTGATAGCAGCTCCTAGATCAATAAGTGTGTTCCCTATGGCAGTGTTATTGATGATAACAGTCACCACAGGGTTTCCTGGGTTTGAATACTTTGGAATTCTAGGTTGGTTTGCTAAGCAATCTGAAATTTCTCCTATTACATGAATCGTCAGAGGGTCTTTTTGTTTTCTCCCTGGACTCTTAATATAGAGTTCCTTTATTACCTTACTATAGATTGGTATATCTTTAATGGCTTGTGACAAGGTGATCTTAATGCAAATATTTTTCAATTCATTAATGATATTGTACTCGGGATAAGTTATAGGTTTTTCTATTAGTAGACACTTTGGATATGGAGGTGATTTTTTCCCTAGAATCACTTCTTTGTGTGGATGGTTGTGTGTTGAAGATCTAGAAATAACCACATCTTCAAGAATGGCATCATTCAAAATTTCACTAGGTATGTCTTCTTCATTCTCTTCTTGAATAACAACTGATGACTTGGGCTTATCTTTCAAAACTCTTCCAGATCGTAGTTGTATCTCATGTATTGGCGCGGTCGAAATGACATATGATGGAATAGTAACAACCCAATGCTTTTAAGGGCCTGGGTTGGTTTGTTGTTAGGATTTGGTATCGGTTGTGCAGGTAATATTGTGGGTCTTAGAGGATTCATGTTCTGGAAATGGTGAAGTTGATTCGGGATAGGGGGTAGTGAAGGAGGTACAAATCCAAGAGGAAGTTACTGAATATTAGGTGGGTAAGGATAGTTAGGGATAGGAGGAGGTGTTTGAGCATAATATTTCCCTCTCCATCCATGTTGCCATTGCTGATGTTGAGCATTCTAAGGAGGGTACTGCGATGGCCAACTTTTCCAACCTGAAGTATTCCATTGTTGAGGAGGTTGATAAGGATAGTAATAGGGTGGAATTTGTGATGAATCTTGATACGATGGTTGATATCTATGTTGCCAAGGCCTCCTAGGTATTTCACCAAAATTTCCACTCTTGTATACAGCTTGTAATCCAGGCAATGATGGAAAATCATTGGTTGGATGTTCTTCTGTACATAGGTGACAGACTGAAAAATTATTTAATGGAAATTCTCATTAAGCATGTTTAGTTCTACACCTAGGACAGAAAACACTCATTGCTACACGCTCTTCATTTTGTCTGTTTTTAGCTTGTAGTGCATCTAATTGAGAACCCATGGCTCCTAAAATATTTATTTTGAAATTTTTCAACAGGTTTCCCAACTCTACCCTTGTAACTCCACCAGGACTGGATGTGTTTCCTTTGGGATTCCTAGCATAAGATTCTCGAAAGTGTCTTCCACCTTTCCCTATGCTCCTAGAGTAATTCCTACATAGTTCACAAATCTATGTAAAAGACTTATGAGAAATGTCTCCTACTGCCATGAGATTAAGGTTATCTAAGAATTCTTCTGAGATTCCTTTGAGGAAGGGTGTTCTTACTGCATCTTCTCGAAGATCACTATACTTGGATTTGTGTAACACATAGTTAAATCTCTCAAGATAGTCTTCTAAGCTCTCGTCTTCAAGTTGTTGAATTTTAAAAATGTCATTGCGAGAGTCCTTAGGTCTACAGTAATCCTGATATTTTCGTAGAAATGCATTCTTCATGTCTTCCCAAGTTCTAATACTAGATTCTCCTAATCCCATGAACCATCGAAGAGAAAAATCTTTCAATGTGGTAGGAAAGAGTTTTAGTTTTTAGCCATCTTGTAGGTAATTATAACTCCTACACAAAATGTCAAACTCGAATAAGAATGTGTTTGGATCCTCACTACTCTTCCCATAAAAGGTTGGTAGTGAGGAGGGAGGGATGTTTTTCATAGTAACATATTGTGCAGTGTCTAATATAGGGAACCTGAAGGTACCTTCAGTTCTAACTTCTCCATCTTCTTCATCTTGTCGGACACGATATTCATTTTCATCCCCCATGAATATTCGATTGCCAAAGAGAGAAAATCTAGGTGGCTCCTTTCTTGGTGAATACGGGATGTCCCAACATTCTGTTTTAGGAAGGGTATTCTTCTTTTTAGGATGATAATTACCAGCTACGTGGGAATCCAGTTTTGGAGGTCCTACTGTTGTTGTATCAATCTGTGAGATAACTATGTTCACAAAACTCTCAAAAAGAGCATCTACTTGTGCAGGATCGACAAAATCTACCAAGTTTGGACCACCTACTATTGAAAAAGTAGTGTCTTTGGGTTTTTGGACTAATGGAAAGTTGAGAGGTCCTGAAGTTTTATCCTTTTGAGTTTCCTCTTGTATAAGTTCAGTCTCAATATGAGCTTGAGGTTCTTCTAGTGGAATTTCTTTATGAACAGACTGTTCTGATGTCCCTATGTTTTCTCCTAATTGATTTCCAGGCAGGATTTCCTTTGCTTTCCAAGTAGGATTATCCCCTTTAGGTGTCTTCCGATACCTTTTTGTTGAGTTAGTAGTTGGGGTGGCACGTCCCCCATATAAGTTAGTAGGAATTTTAGTGGAGATTTTAGTAAGGGAACTAGTTTTAATAAATCTACCTTGTGAATCTGTAGACCTATTCATGAAAACAAATTATAACTGAAATAAGTTCTAACTGCATAACTGTTATTGTTGGGTTTTGGGGATGCATAACAAATGCACAGGTTCTTACCTCTCGTCTTACCTCTCACCCACCACTAGCCTATAAAGGAAAGAATATAACTAAATTTCAAAAGAGAGTTCAACTTATCTATGACTGAATTCTACCTATCTTCTACAACTCCCCGACAACGGTACCAAAATGTTGGGTGTGTGAGCTATCTCAAAGAAAACACCTAATATTTAATTATCGACAGAGGTTGGTAATCTTAGAGTTGAGGCAAAGTATATGCTAAGGTATAATGGCACCTAAGATTTTTGGCTTGTCAGACCTTAAAAATATTTAATAAAGAAAAGATTGAAAGATCTTTCAAAATGAAAAACCGAGTCAAACTTCAAAAAAACAATAAAAAGAACTAAATCAAACTTAGTTAAACAAATAAACTAGAATAGTATCAAATCATACTACTCTATCTTATAATTGAATAATGAAAACTGATTGAAAAATAAACTATGAACTATGAAAATGGAAACTATACAATTTCAGATTATATCCTAGGAATTAGAAAACAACTATAAATAAATTAGGGAGCTACCTATGAAATGGATTAATTTAATGATAAATTACATAAGCAGAAATCTATGCTGATCAAAGCAAATTACAAACTATTAAATAATTTCAACAACTAATTCAAGATAAACATCTATTCCCATGTAACAGGAACTGGAGTGAATGTATCGTAATGGCTTTCAAATGTAATAGAAAAACAAAATGGAAGTAAATCTAATCTAACTTCAACAAAGAGATGTAAAATACAAAGAAACCAATTACAGTTAACTTTAAACATTATGATCTATCTACTATCCATGAGTAGAATAATATGATACTAATGAAAACTAGAAGCAAGTAGAAAACTTAATAAAGATATTTACTTTTGAACTTGATTTGGAAGCAAGTAGAAAACTTGATAAAGATATTTATATAGAAGCAAGTAGAAAACTTGATAAAGATATTAATTTATGAATCCAAATTCTATTCCATGAACATCTTCATTATTTATCTAAATAAGAAACTGATCCTAATCTTAATGAAGGAAACTATCAAAACTAGAATACTTGGAGAATGAAATTATTAACTCTAATCTAACTAAGTCTTAAGAGCATGTAATAAACTAAACTAGGAATGAGACTGATAAGTTCTGAAACAACAACATGTTAGTAAATTAAATATGAAAGACATAATTGAAAAGACAGTTAAAGCAAACTAAGAATGGTAACAAGACTTTAATTAAAACTTTATGGAATGTAAAACAAGGGCCTAATTAGGATTAAGAATACTAATTAAGAGCAAGAAATATTATAGTTAAGAAAACTAAGAAACTGAATTCAAATGAGCATCAAAACAGTGCAGAAAGAATGAAAATCGAAATGACGATCTGGATGACTATCTGAATGACAGTATGGATGAGGAAAAACGAGTTAAACTAAGGAAAAGGGGAGTTTTGATGATCTTAACATCAGCTCGAGAATGCATATGAACCTACAATGCAAAGAAATCAATGAGAATACTTGTTGAGAAGCTATGATAATAGAGAGCAACCTATTCTAATCATTGTTGGAGAGATAAACTATTCCTATGATATGATAAAGCAAGATTGAGATGAGGGATAGAATTAACCTACAGCTACAGAGAAGAAGCTAATGAAACTAATTCTAATTAGAACTAATATGGAAACAACAACTAACAAACTCTATCTAATTTGCAAGACATTAGAAAACAAACTATCTAATTACCAAAGACTGAAATTAAACTATCAAAACTATACTTTTGGTCGACCATTTACTAATTCTGTAAACATAGATTATGTTAGCAGCACAATATAAATTACAGAGAAGAAAGAAATACCATGTACAGGAAAATGAAATTAATTACATACACAAGAAAATAAACTAGCTATTTGCATAAAAGAAAATGCAGAAAACAAGAACAAAACCTTCGGTTGATGAGGGGCCCTTCCCAACAATCAGAGATGGAAAATTGAACTAATTAGTTACTCAGAACATCAACAAACTGGAACTTCCATTAACTTGATAAAATTACAAAACATCTGCTATCTGCTCTTGATAATTTCTAACTCTAACTCTGTCTTTGTCTACAGAATAACTCTGTTCTTCTATGTAAAGCGTCTATTTATAAATTATAATGGATGAGAAGGTCGGCAGAGTCGACCTCTATAATAATAGAGTCATTTATGTATGTAACCGACTACTTTAAGTGTTGCGTGACAGTGCAGGGAGCATCAATCAACCTTTACGGAGTCAGTTCCTTCACGCAGCTGCTTAGAGCGTCCATCTTCCTTTGACGTGGAATGGACAGTGTGTTGGCGGACTGAGCATGGATGGACGAACTCTTCCAGAACACAAGTGTAAATGAGCGTGCGTGATTCCAGGCTGAACGAGCAAGGAAATCGACGTGTGGAGTGTTGAGGTGGAGGTAGGATGTGCTGTCGATCTTGGAAGGCAGGAAGGTGAATCTTCCAGAGCGAGAGCTCACCAACCGTAACCATCACGTTGCTAACAGAACCCACGTACTTGTTTTTTACTTTAATAGCCAGAAATATGCCAACTGTGGATTTCACAAGCTGAATGCAAGGCTGAATGACAAGCTAAACGTGGCTGAACATTGGCAATATAAACACGTAGTCTGGATGGAAGGTCGTTTGAGAAATCGAAGCCTATAGATCAAAACTAAATGCCATGCATGACTGTAATTGTTAATTTAATCATTAATAAATCATAATATAGTGAGATTGGACCAAAATTCATATGATAAATGAATATATGCATGCATGGTCTGTTTGATGGGATGAATGGCAGAAAGAATAACTTATTATATCAAAAATAATGAAATTAACGCCATTTAGAATAGATTTGATGATAAAAAATAGTGACAAAATGGACACCAACAGGAGTATCGAGGGGAATATGAGCTAGCTGAAACATGACATCCCTACATATCTCATAGAGTGCATGCCCCTAGATATGCAGGAACACGTAATAGGTGTTCCCTTTGCATGGATAAGGATACTTAGGAAAGTATCTAGGCTAGTGATATGTTATAGAGAAGCCATAGTAGAGTAGGTTGAGGCACCTTCCTCCCCTTAGGGATACTGACACTATTTTGAGGTTGTTAAGCCCATTTTGTATATGTTATATTTTGACATAGATTCACTCAGAATCACTGATTATTATATATTTTGGATATATATATACACTATTGGTTATATACATGTTGCTTAATGTGTGTGATGGTTTATTTTTTACTGTGTATGATACAAATTCCAATCGAGTACATACTTTGCATATGCATCAGCTAAAGTTTTATGTTTCCTTGAAATGTGTTGATATACAATGTAATCAAATTTTATTTCAAGTCAATTGACTCTCAAAAAATGACGTAACAATGAAGGATCTCTAACCTTATACTCACCCGTGAGCTAGAGTACAACTAACTGTGAATCGAGCCTTAGTTCCAAATGTGAAATGTCGTGGTGAAGAGCATCTCGAAGTAGCTCAATAAAAACACTATACTCGGCTATATTGTTTGTCATATGTCCTAAATAAGCACCTCCCGATCAAACCAGTTGGCATGTGGGTGCATAGATCACCCAAGCAGCTGAATCCAAATTGTGAGTGTGGTGACTAGCACCATCGACGAATCCTAAAAAACACTTTGTTTTGATATGAAACATAATCTAGAGGACACATAATCAAATCCAAAAATACTAAATCTACAAAAAATGTACAGCTATAATGCAAGAAAAATAATACATGTTAAGTGTAATACATTTTCAAGTAGAGCCCATTTCCAGGCTCGGGAAGCTTAACTCCATCATAATCAATCAATTCGTGTGATCCTTTCTTCAAAAATATAGACATAATATAGGGACCGAGCCACATAGACTTGAAATTTCCTACCCCTAGGGGATCCTTATATTGATCGTAGAACAAAACGAGATCTCCTTCGAAAAAAACCCTAGGCTTGACAGACTTGTCGTATTGATTTTTGACTCGTTTATTATGAGCCTCATTTGCAATAAGTGCAACTCTACGTTGTTCATCCAAATGTTCCAGATGAAGCAATCACTCTTCTAAAGTAGAAGTCCTGGGTAGTAGTTGTATATCCAACATTAATTATGGTATTTCACATTCAATAGGCGTGACTACCTCCAACCCGTGGACAAGTTGTAAAGGTGAGAAACTGGTAGCAGTCTTGACATTAGAATGATATGCCCAAATAGTTGGATACATCATAATGTTTCAATTTGACGTACTAGAATTGATGGTGCGCTGAAGAATGGTTTTAAAGTATTGTTCACGGCTTCAACTTTTCCATTCAACTATGGATATAAAGGAGATGAGTGTTCCTGTCTAAACCCTAGCATAGGGGTCAGTTCCATCATCATATGGTTCTGAAAATGTTTACCATGATCGGTGACAGTCTCTTTGGGATTTTCGAACCTAGCAATGACTTGATTGAATATGAAATAGACTGCAGTTTCACCATCCACCTTCACAGTCGGCATTGCCTCCGCTCAATTAGTAAAGTAGTCAACGGAAAAGATGATGCATTGATGCCCCCTAGCAGAGACTAGGTTGCAAGTCATATAATCAACTCCCCACTTGGTGAAGAGATCTGTTGTGATGACTGGGTGAAGAGGAGTAGGGTGTGCTCACATTTTCTTTGTGAATAGAGGACAAGGGTGGCAGCGTTTCACAGCTTCCATGCAATCTTTGAAGATGGTGGGCCAAAAATAACTAGCATGGATTTTTTTTGGGATGTTGCCAATCCAGATAGATGACCCCCATATGCTCCATTGTGGGAATCATTTAATATGAACTCAGATTTGTCCAAGGTCAAACAATGACATAATATTGAATCTACCCCCCATTTGTATAGTGCATCATAAATAATAAGGTAGTTCTTGGCATGATGCCTGAGTTTTCGTCGTTCTTCTCTAAAAACATCTGGCAAACACCTCAAAGTATGGAGATATATTAAAATGTCTCCATACCATGGATCAGAGGTTGCAATGAGGAAGATATGTTCATCAGGGAATGAGGGATCTTCTTCATTGAACTATACATCACTAGGAAAATCAGATATCAGTTCCGCGAACACTAAAGATTTCTTTGACTTTGTGGATTGAAAGGTAAGGTCAAACTCTTGAATAATGACAATCCATTTGTTGAATTTACCCCCGATGATGCATCGGGTTAAAACATATTGGAAAGGATTGGCATTCGCAATTACTATGGTAGTTCATAGTAAAATATAGTGACATAGTCTCTAAATGGCATACAAAGCGACTAGTGCCAATTAAGGGGGAATAAATAGGAGTAAAGCCCAGTTCTCCCTCTATGGTATGATAATTTTTTACGTGTGAGTACTTTAGTGTAGGTGTTACAAGCACGCAAGAAAGGTAATAAATGACATGCTCTTGGAGTTTGTCATCTTCCTAAGCCAAAACTATATCAAATGTGGAATCATATGCGAACAGATATAACATAAAATCCCATGTGTAATCTGGTAGGCTCAATAAGGGGTATGACAATAGTGCTTTTTTCAAAGCCTCAAAATATTTTTGTGTTTCCTCATCCCAGAATAATTGGGTATCTTGTTTAAGCAGGCACATGAAACCTTTGGTTATTTTTGCATAGTTAACGATGCAATGCCTAAGAAAATTGGACGTGCCTTGTAAACTTTGAATTTGTCTGATATTGTGAGGAGGAGGCAATTTGAAAATTGCCTCAACTTTCAATGGATCGACCATGATCCCTTGATTTGACACAATGAAACCTAACTGTCTTCCAAAATCAACACATAACACACATTTATTGGGGTTTAACCGAATCTTGTAGTGTCTGCATCATTCAAACACCAATCGTAAGTGTTTTGGATTATCTCTTCTCTTTCGAGATCACATAGGTAGATCATCCAGGTAAGGTTCAACCACGTGTTTGATATCATGAAATGAAAAGTTCATAGATCACTGGAAAGTGGCTCCAACATTCTTCAATCCGAACAGAATTTTCCTATACACAAAGGTACCCCAAGGACAAATGAAAGTTGTCTTATACTGGTCTTTGGGTTTGATTTGAATTTGGTTATATCCATAAAATCCATCCATGAAAGAAAATATTTCATAGTCAGCACATGCATCTATTATCTGATCGATAAATGGCATGGGATAATTATCTTTTGGGAAATATTTATTAAGGTCTCTGAAGTATGTGCACACACGTATGGTACCTTTCTTTTTATCAATTGGGACTGGGTTAGACACCCATTTCGTCATGTCGATAGGATAAATGAATCCGTCTTTGAGGAGATTTTCAAAATCATCCTTTATGGCTGCATCTTTTCTAGGGTTAACTGGACGAAGTTTCTACCGAACTGGTTTCACATTTGGATATGTCATGATGACATGTTTGACGATAGAAGGGTCGATTCCTGGAATATCCTCATATGACCATGAAAAAACATTGTGCAATTCTTTGAATAAGTTTGTGTACAAACTGATCTCTTGTGGAGAAAAATTTGCACTAATGAAAATGTTTTCCACGACATCCAGTTTGGTGGAAATAATGATCGGGATGGCTATTGAAATGTTAGCCATATTACCTTTAGCAAAAATCCATTGTTTCGTTAAATGGTTAATCGACGAGTCAACATTTCCACTGAGTCTCATAGAGAACTCTCCTTTCTCGATTTTGTTTAGATATGGAAGGAAATAGGATTTGTGATGCATGTGTTCCCAAGGTTGATCAAGACCTATCATAGCTTCTAGAATAGATTCATTTGATGGCAAAATAGTGTCTAAATTGTCGAAGGAATGGGTATAGTCTATTTCCCATGCAGGTACATAATCAATATCTGACTCCATGGAGACTGAAGGAGTCGATATATAATCTATCACAGAGTTTTGTGACGCTTGATAAGTCACTTATGCGACAGATAGGGGCATAATTGGTTCCTCTTGAGTGGGAAGAATCTAAGGATTAGTTGTTTGAACAACTGTGAAGACCTCCTTAGATGGCATACTAGTGTTACTCGTTGAACCAATATAATTCATAGGAGCAAGTAAATCAAAGGTTCCCATCAACGATGAGTAAATACCTACTCCTAAACTCTGACTAGGCAGATGGGTCTGATCAATACACGGGATATTAGAATCCGAATGGGTTGTATTATTTTTTCCGGAAAAAGGAGAGTTGGTCAATTTTGATGATCTTTCCTTCATGGGGGAACATTAGTACCCAAAAAATGGATGAAGGAATGGCTTGCATTGCATTCGTCTAACTTCTTCCTAATGGCAAGTTGTAATCGAAAGAAGCATCTACAACTTCCACCTCTACTGACACTACTTTTTCCTCTAGTTGGATCTAAAAAGAGGGTAAGATTCCATGTGAACAAAAGGATCTTGTGAAGAACCTGCAACAATTAATTAATGAAAATACACGAGATAGCAGAAATAACAGAAATCAAAATCGCTTTTATTGATCATATGCCACTTCGAGGGGGCAACCTCCTTTGAGCAAGCTTAATACAAATAACTTCACGGTACATTCATTGGCCTCAATACACACTTATATACTAAGTCCATGCCCAATACTATGGGTCAATACCATGGGACATATAATAGTATGAGACAACTTACAAAGCATATGCGTCCAATACTATGGGTCAATACCATGGGCTAATACAAACTATGGGTTAACAAATACTACGGGACGACTTACAAAGCATATGTATCCAATAACAACAAAGTAAAAAGAAGGGTTGAGACGGGTTCCTAACATCCCCTCTCCCTTAGAAAAATCTTTGTCCTCAAAGATTTAGATGTGGAAATTGATGCGGAATCTGAAGGAGTGGTTCCCCTGTAGCATCCTCGGGTTGCATTCTGTGCCACTGAATGAATGCCTCGGTGATAGAGTGAGAGAGAAGCTGATGCCTTTTGAGTTGAGGGGAGGATTTCTTGGAAGGATGTAGATGAAGCAGAACCATATCCACTATGTGAAAATGGCTCTCAGAACGGTGTTGATCGGCGTGTTGTTTGAGTCGAATTCTTGCCATGTGAAGATTGTCCTGCATAATGAAAAGAATCTGATCGCGGTTTCGAAGAACCGAGTCAATTGCCTGAATCGGGGAACTGCTGAGGGTGTATGGAATAAGAACTAGCGGTGCCTATTCATAGACTGTTGCATATGGTGTCATTTTAGATGTGGTATTGTACCACTAGAGCGCCTCAAGGAAATCTATAAAAATATTTGTCCAAATCTATGTAGGGATGAGCAAGGGGTCGAGCAGTCCCAAAAGGAGCGTCGTTTCACCCTTGTTGACCTAGAAAGTATCACAGTCAACCACCATCTGTTGAATTGTCATTTTCAGTCCCTGCCATAAAAAGTTACATTGTTCCTGGTCATACGTTTTGAGGAACCCAGAGTACCCTGCCGATGGAGGAGCATGGAGTTCATAGAAGGGATAGCCCTGTTGATCAGATTGCAACCAATTTGGAACAAGTAGAGAAATAGATATAATAGAAATTGGGTCATCAAGTGTGCGAGAAGGAGCTTTTGCTACCAAATTGTCCTTACCCTTCTTGTAAGTGATCGCATAGGAAGAATCCATGAGTTGGATAACCCATTTCAGGTGTGCTGGGGAGGAGACCCATTGTTCCAGGAAATTTTCCAGACTCTGAGATCAGTCTTGATGCATAAATAATTCCCTAATAGGGATGGCTTCCACTTCTGTATTTCACGCAAAATAGCCATCAGTTCCATTTGAGATGTAGATGCAGCTAAATTCTTACCGGAAAGGTCTCTTGAAGGTGGCAAGCCCACGGGTTCAGCAAAGACACCTACATATCTATCCTAGGAAGTAGTGGAGACCGTTGATGGGTGCATCTGAATGGAATGGGGCTGAGCGATGACACCATGTGAATTATTCTTAAGGAGCTTTTCTAGGCGATGTGAAATGATGATGCGAAGAGACCCTAGTTGTAAGCCAGTAAATTTGTGTTGTTTCCCATTGACTGAAAACTGCATCCAAAGTTCAACAAAATCTGATAAAATGGGGCCAAGAGTGCGTAACCATTGAATGCCCAAAACCACATCACATCCGCCTAAGGACAAGGAAAACATTTCAGAGCGCAGGTTATAATCTTCTAGAGAGATATGCACATTGTGACACTTCCCTTTGCAAGGTAAGGTGCCCCCATTACCAACCATGACTTCAAAGTTGGGGCAAGGATGGACAAAACAATAAGCCTGTTTGGCAATATGAGGGTCAATGAAGTTATGAGTGCTACCAGAATCAATGATTATGGTAAGAAGGAGCTTCTTCAAGTAACCCCTGACTCGCATTAATTGTGGGGTGGTGACGCCAGTTACAGCATGGAGAGATATCTCTAGGTGGTCTTCCTAAGACGGAGGGTCAAGAGGAGGCTCCTGAATGTCGACCTAATCATAAATTATATATGGAGCTTCTTCACCAATTTCAGAGGGAGGCGAAGAATTCACATCTAAGAGATAGAGCTTTTGTTGAACACATCTATGTCCCCGACTGAATTTCTCATCACAATTATAACAAAGCCCTTTTTCTCTGCGTTCCTGCATCTTTGTTTCAGACAAATGCTTGATAGGAGTTGGTCTAGGAGCTGGCCAGTTCGAAGGTCGTTGAGAACCCATATTTCGGAAGGAAACAAAAGCAGGTTTGGAGCATTGTTGGGCTGCAATCTTGTTTTCTTCCAACTTAGCCAACCCCAGGGCTTCCATCATTATGATCGGACAGAAAATTTTAACCTTTGAGTGGATTTCATCCTTAATACCACTGATAAAACAAATCCTGTAGAATTCATCAGACAATCCTTCTTTGTGATTGGCTAGTTTCTCAAATTCTATCTGATACTCTCTCACAGTGCCAATTTGGCGAAGTTTAGTGAGGGCTCTTGTGAACTAATCAGAAGCACTAGGACCAAATCGTTGCAAAAGGAGCTGGCAAAAATCTGTCCATTTTGGCTCTTAATGAGCCTTGATGTACCAACGGTACCATTGAAGAGATTTCTGCTCCAAATGAAAGGATGCCAGTGGAAATTTTTGGACATCAAAAGTATTATGCAGACTGAAATACTGTTCTGCACGATAGATCCAGCCAGTCGGATCAGTACCATTGAAGTGAGGAAAAGCAAGCTTCGGACCACGGAAATTGCTGGAAGAAGAGAACCCATTGTCTGATTAAGACTCGAACTGTCATTTGTGTTCATGGTTGAATGCTCAAGATGGAGGCATGTTGTGACCACAACATATCCCATGCTTCAGTTAAGCATGAGAGCCCCGATTTTAAATTAGCGCAAATATATTCGTGCAAGTATTCTTGTGAATATGAATTTTGAGTTTGGTTTCTGCAATATTGTACTTATTCCTTCGTTTAGATTGATCGTACTGCTTCCCTTAGAATTTTTCCGAGTGTTTTGGTCACATAAAGGTTCAAATTTCAAGTTTTTCATTGTTTGTTTTCTTCCTTTCTGAAACCGGACTTTCCGACACCCTGAAATCACGAACCCGACAGTTGCGGGTTGTGAGAAAGCAATTTTCAGCTATTTGAGTTTGGTCAACCTGAAATACTGAACATGAAAGGTGCGGATTGCGGGAACTGTATGTTAATAAATTTGGGAATCGTCACCCTGAAACCTAAAACCCGCAGTTGCGACTTTCGAATTTCGGATTCCCATTTTTCCTAGTAGTTGTGTAACATGATTCCGAATCTTGCAAGCCACAATTTTTGGGTTGTGGATTTCGGTAACACGTTTTGTGTTTTTCTTTATGTGTGCGAATCCCCAAACCGGCAATTTTCGGGTTGCGGCTTTCGGAAATCATGAATAATTTTAGGACTAATCCCTCAAGGTTTTATCCCGCATCCTGCATTTCTAAATCCTCACCATCCGTTCAGTTCATCCAATGGATGAAATTAAATTATTCCAATTTACGTTGCAATGTCTTGTTTTCGTTGTTATCATGGTCGGGATTCTCACTTCACTTTGCACTACATGATCATCCTCGAAGACATGATTGCTTGATAAGATTGACCTGCAATGATAGTTTTCAGATGCGACATTGGATTATGTTTCATTCTGTTGAAATTGTACTTTTTATGATCCATTTGGGATTGACATGGTGCGACTTCGTTTTATTCCAGTTCAAGTAATTGTTATCCCAAATTCGCATGATCTTAATCATTGCAGCTCATCGCATTCAATCATAATGATCCTCTTTAACTTATCTTAAATATGGCCGCAGGTATGAAGCACTTAGCTCATCATTTGAAATTGTTAGAAAGTTTCATGTTATGGTGAATTTTCCTTCTAATGATTTGGTGATTAACATGCAGACTGGTTGTGAAACTTTCAATGAATATTCCATGCACGAAGAGCTTCATTCTTTTTTATTTCCTGAACCTATGTTGCCACCATTTAATGCAAGTGTTCCTGATATCAACTATGGTAGCGGAGAAGAAGTTTCTGTATTTCTACCAATTTGTTCACCATCTCCTCAGAAGAACGACAAGGAAATCAGTGAGTAGTTGTATGATCAGGATGACTCTATTATCCAAGATTTCATAAATAATGAAGAACCCGATATGCCACCAGCTCTCGTGAATCAAGATCCGTTGTCTGATTTTTTGTTTTTGAAAACGTTATGGATCAGCCGGGAGATTCTGTGGCGACTCAACAGGATGGTTTGGAGGACCATCTCTTCCCTGTTGTTGACAACTATTGAGTTCTTGTCAGATTCTATAATTTTTCTAGGGGATTCTCCCGAAATTCCAAGGTGACTCCTCTTCAAACTTCATCTTGGAGCGGAGGGAATTTGCTAAGTTATAATTGTTTACATTATTATGGTTGAATTCCCTGGATTAATAGCTGAATTTAAACGTTGTGATCCCTATCTTTTGGGATTCTCTTTTGCACTCCATTGTAAACCTTATTTAAGAAAGGATACTTCTCAGGAAAAGGGGCTGCTAATTTTTTAGTCAAAAATCAGCAGGAGAGGATGTGGAGATACTCTGTTTTATCAGAGCCTTGTAATTTTGTTTACAGACTTCTTAATGCATTAAAGTAATCTTTCGAATCATCTCTTGTTTATTGTCAAATTTCTTTGATGGTGTTTGATTTCTAATTTCAAAATTTTCATCTACAGGGTGTGTTTCCTTTGCACGTATAAATTAATGCACAGATCTTTTGTATTGATTTCTTGTATGACTGATCTTTGTATAAGGATATCTTGTTAAATTTATTTAATTAAGATACTTTCTTTATCGATTTTTGCAAACAATTCGCAGCTACTCAATCAATGTTGATTTTTCAATTAACACGGAGATTACAGGTTGATCTTGGAAAGGTTTAAATTACTTGAATTATCCTCTTTTAATTTTCATTAACGGATTATGGTTTAAGTGAGTAAGTGCATATGCCTCTTAACATTTTTGTTGAAGTTGATAAACCCACTTATTCTTTCCACATCAAGGTTGATCTGTACAAAAAACAAGTCTTTCTTTAGCATAGATCTAACTCAGAATAGATCCTTTTGTCTTTAATAGGTTAAGTTAGAGCAGACTTAGTTTTAAGCTCCTGTTTTCCATATTAAATTTTTTATCAATCGATCAAACTCATTGTAATGTCCCCAGTTTGGCCCCATGGCATTAACACTATAAATGATGTAATATTGTTAGGAAATCATGGTGAGGAGCTCAAGGCCAAGGCCCCGCCATCGATTTCGTGATGCATATGGTTTGCGTGCTAGCAATGCACAGTGGAAATTCAAATAGCATGTAATATGCATTTTAATAAAAAAATACCCACAACTAGCTATGCAATGCAACAAAGAGATGGGGGCATGATTTCACAAGGAATTGGGAGGGAAAACATTCAAACCCTTGAGCCAATAGAGTCAAGCCAAGTGTCAATGAGGAAACCCATCAAACCCTCAACTACCCATGTTGACTTTTGTACCCAACCATTGATTTCTCCCAAGAGTTGGTTGGGGAAGTTATTGCCTTGGGAATGGGAAGGTATGGCTGTCCAAAATCGGGTATGGGCAAGCCACCCTTCATGGAAAAACGTGTTGGTCTTTTTGGGCAAGAATAGAGCCACGAAATGGCTGCCTAAGCGATGATTCACCATGGCCTTGCTCTCTCACGCAGCTCAAGCTGCCTGGGCGTTTTCCTCCCTCGTTTTTCTGTGTCTCCCTTCATCTTTTAGCTGGGAAGGGGCGTTTTTGTGTTGGTTACCCGTGGGGAAAGAGAGCAGAACGTTTTGGGTCTTCCTGGGGGTCGTTTAGGCCATTGGAAGGGATCCTAACCAGTGGAGAGAAATCGGTTTTGCTCCCTGGGGTTGAAAACGAAATTCCACAGTTCATTGGGTGAACCACGAGCTGGGGGAACCAATGTGGACCCTGTTTTGTGAACACCTCTGTTGTAAATGTGTAACCCTGTCAATAGTCGTTTTGTTGTGAGAAGAAAGAGTATGTTGGGTATGGGTGATGGGTAATCCATTATTCTGGCTTGGCTGAGATAAAAATGGTTATTGGGTAGTGGTTGAGCTGGAATGCCCCCTTTGTCCTTGTGAGAATCATGCCCAGCTCGGGGGTGGCCTTCGGACGGACTCAGTATAAGCTGTCGAAGAGCCTACGGTTGGGTGGAACGTTGCAGCGACATAGCTAGTTGCTTGGGACAATTGAAACGAAGATAAGTGTTTCTGCCTATATATTTATTTATGAAATGCTTTTATTAATGCCTGAAATCTTGAATGTATTCGAATGATTGTGTGGATGTTGTTTCCGCTGTGCATGATTGATTGTCTACATCTGCACATTCATATCTTATTTCTTGTAATGAAATGAGTGGGCTAAATTTTGATTAAAGAGCCCCATCGATTGGTAGTATGTTCCTTGCTTCGCAATGGTCAGCAGGTGGGGACATTACATTGTGGTATCAGAGCCCTAGGTTCAACACTACGGCTGTTGGGCCCTTCACGGAGATGTAAATCAGTGTGTGTGAACATGCATTTTGTACTTGGAATTAAAACGCATTAAAAGAAACTGAAATGCATTTTGTGTGTACATGCATTTTGTATTTTGTATTTTGCATGTACAGGGATTAATTGTGAATCCATTCCATGGACTGTCGAATGATAAATGAATGAAAGATTTTGAATTTTCCTAAGTCGGGCTGAAAAATTCGTTTAAGACTGTTTCGGGGAGAATTCCCGAATGTCTTCCGAAACTGCGGAAGCATTCGGTGAATTGCCCCGAAACTGCGGAAGCATTCCGCGAAGTTTTCCGCAACGCGGAGGAATTCGGGAAGTCGCCCCAAAATTTGCGGAAGGAATTCCCTTCCGAAATTTTCGGAAGGAATTCTCTTCCGAAATTTGCGGAAGGATTCCGCGAGTTGTCCCGCAACGCGGAAAAACTCGGCAAACTGCTCCGAAAAAGAAGAAAATTTTCCAAGTGTTTTCGAAAAATTACATTTAAAGTTTGTTTCGGAAGGAGTTCGGGAAAGTCTTCCGAAACTGCGGAAGGATTCCGCGAACGGTTCCGAAATTGCGGAAGAGTTCGGGAAAGTCTTCCGAAACTGCGGAAGGATTCCGCGAACGGTTCCGAAATTGCGGAAGAGTTCGGGAAAGTCTTCCGAAACTGCGGAAGGATTCCGCGAACGGTTCCGAAATTGCGGAAGAGTTCGGGAAAGTCTTCTGAAACTGCGGAAGGATTCCGCGAACGGTTCCGAAATTGCGGAAGAGTTCGGGAAAGTCTTCCGAAACTACGGAAGGATTCCGCGAACGGTTCCGAAATCGCGGGAGGATTCGGGAAAGTCTTCCAAAACGGCGGAAGCCTTCGCCGAATGGCTCCGCAACGGAAGCCTTCGCCGAATGGCTCCGCAATGGAAGCCTTCGCCGAATGGCTCCGCAGTTGCGGGAGAATTCAGCGAATCGCTCCGCCATTGCGGAATCATTCGTCGAACTGCTCCGCAACTGCGGAAGCGTTCGCCGAACTGCTCCGCGTTGCGGAAGCATTCGGAGAACCGGCCCGCGCGCCCGAAAAAAAAAAAAAAAAAAAAAAAAAAAAAAAAAAAAAAAAAAAAAAAAAAAAAAAAAAAAAAGTGACGAAAACTTGATTTCTGAATAGCAGGAGCACCGGGGCTCAGAATGGGATGATTTCTGTGGGGCTCGGAGGCCATTGACGAAGGCCATGAAAGAACTAGTGAAGACCCCAAGTCCATTACACTCCGATTTGACAGAAATTGGATAATAGTGACTTTTGAAGGACAGAGTCCCGGGGCTTGACAGAAGGTCGGTTTGAGCCGAAATTGATCAGGCACGGCCATGAAGCAGGCACAATGTTAAGTTCCGAATATTGGAGCCAAACTCCAAAGGATGTGGAGTCGGGGTGAGCAAGAAGGCCAAAAAGCACTGTTCCGGGCCACTTTTTCGGGATTTTGAAAAGCTTGTGGGCAGTGAAAGTGACCCCTGATGTGGGAATCAGAAATTTTACTGAACTAAACATTTCATATTCTCATTAAGAATGACAGTTTCCGTTAGACGAAGATTTTCCAGAAATGCACCGTTTGGGAGATAGCCATTTTTGGCCCAAAATTTGGAATTTTGGGAAAATGTGAAAAGTGGGAAGTAGTGAAATCCAGAAATTCATAGAAGATGAATGGTGCATCGGAATTGAAATCCGTGAATTGCTGAGTGTTCCTTGTTATATGGACTAACTTCGCCCGATAGATAAGTTTTTGTGATTCCTCATAGATTTTCTTCCACAGGTGGCTGAAGTTGGCATTCGGGACCAAAATGCAACTGTGTAAAATGTGCAAAACTGAAGTGAAAGTTGTCATTTTTGAAGGGATGCAGTTTTCACACCCGATGTCGGAATGGAGCATGAAAATAGGCATTGGAAAGCTTGTCCAGCAGGGAACGATGATACATGACCAGAGTTTGAATGAGGTCTACAAATATCATAATTATTTAGTGCAGAAGAGTGCCAACGACTGTTTTTGACAAAGAAATTTTGTTGTCAATGTGGGCAATTTCTACAATTGCAGGATATGGAAAAGAAATTCCATGATACGAGGAGGGATCGAAAAGGGAATAATTCCTTAAACCCTTGTTTGTTATCATACTTATAATTATGAAATTGTCATATGGCATAAAAATGATAAAAATATAAGGGATTACATAGATGTATATGCACTAGATGGCATCTTAACAAACATTGCATAGTACATGTGGGAATGCTTGTGCATAAATGGGATGTTGCATATTGGTAAAATAATGAAGTCTGCAAATGCAATGAACCACTGATGGAGAATATTGTGGCTGATAATCATTATTGATGTTGGTATGGGTTGTAGGACCAAAGATAACAAAGAGCATGGCCAAAGGTGTTGAGGATGTTGTTGCATGAAGCCAGCAACCTTATGCAGAAAGGATGGTGCAACAAATCTATGATCATAAAATTGGCAAAAGGACCGAGCAGCCTTGGTAAGAGGCCAACTGATCAGGTAACATCAGGCGATGTTAATGGTAGCCATGCAGGTAATGATTATTGGTGCCAAATTGCATGAATGTTGAAAGAGGATTTGGTAAGATCCCTTCAACTATGTTTGAGCTATGATTGAGTTAGTTTGCTTGTGATATTGAATACCAATTGGAACTGTTAACCTACCAAGCTTGGTGAGGTGTGGGTAAGTGAAGGAAATGATCCTTACACCCTATGATTGTTTAAAAATCTCAATGCATTCATATGAATTTATATCATGCCATGTGTATGTTAGTTATGTGCTTAATAACCAAAGCAAGTGAGGACTGGTGGTCCTGATTATGATAATGCAAGTTATATGAGATAGTCATGTTTCGATCATAATATGCTTGAGTGCATGGTACTCATGAAACAATGCAAGGTAGCATTGAGTAGATGTGCATTAAGAGATTTTATAAACCTTGTGATGCATTGTATGAATGCATAGGTATGATGCATATGTTATTGCAAATAAATAATGAATGAAATGATGAATTGATGATAATTCTAGGACCATTTCATGGGCTGTTATGAATGCAGAATAGTAAGTGCACGAAAATCCCAATCATGATCGATGGGCTGCTAGAATGCTCTGTGGAAAGACAGAGTTGTATGAATGATATGACTGTGAAATTGGATCTAGAGCTTATGAGAAGGAATCTCATGGTTGAGAGCTCTAAGTTCTGTTAGTAAGAACAGTTGTAAATCTCAGATTGGTAAATATTTCGGATTTGAAATTTTGCCAATAATTGCTAATGACTGTTTGGCTTATATGAAAATGTGTCAGGAGGACATGCTGTAAGTGGATGCTCATGTATGGCAGCAGGACACAAGACCATAACGGGCAGAGTGGTGTCCCTTGCAGGAGCCAAACAATATGAGGATAGCCTCATGGATAAGAAAACCAATTTCTGTAGTAGACAGAATTGTAAATTCATATTGAATTTGATTATTAATGCTATTGATTGGTTATGGAACAATCATATTTGAAGCTTATTGTTAAATGTTGCTGACTGTTTGGCTATGTGATAAAGTGTGCCAGGATGACACATTGCAGGAAGATCATGTGTGATGGCCTGCAGAAGCCAAACTAGATGGGAAGGATCCCATGCTTTGGAAATGGGTTTCGGGTGAAACGCCATTGTAAATGTTGATAATGTCTCAGACAAACTGCATGTTGGTAAAGCATGTGAGTGAGACAGTAAATTATGCCAAGAAGGCATGTGTGGGTTATGGCACGTGAAAAGATTGGGGTGGCAAACCGAAGGACTATTGACTCAGAGAAGGGAGCCCCATTCTTCACAAATGCAGAAAATATACATCTGTGAAGCGAATGAGTATTCCGTAACCCTAACTAAGAATATACGTGTCTGGTTATTAGATTTAATATGCAGAGCATGCTCCATCTTATTTATATCATTGCAGACTGCTTGAGTATGATTAGGGCCTACATGGCGCACATCGGAGAGGGGGTGCACACCTTTTCTGGTGCTGGGTCATGATAGGGTTTTCAATATTGACTACATCCTAAGGGAATGGACGCATTCCTGGTGTTTCAATACTTGATAGTGAATGATATGAAATATGATTACAATTTTTGGGCAACAATACTGATGAGCCTGCTTATCCTTCTTGTGCTAACAGCTTACACAGATGCAACTTGGTGTTGCACGAAAGAGGCAAAGTGAAGAAAGGGTGCTCAAGAGGACTGTATGGGCAATGGTAACCTTTCTACGCTCACACTAAAGGACACTAGAAGGGGTGGATAGGCCCAGGGAGCTGTGTTGCAGAAAAGGGGTATTATCCTTGTGTAGTGTGAGTGGGTATTGTGGGGCCATGCTAGTCTGCAGTCAAGTGAGTCACCTATGGAGTTCCTGGAGGGAACTGCTGGTTGCACAAGAGAGGGAGCCACGTAATCATATTATGTTGTTCATATTGCCTGAGAAACCCAGTCGATGTACTGGCTTGGCAATGGTTGTTGTATGCCTGATAAACCCAGTCGGCGTACTGGCTTGGCATTGGTTATTTGGGAGTTGTGGTGAAAGGTTGCTGGATGCCTGATAAACCCAGTCGGTGTACTGGCTTGGCATGATTGTTAAATTAATGCCTGACAAACCCAGTCGGTGTACTGGCTTGGCATTGGATATTTGCATGTTGTGAAGGTACTGGTTATTTGGGTGATATTTCCTGACAAACCCAGTCAGAGAACTGGCTTGGAAATGGTTATTAAATGCTTGATAAACCCAGTCGGCGTACTGGCTTAGCATACTGATTTTGAAATGCTTGATAAACCCAGTCGGCGTACTGGCTTAGCATACTGATTTTGAAATGCTTGATAAACCCAGTCGGCGTACTGGCTTAGCATACTGATTTTTGAAATGCTTGATAAACCCAGTCGGAGTACTGGCTTAGCATACTGATTGGTGGGATGCCTGATAAACCCAGTCGGCGCACTGGCTTGGCATTGCCTATTCGGATGATGTTGTGGAGCAGCATGTGTGCTGGCCAAACATCCACCCCACAGGTGATCCAAGACTTGTAAAGCAGAGAAGGAAACCTGTGGAGTAACGAGGAAAATGCACAATACAGATAAGTATTCATTCTCATTTATTTCTTGGTTGGAATAATCAAGTTTTCGGGTACAAGTCTTATGACAACTGAGCTAATACACTGTTGTTTCTTTGTTGGAAACCCTGGCCGTTGCAGGAAGCAAGGACCCTGAAAGAGCTATAAAGGCTTGGTAAATCCAGAGAGTAACTGGTTGGAGCTATAAATGCTTGGTAAAGCCAGAGAGTAACTGGTTGGAGCTATAAAATTCTTGGCAAATTCAGAGAATAGTTGGTGGGAACATTAACCACTCGATGTTGTGGAGCAGCCGGCGTGCTGGCCAAACATTCCCTTAAACAATTGATAAAACCAGTCAGCATACTGGCCTGGCATTGCCTGTTCGAATGGTTGTGGAGTAGCCTGCGTGCTGGCCCAACATTCGTTGTGGTATCCACGGGAAATCCAATGCTTGGAAAGCGAAGAAGGATCCTGTGGGATAAAGTGAAGACATCCTATAAAGATAAATATTTGGGTATTGCTGGAAGCAAGGACTATGAAAGCATCTGGAGGATGCATGTGGACATGTGACCATCCTAAAAAGAGCTCAATATGAGCAGTAATGAAAGATGGTGCTAGTGGAACTGTGTGAGTCCTAGC
Source organism: Larix kaempferi (assembly GCA_027924585.1). Lineage (NCBI taxonomy): Eukaryota > Viridiplantae > Streptophyta > Pinopsida > Pinales > Pinaceae > Larix > Larix kaempferi. Next base: position 3,769,469 of record BSBM01001229.1, read on the forward strand.
AGCCAAAGGTTCTGTAAGCAACCATGGGGAAAGGTTCCCTAGTTGAAATCTACTCGACAGACCTTAGACACTAAAGTGTCATAGCCGAGAAAGGGCAAGTCAAGCATTCACATTGAAGTGAAAGAGGCCAAGGAGCATAGAACCACCAATGATGGTGTGGCTCCGGATTGAAACCAGATTAAGAGGGGGAAACTCTTACTCTTCTCTTTCTTTTTTGACTAATGCATCTCAGAAACAAAAGACTATTGAGTGCATGTCATAAATGAGAATAATTTGTGTTTAATTGCTTGAAATGAATTGTGAATGCTGAAATAGTTATTTTCTTGTGAAAGGATGAACATGAATGAGTTCATGTGTATGTGGGAAAGCATGAATGTGTGGAAGTCTCGTGAGTAAAGCATGGACGTTCCAAGTCAATTAGGAAAATAATTGACTAATTTTATTATTGTGTTATGCTTGTCCTAACTGGAATTGCCATGCTAAGTCTCACAGATAGTTGCTGGGACAACAAGAAAGATGGCATCCATGAAATTCCAGACTTGTAGATCAGTTGGAAGATAAACAAACAAAAAGGGGTTGCTGTGGAGCGATGCCCACCTGCAGAACTGGAAGACCAAAGCTAGCAAAAGTAGCTTGAGGAAGCCAAAGGACTTGATCCTGAAAGTCAAAGTAAGGGGGTAAAACGCAGAACAGACCTGTCACATTTTGTGAATTTTGGATCATGTGTAAAGTGGGTATTCATACCTAAGTGTTGGAACACCGAGGACGGTGTTATTCCAAGGGGAGGGGAATGTAATGTCCCCAGTTTGGCCCCATGGCATTAACACTATAAATGATGTAATATTGTTAGGAAATCATGGTGAGGAGCTCAAGGCCAAGGCCCCGCCATCGATTTCGTGATGCATATGGTTTGCGTGCTAGCAATGCACAGTGGAAATTCAAATAGCATGTAATATGCATTTTAATAAAAAATACCCACAACTAGCTATGCAATGCAACAAAGAGATGGGGGCATGATTTCACAAGGAATTGGGAGGGAAAACATTCAAACCCTTGAGCCAATAGAGTCAAGCCAAGTGTCAATGAGGAAACCCATCAAACCCTCAACTACCCATGTTGACTTTTGTACCCAACCATTGATTTCTCCCAAGAGTTGGTTGGGGAAGTTATTGCCTTGGGAATGGGAAGGTATGGCTGTCCAAAATCGGGTATGGGCAAGCCACCTTCATGGAAAAACGTGTTGGTCTTTTTGGGCAAGAATAGAGCCACGAAATGGCTGCCTAAGCGATGATTCACCATGGCCTTGCTCTCTCACGCAGCTCAAGCTGCCTGGGCGTTTTCCTCCCTCGTTTTTCTGTGTCTCCCTTCATCTTTTAGCTGGGAAGGGGCGTTTTTGTGTTGGTTACCCGTGGGGAAAGAGAGCAGAACGTTTTGGGTCTTCATGGGGGTCGTTTAGGCCATTGGAAGGGATCCTAACCAGTGGAGAGAAATCGGTTTTTCTCCCTGGGGTTGAAAACGAAATTCCACAGTTCATTGGGTGAACCACGAGCTGGGGGAACCAATTTGGACCCTGTTTTGTGAACACCTCTGTTGTAAATGTGTAACCCTGTCAATAGTCGTTTTGTTGTGAGAAGAAAGAGTATGTTGGGTATGGGTGATGGGTAATCCATTATTCTGGCTTGGCTGAGATAAAAATGGTTATTGGGCAGTGGTTGAGCTGGAATGCCCCCTTTGTCCTTGTGAGAATCATGCCCAGCTCGGGGGTGGCCTTCGGACGGACTCAGTATAAGCTGTCGAAGAGCCTACGGTTGGGTGGAACATTGCAGCGACATAGCTAGTTGCTTGGGACAATTGAAACGAAGATAAGTGTTTCTGCCTATATATTTATTTATGAAATGCTTTTATTAATGCCTGAAATCTTGAATGTATTCGAATGATTGTGTGGATGTTGTTTCTGCTGTGCATGATTGATTGTCTACATCTGCACATTCATATCTTATTTCTTGTAATGAAATGAGTGGGCTAAATTTTGATTAAAGAGCCCCATCGATTGGTAGTATGTTCCTTGCTTCGCAGTGGTCAGCAGATGGGGACATTACACTCATCGACTCATAGAGTGTCAGCGGAGGCCGAATATCTGTGGGAGAATTCCACACCAAACAGGCTGGTGATAGAACTGCCCTTGCACACAATTTTTTGAATCTTTTCAGTCTGGGTTTTCGCCCTCTGTTGGGAACCTTGGACCCATTCTAGTACCTTGCATTTACCCTTCACCACTGAGGCCTCAACAAATGCCGCTATAAGGAGGGCGAGTAGTTAAATATGCCTAAGCATAATACTCAGAAACCTCCTCCAGCAAGAAAACCGATTGTCACCTGTAGTCACACTTAAGTATCTACTTTTGTTCAGCAACCAGCACAACAACCTGCTACTATCCTTGTTACCCCAATAGCTCACCAAGATCCAATAATAGGAGATATCATTATCACATCACCCACTAGAGGACCTATACTACTTGAAGAGATACTCAAGAGGTCCAATGATAGCACCGCTAGATTGCAGCATAAACTCTCTTTACAGGGAAATCAAGGATTAGCAACAATTCACCAAGAAAAGACTAATCCAACGCCAGCAGATCAAGTTACTCAACAAAACACTGAACAAAACAGTGAGCAAACTACAAATAAAAACAGTTCATCAAATCAGCAACATCCCTCTGAATTCAATCTTGATTTGTTATTCACTGAAACCACACCAACTTCACAAGTAATTCCTTCGGGTAGACCACCACCGTCTCCTCCTTCATCTTCATCCTCCTCATCTAGAAGTGAACATTCTCCTGGTTCTTCGTCATATGAAGAAGAAGAACCACCTATGGCTGGGGAAGGCCAGAACAGACATTGGCTTGACCAAGATGTTGTGTGGATAATTGGTGATCAACACAGGTTAGCTAAGAACCCAGAAAAATGGCTTCCTAAATATAACCTAGATAATAAGTCACCTTCACTTGATCATATTAAGACTTTCATGCAAGCCATCAGGCTTAGGAATACTATTCACGAGCTCGTATTTTGCAGACTCTTCCCTTACACATTTGAGGGCAAGGCATCTATGTGGTATTTCGCCTTGGAATCCAGATCTATTACATCTTGGGATGATTTTGAAAAGTTGTTTATCCAAAATTTTGGAGATGACAAAACACCACAGGACTTAGTTTTGGAGTTATCTTCCACAAAGATGAAAGGTAAAGAAAGAATTAAAGATTATAATCAAAGGTTTTCTTACCTAAAGAACATAATCCCTGCTCCTGTTCTCCCAGTCAAAGAGCTTATGGTTTCCTTTTATGAAAAGGGTCTTTCTCCCCCCATTGCAATGTGGGTAAAAAGAGCACACAAAAAAAAATTATATGAAGCCTATGTTGAAGCTATCCAAGTTGAAAAAAATATTTACTGTCTTAAGGATGGCCTTGATACAGTAGAAGAACAACCCTCTACTTCCACATCTAGGAAGAAAAATGACATTGTGCCCAGGGCTTCAGCCCAAAACAAGGATCCATTTGACATGACTGATGTAAAGAAATTTCTTCAGAAAAATTCAAATCAGATGGTTGATCTGAAAAGAAATAACAACACAAATCAAAACAAAAACAATGGTTTTGTAAGGCCCCCTATTAGGAGACCTTATGAGCCTCCTTAGAATCCACCACCTCTTGATCCTACTGAAGGACTTTCAAATGAAGAAATCTATTCCATTTTTAGAGCCTTGGCAACAGAATCCCAAACTATTCTTGAAACCTCCAATGATCATACCAACCACGATTCACAGTCACCTGAAGAGAATGAAGAACAAGAGGACCCATAGGTAAACATTGTTAGCTATTTCTCCAAACACCCCATGAATGAAGAGGAAGAAGAACCTGAGATTGCATTTGTTGTTCAACACCCTTACAACACAAGGTCAAGACCACAACCCACTCATGAACCTTCATCCTCAACAATAGTTCCCAATAAAGGAAAAACTGTTTCTCAAATGGATAAAGTTATTACGGAGATCGAGTATAACCTAGTTGATGATTTGAAAAGTGTTAAGGCTAATATCTCCCTATTTGAACTATTGAAGATTCCTTCTATGGGAGATACCTTACCCAAAAGCATGGTAGTCAAATAACCCAGAGATTCTCAAAGTAATAACTTTGACTCTCTTACCAGATCAGATGATAAAAAACCATGAAGCAAAAGGACACCTCCTTTTCTCCTGAATTTCGAGATCTTCAACAGGAACGTGGATAACTGCATGATAGACTTTGGTGCTTCATCAAATGTGATGCCATTGTATGTCTATAGAAATATTAATGCCACATGGGAACCTTGCCCTACTCAAATCGTCCAACTTGACAGATCAAAAGTCAGAGTAGTAGGAAGGTTGAGAAATGTCTTGCTTACATTATCTGCGGATCCATGCATTCACCAAACTATAGACATAGTTGTGGCTAAGATTCCTGAAGCTTATGGGATGTGATTGAGTAGGGACTGGTTAGAAAATATTAAAGGATACTTTGCCACTGACTAGTCACATATATGGTTACCCTATAATGGACAACCTAACAAAATGAAAATTAGTAGTAAACCATTCATGAAACAAAGAGTTACAGGCCTGAATGACTCTAGTGAGCCTGCTGGTTACCTCAATTCACAAATTGAACATTTCACGTTCGACACTTTCTTTGTAGATTTGCCTACTGACTGTTCTCCAGAATAAAATTTACAGAAACAATCTCAGATCACTCGGCTTACCACTGTACCTTTCACTAGAGATGTTGTACATTATGTGTTTAATGTAAATACAAATTTTAGAATAGACCCGACTGCTTGGAATTTATTTTTTTATGGCTCCAGGTCTAAGGAAGGAGCTAGTGCAGGTTGTGTCCTCATCAACCCAAAAGGGATTAAAACTATGATAGCATGCAGATTGGAATTTGACTGTACCAACGATGTGGCTGAATATGAAGCCCTTGTTCAAGGACTTAAAAACGCTATTGATATGGGTGTACAGGTTATTCATTGCTTTGGTGATTCCAAGATCATTGTCAAGCAAGTAAGGAACAAGATACACTACTTGTCTCCTCGCTTGATGAATTATCAGAAACTAGTAAGGGATCTCACCAACTCCTTTTCTGCATTTAACATTAATTTTGTCCCTAGGTCACAGAATTTCGATGCCAATCTCCTAGAAAACACATCATCTAGGTTGATACCACCCGAGGGTTTGTCACCCTAGAATTTTTCTATAGAAATTATGTATAGGCCTTCCATACCTGACAATGTGAGCAATTGGAAAGTGTTTGACGACGATTAACAGATACTTGACTTCCTCATTGCATAGGATACGTTCCAAGACATGGCTATAGATGAGGAAGAGCATGCAAAATCACTCTCTGATCCTTCAAACGTTATCCCAAAATCTGTCATTAGTTTAGAAAAATTCTATGATTTGTAGGTAAATTCAGACACAAGACCAATTGCAAAACTCATAGTTCCTCCCTAAGTTATGATACAGTTAACTTGGGTACTAAGCAAGAACCTCGCTTTATCAATATTGGAGTTAATTGTTCTCCCGAGGACAGAAGAGCTATCATTATGCTATGTAAAGAGTATAAGGACATTGTTGATGCCTCAGAAATCGTAGCATCAATCAGCAAGGGATTCTCCCCGCTAAACAGTCCCAATTAGATTATCCACCATTTGATGTAGGGAATCCGTCCAGTTAACGGTTCCGGCTACCGTAAGATTTAAAAAGTTTGGTTCTTTACACTGGTTGCGGCCCGGTTCACCGTTTATGTATTTTATTTTAAAAAATGATATGCAAGTGCCCTATGCTAAGTGCATACAACTAACCTAAGCTGATCTAAAAATGTGTAACCAAATCTATTCTATCCTTGCAAGGAGCAAACTGTAGAGATGAGTAATGTGCTGAAAGAAACATCTTAAAGATTATACAGATAGCCATTTAATCGTAAGATACATCTACAACAAGATATAGCAGATATTAAAGATATCTTTAATTCAGTTAGTACAATCCACTACTCATTTAAGATATCTGATTTGATAATTACCACCTCTGCAGCAACTTATTGCTCAATACTTTCTAGGAAATAAGTGTGAACCGCAATTTGTTCAATGAATTGACGGAGGTCTTCTGGGGTTATACGTTCTATTTTCTTCAAATACTCTAACTCAGAGGTTAAATTTCCTTGTAATTCGGCCAAGCGCAATTCCCTCCTTGCGAACTCGTAAAGATTCTGAGGTAGCACCATATGACACTTGCCATGGGATTCCCAAATTTTAGAGTAAATAACATGGAATTTCTTAGTGGTTTTCCTGATTTCAGTACTCAATCTGCTACAACATCTCAAACAGAATTCGAGGACTCCTGTGTCCATATCAAATTCTTCATCCGTTTTATCCCGTAGGTTCGAAGGGAAACCCAATCTCCCTTTCCTCTATTCAAACTGTTCTCCAAGCTCTTCCACATGTTGCTCATATTTGTCCCTCAAGCTTAGTGCTTCAAATTCGATGGAAGTCATATTTGTGATCATTTTCTTCATATTACAAACTTCTTCATTAATCGACACCAACAGTTGATGAATCCTTTCTTGCACTTCACAAGATCGCTCATAGAATGTGGCTAGATCTTCCTTCATCTTATTTTCCTTTCCAAGATGTTCCAATAGTTCAGCCTTTTCTCGCCCCAATTGTTCGAATTTAGGTTTGAAAGAATTGACCTATTGGGCATTGTTGGCTTCAAGCTCTTCCAACTTGAATATATGAACTTTCAAGTTCTTTTTCTCATCCTCTGAGATTGCTAGTTGCATTTCAAGTGAATTCTTCTCATTTTCAAGCTACAGGGCTTTCAAAGTGGTTTCCTCCTTTTCTTCCATGAGCTGCTTGTATCTCCTTTTTATTTCGTTGCTTTCTAAGAACTCATTCTTCCTGTCAGCTTTTATATTGAGACACAGTTCTCTGTAGTTTTTAACGGTTTCAATCAAACAATCAGTATTGGCTTTGCTTGCTTGGGTTGAAGCTACGATGCAGCCTTCCTGAAATGACGGATCGAGATCGGTCCCTTGGACCAGTGTGGTCTCCGATATTTTGAACTCATATAAGTCCTCCCCAATTTCCATTTTCCTTACTCTCCTGTCAACAATAGCCCTCTTCCGTTCATGAAAATAGATAGAATCCAGGTTGGCCACTTGGCACTACTTCTTGGGGTTGTATGGGGTGAGTGTTAATTCTTCGGTGGAGACAACCCCTTCATGAGCTTTCCCTGGTTGGGAAATATTTTTTGAATCCAAGTCCATAGCTACTGGGCTGGGCAGGTTTTGTTCTGGAACTTTCTCCGCTTCTTCCTTCTCTTGCTTCACTGTTAGCGCTGTTATCTCTGCTTGCAATCTGTCCGCTTCTTCTAACAAGAATCTTTCTTCTTCTTGCAATTTGGTGTTTTGTCCTTGGAGGACTCTGTCTTCTTCTTCTCTCGGAGCTTTTGCTTCCAGACTCTCTGAAACAATATCAGCCCAATTGAAAACGGTGCCTGACATGGCTATATGGAATATTACCGGTACCCAACCCAGTTTGAAGATATTACCATTGGGAATGCCGAAGATCTGGCTCAACATCAACACAATGAGTCTATAGGGGTTTTCAAGAGTTTACTCTCATATTCATTGTTCTTATTTTGCCTTACCTTCCTGTTGGCTATCATCATTTTTCTAACAGAGATCAAAGGATCCATGGGATGTTCTGCTATCCATTTACTGTCCAACCAAGCTCTTGCTGAGGGCAATCTGTAAGAAGCTGCGATATGTTCAGGTGCGAATGACACCAGATTCATTCCATTTTTGTCATTTATAAACCTGGTGTCAGTTTGGACATGAGGGATCAACCAACCAAGGACCTTAAAACATGGAAATAATTCAGGTCTGGTTGTTGCTTTATGTATACAGGACTTCTTAATGTTTGCATATACCAAAGTGTCTTCTAGGGAGCCATTTGGGTATTCCTGATCCCTGATGAATCTATACAAGTCACCCCATTTAAAATCTAGGGAAGAGCTTCCTGGAGGAACATTAGTGGTGGATTGCGTATCAGTGAAAATAGTTTCAAGTGACATATCCAGCAAGATCTCCACTTCTGAGTCTGACTCCACCTTTTGCGCGGCCTTCCTTCTTACAGATCTTCTATGCATGTCAAACCTGCGTTAATTAAGGTGGTAGGAAATAAAGATTCAGCATATCCATAAGCATATAACACCGTAGACATTATCTAATTATTTAAAATAAGCAACAAAAGGTAAGTTAGAAAGTTTGCGAGAGCTAAAAAAAAGTCGTATTACATCCACATGAAATTTAATAGTAAGTATCTTTGCCATATCATTGGAAATTGCCAATTTTCTTAAAAAGCAAAGTTGCAGCATAAGTGTTGATTTGGAATTACATGGGAAGGTCACTGTGGTGTGAGGCGGGAAACCAGCGCACGTTACGGTTCATCAGCGAAGGTTTTTTTGCCGCTTAGCAGCTCGACTGAATGCTTGCGCATCAGACGAATAGGACATTGTAGGCATTAGAGGCATTCTTACTTTATGCTAGGGGATAAAATTTCTTTCTGGTGGCATGCCACACAAAGCCAGGGAGAAAAGTCTTTCCATAATGGCTTACGAATGCATCTAGAAGGCGACCTAGTTTTGATGTCTTGGGGTGAAGCCTCGTTCTGAAACAAATGTCACAGGTGGAGGGATAAGTATCATCGTCTATGCGAAGGAGGTTATTACAAGCCGATAAGGGGATTGGCGTTATTGACGCGGTATTTCAAGGCCTACGGAGAAAGCACACAAGGTGTATAGCAATGAAAGACAAAACGGCAATGTGAGCGACTAAACAAAAAATGTGTAAGACAAATTTCGTCTTTTAGACTGTCAAAATATGGCTTTGGATAGAGCCAATTCTCGTAACAAGCAAAAGGAGGAGAGGAGTGCCTACCTGGTGTTCTCAGAGTGGTTTTTCGTTGTTGGCGCGTCTATCCAAGCCGATAAACCTGATAAAACATCCACAATTCGCTACTGGAAGCTTTCTCGGACTTGAAAATAATGAGTTGTTTGAACTTCGTTCTCTGCATTTATAGGGGAAGAGTCAATTCCCAACAGGTGGATTAATGTGAGTTCGGTGGGCATGGGGCTCGAAAACGAACCGAATTAACGCCACACAAGCTGAGTTAAATGGCTTCATGAATCCAGCAGGGGTGCATTGAATTGCATCGAAGGGCATTCTCAACTCTCAAGAGTTGCGATGGCACGGGATTGGTGTAGTGGCATTATTAAGCGTAGCGCTTGTGATCGCAGCGGGGAAACTACCATTAGATCTTGCGCCGAAGAGATGCACCGACGAGATGTGCTGACGTCAAGGTATGTTTAAAAGGAATGATGATGGTGGCAATCTCAAGGTTAGGTTCTGCGCACGGAGCGGAGGATATATTGTTAAGTCTTGCACCCAAAAGATGCACCAATGGCAAAGTGAATGGGGTTGCGAATGCAGCGGTGACTTTAGTTTAAGCTCTCCATTGTTACACATTTTTAGATGAGCCATTCACTCCATTCATACTACAATTATTTCGTTATTTTTCCACCATTCATCATCCCAAAAGGAGGCCCACTAGTGTTCCCCCCCACCCTCGTTCTTGGTTCTCATCGATGTCCCTTGATTGAACACTCTCTCCATGCTTGGCCATTCCTTTTGTTCTATATACTTTTATCCCTTTTTCGTGCCGGACAAGTCCTTTACGAAAAAGGCACTTAGGGAGTTTCTGTTAATCTCTTTTATGACTCCTAAAAAAATGAAAAGATCGTCGAGCAATCTTGCTTCCTTTCATGCTCGTTAAAGTACCTGAAAGGGCGTCTATCTGGTATAAGTTTAACCCTTTTCCGGACCTGGTAGACTAATTACGAAAAATGAATACTCTAGTCACATCGGCTAGAAGAGTTCTTCATTGCATCCTTTTATGTTTTTTCGGGCCTTGGAGACTAACACACGAAAAAGAACTCCCCAGTGGAGTCGCCAAAACTATAGCTAGGGTTTTCACCCTAGATTGTGCAAATGGGAACCTACTAAGAAGAAGGGACTCCTTAGTAGCAGTTCAATAAAACAACAAAATATGACAGTAAGTAAAAACAGTAAACTATTCTAGCATGTGCATAAAAGACAATGAAAAGATAATGAAAATTTGTTTTGTATTAAGTTTACCTCAAATGTTGAGGTTGGTGGAGCCTTTGCAGTAGTCCAGGGGCTACTCCAATGCTCCAGTGTTGTTCCTTCTCCTTCTTCCAAGGTGTTTTGGATATGGGCCAAAGGGGTTCTCAAGTGGGAAATTAGCTCCAAGTGGAGAGCTAGGGTTTCAAGAGAATTTTTGGCAGCATAAGGATGGGAGAAATTGTGGATATGGAATGGGGCGCCTCCATCACCTATTTATAGGTTTTTTAGTGGTGGAGTGTTGACCCATGGTTTTGGGCACCATATGGTTTTGGTCAATTGTATAGGGTTTTTGCTTCTTTTTTCCCTCTTTTTCCTCTTTTTTAATATTTTTTATTCCCTTTTAGAGGGTTTTTGCTATTTTTGGAGGAAATTTAAATTGTTTTGGAGGAAAAAAGAGGTTTTTTGGCCTTTTGGTGGCTTTTTAATGGTTTTTTTAAGGTTTTGGAGGCAAATATGATAGGAAATATGGACGAATGAATCATGTAATGAGGGAGATGAGGTGGTGAGCACTTTTTGGGTGTTAACAACGGCATATGCATGTTTATCCATGACAGGATAGTTCAGTTCAGCGCCTTGCAGACCAGTGATCATAAAAGAGATTGGGTATTCATCTCCTAATTCCACCTTTTGCATAAGCACAATTGCGAGAGAGTCATCTGATGCGAAGGTATATAAAATAAAATCTTTGTCAAAATATGGACTTCTTAGAGAGGGGGCATTGGTCATGGCCGCTTTGATATCTTTAAATGCATCCTTTTCTAAATCTGTCCATTTGAATTGCACATTTTGCTTGACCATTTGCTGTAACGGTTTGACGGTCTGAGTGAAATCAGGGACAAATCTTTGAACAAAATTAATCATGCCCATAAACAATTGCATAGCCCTTTTGTTTTGGGGCATGGGAATTTTTTTGATAACTTGCACTCTTTCTTGGTCTATCGAAATTCCCTTCTTTGAGATGATGTGACCAAGAAGCTTTCCCTCAAGGACTGCGAACACACTTTTCTTGGGGTTTAGAGAGATACCATACTTCCTACATCGGTCAAAAATCCGGTTCAAATGGAGGACATGGTCCTCTCTTTTCTTTAAAAAGACTGTCACATCATCCAGATAGACTACAAAACAGTGACCTCCCAATCCTTGAAAAGTAATGTCCATTGCTCGTTGGAAAGTAGCTCCTACGTTTATTAATCCGAATGGCATCCTTCGATATACGAATGTTCCCCACTTAGTGTGGAAAGTCGTCTTTAGATGGTCTTCTTCCGCTACCAACACTTGATTGTACCCAGAGAAGCCATCTAGTAGAGAAAACATTTCTGCTCCCAACCATCTACAAAATTTGTTCCATTGAAGGAACAGGATAATTATATTTATCAGATGCTCTGTTCAAGTTTCTGAAATCTACTCATAGTCTTATTTCTCTAGACTTCTTCCTTACGGGAACTAAATTAGCGACCCATTCCGAATGTTGGACTTTAAAGATGATCTTAGCGTCTAATAACTTCTTTAATTCCTTCTAAATTAAAGGCTCAAGAGTAGGGTGCATTCTTCTTAGCTCCTGCTGAAAAGGTTTAACACCTGCCTTCATTGGTATGGCATGTTGAATGATACAAGTATCATATGTTTTTAGATCTTCATATGTCCAAGCGAACACATCTTTATATTGCTGAAAAAGTTTGATGAGCTTGTCTCTTTCACCCGGCGAACATCTACCAAGATTGACATATTTTGGTTCAGCTTCTGTGCCTAGATTTATCAATTCATGCTGCATAGTAGAACTATGAGTTTTATTATTTGCTGGTTTTTTTAACTTTCTCTGCAGATCGAACAAACTTTCAAGTGATCTCACTCCTTTAGGCATGAAATTTCCTTTGGCTACGTCCTTATTTTGCATATCAACATCATGTTTTTCTTCATCTATAACAACTTCTTGAAACATGTTTTCATTTGTAAGGAAACTAATGATTTGGTTTTCATCATCGAACACCCTAAAATTTGTCATATTATCTGGAATGGATGACCTGAAAACCAATTCAATAGAACACTTATGATTAGTAGGCACCAACCTAGAAGCAGAGGTAGCTAACAAGTCAGCAGCAGCATTCTGTAATCTAGGAACAGATTTTATATTAAAAGCTTCAAAGTTTGTAATTAGGTCCCATACCTCAAACTGATAGCCTTTCAGATGTGGTGAAATACAATGAATCGTGTCTCTTACCTATCTGACGACTATTTCTGAGTCGCCGAAGACTTTCAGATATTTAACATTCAGACCGATGGTTTTCTTCAATCCGTGAACTAAAGCTTCATATTCAACAGTATTGTTAGTACAATCGAACTCTAATCTACATGATAAGAAGTACTTGTTGTTTTCAGGATCAACTAAAACACACCCAGCTCTGGACCCTTCCGAAGTCTTGGAGCCATCAAAATATAAAACCCAAAAAACATTCGTTGATCTAACTAGGTTAGTATCTTTATCCTCTAAGCTAGTAACTAAGCTAACTATATTACAGTCAATGTCATCAGTCCAGGAAAATTGAAGGAGATTGGACTATTCATCTAATTCATGATTAACATTTTCCGATTGATAGTTACCCGGATCAATTTCTAAGAAACAATTCCCCAAAACTGAATATGAAAAGGCTACAACTTTGTTCTTTTCTTCCAGTTGAGTTACGTTTTGCTTCATGTGTGGTTCTCTTAGCACTTTAATTTGATTTTGCCTATTTTGATATGGTAACCATAAGTGAGACCAATCTGTGGCGAAATAACCATCTAGTTTAGTTGACCAATCTCTGCTTAGAATCAAACCATAAGCTTTAGGGATATCAACTACCATTATATCAATGAACTGACACACCCTAGAATCTACAGACAATCTAATAAGCACATCTTTCATTTCCCCAATTACTTTAATGGCAGTTCTGTCCAGCTGAATAATCTGGGTTGGGGATGGAGTTGGCTTCCCATTGATTCTTTTCAAATAGATAGTGGCATGACATTCGAGGAAGCTCCAAAATCTACTAAACAATTATGCACATTGTGATTAAAAATTTCAAAAGTTAACAGAAAAGGGAGTGTTTGGGATCTAGATTTCCCACCAATGCTAGCTTCATTCATTTCGGGATCTTCTTGAGTGTTTGCTAACGGAGTGCTAGATTGGGGTTCGAGAGCCTGCAATAGTTTCTTTCATTGTTGAGGCAAACTACACATGTCAAATATAGACACATTAGCTTTTACTTTCTTTATGTCTTCGATGATGTCATATCCCATATCACATTCCTTTACAACTTTGGGTTGATTATCAGTTTTATTCGAAGTTACTTTTGATGGCTGAATTGTTTCAATGTTTGGTTGTTTAGTAGGTACTTGGTTACCCTTGGGCTGTTGCGGAATAACCGTGATGTGCCTTTTAGGTAGCTCTTTAGAGACTTTGTATTTGGGCTTAGGCAAGCTTGGAATCGGGTTAGCAATTGGACCTTTGCTGCGAGTATTAACATTCACAGCTGAGACTAGATTTTCCTCAGGATCATCTTCAACTAATTGAGTCAAAGGTACCCAGTCCCATAACACCATGGTGGTGTCCGCTGTGGGTTCCTCTGGTTCAAGAGCCTGCTCTTCTAGAGGGTTGTCTTGGTCTGGGATTTGTGAGTCTAGCATTTGGTTCATCACCAAGCTCATTGAATTTATCCATTGCGGACAACTTTTTTTAGAGTGTGGTTCTTTATGAAAAGTGCAGAAATGTTCCATTATTACTTCATTCAAATTTAAAATAGGAGAGTTGTTCATAGGTGGATGAGGCTGATCGTTTTCTTCCCTTTTCTTGTAGAAAGGTTTAAAAGGCTTCCTGGGAGTGCTAGTTGCCTTATCCTTTTCAAGATCTACAATTTTATTGGACAACTTTTGCATCATTTTGACTACATTTTCCATATCCGCCAAAGATTCTTCTTTATTTCTGGTAAGCAAGAGTGGCTTCTTAGTGGTTGTTGTTTTTGTTTCTGCATCAAGCGCATGCTTAGCAATGATGTTTGCTTCCTCTTTTACCTTCCTGGCTTCTTCGAAATTTTCTATTAAAGTAGTCCTCTTAGTTCTTTTGACAAACATTGCTATTGGAGGATCGAATGCGGTTGTATAGTATTCAACTAAATATTCTTATGCGGGTTTAGCTGCTTCGCTGAAATTATTTAACAATGCAGTGAATCTTTGGTTGAATTCTTGAACCTTTTCTTTCTTTTCCATTCTCATGGACAGCAACTCTTTCATGAGTGTAGCTACTGTTTTCTGATTTCCGTATTTCTTCAAGAAACATTGTTCAAACTCTTTCCAATTTGATATTGAGCTGGCTTGTCAACTAAAATACCAGGAGGATACCTTAGGCTCGAAAGTATAAGGAAAGAGTCTACAAACTACATCTTCATGCTGCACGTTCAAAAGATTCAAGGCTAAATAATAGCTCTTAAGGTGATCTTCAGTAGAGATACCTTTTCCAAGATCATATTTAGGCAAAACTTTCTCAGGATTCTTAGGAAGATTGTGAAAAGGTCCAACTAGATTTAATGCTCCCCTTTCTCTCCAAGCAGGTACAACCATGGCTTCAGGTGGAGTATGAGGTGGAGAATCAGGCGGAGAATCAGGCGGAGAATTAGGTGGAGTATTCTTTGGAGTAAAAGGTTCTTCGAGATTTTATGGATCTTCAAGTTCGATTTCTCTAAGAGGCTCTGTAATTTCTTCCAAAGACAAATCTACTAACTCTTCAAAATTCTGCACAAGAACTGAATCACGTATATATTGCCTTTCTTTTCTAGGAGCTTTTCTTCTAGGGAGGAAAGGGATTGCGTTTAAACCACTGAGTTGTTTAACATAAGCATGAGTATGTCTCCGCAAATTTGCTACTTCAGCAAAAGGTATAGCATACAGTGTTTCTTAATGTTCAAATTCAAAGTTGGGGTTTTCTTGATTTTCTTGATCTTCTTGATCTATCGGGATTGCTATTCCAAGCGGGTTTCCAGTAAGATCTGCTTAATAGGAAGAATTTTCTCTGTTAGCCATGCACTATGGCCCTCCTTCTAGCACCAAAAACTGTTGATGCCTCAGAAATCGTAGCATCAATCAGCAAGGAATTCTCCCCAGCAAACAGTCCCAATTAGATTGTCCATCGTTTGATGTAGGGAATCCGTCCAATTAACGGTTCCAGCTACCGTAAGATTTAAAGAGTTTGGTTCTTTACACCGGTTGCGGCCCAGTTCACCGTTTATGTATTTTATTTTAAAAAATGATATGCAAGTGCCCTATGCTAAGTGCATACAACTAACCTAAGCTAATCTAAAACTGTGTAAGCAAATCTATTCTATCCTTACAAGGAGCAAACTGTAGAGATGAGTAATGTGCTAAAAGAAACATCTTAAAGATTATATAGATATCCATTTAATCATAAGATACATCTACAGCAAGATATAGCAGATATTAAAGATATCTTTAATTCAGTTAGTACAATCCACTACTCATTTAAGAAAACACATCTTTACACAGGAAAGCATAAGAACATTCATTACACAGAAACAATTCTAGATAGAAAGGAATGATCTCACAATGATATACGGATGACACAGGAATAATCCAGCACACATTTGACACATCTTCCAGGAAAAAACGCCTTCTCCCAGGCTTTCATTAGGCAAAAAATTATTTCTTGGAACAAGTAGCAAAGTAGTTCACGTACAAGGAAGAAAATATTTCACCTACAAAAAGTCCTTAATTATCCTCTCATTCTCCTATATATAGTATTACAAAAAGCTCCTTGAGCTGCCAGGTGTACCCTAAACCTAAGAATTTTGATTTATCATAAAAAACCTCAAATATCGAATTTGGATGACTCATGCTGATCGTCTTTCATAAGAGATAAAAAGAAAGGATAGCTGTCTATATAGACGTTATACAATTAACCACTTCTAGCTACTTTGCGAAATCAAATAAGGTGAATTATTGTCCAGTTGGCTCTGCTATCTCACTGGGTCGTTCTTCTTCTCCTAGCTTGCTCCCTTCAGTAGGCTCACTTGCGTTTGTAGCCCGATCTATCTCTTCTAGCCCATTGAATTATTTCCCTTATAATTGTTTTACTTCTCGTTGAGATCATTGATTTCCATTCTATCTCATGCTTGCATAAGTCTGATTTGATATTTGCCACCTCTGCAATAGCTTCTTGCTCAATAATTTCTAGGAAATAAGTGTGAACCGCAGTTTGTTCAATGAATTGACAGAGGTCTTATGGGGTTATACGTTCTATTTTCTTCAAATACTCTAACTCGGAGGTTAACTTTCCTTGTAATTCGGCCAAGCGCAATTCCCTCCTTGGGAACTCGTAAAGATTCTGAGGTAGCACCATATGACACTTGCCGTGGGATTCCCAAATTTTAGAGTAAATAACATGGCATTTCTTTATGGTTTTCCTGATTTTAGTACTCAATCTGCTACAACATCTCAAACAGAATTTGAGGACTCTTGTGTCCATATCAAATTCTTCATCTATTTGATCCCACAGGTTTGAAGGGAAACCCAATATCCCTTTCCTCCATTCAAACTGTTCTCCAAGATCTTCCACATGTTGCTCATATTTGTCCCTCAATCTTAGTGCTTCAACTTCGATGGAAGTCATCTTTGTGATCATTTTCTTCATATTGCAGACTTCTTCTTTAATCGACACTAGCAGTTGATGAATCCTTTCTTGCACTTCACAAGCTCGCTCATAGAATGTGGCAAGATCTTCCTTCGTCTTATTTTCCTTTTCAAGCTGTTCCAATAGTTCAGCCTTTTCTCACCCCAATTGTTCGAATTGAGGGTTGAAAGAATTGACCTGTTGGGCACTGTTGGCTTCAAGATCTTCCAGTTCATATATATGAACTTTCAAGTTCTTTTGCTCATCCTCTAAGATTGCTAGTTGCATTTCAAGTGAATACTTCTCATTTTCAAGCCACAGGGCTTTTGAAGTGGTTTCGTCCTTTTCTTCCACGAGCTGCTTGTATTTCCTTTTTATTTCGTTGCTTTCTAAGACCTCATTCTTCTTGTCATCTTTTATATTGAGACACAGTTCTCTGTAGTTTTTAATCATTTCAATCAAATGACCGGTATTGGCTTTGCTTACCTGGGCTGAAGCTAGGGTATAGCCTGCCTGAAATGACGGATCGAAATTGGTCCCTTAGACCAGTGTGGTCTCCGATATTCTGAACTCATATAGGTCCTCCCCAATTTCCATTTTCCTTACTCTCTTGTGAACAATAGCCCTCTTCCGTTCATGAAAATAGATGGAATCCACGTTGGCCACTTGGCACTGCTTCCTGGGGTTGTATGGGGTGAGTGCTAATTCTTCGGTGGAGACAACCCCTTCATGAGCTATCCCTGGTTGGGCAGTCTTTGCTGAATCCAAGTCCATAGCTACTGGGTTGGGCGGGTTTTGTTCTGGAAATTTATACACCTCTTCCTTCTCTTGCTTCTCTATTAGCGCTGCCAGCTCTGCTTGCAATCTGTCCGCTTCTTCTAACAAGAATATTTCTTCTTCTTGCAATTTGGCATTTTGTTCTTGGAGGACTCTATCTTCTTCTTCTCTCAGATATTTTTCTTCCAGACTCTCTGAAATAATATTAGCCCAATTGAAAACGGTGCCTGACATGGCTATATGGAATATTACCAGTACCCAACCCAGTTTGAAGATATTACCATTGGGCATGCCGAAGATCCGGCTCAACATCAACACAATGAGTCTATAGGGGGTTTTCAGGAGGTTACTCTCATATTCATTGTTCTGCCTTTGCCTTACCTTCCTGTCGGCTATCGTCGTTTTTCTAACAGAAATCAGAGGATCCATGGGATGTTCTGCTATCCATTTATTGTCCAACCAATCTCTTGCCGAGGGCAATTTGTAAGCAGCTGCGATATGTTCAGGTGCGAATGACGCCATATTCATTCCATTTTTTTCATTTATAAACCTGGTGTCAATTTGGACATGACGGATCAACCAACCAAGGACCTCGGAACATGGAAATAATTCAGGTCTGGTTGATGCTTTATGTATACAGGACTTCTTAATGTTTGCATAAACCAAAGTGTCTTCTAGGGAGCCATTTGGGTATTCCTGATCCCTGATGAATCTATACAAGTCACCCCATTTAAAATATGGGGCAGAGCTTCCTAGAAGCACATTAGTGGTGGATTGCGTATCACTGAACATAGTTTCAAGTGACGTATCTAGTAGGATCTCCACTTCTAAGTCTGACTCCACCTTTTGCGCGGCCTTCCTTCTTGCAGACCTTCTATGCATGTCAAACCTGTGTTAATTAAGGTGGTACGAAATAAAGATTCGACATATCCATAATCATATAACACCGCAGACATTATCTAATTATTCAAAATAAGCAACAGCAGGTAAGTTAGAAAGTTTGCGGGAGCTAAAAAAAAGTCGTATGACATCCACATGAAATTTAATAGTAAGTATCTTTTCCATATCAATGCAAGTTGCCAATTTTCTTACAAAGCAAAGTTGCAGCATAAGTGTTGATTTGGAATTACATGGGAAGGCCACTGCGGTGTGATGCGGGAAACCAACGCACGTTACGGTTCATTAGTGTAGGTTTTTTTGCTGCTTAGCAGCTCGACTGAATGCTTGCGCATCAGACAAATAGGACATTGTAGGCGTTAGATGCATTCTTACTTGATGATAGGGGGTGAAATTTCTTGCTAGTTGCGTGCCACACAGAGCCAGGGAGAAAAGTCTTTCCATAATGGCTTACGAATGCATCTAGAAGAAAGGCGACTTGGTTTTGACGTCTTGGGGTGAAGCCTCCTTTTGAAACAAATGTCACAGGTGGAGGGTTAGGTATCATCGTCTATGCAAAGGAGGTTATTACAAGCTGATAAGGGGATTGTCGTTATTGATGCAATATTTCAGGGCCTACAGAGAAAGCACACGGGGTGTATAGCCAATGAAAGACAAAACGACAATGTGAGCAACTAAACAAAAAATGCGTAAGACAAATTTTGTCTTTTAGACTGTTAAAATACGGCTTCGGACGGAGCCAATTCTCGTAACAAGAAAAAGGAGGAGAGGAGTGCCTACCTGGTGTTCTCAGAGTGGTTTTCTATGGTTGGAACGTCTATCCAAGCCGATAAAGTTGATAAAACGTCCACAGTTCACTACTGGAAGCTTTCTCAGACTTGAGAATAATGAGTTGTTTGAACTCCGTTGTCTGCGTTTATAGGGGAAGAGTCAATTCCCAATAGGTGGATTAATGTGAGTTCAGTGGGCATGGGGCTTGAAAACAAAGCGAATTAACACCACACAAGCTGAGTTAAATGGCTTCATCAATCCAGCAGGGGTGCATTGAATTGCATTGAAGGGCGTTCTCAACTCTCAAGAGTTGTGATGGCACGGGATTGGTGTAGTGGCATTATTAAATGTAGCGCTTGCGATCACATCGAGGAAACTAACATTAGATATTGCGCCGAAGAGATGCACCGACGATATGTGCCGATGTCAAGGTCTATTTAAATTGAACGATGATGGCAGTGATCTCAAGGTTAGGTTCTGAGCACCGAGCGGAGGATATATTGTTAAGTCTTGCTCCCAAAAGATGCACCAATGGCAAAGTGAATGGGGTTGCGAACGAAGCAGCGACTTTATGTTAAGCTCTACGCTAAAGATGGGGACTTCAGGGATAGACTTTGCGCCAATGGGAGGATGCGTCGATATGGCACAAAAGTTATGTTTAAATCTTGCGCTTCGCGATGCAAAAATTAATCTTGCGATTTGCACGACAGTGATAGAGTCAAGACCTAAAACTTACACCTTTCGGCGCAAAGTTAATCTTGCTAACTGCACTTCTAGTGCATACTTTGAAAATTAAAAGTGCGCTTTGTGTTTAAAGAAAGAAATGCCTTAGACAAAAAATCAAGGAAAAAAGGGAAAGACACAAAGCTTCAAAAAGTTTGAATCATAGGAGTGACTAGGACTTGGACAAAATCGAACCTCTCAGCAAACAATAAAAGGAGTGGCCCTAACAATTACCAAAAAAAAATTGGGAGGGTTGTTGTGGCAACAAAAGACGTTTTTTCCTGGACTTATGACGAATTGAAAACTTTTGACACAAGCATAATGCATCACAACATACCTATGAAGCCCGAGGTGAAACCATATCAACAGAAATTGCGCAAAATGCACCCTAGCTTGGAACCTTCTATGAAAAAGGAATTGGAAAAATTGCTGGCAACCCAAATCATTTTTCCTGTCAGACAAGGGATTGCCAATTTGCTTCCTGTGCATAAGAAAAGCGGTGAAATCAGGCTGTGTGTTGATTTCCGAAATTTAAATCGGGCTTCCAAAAAAGACAATTATCCTGTTCCACCCATGGACCAGATTCTGCAAAAGGTGGCTGGTTCTGAAATGTTCTCACTCCTGGATGGTTTTTCGGGATACAACCAAGTTATGGTTGCTCCCAATGACAAGTTGAAAACCACGTTTAGAACTCCCTGGGGCACTTTCTCCTATAGACAAATGCCCTTCGGATTGATAAATGCCAGAGCAATGTTTCAGAGAGCTATGGATATAGCTTTCATAGGTTTAATGCATATCTCTGTCGTATTTTATCTTGATGATATCATTATATATTCTACGAAGCGACATGAACATCTTTTGCCTTGAAACAAGTTTTTGAACGTTGCAGGAAGTACGGGATTTTGCTCAATCCAAAGAAATCCATCTTTGCAGTCACAGAAGGAAAACTTCTTGGTTTTATCGTGTCTAAAGAAGGTATGATTATTACCTGGAAAGTACTGATGCTATTTACAAATTGGCTTGCTCGGTTTGCACAAAGCCATGCAGTCTTTCTTAGGTAAGATCAATTTTGTTCATAGATTTGTACCTAATTTTGCACAGATAGTGAAACCTTTACAGCAATTAGTCAAGAAAGATGTATAGTTCACTTGGTCACAGGAACAGAAAGATGCGTTCATTGAAATAAGTAGATCCATTATTGAAGCTCCTTCTCTTGTGTCCCCTGACTTTGATAAATATTTTATTCTCTATACTTTTGCCACTGATTTCTATTATGCAGCTATCTTGACATAGAGGCACGGCAATGATGCTAAGATCCTGATATCCTTCATGAGCTCAACATTCAAAGATGCAGAGCTTAATTATTCCCAAATTGAAAAACAAGCCCATGCAGTTTACAAATATGTTAAGCACTACAGGCCTTATTTGTTAAAATCTCAAACAAAGCTTATTGTCCCATACTCTGCCATTAGAAATGTGTTAGTCCATAAGGAATTGGGTGAAAAAAGGGCTCATTGGATAACAACCCTGCAAGAATAAGATCTAGAGATCAGGCCGACCAAAATTGTGAAAGGACAAGGTCTCTATCTTCTTACTGCTCAGTCAAATGATCCTGCACAACAACAGAGTGAAGGGGAGCAGGAGGAAGATGCTCCAACAGTTTTTGTCAATACTATTGATACTTCTACATCCGAATGGTATGACCATATCAAATTCTTTCTGAACCATGGGTTTTCCACTGAAACCCTTGACTTTAAGAAACGTAGAGCATTAAGGTTGGAAGATGCTCCTTATCAATTCATTGGTGAAGTCTTGTTTAGAAAGAACTATGATGGGGTTTTTCTCAGGTGTTTAGAAAAGCATGAGACTAATGATATTCTCTTTCAATTTCATACAGGACCAGCTGGAGGCCATTTCTCAAGAGAAACTACAACTCATAGAATTCTCAGAGCAGGGTATTACTGGCCTACAATGTTTAAAGATGCATATGCTTACATAAGAAAGTGTGACCATGCCAGAAATGTACAGGGAAGTTTAAGAAATTTGCTTTCCCTTTGCATCCAGTTACAATTAAGTTCCCATTTCAGTAGTGGGGACTAGATTTCATTGGACCAATAAACCCCACTTCTTCCCTACAACATAGGTATATTCTTACAGCTACTGATTACTTCACTAGGTGGACATAAGCTATCCCACTTAGACAATGTAATACAAACCAGGTAATTGCTTTTCTCGATAGTCAAATAGTTACCAGGTTTGGTGTCCCAAAATATCTTGTTTTTTATAATGCATCTTATTTTTCCTCGATCGATTTGACACATTATGCCCTTGAGAAAGGGATTAAGCTTAAGTTTGCTGCCAATTATTATCCCTGGGGTAATGGGTTGGCTGAGTCTTCAAATACAAATCTGATAAATATTCTTAAAAATACTGTAGCTTCTCATCATAGAGATTGGCACACACAGCTCTATAATGCTCTTTGGGCAGACCGAATCACTCCAAAGGCAGCATTTGTGTTATACCTCTATATTTCACAGTGTCGCATCCCCATCACAAAACAAGTTGACGACACTTCCCCTACTGTTTTAAACCATCCAGAAGAGACAGATGATGAGTCAACCGTGAAGGTGAATCCACCCTGGCAAGTTTTGACCCACCTTAGGCTTTACTCACATACACTACCGCGCATTGCCAGCTTGAAAAAACGCGGTACTAGACACTACCACGTTCTGCTATTTTCCCAAAGCGCGGCAGTGCCGCGTTCTGCAGTATTTGCAAAACGCGGTACTCTTTTAATAGCTTTTTTCCCTTGGCTCGTGGGATTTTGGATTTTCGAAGATAATGGAAGATTGGGGTCCTTGATTCGATCTCAACTCATCTCCTTCGATTAGAAACCCTGATCCACTTATCTCTCCTTAGATCCACCCATCTCTCTTGTTGGTTAACCTCACCATTCACTATAAAAGAGAGGTATGCCATTGGAAAAGTGGAGGACTCTTGAGAGCACCAAACTTATGGTCTTGCAGCATTATGGAGATAGCTAGAGGAGAAGACACTTGGAGCTGAAAGATTGGCTTGGGCATCAAGCACCTTTTGTAAGTATCCTTCAAGTTGTAATGGAATAACTTGTCTTGTTTTCCCAAATCATGTGTGTTAATTTTATTTTAATGATATGATTTGTGTCTTTCATAGATTTAGATCCTAACTCATGTTTCAGGTTGCTAGAGAATAGTGCATTCTTGTGTCTTGGTTCCATTTTGACAGGTCCACTTGTGAGGGCTTGGAGCTTGGAACAAATACCAAAGAACAAGCGTTTGGATAGAAGGTCAGTTAAACTCCCCCTATTCTCTTCAGCATTTTAATCCTGAGATGTTTGTTAGATCTAGGGATTCAAGGTAGCATTTGTTTTGTTTTGTTCTTAGTCTAGAGTTAGTTAAAGTCTGCTTTAGTCTAAGGGAATTTTGACTTATCCGTAGGGCAGAATTCCACATAACAATTTGGGAATTTTCCCTACTGTCTGGTGTATGGAAAGGAAGTTGTCATTCCTTATAATCTCACCATCCCTTCATTGCAATTAGCCAAATGTATCCAAGAAGATGAATCTTCTTCCCTTCAGCAAAGAATTGACACACTTCTCAAGCTAGAGGAAGACAAAGAAGTGGCTAAGAATAAGTTGTATCATAATCAGCAGATGGTGAAGAGATGGTTTGATGAGAAACATTCATCCGACAGAGAATTCTCAGTTGGGGATTTGGTATTAAGGTGGGATAAACAACATAAGGATAGAAACCAGTATACCAAATTCCAACGCCTTTGGCTAGGACCTTTCATTATTACAAAAAATATGGATCCCAGCACTGTTCGATTACAAACACTGGAGGGAGTCGTAGACACTTATCCAGTGAATGTCACACTGCTCAAAAAGTACTTTGTTTGAAAATTTTGATACTTTTGTACATAGGTTTGGTGTGTGTTGTTTTTCTTTTGTATTGATTGGTTTGTTTTCTTTTGAATAATGAGCTCCACACATTTGGCACTCATTTGAAACCAGTTTTAACATGATATTTAACTAAACTTGCAAGATGGTATGATTGGTCTCAACCTCTTTCGGTTGATATCAGAATATGTTTTGTAAAGAATGTACAGCCAAATGATGCAGGACCTCGATATTGATATCTTTCGTTGTGGTCATTATTTTTCAAATGTTTTATCTGTTTAATTGGGATGTGGTAAATGGTTGGAATGTTTCTATCTTCTGTCTCATTATCACAGCATATAATAATAGCCAAGTCGGCTTTATCTACTCTGGATCCTGTTATAGTCTCCATGTTAATAATATTCTTGAATAATGATAGGATGCAAGGAGGGGGGTCTTCTCACAAGCCATCCCTTTAGGTTCATAGGTGTTTAGTGGAATTACCTCTTAACATCAAGCCACCACACTTGGAAGATGACTCTCAGTTCTCCTAACAGGTGGAAGATCCTATCACAAGTCATTCCATTCATGATCTGCAAAACACTGGTGAGTAACGTTGTCATCATGAGGTTACCAAGCCTCGGTAGTGCCTTGTAGTTTATCTTTTGAATAATATCTATATTTTCCTTTTATAAGATTCCTCTTGTATGCAAGGACAGGGGGGTTTTATCATAATCCATCCCTGCCATGATCATGGGTTTAATCTGGACTGAATCTATCAGCATGTGGTCACCAAGCCATGATAGTTTCCTTTAGTGTCACAGCTTAAGGACAAGGGGTCTCCTTACCGAGCCAGCTTGATCAGTTTCTAGATTAGGTCTGTGAATGGCGCTGCCAATATCTGATTACCAAGTCAGGGTAGTGGTCTTGCACCAACAAGGTCTTGTTTAAAAAAATAAAAATAAAATTTGCGCTGTTGTATAATAAAACCAATTAATAAACCAAGGTTATGTGTAAATTGGATATCCAAGAGTAGTTTTAAGTTTGTCCCAGGTTTATCACAAGCTGTTGATTCAATGATTGCATAACGATAAAGAAGTCTTACCATCTCTTAATTCTCCTTATCAGATTTGCATTACTTTTAACATGATCATTGATGGGAACGTATCAATCTTATGCTTTTTGCTCATTGATTGTCTCTTTACAAATATTTTCTAAAATTTTAGGTTGGAAAAGGCATTTGACTGGTGCACCGTTTTGACTAAAGTTTGTTTGCAGAGATAACTGGTTCTTCCCAGCCAGTCGCCATTTGTTGTGACCATAATAGATCCCATGCTTCAGTTAAGCATGAGACCCCCGATTTTAAATTAGCGCAAAGATAATCGTGCAAGTGTTCTTGTGAATATGAATTTTGATCTTGGCTTCTGTGATCTTGTACTTATTCCTTTGTTTAGCTTGTTCGTACTGCTTCCCTTAGAATTTTTCCGAGAGTTTTGGTCGCAGAAAGGTTCAAATTTTAAGTTTTTCATTGTTTGTTTTCTGCCTTTCCGACACCCCGAAATCCCAAACCCGACAGTTACGGATTGCGGGAAAGCAATTTTCAGTTATTTGAGTTTGGTCAAACCAAAATCTCGAACCCGAAAGGTGCGGATTGCGGGAACTGTCTGTTAATAAATTTGGGAATCGTCATCCTGAAACTCGAAACCCGCAGTTGCTACTTTTGGATTTCGGATTCCCATTTTTCCTCGTAGTTGTGTAACATGATTCTAAATCCCGCAAGCCACAATTTTCGGGTTGCGGCTTTCGGTAACACGTTTTTTGTTTTGTTTTATGTGTGCAAATCCTGAAACCCACAATTTTCGAGTTGCGGATTTCGGGAATCATGAATAAGTTTAGGACTAATCCCTCAAGGTTTTATCCCGCATCCTGCATTTCTAAATCCTCACCGTCCATTCAGTTAATCCAATGGATGAAATTCAATTATTCCAATTTACGTTGCAATGTCTTGTTTTCACTGTTATCATGGCCGAGATTCTCACTTCACTTCGCACTGCATGATCATCCTTGAAGACATGATTACCTGATAAGATTTACCTGTAATGATAGTTTTTAGATGCGACATTGGATTATGTTTCATTCCGTTGAAATTGTACTTGCTATGATCCGTTTGGGATTGACATGGTGCGACATCGTTTCATTCCAGTTCAAATGATTGTTATCCCAAATTCGCATGATCTTAATCATTGCAGCTCGTCACATTCAATCAGTTTGATCCTCTTTAACTTATCTTAAATATGGCCGTAGGTATGAAGCACTTAGCTCATCATTTGAATTTGTTAGAAAGTTTCCTGTTATGGAGAATTTTCCTTCTAATGATTTGGTGATTAACATGCAGACTGGTTTTGAAACTTTCGATGAATCTTCCATGCACGAAGAGCTTCACTCTTTGTTATTTCCTGAACCTATGTTGCCACCATTTAATGCAGGTGTTCCTGATATCAACTTTGGTAGTGGAGAAGAAGTTTCTGAAATTATACCAATTTGTTCACCATCTCCTCAGAAGAACGACAAGGAAAGCAGTGAGCAGTTGTATGATCAGGATGACTCTATTATCCAAGATTTCATAATTAATGAAGAACCCGATACACCACCAGCTCCCGTGAAACAAGACCTGTTGTCCGATTTTTCTGTTTTTGAAAACGTTATGGATCAGTCGGGAGATTCTGTGGCGACTCAACAGGAAGGTTTGGAGGACCGGCTCTTCCTTGTTGTTGACAGCTATTGAGTTGTTGTCAGATTCTATAATTTTGCTATGGGATTCTCCCGAAATTCCAAGGTGACTCCTGTTCAAACTTCATCTCGGAGCGGAGGGAATTTGCTAAGTTATAATTGTTTAGATTATTATGGCTGAATTCCCTAGATTAATAGCTGAATTTAAACACAGTGATCCCTATCTTTTGGGATTTTCTTTTGTACTCCATTGTAAACCTTATTTAAGAAAGGATACTTCTCAGAAAAAAGGGGTCAGCAGGAGAGGACGTGGAGATACTCTGTTTTATCAGAGCCTTGTAATTTTGTTTACAGACTTCTTAATGTAGTAAAGTAATCTTTCGAATCATCTCTTGTTTATTGTCAAATTTCTTTGACGGTGTCTGATGTTGATGTATATGTAACTTCAGAATGTATTTCACATATATGTATATTGGATTCCTATAGAGATGTTATTATTCCTCTATACGGAAGTGTCGTCATTTATATTGTTAGTGTCATAACTTATACTTGATGGGTTATTAGACCACCTTGTTGGGGTCGACCCAGTCAGCATTATGTTATGTGGTTAAGTTAAGGCCGACCTAGTAAGGGTTATTAGGCAATTCAAGTCAAGTATAAATAGAGTGTGGGAGGCACTCTATTTGATCATTCTATTCTCTCACACACTCTTTGGAGAGTGGCACACTTGTGGAGGAGGAGAAGCTATTGCTAGGAGATTTCTATCTCTTATGCTTGGGTTGTATCATTTCTCTATCTATCTCTGAAGAAGTTATTGGGGTTTTTCACCTTTATGGTTTTCCCCAAGTAAACTCTGTGTCCCTTGTCTGCTTGCATTATTGTGTCCATGATTAATATGTTGTAGATATTCTGTACATGTTGTTCTCTCAGTTAAGATCCTATATCATATTGAAGTAAATTCTGAAAAACTAACATGGTATCAAAGCTAGCCTGAAAGAAGGCATGGTATGGCATGTATGACCTTGTTGCACTTGCGATGCTTGGGATTGATATAGCAAAAACTAGTCATTGTAGAACTTTCGCTATAAATACATTTTGGAAAAAATTTCGGATCTGAAACTTCTACAAGTAGAATATCAGATCCCCATGTACTTTTTGTCCAAAGGACAACTTCTAATTCATTGTACTCTTTGTTTTATGATCTGTACAATCTAGGGTTTCTGCCTCTTCCATATCTGAGTCATAAGCAGGTGACCTAGGAAAAAAGATCATAACTTGGGCTAGGAAGCTCCAAATGAAATTTCTTAAAATTTGACAGGTAGTGCATGGATTGTACTGTCGCAAGTAACTTTTTTAGAGGCTGGAATTGAACCAGTGACATGTGGAATGTCATACAAGTTCGTTCTCCTGTTTTATCCCATAAACAGGTCACGTTGCGACACTTGGCATAACTCTCTCTCAAAGAATCCAATTGAGTTCAGACCTCTGGGGTTGGAAATATGACAAGTCGGGATACCACAGGTAGAAGTTTCATACCTTGTGGATTGGAAATTTTAGAGTTACACCAGAATCATTCAAGTACATATTTCTGTCAAAACATAATTATTTTTTAGCACCTTCATTCATGGCTTCGGGAATTTAGGGTTTCGGAGAAAGATGGAATTTTTGTAATCGGAGACCACGGATGAATGCTACTCATCAAAATAGAAATTTAGAGACCAATATCAGAATTTTTGGTTGGGCAGAAGGCCGGGCTTGATCAGACCCTAGTTCGAGACTTTGATCGGAAAAGTGGAAAATTAGGGCTTCTGCAAAAATGGAAATTTTTTTAAATCTGTGACCACAGCTGGAAGCTCCTCAGAAAAATAAAATATTAGAGCTTTGGATCGAACCTTTTGATTGGGCATAAGGGTGGGCTTTATCAAACCCTAGTTTGGGGTCATGTCAAGTGAATCCAAAAGTTTCAAAGGAAAAATTGAGGGGTGAAACTTTGCAGTTTTCAAATTCTAAGTATACCAGGTTGATCAGTTCATCAAGGCACATATTTCTATCCTTTGAGAAGTTTTAAATTCAAAGTTTGAATTTTTAGGGTTTCCCTGAAAAACCCTAATCCAGTTCCTGCAAATCAAGTGGATTGGGTTATAATCCTAGAAGAGAATGGATTGGTCACCTGCATAAGTGAAGAAATTCATGTTTCAGAGGGAGATGAGGCTAAGGCCTTACATAAGAAGATTGCAAGCAATCTTGACAAGTATGACTTATCCAGGTATGTTTCGATATTTGTTCATGATTAAGTTTATGGTATATTTGTCTTCATATTATTACGATTAGTACAATCTTGATTATATTTAGACTTGTCGTATCACCTTAATAAAATTATGAATGCATGATAGAAGATATTCATTGATTAGGGTATTGACACTTATGATTGTACTAATGCATTATGGTGTTGTATGAGGTTTATGTTGTCCGATAACATGAAAGGTACACCAAGAAAGACAAATCCTGTTCTAGTTCAAGAACATATGATCATGGTGACATGAAGACAAAGATTCATCCATTGTCATGGATCACTTAAAAGATCTATTTACGAGGTATGTATAACTTGGTTCTATAATGGTTAACTTATGAGGTATGCAGGTTACTAGCACAAGTCATTAAAGAGAACAAGAAGACATCATGTGGGTATGTTAGACATAACTAGCTAACATACTAATCCAGGCATGTTTTTCCTATATCAAGTTAGAATCCTACCTTGTGATAGGATCTCTTATATAAGTATACATGGCATGATTGATAATGATTATTCATAGGTTTGAATAAACATGGGTGTATGCATATTATGTTTCTTACCTTAATTGATGATATGACTAACCAAAAGAGTCATGAAAGTATAGGTTTGAGTAATCACGGGTTTAGGCATATTATGTTTCTTACTTAATTTATGATATGATTAACCATAAGAGTCCTTGAATACTAATGCTTATTATTTCTGTTTGAAATGATCATGACTATACATGCTTAAGATTATTGTGTTTTGATACTATTGAGAATATACTAATAAATGTATGATTATGTATGAGATCTCGAGGATATCACAATAATGATACTTGTAAGCATGCATAGTGATCGAGGATGGATATAAGTTCAAGAATAGATAATCCATGAAGCAAAGATAAAGAGGGAGCACACTCTAGGAGTTTTTGCAAGGATGTAGATATTCAGAGGGAGTCGACCACTTCTCACAATCCACATCAGAATGGAGTTGCAAAGATTCAGAGGGAGTCCACCCAACAACCAAACAAAGATAAGTATTTGAATTGTCATTTCTTACATATTTGTTTGCTTAAATAATGTTGTTCAATAATGTATATGCTTATGTTCCTAGACTTAGGTTGTGTATTATGCATATTAGAATAGTTGCATTAATGAACAGTATACTACTAATATGCATGTGATGGGTAAGTGGCCTATGGAACTGTACAACATTCCATTGCTACTTATCTAGAATGAAACCTCTTTGCTGACATGTTGGGAGTAGTACAAACTCTTAACAATGTTCTGGTAGAGATTGGAAGGCATCTAGAAAGTTACAGGATATGGATGAATGTTGTATTGAAGCATTGGCTAAAATAATTGCATGACTATATGACATATTTCTTTATGTGTAAGAATTTGTTCTG
This sequence comes from Larix kaempferi, assembly GCA_027924585.1. NCBI lineage: Eukaryota > Viridiplantae > Streptophyta > Pinopsida > Pinales > Pinaceae > Larix > Larix kaempferi. The sequence continues at coordinate 3,799,918 of BSBM01001229.1, forward strand.
AAAACTATGAGAAGTTTCTAATCATGCAATTTAACTTGTTTTGTAGGAAAGATCGTATACAAGCACCTACAAAAAAAGGACTACAACATTTGTTTCAGCAACAAAGTTATCTATTGAAGATATTGAATATATTGAAGTTCCTAGTATTCTGGAAGAATGCCATGATCGAGGAGTACCAGTCGATCATGAAGAATGATGTTTGGGATGCAGTCCCAAGACCCGAAGGGAAGTCTACTGTGACTTCCAAATGGATCTATAAGATCAAGCATGCTACAAATGGTAGCATGGATAAATACAAAACGAAGTTTGTAGCTTGTGGCTTCTCCCAGAAAAAGGGATTGAGTATGAAGAGACTTCTACACCTATAGCCAGGCACACTTCCATTAGATCAGTACTTGCTCTAGCTGCAGTGTTGAAATGGAATATACACCAGATGTATGTCAAGACAGCTTTCTTGAATGGTGTAGTCGAAGAGGAAGTGTATGTGGAGCAGCCACTTGGGTTTTGAGACATGTGATGGGAATTCATATATGTGCAAAACTTGGTATGGTAGGATAGACAGCTTTCTATCCACTTTGGGATTTACCAAGAGTAAAGCGGATTCCAACCTTTACTACGAGGTTGAGGAAGGCAATCCAGTTATACTACTTTTGTATGTGTATGACTTGTTTGCTGCAGGTGAGGATAGATTGATTGCCAACATGCAACGGAAGCTTACTCTCGAGTTCGAGATGAAGAAATTGGGGATGATGCACTATTTTCTAGACATGGAGGTGTGGCAGAGTACAGATGGAATCTTCCTTGGACAAGGGAAGTATGCAATGGAGATCCAGAAGAGGTTCAGGATGATGGACTGCAAGGCCATGGCCTATGGCATCGAACCTCAAGATTCTGTGTGATGATTCATCTGATCCAGTTGATGTCACTATGTATCGTCATATGATTAGGTCCTTGATGTACCTGATGAACACGAGACCAAATATTTACTTTGCGGTGAACACATTGAGCCAGTTCCTGACGGATCCCAGAGGTGTTCACCTGGTTGCTGTAAAGCATATTCTGAGGTACCTAAAGGGTACAGTTGATTATGGGCTCAAGTATGATGCGAATCAAAAGTTTAACCTGTAGGGTTATGTTGATTCAGACTGGGCAGGCAGTGTTGCAGATAGGAAGAACACTTCTGGGTGTTGCTTCAGTATGAGATTAGGTGTGATCTCTTGGTTTAGCTGGAAGCAATCCTACGTAGCACTGAGTATAGCCAAAGCAGAGTATGTTGCAGCATGTTCAGCTAGTTGTGAGGTAGTATGGCTCCGGAAGCTACTATCTGAGTTATTTGATCTCCCGTTGGAGGCTACTGGTATCTTTTGTGACAACCAGAGTTGTGTGAAGCTATCTGAGAACCCGATGTTCCACGATAGGTCCAAACACATTGAGATCAAATATCACTATATCAGGGATATGGTGCAGAGAGAAGCAGTGAAGCTCCTGTATGTTGCGACAAATGAGTAGGTTGCAAATGTGCTAATGAAGCCACTAGGTAGAGTGAAGTTCGAGTACTTCAGAGAGAGGCTTGGTGTTCTTCATATTGATGACACTTTGAGGAAGAAGTGATGGACACATTTGCATGAGCCATTCCAAGCATGGTGAGAGGAGGATCCTTCTCATGGATATGGATGTAAGTGTTGGATGATGAGCATCAGGACGATGCTCCAGTTATTGCTCTGTATATGCATCAAGTGGATGCTGGAGATGATCAGTTGGATCATTTATATGTATATGTATGTACGCATCATGTTGGATGATGGATATGATCAGTTGGAACATTTATATATATGTATGTACACATCATGTTGGATGTTGGATACGATCAGTTGGATCATGGTATGTATCTGTAGATGTATCAAGTGGATACATTGTATGATTAGGTAGATGATGTATGTTGATATGTATCAGGTATGATTAGGTGGATCATGTATTTGTATATGTATCAAGTGGATACATTGTATGATCAGGTAGATCATGTATGATGATATGTATCAGGAAGATACTATGTATGCATCAGGTGGATGCATTGTATGATCAAGATGATCATGGATGACGAGCTTCAGGATGTTGCTCCAGATATGCATCAGGACGATGCAGTGGTGAGTATCAGGACAATACTCTAGATGATATGCATCAGGATGATGCTATGATGATGATCAGGATGATCATATGTATCAGGTGGATACATTACATAATCAGTTGGATTATGTGTGATGTGTTCCGAAGACACAGATGCACATGAGTTTTTTGGACATGGTTGTAGATGTGTTCTCCCATGGTCGCAATGTAATTGCTGGGATTTTCTGACATGGTGGTAGATGTGTTCTCCCATGGTCATGATGTAATTGCTAGGGCCATTCGACTATGGTTGTAGATGTGTTCTCCCATGGTTGAGATATAAGTGTTGGGGCCATTCGAGCATGGTTGTAGATGTGTTCTCCCATGGCTGTGATATAAGTGCTAGGGCCATTCGAGCATGGTTGTAGATGTGTTCTCCCATGGCTGCGATATAAGTGTTGGGGCCATTCGAACATGGTTGTAGATGTGTTCTCCCATGGCTGCGATATAAGTGTTGGGGCCATTTGAGCATCGTTCTAGATGTGTTCTCCCATGGCTGCAATATAAGTGTTGTGCCATTCTAACATGGTGGTAGGTTGGTCCTCCCATGGTCATTGATGTAAGTGTTGTGAGCCTTTCACGGATGGTGGTAGGCTGTTCCTCCCATGCCGATGAGTGTAAGTGTTGTGTGTGTGAATCTAGGTTGTGCTTCGTGAACGATGTTATGATCAATATGATCATGAGTATCAGGATGATACTCTGTGGCCATGGACAGGTTGTGCAGCAGCATGTAAAAGGTCCTGGAAGATCCGATAGGTTGATCTGTGTGCTCGTAATCAGTCTTGGGATGCTCTTTCGAGGTTTTGTGATGCACGTAATAAGTCTTGAGGATTCCACAGTATGGCCAGTGATGATGAAGACCTACAGGTGGTGGGCCTACATCCAGTATGAAAAAGGACTAGCTCTGTAGAACTTCCTATGACAAGTAGATTCAGAGATTGATTGAGATAGTAGCAGCAGTGACGATGATGATGACTCGATGACGATTATCCAGTGACGATGATCCAGAGAGGAAGACTTGTGCTAGAAGACCTGTGTCAAGAAATACCTTCCTATTTAAGAGGGAGTGTTGATGTATATGTAACTTCAGAATGTATTTCACATATATGTATATTGTATTCCTATAGAGATGTTATTATTCCTCTATACGGAAGTGTCGTCATTTATATTGTAAGTGTCATAACTTATACTTGATGGGTTATTAGACCACCTTGTTGGGGTCGGCCTTGTATAAGTCATGTGGGTCAAAGGGTTATTAGACCACCCTATTGGGGGTCGACCATGTGGGTCAAAGGGTTATTAGACCACCCTATTAGGGGTCAGCCCAGTCTGCATTATATTATGTGGTTAAGTTAAGGCCGACCTAGTAAAGGTTATTAGGAAAGTCAAGTCAAGTATAAATAGAGTGTAGGAGGCACTTTATTTGATCATTCTATTCTCTCACACACTCTTTGGAGAGTGGCGCACTTGTGGAGGAGGAGAAGTTGCTTCTAGGAGATGTCTATATCTTATGCTTGGGTTGTATCATTGTTCTATCTATCTCTGAGGAAGTTATTGGGGTTTTTCACCTTTATGGTTTTCCCCAAGTAAACTCTGTGTCTCTTGTGTGCTTGCATTATTGTGTCCATGATTAATATGCTCTAGATATGTTATACATGGTGTTCTCTCAGTTAAGATCCTAGATCAGATTGAAGTAAATTCTGAAAAAACTAACATATGATTTCCAATTTCAAAATTTTCATCTACAGGGTTTGTTTCCATTGCACGTATAAATTAATGCACAGATCTGTTGTATTGATTTCTCTTATGACTGATCTTTGTATAAGGATATCTTGTTAAATTTATTTAATAAAGATACTTTCTTTATCGTTTTAAGCTAATGATTTGCAGCTACTCAATCAATGTTAATTTTTCAATTAACACAGTGATTACAGGTTGATCTTGGACAAGTTTAAATTACTTGAATTATCCTCTTTTAATTTTCATTAACGGATTATGGTTTAAGTGAGTAAGTGCATATGCCTCTTAAAATTTTTGTTTAAGTTGATAAACCCACTTATTATTTCCACACCAAGGTTGATCTGCACAAAAAACAAGTCTTTCTTTAGCATAGATCTAACAGAGAATAGATCCTTTTGTCTTTTATAGATTAAGTTAGAGCAGAATTAGTTTTAAGTTTCTATTTTCCGTATTAATTTTTTTATCAATCGATCAAACTCATCGAATCATAGAGTGCCAGTGGAGGCCGAACATCTGTGGGATAATTCCACACCAAACAGGCTGGAGATAGAACTGCCCTTGCGCACGATTTTTTGAATCCTTTCAGTCTGGGTTTTTGCCCTCTGTTGGGAGCCTTGGACCCATTCCAACACCTTTCATGTACCCTGCACCACCGAGGCCTCAACAAATGGCGCTAGAAGGAGGGCCAGTAGTTAAATATGCCTAAGCAAAATACTTAGAAACCTCCTCCAGCAAGAATATCTATTGTCACCTATAGTCACACTCAAGCATCTACGTCTGTTGAGCAACCAATACAACAACCTGCTACTACCCGTATTACCCCAATAGCTCACTGAGATCCAATAACAGGAGATATCATTATCACATCACCCACTAGAGGACCTATACTGCTTGAAGAGATACTTAAGAGGTCTAGTGATAGCACTGCTAGATTGCAGCAAAGAATCTCTTTACAGAGAAATCAAGGATTAGTGGAAATTCACCAAGAAAGCACTAATCCACAGCCAGTGGATCAAGTTAGTCAACAAAACACTCAACAAAACAGTGAGCAAACTATAGAGCAAAATAGTTCATCAAATCAGCAACAACCCTCTGAATTCAATCTTGATTTTTTATTCACTGAAACCACACCAGCTTCAAAAGTAATTCCTTTGGGTGGACCACCACCGTCTCCTCCTTCATCTTCATCCTCCTCATCTGGAAGTGAACATTCTCTTGATTCTTCGTCAGATGAAGAAGAAGAACCACCTATGGTTGGGGAATGCCAAACCAGACCTTGGCTTGACCAAGATGCTATGTGGATACTTGGTGATCAACACATGTTACCTAAGAACCCAGAAAAATGGCTTCCTAAATATAACCCAAATGACAAGTCACCTGCACTTGATCATATTAAGACTTTCATGCAAGCCATCAAGCTTAGGAATGTTATTCACGAGGATGTAGTTTGGAGACTCTTCCCTTACACATTTGAAGGCAAGGCAACTACGTGTTATTTCATCTTCGACGCCAGATCTATTACATCTTGGGATGATTTTGAAAAGTTGTTTATCCAAAAGTTTAGAGATGAAAAAACACCACAGGACTTAGTTTTGGAGTTATCTTCCATAAAGATGAAAGGTAAAGAAAGAATTAAAGATTATAATCAAAGGTTTCCTTACCTAAAGAACATAATCGCTACTCCTGTTCTCCCAGCCGAAGAGCTTCTAGTTGCCTTTTATGAAAAAGGTCTTTCTGCCCCCATTGCAATGTGGGTAAAAAGAGCACACAAAAACAATTTATATGAAACCTACGTTAAAGCTATCCAAGTTGAAAAGGATATTTACTATCTTAAGGATGGCCTTAATACAGTAGAAGAACAACCCTCTACTTCCACATCTAGGAAGAAAATTGACATTGTGCCCAGGGCTTCTTCCCAAAACAAGGATCCATTTGACATGACTGATGTAAAGAAATTTCTTTAGAAAATGTGAAATGAGATGGTTGATCTGAATTGAAACAACAACGAAAATCAAAACCAAAACAGAGGTTTTGTAAGGCCCCCTTTTAGGAGACCTTATCAGCCTCCTCAGAATCCACCACCTCCTGATCCTACTAAAGGACTTTCAAATGAAGAAATCTATTCCATTTTTAGAGCCTTGGAAATAGAATCCCAAACTATTCTTGAAACCTCCAATGATCATACCAACCATGATTCACAGTCACCTGAAGAGAACAAAGAATAAGAGGACCCACAGGTAAACACTGTTAGCTATTTCTCCAAACTCCCCATGAATGAAGAGGAAGAAGAACCTAAGACTGTGTTTAATGTTCAATGCCCTTACAATACAAGGTCAAGATCACAACCCCCTCAGGAACCTTCATCCTCAACAATAGTTCACAATAAAGGTAAAACTATTTCTCAAAGGGATACAGTTATTCCAAAGATCGAGTATAACCTAGTTGATGATTTGAAAAGGGTTAAGGCTAATATCTCCCTGTTTGAACTATTGAAGATTCCTTCTATGAGAGATACCTTACCCAAAAGCATGGTAGTCAAAAAACCCAGAGATTCTCAGAATAATAACTTTGACTCTCTTACCAGATCATATGATAAAAAACCAGGAAGCAAAAGGACACCCCCTTTTCTCCTAACTTTCGATATCTTCAACAGGAATGTGCATAACTGCATGATAGAATCCTACGCTTCATCAAATGTGATGCCATTTTCTGTCATGGGGACCCTTCCCTACTCAGATCATCCAAGTTGACAGATCAAAATTCATAGTAGTAGGAAGGTTGAGAAATGTCTTGCTTGCATAATCTGCAGATCCACGCATTCACCAAACTATAGACATAGTTGTGGCTGACATTCCTGAAGCTTATGGGATGTGGTTCAGTAGGGACTGGTTAGAAAATCTTAAAGGATACTTTGCCACTGATTGGTCACATCTATGGTTACCTTTCAATGGACAACCTAACAAAATGAAAATTAGTAGGGAACCATTCATGAAACAAACAATCACAGACCTGAATGACTCTAGTGAGCCTACTGGTTATCTCAATTCACACATTGAACATTTCATGTTTGACACTTTCTTTGGAGATTTTCCTGCTGACTATTCTCCAGATGAAAATTTACAGAAACAATCTCAGATCACTCGGCTTACCACTGTACCTTTCACTAGAGATGTTGTACATAATGTGTTTAATGTAAATACAAATTTTAGAATAGATCTAACTGCTTGGACTTTATTTTTTGATGGCTCCAGGTCTAAGGAAGGAGCTAGTGCATGTTGTGTCCTCATCAACCCAAAAGGGATTAAAACTATGATAGCATGCATATTGGAATTTGACCGTACCAACGACATGGTTGAGTACGAATCCCTTGTTCAAGGACTTAAAAAGGCTATTGATATGGGTGTACAAGTTATTCATTGCTTTGGTGATTCCGAGATCATTGTCAAGCAGGTAAGGAACAAGATACACTGCTTTTCTCCACGCCTGATAAATTATCAGAAACTGGTCAGGGATCTCACCAACTCCTTTTCTGCATTTAACATTCATTTTATCCCTAGGTCACAGAATTTCGATGTCGATCTCCTAGCAAACACAGCATCTAGGTTGATGCCACCCGAGGGTTTGTCACCCCAGAATTTTTCTATAGAACTTATGTATATACCTTCCATACCTGATAATGTGACCAATTGGAAAGTGTTTGACGACAATCAACAGATACTTGACTTCCTCACTGCACATGATACGTTCCAAGACATGGCTATAGATGAGGAAGAGCATGCAAAATTACTCTCTGATCCTTCAAACGTTATGCCAAAATCTATCATCAGTTTAGAAAAATTCTATGATTTGTAGGATAAATTCATACACAAGACCAATTTCAAAACTCAGAGTTCCTCCCTAATTTATGAGCCAGTTAACTTGGGTACTGAGCAAGAACCTCAATTTATCAATATTGGAGTTAATTGTTCTCCCGAGGAAAGAAGAGCTATCATTAAGCTATGTAAAGAGTACAAGGACATTTTTTCCTAGAATTACGATGAATTGAAAACTTTTGACACAAGCATCACGCATCACAACATACCTATGAAGCCCGAGGTGAATCCTTATCAACAGATATTGCGCAAAATGCACCATAGCTTGGAACCTTCTATGAAAAAAGAATTAGAAAAATTGTTGGCAACCCGAATCATTTTTCCTGTCAAACACACCCAATGGATTGCCAATTTGGTGCCTGTGCGTAAGAAAAGTGGTTAAATCAGGCTGTGTGTCGATTTCCGAAATTTAAATCGGGCTTCCGAAAAAGACAATTATCCAGTTCCACCCATGGAGCAGATTTTGCAAAAGGTGGCTGGTTCTGAAATGTTCTCACTCCTGGATGGTTTTTCGGGATAAAACCAAGTTATGGTTGCTCCCGATGACCAGTTGAAAACCGCGTTTAGAGCTCCCTGGGGCACTTTCGCCTACAAATGAATGCCCTTTGTATTGATAACTACCGGAGCCACATTTCAAAGAGCTATGGATATATCTTTTAGAGGTTTAATGCATAACTCTGTCATAGTTTATCTTGATGATATCACTATATATTCTAAGAAGCGACATGAACATTTGTTTTCCTTGAAACAGGTTTTTGAACGTTGCAGGAAGTACGGGATTTCGCTCAATCCAAAGAAATCCATCTTTGCAGTCATAGAAGGAAAACTTCTTGGTTTTATTGTGTCTAAAGAAGGTATGATTATTGACCTGAAACGTACTGATGATACTTCAAAAATTGGCTTTCCCGGTTCGCGCAAAGCCATGCAGTCTTTCTTAGGCAAGATCAATTTTGTTTGTAGATTTGTACCTAATTTTGCACATATAGTGAAACCTTTACATCAATTAGTCAAGAAAGATGTACAGTTCACTTGGTCACAGGAACAAAAAGATGCGTTCATTGAAATCAAAAGAGACATTGCTGAAGCTCCTGCTCTTATGTCCCCTGACTTTGATAAATATTTTATTCTCTATAATTTTGCCACTGATTTCTCTTATGCAGCTGTCTTGACACAGAGGCACGACAACGATGTTGAGATCCCAAGATCCTTCATGAGCTCAACATTCAAAGGTGCAGAGCTTAATTATTCCCAAATTGACAAACAAGCCTATGCAGTTTACAAATCTGTTAAGCACTACAGGACTTATTTGTTAAAATCTCGAACAAAGGTTATTGTCCCATACTCTGCCATTAGAAATGTGTTAGTCCAGAAGGAATTGGGTGAAAAAGGGCCCATTGGATGACAGCCCTGCAAGAGTATGATCTAGAGATTAGACTGTCCAAAATTGTGAAAGGACAAGGTCTCTGTCTTCTTACTGCTAAGTCGAATGATCCTACACAGCAACAGAGTGAATGGGAGCAGGAGGAAGATGCTCCAACACGTTTTTTCAATATTATTGATACTTCTACGTTCGAATGGTATGACCATATAAAATTCTTTATGAACCATGGGTTTTCCCCTGAAACCCTTGACTTTAAGAAATGTAGCGCATTAAGGTTGAAAGCTTCTCCTTATCAATTAATTTGTGAAGTCTTGTTTAGAAAGAACTATGATGGGGTTTTTCTCAGGTGTTTAGAAAAGCATGAGACTAATGATATTCTCTTTCAATTTCATACAGGACCAGCCGGAGGCCATTTCTCAGGAGAAACTATAGCTCATAAAATTCTTAGAGCAGGGTATTACTGGCCTGCATTGTTTAAAGATGCATATGCTTATGTAAGAAAGTGTGAACCATGCCAGAAATGTACAGGGAAGTTTAAGAAATTTGCTTTCCCTTTGCAGCCAGTTACAATTCAGTTCCCATTTCAGCAGTGGAGAGTAGATTTCATTGGACCAATAAACCCCACTTCTTCCCTGCAACATAGGTATATTCTTATAGCTACCAATTACTTCACTAGGTGGACAAAAGCTATCCCACTTAGACAATGTAGTACAAACCAGGTAATTTCTTTTCTCGACAGTCAAATAGTTACCAGGTTTGGTGTCCTAGAATATCTTGTTTTTTATAATGCATCTTATTTTTCCTCGATCGATTTGACACATTATGCCCTTGAGAAAGGGATTAAGCTTAAGTTTGCTGCCAATTATTATCCCCAGGGTAATGGGTTGGCTGAATCTTCAAATAAGAATCTGATAAATATTCTTAAAAACATTGTAGCTTCTCATCATAGAGATTGGAACACACACCTCTATAATTCTCTTTGGGTAGACTGAATCAGTCGAAAGGCAGCAATCGGGAATTCACCCTACTGTCTGGTTTATGGAAAGGAATTTGTCCTTCCTTCTAATCTAACCATCCCTTCGCTGCAATTAGCCCAATCTATCCAAGAAGATGCCTCTTCTTCCCTTCAGCATAGAATTGACACACTGCTCAAGCTGGAGGAAGACAAAGAAGTGGCTAAGAATAATTTGTATCATCATCAGAAGATGGTGAAGAGATGGTTTGATGAGAAATCTTCATCCGATAGAGAATTCTCAATTGGGGATTTGGTATTAAGGTGGGATAAACAACATAAGAATAAAAACCAGCATACCAAATTCCAATGCCTTTGGCTAGGACCTTTAATTATTACAAAAAAGATGGGTCCCAACACTGTTCGATTACAAACACTAGAGGGAGTCGTAGAAACTTATCCAGTGAATGTCACACTTCTCAAAAAGTACTTCATTTGAAAATTTTGATACTTTTGTACATAGGTTTGGTGTGTGTTGTTTTTCTTTTGTATTGATTGGTTTGTTTTCTTTTGAATAATCAGATCCACACATTTGGCACTCATTTGACACCAGTTTTAACATGATCTTTAGTTGAACTTGCAAGATGGTATGATTGGTCTCAACCTCTTTCGGCTGATATCAGAATATGTTTTGTAAAGAATGTACAGCCAAATGATGCAGGGCCTCGATATTGATATCTTTCATTGTGGTCATTACCTTTCAAATGCTTTATGTGTTTAATTGAGATGTGGGAAATGGTTGGAATGTTTCTATCTTATGTCTCATTATCACAGCATATCATAATATCCTGGTCAGCTTTATCTGCTCTAGATCCTGTTACAGTCACCATGTTAATAATCTTCTTGAATAATGATAGGCTGCAAGGAGGGGGGTCTTATCACAAGCCATCCCTTTAGGTTCATAGGTGTTTAGTGGAATTACATCTTCACATCAAGCCACCACACTTGGAAGATGACTCTCAGTTCTCCTGATAGGTTGAAGATCCTATCACAAGTCGGTCCATTCATGATCTGCAAAATACTGGTGAGTAACGCTGTCATCATGAGGTTACCAAGCCTCGACAGTGCCTTGTAGTTTATCTTTTGAATAATATCTGTATTTTCCTTTTATAATATTCTTGTTGTATGCAAGGACAGGGGTATCTTATCATAATCCATCCCTGCCATGATCATGGGTTTAATCCGGACTGAAGCTATCAGCATGTGGTCACCAAACCATGATAGTTTCCTTTAGTGTCACAGCTTAAGGACAAGGGATCTCCTTACCGAGCCAGCTTGATCAGTTTCCGGATGAGGTCTGTGAATGGCGTTGTCAATATCTGATTACCAAGTCAAGGCAGTGGTCTTGCATCAGCAAGGTCTTGTTTTCAAAAAAAAAATATGTGTTGTTGAACAATAAAACCAATTGATAAATCAAGGTTATGTGTAAATTGGATATCCATGAGTAGTTTTAAGTTTGTCCCAGTTTTATCACAGGCTGTTGATTCAATGATTGCATAACGGTAAAGAAGTCTTGCCATCTCTTAATCCTCCTTATCAAATTTGCATTACTTTTAACATGATCATTGGTGGGAACGTATCAATCTTATGTTTTCTGCTCATTGGTTGTCTCTTTACAAATATTTTCTAAAATTTCAAGTTGGAAAATGAATTTGACCGGTGCACCATTCTGACTAAAGTTTGTTTGCAGAGATAATTGGTTCTTCCCATCCAGTCGCCATTTGTTGTGACCACAATAGATCCCATGCTTCAGTTAAGCATGAAATCCCCGATTTTAAATTAGCGCAAAGATATTCGTGCAAGTGTTCTTGTGAATATGAATTTTGAGCTTGGTTTCTGCAATCTTGTACTTATGCCTTTGTTTAGCTTGAACGTATTGCTTCCCTTAGAATTTTTTTGAGTGTTTTGGTCACAGAAAGGTTCAAATTTCAGGTTTTTCATTGTTTGTTTTCTGTCTTTCCAAAACCTGACTTTTCGACACCCTGAAATCCCGAACCCGACAATTGTGGGTTGCGGGAAACCAATTTTCAATTATTTGAGTTTGGTCAACCCGAAATCCCGAACTCGAAAGGTGCGGATTGCGGGAACTTTCTGTTAATAAATTTTGGAATCGTCATCTCGAAACCTGAAACCCACAGTTGCGGCTTTCGGATTTCGGATTCTCGTTTTTCCTCGTAGTTGCGTAACATGATTCTGAATCCCGCAAGCTGCAATTTTTCGAGTTGCGGTCTTCGGTAACACGTTTTTTGTTTTGATTTATGTGTGCGAATCCTGAAACCCGCAATTTTGGGGTTGCGGATTTCGGGAATCATGAAGAAGTTTAGGACTAATCCCTCAAGGTTTTATCCTGCATCCTGCATTGTTAAATCGTCACCGTCCATTCAGTTGATCCAATGGATGAAATTCAATTATTCCAATTTACGTTGCAATGTCTTGTTTTCACTGTTATCCTGGTCGGGATTCTCACTTCACTCCACATTGCATGATCATCCTTGAAGACATGATTGCTTGATAATATTGACCTGTAATGATAGTTTTCAGATGCGACATTGGATTATGTTTCATTTTGTTGAAATTGTACTTGTTATGATCCATTTGGGATTGACATGGTGCGACGTCGTTTCATTCCAGTTCAAATTATTGTTATCCCGAATTTGCATTATCTTAATCATTGTAGCTTGTCACATTCAATCATTTTGATCCTCTTTAACTTATCTTAAATATGGCCGCAGGTATGAAGCACTTAGCTCATCATTTGAATTTGTTAAAAGGTTTCCTATTATGGAGAATTTTCCTTCTAATGATTTGGTGATTAACATGCAGACTGTTTGTGAAACTTTCAATGAATCTTCCATGCACGAAGAGCTTCACTCTTTGTTATTTCCTGACCCTATGTTGCCACCATTTAATGCAGGTGTTCCTGATATCAACTATGGTAGCAGAGAAGAAGTTTTTGAAATTCTACTAGTTTGTTCACCATCTCCTTAGAAGAATGACAAGGAAAGCAGTGAGCAACTGTATGATCAAGATGACTCTATTATCCAAGATTTTATAATTAATGAAGAACCCGATATGCCACCAGCTCCCGTGAAACAAGACCCACTGTCTGATTTTTCTGTTTTTGAAAACATTATGGATCAGCCAGGAGATTCCGTGGCAACTCAACAGGAACGTTTGGAGGACCGGCTCTTCCCTGTTGTTGATAGCTATTGAGTTGTTGCCAGATTCTATAATTTTGCTATGGGATTCTACCAAAATTCGAAGGTGACTCCTGGTCAAACTTCATCTCAGAGCGGAGGGAATTTGCTAAGTTATAATTGTTTAGATTATTATGGTTGAATTCCCTGGATTAATAGCCGAATTTAAACGTTGTGATCCCTATATTTTGGGATTCTCTTTTGTACTCCACTGTAAACCTTATTTAAGAAAGGATACCTCTCAGGAAAAGGGGTTGATAATTTTTGAGTCAGAAATCAGCAGGAGAGGACGTGGAGATACTCTATTTTATCAGAGCCTTGTAATTTGGTTTACAGACTTCTTAATGCAGTAAAGTAATCTTTCGAATCATCTCTTGTTTATTGTCAAATTTCTTTGATAGTGTCTGATTTCTAATTTCAAAATTTTCATCTATAGGGTTTGTTTCCTTTGCACGTATAAATTGATGCACAAATCTATTGTATTGATTTCTCTTATGGTTCATCTTTGTATAAGGATATCTTGTTAAATTTATTTAATTAAGATACTTTCTTTATCGATTTCTGCAAACGATTCGCAGCTACTCAATCAATGTTAATTTTTCAATTAACACGGTGATTACAGGTTGATCTTGGACAGGTTTAAATTACTTGAATTATCCTCTTTTAATTTTCATTAATGGATTGTGGTTTAAGTGAGTAAGTGCATATGCCTCTTAGAATTTTTGTTGAAGTTGATAAACCCACTTATTCTTTCCACACCAAGGTGGATCTGCACAAAAAACAAGTCTTTATTTAGAATAGATCCTTTTGTCTTTAATAGGTTAAGTTAGAGCAGACTTAGTTTTAAGCTTTTGTTTTCTGTATTAAATTTTTTATCAATCGATCAAGCTCATCAAATCATAGAGTATCACTGGGGAGGCCGAATATCAATGGGAAAATTCCACACCAAACATGTTGGGGATAGAACCGCCCTTGCGCTCGATTTTTCGAAGCCTTTCAGTCTAGGTTTTCACCCTCTGTTGGGAGCCTTGGACCCATTCCAGCACCTTGCATTTACCCTGCACCACTGGGTCCTCAACAAGGCCGAGAAATTTTTCATCAAGATATTGGAGTTTGGTTTGGATGGCTACAAGTGTTTCCTCCATGGTTTTTTCTCTTGCGCGGGTGACAACCATAACCTGGAGTTTCTTCTTTTTTTGAATGGGTAGATATACACAAATAGAAGCTTATTTAGTAAAGGGAAATTTGGATTTGGGAAAAAATATGATGGGTAATTGGGGTTTGACTAGGTTTTGGACACTTTCGAATGGACAGGGAAGCAGAAAATAAGGATTTCAGAAGCAGGGTGAAAGAATGGAAAAAAATTTCAGAGAGGGACAAAGAAGCAGAAATAGGGAATGAACACGGTGGCAAAATTTGAAGGCGATTGGGTGAAAATTAAAGAAGTTATGGAAAACCCTAAAAATAGACAAATGTGGGGTTTCTTGCTTTGGGAATAGGAATTTGGGATAGGGTCCTCAGGAATGAAAGATGTAGAATGGGATGGAACGGGTGTCAGGGAAGTTTAAAGGGAAACTAAGTGAAAACAAGGGAGATATGGCAAAAAAAATGGATTTTTTTTTTCTTTTTTCAGAATGGATCTGCTACGGCGTAGAAGGGATCGGAAATAGATGGATCTACAATGGAGCGGAAGGGATCGGAAACAAATGGATCTAAAATGGCGCGGAAGGATCGGCAACAGACGGATCTGAAATGACACAGAAGGGATCGACAACAGATAGATCTGAAATGACGCGGAAGTGATCCGCAACAGATAGATCTAAAACGACATGGAAATGGTTGGCAATAGTTCTGGACAGAGGAAATCTATGATTTATCAGTTGAAAATAGATATGGACCCCGTATGCTCGGCTTCCTAATAGTTCAGGGATCTCACTCGTCCACCAATGTTGTTTGACGTCTTGCATATTGGGGCAGTACCCCTCACTCCACGGCTCAAGTAAAAATGATAACCGCTTTGCCACAAACGACTACTCTTGGTTTACCTCACGGGTGGGAACTAGTCAATCAGGTAGGGGTCGTTTCCCTTTTTGCTGGAAGGTCCTCTCAATGGACCAGCTACTTTGGGGTTCCTGTGGTACTCCTCACAATGTGTTTTAGGGATTATGACCAAGTACTTCCCACAGTTAAGCAGATAGGGATTATTCCCAGATCCGAACCTGCAACAGATGCGAAAAAACATTTTGGCAGAAATTTCACCCCAATGAGCCCAAGAAATTGCTCTGATACCAGATGTGAAGAACCTGCAACAATTAATTAATGAAAATACACAAGATAGATGAAAATAACAGAACTCAGAATCGCTTTTATTGATCACAGGCCACTTCGAGGGGGCAACCTCCTTTGAGCAAGCTCAATACAAATAACCTCACAGTACCTTCATTGGCCTCGGAACACACTTATATACTAAGTCTATGCCCAATACTATGGGTCAATACCATGGGACATATAATACTATGGGATGACTTATAAATCATATGTGTCCAATACTATGGGTCAATACCATGGGCTAATACAAACTATGGATCAACAAATACTACAGGATGACTTACAAAGCATATGCGTCCAACAACAAGAAAGTAAAGAGAAGGGTTGAGACGGGTTCCTAACAGATCTCCCATCAAAAGCAGTGAGTAATTTAATTGAAGGGGCTAACTTCAAAGAGCCTAAGGATTTCCAAAAAGAGATAGACCTTATGCATGTTTACGCGCCTTCATCCACCACTATTCTTCCAATGGTTTTCGAACCATGGACTACTTCAATTTGGAAGGCCACATGATACCGAAACCGGGGTTTGATATTAGACATATCAAATCTATCCAACATACTTGATGAATCCATACTCCCTATTTCCGCTAAAAGTGTATTTCGCTACAATGGGAATCTTTGCTAAACTTCTAGAGCGGACATAGCATACGGTGTTTGGGATAGGTCTTCTACAACTGAGTAGTTAGGAGCAGGCCATGCATTAGGGTTATGCGTTGCCCATTTATAGGCACCTTTCGCTATCTTAGGCATAGGATATGAAGGTCTCTCAATATGAAGAGGATCAGATGACTTAGGGATTTCGTTGTTTTTCTATGGAAATTCCAGGGTATAATTTCTAGCTCTCATTTGCAGTAAAGCATGTGAGTTAACCATATTTATATAGGATTGATCAACCTGTGTCGCATGATGAGTTCCCCCAATATTAGAGATGCCAGAAGTTGGATTTTACATTTTGGGAAAAGGATCCTTTAGGACAGCTGGTTTATTTTGGTTTAACATCTTATGGGCTTCATCCATTAGAGGAGATTGATGAGTCAGGTGATCTTCTTTACAAAGTTTGCAAGGAAACTTCACCTTCTTCCTTTCTATTTTTCCCTCCTCGGCATTTTCTGTGGTTTTTGGCTTGTGTTAGTTTCCTTCCCCCTTCTTTCCCTTTTTCTTACCATTGGGTTGCCAAGGACTCTTTTAATTTGACTACACATTGTGTACAGTTTCCGTTTTGAAGGGGAGGATGCAACTATAGTTGCTTCCGCTAAAGAATGCTTTATCGAAAGTGCATGGACTTGTTTAGTCAAAGGTTCTAATGTGGATAAATCAGTTGAACCTACGATGCCATCGGCATGTGTTCCAAGTTTAGGTTTACCAAGATCGATATTTGACTTTGGCGTGTCTGGAATGATTTCATAAAGGATCCTGGACTAAGCATAAATCAAGTCAAGTTGATGGGTCCTTAAAATGGCTTCCTCTTTAGAGGTAACCCCAGAATTTGAGACATATTTGGAGATGTAGGGTAATAATGATTTCAAAAACCATTCTAATAGAAACTCTGGGGGAATCTCATATTTAATGAGTCGCTTCCATCTTCTCCACTCTTGAATGTGATCAGATATATGAGTGGATTTATTCTGTCTAAATGTAGACAGAAGATCCATTCCAGCATCATACTGGACGGGATGTTGAAAATGGTTCATAAAAATTGTCTCTAAATCATAAAACTTGTGATAAGCTGCAGTCGGTAACTCGATATACCATTTGGACGCAACACTAGTCAGGGTTCTTTGAAAGAGCCTCAACCAAATCAAGTCATCATTCAACGAGTTAGAGGAACACCACAGATGAAATGTTGTGACATGGTCCCCTTGGTCTTCCCCAATTTTTTCTTCAAACTTAGGAATATTTGAAGGGATTTTGGTTGGGATCGGACAACGGGTAGGTTTATGATGCACTGGGTCATTAATTAAATTTGAAAGCTCGGGAAAATTCATTTTTTCCAAAAAGGGTAAGCAAGGCCTTGCCGATGGCATGTGAGTTTGAGAAATATGGTAAGGAGAAGCACCTGAACCATGACCCCCATAACGTTGGTTAGGCTTTCCCCCAGCCATCAGTTGTGATGAAAATAAATTTTGGAAATTGCTCCATCCATAAGACATTGGATTGATCTCTTGTGTCCCATTCCATTGCAGCTCAGTATAAGTACTTCTAAACGGAGTATGAGTATAAGTGTGACTACCTCCCACGCCAAAAAGTGAGAAAGGAATACTCCCTACAAGCGTATTAGAAGTTTGAACATTTGAGGATTGTAAATTGAATCCTTTAAAGGGATTAGAACTCGGCAACTGTGCAATAGAAGGGATAGGCATCGAGCCTATAAATGGTGCTGAAGGAGTGGTGTGCCCTCCATGCCAAGGGAATCCTTGAGTAAAAGGAGTTGAAATAGGGTTAACCTGGAACTATTGAAGGAATGGGGAAGAAGTAAATGATACCGTAGGTGTCCCAGTAAAAGGGATATTAGATGAACCAATAGCCGATACAAAAGGTATAGAAGTTGATGCAATCTAATTGTTAGACGAACCTAAGGATCATGTATTGAAGCTCAATGAGGTGCTCGTACCAAAAGGCATCTACAACGAACTTGGTATCAGAGTGTTTATATGTGGGGGATTAAAACCTCCTGGCATGATAGCTGATGTGTGAGTGTGTGGAACTCCCGATCCATCCCCTATATTGTCCATGTTAAGTACAGATATAAACCTTTATACATTTAACTCGGGTAATCCTAAGGAAACAACTCTTTCTAACAAAGGATCATCAAGTCTTGTTAAAGGAGGGTTGAAGTGTCTTGCAAAGTATTATGTTTGAAAATATTCAACCTCGATGGTCTATGGGAATGATGAAGTTTGAGTAATGATATGAGGTTCCCTAGGTGGTTCAGTCATACCAGTTGGTTCAAAAGAACCACTTGAATTTGTTCTATGTCGCTGAGGTTGTGGTGGAGGATCCACAGTGAGTGGAGGAAGGTTTCTCAAAATTCTTGACCTACGAGGAGGTTTTTCCTCCATGGCTACAACAAAAATATTCTATGTAATTATCCTAGGGCCAACTAGAACAAAAATAAACACACAACACAACACTAAAAGATCCTATAGTAATCAAAACCAAGCAAGCAGACAATATTCCAAAGGAAATTCTGGGATGATCAGGCCCCAAAACAGACCAGTGAAGTGATGAAGAAAATTTATTCGGGTTCCACGGTACATACATGATGGGGCCAAGTGTTGGAATCACCCAACCACCTTGCCAAAGAGCTGTAGAGGATTTCTGCCCGAATCTGTCCTAGGTGAAGTGAAAATACTCTTTCACGATCACTTGTGTAGATCCCTAACAGTTAGGATACTACGACTACCAACAATGTAGAAAGAGTTTGGAGGGACAGTCATAGGTCAAACTAACACGCATGGGTAGGGTAACTGAGACTGAAATCCAAAAGCACAAGAAGGTACTAGTGGATCCCCGCACGCGTATTAACTCTAGTAGATGCTTGATTAAAACGTGGAGGGGTATCTCCAACTAATCAATATCACATGACCTTGTCCTTAACTCCGATGTGAGTGGAGCTTCCTGATGTACCTTCCACAAAGGTGGATTTACCTAGTGATAGTCCACTACGATTTGATTTTAAATGGATTTGGATAACCTAAGCTAGTTGGTGTATGTTCCCTAGAAAAAAAGTTACTATTCAATTTTAACCTTAATGTTTTTTTTAGAGATGTTGTTTACTCAAAAGGAGTGAGTGTGTGTGTAAGGTGGTTATGAATTAAACGTAAAGTTTATAATAAAAATGCAAGTTCCTTTCACTTCTTTTATTTTCTGCTTATATCTTTCAAAATAAAAAAAATTTCAAAGTAAACCCAAAATAAACTTGAAATTTAAATTTTCTTTTTCCAAAGAATTAGCACATGCAACGAAAATTTACTTTGAAAAGCGATGCTCTTGATAAGGGAAAAGTACTTGTTCTTTTTCAATTTTCTTTAAAATAAAATAAATAACAACTAACTATGAACAAGAAAAACACACTTTACGATGCAAGTGTAATATATTTGTACCTAAAACTATAAAAGTAAAAAATCTACCCTCAATAAAGTCCGAAAATAACAAGTTCAATAAGTTTCTTTGATCAATGTAAAGAAGTAACTAACTTTGGCATAAAGACACTACGAAACTAACTGACATAAAGAAGAAAACAAAGATTCATTCAAGACATCCAACTGTTCTCTAACAAGTCAGTAATCATAAGGGTGTCATAAGGAAACATTCCAAGTGCCAACCAAACAGAATTTGAACTCGAAAGACCTACGCACACCCTCAACAAGAAAATGAAAACCAAACAAGATCTCATAAAAGAGAAAAAAAATACTCAATCAAAGCCTACCAATAGGTCAAATGATACAGCCGCCGGTAGATAAACTCTTCCAAAATCAAATCAGATACCCAAATGTTAAACCCTATGAGGAAATCAAATCTTACAGAAACAATCGTGACTGTAAATACAGCAGCGTGCGGGTGACTCACGGGTGCAACACAGGAAAATCGCGACTGTAACTAGATACATCTCGTGGGTCTGCTTAAAAAAAATCAAAAAGAAAGAAAATATCAAAGAAAGATCAAGCCTGAGTCTTAAACAAGGGTAAAAAAACCTTGTAAACTCTCCCAAAGAACTAAAGGATTAATATAATGTTAGGAACCCATGTCAACCCTTCTATTTACTTTGTTAGTATATTGGTGTTGGACGCATATGCTTTGTAAGTCATCCCATAGTATTTGTTGATCCATAGTTTGTCTTATTGTTGTTGGACGCATATGCTTTGTAAGTCGTCCCGTAGTAATTGTTGATCCATAGTTTGTATTGTCCCATGGTTTGTATTGACACATGGTATTGACACATGGTATTGACCCATGGTATTCATGCCTAGACTTAGTATATAAGTTTGTGTTGAGATCAATGAAGGTAACGTGAAGTTATTTGTATTGAGCTTTCTCAAAGGAGGTTTCCCCCTCGAAGTGGTCTGCGATCAATAAAAGCAATTTCGAGTTCTGATATCTCGTGTATTTTCATTAATCAATTGTTGCAGGTTCTTCACATCTGGTATCAGAGCACTTTCTTAGGCTTGCTGGGTGAAATTTCTACCAAATTGTTTTTCGCATTTGTTGCAGCTTCAGATCTGGGAATAATCCCTATTCGATTAACTGTGGGAAGTACTTGGGAATAATCCCTAAAACTCATTGTGAGGAATACCATAGGAAGCCCAAAGTAGCTGGCCCATTGAGAGGACCTTCCAGCAAAAAGGGCAACGACCCCTACCTGATTGGCTAGTTCCCACCAATGAGGTAAACCAAGAGCTGTCATTTGTGGAAAAGCATTTATCAGTTTTACGTGAGTTGTGGAGTGTGGGGTACTGCACCAATACGCAAGTCGTCAGACAACATTGGTGGCCAAGTGAATCCCCTGAACCAATAGGAAGCCGAACATACCTGGGGTCCATATCTATTTTTCAGCTAAACTATTATTGATCACTTGCGCCCTGTTGCAGATCCATTCTGAAAGCCGGTTCAGATCCAACCGTTTCCGATCCACTCTGAGACGTTCGAGATCCCGTCATTTTCGATCCATTTCGAAAGGCGTTTCAGATCCATATCTCCCTTGTTTTAACTCCATTTTCCCTGAAACTTCACTAACACCCCTGCAATCCCATTCTGCATATTTCATTCCTGAGGACCCTATCCCAAATTCCACTCCCCAAAGCCAAAAATCCCACATTTGTCTATTTTTAGGGTTTTCCATAACTTCTTCAATTTTCACCCACTCGCCTCCAAATTTTTCCACCGTGTTCATTCCCCATTTCTACTTCTTTGTCCCTCTTTAACAAATTTTCTCATTCTTTCACCCTACTTCTGAAATCCCCATTTTTTGCTTCCCTGACCATCAAAAAGTGTCCAAAACCTAGTCAAACCCCAATTACCCCTCCGATTTTTTCCCAAATCCAAATTTCCCTTTACTAAATAAGCTTTTGTTTGTGTTTTTCTATCCATTCCCAAAAAAAAAAAAAAAAAAAAACTCTTGGTTATGGTTGTCACCCGCACAGAAGAAAAATCTATGGAGGAAGCACTTGCAGCCATCCAAACCAAACTCCAAGATCTGGATGAAAAATTTATCAGCCTCCATCTTCAGCATTCAGCCATGAACAATAGCCAACAGCAAGAACCTTCTGTAGCCAATGGGTTCTCTTCTTCCAGCAATTTCCGTGGTTCGAAACTTGAATTTCCTTGCTTCAATGGTACTGATCCGACTAGATGAATCTATTGTGCAGAACAATATTTCAGTTTGCATAATACTTTTGATGTCCAAAAAATTCCCACTTACATCCTTTCATTTGAAATGGGAATCCCTTCAATGGTACCGTTGGTACATAAAAGCTCGTGACGAGCCAAAATAGACAGATTTTTTCCAACTCCTTTTGCAACGATTTGGTCCTAGTGCTTTTGATGACTTCATCAGAGCACTCACTAAACTTTGTCAAAGTGGCACTGTGAGAGAGTATCAGACAGAATTTGAGAAACTAGCCAATCACACAGAAGGATTGTCTGATGAATTCTACAGGAGTTGTTTTATCAATGGTCTTAAGGATGAAATTCGGTCAGAGGTTAAAATGTTCTGTCCCAACAAAATGATGGAAGTCCTAGGGTTGGCTAAGTTGGAAGAAGACAAGATTGGATCCCAACAACGCTCCAAACCCACTTTTGTTCCCTTTTGAAATATGGGTTCTCAACGACCTCCCATCCCGCCAGCTCCTCGACGAACTCCTATCAAGCATTTGTCTGAAACAGAGATGCAGGAACGCAAAGAAAAAGGGCTTTATTATAATTGTGCTGAAATATTCACAGGGGACATAGATGTGTTCAACAAAAGCTCTATCTCTTGGATATGAATTATCTTCCTGCCTCTACAATTGGTGAAGAAACTCCAGATACAATGGATGATCAGGTCGACATTCAAGAGCCTCCTATTGACCTTCCATCTCAGGATGAATAACCAGAGATATCTCTCCATGCTTTATCCGACGTCACCACCCCCCAAACAATGCGGGGTCAGGGGTTACTTCAAGAAGCTTCCTCTTACAATACTCATTGATTCTGGAAACACTCATAACTTTGTTGATCCTTGGATCGCCAAACATGTTGATTATTTTGTCCATCCTTGCTCCAACTTTGAATTCATGGTTGCCAATGGGGGCACCTTACCTTGCAAGGGGAAGTGTCACAATGTGTGTATCCTTCTGAAAGATTATAACCTGCGCTCTGACATATTTTCCTTGTCCCTAGGCGGATGTGATGTGGTTTTGGGGCGTTCAATGGTTACGCACACTTGGCCCCATATTATGGGATTTTGCTGAACTTTGGATGCAGTTTTTAGTCAATGGGAAACAACACAAATTTAAGGGCTTACAACAAGGGTCTCTCCACATCATTAGTTCACATCACCTGGAAAATATCCTTAAGAAGAATTCACATGGGTGTCATCGCTCAACTCCATTCCATTCAGATGCACCCATCAACGGTCTCCCCTACTTCCTCGGATATATATGCAGGTGTCCTTGCTGAACCAGTGGGCTTGTCGCCTTCAAGGGACCTTTCCAGTCATAATTTAGCCGCATCTTCATCTCAGTAGGAAATGATGTCTATTTTTCATGCAGTACATAAGTGGTAGCCATACCTATTAGGGAATTATTTATGCATCAAGACTGATCTCCAGAGTCTGAAATTTTTCCTGGAACAATGGGTCTCCTCCCCAGCACACCTGAAATGGGTTATCCAACTCATGGGTTATGCCTATGCGATCACTTACAAGAAGGGTAAGGACAATATGGTGGTACATTCTCCTTCTCGCACATTTGATGACCTAGTTTCTCTTACAGCTATTTCTCTGCTTGTTCCAAATTGGTTGCAATTTGTTCAACAGGGCTATCTCTTCTATGAACTCCATGCTTCTTCATCAACAAGGCACTCTGGGTTCCTAAAAATGTATGACTAGGAACAAAATAAATTCTTTTGGCAAGTACTGATAATGACAATTCAACAAATGGTGGCTAATTGTGCTACTTGACAGGTCAACAAGGGTGAAACAACACTCCTTTCGGGACTGCTCGAACCCTTGCCCATCCCTACACAGAATTGGACAACTATTTCCATGGATTTCCTAGAAGCACTCAAGTGGTACAATACCACATCTAAAATAACACTGTAATGACCATTTTTCAAAATTTTATTAAAATGCCAATTTTTCCACTTTTTCCCCAATTTCGACCTTTGACTAGTTTTACTGTTTTGACCTCCAAATCAACCCAAATGCTCCCAAATATTCTGTAGGAGTGTATGAATGGTATTTAGACTTGAATATTAGGTTCAGGGATGTTTTATGGCCCTCCAAATACTGCTGCAAACTTGATTTGTATTCTGATCAATATATGTAATTTTGACTAGTAATTTGTGCATCAAATCCCCCCGGTGGTAACACTGCAAATGGCCTTCCAAATGCCTCCAAATTCCCACAAATTTATGAACAGGGGTATGTAATGTGTTAATTATGTGATTAATTTCTCATATGCACCATTAATTGATTTTTACTACTATTCTAACTCTCTCACATTCAACAGCAAAAACCCCCAATTCGACCCTTGGGGAAATGGCACTATTTCACCTCTCAATACAAACAAACTGAGTAAAAATGATTCAAATGCTCAATTACAGTACATGAAACTTGTATAATATATCCATGGAAGTATATGAATCAAAAATATATCAGAGAATCATCCATTCATTCAAAATAATCAACCTTATAGTGTCATACATCAAAGCATTGGGGAAATGGACATTGTTTGCTCATTAATCAATAATTTTGCATACAGTCAATGGATATTTCGACCTAAGAGATTCTAAATATGAATAACAGATGATATTATCTATTACAATCATAAAAATATTATATGAATCTCTCCTAATGAGTGCAAGATCTCACCCAAAGCGCAATCCCTCAAGGAGCTCGATATGCCTTCAAAATTGGAAATGGTGGAGAGAAAGTGTTGCACTAAACCAAACCATGAAACTTCCTATATCTGCTGCCTGCAAATAAAAATCCATTAAAGAACCATTAAATACCTGAGTGGCCTCTCCAAAACACCAATTTGGATGGGAATCTTTCACCCTCGAAATTGGCTAAGGCAAGAAACTAGTCATCCACTAGTTCTCTCTTCACAAATGCAATTTTTCTCAAATCATCAAAAGCCATTCTCATACTTGATTTCTACATTTTATAACCAACATTAGCCTTCAAGGGGTCGAAATCCTCTCAATATATTCAATAAATTTCCATTAGAAAATATTCCTTATTTGCCACTTGTCTCCTAGTTCCAACCTTCCATCTTCTCCCAAATTCGAATTTGAGTCTCTTTAGCTTCCCCCAACTCCATGAGCGCCTTCCTTGGGCCTATTTTTGGGGTTGACATGTCATAATGGTCAAGTGTAAGAAGTCAGGTCTGAATTTTGTCATAAATGTCATAGATGCTTCATTATTGTTGTCATAAAACTAGGGAATCTAGCCCAAGTGTCCACTAGTCTCCAATTTGACTCTTCCTCTCCCATGGAGGTTACTATTCCATCCCATTTCGACCTAAGATGCTCAATGCCATGTGTTATTACTTACCAACTCACACAAGAGTGTTCACCTTCCCATGAATTCGAATTGGCAAGAGAGAGTTGCCATGTGTCATTGAAAAATCAAGCTAGTGTGGGTCCCACCACCTCCATGTCTCCAAAACCACTTGCCACTTAGAATTTCTCTTGAATTTATTTATTCACCATATTTATTAAATGCTTGAACCCTTCTAATGTATAAATATCATTTATTAGCTTCCTTATTACCATCCCACATGTGCCCATCCAACCTAGGAAACTAGTAGGATTGATGGGATTGTCTTACTATGCACTTATTTGAATGGGGACATTACAGTCCTCCCCACCCAAGATTCCTTGTCCTCAAGCAATTTCAGATTTGGATGCTGCAAAATCTTCTCCTCTTCCCATGTGGCATCTTCATTTGGTAAGTCCTTCCATTGCACTAAATATTCTTTGATGATTCTACTCCTCAACCTTCTTTCCTGTGTCTTCAAAATCTATTCCGGAACAAGTGTGAGATGACCTTCATCATCCAAAGGAGGAAGTATTTCTGAAGTGATGATTTGCTAACCAAGAGATTTCTTGAGACAAGAAACATGAAATACATTATGGATTTTACTCCCTTCCGGAAGTTCTAGTTCATATGCTACTTCTCCAACCTTCCGCACTACCTTATATGGCCCATAGTACCTTGGTTTTAATTTTTATGATCCATTCTTTTTTAGAGATGTTTTTTTATAAGGCTGCAACCTTAAATATACTAATTCATTGACTTGAAAGGTTCTTTCTTCTCTATGCATGTCAGCATATTGTTTTTGCTGATTTTAAGCAACCTGCAAATTGTCTTTCAAGAGCTTTAAAATTTCTTGGCTCTCTTCCACCCAATCTTTAGCCTTTGGGGCTCTACTATCACCAAATATAATGTCAACAAATGTAAGTGCATCATAACCATATAATGCTTTGAAAGGAGACATTCCTATTGACATATGATAAGTGGTGTTGTAGCAAAACTCACCCGTGTAGCCATTTTTCCCATGCTTTTTGTTGCCCTCCCACATAGTTTCTTAGGTATTCTTCCAACCATTGGTTTACCCTCTCTGTTTGTCCATCAGTTTGTGGATGATAGCTGGTACTTGGAGTCAATTGAGTGCCTACCAATCTAAAAAGTTCTTGCCAAAAATCACACATGAATCTACTATCTCTATCACTGACAATGCTCTTGGGGAGCCCATGCAATCTGAAGATTTCTTTGAAAAAAATATCAGCCACTTGTGCAGCACTAAAAGATGATGTAACAGCAAAGAAATGAGCAAATTTTATCAACTACCACATAGATGCAATCCTTACCCAAGGATTTAGGCAATCCGGTGATGAAATCCATGGAAATACTGTCCCATTTTTGCTCCGGAATGGGAAATGGTTGTAATACGCTGGCTGGACATGTAAGTTCTGATTTGTTTTGTTGACATGCTTTACATTCATTCACATACTTTTGAACATCTTCCTTCAGCCCCTTCCAAAAAAATCTTTGCTTCAACTGTCTATAAGTTTTGAAGATCCCTGGATGGCCCGCTAGTGGGGAATCATGTGCTTCTTACAAAATTCGGTACTTGAGCTTGGAGTTATGAACTAAATAAATTCTTCCCTTATAATATATCAGCCCATTCAAAATTCTATAATTATCATCCCCTTTGATTCCATCCAACACATCACAAGCAAATTTGTCTTTGGCATATTCAACTAGTAGCATGTTTTTCCAATCCTTGGCAATATCCATGAGAGAAAAAGAAGGCCTTCTTGACAAAGCATCTGCTACTATATTATTCTTTCCTTTGACATATTCAATATCAAAATCATAAGCTTGAATCTTGCTTACCCACTTTTGTTTCCTTTCATTTAGATCTTTTTGGGTGAGAAAGTGTCTTAGACTATTGTGGTCACTTTTCACCACAAACTTGCTACCCACCAAGTATTGTCTGAATTTGGCCAATGCATGCATAATGGCCAGCATTTATTTATCATAGATGGAGTAAATTTTTTCATGAGGATGCAACTTTCTGCTCTCAAAGGCTATGGGGTGTTGGCCTTGCTTTAGGACAGCCCCTATTCCTCCACCTGAAACATCACATTCCACAACAAAAGGTTTAGTAAAATAAGGAAGTGCGGGTATGGGACAACTACTCATTACCTCTTTCATTTTTTGGAAGGCCTTTTCAGCCTCTTCATCCCACTTGAAAGTATCCTTCTTAGTCAAATCAGTGAGTGGAGAAGTCAACTTGGAGAACCCTTTGACAAATTTTCTGTAGTAGGTGCATATGCCAATAAAGCCTCTCAATTCGGTAATTTTTTTGGTGATGACGATTCCAAGATAGCCCTAATTTTTTCCATGTGTACCTTCACTCCTTCTTTCCCAATAATGTGCCCAAGATATAGTAGTTCTTTCATCCCAAACTCACATTTTGATAACTTAGCAAATAAGGACTCTTCTTACAAGATTTTCAACATAATCTCTAACTGTTGCAAATGCTCTTCCCATGTTTTACTGTAAATGAGAATATCATCAAAGAAAACCAAAACAAACCTTCTTAGTTGCTTGCAAAATATCCTATTCATACATGCTTGAAAGGTGGTTGGAGCATCAGTTAACCCAAAAGGCATAACAAGAAATTCAAAGTGGCCAAAATGACATCGAAAAGCGGTCTTTTGCACATCTTCATCTTTCATTCGAATTTGGTGATACCCTGATCTAAGGTCAATTTTTGAGAAGTATTTGGACCCATGTAGCTCATCCATGAACTCATCAATCCTAGGAATAGGATACCTATTCTTGATAGTCTTTTTGTTCAAGGCTCTAAAATCTATGCACATTCTCAATGTTCCATCTTTTTTCTTCACTAGCACTACTGAAGAAGCATAAGGGCTAGAGCTTGGTCTAATGAATCCCAACTCTATGAGTTTTTGGATAGCTTTTTTTATCTAATCTCTGAAATTTTTAGGATGTCTATAAGGTGGTATCTGAATGGGTGAAGTACCCTCCTCCAAAATAATACTATGCTCAACCCCCCTATCTGGTGGCCTACCATCTCTATCTCCTTTGGATGTTTGAAAATATTTATAGTTGGCTTGGGAGATATAATATGACATTCAGCAGCCCATTCTATATCCCCATGCCTCAATATAGATCTCATACTATTGCAAGTTACTACTTGATTTGGATAAGTGTGTTGCCCTCTCACAATTCTTTGTACTCCTTTTGAATATTGGAATTTCATTTCGGGAATTTGATAATTTACTGTATGCTCTCCTATTGAATACAGCCATTGAACTCCCAAAACCACATTAGTATTAGCAACATCAACCACATAAAAACTATCAACAAAAGTATAGTTACCTACGGTGACTTGCAGCTTTGGAACCCATGTTTTGCATTGCATTGTGTTGTGACCGGGAATGACAACTGTGAATCCATCAAATGGTTCAATATGTATCTTTCTTTTCTCTACCATCTCTGCATCAATGAAGTTATGAGTGGCTCCTCCATCTACCAAAACTGAAGTTTTTTGTCCTTGTACCACACCTTTGCATCGGATAGTATGATAGCGAGGTACTGCTGAAAGCACTGCCATTCTTGCTTTGTCTGGTGAAGGCTGATTTTCTTCTTGTCTTTCCTCTTTTACTGCTGTCTCATATGCCTCTTCTTGATCTGAAATATGTCCATCTTCATCCATGCCCCCATCATACCCCTCATTATCATAAAATACTTCTATGTATTGAGCCTTTCCTTTGGTACATTTGTGCCCCGATGTCCATGGTTGGAAGCATGTGAAGCACAGTTTCTTTTTTCTAAGTTCATCCCTGTTTAGTCCCTCTTTTTTATTCCTCTCAAATGACTCTCTTTGCCAAGGTTTCTTATCATAACCATCCCTTTGCCAAGGTTTCTTTTCAAATTTGTAGCTAGGCTTAGGAGGAAATCTCGTTCTAGGAAGCACATTTTGGAGATCCCTAGTCAAGCTCATTGCATCTTTTAATGTAGTTGGCTTGTGGGATTTGACCAAACCTATTAAGGGTTCAGCCAAACCTTCAGTGAACAGCAATACTAATCTTCCCATAGATACATCAGCCACCTTGACTGATAATTTTTTAAAGTTCAACATATATTCGGTAGGGGACCTAGTTTGCTTCAATTGAGCTAGTTCTTTGAAAGGCAATTCTGGATCTTTTTGTTCAAATCTTTCTATTACCCTGTCAACAAATTCTCCATATGTTTTAACCTGATTATGACCCAAGGTTTTCATCCCATGAAACCACCATTCATTGGCATCTCCTTCCAAATGCAAAATGGCCATTTTTAATGCATCCTCTTCCAACATAGGATTCAGCTGAAAATATACATCCAATTTTTGCACCCAAGTGTTAGCAGAATTTTGAGAAGAACCATCAAAACTAGGAAGTGACATTTTTCCAATAACACTATTCAATTCTTTGTTTTGGAATGGACTCCTATTGTCTCCCTTCCTTTTAATCTTTTGCATAGCATCAATGTAGTCACTGAGTGGTACACCTCTTTTACACTCTTCATTCAAATCATTCCAATCATTTACTAGTTTCTTGTAATCCAATTCAAGATTGGGCTCTTCTTTGGGTGTGAGAAATTTGGGTGCAGTATGCCTTTGTGTGATTTGAAATTCATCAGGTCTATTATGAGTTCCTGTACTTGAGAAAATATGCTCATTCCCTTTCATCTTTTCCCCTGAGTGTGAACCACTATTATCTCCTATCATCCCTTTGCCTGAAAGTTGGCTACCCAACAATTCGAAACCTTTCATCATTTGTTTATTCATATCTAGCATAACCATGGTAATTCCTTCAAAAAAAGGTTCTAAGGCTTCAATAAATTCCTCCTTATGTCTTAATTTTTCCTCCTCCTCTCTACCCATTGTTTTAGAAAAAAACTCTTTTTCTGCTACTATCTCTTCTTCAACCAAAACTTCTTCAACTACTGATTCAAAGGGTGGTGGTTTATTTGTTTGGATTCTTGTTAATACCAACAGCTTCCAAGACCATACTCTGATACAACTTGTAATGACCCTTTTTCAAAATTTTATTAAAATGCCAATTTTTCCACTTTTTCCCCAATTTCGACCTTTGACTAGTTTTACTGTTTTGACCTCCAAATCAACCCAAATGCTCCCAAATATTTTGTAGGAGTGTATGAATGGTATTTAGACTTGAATATTAGGTTCAATGATGTTTTATGTCCCTCCAAATACTTCTGCAAACTTGATTTGTATTCTGATCAATATATGTAATTTTGACTAGTAATTTGTGCATCAAATCCCCCCGGGGTAACACTGCAAATGGCCTTCCAAATGCCTGCAAACTCCCACAAATTTATGAACAGAGGTATTTAATGTGTTAATTATGTTATTAAGGTCTCCTATGCACCATTAATTATTTTTAATACTGTTCTAACTCTCTCACATTCAACAGCAAAAACCCCCAATTCGACCCTTGGGGAAATGGCACTATTTCACCTCTCAATACAAACCAACTGAGTAAAAATGCTTCAAATGCTCAAGTACAGTACATGAAACTTGTATAATATATCCATGGAAGTATATGAATCACAAATATATCATATAAGCATCCATCCATTCAAAATAATCAACCTTATAGTGTCATACATCAAAGCATTGGGGAAATGGACATTGTTTGCTCATTAATCAATAATTTTGCATACAGTCAATGGGTATTTCGACCTGAGAGTTTCTGAATATGAATAATAGAGTATATTAAGCTATTACAATCATAAAAATATCATATGAAGCTCTCCCAATGAGTGCAATATCTCACCCAAAGCGCAATCCCTCAAGGAGCCCGAATATGCCTTCAAAATTGGAAATGGTGGAGAGAAAGTGTTGCACTAAACCAAACCATGAAACTTATTTTAGCTGCTACCTACAAATAAAACTCCATTAAAGCACCATGAAATACCTGAGTGGCCTCTCCAAACACCAACTTGGATGGGAATCTTTCACCCTCGAAATTGGCCAAGGCAAGAAACTAGTCATCCACTAGTTCTCTCTTCACAAATGCAATTTTTCTCAAATCATCAAAAGCCATTCTCATACTTAATTTCTACATTTTATAACCAACATTAGCCTTCAAGGGGTCGAAATCCTCTCAATAGATTCAATAAATTTCCATTTAGAAAATATTCCTCGTTTTCCACTTGTCTCCTAGTTCCAACCTTCCATCTTCTCCCAAATTCGAATTTGAGTCTCTTTAGCTTCCCCCAACTCCATGAGCACCTTCCTTGAGCCTATTTTTGGGGCTGACATGTCATAATGGTCAGGTGTAAGAATTCAGGTCTGAATTTTGTCATAGATGCTTCATTATTGTTGTCATAAAACTAGGGAATCTAGCCCAAGTGTCCACTAGTCTCCAATTTGACTCTTCCTCTCCCATGGAGGTTACTATTTCATCCCATTTCGACCTAAGATGCTCAATGCCATGTGTTATGACTTACCAACTCACCCAAGAGTGTTCACCTTCCCATGAATTTGAATTGGCAAGAGAGAGCTTCCATGTGTCATTGAAAAATCGAGCTAGTGTGGGTCCCACCACCTCCATATGTCTCCAAAAACACTTGCCACTTAGAATTTCTCTTGAATTTATTTATTCACCATATTTATTAATTGCTTGAACCCTTCTAATGTCTAAATATCATTTATTAGATTCCTTATTACCATCCCACATGTGCCCATCCAACCTAGGAAACTAGTAGGATTGATGGGATTGTATTACTATGCACTTATTTGAATGGGGACATTACAAACACCATAAGAAGCAGTCTATGGACAAGCACTGCCAAGAAGCTCCCCAGTTCAGGAAATTGACTTGGTTCTTCAAAACCGCGATCAGATTCTTCTCATTCCGTAGGGCAATCTTCACATGGAAAGAATTCGACTGAAACAACAAGCCGATCAGCACTGTTCTGAGCGCACTTTTCACGCAGCTGATATGGTTCTTCTTCATCTATAGCCTTCCAAGCAACCCTCTTTGAAACTCACAAGGCATCGGTGGCTCGGAATGCAACCCGAGGAAGGTATGAGGGAACCACTCCTTCAAATTCTACATCAATTTCCACATCTAAAGCTTTGAGGACAAAGCTTTTTCTAAGGGAGAGGGGATGTTGGGAACCCATGTCAACCCTTCTATTTACTTTGTTAGTATATTGTTGTTTTACGCATATGCTTTTTAAGTCGTCCCATAGTATTTGTTGATCCATAGTTTTTCTTATTTTTGTTCGACGCATATGCTTTTTAAGTCGTCCCGTAGTAATTGTTGATCCATAGTTTGTATTGGCGCATGGTTTGTATTGACACATGGTATTGACCCATGGTATTGGTGCCTAGACTTAGTATATAAGGTTGTGTTGAGACCAATGAAGGTACCGTGAAGTTATTTGTATTGAGCTTGCTCAAAGGAGGTTTCCCCCTCAAAGTGGCCTGCGATCAATAAAAGTGATTCTTAGTTCTGCTATCTCGTGTATTTTCATTAATTAATTGTTGTAGGTTCTTCACATATAACTGAAGAAAAAATATCCAAGGAATCCCAGAAAAATAGAAAGAAATCCCCAGTGGAGTCACCAATTCTGTTGTTCGATAAATCAATCTATGACTTGGAAGTTCAAAGCGATCATCAACATACTGGTAAGAAGGTACAAAATCTAATAGATAAAAAACTATATCATAAAGTATTTCTTTAAGCAAGAAGGCTAGGGTTATAATCCAAAAAAATGTACCTTGGATAACTAAAGTTTGATCCAAGCTTTA
This sequence comes from Larix kaempferi, assembly GCA_027924585.1. Lineage (NCBI taxonomy): Eukaryota > Viridiplantae > Streptophyta > Pinopsida > Pinales > Pinaceae > Larix > Larix kaempferi. The sequence continues at coordinate 3,833,175 of BSBM01001229.1, forward strand.
ATCTTTCATCTCCGATCCACAATACCAGATGAGAAACCTACAAAAACCAAACACCTTCCTCAGAAATTTTGACTATATAAACATGAATAACCTAGTTTGAAACTCATATATAATAAGAATATGAATTGATTCAAAGATTCACAAAATAGACAAATTGTCTTATGGGAAAGAGAATCTTTTGCATTATTATCATCAATGGTGACAAGCTATAGCTAATATGTAACCTGCACTGTTGAAACTTGATCTTGGGCTCCTTGATCTTCTTCCTTCAATGGATATTTCTCCAGCATTTCCTTATACAAAGATGGTTCTCCTCCTTCTCAAGGCCCTCTCATCGTATTTATAGCAAGGTCTGAGAGGATAGACTCGAAAGGTAAATGGTTAGGGAAGTTATGGTGGTTAGGGTAACTACCATAACTATCTCTAATTCGCTTTTGAATATATTTTTTTCGTGATTTTAAGAGATACCCATGGGTATATCACTTGGAAGTAAGCGAGTGACTCACGAGTCTTTTGTCAAACAACTAGCAAGTGCAACGTTTTGGGAAAAACCGCGGGTGGTCAATGTATCTCCAGTGGGTGACCCACAAGTTGACAATTGTGAGAGTCGCGGTTAAGTCTTAAAATACTTTAAAAAAATAGGTGAACTAGAGATGATATTTTAAGGGTCAGATCAAATGCGCCTATAGTCAATGAGGCTCTTCCATTCAATCCATAAGGTGCTTTTGTGTGACTGACAATGTAGTGTCGTCATGGATGGATAAGTGCCAATGTGAATAATAACAGTTGGACCCTTGGAACATATTTGGCCTTATTCTTTCCCACAGTCAATTTCATGTTAGCAACTACCAAAGCATCTTGGCTCCTAATATTTTATAATAGGTCTAATTTCCTCAAGTCTACCCTACCTATTTCTCTTGTCACGCTTCCATACATGCCATCAGGTGCAATTTCCTCTTCACCCTTACATCTTTTAGTAAGAACTTTTCTATCTTTTATTAGTCTTCCCAAATCTTCCTTAGACACTGTTATCATAAAGCATAGGTAAAAACTAAATAGGTACTTCTTGCAGAAGGATACAATTTGTCTTTGAGTGTTAACTATCTATATGCCAATGTTTATAGTCTTCAATGAATATTCTAAAATATGTCTTTCCTAACTGCTGCTTTATTTTCTTAGTCTAGTATTGGAGCTCTGAATTATATTGTAGGAAATATCAACCCAAAAACACAGCAATTACTATATTCTCATTCATTTTCTAAGATATAGTATTAAAAGACATCTTCAATATTTTTTGAAATGTTTCATATATTACTTCAAAGGTCAAATCAGTACCTCCGGAAATAGAAAATTTACATCACACAAACAATAGGGGGACAGGAAAATCCTGCCTCATAAAAAAAAAGGAAAGCATATGTGCATGCACCAAGAGAAAGATACTCAAGATCATGGTGAGAGACATTGATTTTGACTCTAACAAGAAGATCCAATTTCTACTTAGAGATCCTCACTTTGCCAAGGCTAAAAGAAGAGGGGTCCTGAACTTTACAGTTTAGTACATTGATGCTTAATACATAAAATCAATAGCAATCAGCTATACAAAATGCCTTGATTATTTGCAGATTTCCCCCACCATCCAAGTATCACTAAAAGGGAAGGAATTTCCATGAAATTGGGGTAATAAAAAATAAGTGATATTCATGTTGAGAGTTGAGACCATGTCCAAATCACCTACCCAACTTGACATCTCCAAAAAATATGCTCCATTCTTTCACTATTGCTAGATTCTTTCATGTATGCTCTATGAATTATATTCTTGACAACCAACCCTTGTTGGAGCAGAAACCACCCTCAAAAATTGTGCTTAAAAGAATAATGTGATTTCTAGATGGACTGGCATCTCCTCGACCAATGTACTTCAGGATCCTAATTCACACCCCATCTATGTTCAAGAAAGGGACAATGTCAGTGTTTTTCCTTACATATCATAAATATCCTACGTCACATTGATGTAGAAATGCTTTCCATTTCTACATATCCAATCTCTCCATTGTGGACTAGACCCATGTAAGTGCATTTTAAAAAGGTACCCACTGAGAACCATGCAGCAGAGGTCCTCTAATATGAATTTATTCAAACAAGTGAGATTATGGACCTAATTACAGGTTCACCATGTATGGCATTGTCATTTCTCATGGTACCATAGATCCTTTTTAAAAAGGAGTTTTCCTATCCAATCATTTTCTAGCAACCCTAAACAAGAGACCAAGCCCTGATTCACAGTGGCCATTTTGCTCTATCCACACTTACATGTTATATACATCAATGGATTTTGCATATTTGGTGCCTAATGGTTTAGATTGACATTATATATATATCCAAAGAAAAACGTGTAATTTAATTAATTAAAATCAAATTACATAGTGCCGAAAGGCTTCTGTGAGCCCTTTCCAGTACTTTCTTTTTAGCTCCAAGTATCAAACATTTATGTATCATGTGAAGTTCCCATCAAAAGATAAATCTGATTTCTCCAGAGGAACTCAAGGGCCAATTAATATATACATCAAGTTCAAAAATATTTTGTATCCCAATAGTAAATCAAGTTTTTTGAACTGCCATCCCTTCGCTAAATGGTCTGTGAAAATACTCGTGGAAAGTCTCATTATTTTGTTCCATGATTTTCCACTGCCCAAGTTGTAAATTCATACCAAGCTTAGAGAGGTGAAAGGCCCCGCTGTTTCTTTCCCCATAGACATGATGACAAGAGGAGTCAAAATCCTCTAATATCCTCAATGTTTCTGTCAACATTAAGTTTAGTAGCATATTGTGGGAACACTAAATATGGTTTATCCAATTTATGATAATCAAAGACTCTCCGAAGATCTGAAGATGTGTGTAATGAGTTTCTCTTACGAAGAAAATTAGGATTTTTAGTGCATAGAGTTCAGCATACTTGTTCGACCCTTTCCCCAGTCCCATATGAAGCTTATATTGGTCAGTTTCCAATATGTGGAGTATTGTGCCTCCACCATACACGTCATTTTGAGAAGCCCCATCGAAAAAATCCCATGGATTTTGAGTGTGTTAGGAACTCATGTCAACCCTTCTATTTACTTTGTTAGTATATTGTTGTTAGCCGCATATGCTTTGTAAGTCATCCCGTAGTATTTGTTGATCCATATTCTGTCTTACGGTTGTTGGACACATATGCTTTGTAAGTCATCCCGTAATAATTGTTGATCTATATTTTGTATTGGCCCATGGTTTGTATTGACACATGGTATTGACCCATGGTATTGGCGCCTAAACTTAGTATATAAGCTTGTGTTGAGACCAATGAAGGTACCGTGAAGTTAGTTGTATTGAGCTTGCTCAAAGGAGGTTGCCCCCTCGAAGTGGCCTGTGATCAATAAAAGCGATTCTGAGTTCTGTTATTTAAGCTATCTCATGTGTTTTCATTAATTAATTGTTGCAGGTTCTTCACATCTGGTATCAGAGCACTTTCTTGGGCTCGTTGGGTGAAATTTCTGCCAAAATTGTTTTCGCATCTATTGCAGCTTCAGATCTGGGAATAATCCCTATCTGCTTAACTATGGGAAGTACTTGGGCACAACCCCTAAAACTCATTGTGAGGAGTACCACAGGAAGCCCAAAGTAGCTGGCCCATTGAGAGGACCTGCCAGCGAAAAGGGCAACGACCCCTACCTGATTCACTAGTTCCCACCCATGAGGTGAACCAAGAGTTGTCGTTTGTGGAAAAGTGGTTATCAGTTTTACCTGATCCATGGAGTGAGGGGTACTGCCCCAATACGCAAGCTATCAGACAGCATTGGTGGCCGAGTGAAACCCCTGAACTGTTAGGAAGTCGCACATACCTGCGGTCCATATCTATTTTCAACTAAATTGTTTTCGATCACTTCCACGTCGTTTCAAATCCATCCGTTTCAAATCCATTCTGAAAGCCATTCCAGATCTAGTCATTTTCGATCCATTCAGCGTTGTTTCAGATCCCTCTGTTTCTGATCACTTCCACGCCGTTGCAGATCTATCTATTTCATATCCCTCCCATGCCATTGCAGATCCATATCTCCCTTGTTTTAACTTTGTTTTCCCTGAAACTTCACTAACACCCCTGCAATCCCATTCTGCATATTTCATTCCTGAGGACCCTATCCCAAATTCCACTTCCCAAAGCCAAAAATCCCACATTTGTCTATTTTTAGGGTTTCCCATAACTTCTTCAATTTTCACCCACTCACCTCCAAATTTTGCCACCATGTTTATTCCTTATTTTTGCTTCTTTGTCCCTCTTTGAAAAATTTTCTCATTCTTTCACCCCGCTTCTAAAATCCTCATTTTTTGCTTCCCTGTCTATCAAAAAGTGTCCAAAACCTAGTCAAACCCCAATTACCCCTCCAAGTTTTTCCCAAATCCAAATTTCTCTTTACTAAATAAGCTTTTGTTTGTGTTTTTCTATCCATTCCCCCCCCCCAAAAAAAAAACTCTTGGTTATGGTTGTCACCCGCGCAGGAGCAAAAGCTATGGAGGAAGCACTTGCAGCCATCCAAACCAAACTCCAAGATCTTGATGAAAAATTTATCAACCTCCATCTTCAGCATTCAGCCATGAACAATAGCCGACAGCAAGAATCTTCTGCAACCAATGGGTTCTCTTCTTCCATCAATTTTCGTGGTCCAAAGCTTGAATTTCCTTGCTTCATTGGTACTGATCCGACCGGATGGATCTATCATGCAGAACAGTATTTCAGTCAGCATAATACTTTTGATGTCCAAAAAGTTCCACTTGCATCCTTTCATTTGGAATAGGAAGCCCTTCAATGGTACCGTTGGTACATCAAGGCTCATGACGAGCCAAAATGAACATATTTTTTCCAACTCCTTTTGCAATGATTTGGTCCTAGTGCTTTTGATTACTTCACCGGAGCACTCACTAAACTTCGTCAAAGTGGCAATGTGAGAGAGCATCAGACAGAATTTGAGAAACTAGCCAATCACACAGAAGGATTGTCTGATGAATTCTACAGGAGTTGTTTTATCAATGGTCTTAAGGATGAAATATGCTCAGAGGTTAAAATGTTATGTCCCAACACAATGATGGAATTCCTAGGGTTGGCTAAGTTGGCAGAAGACAAGATTGCAGCCCAATAGCGCTCCAAACCCACTTTTGTTCCATTTCGAAATATGGGTTCTCAACGACCTCCCACCCCGCCAACTCCTCGACCAACTCCTATCAAGCATTTGTCTGAAACAAAGATGCAGGCACGCAGAGAAAAAGGGCTTTGTTATAATTGTGATGAGAAATTCACTCAGGGACATAGATGTGTTCAACAAAAGCTCTATCTCTTGGATATGGATTCTCCGCCTGCCTCTATAATTGGTGAAGAAACTCCAGATACAATGGATGATCATGTCAACATTCAGGAGCCGCCTCTTGAGCCCCCATATCAGGATGAACAACCAGAGATATCTCTCCATCCTTTATCCGGCATCGCCACCCCCCAAACAATGCGGGTCAGGGGTTACTTCAAGAAGCTTCCTCTTACAATACTCATTGATTCTGGTAGCACTCACAACTTCATTAACCCTCGGATCGCCAAACATGTTGATTGTTTTGTCCATCCTTGCTCCAACTTTGAAGTCATGGTTGCCAATGGGAGCACTTTACCTTGCAAGGGGAAGTGTCACAATGTCTATATCTCTCTGGAAGATTATAAGCTACGCTCTGACATGTTTGCCTTGTCCCTAGGCGGATGTGATGTGGTTTTGGGCGTTCAATGGTTACGCAAACTTGGCCCCATATTATGGGATTTTGCTGAACTTTGGATGCAATTTTCAGTCAATGGGAAACAACACAAATTTAAGAGCTTACAACAAGGGTCTCTCTGCATCATCGGTTCACATCACCTAGAAAAGATCCTTAAGAAGAATTCACATGGTGTCATCGTTCAACTCCATTCCATTCAGATGCACCCATCAACGATCTCCCCTACTTCCTTGGATAGATATGCAGGTGTCCTTGCTGAACCAGTGGGCTTGTCTCCTTCAAGAGACCTTTTCGGTAAGAATTTAGCCGCATCTACATCTCAGCAGAAAATGATGGCTATTTTGCATGCAGTACATAAGTGGCAGCCAAACCTATGAGGGAATTATTTCTGCATCAAGACTAATCTCCAGAGTCTGGAAAATTTCCTGGAACAATGGGTCTCCTCCCTAGCACACCTGAAATGGTTTATCCAACTAATGGGTTATGCCTCTGTGTAGGGTCTATCACGGTGAGCAAGTGAAAAAAAAATTTGTACTACTTTTCGTAGTAAGTGTAAATATCAAACTTAACCTAATACCTCTACTATCTTTTCTCCATTAGCTTATTAGCATACAACTAAACAATTAGCACTTGTCTCAATCCAATTCATTTTCTAGGGTATAAATAGTACTTCACCAATAGTCACTTTGAATGTATTACACATATACGACTTAATTTACTTTTCCAAAACCTGAAATCCTCAAATTAATTAATCCTATATTATCCAAAGGAATTAAACGACTATACTTCTTAATGACCCATTTCTTCTCTTTTCTTAAATTAGCATGACATGAATAATAAGCCATGAGTATATTATTCGACAAGTACACATAGCATACAAATCAACTATCTAAAAGTGGAGGGACTACTCTCATGATATTTAAAGGAGGTAAGAGATATCATAAGACAAGCTATCATCATAAAAACAATTATTGTTATTTGATGTAAGGACCCCATTTCAAATTTCCACATACAATTTAATATTATATATGTATATATAATACTCCAATTCTCATTGGTGAGATTTCTGGTACTACTCAATTCGCAACCTATGTTTCACAACTCAAACATGTATAAAAAGAAATAATTGTGTTTTCCAGAAGTACCGTTATAAATTTCTACAAATATTGAAACACAAAGTGTCATTCTAACTTCTCTTATGAATACCAAGGATTACTCTTTTATCTTTTCACAATTCAACATCTCTTTTTAATTGATAGCATATATGTTTATAATTTTCCAAAAGTACTATTATGAATTTTCTATAGATATAAAAGCACAAACACCATTTTATTTTCTCTACAAATACTAAGAATGCTCTTTTATTCTTTCACTATACAACTTGAATAATTGGTGGATAGAATATATTTACACTTTCCTTGAAACCAAGTACCATCTCACTATTTAACTATTAATATTGGCATTCTATTTATCTCTTTCAAATAACCAATTAATCCCAAATAAAACTATATGTCTAGAATGAGAATATTGATCCAGCCAGTGATTAATTACATCTTGCAAATATGTATATATAATCGGTGATATGAGTAACCTACAGTCAAATACTTTCAGGAACTTTGCTAAAATCAAGGTCCTTTATCGACAGCATGAACATAAAATAAAAAGAACAATAAAACACAGATGTAATTCGACTTAATAGATCTGGAATAACCCCGAGAAGTGGATCAAGCAAAACATTTACACTTTAAAGATCTGGAATTAATGAGACACCATGAAATTGGATAGTCGCAGAGCTTACAGGGTATCTGCGATTGGATTCAATGAGTCTGGAGTAACCCTGATGAGTGGATCAAGCAAAAATGTTTACATTTTTAAAGATCTGGAATCATGAGACGCCATGACATTGGATAGTCGCAGAGCTTTACAGGGTATCTGCGATTGGATTTACTGAATCTAGAAGTAACCCTGATGAATGGATCAAAGCAAAAACGTTTCGTTTCCGGGTAAAAGGAGACAAGGAAAAATCAGTCCAAAGGTTAAACGCATAGTAGCAAAGACTCCTGGCGAAGATTATTGGCATTGGATGCATTGATACCTCGCATGAAAATAGGCATGGAATACTGACATTGAGTGCATCGATACCTAGATCGACTATAGGCTATCGGCCATGAGGGCTATGAGTAATTACTTAGACGCAGAGGCTTGTGATCGGAATCTTTCTGAGTATGAGCCACGATATTATCGATATGACTGAAGCAGAGGTTTTCAAAGGTAAATTTCTGGGGTAAGAGCCAAGCGTTTATCAATCGATTGGTGCAGAGTTTATTCATTAAAGGGTTTCTGGATGAGAGCTAAGTACTTACCAGTCGATTTGATGCAGAGAAAGGAAGCATTTAAACAAATATAATCGATTTCTCATTAAATTGAAATCGACTCAAACAGAGATGCAAATTCTTATTCAGATCTGGATTCTAGACAGAGTTTTCGTTTCAGAATCGATCTCTTCATTAGATCTGCGATTTGGTTTGGCACAGGGGTCCATAAGTGATACAGAGTTCTTCCAGAATTACTAAAGAATTCAAGCCTTTAACTGATGAGATTTACACGGTTGATATTGACCCAAATCGACTTGGTAATTGCTTCTGAAACACTTATAATTTTAAAACAGAGTTGAAATATTTTTTTTTTTCGCAAATCAGAATGCAAACAAGGCTTTTAGAGTGAAATGAAGTCCCAAACAACTGAGTTTCTGGGTTGCTACAATAACCCAACAGAATTGTATAATCCAAATAAATCTCAACAAAATTGTATAATCCAAATAAATCTCAACGATTTCAAATAATGACAATTCTGTAACATTGATGATCATAAACAGAGTTAGACATTGATAAGCGAATTGGTTGTATCCCTTTATTTCTGGTCAAACAATTTGCATCCAATAACAATATACCGAACTCACCATATCCCATGAAATGATCTGCGAAATATACCGAAAGCAAAACATGTAATACCACAACGAAATACTGAAATAAAATCAAACCTGATTCGGCAGTAGAATGTCCGTTGCAGTTGTAGTTGAGTCCATGCTCCATTTGATCCGCTCGACGAAGATACCGAGTGACCTCTCGGTTGACCACCCTTCTGTATCAAGGCTAATCTTCTTTACCTCGAACCCCCGAGTTCACGAGGTCGTAAGAACACACTCAAATAGCCTCCAGAAAGGATCTCCCAATCCTCGTTCCGGCTAATTCCAACTCCAAGGATCAAGAACGTAATCCGAGATTACGATGTTCATCCAACATTAGGGAGCAAGAGCGCCTCTCTCTTTTCTCCTACTTCTTTATATAGGAAAAGCTTCTGTGCCATGTGTCGGTCCATGCACATTCTTTAGATTAATTTAATATTTTAATTAGTTTTATTCTCAAAAACAAGTGTATGTTTCTCACTCAATGTGTACACCTAACTCCCTAAATCAGTGCAAGATAGGTGTAATTGTCTTTAATAGAGTCTCAGTTGTGTTTGTCTTCTCTAATCTAGCTGTTGTAGAAATATCCAAGTTTATCCTATTATTTTTCTTTTCTTTTTCTATTTTATAAAAGCAAATATTTTATTTAAAATATTTCCTTAATAAAATCAAATCTTCTTTTTTTATATATAAAAGCAAATATTCTATTTAAAATATTTCTTTAATAAATTCAAACTTTTTTTCTTTTTATAAAAGCAAATATTTTATTTAAAATATTTCTTTAATAACTTCAAATATTTTTCTTTTTATAAAAGTAAATATTTTATAAAGAAAAATGATTATTTATTTTATCTACAATTTTCTTCTTTTTTCTTTTATAATAAAAAGGAATTATTTGAAAATAATTCTTTATTCTATTTTAAAAATTATTTTCTTTTCGAAAAATTAATATGTATTTTCATCAATTATAAAAAAAAGCAACATTATCTTTTCTAAGTTTCAAATTCCTTTCACAACCATAAAAGCAAAGGTTCAAGGCAATCACGAGGACTATCGTGATTGTTATCTCGTCCCTTAGTGGTCAGTGACATATGGGGACCCGAACCGACGCAACTTTTACAGCAAGCAAAGATTCCAACAAACAAACATAATTAATTATGTATGTATGAGTAGTTTTCTTTTTCCATTCTTCTTTCGTCTAGGTACCTCTTCGGCAGGCCCTTTCGACAGTATCTTTCTTTCTTCTTATGGGGAGTACTGCGTAGCGATCGGGAGTCGTTACCGCGATCTCTCAACTACACTCTTTGGAGACTAAGGGAAGTTGAGGGATAAGGCTCTCCTTATTGCGCGCCCCTCAACTCATCGTACGTGACCAAATCATTATGGTCTTGCCCGTACGGCATACGCTTCCCCGGGTGAGCTGAAACGGCTTCGCCCGTGCGTGAATTGGGGTCGACAGTCAGTCGTCGTACCCTTAAGTGTTATTTTCATTCTTACGACCCTGGTAATTCCATTGTGGGTCAGTTGGTAAATCATCTTACCTACCACTACACACACACTCAAACGCATATTAGTAGCACTGCACTAATAAACATTTCAACATTCATAGTTTTCATTTCTCAGTCAGTCGAGTATGAACAATTCACCATTTTTCATTTCAAGTAATTCAAATATTCATCATTATCATTTTCTCAGTCAGTCGAGTATAAGCAAATCATCATTTTTCTAGCCATTTTCATTTCACATATAAAGTCTAAAGCAATCATTCATGGTCCAAGTTTTATAACTCCGGGTCACTTCAAACCAGTGCCCTCAAATAGTCAAATCAGTCATAGGACCCAAAATAATCTGGTCAATCATAAGTCTAACATAATCAAAATCAAACACAAGTGTTGAGGAGGGCATTACACTCTGCGATCACTTACAAGATGGTTAAGGACACTAAGGTGGCAAATGCTCCTTCTCGCACATTTGATGACCTAGTTTCTCTTACAGCTATTTATCTGCTTGTTCCAAATTGTTTGCAATCTGTTCAATAGGGCTATCTCTTTGTTGATGCCTCGGTTGTGCAGGTTAGATGCAAAGGTGCTGGAATGTTCCAAGACACTCAACAGAGGAAGAAAACCCAAGTTGAAAGGCTTCGAAAGACCCTACGCAAGGGCAGTTCTGTCCCCAACCTGTTTGGTGTGGTAATCCTCCATGGATATTCGGCCTCCGCTGGCACTCTAAGAGTTGGTGATTTGACCAATTAGGTCAATTTTCCAATCAAGGAAAACAAAAGGTGTGAAAATGGTAAAACTAAGCTAACCTAACCTATTTCAGAAGAGGAAACTAATTTTAAGTTAGTCCTATTCTAAAAAAAAGCTTGATATTGTGCAGATTAACCCTGAGGTGTGATGAATAAGTAGATTACAACCTTTCACAAAAATGCTTTTAGTTGTTTCACTTATTAATTTAAATCACTATCTATTAATAAAAATTAAGAGACAATAATTCAAATGCTTAAGCTTGTTCAAGATAAATCTGTAACCATTTTGCTAATTGAAAAATTAACAATAATTATTGTGTTGTGAATCACTTGCAGAAATCGATAAAGAAAGTATTTAAACTGAATAAACTCAATAAAACACTTTCCAACATATATAAATCATACAGGGAAACCAATACAATAGATCCATACATTTAAACATATGCAAAAGATATCATGCACTGTAGATGACAATCTAAAGTATAAAATCAGAAATTCTCAAAGAAACTTAAGGAATATCAAAAGATAGATTGAAAGATAACTTCAATATATAAAGAGGTCTTGTACAGAAATTACAAAAGGCTCTGCTAAACAAAGTATCTCCATGCTTGTCTCCTGCTGAGTTGCAACTCCAAAATTACCAACCATCTGGAAGTAGCGTTTCTCCTTTTTCTTCCCCGTCAACAACACATTATTGCAAGAAGAATGCAGATATGAGAAGAATGGAAATTCTTCCATTCTTCAGAGAAATCTCTCCGCCCTCTCACAATCTTGGGGGGTCGAATTTATAGTAGTGAAGAGCACTAGTAATGATAACATCAAATCCCTCGGATGCCTGGTTCGTTCACTGTATGCAAAAACAGTCGGAATAAATTTCTGAACGTTCACCCCTGTTCGGCAATGTTTTCCTCCCAAACTATTCATATATTTGCAAAACTATCCTCACTAATGGGTAAACCAGCCCATTTGCGAAGTGGGTTTTTAACCGTTTGAGTTGATTCCTCATGGTTTTCCCGCAATCCTCCGTGCAAAAACGTGTCTTTTTCAGATTCCATTTTTTCAAATTTTATCTACACGGCAAATTAGGGTTTAGTGAAATATTATGCATTAAACATTGTAAATAACATTATATACCAAAGTCAATTATATAAATAAGATTATTAATATTGTTCTTCAAAAAATATATCGAATATAATTTAAACAATAATAATGATCTTACAAATAAGCAAAGTTAATTATCTTTTGTAAAATACAAACTTTGCTTAATGAAAATGCTATTGACTCTTTCAATGGTTTGAGAATATATTATTTAGGATTTCATTGAATTATAAAAAATTGTCATAAAATTATAGATCTTCCCATAATGACAAATTTTATCAAATATTCAATACTTAGTCAAATTCAATAATCCTTTCAAAATTGAGAATTAAATGCATGGTCCCATTATATACACCCTTTCAAGTCATAAAGTAAAATGATTAAAAATGATTGTTTAATCAAATTATTATAATTCGTCAAGTTTCCCTATAAACTTATTGATTCAATGGAGCTCAATTGAATTTGCCAAGATCATCGAAACATCATATGAATTTAATTATGAAAGATTGAAGCATGTAAATGACTCAAGCAAGTTCAAATAAGAATAAGCAGTCAATACACACAATAGTTAGAATCAAATGATAAGATCTTTGAAATCTCCAAAAACCAATAAAATGAATCAGCTTATGCAAATGAAGACCAAATCTAGATGGAAAATGTGAAAGACAACATGTTAAGCCAACAACCGAGATCATGGAACCAACTGAAACGATAAAAACCGGCTCAAACTAGAGATCTTTAAGAATGGAAACAATCCAAATAATACTAGAGAAAATGGAAATCCAAAAATTTACTCAAATCATGCAGCGTAACCTCACTCGCAGAATCAAGACAAATCAACGGTTGGGATTGAATCTCGCAGCTTCGGGGACAAGTTATTGTTCACACCGTTTATTCATGATTTCCGAAGGTCGCAACCCAAAACTTGTGGGTTGCAGGTTTCGGGGTTATGAACTACCAAAATAATCGTAAAAAATAGTTTCCAAAAGCCGCAACCCGAAACTTGCGGGTTGCGGGTTTCGGAAACGAAAACAAGTGCAAAAATAAAAAGCTCTTCTCACATACCGCAACCCGACATTGCGGGTTGCAGCTTTCGAGAACACACAACGCAATTCTTAAAAACAAATTCCCGCAATCCGAAATCCGCAATTGCGGGTTTCGGGATGCCAGTTTCGGGATGAAGATTTCCCAAATTTATTAACAACAAAACCCACAACCCATACATGTCGGGTTGCGGGTTTCGGGATGGCAAAAACCGAAAACTAAAAACAGCGATCGTGCAACCTGCACCTATCGGGTTGCGGGTTTCGGGTGGAGCAAAACCAAAAACTGAAAAATGAATTCACGCAACCCGCACCTATCGAGTTGCGGGTTTCGGGTTCCCAAAATGTCGGGTTTCGGGTTGATGAAAGCAGACAATAAAATACTCAAAATTTAAGCTTTCGCCGGACAAAAACACTTGGAAAATTTATTCAAAAACTTATCAAACAGGCATACCAAAAGCATGGGTGAAGGATCTTAGAGGTAGAAACCAAAATCTGATATTTACCAGATAACTCACCCAAATACCTTTGCATTTATTAAAAAAAATGGGGCTCTCATGCTTAATCTAAGCATGGGATCTATTGTGGCCACAACAAATGGCGACACGCTGGGACGAGGCAGTTATCTCTGCCCTAAAAGTATTAAAAATCATAAAAATTAGGAATAAAAATGAAATGCCTTCTAATACTAAATTTCAAATAATCCGAATAGTATTATCACTAAATGATATAGTATCGGTTAGACTTCAAAACTTCTAAAACATCCAAGTCATTCCCATCATTATCTAAGATACCTTTTAAAGATAAACTCATTTTTCAAAATAAATTATACACAAGATGTAAGAATCAAGAACTTTACCGGGAATTAACCTCAGGAAATCAGGCTAATCATATAAGACATAGTATTAAGAAATGACTCCAATACCACAGGAAGGACCCTATAGCTAGCCGGCGTCTATAACCGCGATAGGGATTCCTTTTAACCCAATAAGTTGCTTTTATCCCACCCACTAATTAAATATACAAAGCTTATCAATCCTTGTTAAAGATTTGCATCCTTGGAAAGAAACTGGGAACCAATGTCCTGACTTGGTGATCAGGTTGTGACAGTGTCATTCACACCAACTTATAGATAATGAGCGGGATGGCCCGTGATGAGACCCCCGGTCTTGCAACCGTTTGTGCGGCTACAAGCCAGTATCCTGGCTTGGTGACCAGATTTTGATAAAGTCATTCCATAAGAAGGCATGACCATGAGCAGGTCGGCTTATGATAAGACCTCCTGTTTCCCAGCTCACTCCCATAGATGTTAAAGAAAAGGATTGGGCTATGTTTAACGTTAATCTCATAAGAGATTATTTAATGGGTGGGGAAGCGACTATACTCTTTAAGAGTAAGGATGGCGTAAGAAATCTATAGATTTACTAAGATTTACATATTTAAACCTTCTTTACCGAAACTGATTCTCTTAAAAGTAACTAAATCCAAACTTTTATGTTGAGTTAAAGATAAATTTCTAAGGATAATGATGAAAAGATTAAAATAGAATTATCAACACAGTCTATTAATGATTTTTCACAATCAGGGATTAACTAATCAAAACATTTGATTTCCAGCAAGCAGAAAACATTTGTAAAGATTTCCTTTATAGATAAGATTTCAAGATTATAAAAGAGTGATAAGCTCTTTTATTTTAAATGATAAAAATCATGAAAAACTCAAAACAAACTAGCAAGAAAAGAAAATGTGGGAATGATAAAATCAAACATATATATACAACAGGAACCAAAAGTAAATCAAAATCTCACAACTATATCAGTTACTAAAAGGACAATTGGTAACTGAATTTTTTGTTTTTAATAAGTCATGAGACATCAGATTCAATCAGGTTTTTTATTGAAAACAAATAAAGAAGCCTAAAGATTAAACTAAATTAAAATGTGCAGTTATGAAATTAAGAAGGCTCTTTTGCTCCATTTCATATCAGGAAAGAATGAAAATTTATGCACTTTTATGAAAATGTTGTCTCAAAACATTTCATGATAAAGTCATTATAGTTTAGAAAGTGAAGATATAACTTGAACATGAATGTTTTAAAGTAAATCCAATGATAAACAAGAGCATGAATAATGAAAAGTCAAAGAAGATAAAAATACTTCCCTGAACGCCTTCGATGAAGCCTCGGTTTCAGTTTTGAAATTGATGTATCATCACAACCGCTTTATTAACAAAACTTTAAACCAAATTTAACTAACTTATCCCTAAATCCTACTTGTTGAATATCACCAAACTAAGTGAAGTCATATTTCCAATATAACCATTTATGTAACTTGAAACCTGCAAAAAAAATCAAGTTATGTATTAGTATTGGAAATAGAAATACTTCAAATGGAAATATAAGACAAATCAAATCAATTTTCTTATGTACAAAGAATGAAGGATGACATGGAAAAATTTTGATAAAATATTCTTCCAACCAACCCAAAACTAGATCATAAAAATCATGTTGGAAGTGATATGATGCCTATAATGCATTCATAGAGAGAACCGATATCTCATGAGGATCATAACTAAAATGAATCTGATCAAGAATATGACTAAAAAGAAAAATGCGAAAGGGATTGGGTGGAGAATGAATTCTTCAAAACAATATCATCGTTAATAAATTGGAAAGGAACAAAATGACAATTTAGTATTACCTTGAAATTGATCACCTCATTTTGTCCTTCAATTTGAAGCTTAGAATTCATGGCATCAAATCTAGATGTAGTCATCATGTTGCAAAATAGACCAATATCTAATACAACATGAGAAAATATTGTATCCCTTTCTTACAGACTGAATCATAATCCTTAATGACATGAGATGAAATACATGAAGATGCATTTATTACATGAGTAATGGTAGTAAGAATATTATTATCCTCTTCGTAACAATTTAGAGATAAACCAGATTGAATAGAAATATGTCCCTCATTCTTAAAGGACTTTCTTTGTATCCTATTAAAATATGACCATAAAATAGTATTAGTTTGTAATATATGATCATAAAAAGTATCTGGATACAAAGAGAAATAGGTTTTAGAATGTAAAAAATTGAATGCTTCCATATTGATAAAATTGTTTTCATTAATAGTTCCAAGAGAAGCATAATCAGTAAAAATTTGATCTAATAATGAATTTTGTGAAAGAAAGAGGGGACCTGCTTGATTATGAGAAGAAGATAATGTAATATCAATAATAGAATCATCATTAGCGCATTCAATTGTAGGATCTAGAATCTTTAATTCTTCTTCCACTGTATCATCTATAACAAGAGTTTTGGGATCATTACTTGATATAAGAGTTGAATTGCAATCCTTATTCTTTTGTTCCAGAAACTGTGTATCGCAAAATTCTAACTCTTGTTCATGCACAACAATTTCATTATTTTGAGTGGAATTAACAGGATTAGATCCTAAATCAACATTGACTGATGAACTAAGATAATTGTCATTAATTTCATATTTATCATTCTTTTCCAAATCAAGTATATCAAAGAGAGAATTAAGATGGACAAACCAATCAATTGTGTCTTTTTCAGAAAGTTGGTGCCTCTCATGAAACCTACAACATATTACCATAAATCTGGAAAAGAAATCATCAAGAGATTCATCTTTGCATCTATGAAGATTTTTTTAATTCAAAGCCAAGTTTTCTGTAACTATAATTCTCATGAGCACTAAGAAATAACTCTGTGAATTGTTTCCATGAATGAATAGATTGAGCTGGTAGAAATTCATACCAACTCTGAATTATTCCTTCGAAAGTAGTGGTAAAAATTATGCATCTCTCATTCTCATTAGATAAATTTATAAAATCACAAAAGTAATTAAATTTAGAAAGTTGGTGAGATGCAGAGATCTTACCTTCTCCATTGAAGCTCAATCGTTGCAAGAAATTAGTCGTCCCATTAAGTAACAGAAAGTGGAAGAAGACAAAAGTACTTCCTGGGACGAATCTGAAGAAGTGTTGTTTCCAACTTGGACTTGGCTTGTCGCTACAAATGCTTTATTGAAGAAAACCAAAAACAGGAATCTAATTATTAAATAAATTATCAAAATTAATATATTCTACACCTACTCCTATACTACTCTAAAAAGTAAACAAGATTAAGTATAATCGAATTTCCAATGCAGCCATGAAAGCATACAACAACCTGCAAAAAAGAAGATGTGAATAATCAGAAAGCATGACATGAATGCTTGAAAATAAAAATGAAAAAAGAATGCATTAAAGTAAATAAGATAAGATTTATGTACAAATGAAGAGAACGGAGTCTTACCATAATGATGAAATCTTGTTAAGAAAGATTTCTCAAGCCAATCAACAACCCAATCATGGTATGTACAATGAAAATAAAAAAAAATGACATAAAGAGTTTGAAAGATTTGTGCAATGAAATGGATTATTTGAAAGAAAATCAACATTAGTATCATATGAATCCAAAACTTCTTCTTGAACAATTTTCTCCTTAGGAATAATCTCTTGAGTAAGATTAACAAAATCAGATCCAATTTGTTCTAATTTATCATTGTAACATTCATCATAAATTGGTTGATTTAATTGGAAATTCTCGGAGAGATCAAATAGTGTATGAGTATTTACTTGAGAAAAATTAAAGATATGAGATGTTGTAAGTGTGGAACTAGTATCATTAACATCCTGATAAGAACCTTCTCCATCAAGTAAATGATGTAAGAAAAAAATGTTTCTTCATTGAGTGATGAATCATAAAAGGAAGAATTCTGAAAATCGGAAATAGTATTCATTTCCAGCAAAGAAGAATGACAAGAAGACATAGGTTGATGATAAAGATAATAATCTTCTTGATCCTCTTCATGCATTTCATAATTAACTTGTTCCTCTTTAAGACTTAACAATGGAGAATATAAATCTGAAATATATGATTGAGTGCCATTGTTATCAAATAGATCAGGATACACAGAAAAATATGAAGAGGAAATAAGTGCATGAAACTCATCTCTTTGTAGAATATTTTCAGATCGAGATTCCTTAAGAGGGATTTTCTCTTCAAAAGAGATATGTATGAAAGGTTCCAAATCAGAATCTACTTCTTCTTTTAATGTAGTATCATCATTTTGTGAAATATGCTCTCCTACATAATCCCTTAGATCAGAAAATGGTAATTGGGAAAACATATCACAAATTTCAGAACCATTAGTTGATTCAAGATCTATTAAAGAATTAACAGGATAATAAATATCAGAATCTTGAAGCTCTTTAATTATGCTAGAAGAAGGTTGTTCGATATTGTGATCAGAACTATTCTCTTTTACTTTAGAAGAATCTTCAATAGAAAAATGATCTCCTTCACGATTTGTTAAACTTTGAATTTCATGTGAAATAGACATGGGCACGTCAACATTTAATTCGTTTGAATCATCATATTGATTATGATCCATATCTAAGAAAGAAAATGAATTCATTTCTACAATTTTTAAATCCTTAGATTCTTCAAATAAATCTAAACCAAGAGGTGGATGATGATCATTGTATAATTTATATTTATCATCTACTAATTGATCAGATTCATGTAAAACAGAACGAGTGCATTGAAACCATTCAAATATTACAGGACGATCTATTAAAGAAAATCTACAATAGAGATTAAAATTTCGAATTGCAAAATCTTCTAATGATTCACCTTCTTTTGATGTGAGTAGATTCCATTCACTGCATAATCTAACAAAGTCGTAATGTCCAAAAGAAAGTATGAAAATATCTGCAAAATGTTCAAAAGAATGGACAGAGGCAAAATGTAAGGTTACGAACCACTCTTTGACTCGTCCTTTGAATGTGAAGGATAATAATCTACACAAAACATCTTGATCAAAAAAAATTTTAGCAAGACAATTATGAGAAAATTGAAGAACATGTTCTTGTGCTAATATTTCTCCCTCGCCGTCAAATTTTACTTCTATCAAATGCTTTAGCAAATCTATTGGAAAATGAAAGCTAATTTGTTAAGAAAAACAACTAAATACAGATTCATGAGCAGAAAAAGAACTATATACAAATTTTTGGGTCGAAGCCATTATAAAATAATCCGATTAAAATAAATAGCTCAAATGACCTTAATTGTCGGATGGAGGCCCTCCTTCTAGCGCCATTTGTTTATGCCTCGGTTGTGCAGGTTAGATGCAAAGGTGCTAGAATGTTCCAAGACACTCAATAGAGGAAGAAAACCCAAGTTGAAGGCTTCGAAAGACCCTGCGCAAGGGCAGTTCTATCCCCAACCTGTTTGGTGTGGTGATCCTCCATGGATATTCGGCCTCCACTGGCACTCTAAGAGTTGGTGATTTGACCAATTAGGTTAGTTTTCCAATCAAGGAAAACTAAAGGTGTGAAAATGGTAAAACTAAGCTAACCTAACGTATTTCAGAAGAGGAAACTAATTTTAAGTTAGTCCTATTCTAAAAAGAAAGCTTGATATTGTGCAGATTAACCCTGAGGTGTGATGAATAAGTAGATTACATCCTTTCACATAAATGCTTTTAGTTGTTTCACTTATTAATTTAAATCATTATCTATTAATAAAAATTAAGAGACAATAATTCAAATGCTTAAGCCCGTTCAAGATAAATCTGTAACCATTTTGCTAATTGAAAAATTAACAATAATTATTGTGATGTGAATCACTTGCAGAAATCGATAAAGAAAGTATTTAAACTGAATAAACTCAATAAAACACTTTCCAGCATAAATAAATCATACAGGGAAACCAATACAATAGATCCATACATTTAAACATATGCAAAAGATATCATGCACTGTAGATGACAATCTGAAGTAAAAAATTAGAAATTCTCAAAGAAACTTGAGGAATATCAAAAGATAGATTGCAAGATAACTTCTATGTATAAAGAGATCTTGTACAGAAATTACAAAAGGCTCTGCTAAATAGAGTATCTCCAGTCTTGTCTCCTGCTGACTTGCAACTCCAAAATTACCAACCATCTGGAAGTAGCATTTCTCCTTCTTCTTCCCTGTCAACAACAAATTATTGCAAGAAGAATGCAGATATGAGAAGAATGAAAATTATTCCATTCTTCAGAGAAATATCTCCCCCCTCTCACAGTCTTGGGGGGTCGAATTTACAGCAGTGAAGAGCACTAGTAATGATAACATCAAATCCCCCGGATGCCTGGTTCGTTCACTGTATGCAAAAACGGTCGGAATAAATTTCTGAACGTTCACCCCTGTTCGGCAATGTTTTCCTCCCAAACTATTCATAGATTTGCAAAATTGTCCATGGTTAAGGGTAAATCAGCCCATTTAGGAAGTGGATTTTCAACCGTTTGAGTTGATGCCTCGCGGTTTTCCCGCAATCCTCCGTTAAAAAATGTATTTTTTTTTCAAATTCCATTTTTTCAAATTTTATCTGCACGGCAAATTAGGGTTTAGTGAAATATTATGCATTAAACATTGTAAATAGCATGATATACCAAAGTCAATTATATAAATAAGATTATTAATATTGTTCTTAAAAAAATATATCGAATATAATTTAAACAATAATAATAATCTTACAAATAAGCAAAGTTAATTATCCTTTGTAAAATACAATACTTTGCTTAATGAAAATGTTATTGACTCTTTCCATGGTTTGAGAATATGTTATTTAGGATTTCATTGAATTATAAAAAATAGTCATAAAATTATAGATCTTCCCATAATGACAAATTTTATCAAATATTCAATACTTAGTAAAATTCAATAATCCTTTCAAAATTGAGAATTAAATGCATGGTCCCATTATGTACACCCTTTCAAGTCATAAAGTAAAATGATTAAAAATGAGTGTTTAATCAAATTATTATAATTCGTCAAGTTGCCCTATAAACTTATTGATTCAATGGAGCTCAATTGATTTTGCTAAGATCATCGAAACATCATATGAATTTAATTATGAAATATTGAAGCATGTAAATGACTCAAGCAAGTTCAAATAAGAATAAGAAATTATTATACACAATAGTCAGAATCAAATAACAAGATCTTTGAAATCTCCAAAAACCAATAAAATGAATCAGCTTATGCAAATGAAGACCAAATCTAGATGGAAAATGTGAAAAACAGCATGTTAAGCTAAACACCGAGATTATGGAACCAACTGAAACGATAAAAACCGGCTAAAAATAGAGATCATTAAGAATGGAAACAATCCAAATAATACCAGAGAAAATGGAAATCCAAAATTTTACTCAAATCATGCAGCGTAACCTCACCCGCGGGATCAAGACAAAGCAACGGTTGGGATTGAATCTCGCGGCTTCGGGGACAAGTTATTATTCACACCGTTTATTCATGATTTCCGAAGGTCTCAACCCGAAACTTGCGGGTTGCGGGTTGCGGGGTTACGAACTACCAAAGTAATCGTAAAAAAGAGTTTCCGAAAGCCGCAACCCGAAACTTGCGGTTTGTGGGTTTCGGAAACGAAAACAACCGCAAAAATAAAAAGCTTTTCCCGCTTCCCACAACCCAACATTGCAGGTTGCGGCTTTCGGGAACACACAATGCAATTCTTAAAAACAAATTCCGGCAATCCGAAATCCGCAATTGCAGGTTTCGGGATGCAGGTTTCGTGATGAAGATTTACCAAATTTATTAAAAACAAAACCCGCAACCCGCACCTGTCGAGTTGCGGGTTTCGGGATTGCAAAAACTGAAAACTAAAAACAATGATCCCGCAACCCGCACCTATCGGGTTGCGGGTTTCGGGTGGAGCAAAACCAAAAACTAAAAAATGAATTCCCGCACCTGTTGGGTTAGGGGTTTCGGGTTCCCAAAATGTCGGGTTTCGGGTTGACGAAAGCAGATGATAAAATACTCAAAATTTAAGTTTTCTCCGGACCAAAACACTTGGAAAATCTATTCAAAAACTTGTCAAATAGGCAAACCAAAAGCATGGGTGAAGGATCTTAGAGGTAGAAACCAAAATTTGATACTTACCAGATAACTCGCCCAAATACCTTTGCGTTTATTCAAAAAAAATGGGGCTCCCGTGCTTCATCTAAGCATGGGATCTGTTGTGGCCACAACAAATGGCGACACGCTAGGACGAAGCAGTTATCTCTGCCTTACAGTATTAAAAATCATAAAAATTAGGAATAAAAATGAAATTCCTTCTAATGCTAAATTTCAAATAATCTGAATAGTATTATCACTGAATGATATAGTATCGGTTAGACTTCAAAACTTCTAAAACATCCAAGTCATTCCCATCATTATCTAAGATACCTTTTAAAGATAAACTCATTTTTCAAAATAAATTATACACAAGATGTAAGAATCAAGAACTTTACCGGGAATTAACCTCGAGAAATCAGGCTAATCATATAAGACATAGTATTAAGAAATGACTCCAATACCACAGGCAGGACCCTATAGCCAGCCGGCATATATAGCCGCGACAAGGATGCCTTTTAACACAATAAGTTGCTTTTATCCCACCCACTAATTAAATATACAAAGCTTATCAATCCTTGTTAAAGAATTGCATCCTTGGAAAGAAACTGGGAACCAATGTCCTGACTTGGTGATCAGGTTGTGACAGTGTCATTCACACCAACTTATAGATAATGAGTGGGTTGGATTGTGATGAGACCCCCCGTCTTGCAACTGTTTGTGTGGCTACAAGCCAGTATCCTGGCTTGGTGACCATTTTTTATAAAGTTGTTCCATAAGAAGGCATGACCATGAGCAGGTCGGCTTATGATAAGACCTCCTGTTTCCCAGCTCACTCCCATAGATGTAAAAGAAAACGATTGGGTTATGTTTAATGTTAATCAGATAAGAGATTATTTAATGGGTGGGGAAGCGACCATACTCCTTAAGAGTAAGGATGGCGTAAGAAATCTATACATTTACTAATATTTACAGATTTAAACCTTCTTTCCCGAAACTAATTCCCTTAAAAGTAACTAAATCCAAACTTTTATCTTGAGTTAAAGATAAAGTTCTAAGGATAATGATGGAAAGATTCAAATAGAATTATCAGCACAGTCTATTAATGATTTTTCACAATCAGGGATTAACTAATCAAAACATTTGATTTCTAGCAAGCATAAAACATTTGTAAAGATTTCCTTTATAGATAAGATTTCAAGACTGTAAAAGAGTGATAAGATCTTTTATTTTAAATGATAAAAATCATGAAAAACTCAAAACAAACCAGCATGAAAAGAAAATGTGAGAATGATAAAATCAAACATATATATACAACAGGAACCAAAAGTAAATCAAAATCTCACAACTATATCAGTTACTAAAAGGACAATTGGTAACTGAAATTTTTGTTTTTAATAAGTCATGAGACATCAGATTCAATCAGGTTTTTTATTGAAAACAAATAAAGAAGCCTAAAGATTAAACTAAATTAAAATGTGCAGTTATGAAATTAAGAAGGCTCTTTTGTTCCATTTCATATCAGGAAAGAACGAAAATTTATGCACTTTTATGAAAATGTTGTCTCAAAACATTTCATGTTAAAGTCATTATAGTTTAGAAAGTGAAGATATAACTTGAACATGAATGTTTTAAAGTAAATCCAATGACAAACAAGAGCATGAATAATGAAAAGTAAAATAAAATAAAAATACTTCCCTGAACGCCTTCGATGAAGCCTCGATTTCAGTTTTGAAACTGATTTATCATCACAACTGCTTTATTAACAAAACTTTAAACCAAATTTAACTAACTTATCCCTAAATCCTACTTGTTGAATATCACCAAACTAAGTGAAGTCATATTTCCAATATAACCATTTATGTAACTTGAAACCTGCAAAAGAAAACAAGTTATGTATTAGTATTGGAAATAGAAATACTTCAAATGGAAATATAAGACAAATCAAATCAATTTTCTTATGTACAAAGAATGAAGGATGACATGGAAACTTTTTGATAAAATATTCTTCCAACCAACCCAAAACTATATCATAAAAATCATGTTGGAAGCGATATGATGCCTATAATGCATTCATAGAGAGAACTGATATCTCATGAGGATCATAACTAAAATGAATCTGATCAGGAATATGACTAAAAAAAAAATGCGAAAGGGATTGGGTGGAGAATGATTTCTTCAAAACAATATCATCGTTAATAAATTGGAAAGGAACAAAATGACAATTTAGTATTACCTTGAAATTGATCACCTCATTTTGTCCTTCAATTTGAAGCTTAGAATTCATGACATCAAATCTAGATGTAGTCATCATGTTGCAAAATAGACCAATATCTAATACAACATGAGAAAATATTGTATCCCTTTCCATTTTACAGATTAAATCATAATCCTTAATGACATGAGATGAAATACATGAAGATGCATTTATTGCATGAGTAATTGTAGTAAGAATATTTTTATCATCTTCGTAACAATTTAGAGATAAACCAGGTTGAATAGAAATATGTCCCTCGTTCTTAAAAGACTTTCTTTGTATCCTATCAAAATATGGCCATAAAATAGTATTGGTTTGTAATATATGATCATAAAAAATATCTGGATACAAAGAGAAATAGGTTTTAGAATGTAAAAATTTGCATTCTTCCATATTGATAAAACTGCTTTCATTAATAGTTCCAAGAGAAGCATAATCAGTAAAAATCTGATCTAATAATGAATTTTGTGAAAGAACGAGGGGACCCGCTTGATTATGAGAAGAAGATAATGTAATATCAATAATGGAATCATCATTAGCACATTCAATTGCAGGATCTAGAATCTTTAATTCTTCTTCCAATGTATCATCTATAACAAGAGTTTTGGGATCATTACTTGATATAAGAGTTGAGTTGCAATCCTTATTCTTTTGATCCAAAAACTGTGTATCACAAAATCCTAACTCTTGTTCATGCACAACAATATCATTATTTTGAGTGGAATTAACATGATTAGATCCTAAATCAACATTGACTAATGAACTAAGCTAATTGTCATTAATTTCAGATTTATCATTCTTTTCCAAATCAAGTATATCAGAGAGAGAATTAAGATGGACAAACCAATCAATTGTGTCTTTTTAAAAAAGTTGGTGCCTCTCATGAAACCTACAACATATTACCATAAATCTGGAAAAGAAATCATCAAGAGATTCATCTTTGCATCTACAAAGATTTTCTAATTCAAAGCCAAGTTTTTTGTAACTATAATTCTCACGAGCACTAAGAAATAACTCTGTGAATTGTTTCCATGAATGAATAGATTGAGCTGGTAGAAATTCATACCAACTCTGAATTCTTCCTTCGAAAGTAGTGGTAAAAATTATGCATCTCTCATTCTCATTAGATAAATTTATAAAATCACAAAAGTAATTAAATTCAGAAAGTTGTTGAGATGCAAAGATCTTACCTTCTCCATTGAATCTCAATCATTGCAAGAAATTAGTCGTCCCTCTGAGTAACAGAAAGTGGAAGAAGACAAAAGTACTTCCTGGGACGCATCTGAAGAAGTGTCGTTTCCAACTTGGACTTGGCTTGTCGCTGCAAATGCTTTATTGAAGAAAACCAAAAAAGGAATCTAATTATTAAAGAAATTATCAAAAATAATCTACTCTACACCTACTCCTATACTACTCTAAAAAGTAAACAAGATTAAGTATAATCGAATTTCCAGTGTAGCCATGAAAGCATACGACAACCTGCAAAAAAGAAGATGTGAATAATCAGAAAGCATGACATGAATGCTTGAAAATAAAAATGAAAAAAGACTGCATTAAAGCAAATAAAATGAGATTTATGTACAAATGAAGAGAACGGAGCCTTACCATAATGATGAAATCTTGCGAAGAAAGATTTCTCAAGCCAATCAACAACCCAATCATGGTATGTACAACGAAAATCAGAAAAATGACATAAAGAGTTTGAAAGATTTGTGCAATGAAATGGATTATTTGAAAGAAAATCAACATTAGTATCATATGAATCCAAAACTTCTTCTCGAACAATTTTCTCCTTAGGAATAATCTCTTGAGTAAGATTAACAAAATCAGATCCAATTTGTTCTAATTTATCATTGTAACAATCATCATAAATTGGTTGATTTAATTGGAAATTCTCAGAGAGATCAAATGGTATATGAGTGTTTACTATAGAAAAATTAAAGATATGAGATGTTGTAAGTGTGGAACTAGTATCATTAACATCATGATAAGAACCTTCTCCATCAAGTAATTGATTGTATGAAAAAAAATGTTTCTTCATTGAGTGATGAATCATAAAAGGAAGAATTCTGAAAATCGAAAATAGTATTCATTTCCAGCAAAGAAGAACGACAAGAAGAAATAGGTTGATGATAAAGATAAGAATCTTCTTGATCTTCTTCATGCATTTCATAATTAACTTGTTTCTCTTTAAGACTTAACAATGGAGAATAAAAATCTGAAATATATGATTGAGTGCCATTGTTATCAAATAGATCAGGATACACAGAAAAATATGAAGAGGAAATAAGTGCATGAAACTCATCTCTTTGTAGAATATTTTCAAATCAAGATTCCTTAAGAGGGATTTTCTCTTCAAAAGAGATATGTATGAAAGGTTCCAAATCAAAATCTACTTCTTCTTTTAATGTAGTATCATCATTTTGTGAAATATGCTCTCCTACAGAATCACTTAGATTAGGAAATGGTAATTGGGAAAACATATCAAAAATTTCAGAACCATTAGTTGATTCAAGATCTATGAAAGAATTAACAGGATAATAAATATCATAATCTTGAAGCTCTTTAATTATGCTAGAAGAAGGTTGTTCAATATTGTGATCAGAACTATTCTCTTTTACTTTAGAAGAATCTTCAATAGAAAAATGATCTCCTTCACGATTTGTTAAACTTTGAATTTCATGTGAAATAGACATGGGCACGTCAACATTTAATTTGTTTGAATGATCATATTGATTATGATCCATATCTAAGAAAGAAAAGGAATTCATTTCTACAATTTTTAAATCCTTAGATTCTTCAAATAAATATAAACCAAGAGGTGGATGATGATCATTGTATAATTTATATTTATCATCTACTAATTGATCAGATTCATATAAAACAGAACGAGTGCACTGAAACCATTCAAATATTACAGGACGATCTATTAAAGGAAATCTACAATAGAGATTAAAATTTCGAATTGCAAAATCTTCTAATAATTCACCTTCTTTTGATGTGAGTAGCTTCCATTCACTGCATAATCTAACAAAGTCGTAATGTCCAAAAGAAAGTATGAAAATATCTGCAAAATGTTCAAAATAATGGACAAAGGCAAAATGTAAGGTTACGAACCACTCTTTGACTCATCCTTCGAATGTGAAGGATAATAATCTGCACAAAACATCTTGATCCAAAGTTTTTTTAGCAAGACAATTATGAGAAAATTGAAGAACATCTTCTTTTGCTAATATTTCTCCCTCACCGTCGAATTTTACTTCTATCAAATGATTCAGCAAATCTGTTGGAAAATGAAAGCTAATTTGTTTAGAAAAACAACTAAATACAGATTCATGAGCAGAAAAAGAACTATATACAAATTTTTGGGCCGGAGCCATTATAAAATAATCTGATTAAAATAAATAGCTCAAATGACCTTAATTGTCGGATGGAGGCCCTCCTTCTAGCGCCATTTGTTGATGCCTCGGTTGTGCAGGTTAGATGCAAGGTGCTAGAATGTTCCAAGACACTCAACAAAGGAAGAAAACCCAAGTTGAAAGGATTTGAAAGACCCTGCGCAAGGGCAGTTCTATCCCCAACCTGTTTGGTGTGGTGATCCTCCACGGATATTCAGCCTCTGCTAGCACTCTAAGAGTTGGTGATTTGACCAATTAGGTTAGTTTTCCCATCAAGGAAAACTAAAGGTGTGAAAATGGTAAAACTAAGCTAACCTAACGTATTTCAGAAGAGGAAACTAATTTTAAGTTAGTCCTATTCTAAAAAGAAAGCTTGATATTGTGCAGATTAACCCTGAGGTGTGATGAATAAGTAAATTACAACCTTTCATAGAAATGATTTTAGTTGTTTCAGTTATTAATTTAAATCACTATCTATTAATAAAAATTAAGAGACAATAATTCAAATGCTTAAGCCTGTTCAAGATAAATCTGTAACCATTTTGCTAATTGAAAAATTAACAATAATTATTGTGCTGTGAATCACTTGCAGAAATCGATAAAGAAAGTATTTAAACTGAAGAAACTCAATAAAACACTTTCCAGCATAAATAAATCATACAGGGAAACCAATACAATAGATCCATACATTTAAACATATGGAAAAGATATCATGCACTGTAGATGACAATCTGAAGTATAAAATCAGAAATTCTCAAAGAAACTTGAGGAATATCAAAAGATAGATTGAAATATAACTTCACTGTATAAAGAGGTCTTGCACAGAAATTACAAAAGGCTCTTCTAAACAACGTATCTCCAGTCTTGTCTCCTGCTGACTTGCAACTCCAAAATTACCAACCATCTGGAAGTAGAGTTTCTCCTTCTTCTTCCCTGTTAACAACAAATTATTGCAAGAAGAATGCAGATATGAGAAGAATGAAAATTCTTCCATTCTTCATAGAACTCTCTCCCCCCTCTCACAGTCTTGGGGGTTCAAATTTATAGCAGTGAAGAGCACTGGTAATGATAACATCAAATCCCTCGGATGCCTGGTTTGTTCACTGTATGGAAAAACGACCGGAATAAATTTTTGAACATTCACCCCTGTTCGGAAACATTTTCGTCCCAAACTATTCACATATTTGCAAAACTGTCTACCTTGGAGGCTAAATCAGCCCATTTGGAAAGTGGGTTTTCAACCGTTTGAGTTGATTCCTCACAGTTTGCCCGCAATCCACCATGCAAAAACGTGTCATTTTCAGATTCCGTTTTTTCAAATTTTATCTACACGGCAAATTAGTGTTTAGTGAAATATTATGCATTAAACATTGTGAAGAACATTATATACCAAAGTCAATTATATAAATAGGATTATTAATATTGTTCTTCAAAAATATATCGAATATAATTTAAACAATAATAATGATCTTACAAATAAGAAAAGTTAATTATCCTTTGTAAAATACAATACTTTGCTTAATGAAAATGTTATTGACTCTTTCCATGGTTTGAGAATATGTTATTTAGGATTTCATTGAATTATAAAAAATTGTCATAAAATTATAGATCTTCCCATAATGACAAATTTTATCAAATATTCAATACTTAGTCAAATTCAATAATCCTTTCAAAATTGAGAATTAAATGCATGGTCCCATTATATACACCCTTTCAAGTCATAAAGTAAAATGATTAAAAATGAGTGTTTAATCAAATCATTATAATCCGTCAACTTGCCCTATAAACTTATTGATTCAGTGGAGCTCAATTGAATTTGCCAAGATCATCGATACATCATATGAATTTAATTATGAAATATTGAAGCATGTAAATGACTCAAGCAAGTTCAAATAAGAATAAGCAGTCATTACACACAATAGTCAGAATCAAATGACAAGATCTTTGAAATCTCCAAAAACCAATAAAATGAATTAGCTTATGCAAATGAAGACCAAATCTAGATGGAAAATGTGAAAGACAACATGTTAAGCTAACCACCGAGATTATGGAACCAACTAAAACAATAAAAATCGGCTCAAACTAGAGATCATTAAAAATGTAAACAATCCAAATAATACCAGAGAAAATGGAAATCCAAAAATTTACTCAAATCATGCAGCGTAACCTCACCCATAGGATCAAGACAAATCAACAGTTGGGATTGAATCTCGCGGCTTCGGGGACAAGTTATTGTTCACACCGTTTATTCTTGATTTCCGAAGTCCACAACCCAAAACTTGTGGGTTGCGGGTTTCGGGGTGACGAACTACCAAAATAATCGTAAAAAAGATTTTTCGAAAGCCGCAACCCAAAACTTGTGGGTTGCGGGTTTCGGAAACGAAAACAACCGCAAAAATAAAAATCTCTTCCCGCATCCCGCAACCCGACATTGCGGGTTGTGGCTTTTGGGAACACACAACGCAATTCTTAAAAACAAATTCCCGCAATCCGAAATTCGCAATTGCGGGTTTCGAGATGCAAGTTTCGGGATGAAGATTTCCCAAATTTATTAACAACAAAACCCGTAACCCGCACATGTCGAGTTCCGGGTTTTGGGATTGCAAAAATGGAAAACTAAAAACAGCGATCCCGCAACCCGCACCTGTCGGGTTGCAGGTTTCGGGTGGAGCAAAACCAAAAACTGAAAAATGAATTCCTGCAACCCACACCTGTCGGGTTGCGGGTTTCAGGTTCCCAAAATGTCGAGTTTCGGGTTGACGAAAGAAGACGATAAAATACTCAAAATTTAAGCTTTCTCCGGACCAAAATACTTGGAAAATTTATTCAAAAAATTATCAAACAGGCAGACCAAAAGCATGGGTAAAGGATCTTAGAGGTACAAACCAAAATATGATATTTACCGGATAACTCACCCAAATACATTTGTGTTTATTCAAAAAAAATGCGGCTCCCATGCTTCATCTAAGCATGGGATATGTTGTGGCCACAACACTCTTCTATGAACTCCATGCTTCTTCATCCACAGGGCACTCTAAGTTCCTCAAAATGTATGACCGGGAACAATGTGACTTCTTTTGGCAGGGACTGAAAATGACAACTCAACAGATGGTTGCTGACTGTGATACTTGCCAGGTCAACAAGGGTGAAACGACAGTCCTTTTGGGACTGCTCGAACCCTTTCCCATCTCTACACAGATTTGGACAACTATTTCTATGGATTTCCTAGAAGCACTCCAGTGGTACAATACCACATCTAAAAGGACACCATATGAAGCAGTCTATGGACAGGAACCGCCAATTCTTCTTCCATACACCCTCAACAGCTACCCAATTCAGGAAATTGACTCGGTTCTTCGAAACCATGATCAGATTCTTCTCATTCTGTAGGACAATCTTCACATGGCAAGAATTCGACTAAAACAACAAGCCGATCAGCACCGTTCTAAGCGCACTTTTCATGCAGCTGATATGGTTCTTATTCGTCTACAGCCTTCCAAGCAACCCTCCCTGAAATGCACAGGGCGTTAGTGGCCCGGAATGCAACCTGAGGACGCATAGGGGAACCACTCCTTCAAATTCTGCATCAATTTCCACATCGAAAGCTTTGAGGAAAAATATTTTTCTAAGGGAGAGGGGATGTTAGGAACCCATGTCAACTATTTTATTTACTTTGTTAGTATATTGTTGTTGGATGCATATGCTTTGTAAGTCATCCCGTAGTATTTTTTTTATCCATAGTTTGTATTACTGTTGTTGGATGCATATGCTTTGTAAGTCGTCCCGTAATAATTGTTGATCCATATTTTGTATTGGCCCATGGTTTGTATTTACACATGGTATTGACCCATGGTATTGGAACCTAGACTTAGTATATAAGTTTGTGTTGAGACCAATGAAGGTACCATGAAGTTATTTGTATTAAACTTGCTCAAAGGAGGTTGCCCCCTCGAAGTGGCCTGCGATCAATAAAAGCGATTCTGAGTTCGGTTATTTCAGCTATCTCGTGTGTTTTCATTAATTAATTGTTGCAGGTTCTTCATAGAGTGTTTATGTCTTCCACCACAATAGTATGGGGAATAGGTTGTTTTTTGTCTTGCGGGAAATAGGAAAGAATAGAGATGCTATGTTGGGCCATAAGAGCAGGGTTGGTCTCTTTTTCCTGGAAGATCGATATGTTTATGGCAATCCATATGCCCCAAATGGCGATCAACAGTAAAGCACGAATACAATCCTTGTCTAGGGCATTGTTCCATATTTTCCAGGTTTTTTCCACTGTGTTTCCATTCCACTCCATAGATGGGAGTATCTGTGTTTTTAGCTTAGTCCATAAGTTTTCGGTGAAGGGGCAATTTATGAAAATATGTGTTATTGTTTCCTCACCTTGTTTATAGAGAGCACACCATCCCAGTCCTGTGATATTTTTCTTTTTCATACAATCCCATGTCGGAATTTGTTGGGGGAAGCCCAAGGTGTGCGCAGTTCTTCCAAGGTTTCTGCAGTTGTGATAAAGAGGTTGAAGAGTAGCGCAGTTTTGATGAAGCATAGCTTGAGGAAAATTTAGCACATTTTTAAGGATTAGAAAAGTTATGATGAAGCGAAGTAAAAGTACAATAGCTTCAAGGCAGTGCAGATTCAGCGAACACTGGTACTGGCCTATTTTTGGGGAAGGGTCTCCGCAATTCCCGGGCGAAGGGTATGGAATGACACGTTGTTAGAGGAAAAGGACCTATCTCCTTAGTAAAAGTGAAAGTACTGAGGATGACCAGGAAAGTTGAGGAAGTTAGAACAAAAGACCGACAGCGACAGAAGAAGTGGAGCGGTTGAAAGGGACATGTCAGTATGTAGTCAGAGATGCGTAAGCAGAGCTCCGGTTGTCAGAAGAAGTGTTAAAGCCAGAAGCAACGCAAAAAGGAGGTCGAAGTCAAGTGAAGTAGTTGTCGAGTACGACAAGCCTAGTTAGCAGGGTAACCACACCATTTTGGGGGGGATTTTTGGGTACTATCGGGTTTTTGTCCCACAATGATTGTAAAGGCGTGATCTTCGGGCATGATCTATAAAAGAGGCAATTTTGTAAGGGAAGGGTTGTTCTTAGAGTCGTTTGGTGTCTCGGAGGTTAGTCTTTGAAGAGACTAAGTATTGTAATGAATAATAAGAGAGGAAGAGGCTCTGTAGCTAAGTGCATAGAGACCCCATTGTAGAAAGAAGAGTCTGCAACTGTGTGCGCAGACTGGAACTGTTGACCCTTCCCATTAATATAAACAACAGTTCCCGTGAACGTAGCTCCCATCCTGGGGGTGAACCACGTAAATAAGTGTGTTGTGGGAATTTATGAGTGTGATTGCTTATGTTTATGTTTATGTTTATGCTTATAGTTATGTGTGTTTCTGCTTTTATATGTATTTTCACATGAATGGTCGATGAGAATAATATGTTAAGTATCGAACACATATATTTGAATGCACAAGTATTTCTAAGTATGATTAAATGTGTATTTATACAAGTGACACTAATTCAACGGAGCCTCTAGTGTGTAATACTGTCCCATAGCGCAGTTCCAGAGTGCGTTGTTACATTGCATTGTGTAGCTTCCCGTAAGCGCAGCACTAGAGTGCGATGTAGTATATGAAGTGAATGCAAAGTAGGTGTGACTTCGCTCATCTCACCAGTTTATCATCTGTGCATCACCCAGTTGTAGAAACATGCTTCTGCAGCCACCCCATAACTTCACCTTAGGTGAGACCTCAGTTTGTTTGCAAGCTGTTGCCGAAAGGGCCGGTGAAGAAGGGTTTTGTTGGACCACAACTACGCCGAATTTGGGTCTGCTCTAATTATTAAGAGTTAGAAGAGATAGACAGCCAACAGAATTCTGTTAGCTAAGAGACACCACATGAATATTTTTTTCTTTAAAGGGAAGTGGGATTTCCAGATGTTCTTCTGCCACCATTTTTTGTACCCATTATGTTTTTGTTCTGCTACAGTTTGTAACCCAGCTTTGGGGTGTATCTACCATTTGAGGCTGGCGACGAGATTAGTTAATCAAGTGAGTCGGTGATTCTTATGTGAGTGCTTCTGAGGGATAATATGTACTCATTCTAGGTGTTGATGTGTTCCTCCATAATTTCTAATACATCTGTGCCCATTCATCCTCGTTTTCAAAGAGTTGTTGTTTGATTGTCCACAATATGATTCATGTGGAAGATGCCTTGTTGGTGTAGTATTTGTATAAGTGGAAGAGGGAGTAGGTTTTTTAACCAAGCATGTGCAAGGATGCACCTGCTAACTAGTAGCAGCAGTCTCAATAAAGATATGTAAAAAACAAGATTTAAGAAAATAAAGAAAATAAAAAACTAGATTTAAGAACATAAGCAATAAGATCTCTGACAAAATCAAGAAATTTAAAAAAATTGATTTTATATTACCTCAAATGGTGAGGATGGTGAGTTTTGAGTAGCTCCAAGGTTGAGAAGCTCCAATGTCCAATGGTCTCTTCTTCCGCAATGCTTCAATGGGGATCTTCAAACTCGAAATGGGAGGCAATGACTCTCAAAGGGAATTTGGCAACATAAGGATAAGATGAAATGTGGATGAATAGTGAGGAGCCCCTATCACCTTTTTATAGTTTTTGATGATGGGGAATGCCATTATGGTTTTAAGGAAACCAATGGTATTAACCAACATGGTTTAGGTCCCTTTTTTCCCTCTTTTTCCTTTTTTGAATATTTTTTATATTTTTATTCCCTTTTAATATTTTTTGAGAATTTTGGACCTTTTTTTAGGGTTTTTTTGTGTTTTTTGAGGGAAAATACATATTTTGAGGGGGAAAAGGTGTATTATGGTCTTTTTAGTGACCTTTTGATGGCTTTAGAGGCTCAAATGGTGGAAAAAGTGGACAAATGGGTCATGTGAATAAGGGAATGAGCTAGTGAGCACTTTTTGGGTGTTAACAGATTGCCCCCTGATGTGTGAGGGCAGGAGCTCATCGTATGGACAATAGACATCATAGTTCTTTTGTCTTTTTCCTGGGGTTTGGATAAGCGAAGAGAACGATTGGAGACTGGAACAACGGCCCCTTGGAAGCTGCAAAAACTGAAAAAATACATGGCCTCAGAATGAATGAGGAATAATCTCTGATAATGGATGAGGCGGGCATACCCATGCTCGTATCAAGACATATACATAACAATTAGGCCCAAGAAGGGGGACCTGAATAGTACATAAAAATATGTTGGTACATCATAATGGTCCAGAGGGGACACAATGCTGGGACATACTCATGGTCATACCATGACTCATCTGAAGGACTGATACACTGGAAAAGAGCAACAACCATTTTGAATAAGGTGTTAGAAGGGTTGATGAACTGTTGAATCTGAAGGTGTCCAACATCTATAGGGACTCAATGACTGTGAGTCAACTTCTGAGGAGTATATGTAACCGTATACTTGAGGGAGTATAAAACTGGGGTACATCTAAAAACTGTTGCCAAGTGCAACCCAGATATCCATAGGAATGTGTAACTTATTGTTTCCTCTATTAGACTCAAAATTCTGGTGGAGTCAAGTGATATCCGAGGTCTTCAACAAGTAACTGAAAGGACTGATACCCTGTACGAGTCTCAACGATGCGATCAAGGTGTTGACGTCGAGCATGTGAGAAACAATCATTTGGAGAGGCATTGAGGACTCCTTTCAAAATGATCCGTAGGCACTCGTCACTGATGGTGATGAGTCCAAGGAACAAGGATCTCTAGGTCTATCCTCTTGAATAGATTTGGTTGGCGTCGACAGAGGGAGACCAACAACTACCAAGGAAATGATGTTTCCTTGATAGGAGAGCGACGTGTACAACTAAAATGTGATAGTACCGATGGTAGGACTGGCATACTGTGGGGATGGGGAATATCTGGGGTCATAGAGTGGGTGGACTCAAACTTCCTTTGTTCAGAGCATTATGACATGGTTGACCTAGCAGCATAGGAAACTGACTTTTAGGTGTGGGGCTCATAGCTTAAGGGATTGGGGGTATGTATTGAAAACTGGAGTGACTATGGGGGGACAAGCTGATGGATGCTATTGGGAGACTCTCGGGGTGTCATACTGCAGAATACTCTAAACAAAGGAAACCATAATGGGGAAGCTGCCATATGAGTAGATATGATCTGTTGTGGCACCGAAAAAAAAAGCAGCGTTGGGTCCTTCTTCGTAGTTTTAATGAGCTCCAAGAAGGGATAAAATTTTTCTATGAAATGGTAATGTCTTGTGGATTAATGCGAGCCCAGGACTATTCATGCTTGTGAGTGCTTTCATTTTTAAGGAGTCTGAAAACGATAAGAAGACTCTGAATTGGTGGATGAGTACCGTCCCATGGATTTGTACGAGCCCAAGACAGTAATTGTTCTTGGTTGCTTTCAATTTTAGAGAGTCTGAAAGCTGTAAGTAGACTCCATTGGTGTTCTTTTTCGTATGTTAGTCTGCAAGGCCCGAAAAAGCATAAAATGATACAAATGGAGAACTCTTATAGCCGATGTGACCAGAGTATTCCTTTTTCATAATTAATCTACAAGGTCCGGAAAAGGGGTAAACTTATACTAGGTAGACGCCCTTTTAGATACTTTTAGCGAGCATGAAAGGAAGCAAGATTGCTAAGCGATCTTTTCATTGTTTTAGGAGTCAGAAAAGAGCTTAACAGAAACTCCCTAAGTGCCTTTTTCGTAAAGGAATTGCTCGGCCCGAAAAATGGATAAAATTATACCGAACAAAAAGGGTATTGGTGAGAGAAAAAACTGATCTCGAGCATCGTCACGAGCGCAGAGAACTGAATCCGGTGATATAAATATCGTCAAAAACAGGAAACGGTCGATGTGGCACGCAAACCGAGGTGACAAGTGTGTGAAAAAATGTATGGAAAAATTATGGGGGTGAGAGCAATAAATGATCTCAAGCATCATCATAAGCACGAAAAACTGAATCTGGGGATATAAAATTCGTCAAAAACGGATAACGGCCGATGTGGCATGCAAATCGAGGCGACGAGGGGCATGTAAAAAATGCCCAAAAACGGGACCTGGAGGAATCGAGAAAAGGAGTGGACTATTGTGAAATTCTTGCTGCACTGATTCCAACGATTTGAAAAAAGGACATCGTATGATGCCGAAATGGTTGATTAAAGAATTGGTCAAATTTCTATAAATAACAAGTGGACCCAATGTGATAAGTGTCATTTTTACCGTTGAGTTTCACAGAGTAATTTGGTTGAGTCAAAGCATTTTCTTGATTTGAGGGAGATTTGACCGTCAGTTTTCATTCCACGAGTTTCAGGTAAGCTTATGTGCCTTAGACATTCCGTTTATTTACTTCTGTTGAGTGTGGGGGTCTCAGAAGCTGCGAATATTCCACGTAGGCTTGCCAATGCAGAATATCGCGGGTTTTGGGCCTTTTTCCGCAATGCACATCGTGGGTATGGGCTGGACAGCCGTGATGTGCATCGTGACTGTGGGTCCAACAACCGTGATGTTCATCGTGGTTGTGGGTGCTTACAGCCGCGATGCACATTGCGACTATGGGTGCTTATAGCCGTGAAGCACATCGCAGCTATGAGGGCTGACAGTTGCGATGAGCATCGCAGTTGTGAGGGATAAACACTGCGATGAGCATCACGGCTATGAGGGCTGAAAGCCGCGATGTTCATCGTAGCTAGGGGTCTGAAAGTTGTGATGGGGATCGCTTGGTTAGGAAAAAAACTTGTTTTATTTTTCTAAAAATTTATGTTTTGTTTTGGCAGGATGTTGAGGAGGCCGTTGGTATCATGGAGGGAGAGGGAGATTGATGAGGGACTGATCGGCCGTATTCGGGAGAGCTTGGATGTGCGGGCGGCCTTGGCTGTGGGTGGACTACTGAAGTTCACTCAGATTCCTATCACGCGTTCAGTCAGGGAGCTGTTGAACAAGTTGGTTGACTTCTGGGACCCAGTGGAGGTAGCTTTTATTGTGTAGGGTGAGCGACTGGAGCTTACCTTGACTAATGTATATTTCCTTACTGGTTTGCCTCATTTGGGAGAGATAGGGGACACCCAACCCAGGATTCCGGCTGGTATGGATATTGAGGATCTCCTTGAGAGATTTTGCATTCCAGGGGCCCATGCGTAGAACAATGCACTGAGTATCTCGGATCTGCGGGAGTCGGAGATGCAGGCGGTGGCGGCTTGTGTTTTGTGGGTGCTTGGTGCACAGGCGCCCTATCGTTTTTCGAGGGGGAAAACAATGATGGTTCACCGTGTCTTGACGGGGACCTACTTTGCTTAGGGGCAGATGTTTCTGGCCTGTGTTCGGCGAGAGCTGAACAAGGTTAGTCGAGAGGGAGAAGAGTTTAGTTATGCCTCTTTCCTCTGTTGTTTATTTTTCGATTAGGTACCTACCTTGCGGCCACGTGTGTCGGTTCGGGAGGGACTGAGGAGTGAGTCGCGGATGGTGCGATGGGGGGAGATAATGCCCCGGGGTGGTGGTGGCATTCGATGGTTCTTCTCGTTGGAGATGTATGATCAGTGGGAGAAGATGCCCGTTGTGATTGACAACTATCCATATTTGGGTATGGACTTCCGGGGAGACCCTGAGATGCCTCAAGCTCAAAGAGAGGCTTGGGGGTTAGACGGTACATCTTTTATTTCTCTATTATATCATATTTAGATGTTTTGTTATGAGTATAGCTAGAGATGTTTATATGATACTGACTTTTTTCAGTGTGGGTCATGGCAGATGTTGTTCCGAGGCCTCCAGTGGATCATATGGGTCATAGGGGATGGGTGATGGTGGTGGTACCTCCACCGGTAGTGGCACCCCCACCTCATGTACAAGGAGTTGTGTGCCATCGAGATGATTCCCTAGAGGACATACGTGATACCTTGGAGGCGCTGCTAGTAGATGTACCAGATGATGGTTGGACGGATCTAGATCAGCATGTTCTCAATCATTGTTACGATGCTCCCCATGAGTGGAGATCGATCCTACGGAGAGTAGCTGTAGTGACAGCTGAGAAGAGGGCTCAAGAGCTATATGATCCGGAGGAGCCAGAGGAGCCCGGTGATCGTGATGATTAGGTTATCTTGTACCTGCCCCCAAATTCCAATGAGTATATGGGGATGTATTTTGTTGATACACATGTTGTACGACTGGTGTACCTTTTGTATATTTGGGTGTTGAGAGCACTCCTGACATTGTGACTCTTATGATTATATATATATATATATGTATGCGTTTTTTGGTATATAGTCCTGTATGCACGTGGATGCACATCTTGTCTTTTTATTTATGTTGTGTTGCACGTGGATGCGATGATATGTGTTTTGTATTTTGTATGCCCATGGAGGCACATGTTATGCACATGGATGTAAGACTTTTGTTTTTTGTATGCCCGTGGAGGCACATGTTATGCATGTGGATGCAATACTTTTTTTTTTGTATTCCCGTGGAGGCACATGTTATGCACATGGATGCAATACTATGATGGCTAGTTTGTTTATTTTAATTTTTTGATGCTTTATGTGATGCATGTCGTGATGTCCTACATGTTTTGGTTGACGTGCCAATCTAGAATGTTGTTAGTCATTTGGTATGCTACATTGTTTAGATTTCTTGGGACATGAGTGAATGAAATAGATTCAAAGTGTCGAATCATTTGTTTAGTGTGCAGAAATTTTCTAAATAGACAGGGATCATGTACCTGGTAACAGTTGTTGAGTTGGGAAACAAGGAGCTAGGAGTCCAGGAAAACATTAAGGTGACTTATGTCCATTTGGAGAGCAACGGCCAGGAGACTAGTCACGGCATTGTACTCATCTTGCTTGTTTGTGGCAGCACCTATGCACACTCCATCGAGGTGGATCAACTCATGTGAAGGGGAATAAATTACCCAAGCTGCTGAAGCAAGATTTGGAGACCAGCGACTTGCGCCATCGACAAAGCCGATGTGGTAGAGTGGAACAGGATCCATTTGTGTTCATGCAGGAAAAAATGAAAATGTAAGTTTTTGGAAGTTTACAGCGAAAAAATAAATTAAAAAACTATACAATATGGACTGTGCTGTCCAGGAGATTTTTATGGATAGAATCGTTTGAGGTACAACCCATTACGGGGGTTGCACATGAGGTTGCCTTCTAAATTGGTTAAAATGTATGCCCCATGTCCAAGGCAAGTGTGTATGATGTATGGGCCTTGCCACATGGACTTGAATTTCCCTTTGCATGTTTTATCATGGGCTTGGTCGTAAACGAGTACCAGGTCTCCTTCACTAAATGCTCGTGGATGAACATGTTTATCGTAATGGAGTTTAGAAATGTTCTTTGCAGCTTCGATTGTTTGGAGAGCTGCATGGTGATCTTTGTCGGCCTGCTCTAAAAGAAGTAAGCATTCTTCAATTAGTGAAGTATCTGGGAGGAGTTCTACGGAAATTTGTAATGTCAGTATCTGACACTCAATGGGGAGGACAGATTCCACGTCGTGAACTAAATGGAAAGGGGTAAAGCCAGTGGCAGTTTTAGTGGATGTGTGGTAAGCCCATAATGCAGGAAAAATCTTGTGATGCCAATTCAACTTATGTCGGTTGACAGTGCGCTGGAGGATGGTCTTCAAAATTTTGTTAACCGCTTCGACTTGGTCGTTCCCTTGGGGGTAGTAGGCGGAGGAGAAATGATGTTCAAACTTAAGGAGTGTTGTCAATTCTTGCCAAACGGAGTCCTCAAAGTGAGATTCGTGGTCTGAGATGAGTTGCTTTGGTACTCCGAAGTGAGCAATAACATGGTTGAGGAAAAAACAGGTTGCAGTGTCGGATTTGCAATTGTAAGTAGGCATGGCTTCTGCCCATTTGGTAAAGTAATTGATAGCCACGATAATGTGTTTATGGCCGCTGGCTAATATGGGATTTCAATCCATAAAGTCGATGGACCATTTGCAAAATGGTCCAACGGTGACGACTGGATGAAGGGGGGCGGGGGGGGGTTCTCGACTTGGGGGAAAAAAGATGGCAGTTTTGGCAATGTTTGACTGCTGTGATACAATCAGTG
Source organism: Larix kaempferi (assembly GCA_027924585.1). Taxonomy (NCBI): domain Eukaryota; kingdom Viridiplantae; phylum Streptophyta; class Pinopsida; order Pinales; family Pinaceae; genus Larix; species Larix kaempferi. Next base: position 3,873,993 of record BSBM01001229.1, read on the forward strand.
AATAATGACGGCAAAAAATAACCTATGTGAATTACCTTTTGGGCGGTGACCATTTCAGAGAAATGGTCACCGCAGGCACCGTTGGGACAGTCATTAAGGACTTGTTCTGCTTCTTCTTAGGAAAGGCACCGTCCTAGGATTGTGTTGACACCACATCGATAAAGTACATCACCTAAGAGGAGATAACAAGGGGCATGGTGACGTATGCGATGGCGTCCGACACAGTCGATATTGGGTCGAAACTTCTGTGTGCAGAGGTATACCAAAATGTCACCGTACCAAGGGTCGTCAGATGAGATGATGAACAAATGTTTGTCAATTACATCAGTATGGATGGTTGGTGATGACAACGAAGATTGTAGGTCCGTAATGAGTTGAGCGAGTGCTAGTGCTTTGGTTCTCTTTGGGGTTTTAAAAGTAAGGTCATATTCTTGTAAGATAATCACCCATTTGGCAACATGGCCTTGTAGAAGGCGGCAATTCAAGAGATAGACCATTGGGTTGGAGTTTGCCACAACCGTAGTATCTCTTAGGAGAATATAATGGCGCAGCTTTTATACTGAAAAGACGACGGTGAGGGCCATTTTCTCTTCATGTGGGTAGCGCAATGGTGGGCCTAATAATGTTTGGCTCACATAGTAAATGACATGCTCTTGACGAGTGGAGTCTTCTTGGACGAGTACTCCAGAAATGGCGTAATCTAATGCCGAAATGTAAAGGGTAAAATCTCTTGTGAAATATGGAGGAGAAATCAAGGGGAACTTGTAAGTGCTTTTTTCAAGTCTGTGAAAGCCCCTTCTGCTTGGTCATCCCAATTAAAACAGGTATGAAGGCATAGCAAGCGAAGGAAACCATGTACTATGGTGGCATAATCTGGGACAAAGCGACGAAGGAAGTTGGACTTCCCCTGAAGGCTTTGTAGCTATTTTAATGTACGAGGTGACGGTAGGTCTAATATGGCTTGGACCTTTAGAGGGTCAATGGTGATCCCTTTTTCTGAAATGATGAAACCCAACAGACGACCTGCTGGAACGCAAAAAACACACTTGAGTGGGTTCAAGCGGATTTTGTATTTTCGACAACGCAAGAGACTTGTCGAAGATCATCTAAATGGTCGGATCGTTTCTTAGATTGAGCCGTGAGGTCATCTAGATAAACTAATATGATGTTATTCAAGCTGTGAAAACAATAAGTCATGGCTCATTGAAAAGTGGCTCCAACGTTCTTGAGACCGAAAGGCATGATGTGATAGGCGAAGGTGCCCCATGGGGTAGTAAAAGCGGTCTTGTATTGATCTTCTTTACGGATCTTGATTTGGTTGTATCCGTAGAAACCATCCATAAAAGAAAGTATCTCATGCCCCGCACATGCATCGAGTAGTTGGTCAATAAATGGTGTTGGGAAGTTGTCTTTGGGACAAGCTAGATTGAGGTCACGGAAGTCAGTATAGACAGCGGATGGTGCCTACTTTCTTATTGACTGGTACTGGGTTTGAAACCCAGGTGGTATATGCAATAGGGTATATGAAACCTGTTGCTCGAAGCTTCTCAATTTTTGCTTTGATGGCTGGAAGCTTGGATGGGTGAATGGGGCGTTGTTTCTAGCGTATTGGTGATACGTTGGGCCAAGTGTCTATGTGATGTTTTAGAATGGTAGGATCAATACCAGGCATCTCGGTATAAGACCATGCGAAGACATCTCAAAATTCTTGAAAGAGTTTCTTAGGGTTTCCTTTTCAGTGCATGATGCACCTAAAGAGATAAGCTCAGGTTTTCTAGGGGTGGTGGAGATGTCGATTTTTATGATTTGGGAAATGTTGGCCATGTTACCTTCTTCAAAGGCTTCTGGAGCTGGGATAGGATTTTTGAACCAATCTACCTTGGTTGGTAAGAAGTCTTTGGATTCAACGGATAGTTGGTTTTCCGTGGTGGAGGTAGATGCCTCTTGGATGAAGTATGATCGGTGGTGCATATCATCCCAAGGGTAGTACGGTGCAATCAGTGTTTCTAGGATTTCCTCATCGCTACGGAAGTAGTGCATCATCAAATTAATTGGTTCAGGCTTGCAGGTTATTGAAATCATATAAATGGTATTGATTTCTTTTGAGCGGGAAGATTCTGGGGGGAATATTTCCTCAATGAGCGGGGGGGATATCTTTAGGTCGGTATTATTCAATTCGTATAGTGCTGCTCTGTAATATGGGAGATCGGGGCAATGATGTGAATAATGGCCGTAGATGTCGCATATCACACAAGGGTGGTTTGTGCGCAATGATTTATCGCGAGGTTGAGGGGGTAGTTCTAGTTTGACAACTGGAACGTTGGTGTCATCATCCAACATATTCATGTCTTCTTGAAGTGCCGGTAGTTGTGGACATAGATGGGTAGCATGGCCTATATCGTCGCACAAGGAGCACTTAGGGAGCACACGGGTTGTTGGGGGATTCTTTGCTAATTTGGGAGTCACTGGGGGGGTGCGAGTTGTGGGTCCAGTGGTGTAGGTTTGTGGACCTCTACCCCCAGTGTGGCGGGATTGAGGGGGGACATAACTAGATGTCAATGTAGTGGCACCTATTGGAGGTGGTCGGTTTTGGGGGTTCGGTGCACCAAGTGGTGGACGGTTTTGGGCGTTCGGTACACCAAGTGGTGGATGGTTTGAAATATTGATGGGTTGTACCGGTTGTAAAATGACATTCAGTGTCAGGGTAGGGGTTCGGGAAGGTAGGTACCATACAGGTAATCCTAATGTTAATCTTGGGAGATTAAGTGTAGCCATGACGGGTGTGTTGATGGCGCCTGAAGGGAGAAATAAAAATGGGATAGTATGAATTGGTGTGGCTCCTATGTGACTAGGTACTATGGTTGGTTGTGGCAGTGGTTGAGGTTGTGCAGTATGCTGCTGTGTGTTGTACGAGAGGGTGCACAAATCGGATATTTCAGTTATCCCACTAGTACAAAATGAGAGATAAGTGACTAGGTGACTAAAAAATTTAGTCACCACTATGTTTTCAAGGGATAAATGACTAAACTTGGGCAATTTTAAGTAAGCCAACTAAAAATGACTATGATAAATGACTAATTTAGTCACGGGATAAAATATATGACTGGATAACAAGTGACTAAAGTAAAAATGACTAACATAAATGACTAATTTAGTCACGGGAATATAAATATGACTAGCTAACAACGATTAATGTGAATTAGTCGTTTATGTTAGTCATTTTTAGTTGTGTCACACTAACAATGGAAAATTGCAATTTTGATAATGAATTTGTACAGTATTTTACTAAATTTTAGCAATGCAGATGGATTTAGAGATCTTACTCTTGGGGTCATGGTCCATGTGTGTAGTCCCTAACCACCATATTAGCCCTCCACATGGGATAATTAGCCTGGAAGTGGGATGTGGTGCTCATTTTGAATTTAAAACACTAGATATGGTTTCTAACACCACATAAACCTATGGCCCTAACAGAATATTCTAGCCATCCAAGGCTAAGAAGATCACCTCAATCAACCATACATGGCCTCTTGAGGGTATCATTGACCAATGATTGAGGATATTCATGCTATTATGTGGTTTTGAGAAGTATGTAGGTGTCTTGGGGCCTTAGGAATGATGCTCTAGAGAATAAGACCATTCCTTTGGCTCTAAAAATCCCATTGAGCCATATAGAACCATGAACAATGCCTCAAAGAACCACACATGAGTTTTCAAAGGTATCCATGGAGCTTTGTATCTAGGTATCGCAGCCTTGAGGATTTGGACATGGAAAATAGAAGAGACATGAACCTTGGGCCCTGAAATATTTTAGCCATCCAAGGACAAGAGAGTTTCCTTCACCAACCACACATGGACTCCTAAGGGTATCATCATCCTATAATTAAATATGGTGATTCCATCAGGTAGGTTTGAGAAATATGTATGTGTATCAATGCCTTGTGAATGACATTCTAAGGGAAATACCATGCCATTGGCCCTACAGAAACCATCGAGGTATCCAAAACCATGAACAATTCCTAATTAAGATACCACATGTGACTATGCAAGGGTATCCATGGCATTATATATCTAAGTCTTAGGGACTTTGGGGCTTCGACATGGTCATGGGAGGAGGATCATGACGAAGATGTTGATGATTATGAAGATGATGAAGATGACGATGATAATGAGGATGATGAGGATGATGATGATGAAGATGATGATGATGTTGACGAGGATGAGGGTGACGATGATGATAATGAGGATCATGACGAAGATGTTGATGATTATGAGGCATTGATTAGTTTGCAAGCTTCATTAATTCCAAAAGTAGTGCTAAATATTAGATGGTTGGGTCCTTTTACCTCATCATCACACATGCTTGGTATTTTCTAATAGTTAGTGCTTTCTCTTTCATAGTTAGTAGAATGCATCTCAATACCATATTTTTTCCATGAAAAACTTCCTTAGGGAAACTCCTCAGGCACTCTCTCACATTTCATGAATGGTGCCTAGAGTGAATGTTGTTGATATACAACATGTATGCCTAACCTTGAGGGACTGAGGTGGATTTGACATTGTGACCTCTTTGGCTAATATGACTTCAGCATGCCAAGTCAAACCACTTGAGCCAACCCTAGGGGATTTTTGCATTCCACTAACAAATGTATGGACAAGTGAAAATAACTCAACACACATTTAGTGGATCTATGTTGATCTCTATTGTAATCGACTAATATGGAAAAATCCCTATTTCATTTTCTTAAGACACAAAATCCCTATTTGTTCTTACCGAGCCAACCGATGAGTAGGGATCATGACATACACCCAAAAATAGATTGTTTATTCACTATCTTGTTCAAATTAAATATTAGTGAACCCACACAAAAAATAATTTATTCATACACACAAACCATTAGCATGTCTATATTAGCAATGAATCAACTACAAATTCCCATTAAGTTTATAAAAATGTATGGCAATGTATGGACAACTTGAAGTTGACAAAATATTCAAGCAACCGACTATTCAAGTATTAACAATCTCATGATATGGCATTTATCATCTAGTTAAGGGATACACATGTTTTTTCTTCTAGTCTATTCATATTGTCTATATTGAACAAAGTACACAAATTCCCAAAGTGGAAGAGACAAACAAGGAAGATGATAATTCGCCTTGAATATTGGCCTTCCATGCACAAAATATTGAGCTCCTCAACTACATCAATATGTCATGTCTACAACAAGAATCATTGCACTATGTTATGAAATGCCTATCCCATGATTGAAATTTATGCCTATGCGACTAGGTCACAACACCACAAGTGTGTGACAAAGAATATCAATGTTTTTATAACACAACGTTAATTGCCAAGTTTAATTTGTGTATAATATTCACCATTGCAATGTGCATTGAGCACCAATACCTTTATACTAACATGCATATCAAAGATAACAACCAAAATCACAAGTATGTGCTTAAACAAATTCTTAATGAACCTCTCTCATCAATTAAGGTTGTTGGTACTTTAATTAATTAAGTTGAGATACATTTTTCTACATAATTAAGGTTGTTGGGACTTTAATTAATTGAGATACACTTTTCTACATAATTAAGGTTGCTAAGACTTTATGATCTCGGTGTGCCTATTTAGTCAAATTCAACCATGACTTGCACTTGGGCTTGTCCATTGAGCTGCTTCATCATTGAGGGGAACCATTGATCAGGGCTTCATCATTAGGGATACATTTATCCTCTTTGGGATTATTTGGCATCGTATCTCCTCCTTAATGTGATAGGTTTATTCCCCTTTGGGCTTATTTGGCATTGTATCAGCATCCTTATTTCATGGACTATCACTCTTGATAGAGCGCACATTAAAAAACCAAAACATGCCTTTAATATGTTTAAATCAAAACAACTACAATCTAGAGTTTTCTTATTATTTGTATGCACTTATTGCTATCATTGCATTCGAACCTTGGATCTGATTTTTGTCATATGTGCGATGTTGGGCTTCATATTATAGGAAAAGGGTTTTAGTGTGTATTTTTTGGTGGGAGAAGAAGAGTCTCTAGGACTTTAAGATGTTGGACTGTACTCGTTGGATTCAAACCATGTACCTAATTTCTATCGTCTGCGCAGCGTTAGGGATTCATATTACAAGAAAAGGGTTTTAGCACGTAGTTTTTTGGGGAAGGAAAAGAGTATCGAGGGATTCGATATGTTAGAATGCATTCATGGTCTATACAGATCTCATGTGTGCACACCACAATAACATTGGCTAAGGATATAGAAGTGGTTGCCCCTCTAATTTCTCAACCCATCATGCCCAAGGAATAACTCACCCAACATGATGATGTTGTATATATACATTTGTTATGGAAATAACTATGCAAATATACATATATACATTTTTTTTAAAATGTTTTTTATTTCTGTTGCGAGATTTCTGTGGTTGATGGTTTCAGGTAGTCTCGGAGAATCCACAGTTTCCATATTATGAAGTCGACGCTTTGAATCCATATCAGGATCCATCATCAGAACGTAAATGTCGATCTTGTGGAGAGCATAAGAACTAAGATATATAGTGGAGATGTAGAGATTATCTGATAAGATAACGTCGACTTTGTTTTTTGTGAAGAAATTAGGGTTTCAGTGAAATGAGAGTAGGACTAATAATTAGATTCAGAGTATTAATTAATTTTAATTTTATTGATATTTAATGAAGACTTAATTTAAACTACGTGGAGTATTATTAAAGAAAGATAACTAAAGTAATTATCCTAAAAATCAAACTAATATTGTTAACTTCTTTGTAATGGTTAATAAAATATCAGTTTTAATAAATTAATATAACCCTATTTTAAAACTATGTTTAAGGACTAGAAAGTTTGGTGGATTTTATTAAATTAATTCCTCTATATTAGTAGTAATAATAAAGTTTTAATATCAAATAAAGTTTTATTACCCAATAAAGCTTTAATATCAAATAAAGTTTTTTAAAATATTTGATTAGTTTATTAAAAATTATTTAATTAGTTTATTAAGAATTAAATGACAAGTAAAGGGAAACTTTTAGTGAAATGGTTTAAGATTAAATTAGTTTAATATATTTATTAATAACCTTAAATAAAACTAAGTTTAGTAATGGAGTGTATGGTGAGGAGGTCTTTAACTAGAAAAAGTATATACATTATTAATTATGAAAGAGAGGTTAACTTGGTTATCAATTGAAATATAATATAGTATAATACAATTAAGGTTATAAATGGTTAGGCTGTTCAATCAATATTAATTGTTAAGTATTTTGAGATATATATATAGTTTATTATTTATATATAATATAAATGGTTAGATATTTTGGGATATATATAGTTTTGAAATTTATTATAATATGTAAAATAAAAAAATTAAAAGAATTAAAAAACAAAACAAATTAAAAAAACAAATCTTTATTCTACCAAACCACACCATAGTGCGGACTGCAATTAGACAATTTGGGTTTTGACGCCAAAGTGAAGCAGGGGATTTGGGTGCCAATGTTGAACTAGTTCCAAAATCCTCCATCTTCGAGGGTTCGAACAATTCTTCATCTACCTTTTTACTTTTTACTTGTCTTTTGCATTTACATTTTCTTGTCATTCAATTTTTTTGTTTTTTTTGTTTTTTTTTGTAGGTTGAGAAATTCTTACCATTCATCTTTGAGGGTGCCAAAAATACACCATAGGTAGGTCATCACTATCAAGAAATGGGAGGCACATTTAATCTCAACAACAGTGGCACTTCCCCATTCCTGGCTTCTTTCACCGATAGCGTTGCCTTCCCAATACCAAAGAATCACCCATCAGTGACAGGTCTTAGTAACAAGGCCTAACCCATTAGTATGTTTTTTGGTTGTTTGATTTTCTAATTTGATATTGGTTAAGGATGTATGAACTGCTTTATTTCCAAATGTGGCATTTTGAAGGATACATGACAACTGTTTGACGAAATTCATGAATGAGATATGATCTCATGGAATGCTCTAATCTCAAGATACGCCAATCATGGGTTTTGCAAGGAGGCCTAAAATAGTTTTGCAATATGGGAATCGAAGGGATGAGACTGGATTTAATTTTGATAGCATTCTAAGCACATGTGCCAAAATTGGAGACTTCGAACTGTAGACCTGTTAAAAAACCCGTCACATCTTTCATCGATTTGCTTGCTATCTGAAATGCCCGGTAAAACGAAAGCGTGAAGCCTCTCCACATGTTTTCAAATGAGCATGAATCTCAGGGAGTATTTGTTAATATATACCTTTAGCAGCTTCATAAATTCCTCTGTGTACAAAAACTTTAAACCCCTCATCGATTTGCTTGCTATCTGAAATGCCCGGTAAAACGAAAGCGTGAAGCCTCTCCACATGTTTTCAAATGAGCATGAATCTCAGGGAGTATTTGTTCATATATACCTTTAGCAGCTTCATAAATTCCTCTGTGTACAAAAACTTTAGACCCCTCAATTTCGATAGGCTCAAAAAAGAATGTATTGACTGTAAATCATTTGCAACAGCTTGCTTTGTTTCCTTCTTCAGATTGAAACCACGCAGCTAACCCTAGAGAGTGACATTTCGATCACATTTTTCGTTTTCTTGAACTCTCTGGTGGAGTAATATCCTCAAAACGGTCCACCAATATATATGGGGTGAGAGATTCTCCACGATAGAGGACGAAACTTTGCAACAGAAATAAATCTTGCCAGAATTTCACGCTTAAGATACTTTTCATAAATGAAACCTGACAAATAGAATAATTTTGCACCATCGTCTATCTCTGTCCAAAAACAGTGTTTGAGACGTTGCTTAGTCTTTCTCAGCTTTTTGACATCATCTGGACCTAAAACAGGCTTCTTATTCACCTCTAAATTACTACCCCCAACATTTGCACAGTCAATTTTTTGGCAATTTAGTTTTCTCTAAAGCTCTACTTCCTCGCATTCGACAATCAAAACAACGAATATGGGAGAGAACTTGTGTAATTGGAACCCCTGCATAAAAGGTGAAACATCATTTCTGCCCAGTCTTTGCTGCCAATCTTTGCTCCTTGTAATTTAATGTAGTTCTTACATTTCTCATATTTGGAACAGTTATCTTAAATCGGCACTTAATTAGCTGGCATAAACCCTTGTTATTCTGTGCCATCTTCATTTCAACATTACCTTGACTGAAGTTGAACTAATACTAGCAATGAAATCTTTTATTCTGATTTTTCAGGTAAATGATGTCCTCACAGGCGAGACACTTGTTTCTTGTTCTTCAGACACTACTCTCAAGGTACTTGCCTTACATTTTCACTAAAATTTATATTTGGTTCACTTCTGCAGTTTTTAATTTTGTCATGCTTTACCAGACATGGCGTCCTTTCTCTGATGGTGTTTGTACCAGAACACTTCGTCAACATTCTGATTCTGTTACATGCCTCGCCTCGGCATCGAAAATTGTGAGATACTATGTCTATTAGTAGGATTTAGTCATTCTTAATTAATAATTAATTATGTAAGTTAAATTTGCATTTTTCCAATATCATAAAACTGGGTTTGGATTACTTTGAGGCTGAATGTTCTTTTTTTGTAGAGGCATCTCAGAAGTTTGAAGTTGCTATTTTTACAATTTTTAACTTGGATAGTTTTGCTTTGCTCTCTTTGGAACCGAAACTGTTGAATACAGGTTACTTTGTTCTCTGATCCGTACTTCATTTTATGCATTCTAGAGCGATATTGTTGCATCAGGAGGTCTTGGTCGTGAAGTCTTCATATGGGATATTGAAGCAGCGATGGCTCCAGTCTCACGGACTTGTGAAACAATGGATGATGATACTTCCAATGGAGTTCTGAATTCTGGAAATTCTGTTCTATCTGGTACAGCTGTTCGTTCTACTAATGCCATAAACAGTGCTTCTTTACATACATCTCAACTACAAGGCTATACTCCAATTGCAGCTAAAGGCCACAAAGAATCAGTTTATGCATTGGCTATGAACGATGTTGGTACCTTACTTGTATCTGGAGGAACTGAGAAGGTACCATCATTTGTCCCTCTAATAGTTAGAACCTGGTCAAGGTAGCTCCTTCATGTTTCCACATGCATTAAATTGTTTGCCAGATTTCTTAGGCAGAGATTGTTTTTGCTACAGGTAGTGAGGGTGTGGGATCCAAGAGATGGGGCAAAGCAAATGAAACTGCGGGGGCATACTGACAATGTGCGAGCTCTCATTTTGGATTCTACTGGCAGGTAGTCGTAGTTATAATTTATCTAATTTAAGAGAAACTTTTGTTGTTTGAGTAAATCTTTTTTTAATCATGGCCATCTATGTGGTATTGACAATTGTCGATTAGAGTATGTTTGCAATGAATACTATCCCAGTTGCTATCATTTATACCATTGCATGAACAATTTCTAATGGCTGGGACATCCCACCCAAAAGGATGTGCAAGTTGTACGCATTTCTGATCAAAATTATATGCCTGTAGAAATGAGATAATTTGTTCATAAACGTGGGTGTTAAAAATGCTGCTTGCACCCTTTGTGGCAAGGATGAAACATTTGAGCATGCTATTTGGAATTGCAAGTTTGGCAAGAGTGTTTGTGCATGGTTTCAACCTTATTTTCTGTTTCACTTTACTGGCCCGTTCTAATGTAAAGGGTTTTTGCTGGGAGACATTTGGTTGATTAGGGACATTTGCAAATCTGTATGGCACACAGTTCAGTTGACTGAAATTGGCTTTCTGTGGAAATGCTGGAGTAACAAATTTGCATCTTTCACCTTATCAAATGAATCACATGATCTCAAAACATGGTTCACATAAAATAGTTGAAAATTAAGGGTTTATTTCTGGTCTTTTGCTGTTAGGGTCTGCCCAGTAATATCTCTTCTGTTGTTCACTGCTTCTGCTACAGGGAACCACACTCAAAATATGCCCAGACCTGTGTTGCTACTATTAATCACTGCTATGAGGTGAAAACATGCTCTTTCAATGCTTCTTACCGCTGCTTTTATGCACAGGATTACCCAGAAATACTTCTGCAGAAAAGAATTGAAATAAGCATGAGAATTGTTTCAAAACCCAGACTATTCAACAGATCCAACATTGTAGCAAACCGTTTCCAACACAAATCAAAATTTCCCTTGTCACCTCCTTGCTAAGTGGAGGGTGACAGAGTGCAATAGGATAGTAGTTTTGTCCTTCAGTTCCCAATCCTCCTACAGTTCCCAATCCTCCTCATACCTCCTTGAAAACCCTAGTTTTTTAAATTTCGTAAGGATAGTAGTTTTGTCCTTCTGCTATCTCCTGCTCTCTTAGTGATATGTTTCTTATGGCCCATAACCAAATTCAATTCCTCCTAAATCTCCCTAATTTCCTCATTTAGTTTTTTACATCTCACATATTCATCTCTTATAGGGTCTATATGCCTCTTGTGGTTTTATCTAGATCATTCTTAACACTACCAGCAATATTCTTTAAGTTTTACCCTTCCTTTCAATGTCTTCCATATGGACACTGGATACAGGGCATTTGGGTTCTCAACCCCAAAACTTTTGATCATGTTCCTACTATATCCTATTGAACTGAGCATCATATGCATATCATCCAAGGTGTTCTCCGCTATTCTCTTAGAAGACACAAGCTTTAGATACTTGTATTGATTGCACCATCCACCTATAAAAGGTATGTTCACATATGCTAGAGTTTATCTGAAAGTCTACCCTTTCACCTGTATATCAATTCCATCCAAGAGACCATCTCCTCAATCCAATTATACTAGATTTTTCGTTGTAGAGATACTCTCCATCCTCCTAGTTTTCTCATCCACAATAAGTAATCTACCAATTCTATCTCCAATGACCCTATTTGTGCCAAAACTCCAAAGATAGATAGGAGATTTTAATTCATATAGGTGCTTTAATGGATTTTTCCTTCACAGGATCAAAGCAGGGAGACCAGTAGTCAAAAGAGAGAGTAGAATTGTCCTAAAACCATAAACCAACCCGAATCATTTCTCTGTCCTCTTTGCTCCTAAAAAGGAAAGTAATGTAGCCTCTTGTTCTGAGATACAAGGTTGATGAATAGTCCAATTTCCTCTACCAAGCTGTTGGGGCCAAGGTCGCAGCTATAGTAAAAGCTGCGAATTTTGGGAAAAAGCACGAGTATGGAAGGAAAGTGCTAATTTTGGGACAAGCACTAAGTTTTGGGTAAGAAGGAGACGGTGCGCAGTACGGTGCCAGATGGATGATCTCAGCGCAGATCACGGACCGGAAATTGCGGAGCTCGCACGCACGTCATCGAAGAATGAAGGTGGCTCAGCTACCATAATAAATAAGGCGATGGAGTAGAGGGCTCAGCTACCCTCATTTAAAGGCTCAAGTACAGAAGTTATGGTTGCTCGGATCAAGGAGGAGCAACGGACCAGAGCATTGAAGGCGAAGGACGATCACCCATACCCACAATCTGCGCCGGAATTCATGGAGCCTGCAGGAAGCGGCGACGTGACTGCAAGCGGCGCCTACAGTACACCTAGCCATGTGCGTGGTTAGGGTTTTTGGGAATCACTGTTGGGAAAGGCCCACAGTTTTGTAAAGGTGTGACCGTCATGGCCACCTATATATATGAATAATTGTAATGGATAGACGTTGGGTTAGAGAGTTAGAGAGAGCTAGATGTTAGACTGTTAGATATCCAGTCTAAAGGATAGATCATGTGTTGATTATCCTTCTGTATTTTCTACCCAGAGTGTAGAACTAGAGAGGAAATCGGATAGCCGAGGAGCTAATCCCTGAGTTGCCAGACAGTCTGTGTGACGTCTGCGCCTTTGTAATCTCCATAGAGAGGAGACTAGTTGAGAGAAGGGCTCCCAGCTGTGTGCGTGGAGTTTCCTGGAAAGATCTAAGGCTGCAGCTGTGTGCGCAGCATATTGTATAACTCTATCATTTTTCTGGTTAATATAACACTCCCGTGGACGTGGTTTTCCTCGAGGAGATGAGGTCACTTATATCTTCTTGTTATAATGTTTGCGTGAATGATAACTGTTTAGAGCTCATTATTTGTGTATGCAAGACTCCTGTCTTATCTTTGTGACTGTTTGAGTGAGTTGGGAAGATCCCTTGATAGCTATAAGTGTTTTAAGTACTAAAGAGGTAGTAACGCGCGGTCGCTGCTGCGAGAGCAGACTGCGTTACTACGCTGGATGTGAAGGGTGAGGAAGTATTTAGCACGTCGACGCAAGGGATAGTTGCCTGCTGCGTTAGAGAGGAGAAACTGCGCAGTAGGCCTGCCAAGGAAGGAATCCACGCAGCTGCGCCGAGCGGCCTGCGGGAAGGTCCGACCGCCGATTTCGCGGGAACCATTAAAGGAAGAGCTATCTCCGCGTCACCCAGGTTAAGGAAACCTGATTCCTTAACCCCCCCATAGCCACTTCGGGTGAGACCTCGAGCTGCCGCGCAGCTCGTTGCCGAGAGGGCCAATGCGCCAAGGGGTTTTGTTGCTGCGCTTCATTAAAACCCGGGTCTGCCCAGTAAAGCAGCCAACAAATGGTTCCGTTGCCTTACGACTTGTTGTTGTGAGACTTGTTATTTTGGCGACGCGCGAGATAGAGCAAGCCAACAAATGGTTCCGTTGCCTTGCGACTTGTTGTTGTGAGACTTGTTATTTTGGCGACGCGCGAGATAGAGCAAGCCAACAAATGGTTCCGTTGCCTTGCGACTTGTTGTTGTAAGACTTGTTATTTTGCCGACGCGCGAGATAGAGCAAGCCAACAAATGATTCCTTTGCCTTGCGACTTGTTACTGTAAGACTGACGCGACATCTGAGATTGTTGCTGAAGACGACATAAGGTTCTGTTACACTGAGACTTGCTCAGTTAACAAATGTTCTACTGGAATCCTACAGCTAAAGAAATTGGAGATTGGTTTGATCTAAAGGCTAAAGAGTTTGCTGAACAAGAAAATAGAAGCCTTACGTTTCAAACAGAAGACTGGTTACAGAAGTATATTTATGCTGACCTCTACGAAATTTTCTTTGTTACGTTTGCATTGGAGTTACATGCTTGGATAGCCAAGTTAGCAGATTCTACACCTACGCTGCATGTTGATCGACCCGTCACGTGGACGCCCGAGCTAGTCAGTATTGTGAAGCGGATCGACAATTCTGTTTCCCGCGCAGTAGACTTTTGGTTGAATAGTCTACTGGAAGGTTTCATTACCGAATTTGCAGTCGATACAAGAAAGAGTTTCAGTGAAGCTGAGAGGAGTTTCTTCCAAGTACACAGAGGTAAGTTCTTAAATTCTCTGAACTTATGGATTAAAATGCTTCTGTATGAAAAAGGAAAGCTATGTATTGCTTCTGATGAATAGCATAGACAAGTAATGTCCGTAGATTCTGATAGTGATCCTGAAGTTATTGGTTGCACTCGTAGTGGAAAACGATATAAAGTAGGCCTTGACCAATATTCTTTTGAGTCTAGCCCAGACGATAGCCAAGTCCCTAGAGCAAGCCATATAGAAAGACAAGGGAGTGCTCATATCCCTTATTACCCTTTTACACCACAAAAACCAGACGGAGCTCAGTATAATCCTACAGTAACACCTTCTAGTAGCCCACACGGTACTTCTAGCACCTCTGTACCACCTTTGTTTAACCATCCCGGAGGCACTGCTGCAGTACCTCCACCTCAAACCCGCGCAAGAAGGATGGGTGATGACATGAAGCTACCAACTTTTAGAGGAACAGGGATAGAAGACCCTGAGCAGCACTGGTTCTTATGTGAAGCCATTTGGACAATTAAGCAAATTAATGACGATGCTGTTAAACTGGTCCAGTTAGCAACCACACTAAGAGAAAGAGCCTTGACTTGGTTCATGAAATACTCAGCAGCATAGAATAGGACGCTTGCTGAGGTAAGAAATGCTATGATTCGGGAATTTAAGAAACCTAAATCAGAATCACAGTGTATAACAGAGCTCAAAGACATCAAACAGTTACCTACAGAATCAGTATGGGACTTTGACCAGAAGTTCAAAGCCTTGATAGATCAAGTAAGCTTCGAGTTTGCACCACAGCAACATAAAGAATGGTTCATTGCTGCGCTGCTCCCACACATTAGACTTCCTCTTATGCAACAGAATCTCAATACTCAGGAACAAGCTCTAGAAATGGCTATGAAACTAGAAGCTTCGCCAATTGCAGGAACAAGCAACGATGTTGCGCATTTACAGAACCAATTAGCAAACTTAACCTTGCAAGTGCATGATATTAAGAAAGGCAAGGAGATTAAGGAAGAAATTTGGTGTACAAAATGTAAAGTCCAAGGTCATTCAAAGGACCATTGTCCCGTTTTCATAGACTATATTGCAACTGGAGCACCTAATCCTTTACCACAGGCACAAGGGCCTTGGTGTGAAATCTGTAGAACTAGAGGTCATAGACCACAAGAATGTCACTTACTCCAGAAATATGTGCAAACCCCAAAGAATCTATATTGTAATTTCTGTAAATCAGTAGGTCATGATGAGAACAATTGTAGAGCATATGATCTTATGATAGAAAGAAAGCATGATGTTTATAGGGTACAAGCAGAGACACAAGGACCCACAGCAGGTCCACCTTATGACCAAACTCGGGACGCCCGAGCAGCAAATTACAGAGGACGCGGACGCACAACAAATTTTGGTCGCGGAAGAGGACAGATCACTTGTTATAATTGCGGAACACAAGGTCATTTTGCTAGGGATTGCCAAAATCCTACAACCCTCTGCAGGTATTGTAAATCTTCTGACCATATTATTGAAGAATGCCCTCAGTTACAGGCTAAGATGCAAGCAAAGACACCACAGGTCAATCAGAATATCCAGTTGATTGGAGCAGAAAAAAGAGAACCAGACCCTACAGTTAATATAGTGACACGCAGTGGAGCAACCACTGGTGCACAAGAGATGGGAACGGGAAAGCAAGCGACGCAATGGGTGCGCCGCGCTAACATTAAACCAGCCCCACTTAACCTGCAAAAGCAAAAAGAAGCATTCAAGCAAGCTCAAGAGTATTTCTCAGATCCGAGAACTTCAAGTTCTGCCGCAATTCCGCAGAACATTAGTAGATCGCAAGTGCTAAGACAAGACAACCTGGTACAAGAACAAGCCACTACAGCTGGAAGGCCTGATGACGATGAGGAGCATGCACTAGGCAGTGTTCATGCGTTCCTGTGACAATGTTTAAAACTGTTGCGCAATGAAGAGGCAACTCTAGAACTCCAACACCTGTTGGATCAGTGCCAACACTCTGCTTCGACGAACACACCGCAGTGTGCTGTTCACCAGATCAGGAGCCACATTAGAACTGGAAAAGAGATGAGGCTCACAGCGCAGATTGGAGCATTTGAAATGGATGAAGTCATGTTAGATTTGGGCTCCGAAGCCAATGTTCTCACTATGCAGACATGGGAACAGATGGGAAGCCCTCAGCTTACAAGATCCCCTATCCAGCTAAGACTCGCAAATCAGCAACGAGTCTCTCCATTGGGCAGATTACCCAATGTACCTATTGATATTGAAGGAGTAAGAAGCTCTGCAGATTTTGAAGTAATCAAAATTATGGATGATAGTAGACCATACCCAGCGCTGTTAGGAATAGACTGGGCATTTGATAATTTGGCTGTCATTAACCTGAAGAAAAGACAGATGACCTTTGAGGATGACCAGATCAGGGTCATCGCACCTCTTGATCCTATTCAAGGACCAAGATATATAGAACCCATTCGCGCAGAAGAGGAAGCGCGCCACATGGAAAGTTTGTACCAGATGACCACTAACCACAGTGACTATGTCAACCCCACAGCGGACGGCCATATCAGCTGGCGATGTGATAGCTCGTGCACATCAGATTCAGATGCAGGATTGGAAAACTGGCAGAATCGTCTACATGAGGTTTCTGCAAGACGTTGCGCCATGATAACTAAATCCATTCGATGGATTGGCACAGAATTAACTGACACTCCAACTTTTGATGGTCTAACCGAAGTAACTAAATTCATAGAGGAATATGAACAAAAGCTTTCAGAACCACAGCGCATACAGGCACTGGACGTAGCATTGCGCGCTACACCCGCAAGATGGTGGATTGCGCACAAGGAGAATATTCATACATGGAAAGACTGTCGCAGATTGATACTGCGCAGATTTCAGGACACCACAGCCGAAGCGCTACGCAAATATGAAGGACAGAGTGACCCCAGGTCACACATTGAAGCATGTATTCAGCAATGGTCAGATATTCCGGAAGATGAATGGGTTCACCAATTCATTCACACATTGGATACAATTCCAAGGAATTGGTATACTGAAACAGAATTACGGAAAGGCACTCTTACTTGGGCTCTTATGATAGAAAGCTTTCAACTTACCTTCAGCTTTGAGTCAGAACATCCAAGCATTGATCAGGCTTTGAAGTGTATTAGAAAGAAGGTATTTGAACACTATCCAGTAACAGAGTATTCCCAACCAGATTGGGCTGTCCAGATAGAACATGCCCTGGAATGTTATAACTTCACCGCTGAAGATGAGGAGGACGATCCTCGCAACATCAATATCCCAGAATCAGAAGGGACGCGCAATATTGAAGGTCTTGAGCTTGATATCCCTGCCATCACAGAACACGTCAAGCTCAAGAAAGTTAACATTGGCACAGAAGCTGACCCAAAGTTTGCTTCTATAGGAGATTATTGGGATGATGAAACTGTTGCGCATGTTTCAGATTTATTACGTGACTACCAGGATATCTTTCCTACCAAGTTCACAGAAATGAAAGGCATCCTAGGAGACTCAGGAGTGATGCGCATACCTCTGAAACCAGATGCCAAGCCAGTAAAGCAGCGCCCATACAGGTTGAACCCGCGCTACAAAGAAAAAGTCAAAGAAGAAATTGATAAGATGCTTGCAGCAGGAATTATTGAGCCAGTAGAGGAAAGCGATTGGATTAGTCCTATGGTGGTCCAAGAAAAGAAAACGAAAGGTGAAATAAGAATTTGCGTCGACTTGCGCAAACTCAATGATGCATCAGCGCACGATCCATTTCCCACTCCTTTCACAGATGAAGTACTTGATAATGTTGGAGGACAAGAGGCTTACTCCTTCACTGATGGTTTCTCGGGATATCATCAGATCAGAATCCATCCGGACGACCGCCACAAGACTACTTTTGCAACTGAATGGGGCTCATTCCAGTATACGGTAATGCCCTTTGGTCTTAAAAACGCACCTGCTATCTTCTCTAGAGTTGTTGTTGCTGTTTTTAAAGAATTTATCCACAAGTTTTTAGAAGTCTATTTTGATGACTGGACTGTGTTTGGATTACTAAAGAACCATATTGCGAATCTGCGCATGATGCTAGAAAAATGTAGACAGCATCAGATTTCCCTTAACTTGAAAAAATGTATATTTTGTGCGCCCTTTGGTATTTTGTTGGGACATATTGTATGCAGACAAGGACTTCTGATGGATCCTGCGAAGGTTGCCATCATTGCTAACTTACCTGCGCCCAACTCAGTTAAGCAATTGCGCACTACATTAGGACATACAGGATACTACAGAAAATTCATCAAAGGGTATGCAAGGATCACAGCACCTATGGAAAGATTGCTGAAGAAGGATTCGAAGTTCCACTGGACAGAAGAATGCCAACAGAGCTTGGACACACTTAAAGCAAAGATGATCACAGCGCCTATTCTAGTTTTCCCGGACTGGAGAAAACCTTTTCATGTTCATGTTGATGCTTCTTCCATAGCATTAGGAATCGTGCTTACACAGTCTGGAGAAGGAAGTATTGACCACCCAATTGCTTACTCCAGCAGAAAGCTATCTACAGCTGAGAAGAATTACACCACTACAGAAAGGGAAGGATTAGCTATGGTGTATGCCCTACAGAAATTCAGACACTACCTGTTAGGAGCTCACTTTAAAATGTATACTGACCATTCTGCCTTAAAATATTTGGTCAATAAACCAGTTTTAGGAGGAAGAATTTGTAGATGGCTACTGCTCTTTCAAGAGTATGATTTTGAGGTTATTGTAAAGCCAGGCAGACTGAATGCAGGGCCTGACCATCTATCCAGAATAGAGTCAGGAGAGGAACCTACGAGTCTGGAGGACAATCTGCCTGACGCACAGTTGTTTTCTATCCAAGCAGCAGACGAATATTATTCTGATATTCTTGAGTTTCTCACTACCGGACAAGCGCCGGCTGAGCTTACAATCCAGCAGAAAAAGCAACTTGTTGTTAGAGCCGCAGACTTCACTTTGATAGCAGGCCAGCTTTATAAGTTGGGCCCTGACGAAATTTTGCGCAGATGTATCTTACCACATGAAAAGAGCTCTATCATCGCAGAAGCGCATTCAGGTACCGCAGGAGGCCATTTCGCAGGAAAGCCGACTGCGCAAAAGATATTAGCCGCAGGTCTTTGGTGGCCGACATTGCACAAGGACACTAAGGAATTCTGTAAATGTTGTGATGTGTGCCAGCGCACAGGAAAACCCTCACGGAGAGATGAAATGCCGCTAAGACCCCAGATCACACTGCGTGCTTTTGATAAATGGGCCATTGACTTTGTAGGACCTATTAACCCACCAGGAAAAAGAACTGGCGCAAGATATATCATTACAGCTACTGAATACCTCACCAGATGGGCTGAGGCGAAGCCAGTTAAGAACTGCGACGCTGCTACTGCCGCGCAGTTCATTTTCGAGAACATTATCACTAGGTTTGGATGCCCAGTGATCCTCATGAGTGATCAAGGTACACATTTCCTCAATGAGACTATAGAGGCCCTTACTGAAGAATTTCAAATTAATCACCATAAGACTACACCCTACCATCCTCAAGCTAATGGTACGGTGGAAGCATTCAATAAGATTCTTGAGAATGCCCTGACAAAAATCTGTAATCAACAAAGAGATGATTGGGACCTTAGAGTCACAGCTGTATTATGGGCTTACAGAACCACTTGCAAGAAACTAACAGGTCACACACCTTTCAGCTTGGTGTATGGACAAGAAGCAGTTATGCCCATGGAATACATTGTTCCCAGTCTCCGAATTGCGCAAATTACAGAAATGGCAGATCCTGATACTATGAATGAGAGACTTTCGCAACTGCTTGCCTTAGAAGAAGACAGACTTTTGGCCGGATTTCATCAACAGGTACAGAAGGCAAGACAGAAAGCTTGGCACGACAGGCACATTAAGCATAAGCACTTTGAAGAAGGAGACTTGGTACTCCTGTATGATAGTAAATTCATCAAGTTTCCAGGCAAGTTTCGCGTGCATTGGTTAGGCCCTTTTCAGGTAATAAACATAACAGACGGAGGCGCAGTTCAGCTTGCGAAGCTGGATGGAGAATTCCTACCTACAATGATAAACGGGAGTCGGCTTAAGCTTTATTGCGACGGCCACTCCGCCCTGTCGACATAATATATTGCTCAAGAGTGCAGATGTCCGGTGTAGTTGAAAGAGACATCGCATCCAGTCTACACGGAAGCTGCGACACACCCTCAGTTTCCAGCTTCCTGCGCAGTTCCTTGAAATATCCGCGCATCCTGAATAAAAATTGCTAAAAGAGCGCTTATCGGTGCGCTCTGGCGAACTTTTGTTTTTGGACCGTCGAACTATCGCTCTTGCGGAGTTCCCTTTGATAATTTGCCGCTTGAAAAAGTTTTGTTGTGGACCCATAGAGGCACAGTTTCCTAAGTTGAAATGACCCGCCAGAAATTTTGAATTCAAGCAGTTATGTAGCCGCGTTTGAATAAATGAAGGATAAGGCCGCTATTTAAGTCTAGCCGTTCTGACGGATTCGGCTTAATCTCTGAAGGATTTGCAGTTAATTCAGGCGCCGAAAGCATTAGCTTCTCCCGGAAGGCTGTCAGAACCCGTCAATCACACTAAATGCACCGCTACGGCAAGGAGGATAGCGTGTTGTCAACTCATCTGTAGCCGCCTATAGCTACGTTACCCCACTTGGTCGCATTTACTATCCCCGCTGGCTATAAATACCTCACACTTGTATCATTTTCGGGTTACTGTCTCGAGTTGCATAGTTGTGTTTCAAGATCTAAATTATTGTTTTCAGAGCCGAGTGTGCAGAGTATTTCCCCTTGTTTTCAGCATCCATACCCTACGCAGGTCCGCCACTTGCTACCCAGAGTTTTGTTATTTACATTGGTCCACGACGGAGAATTTATCGACTGAAGAAGTTGTTCGTCAATTTCTACGCCGAGGCTTAGATTTCGGCATGGCCACTCCGGTGACGCCTTCGACCTACGTACACCCTGGTGCTACTGATCCCAGAACATCTCCAGGCACAAGAGCATCTCAGCAGCAGCCGGACGAACTTGTTCCAGAGCCGCTCGCGTCTATGGTGAACTATATTCCGCCGCGTCCAGATGATGCGCCGGATGTACAGATTCCGAAGAATGCAAAGTATCCAATTCCGCTACCGCCACTACCGGCTAGTGTGCGGGTAGAAGGCCAACTATTGGGAAACATTCCATTGGTTAAATTCTCTGATTTTAACCTTGGAGACTATAAGACATATCCTCAGTTCCAGTTGGACCGATATCTGGATATCGTCCATAATCCCACCAGAAAAGTTGACGAGTTTATCCCGAAGGGATTTGCAGCAAATCTTGAGCGCCCTGGACTCTTGAATTTGTTGAAGCTACCGCACTTTGGGCGTAGCAATGAAGTGAACGCAGTCGTTAAAACACTGCTATCCTGCATTCATGGAGGTTACCTTTGGCTCGGGAGGCCAATTGATCTAAATGTTGATTTGATACACCGTATCACCGGTCTATCTAAGGTTGGTAAGGATCCCAATATCCATTTTGTGGGAAAGGAAAAGGACCGAAAATTGGCTGCAAAGCTGGTCCAGAAATATAACTTGACAAGAGGAGGTCGGGCTTATGACCTCACGACAGTAGAAGATGAGGCACTTCGCTTCACAGGAAGTCTGCTTGCAGGCAGACTTCTCACAAAGTGCCGACCAAAAGAAGTTACTGGAGCTGTCGTGGAGCTCGCTATCGCAGCTGCGGAGGGAGAACAGTACAACTGGTCTCTCTTCCTGCTGAATTCTTTTTTAGCTGATTGCCTGAATGTGCAGGACAATGCAGCCCAATCATTCCATTTTTCGTGGCTTTTAATTTTATGCGCTCTCGTCGGGTGGAAGGAGCCCCCGAATACTCAGTTCCTTCCGCGCCGCGCAGGAGAGGTTGCCGGCATGCGCTACATCAACCTCTGGGATTCCCCTAATCCCGCGAAGCGCAAGATGAATCGCGCTGTCTTTTGTGAGTACTACTATCTCCTCCGAGATACCATACAAGATATGCCAAGGCTGAGCGAGGAGACAGCCACATTGTATGAAGGGAAGTTGGCTTTTACTGCCGACATCCATCAACTTTACCTTCGGCCTTGCGACATTCCAGGTGACTGGGCACTAGGTCTTTACAGGATGACCGCAGAAGATGTCGAAGAAACCATTAAGTCGTGGTCGGACGAATGGAGAGCAGCAGCCGACCTCGCATCTGCGATGCCACCCGCCGCTGCGAAAGAGAAGGATAAGGGCAAGCAAGCCCCTGAGCAGAGAAGCGATGAAGGCTCAACCGAACCAGCCACCAAGAAGCAGAAAGTGTCGCATCCCACTGAGGCCATTCCCTCGGAGATCGACAAATACTTGAAAGAGCAATTTCGTGAGATGAGGAACACGCAGGCTCACATCCGAAGTGCTCTAGACTTACAGTTTGTGGAATTGAAAGGTCTCGCAGGAAGGATTGCGCAGACCCATGCGCCAGCATCTACTTCGCAGGCGCCACAAGAAATTCCAAGTGATGAGCGAGTTGAAGAACTCACAGAAAGGCACACTGTCGTGCATATTCCGCCTACCAGCATGACACTTCCAGATCCTCTAGCTGAACTACAGGTAAGCACAGTTGGACCTGTAGAAATTAATTTGTCTATAATTCCTATAGAGACCTTACAGCTTGTACAGGAGAAAGTTTCTCTTGAGTTGAGAGCTAGAGAGCTCTCTACTTTCCAGGCAAACCAACGACTGCAATCGCAGGAGATAGAGCTGAAAGAAAGTAATAAGAATATCTCTGCGAAGCTTGCACTCTATGAGGCGCAAGACACCGGCATCAGAAACGCAATAGAAGAGATTGCCCAGGAACTGCCGGCTTGCGAGATTCAACCAGACCTCCCTCTGGTTGCAAAAGTTCAAATTATTGGCGAAAGGGCGAAAACCCTGGAGCAAGAAATAGCTGCTATGGCAGAAGGCCATAGAACCCAGATTGCTGAGCTAGAAGCTCGCGTTGCTGCGCATCTTACGGATGATGCGCAGGTACAATTTGATGCACTGAGCAGAGCTTCCACACGAATGAAAGATCGAGTACAGGAAGCCAAGAACCTGATGGACCAGGCTATGGAAGCTTGGTCAGAGCTTGTGAACCTCCCTTTTAAAGTGGGACTGTCAGAACAGGTGCACGCTGCAGAACAGTCTCTCACTGTTCTCAATGAAGAAGCTAAGGCCCTAACAGGCCTACCAAAAATGAAGAAAATGGGCGAAGTGCGCAAAATGCAGCAGCAACTGCACAAGCTCAGAACTGAAGATGAGAAGCTCACCAACAGCATTCAGCCATTCATGGATGAGTATGCTGAAATCGTTGGCCAGGTTGAGACAAAAATCAAAGAGGTTGCCGAGTCTCAGGAGATCATTGATACACTCACTAAAGGCGAAGCGACCGCAGAAACAGTGCAAACAGCTGATCAGTGTATTGAGGAATTGGACTCCGCTATTGCAAAGTGGCAGAAAACATTCGCGGAGATTCAAGCAAAAGCAGATGCGCAAATCAAACGACCACGCGCTAGTGCGAGTGGCTCGAGGGCGAGCCACAAGTGAGTGTTGGGGGCCTGTTGGGGCCAAGGTCGCAGCTATAGTAAAAGCTGCGAATTTTGGGAAAAAGCACGAGTATGGAAGGAAAGTGCTAATTTTGGGACAAGCACTAAGTTTTGGGTAAGAAGGAGACGGTGCGCAGTACGGTGCCAGATGGATGATCTCAGCGCAGATCACGGACCGGAAATTGCGGAGCTCGCACGCACGTCATCGAAGAATGAAGGTGGCTCAGCTACCATAATAAATAAGGCGATGGAGTAGAGGGCTCAGCTACCCTCATTTAAAGGCTCAAGTACAGAAGTTATGGTTGCTCGGATCAAGGAGGAGCAACGGACCAGAGCATTGAAGGCGAAGGACGATCGCCCATACCCACAATCTGCGCCGGAATTCATGGAGCCTGCAGGAAGCGGCGACGTGACTGCAAGCGGCGCCTACAGTACACCTAGCCATGTGCGTGGTTAGGGTTTTTGGGAATCACTGTTGGGAAAGGCCCACAGTTTTGTAAAGGTGTGACCGTCATGGCCACCTATATATATGAATAATTGTAATGGATAGACGTTGGGTTAGAGAGTTAGAGAGAGCTAGATGTTAGACTGTTAGATATCCAGTCTAAAGGATAGATCATGTGTTGATTATCCTTCTGTATTTTCTACCCAGAGTGTAGAACTAGAGAGGAAATCGGATAGCCGAGGAGCTAATCCCTGAGTTGCCAGACAGTCTGTGTGACGTCTGCGCCTTTGTAATCTCCATAGAGAGGAGACTAGTTGAGAGAAGGGCTCCCAGCTGTGTGCGTGGAGTTTCCTGGAAAGATCTAAGGCTGCAGCTGTGTGCGCAGCATATTGTATAACTCTATCATTTTTCTGGTTAATATAACACTCCCGTGGACGTGGTTTTCCTCGAGGAGATGAGTTCACTTATATCTTCTTGTTATAATGTTTGCGTGAATGATAACTGTTTAGAGCTCATTATTTGTGTATGCAAGACTCCTGTCTTATCTTTGTGACTGTTTGAGTGAGTTGGGAAGATCCCTTGATAGCTATAAGTGTTTTAAGTACTAAAGAGGTAGTAACGTGCGGTCGCTGCTGCGAGAGCAGACTGCGTTACTACGCTGGATGTGAAGGGTGAGGAAGTATTTAGCACGTCGACGCAAGGGATAGTTGCCTGCTGCGTTAGAGAGGAGAAACTGCGCAGTAGGCCTGCCAAGGAAGGAATCCACGCAGCTGCGCCGAGCGGCCTGCGGGAAGGTCCGACCGCCGATTTCGCGGGAACCATTAAAGGAAGAGCTATCTCCGCGTCACCCAGGTTAAGGAAACCTGATTCCTTAACCCCCCCATAGCCACTTCGGGTGAGACCTCGAGCTGCCGCGCAGCTCGTTGCCGAGAGGGCCAGTGCGCCAAGGGGTTTTGTTGCTGCGCTTCATTAAAACCCGGGTCTGCCCAGTAAAGCAGCCAACACAAGCCTTTTCCACACATTTTGAAGAAACAGCCCTCAACAGACTTGACTATTTTGAAGACACGACCTTCTATACCAATTATTTAATATACTTAATATAAATTAGGTGTATTGCATGATAGGTGTCATACAATAGTATGGTTATGTGGTTAGTCTCACTAATGTACCAAGAATCTCTAAGAGAGATGAACAAGGTGGTTAGGCTATACTTCGATTCATGTATTTTTTATTCCTTGACATTTTTATATGTAGAAAGATGTGGGACGAACACTTGCAACACATTGAAGCTACCTTACGAAGCTAAAGAAGCAGAAATTCTAGCTGTGTAGTAAGAAGAGTTCATCCACCATGAACTGAATCTTCTATCTGGGATGCCTACTTGACTAGGAAGCACTACAAATAGATTTATAGAAGCTAAGGGTTGTGATTTAGTGGGTAATACTAGATAAAAAAACCGTCAAATTTAAGAAGCTATTTGGGAATGACAAACAACTAGCATAAGTTCATCTCATTACTCCAATGTTGTTTTACCTTCAAATGCTACGAGAGAATGTCAACTCCATCTAGATTGACCAGTTGAACTCAGTTTAATGAATTTTAGAGGTGATCTGCAGTTGACCTCTATTAGCACTACCAAACCTTAGACTGTCCTTTGAGATAGTGATAGATATAAGAAACTCCTTTCTAGAAGACCATGCTCACTAGACAAGATTGACAAGTAACACCAAACAAAAGACAATCTCTAGGGGGGTGGTCAAGTATCTAACCTATGAAAAAGAACTCTACGCTATTATGCAAGTTATGAAGCACTAGAAACATTATTTGTTGGGAAAGAGGAACATAATCCACACCATCCATAAGCCATTATGACATCTCATTTCACAATCTAACTCATACAAAAACTAACATCCAAAATGGATTACACCCTACAATAATTCAACTAGTGACTTGTGACAATAAAGGGGCAAAGAATGGTCTATTCTAGATAGTGAAACAAAAGGGAAACAATGCCTTCAAATTGAACTTCCCAAAATACTTGGGCATGTATCCAACATTCAGTGTAGAACAACTAGAGCTATATGAGCTACCATTGTTGGATGAAGAAAAAGCAAATCAAGTCAATTCACTAAATGTATCAAAATTAATTGAAAACAAATAAATTGTAGGGGGACACCATATTCCAAGTTGAGAAGGTGATGAGAAAGAACACATGTGAATTGTACCAAGTCAAATGATGAGAACAATTTCCTCAAAATGGTGATCCCTACAGAGAAAACTAACTCCAAAAAGAGTTCACATGTCAAAAGAATAATATGACTGTGAAATATCATCCTCTAAATAGGGAGGCATGGCCTCTATAGGATACACAAGTCTAGAGAATCACCAGAAGAACCAATTACTAGTGAAATACAATGACCTATCAAAGAAAATACAAACCACCCAATGGAGATGACCAATTTATAAACTAACTAGTTGTTGTGGTCCCAGTGGAATCAATAACCATTACTATTTAGTATTTAGCTAAGCAAGCACCCAGTAAACAAGATAACTACTTCCCAGAGGAAGTTGTCTGAAATCTCTTAGTACTTACATTGGGGGCTAGCTGTTGGATAGGAGGTAAGGGGAACTTTGAAGCCTTCTCTTTAAATCAGTAACACCTCTAAGAATCCTTTGGTTGAGAGGATCAACTTTGTAAATAGTACCATAATATTTTTGTATGAAAGGTGTTACTTCCCATGTTGTAATGACGATCCACCTCCATTTCCTATGGTTCCTAATGATTGATGTCGAGAAGATACATTACACTTAATAGATTTAGGGGTGATTACGGATGCATGCATTTTCCCTAGCATTACCCTCATGGTATGACCTACTAGCTGCCTCAAGTTTCAACAGCTAGGAACATCTATTGGCTGACTGCCTCAAGTTTCAACAGCTAGGAACATCTATTGGCTGACTGCCTCAACAAGTTGATGTGTGATGTTTAGAGGAAAGTGTGATGCAAAAGTTATTTGCAATTACTTTTGAGCCTAGCATTGGTATCAGAGGTTTTGAGTAGTTGATATGGTTAGAGTATGTGATAGAAGTGTATCTCTCCAAATTGGTTACAGGGTATTTATCACATAATATTCTTGATGCATGAGATGGATATTTCTAGGATGCATATCTATTGGGGAGGTGTTTCCCTTGGCAAGTGGGCATTATATTGGGCTTGGATGATATATTTGCGTTCATGGTCTTATATGATGGCATGGTGCATATTTTTATTGATCACTTTACATAGTCACAACATGTTGTGGAGGTATTTTTAGTGGTTTTATGTGGTTGCGGGATACCAAGCATGAACAACCTAGCACTTGAGGGTCTAATTCATGAACATTGTGTGATTCCAAGACATATTTGATGACCCTAAGTAAAGATTTATCCTTTTGTATGCGTTGTGCTCATGGGAATGATAACCTGGCTCATTATTGACCCCTTGTTGACCACATGAGAGCTTCTTCCTTGAATTCCTTGGCTTATTTGTTCATCATTTCACTTAGAATGGCACGGTATACCTTTGGAGAAGCCAACACATTGGAATGCTCACCTCCTAGAAAACTATCTATTGTGCAAGCCATATGCATGAGGGGAATGCACCACATGGAGATGCTACAAGTGCCACTTGAGAGAGAGTCAAACTACACCTTTTACCAATTAATGGGCACATTATTCTATGGGAGATCACAAATGTGACATATCTCATGGTACCACACAGTCCCATTGACCTACTTTTGTGGTCATTTTTTGGACATTAATAAAATTATCTTATCTTATATACATTTAGTTTTATGCATGAATAATTTATCAATGAAAAACATGAACTCCATAACCATAGAGTTTGACTTCTCTAGCAAACCCTCACTGCATATTTCTGAGATTTAAGACAACAAAAAGAAGGAACCATTGAGTGTATGCTTCAACCTTTTTTCCATCAACCTTTTGCCTTAGGATCGACCACCTTGAAGCCTCATCAAACCCCATTAGCACAATAAAAGGAAAAAGGAACTGGCACCATTCTTTAACTTCCTAAAATCTGAATAAACTTCAACTTCCTGTAGGTGAGATCCAAAAATTACAGCCATATAAATATTTTTTTAGATCTTCCAATTGGGATTTGAATACCCCTATGGATTCTTGGGAAAAGGAACTAGAAGTTGTAATTATAGATCGTAAACCTGAATTTTTAGCTGTAGGCACTGCAAATGATAACAACTCAGAACATTTGGACGAGATTCAGGTACACATATTATCTTCAAAAGGTAAGCATGATAGTGGAAAATCTAAACAAGATATGTTGAGCAATATTTTACAGGAAGACCAAGATAATAATGCACTGAATTTCGACCAAGATAATTTAGCAGCAGAGGCTATTTTTCATAAATAAGGGCGTTGTTTTAAGTTGTTTTGCATTGATGGGTTTTAAGTTATAAGCTACTTTTCTCACTCACAAGTTGTGCTGGAACCTTCCTTAAGGTGTTGATGTGGGAAGATGAATATAATGGGATTGGACAAAGCCAAAGACACCTTAAACAACAATCAATTCAATAAGAGATCAACCCATCGAAGAGGAGACCTTGTGCAGGAAGCCTTTAACTAATGTGGGGTCGGATATAGCATATTCAAGTAGTCCAAAAACATGAGAGGTGAGAGCAAAGGGAGTGAAACTAATAGGTTTTTGAACAGATATTGTTGACAGTTCTGATATGAGTTCTTATGATTACACTCATTTAGTGGATCTCAATTTTAGTTTTCTACATAATTTGTTTTTGCTAAAAAACAAGTGCAACAAACTTGTTTAGAAAGAGGCATTTAACCTTTAAAAGAGTATACTTTAGGAGCAAAAAATGTAAGTGCCTACATATAGTAGAATCCCTTTTAACCCAGGTTTTCTATGTATGGATGGGACATCTTTTGTCATTTCATTGCCATGACATCTACCTAAACGTTTTGAAGTTATCGTACACGAATTGATTTGATAGATCCAAGTTTTGAATGGCTAAAGTGATTTTTATAACTTATTAGCTTATTTGCTTGGACAGTTTTAAGGACTAATGCAAATATCAATGAACTTGAATGCCATTTTTTAATGGCTTCTATGAAGTATGAACCATTTAAAATTCTTCTAATTCACACTATTTTTTTAATGTTGTAGGACCCACCTCTTCCAACTTATTTGAAAGGAAATCATTTCTTTGTTCTGTTTGGTACCCACTCCAGGTTTGTGGCTTCCTTCGTTATCTTGTGGAAAATATTTCTCAATTATGTATTACTTAAGGGAAGTAAATGCAAATAGCCATATATAAGTTCCATTTTCATGGTGATAAAAGGATATAGTGTGCTTACTCTTTGGATAGTTTACAAATTCCCCTTTTCCACTTCATTGTTATGGATTTATTATCATTTTCTTTTAGCTAGTAGCATTTAGTGAGAACCTGCAACATCTGTCAAGTCTTAATGGGAGATTTGGTATTGTGTCCCATGGCCAATATTTCTTTGCATATCAGTATGTGTCATAATACAATTTATTTTTTAGTTAAAATTGGTTGATCACATGGAATATCTTGCAATATTACATACTTGGGTTAAAAGTTACATTTCTCCACCTGTGACAGCAGTAGGAATGCATTATGGGCATAGTGAGAAGCTAGAAATTACATAAACTTTCTGACCTGTAAGTGAGACATAATTTCTATTACATTTTGAGTTGAATATAACTAAAATAGTAGTTTTTGCTTCTTGGTAAATTGACTAAAGGACTTAATGTCTGTGAGCTGATAGATCTCACTAGTGCTTGTTTCATACAGATCAAGCACATTAGATGAATTAATTGGGTTTATCCACATCCCTGGTTTCTTTGTCGGGCCTATGGGATGCACACAACTTATTTTACTCTCTATATTATGATGTGTTGTAGTTCTAGTCCCATTGACCTATTTTGGTAACTTTTGGACATTAATATGATGTTTTTCTTAATAGCTCCCAACCACAAGCAACAACTATATATGCAAAAATTTAGATATTATTGAATCACATGAAAGATGCAGGTTATGTACAACTTGGATGAAGGGACTGAAGGCTCCCTGGCTCTTTGGTGTCTTCTGTCTACTGAACAACCTGTGCAAACTGGGCGGTAACAAGCCCCTCAAATGCCATGAATTTAGGGCATAAAACCTTATGAAAAAGACTAAAATATGCCTCGAAGTGAGAGAGGCTGACTGCTACAGGTGAAATTACCGGTCTATATGAATTTTTGAAGATGAATTGGCCCTCTGTATCCTTCAAATGCTGACTGGGTACATCACTCCCCTGGCTAGAAATAAGGCACAGTAATGCTAGCTTGACCTGGGGGTTTTATTGCTGCTGTGAGTGCATTTTCGAAGTATATTAACACCCATGGACTGACCCATCTCTGGCTTTGGTTTATGAATATTTTAGGCCTGAAATTTCAACCCTTTGACTTCCCAAAAACTACCAATCGAGCTGTCCTTAAACATCAACAATGATGCCAAACATATGCCCTCAAATCTAGTATATATACTAGTTATGAAAACAAAATTAAGTCGGTCCCAGGTTTCATAAATATAAGTCAACCCTACCCTCTTTCCTTCCCAGAACAGGTTGGCTTCAGAAATTTGGGGCTTCTCAAATGCATGAGGATGCATTTCTGGTTTCATACCTTTCTTAGCAACACCACTCTTGTTATCAATTTCAGCCAATATGGGACCTGGGAGCATACTATAGGAGTTGGGCATTTATTGGACTTTGGCTGTGTTTACACTTGAACCTACACTGATTCCTCAATGGAGACCCGATGCAATTTGTAGATGCTACTCCTAGATAGAGTCCTCATTGTGACATCTTGCTTTTAAGGAGATTATATTTTCTATTTTCTATGAAATACTATTGACTTAACTCCATTTATTTTGTATTGCAGGATGGCAAGTCAACCTGCCATGAATAGCAGCAGACCTGCTACTGTACAAATGAAAGGGCAATCTGTTGTTCAAAAAAGTGGTTGTTGCTCATAAGAAAATTCCTAGAATAATTTTTACTGCAACTGGTTTTGAAGAAGCGAAGTTGAAGATAATTGTATGTATTTTGGATCTCAGACAGGAAAACGTCTCTAGCTGTCGAGAGATCAACAATTGATAGACAACTAAAAAAAATTATTGCAAGTTGGATCTTGTATTCTTTTTTGTCTGTGAAGGGCAGCAACTTGCTTTTCTTCCTGATAATTTGTACAACCATGGATTATTGTACTCATGCGTAGTTTGTAAGATCATTCTTCTTTGAATTTTCATCATTGTCACAGTTGAACTGCTATATCTTAGAATTCTTTTAGTACTTGAAGCATTATTCTTGAATATGTTTGACATTCATTTTGTTCCCATGCAAAATTTGTTTGAATATCATCATTGTCAAGCAATAACAACTTCTTAAAGGGTGCTAGCTCAATGGTAGAGCACCTGCCTAATTATAGGCAGGAGATTGGTGGTTCGATTCCTCCGTACCCTATCATAAATTAGTGACTAAGAAAATGACTAAATTCGCATATATACAACTATTAGTAGCTAATTTCCAGTATCTTATAGTGCGACTAATGTTTAGTCGTATTTAGCTTAGTCATTAATATGTTATCATCTAGTAGTTTATTTAGTCGTATATTTGGTCATTAATTGTGACAATCAATGACTAAATCAGTGAGTATCAATGACTAAATCAATGACTTAATCAGTGACTATCAATGACTAATAAGTTAACCAATTAATGACTAGTGAAATACGACTAGAGATAAGATAGTGGAAATCGGATATTATTAGTCACCGACTCAAAAATAGTTGTTTGTAGTCAAATTTTAGTCATTAATTTCTCATTTTGTACTAGTGTCCGGAGAGGGGGTGGGATAGATGGGAAAGTGGTGGTCATGGGGGTATCCAAATATATCTCAGGTCCGACTGAGGAGACGAACGATGTGGGTGCACTCTGAACGGATTGTTCGATCATGGGAAGAACATTTTCAGGTGTTGTGGGGGCATTGGGATCATAGTATATTATCTGGTCGATTTTGACTACGCATCCTTCGTGGGGGAACATCATGAGGCGGAAAACTGAAGAAGTGACATCTTTCATTTTATACATGTAGCTTCGTCCGAGAAGGAGATTGTAATCAAGTTGGGCATTTATGACCTCTATATCTATGAGAACCCGTTTTCCCCCAAGCTGTATGGGCACGTTTACTAACAGACCTTGAGGTTGAGCTGCACGACCATCATAAGCTCGCAATGCGGTAGTTGACGGTTGTAGCATTGGGGATCCAAGTTTCTTCTGGACGAAAGTCGACATACCGCAGGTGGAGGCACCTTCATCGATTATGCATCAATGAACGATGAGGTTGCAAATGGACATAGAAACTTGAAAAGCTATAGATGAAGGCAAACGAGGTTCGGCTTGGTCTAAGTTGAAAGCCATCATATTGGAGTCGTTAGGGTCTATGGCACCAATGGCGGATAATAAAAATTTTCTCTGTGCAGGACAATTTTTTAGGATTTCTAGAGCAGACATAACAGTGGGCAACTAGGCTAGGTCTTCTACGATGTTATAGTTAGAAGCTGCACGAGCGTTAGGGTTGTTGTTGATTCGTCGTAAAGGGAAGCGAGGTGCTTTTGACCCCCGTCTATGGGCATATTAGGTATGCGAAGTGACCGATCAGTTGGGAGGGTACTCGAAGATGGATCGGTGGGTGTGGTGTCAAGGGCAGAGCCGTATTGATTTCACGAGTTTGAAGGTTGACATCATTAGCAAATGGTGAGTTTTGGACTCTGTATGCCGGTAATCGATTGCCGCATAGGTAATTTGCTGCTATGTTGCAGCGGATCCTTGTGGGGGATCCATTGGACGAGTTTTTACTACTCCTTGGTTGGGTAGAGGATTTTGCAATATCATGGGTTGCGGTTGAGGAGGTGGTGCTGGTTGTGCAACATGTTTTTGTCATTGGGCGTCGTCGGTCCAGAGTTGACGCGCTCGATCTAAATGGGGGCAGTTATGCATGTAATGTCTGTAGACTCTGCATATGGAAAACGGGTGGTTTGTTCTCAAATTAGGATTTTTTCCCTATTTTGGTGGGCGATCAGGGTTTTGATTTACAGGAGCCGCATTATTGTTATTGGGAGGATTAGGTGGCTGTCCTCCTTGGTTTTGTTGTTGGTTATTTCCGCGGTTTCGTCCTCTTCCGCGATTCTGTTGACCTCCTTGATTACATTGGTTGTTCTAGTTTTGAGGTTGGTTTTTCTGTGCGTATACATGCCCTTGGGTAGTAGGTGGCTTTTGAGGTCGTGCAGGCGCTAGATCAGGCTGCGGTGGGTAGTAAGCAGGAGGGTTCTGAGGTGGACCTGGTGCTTGTTGCGGTTGTGGGTAACCTTGAGCTACTGGAAGTGTTGGAGAAAGAGGTGATGCCTATTGCGGATAATAAGTTGATTGGACTTGTGGGTGAACCGGAGTCTAATGGGCCTGCTGGTTATAATATGGAGTTGGTGCATAAGCTGATGGTACTTGCCCATAACACTGTGGTGGACATGAGTGTCCATGAGTGTGGTGGGTGTGCATTACTGGAGCATTCGAAGTTGTAGCTCCAGAATGAGACGTAACCCTAGAAAGTTCTGGGGCGTTGTTTGTACTCATCATTGTGAAAGGTTTGTTTTGTGCCATAACCTGGCCAATGATACCATCAGTGCTATGGGATGCCCCCGGCGCGTCACTTCGGGATGGATCGCCTCGAGGGGCGTCCGATAATATTGTATATAAATATCCAGACTGAGCATATATCAGGTCGAACTGCTGAGCTTTTAAAATGGCTTCTTCTTCCAACATGGGTCATTAAGAAGCTACAGCTTTGGCTATGAGAGGGAGGAGTGATTTCAGGAACCAATCCAAGAAGATACGGTCGTCAAGCTTTATCTTGTAGAGACTATGGTGCTTACGCCACTCATGGATATGATCAGTGATGTGTGTAGCAGTGTTCTGTCTACAAGATAGCAGTATTTCCACTCCTGCATCATAGCGTACAAGTAGTTGAAAGAACTGAAGGAAAGTTGAGGCGAGGGATGTAAACATGGGGTGCGTCCCATGTGGTTGCTCAATGTACCATTTGGCTGTAGATTCAGTGAAAGTTCTTTGTAAAAGTCATAGTTAGATAGAATCATCTACTATGGATTTTGAGGAACACCATAGGTGAAACGACATGATATGGTTTTGGGGGTCTTCCCCAACTTTTCCTTCAAATTTTGGGATGTCTGAGGGGAGCTTTGTGGGCATGGGGGGCCAAGTGGGGTCATGTCTAATAGGATCATTGGTTAGTCTTTCCAAGTCTAGAAAATTCAGACTTGTCATAAATGGCAGACTGGCCGAGGGGTGTGATGTAGTGGCTGGGGCATATGTACTATTGGTAGCATTATGGTGTGGGCCACTACCCTCGAAGGGTATCTGATTTGTGAAGGGGATATGTCCCCCAATAAAAGGTGTATGGGTGAAGCCCGTGTTCCCAAATGTATCTTGAGTTATAGATGGGTTTGGATTGGGTATAGTAGACCCAGGGTTTGGTATGCTGGAAGTGGTTCCAGTCAAAGGTATGCCTATAGTAGGTGTAGGTCCCGTGTTGGGAATCCCTAGAGTAGATGTATATCCCATATTAGGCATGCCTAGAGTGGAAGCAGTTCCCAGGTTGAGCATACCAACATTGGTTGTGGTGGTGGTAGCTAATGTAGTAGCCGGGATGGTGGAAGAAGTTCCACCAACAGTCCCTTTGTTGAAAGGGTTGGAAGAAAAATCATCCATGGGGCTAGTGGGTGCGGTGTATGTGGGATTTTCAAATTCTGCCTTAGAGTCGGAAGTGAAATGAGATGCGTCAGAATCGGATGACAGGGTTCTGTGCCGAAGAAGTGTGGAGTTAAGGGAACCGTATTGCGGGGGTTCACCCCAGAAACGTCGAGAACGTCTTGGGGACTCAATGGTGATAGTTGCGAATTAAATCTACTAGGTGGTGATGAGTGGAAAGCTCGAAAGCCCTAATGCAACCGTGTGTGCAAGAGGGGAGCGTAAAAACTAATGGCACTCAGGCCAACAACCAAACTCAAAACACTTACTATAACAGTTGTGCTATAGTAAGTGGAATAATAAAAAAATGTGGTAAAAAAACCAACATGCAAACGGCTTCTACAAGTAGAAAAAGGTGTACTCACTAACCAAAGGGAGGTAATGGAGCATGCAAACACCTAACTAAAAAGTATTATGACTCAACAAGGTATATCCTCTGCAAGGTGATGAAATCCAAGTCAGATAATATAAATTGTAGAATCAAAGGCTAGATATCCGCCTACCGGGAGGGACATCGAGTAGACAATCCTATAAGTTGGGCCACTAAGATACCCCGTTCATGACACGTTCAGTTGGGTGAATCTGCAGTTTTTTTCTATCACCGTTGTACTCCCATGAGGGTGGTACAACAAGAACTACGAAAGGTATCCTTTGGTTACTAAATGGATTGTGGTATTCCACTCAAGCTTCCGGAACCAGTCTGTCTACTTCAACCCTCCTAAGGGAGAGGCCTTCCCGATGAATTGGTGTTAAATCGTGTCAACAAATAATAAGAGATTTTGGTACCCTAAATGTCAACCACTATGTCTCAACATAAAAAATGAGTGAGGGTGTTATTTGGATACTTATCCCCTCAGTCCTACCTAGCTACAAAATTCTTTTGGTGTTCCCCAAGTTGGGTTAGAATGTTTGTTGAGTTAAGGTAATTTTTAAGGCTCACTTGAAATTATTGTGACAGATTGTGTGATGGTGTGGTTGTATACCAAATCAGTTTGCCTCGCACGGGAGACTTAATCACAAACTAAAATAATGATATCAATTTGCGAAAAATGAAAGACGTTTCAAATTTAAATGCTTTAATAATCTTTTCAAAAAATATGGATTCTTTAAAAAGTTTTGTAAGGTAAAGCAAATAACATATGTAAAAATAAATGGATTTCTAAAGTATTTCTTTGGGCAAAATATTGAGCAATTTAGAAATATGGTTCTACCTTGCAATGTATGAAACTTACCACTTCAGAAATACTTAACAAATCTTTCTTTCAATTAATTGAAAATTTTCAAAAAGATAAGTGAAGCATGTAACCGAATATAAATTAATAATGCTGCAAAAATGACACAGTAGGCTGTAAAAAATTGCAGAAATTAATGCTGGAAAAAATGGGCTGATTGGGCAAATTTGTTTTGGAAAAATGGCTGAACCAAAACAGGAAATATCGCAGTTGTAATGTCAAAATCCGCGATGAGCCATGCGGCGATGTGGGCGAAAGCCGCGATGTGAATCACGGTGCGGTGGGAAAAATTCGCGATGAATTGTGTGGAAAAATGCCTAAAAATCGCGATGGACCTCGTGGAAAAAGCCGCCCAGCCGCGATGGACTGCGCAGAAAAAAGCCGCATGGACACAATGTGCCGCGCGGAAAAAAGGCTCAAAGCCGCGATGTACCGCGCGGAAAAAAGGCGCATAGTCGCTATGGACCGCATGATTGTGGGTGCCGAAAGTTGCGATGTATGGACGGAAATCGACCGGCAAAAGACGAACCCAAAAATTGAAATTTTGGGTTGTTTCGGGCTGCAGAAAGGGCCAATGGCTAGGGAAGCTATCAAGAAGCTGACTAGTATGGTAGATCTACAGTTTTAAATGGGAAAAACTACTAAAATAAAGATCTAAAGCAAAGATTTAAAGTTCGAAAACCAGCGGAGTCGCCAAAAAACTGTTGCATGGTTTTTTAACCAATCATGTGCAAGGATGCATCTGCTAACTAGTAGCAACAGTCTCAATAAAGATATGTAAAAACTAATGTAATCTGATCTAACATCAACATCTGCAAAGAAAATAAAAAAAACTAGATTTAATAACATAAGCAATAAGATCTATTAGAAAAACAAGAAATTTAAAAAAATTGATTTTATATTACCTCAAATGGTGAGGATGGTGAGTTTTGAGCAGCTCCAAGGTTGAGAATATCCAATGTCCAATGGTCTCTTCTTCTCCAATGCTTCAATGGGGATCTTTAAACTTGAAATGGGAAGCAAGGACTCTCAAAGGGAATTTGGAAGCATAAGGATATGATGAAATGTGGATGAATAGTGAGGAGCCCCTATCACCTTTTTATAGTTTTTGGTAATGAGGAATACCATTATGGTTTTAAGGAAACCAATGGTATTAACCAACATGGTTTAGGTCTCTTTTTCCCTCTTTTTCCTTTCTTGAATATTTTTTATATTTTTATTCCCTTCTAATATTTTTTGGGAATTTTGGACCCTTTTTGAGGGTTTTTTGTGTTTTTTGAGGAAAAATACATATTTTGAGGGGGAAAATGTGTATTATGGTATTTTTGGTGACCTTTTGATGGCTTTAGAGGCTCAAATGGTAAAAAAAGTTGACAAATGGGTCATGTGAATAAGGGAATGAGCTAGTGAGCACTTTTTGGGTGTTAACAAAGTCTTTCCCATTTTATCCACGGAGAAACATAGGAATCAGAGCTCCTAGACCATAGGAAACGAAAGTAAATTTTCCTAGATTTTTCTAGAATTCCTTTTGGGTTCCAAGACAATGACATCCAGTATACCGATATGGCCTCCAAAACGATTTGATGAGAACGAGTTGGCCAGCTCTGGAGATCCATCGATGGCTCCGGGTCATTAATCTTTTTTCCTGTTTTGTGATTAGCCAACCCCAATCACTCTTTTTGTATCCATTTGGTTTTAATTGAAATCCCAGGTATTTTAGACCCACATCCAAATTCATGATTTCAAAAGGGAAGAGAAATGCATACCTTTGTCGTTCCTCCTTATTTAATCTATAGAGAGTGAGGGTTGAATTTTGTTTATTTATGACCATACCTGTTGCTTCTTGAAAAAGTCTCATAATGTTATCCAGTTGTTCTACATCCCTTTGAGTACCATCAAAGAATAGCAGTATGTCATATACAAATAGTAGATGGGTGAGCCTTAGTGTGTTGGTGATGTTAATTCCTTTGAAGGATCCCTGTCTTTTGGTGTCCAATATGTTTCTACTCAGTCCTTCGGCTACCAGGAGGAAAACGAGGGGTATAGGGGACATCCCTGCCAAAGACCTCTTTCAGCACAAAATAAAATTGTGGGAGTTGCATTGATTACGACTGCAAAAGAACCTGATGTGATACAACTCATGGTCCATTTGATGAAAGCATAACTAAATCCCAAGAGTGTCATTAGAATTCTTAGATAAAGCCAACTAACTCTGTCAAATGCCTTTGAAAGGTCAATTTTTATAACAACTCGTTTTATCCCTTTCATTTTTTGTGAGTGCAATCCTTCTTGTGCAACACCAATAGCATCATGAATTTTTCTACCCTTCCGGAAAACCAAATTTTTCCATGGATATGATCTTTGAGAGGACACTTTTTGGCATTTTTTCCATGATATTTTCCACTATCTTGTATGTGATGTTGCAAAGAAATATCGGTCGATAGTCATTCATTGATTCAAGTTTGTCAAATTTTGGAATCAGGGAAATAAAAGTGGCATTTAGGGGTGGATGCACTATTCCCCCTTTCCTGGATTCCTCCACCAGATGTAGTAGATAATTTCCAATGACTTCATAGTGTGCCAGAAAGAATTCAATAGTCCATCTGTCTATCCCTGTACTTTTGTCCTTTTGAAATCTGTGTAGGGTTTCTTTGAGATCTTCTTCAGTTACTTCTTCCATTAGATCTTGATTGTCTTCATGAGTGACAAGTCCAGGAAAAAATTGGGAGAGTAAGATAAATTACTCTATGTTAGCTCTTCTATTTTTCAAAAAGAGGGATTTAAAATGTGAGACACCCATAGAGGCCAATTTAGCAAAGGATGTGGTGGCCTCATTGTTTTCATTTTTTAGCTCCCAGATGGTATTTTGTGATTTCCTTCCTTTTGAAAAAGCCTGGATTTTTTTTGTGTTTTCATCCCCACTCTCCATCTAGATAGCTCTTATTTTTAATCTCCACACTTCCTCCTACTCCAATAACAGTTTTCATCTACATAGTTCCAGATATTTCAGCTCCTCTGTTGTTTCCGGTGTGAGGAAACCCCCTCCTTCATCATCCTTCAAATTTTTGGGTTCCCCTTCAACCCGAAGCAATTCGCTTTCATCCTTTTATTTTTTTATGAAATCCCACTCTTTTAATTTATATTTTACCCGCATGAGGTTATTAACAAAGTGGGGTGCTGCAAATACACCATCCTCAGGTTGGTAGGAGATCTAGGAATATTTTATAATATTTGTAACCTCTTCCTCTTTTAGCCAGGCTACACATAATTTAAATGGATTGGGTGGTTTTGTATTATTCCCCAATATTTCATGGAATATTGGTGAAATGATTGGATTCGCCTCCAACTTCAAACCATTGTCTGAAGTGAAAATTTTGGCCAACCAAGTTTTCTGTAATCAGAAAACAATCAAGCCTTTTTGCAATTCTTCCTTCTCCCGATCTCTGGTCTATCCAACTGGGATTCAGTTTTGTAGGGATGACATCTATGAGATGAGAACCCCTTATCAGTAAATAAAAGAAACCTGCTAATGAGTCCCCTCTTTCTAGTGGTCCCCAGTGTTCATG
This sequence comes from Larix kaempferi, assembly GCA_027924585.1. NCBI lineage: Eukaryota > Viridiplantae > Streptophyta > Pinopsida > Pinales > Pinaceae > Larix > Larix kaempferi. Next base: position 3,914,101 of record BSBM01001229.1, read on the forward strand.
GGATCCAAGGGTAAAATTCAAGTCACTGCCCAGAATCAAGTTTTGAACTGATAGAAAAGATTTTTTTCTCAAAGAATTCCAAAACGCATCTCTCTCCAGGTAGGGTCCATAAATGTTTAGGATTGTAAAACACTTATTTATTCCAACATGATAAAATTCCGCTCCCAAACCAGAGTCAAAACCCCAAGTATTCATGACTTTAACAATTTTAGTGTTCCATCCTAAGGCCAATCCACCTGAGTGCCCCTTGGTATTTATAGTAGCAAAATCATACGGTGAAAAAGATGCTTTAAGAAAAATAGTAACATCTTCCTCCATCCCCATTTTTTCTTGTAACATAAAGATATATGGCTGGTGTAGTGAGATCAACTTTTTAGGGCAATTTTTGGGGGTTTACTTTCCAAACCCCTGCTGTTGCGAGACAAAATTTTCATTGAGTAACCCTTTTCTAGGATTTTTCTGCTCTAAGCACCACTACAATTTTTTTATGTTTTCCATCTGCTAAGTGTTGTATATCCCTATGTTGGGCCATAGAAAGGAGGGAGGGTCCTCCCTTGCCCTTCATAGTTTTACTCGGCAGGGGGTTCCTACCAAGTCCGATACTCATGGTATTGGGAACTTTCATGTCCCAAATTTTGCATTAGGTCACAATGGCCTAATCCCATTGGCCATATTCATGAGATTTTGTCAAATTGATGTTAAGGGTCAAATAATTGCCAAGGAGAAAAAATTACTATTTTCGTAGATTGGGGGTGGAAGCATTAAAATTTGGAGTGAAGGAGCTATAGGACCCAAAATAACTTTGGTTTACCATATTCACATTAAAATGGGTCACAAAAATAATAAATGTTGAGAAAATTATGTGGCATTTGGTCATGAAGACATTTGGAGGCTTGTGGAGTCCTTAGGTGGCTAGATTCCCAACAAAAACTTGGCATGCACTTCATCCAATTCAAATCTATGGTAAGGAAACGTATTTGTAGGATGGTGAGGTGTCATATGGAAGTTCATGAGCTAAGGAAGTCGAATTGCTGAAGCAGAGTAACTCCCATGGGGAGAGGAAGAGGTTAGGAAGACAATGTTCGCCACTTGGAAGGAGATTCCCCATACTCTGTGACAACCAATGATAAATATTCTATGACATATTCAGACTTGATTGCAAGCTATGACAAATCTTACATGTCAGGGCTAAAGATTTGGAGCATGAGGAGGCAAGACAAGTGTCATATCAGTTACTAAACAACAAAGATGAGTTGGAGGAAGCCCATGAAGGGAAATTAGACCTTAGGAGTCCCCATGAAGTTAATAAAAGGATTTCATGAGGAATAATAATGTATTTTTAGAATTTTTAGAATTTGCAATTGCATTTGGAGAGAAGAGCTAGTGGAGTGCTACTCTACTTGCCTTAGCACCAATTTAGAGGGTGAAAGATTCCCATCCTAGTTAGTAATTGGAAATGCCATTCATAAATTTCATTTGGAGCTTCAATGGAGTCATTTTTTGCAGGTGTAATCTATAGGGAATATCATGGTCACTTCTAGTTCAGCTTTCTTCTTCAACCATTTCAAGTTTTCCATGCATATTCTTGATCCTTGAGGAATTGCACCTTTGGTGAGACACTATTTTCTTTGGGGGATATTATGATGCCCCATTATTTTTTAATATGATTTATATTCTCTATATCGCATTCTTAGAATATCCACAAGTCAATATTCCAATAAATACTATGCAAAATTGCTCATTAATGAACAAACAATGCCATTTTCCCCACTACCTTGTTGCAAGTTAATGACATGTTGATAAATTCGAATGGTTAAGTGAATGAATGATGTATTATTGATAAATTTACTTTAATTTATGTGTTAAAAGAGTTTTATGTTCATTATACAAGAATTTGGAGGCATTTGGTTGAGTTTCATAACATTTAGTGAAGATTCCCTACCATTTCCCTTATGTTGAAACTAGCAATTCTATATCTGCTTTGAGAGAGTTGTAGTAGATATAATAAGCTGAATTATGATGCATATGAGAGACGATTTATGTACATTATATTTCACCATCCTATTTTCATAATTTCTAGAGGGTTCTATTGCATTTGGAGAGCCAACTTGTCATTTACCCTAAGGGGATTTGAACCACAATTTGCTAGTAAAACTCCCTACACCGACCAGATTACCAAAGTGAGTTGAAAAAGTCATTTGAAGGTTGTAAGGCACATATAAACACCCTTAATATGTTTTAACATCATCCATACACCTTCTTGTACAATTTGAATTCATTTGGAGTTATTTGGAGCCATCTATCCTTGGGGGTTTGAGCCTCGAAATTACTAGTAAATTCCCCGAGTTATATTGGATACCTATTCGACCCCAAAACCACACATAATGATTAAAATATAATTTAATTAATGTATAATAACATATATAATTCTCATACCCAAAATTAGTGAAGTTTTTACACTCTTTGGAAGAGCTTTGTTCCAAGACCTAAGGGGGATTTCCACTTCCCAAGTTGACTAGTCTTATCCCAAAACTTCTTCCCTTGAAAATTGAATACCATGGTTGGGTATATCATTTTATTATATGTATAATATATGTGTTAATGTGTCCCATTCCCCCTCATGACCTTCCTCACCAAGTTTGAAAGTATTTGGAGGAGTTTGGAATCCGTTGTATACATATACCTAGAGTTGAAATTTGGTGAATTTGAGCACATTGGGAAATTTTATTAAGAAGGGACATTACAGTGGTATCATAGCATGTTCCTTGCACCTGTTATTTAATATAATACATTTAAGAATAAGCTTCATCCATTTCTTACTATTATGATGAATCCTATGAGTACAATTCTTATGAGGAATATGCAGATGATTGTGAACAATATGAAGGAGAATGTGAATGGTATGAGGAAGAGGTTCCATCATGCAACAATTATTACAATTTCAAGAGGAATGAAGATTATTTTTTTTTTCCTTGGAAAAAGTCCGTAATTTTATTTCAAAAAGATGATCAAAATTACATATTGCACATGTAGTAGAATCAACAAGGATCCCTACATTTTCACATATTTCTGTCCCATATAAGCATAAACAAACAGCTTATTAAGAGATGAACCAAAAAAAAGAGAAACCCAGAGAGAAGAACAGATAAATCTGAACATACTACAGAAAATGTGAGCAGAAACCCGCTCAAATACACCATAGCCACACGAGAACAAGAAGCTATGACCATCCACAGCTCACATTGCAGCAGACTCTCCACAGAAAGATATAGATCCGTCAAAACCGAAACCCTCATCGGAGGATGCAGAAGATCCATGTCTGTGGACAAAGCAGCAGACACGGTAGACCTCCCAAACCGGCAAAAACAACCAGCAAGCAAAACCCTGATGAAGAATCAGCCAGAGAAACCCCATTTTGGCTGGAGCAATCCGCCGAAGCAAGCTGAGCGTAAGGGCGTGATGGTGGTGGCGGAGTCAGAGTCGGCATCGATCTTGGTGAGGCAGGCGAGGCCGTTGCAGTCGTTGATGTTCATGGCACAGGATCCACATTCCTTCCTTATAATATGCAAACACCAGAGCACCATCATCCCTCATGCTTTGGCCAACAAAAAATTGAAAGTCATTCAACATGGAGAGAAGCCATTTAACAGATCCTTCCACATTTTTAATGAATTCCTCTCGCCGATCTTCAGGCAGATTCTGTGTGACGTTCTTGACATATCGCTTAATGTATGCCCCAAATGTTTTCTTATCAGAAGGAGCTTGCTCCTGAAGCCGAAAGGTATCAACAATGTCAACAGCTTTAACTTCTTGGTCGTCTAGCAGAGGGGTTAGCTCCAATGTCCACATCAATTGCCATTGTATAGAAATGAATCAGAGGGAAGCTCATCACCTGTGATAATGTCTCCTTGCACGCTGATTCTGCCGAGTCGCCTTTGGTGATCAAGAAGCAGGTCGGCCTGTACTAATTCAAGGTTCAACTTCTGCTGACACGGAAATCACCGTATAAAGAAGTTTCCAGAAAGCCTACAGACGTCGATTACCACCCTCATTGCCCAGAAAGATAGCAGAAGAAAAAAGGTGCCACAAAACCCCCGTCGGCCTCCAAGAACCCTTGAAAACAGTAAACTAACGGCCAGACAAAATCCCCCGAAAGAGCACCGCCGTAGCACATCCCTGTAACCAAGATCTAGACGCCTCCACCGACACCGACCACCAGGAACCCTACGCATCAGCTAGCAAATCGGCTCCGCCTGACAGCAACCTTTGCGCCCGCATAGAAGTTAAAGATCAAACCGCCCACCCGAGAGGCCCTGAAGCCAGGATCCCTGCGAATCGATCGCCGACCTTCAGTAAGCCTGCAAAAAACCAGCATCTATGTACAGGGAAGGAGGGGCGGCTGGGCCAAGCCCTGGCCGCCCCAGGAATGAAGATTATTATTATGACCCTTTGTATTATAAATATAAGTATGTCACACATCCAAAGGATAATTCTATGAATGAGTTACAAAGATGGAGGGCAACATATAAAACCTTGCCCCAACAATATCAGACATATCTTGATTTGTATAACAAAAGTACATATAATCCCCCTCCTTTCGAAGACTTTGTTGATTGGGTGTTTGAAAATAGGCCCAAAAATGAAGATGTGGAGTTAGTAAAGAAAGGCTTATTCCCTTCTTGTAAAATACCTTGGAGAGAAAATCATATGTGTGTGAGTGAAAAGAGCAATGGAAAATTTGAAGCTTCAGGGAATGCAGGTATTTCCCTATTAAAGAGACTTCTTGGGTACTATTCAAAAAGAGATTCCAAATGTATTGATATTAAGGAAACCAAGGAGAAAAGTACATCAGATTGCTTGAAGGAGAAATATGAAGATACATCCCATGAACTTGAAGAAGATCCTATTGAAAATAATGAAGATAATTTTGAGACACATTCTACCTTCGAAATGAATCAAGGAGAATCTACTGATGGATGCTTGAACTATGAAGGAGTACCTACTGATGGGTGCTCACACCCAGTGAAGCACCACTCGGGGCATACTCGCGAGTACCCGCGAGTCTTGCCGAGTGGATTCCCTGCCCGCGTAATCGTCGAAGACTCGTTTGCATACTCGCAGACTCGGGTTGACTCGTATAATCGTGGAACTCGGCCAAACTCGCCGTCATACTCGTGGGACTCGACTGGCAAAAAAATCGCGCCATGCCCTCTTTTAACCATGCCTTCGGTTTCCAGCAAACGAACAGAGAGCTGAGAATTAAGTTCGGGGTTTGGGGAGATGCATTATACGCACAACCCGACCAACCCGACCACCACCTGATAAGGTGCAGCGGAGGAAGGGAAGCCATGAGGAGTGCAGAGACTGAAGTAGAGGAGACTCGAGAGTGCGGCCGTGAGGAGTGCAGAGACTGAAGCAGAGGAGACTCGGAGAGTGCGGGCGTGTGCCCTGAAGCCGCCGTGATCCCTGAAGATGTCGTGATGCCTTGAAGACGTCAACCTCCATCGAAGCCGCCAACCTCCTTCAATTCTCGAACCCTGGTTTTCATTTTTTTTAATTTTATTCTTTAATATATTTTATCCTAAGTTTTTCTGTAGTTACTAAATTTATTTTTTTAATTTTTTAAAATTTATTAATGTAATAAGTAATACTATTATATTACAGAATATGTAATACGTAATACTAAATTTGGTTTCTGCAGTAACTATTACGGTAATAGTTACTTGTTTGTTTTAAAATTTATGTAATATTTTTTTAAAATTTAATAGTTTAAAATTTAAAAACTTTAAACTTTAAACTAAATTTAAAACTTTAAATTTAGTTTATGTTAATATGTTATTTAATTTCTTTATTTTTTGTTGTTTCTATTTTTAATATATTATTTTTAAAGTTTTTTTTTTTAATTGTTTTTATTTTTATTTTTTTCAAATATAATTTTAATTTATTATTTTTTTTAATATATTATTTCAAATATTATTTTAATTTTTTTTTTTTATAGCTTATTATATGGATCGGAAATGCTTTTAAACTCTTTTTGGTGCCAAAAATGTACAATATTTTTTTTCCCTATTCACCGAGTCTTGCCGAGTCTGTCCCGAGTATTTCCTGAGTGTTTCCCGAGTCTACGCGTCATATGCCAGCCGAGTCTTTGCCGAGTCCGAGTGGTGCAACATTGCTCACACCTCTATGTTGGTGACATAGAGATCACTTTTGACAGTATTTTTGCAAGCCAAAATTACTTTAAGCATGAAAATCAAGACCTTGTAGCAGTTGAAGAAGAAACAAGATCAACTTCCCCATCACCACTTGAGCTTCATGAAGTTGGTCCAAGTAAGAAGGAAGAAGATGAGGAGGTTCATTTGCAAGATCCTCATTTTCTTGAAGGGTCCATGAATATGAATGAAAATAAGATCCAAGATACCCTTAGCATACTCCATGACACTCAAGCATTGGTGTCAAATTATTGTTGGAGAGCTACTTCATTGGAGGAAACATCCTTCCTTGAACACATGGAGAAGATTCAAAGAGCAATGTGCCACATCAAAGGTAATTCCGTGTCTTTGTTTTTTGATAGAAACCATTTGTTTGAGCTTAATGAATTTTTACATGATGCATACTTGAAGAATAATGAGGATAATCATAAGCTCGCAATTCAAAATGAGCAACTTCTTGAAAAGTCGCAAGATATTTGTTTTTCCTCCTATGTTTCAGATTGTCAAATGGTAGATTGTTTGGAGGATTCTCATGACATGGTGGATCATGAGAAATGTGGAAATTTGAATGTGCTTGATGCGTTTGAAGATGAACTTGAAGAGATCCAAACACTTGATGTGGTGGAAGATGAACTTGAATTGTCTCTTGATGAAGGTTATGCAATTTTTAAAGAAGAGCATGATTCCTCTACATTGGAACCAATCTACGACAAAGGTTTCACACTTTTGAAGGGGCTGCATGATACTACCCATATGGATCCTTCCCATGATGAAAATTCTGCACTTTTTTATCATTTGGGTGAGTTAGTTCATTCTCCTACATCCCACAATTCCATGTTTTGCAGCATTAGTCTCAATGAAGTATGGGTGAAAGGGTTCTTTTTTATGGTGCCACATGAGGAGTATGGAACTCCTATATTTACTTTTTATGATGACATGGTTGGAGCACATTCTTATTCACATTTTTAGCAGAATCCTTTGTTACTTTATGATGATGCACATCTACATGGATTCACCTATGATATGCATTTGAGTCACTTGAAGACTCATGGTTTTTCTTGCTCAACACTTGGTTCATTTGATGTTGGAGGAGCTTCATCCAACACTGGGGTGAATAGATTTATGATTGGAGAACATTTTTGTTGGAAGCCACATGATTTGTTATATTTTTATAATTCTCACATTCATGGATGTATGGGTGAGACTTCTTTGAGTCATTTGAAGTCTCCTTGTTTTTTTTGCTGATTATTTGATTTAGATTTTAGTGGAGATTCTTCATTCACTTCTTGGATGAAAGAATACATGGCTGAATATTTTGAGGCATATCACATCCTTTTGGAGCAGAATTATAGGACATGGGATCCTCACCTATGTCATTGGAGAATATTTGATTGGTTACTTGAAGATTGTATGTACTTGGAAAATGGTGGTCTACTTGCTTGGAGGTATAAGCACTTTCATGATTCTTTGATGAGGCACTTCCTTGATGTACTTTTTTGTCATGTTGTTATGTACTTTGATGATAGCTACTTTGTACTTATGATATTTGGAAGAATGCATACAAGGAAATTGGATCCAGGAACTCTCTTACCTAATGATATGAGTTGGAGAGCACTCCTAATTGTTGGAGTGCAATACAAGCAATGGGACCCTGTAATAATTCTTAGTCTTATTGGTTTCAATTTTTTTTGGGGGGAAACAAGTAGTATGAGAGATGGATTCCCCACTTAATAAAGTGATTTTAATCGGATTAGTGCAGTAGCAAGCATGGTGGTTCCTCTCTAAAATTTTCACGGAATATCGAAGACTCAAAGTTGGGCAAATCAGTGGCAACTTCAAAGAATTATATAGAAAGTAGGTTCTTCAACACCCATGTTTGAAATTGCTTGAGGAAAAGCAATATTGGGAAGGGAGGATTTGTCATGTCCCAAATTTTGCATTGGGTCACAATGGCCTAATCCCATTGGCCATATTCATGAGAGTTTGTCAAATTGATGTTAAGGGTCAAATAATTTCCAAGGAGGAAAAATTACTAGTTTCCTAGGTTGAGGGGTGGAAGCATTAAAAGTTGAAGTGAAGGAGCTATAGGACCCAAAATAAATTTGTTTTACCATATTCACATTAAAATGGGTCACATAAATAATAAATGTTGAGAAAATAATGTGGCATTTGGTCATGAAGACATTTGGAGGCTTATGGAGTCCTTAGGTGGCTAGATTCCCTCCACACACTTGGCGTGCACTTCATCCAATTCGAATCTATGGGTAAGGAAACGTATTTGGAGTATGGTGAGGTCTCATATGGAATTTCATGAGATAAGGAAGCCGAATTGGTGAAGAGGAGTAACTCCCATGGGGAGAGGAAGAGGTTAGGAAGACAATGTGCACCACATGGAAGGAGATTCCCCATACTCTATGACAACCAATGATAAAGATTCTATGACATATTCAGACCTGATTGAAGGCTATGAAAAATATTACATGCCAGGGATAAATATAGCCACAAAGAGGGCGCATTAGGGAGTTAGAGGAAGCCATTCTACTTTGGGAAAGATTTGGAGCATGAGGAGGCAAGACAAGTGTCATATCAATTACTAAACCACAAAGATGAGTTGGAGGAATCTCATGAAGGGAAATTCGACCTTAGGAGGCCCCATTAAGTTAATAAAAGGATTTCATGAGGAAGAAGAATGGATTTTGATCATTTTTAGAATTTTCAATTGTATTTTGAGAGAAGAGCTAGTGGAGTGCTACTCTACTTTCCTTAGCACCAATTTCGAGGGTGAAAGATTCCCATCCTAGTTGGTAATTGGAAAGGCCATTCAGAACTTTCATTTGGAGCTTCAATGGATTAGTTTTTTATAGGTGTAATCTACAGGGCAGATCATGGACACTTCTATTTCAACTTGCTTCTTCAACCATTTCAAGTTTTCCATGCATATTCTTGATCCTTGAGGAATTGCGCCTTTGGTGAGACACTATTCTCTTTGGGGGGGCTTATGATGCCCCATTATTTTTTAATATGATTTATATGCTCTGTATTTCATTCTCAGAAGAGCCACAAGTCGATATTCCAATAAATACTATGCAAAATTGCTCATTAATGAACAAACAGTGCCATTTTCCCCACTACCTTGTTTCAAGATAATGATGTGTTGATAAATTCGAATGGTTAATTGAATGAATGATGGATTATTGATAAATGGACTGTAATTTATGTTTTCAAATAGTTTCATGTTCGTTATACAATAATTTGGAGGCATTTGGTTGAGTTTCGTAACATTTAGTGAATATTTCCTACCATTTCCCATTATGTTGAAACTAGCAATTTTATATCTTATTTGAGAGAGTTGTAGAAGATATTATAAGATGAATGATGATGCATATGAGAGATTATTTATTTCCATTATATGTAACCATGTTCTGTTCATAATTTTTATAGGGTTCTATTTCATTTGGAGAGCCAACTTGTCATTTACCCTAAGGGGATTTGAACTACAATTTGCTAGTAAAACTCCCTACATTGACCAGATTACCAAAGTGAGTTGAAGAATTCATTTGAAGGTTGGAATGAACCTATAAAAACCCTTATTATTTTTTAGCATCATCCATACAACTTCTTGTACAATTTGAGATCATTTGGACCTATTTGGAGCCATCTATAATTGGGGGTTTGAGCCTTGAAATTACTAGTAAATTCCCTGAGTTCTCTTTGATACCTATTCAACCAAAAAAACACACATAATGCTGAAAATATAATTTAATTAATAGATAATAATAGATACAATTCTCATACCCATCATTAGTGAAGGTTGTACACTCTTTGGAAGAGCTTTGTTCCAAGACCTAGGGGGGATTTCCACTTCCCAAGTTGACTAGTCTTGTCCCGAAACTTCTTCCCTTGCAAATTAAAGACCGTGGTTGGGTATAGAAGTTTATTATATGTGTTATAGATGTGTTAATGTGTCCCATTCCACCTCATGACCTTCCTCACCAAGTTTGAAAGTATTTGGAGGAGTTTGGAATCAGTTGTATACATATACCTAGAGTTGAAATTTGGTGAATTTGAGCACATTGGGAAATTTTATTAAGAAGGGACATTACAGGAACTGAGAGCAGATGGATGTCCCTAGATCTTAAGTGCAATCATATGGGACTGTTTTCTAGTGAAGCATTGGAATTTCTTCCAGGTGAAGAAGCCGTAGATGGGGGGTAGTCAAATGGTGGTTGAGGAGGGTCAGAGTTGAACATTGAAGTGATTGGATCTAGAGGGAAAAGGGGTGGAGTAGCAGTGGTAGAAAGGGGGGGAGATACATTGTTTTCCTTATCCATATATGATATATAAATTAAAAAATATGTTATATTGGATCTAGGAAAAGTGAAATCATCAATCTTACCTAGAGGAATTTGAGCTTCTGAGTATGCATGCTGTAATTATGGTTCTACCATAGGTCTCTCATCCCTAAAATCCTCTGTATGTTGTGAGTGGGAGGTGAACGGAACGTCTGTTCCATCCAAGGGGGCCTGATATTTTCCAGCATGTTCCAATTCAGAGTGGACCTCCTTCATGAGTTCATTCAATCTCCCCTCTTTTTGAGACACTGCTTCCACCCCCGAACCACCTCTTCCATCCATCCTCTTCCTAAATTTCTCTGCATTCATGTTAAAGGTCAGCTGACATTTCTTCGCCATGTGTCCATAATAGTGTCATAAGTGGCATCTAAAGGGCACTCCTTCATAATCAAGCATTTGTATGTGAGTTTCTTGTCCCCATATGAAATTTATCTCCTCTCTAAGCCCAACTAGAATGTTTATGGACACAAGGATCCTGGCCACTGAAATACACTTTGACTAAGTGAAGGAAATGTTCGCATCGATAAAAGCACCCAAGTCGATTCTAATATCCCTGAAGGAGTCCCAATTCCAAAATTCCTAAGGTAAACCAGGCATTCTAACCCAAATCGGGATTACATTAAATTTTTTCGTGTCTGCATCGAACATGAGTGTCCAATTTTTGAAAAGAATGGTAGTGTTTCCTAGGCTCCAATGTTTCTTCAGGACGCATCCCACATCCTCCTTGTTCCGGAGTTTGAAGACAAACCATCCTCAAGAGAGGACCATAATCTTTGGTTTGTATTCCAATACAGGCATACAGTTTGAGGCAACCCAATTATCCAGTCCTTCAAAGGTGGTATACTTCCCTTTGGCATGCCCAACCACCGTCATTTCCACCATTTCCACCAAATGTGCAACTGGGACATTTTGTCCACAGATGAGGTTTAGAGGTTCCCAAGAATTTTTTAGGCACTTTCCTTTCGCCTGCCTCTGGGTAGAACCATCTGGAGATATGCGGGGGTTTGCAGGTATGTTCGAATATGACCCTTTCCCCGGTGGAGTTTGAAAACCTAATTGGTCAGATGTTTGTAGGAATGATGCAATGAATCCATCAAGGATTTGAGTTTTATTTACCTCATCAATATCAGGAGGTAACGACGTTTGATCTAGAATCTCTGCAAATGGCCATCCATATTCTAGCAGCTCCGAGTCGAATGGAAGGTTCATTTCCCATATTTCATCTATTGTTTCTACATGAGTAATGGTCAATTCCACTGCCATTAGGTATCCCATATTGATGTGTTGAGGCGGTTCAAATAGGGTAAATGACGTTCCTTCAAGTGGTGCTAGTGGTTGGATGGTTAACAGGTCGTGTGGGAGTGCATTCTCCTCCTCCGAACAACATTCCAAACCCTTTGTCCTCGTCTATGGGTTGTTTTTACCATCCCGAGATGTCATCACCATCCCGAGATGTCATCACCATAGTCGTCCTAGTCCCATATGTCATAGGAAGCAGATTAACGCCCAGCATAAATGGTGCTGCAGTGTAGTAAGAAATGTGTTGACCTTCGAATGGGTATGGGGTGTAATCTACGGTGTCCATGGTATGGTACTCCATTCAAATGCACAACTGTCATGCAGGTATGACCCATCGGTATTCACACCAGTTTCAATCCTGACAGTGATAGGGTTTAGTCTGCAGCCCCGCCGAGCTGCAAAACCATAGCATAGCTCCACAACATTTTTTTTCAACAGCCATATATATATATATATATCATTCCTAGCACTACATCCAAGAAAGGTATACACAAACTGTATAGCACTAGGCTACTCCTAGATTCCCACAGTACTTGGGGATGTCACCCTCGAGTACCTAAGGTGTCCACTTTCAATAGGAAACATCCCCAATAGCATACCCCGCTGATCATTGTTATCAAAACTGGAAGCACAACCAACCAAAGGTCAAATCAGGACAACTTTCCAACATTCAAATATGAAATGATTTTGAAAAATATTGAAACCAATAAAAAAAAATGATTTATGCAAACATAAAGCTAAGGTATTCTGACAATATAATAATATTTTTTTCCATCCCCTGAAATGCATCAATTGTTGATATCCGTACTTCCGCCCCTAAATATCCAAGTTTTTTAAAACTAACATCTTCACATTTTGTTGAAATGTATCATGTCACTACAAGTCTTCGGTAGGTTTAAATTCTAATGTATTTCTTTTGTTTCTTTTAAAGATGCAGCCTTGAGAAAGAAGATCCTGGACAAGGTTTTCCTGGAAGAGAGAAATTAAAATTGTGTGTTATCAACATATTATTTCATAGAATATCATATTCCTCAGTTCTATTAATCTACTACAGGAATGACATATCTGTGAAAGAGAAATATGAGGGATGTCACCCTTGAGTACCTAAGGTGTCCAATTTCAATAGGAAACATCCCTAATAGCATACCCTGTTGATCATTGTTATCAAAATTGGAAGCACAACCAACCAAAGGTTAAATCAGGAAAACTTTCCAACCTTCAAATATGAAATGATTTTGAAAATTATTGACACCAATCAACAAATAAATTATTTCTGCAAACATAAATCTAAGGTATTCTGGCAATATAAAAATATTTTTTTCCATCCCCTAAAATGCATCAACTATTGATATCCGTACTTCCGCCCCTAAATATATATGCTTCTTAAAACTAGCATCTTCACATTTTGTTGAAATGTATCCTCTCACTGCAAGTCTTTGGTAGGTTTAACTTCTAATGTATTTCTTTTGTTTCTTTGAAAATTGTAGCCTTGAGAAAGAAGATCCTGGACAAGGCTTTCCTAGAAGAGAGCAATTAAAATTTCTTGCTATAAACATATTATTTCATAGAATATCTTATTCCTCGGTTTTATTAATCCACCACAGGAATGACAAATATGTGAAAGAGAACTATGAAAACGTAACATATACCTGTGATTTGTAGGGAACAAACACCAAATTGGTATCCAGGTATAAGCTAGTTCAGAATGTAGATTGCATATCACATGTCTATTCTCTAATGTAGGTAAATATGATCAGTTTTATGACAATATGAGTTTTGAAATCATTTGCAAGGGCTTTAATGAGGCAGTCAGTACATTAAATCATGATGGATGGATTTCTTTATTCAAATATGTGTTAGGGGATGTAACTATTTGTATAAAGTATTTTTCAAATTGCATACAAATGCATAACCAAATATCATTTTTAAACAACATATGTTCAACAGACATGGGCATCTTAAGTGTAAAAGCTTCCTTGCTTTTATAGGTTGAGATTCGAGAACACTTCCAATAGATGTCTGGTTTAATTTTTTATATTCTAAGATTTATGGGGAATAACTGAACTTAAATTTGGAGATACTGGAAAACTTTATGGGACTGGTTAAAACTTCATTTTAAAATTAAATGTTATGTTTGAGACAAAATTAAAAGGAAAAATATTTCTCTTTATGGAAATGTCTCTGGCAGTTGATGTGGTGATATCCAAAAATCTAGTCCATGAAAATTTTATAGTTAGCACCACAACAATAAACATATTGCTTTTGTATACACTAAAATATGTTTGTCTCAAACTCATTGGGACGAGTACTAATTCTTTGGTCTTTCCTAGCTATGGTGAGAGTATCCTAGTAGGTGTGATTTAGGATGTTCCCATTGACGTTGGTTGTATTTGAATCTTTACCACATTCCATGATTTGCTACTATTGGATCCAAATAACTTCTACTCTATGTTGCTAGGAATTCCATATATGCAACTAGCGAGGGCCATAATAAAAGGTGATAAAAAGGGAGGGGAATTTGGAAATTGAGGACATCATTGGATGATAAGTGAAATACAACAATCAACTTCACCTGCAAACCTTCCAAGTACAATCAACTGTCCTTCAAAGAGATGGAATCTTAAAGGTGATTCAGAGCTTCATTTGTTTCCGGGGTGGGGGAAATATTTGGAACAACACCCCATAAGCATATTTATTTGACAAATTGCAATATCCTGATTTTGACCCCATTGCATTAAAAATGTAAATGATGTAAATATGCTAGTGTGAATTCCTAGTGCGGAGCTCAAGGCCAAGGCCCAACTAGTGAATGGATAGGCATGTATGATGTTATATTTTATTTGGACTGTTTGGTTGGATTTTATGCCAATTTAGAGTATATGTAAATATTATGTGCATAAATAATAAAATGGTCCAACAATGGTTGTGTAAAGAGAACCAAAGGGGCTATGATTCCACCATAAGGGAAGAGGAAGGGGGGCTATGGGAACCAAATCCTATGATGCCAAGTGTCAACCTTAGAACTCACCCAAAATTCTGTCACGTGATGAGAATAAACCAAATAGATCCTTTTTGACCATTTTTCCATTCATTAATGCATGTGTGTAGTTGGTGGGAAAAGTCACCTCATGTAGTTTTTGAAGCATGGGATTGACTACACTTTTGTGATAGATATGTCAGTTGTCAGCAGTCCTATTTCTTCTATGGTCAGAAGCCATGTCAGTTGTCTTTTCACCCATACCTCATATCCTTAGAGTCAACACTCTTTTGATTAATCATTCCATTGTGATTCCCTCTCATGCAAGCTGCTACACTACATAGAGTCATTCCATTTTGTTGTTGATGTCCATTTTTTTACCAGATTGTGTATTAAACCCATAAATTTGAATTAGAGGACAGAGAGAAGAATGGGTTGTGGGCTGAGAGATAGAATCTTGTAGGTGCTTCCTTCTCCCTAGTGGACTCATACCCCAACTTGGGGGTGGCCTCCCAGCATAAAGACTATATGCTGAATGGAGTGCCTATGTTTGGATGGAAAAACGCACTTACAGAGCCAGTTTCTTGGATATGCATTGAATAAAGATAAGTACTCTCATGTATTTGAATCTAAACTATTTTATTTGATGCCTATAATTTGTATGCTTGTGTTTGCATATTAGATGTATGTGGTTAGACTTTAGTTTCCTTGTGCATGTTTAATAACATTGCTGCACACATTACATTGGTTGAAAATTGTATTGTGCATTTGGGGAAAATTTTTAGAGCCCAGGTTTGGACAACGTCCCCTCCTGATGGTTGGATAGGGTGAGGAGGACATTACACAAATTATGTCAAACTTATCCCCCTAAAAAGGTAGTAGTTGGTTTAGACTTTAGTCATTCGATAATTGGGAGCACACTAACTCCCAACTTCTTGAACCTTTGACACATGGAAGTCCATGTCACACTCTTTTTCCCTTCTCATATTTAGTGATAAATATTGAAGTTTTTTATGGAAATACATGGGAATAACAAGGCCATTACTATTCCTTAATGTAAGGTAGATAGTGATGAGGAGTGGCAAGTAATTTTATATCTCCTTCAAATGGGGAGATCATTAACCAATGACTAAATTATCCACTCCATTCTGGTGCCTTTTGTGTGGAAGGTTAATGAATTATTGACTGTTGTGATTTTTTCTCCTAGTTTTCCACATTTAGTACATTTTGATGGACTAACTATCAATTTCCATGCAATAGTTTTGAATAGGGTAGCTAAAAGATTTCAATTCTCCTTAAACATTGGAAAAAGTATATTATTTTTCTTTATAAATGAAATAATTTCACTAATAGCACACCAAAATATTGAGTGCTTTTACTGGCTTTGTAATATTGAAATTCCTATTATTTTTGGTACCCAATTCCCCATCCATCTTAAAAAACCTTAATTGCTTGCACTTTCCTGAAGCATATTCTATGTGTTTATTTTTAAATGAAATAATTGATTCTTTATTGATTAAAATGATTGATATTAAAATCAATAATTTCAACTCCAGTAAATACTTATAACTTTATATTTTCATTTTTCATTAATGGTAAATGAGTTTGGTATTTCAATTATTATTTCCTAGAAATTAATATTATTTATATTAATGCACTAATAAGGAACAAAATACATAGGGACATGTCACTATCTACTTCTTACAATCTTATAATTCATTATGTTATGTTTGTGACAAACTTGATAGGAGAACTATCAGTATTTAATCATTTATATTTTTTGGTTCTTAGGAGGTTTCTCCTACAATGATAGCCCATTTTATGGGGGAACACCAAACTGAGTGGATGGACTATGAGCTTAATTTGAATTATAAAGAATCTCTTTGTCAAAAAATACAAACTACATGATTGCATATTAATTTTAGGCAGGTTTCATTGCCTTTGATTCAGTCTGCCAATCGGGATGAGGTGGGCACTAGATTAGACTGGAGAAGCTCTTTATTGAATTTGGAATTTGGGTAGATATCTAAATGATCTATGAACAATAAGGATTTGTTGAGATCACTTTCCATTAACATGTTTCAAATGAATTTCGAATTATATGAAAAGGTTACTCAATTGCAATTGTATATGTTGTGATGCAGAGTTGAGTTGCAGTCTGTGTAAGAAAGCATTGACTCTTCCACTTTCTACTCCTCACCGACATAATTTTGTAAGTTGTGTATAGGAGGTGTTTATGTTGGGAAGCAATATGTGTGAGCGCTAGTGGGTGTTGGTTAAATGACCATAATGGAATTATTGGATTACTATCGACATTGACAAGGTTTCACTCAGTTGCCATCATAATATTTTGAAAAGTAATCCATGTAGATGCTTTTCATGTAAAGTATGGAGGTAGTTTTTTTCATGGACCGGTATTAGTCCATTAGTGGATATTCGATTAGAAATTCGTATTTATTGTAATACTTGACATTTCATATAATATAATTTTCATGGTTGAAATTATATATTGTGTACTTGATATTATTTAGTGTTGTAATTAACTAATGCAAATTTGTGTGATTTAAATGTGTATTCATATTAGATGAGCATGAATTTTGTATGACATATTTTAATTTAGTCACAATATCATACTAATTAATTTATATTGATTAATAATGAACAAAAATAAAATGAATAAATGACTAAATTAGTCGTTTGTATTGATTAATAATGAAAGAAAATGAAATGAATATAGAACTACTAAATTAGTCATTTATATAATGAATATGAAAGTACTAAATAGAGATAAATAATACTACAAATGTTAAATTTGCGACTAAAAATTGACTAAAATTCGCATATACACGAGTATTAGTAGCTAATTTGCAGTATCTTATAGCTCGACTAACTTAGTTGTATTTATTTTATTCATTCATAGTTTCCTTATTTAGTCGTGTATTTGGTCATTAATTGTGGCCATTAATGACTAAATCATTGACCAAATATATGACTGAATAAGACAACTATTAATGACTAAAATAAATATGACGAAGTTAGTCAAGCTATAAGATACTATTAGTCACCGAATCAAGAATAGTTGTTTATATGTGAATTTTAGTCACTAATTTCTCATTTTGTACTAGTATAGGTAAGGACACCATTTCTTAATAGCATGTAGTATTGCCAACATTTCCTTCTCATAAATGGGCTTTCCTAAGTTCTTTCCCTTGATCAGATGAATTGTGAAAGCAAGCGGGTGTCCTTATTGCATTAGAAAAGCACCAATGACATTTCCTGAAGCATCACATTCCACAATAAAGGTTTTTGTGAAGTCAGGTGTGGCCAAAACATGATATTTTCACATTACCTCTTTAAGTTGTTCAAAAGATTGAGTTGCCTCTGGTGTCCAAGAAAATGCATCTTTCTTCAATAATGTTGTTAGAGGGAATATTATTCTTCCTTATTTCTAAACAAACTTGCAGTACTACCTTGTCAGAACTAAGAATCCTCAAAGATTCTTCAAGGTTTTGGGAATTGTCTGGTCTATCATGGCTTTAATTTTGTTAGGGTTTTCCTTGACACCTTCATGAGATACAATATGACCCAAATACTCTACCTCCTTTACCCCAAAGAAACATTTGGAAGGTTTTGCATATAGTTGTTGGTCATTTAGTAGTTGTAGTACACTGTCAATATGTTGAACATGTGCTTCCTGAGACTTGCTATAGATTAGTATATCATCAAAGAATACTAACACAAATTTTCTAAGGAAAGGCTTGAAAATGGAATTCATCAAACCTAGAAATGTGGAAGGCGCATTCGTGAGACCAAATGGCGTGACCATAAATTCATAATGACCTTCATGAGTTCTAAATGTTGTCTTTGGGATGTCTTCATCCTTCATTATAATATGATGATACCCGGAATGAAGATCTAACTTTGTGTAAAAAATTGCTCCATGTAATTCATCAATGACAGGAATGGGAAACTTATCTTTAATGGTGATCTTGTTGAGATCTCTATAATCTAGATGCATACGCCATGATATATCCGGCTTGTGTACCATTACCACTGATGCATAGTAAGAGCTTTGGCTAAGCCTAATTATTCCAACTTCTAACATTTCTTCAACCATATGCTCAATTTCACTCTTCTGGCCATAGGGTTACTTGTAAGGTCTGATGTGAGGAGGAACACTTCCTGGAATTATGTGAATAACATGATCAAAATATTGAATAGGTGGAATAATTTTTGGAATATCTTCAAATACGTTGGAATTCTTATTAATGACCCTTTGGATATTTGGGGAAACGGGAGGCTTAGATGTGTGAACATCTAATGAGAATAATTGTGCAATTACACTTTGATGTCCCTTTTTCATCAATTTTTTCATACCATTAGAGCTTATCACCTTGCTTGGTTTCCATGCGATACCATTTAACTCATATTCCTTTCTTCCCCATAAAAAATTCATGAAAATATTCTGCAAATTAAAATCCATAGTTCCCAATGATTGTAACCAATGAACTCTTAAGACAACATCGGCACCACCCATTGGAATAGGAATCATTGGACTATTCAATACATAGTCCCCCATATTAAGATTGATATTATCAAATTTCCCCGAGGAATTGATATTTCCTCCATCTGCAATCATTACTTGAAAATATGGTGCTAGATATACAAAGAAATTGAGAACTTTGGCTAATTTATAATGAATGAAATTATGAGTACTACCAGAATCAATCAACTGTGTTACCTTTTTATTTTTGATATATCATTCAATCTTGAGAGTTTGAGGAGTAATAATTCCATCCAATGCATGATAGGATATGGTGGGAGTAATCTCTTGGAATTAATCTCTTCTATTTGTTCATCTTGATATGTTTATTGTTCTTTTGCTTCTTCCTCTTCACAATCTATAATTTCTTATAACCACACTTATGTCCCTTACTATACTTGTTGTCACAATTAAAGCATAGAATTTTTGCTCTTATTTCATCCAGTTGTTGAGGTGTCAACCTTTAAGGTTAGAAGAAGGAACATTATTCTCTCTATATGTGTTGGAGGTGGTCCTTCTAGTAGTCATCGCCATATTTTTACTTTCAATTTTCCTTACCAAACTAAAAGCATTCTCCAATGGTTTAGGTTCAAGGATACATATCTCATGTTGAATATTCTACTTTAAAGTTCCCATAAAGAGATCCAAAAAAATATATTTTGAAATATTCTTCACTCTAAGACTTAAATTTTGAAACTACTTGATGTGCTCTGTAACTAGACCTTTTTTTTTTAGATTTATCAACTAACTAAATAAAGTGTTTCTATTAATATCACTTTAATGTGCAATCAATTCTTCTTTGAATATAGACCAAGATATAATAGAGTCATTTTTACGGTCACAAAGCCATTGGTACCATACAAATTGATCAGGCTCTAAATATAATGATGCAATAGTTACCTTTTGCAAAGTTGGCACTTGGTGTAGATCAAAGAATTGCTCCATATGGAATATCCATGTTATTGGATCATTGCCATCAAACTTTATCATGTCAATATTGGGAATAAATTATTTATTTGGACCTAATTTGAACCTAATTTGAACCCATGATGATGGAATAGATCATTATATTTTGGGGACTCAAACCTATTATTCTCTATCTCTTTCTCAATTTTCTCAATACATGACTAGAATAAGTCCCCCTTTTCCTCCATATCATGTTCTTGAGTAGATGACTGTGTCATAAGGCTAAGTCTTATATCATCTAATAGTATATTCAAATCTTATAGATCCTCTTTTCTAGCCATCCCCTTGAGACCCTCTTTACTAGCCATCCACTTGATATCCACTTTACTAGCCATATTATTTTCCAAGTTAACTAAATCAACCATTTTCATAGTTCCTTTCATCATATCTTCCAACTTGGACACCCTAAAAGATATATCTTCACTTTCATCGTAGGTCAAGGATGAATCCTTTGGTGGTTTGCGTGGAGTCTAATTTTCTCCACTACTTTTTGATGGAATTTTGAACAATATAAATATATATGGCACCTTTGGTTCAACTTGAATAGATCCTTCTACTAAAATTAATTCAAATTTAAAATGACGTACATTTTTCCAACCCTGATTTGAAGAATGATTTGCTAGCCAACCTTTCAACTGAGGTAACCTTGAAATATTGACCCCTGTGAGTATGAAATATTGGCTTTTGGTAGACTGATGTGTATTCTTTACAGTGCCGCAGGTCTCATTGAATTTTCATGTGCCAAAAAAAGTTGTGATAATTTTCCCAACACTTGTTAATCTTGGTCTTTTCAAAAGAGCGAGAGTGTACGGACTGTCGCGTGTCCAATTTTTTGAATATGATTCGAAAAATTCTACCACGACTACTATGTTATGTCTTATTTCTTATGCAACTAGTCTCACTCAATTCGGATCTCACATGATCCCGATATAAATTTTTTCCCTAGAACACATGTTTGAGACTAGCTTTTGGGCTAGTAAGAGACCCTACCTTCCCAAGGGTATAACTTCGAACCTATGATGGTTTAGGATCTGAAAAATTGATCATAGGTATTTTAGTTTTTTTTCTATATGGGTTCCAAGTTTCACTATATAAAACCCTATAGAAAGAAAAAGACATAGCTAAAATCCCAAGTTGACTTGTTTTGGAAGCATCCAAACTCTAATACCAAATGTTAAGCAACAAATTTCCAAAAAGAGCATGAGAAGAGCAGAAATGGAACATAAAGAGTACTCCATGAATTTAATGAATAAAATAGATTAATAGAAGCCTCTTTGAGGGGGAAACCTCCTTATACAATGTACTAAGTACACAAGACAAGATAAGACAAGATGCTCAAGTGAAAAGATCTCCTTCCTATATATAGGAGATGAATAGGTACAATTACAACTCACCAACCCAAGCCGACATAGATAATATAACCATACTATTGACAGTTATAACTAATGTACCAAAGGAAACATCAAAATTAATGTAATGCACCACAATATAGGGGGGAATGTGCCCACATTTAGGGATTAACAATGAAAGTGTATAATACTTGTATGTATTATGGAAAATCCAACCACCTTGAAAACATTTTCTTTAAATGAAGACATGAACATGCTAAAGACAAGAATAAATCCTCCGAAGAACAACAGGTAGCCCTATGTTCCTATTATGTTTACCCCAGTAAATACTCTTTTTATGTGGAATGGATAATGTATTATGGTGTTTCTAATCATATGACCCATTTAGCTTCTTTATTTACATCTTATGATACTAAACAATGCACAACACAGAAAGTATCTATTAGTGATGGTAAACAAATTTTAAAGTAGGATCTGGTGATGTTAAAGTCCCTAATGGTACATTGGAATATGTTTTTCATGTTCAAGGCATGCCCATCAACTTGATTTCTATTTATCGTGCATGTCAAGAAGGTTATAAATTTGAAGCTTGACTTGATAAATGTGTCTTAAAAGAGATCAAACATAACTCCAAAGTTGTTTCTTTCGGTCCTATCATTCATAATGTTGGTTTATATAAGTTTAATGGTTTTAATTCTCACAAAAATAAACATTTTTATTCCTATTTAGCTCGCACTGATGAACTAAGTAAATTATGGCATGAAAGATTAGGTCACTTGAATTATGGTAAAATGAAATTTTATCGAAAATGGTATGCCTTACCTTCAATTTATTCCACTAAAGGTGTTTGTGAGAGTTGTGTGCTTGGTAAACATCATAAGGAAATGTTTGATAGAGATAAATCTTTAAAGAGTACTCTTTATGTTCTATTTCTCATAAAGAGTACTCATTCTATGCAAGACACAACTTTCTTAAACAACATTTAATGCATATTTATCTAAGAATGTACTACTACATTTGGGGTCCAAATTTGATGTTTGGACCAACATTTGGAGTTAAATATCAGTTCTCAACATTGAACAGGCATCAACTTGGCAGGTTTTTTTTCATGAAATTGCAATTACATGGCGCTTAAGAAACATCAGTGGTTGTATGTTGCTTAAGTGACTCCATGGAGCGTTGCTTAAACGACGTTGTCAAGCATATATTAAGCGACACTCCAAAGAGTTACTTGAGTGGCATATAGCCACTGACATCACTTGAAAAGTGCATTCATTTGTGAATGTCACTTAAGTGAAGTGTCGAATGTATTTTTTTCCCAATACTAATACTAATAATTAATGTTATAATTCCCAATACTAATACCAAAACTCTTTTCTCATTTAAGAATATATACCACAAGGAATTACAAAATTAATATCAAATTAATGTGTCAATTCCAATGGCATGATATTTAGATAGTTGCACCCTCTTTTGGACATGGACACAATAAAGACATAATTTGAAGGCTCTAGAGTTATAATTTGAATATTGGATTGATTTTAATAGTGTAAGGTCCCCTTTTGTTATTGAACCTGTTATCATAACCATTTGTTAGTGTCATCACCATTGTTATCATAGTAATCACCATTGTCAATGTCATCATCATTGTTATCATAGTAATCACCATTGTCAATGTCATCATCGTCATTATCATTAAGGTTCAAGCAAAAAGTATTCGTCTTATTGTCATGGTCACTATTATCATCATTATTTTAATGATTACTTCCATCTTCATCATCATTACGATGGTCATCGTTACTACATATTTTTCATCATTGCCATCATTGTTATCACCACATAACATATGTAAACATATTTAAGAAAAACATATATAATATATTTTTAAAAAATTAAACAAACCATATAAAAAACATTTGACACTAAATATGCCCCTATTAAAAGAAACATATAAAAGAAATTACATATGAGCCTATGTTGTGAATCCTAAAATTACCATACCATACAACATTTATACCCAAGCCCTCACTTATCACATTGGTAGACATCAATGCTCACTCATGAGAGTACCCAACATTATGGATTAATTTTTAAAGAAAGGAGAAAAGCTATTTTTTATTGTATTTTCAACTTATCTCCTTGTAGGTTTACTCAAATTTTGAGTGTGGGGACTTGTTGGATGTGGATTTAAATTACACATCCAACATGTATCCACTCAAATTATTTTTTATAGACCCTCGTTAGGAAAAAAATTAAAATACATTAAAAAAAGCCTATTTCATTAAAGGAAATACATTTTTTAATGCATTTCAAGTTTTTGTTGTACCGGGGGTCTATCAAAAGTATGTCAAGGGGGTACTCATTGAATGCAGAATTTAATTATGCATCTAGGGAGTAGTCGCATGTAGGGTCCCCCAAAAAGACTATCTAAACAATACTAACATCCCACGATAATTTCAAATCTTGAAAATCAAATGCGAAACTGTAAATAAAATGGAAAAACTCAACTTGTACATAAAATGGAACCATATACCTGATATCCGAAGGTTGTAGTTGGTTGTAGCTTCCATCCCTTGCCACTTCGATCCAGGCATCCAATCTCTCGATTTACCGAAGACCTCTTTGTTGACCTCCCTACCATATCGGGGGTACTCTTCTTTCCGCCGAACCCCCGAGAAAATGGGGTCGTAAGAACACACAATGCAAGCTTTCTATTGGGATTCCCAAATCCCAGGAAAGCTAAACCCAACTCACAAGAACCACAACATGAATTCACTATTATGGTTCCCGTCCAACACTAGGGAGCAAGAGATGCTTTTCTCCTTCTCCTCCCTTCTTTTATAGCAAAAGTCTGTGTGCCATGTGTCTTCCCATGCACATAATTCATTTAATTTAATATTTGATTAATATTATTTTCAATTTACATGTGTCCTTCTCTATCTTAATTGTGCACTTACTTCCCTAAATTAGTGCAAGGTGGGTGTAGTGGTCTTCATTAGAGTCCTACTTATGTTTTTGTTTCTATTTAGTTTAATTAATAATCTTTTAGTTGGACTTAATGCTTTCTACATTCCTTTCTTTTCCTAATACTAAGATAGAATTAAAAGATTATTTCTTTTACTAAAATTATAATCCATGTTAAATTTCTTCTTCATAAAATTTAAAAGGATAAAATCATGAATTAAAATATTTCTTTCATAACAATTCCAATCTAAATCAAACTCTTTTTCATAATAATAAAATCAATAAAGATTCGCTCCAAGAAGCGCTTAGAAGGAGTACGTTAGATAATGGATGGCGAATACTGGAGGCAGATTTGAGGGTGATTTCTGGAAGGTAATGTGAATGAGGGTAGCTGTGTACATCGCAGGATCTATCTGGAACGTTTTTGGTGGATCACATTACTGAAAAGAATTCTGTGGACCGTGCGTATTGATCTGTGCGCTACTATGGGCAGCAGTATGAGGGAGATCTACCCTGTATGGGGATCCTGTGCATGATGAGAACCTTTGAGACTGGAGCAGAGCTACTTGACACCATCGCAGAGTAGCTAGAGACCGGGCATGTAGCAGGTTGTTTTCTTTAATGGATGATGGGTTCAGGTGGATTCGAGCTGAAGCTGATCGTGGTTTTTTATTTCTTGTTTCTTTGCCCACTGTCGGGGTCCATATCACTTGCTAGCAGGCCGTGAGCTGCTTTCCTGGGGAATACCACTCTGGACAATTTTCTGGAAGGGATTGCTCCATTTGCAACTATCTTGCACATTTTACAATTGGATTTATCTGTATCACTTTCATTGTGTTACTCGATTGGATCTTTTCGCTGGCAGCTGTGTGGTGAATCGATGGAGGACCAGGGGAGAGAGGTTTTATCGACTAATGAAGATTCACAGCCACGAACAGGGAGGTCTGTCAAGGATGACTCTATTAAAATCCCTGTTAAGAAGGTCAAAGAACGTAAGAGACTGGATCATTTAGTGCTGGGGGTCGATGTGACGATGGCAGAGGCCGTGGATTACTCACATACTGCTGTGGTAGGACATGTTCGAGGCAGGAGATTAGGCAGAGGCTTCCTTAAACGTTGGGTGGCAGAGCAGTGGCATAACATCGCGCCATCGGTCCTTGAGGTCCGTGTTTTGTCGAAAGGTTGGTTCTCCTTCATATTCTTGAACAGCGGGGAGGTCAATGCTGTTCTGAGTAATCATTGGTCGATGCTGGGAGTCCCACTTGTTCTGAAAAGATGGTATCCCTTCTTCGACGCTAAAACGGAACGAGTAGCTAAAGAACCGCTGTGGGTTAAGCTTCTTGGACTTCCCATGCATATGTGGAACGAGACTAGGTTTGTTGAGATCGGGAATTTTCTTGGTGATTACGTGTGCTCTGATTCCTCCCATCTTAAGACTGGCATATACTCGGTTGCTAAGATATTAGTCAACCTCGACGTTCGAATGGGACTTTCTGCTGAGATAAAAGTTCATTCTAAGGATGGGGATTATGTTCAAACACTGGATTATGTGGGCGTGCCATTTAGGTGTCATCGCTGCCACGCTCTTGGACATCTTGTAGCCAGTTGTCCCTTACCGTTCCGGAAAAGTATGCCTCTGAATGATCATGCTGCAGATGATGTAGCTGTCCCAGTGTTGAAAGTGGACTCTCAGGTGGTGGTGGAGGGTGGGAGTGGACCAGCTACTGACGGGGGGGGGATTTTTGATTCTGTGGAACATTCTGTTATTTATGGGAGGCTCGAATCAGAGGATCGATTGCCATCCTTGGTGAACACTGGACTGGAGCAGCATGGATGTGAGCCACCTGTTGTTGAGGGGGATTCTTCGTTTTCTGTTTCTCCAAAATCTCAGGCCACATTACAGCAGCGGGAGATGCCCTCTAATCGTAGGGGTCAACCTGCGATACACACGGGTAAGTCTCCATTTCTTTCTCCTTCTGTATCCTTACTAGATGTCCCATTTGTATTGGGGGGGGCAGCCTTGGGTCTCCTCCTCGACTGGATGATCATCATCTTCGGCCTGATTTGGGTAATGTCACGCCATCTATGGTTTCCACCTCACACTCTACATGCTCCGAGGGTAGGAATATTCGATATGCACTTCGTAGTAGGGAGATTACTGTAGATGGATCAGGGGGCAAGGGACTACCAGAATTGGCCACTAGTGTTGAGGGGAAAGGCAGGGGACGTAAATCCCATATGACTAAAGCTAAAGAACGGGAAAAAGTGGATTTAGTGATGGGAACACAATCATCTATTGAGTGGGCACTTAGAGAAGTGAAATCCCAGGATGGGGATTGTTTATGAAAATTATGTCATTCAATTTTCGTGGGTTGGCGAGTCCCATAAAAAAATCATCGCTACGTAGGTTGGTTGACCTAAATCAACCGGATGTAATAATGCTGCAAGAAACTTTGGGTGGCTGTGAGGATGTTGTTCGTGCATTAGAATCTTTGCTCCCTGGCTGGAAGTTTGTAGGAGTGGATGCCAGGGGGCGCTCTGGAGGGGTGGCATCAGGGTGGAAGGTCTCGAGCTGTAGATGTGATTGTACTTGGGGGATATCCTCTGGACTTGGATTGGAAGTTTGGGATGCGGAGATAGGTCGGATGATCACGGTACTCAATATTTATGGGCCCTACTTAAATAGGGTGGGCTACTGGGACTCCTTGTTAAGTATGGACATATTTGATGGCAGGGATGTGATTTTGGGTGGGGATTTCAACCTTACTCTGGGGTCTTCTGAAGTCTGGGGGCCTCGGGCTGTTCCGGATTCATTAGCAAACTATTTCATTAATGCATTTGTCAGGAAGGATCTTCTCGACATCATACCAACCCAGCTATATCCTACTTGGAGGAATATGAGAGCTGGGGTTCATCGAGTGGCAAAACGACTGGATAGGTTTCTGGTGGCCGAAGGGTTGGCACTTGGGGTTGATATTATCAGACAATGGGTAGGGTCAGGTGGGATATCTGACCATTGCCCCATCTTCCTGGAGTTACGTGGTAGCAGGAAAAAACCACCCAGCCCCTTCAAATTCAATCCTAGCTGGCTGAAGGAGGAGACTTTCATTAAACTGGTTCAGGAGCATTGGGTTCATCGACCACAGGACTCTCAGATGCCTGCAGGTGCTCACTTTTATCACAATCTGAAAAGAATTAAAGAGGTCACTAGCAAATGGGCACATGACAAGAGGGCGATAGATGATCTGGCTTTACAAGATGCTGAACATAACATTGATAGTATACTAAACAGTCTGGGCATGGGTTTCCTGGATGATATGCAGAAAGGTGAATTGTTGGAGTGGGAGAGTCGCAGGAATGTGATTCTATGTGATCGTGAAAAGCTGTGGAGAATGAAAAGCAGGGCGGTTTGGCTTCAGTGCGGTGATGAGAATACAAATTTTTTTCAATCATATGCTAAGGGGAGGAAATTCACAAATTCTATCTGGGAACTATCTTCCGATACTGGGGAACAGGTTTCCAGCTTTGATGGATTAGCAGAATTGGGAGTTCGACATTTTGGAGATCTTTTCACGGCTCCACCTGGAATATCCATTGCTGAGGTTATTCAGGTGACACAGCTTTTTCCCAGTTTTGTGGGGGAGGAAGAAAACAGACTGTTGATGGAGGAGGTGACACAGAATGAGCTCTCGTTGGTTATGAAATCCTTTAATAAAGATAGCAGCCCGGGGCCAGATGGCTGGCCTATAGAATTCTTCCTAGGATTCTATGAATTCTTCGGGGAGGAGATTTTGAATGTGGTGGAAGAATCTCGCAAGGCTGGGTTTGTACACGGCCCCTTCAACGCCACTTTTTTAGCTCTGATACCGAAGACGGACAAGCCTGTCAGCTTTGCTGATTTCAGACCGATTTCTCTCTGTAATTGCATCTATAAGATCATCTCTAAGGTTATGGCGCGTAGACTCAAGATTATTTTGTCTAAGCACATTTCTTGTGAGCAATTTGGCTTCTTGGAAGGACGCCAAATTCATGAGGCCATTGGAGTTGCACAGGAAGGATTACACACTCTCAAGGTGCAGAAGCAGAAGGGTGCTGTGATAAAGATCGATCTCTCCAAAGCTTTTGACAGGGTTAGATGGCTTTATATCCGGATGCTTCTTACCCTTCTTACCCATCTGGGGTTCTACTATGAATTCATCAGATGGATTATGGCCTGTCTCACTACGGTGAACTTTGCTGTTCTGATTAATGGTTCTGCTAGCCCTTTCTTCCAGGCTGAAAGGGGGCTTCGACAGGGATGTCCCCTGTCTCCGCTATTGTTTCTCCTTGTTGCAGAGGGACTTAGCCGATACATTCTGAAGGCAAAAGCTGATGGCTCTTTTAGAGGCATATCGATCTCTCAGGTACTGTTCATTACACATCTCCTTTTTGTTGATGACATCCTGATTTTCTGTGATGGAACGAGCCAGGATATTGACAAGGTGGTCGAAGGCCTCCATTTGGTGCAAGCTGCAGCGGGTATGTTAGTAAATATTGACAAATCTACTATTACATGCTCGCATTTATCCGAGCAGGAGATTCTTTATATGGTCAACAAACTACCATATCGGACTTTGGATATAGACGATGGATTCTAGTACCTTGGCTTTCACTTGAAACCGAATGCTTATTTGAAGACAGATTGGTGCTGGTTAATAGCTAAATTAGAACTGCGTCTTCATGGTTGGAGTCATAAATGGCTCTCTCGGGCTGGGAGGCTGGTTTTAATAAAATCAGTCTTGGAAGCAATTCCGGTGTATTGGATGTCTCTTGCTTGGATACCCATTGGAATTCTGGAGCAGATCAGGCGACTGTGTTTTGCCTTTCTTTGGAAAGGTACGCGTGAGCATCGGGCCTTGGTGTGGGTCCGTTGGGAGAAGATTGCTGTTCCTAAGGCTTTGGGCGGGTGGGGATTAAAGAATATTTTCATGTTTGCAAAAGCCTTGGGGGCCAAGGTGTCGTGGCGCTTAATTCATACACAGAGTCTCTGGACTAGAGTGGTCTATCATAAATATATTGCCCCATTAACTCTCCTATAATGGATCAGGTTGAGCAATAAGTCGAGAGCAAACTGCTCGGTGGTCTGGAAAGCGGTGGTGCAGCATTTCTCTTTAGTCGGGTCGGGATTAGTATGGCGGATTGGCGATGGGCGTCTCCTTCGAATAGGGATGGACCCTTGGGTTGGTTGCAGGGGTGGACATGTCCTTTCTGTGGAACTAAGGTCCTTTTTGGCTACTAGAGGATGCTCTTATCTGACTGATTTGGCGGATTAGGGAGCTTCTACTATTTGGCAACAGGGGTGGTTTACTGCACGACAACTTGGGATCTCGGCTGGACTGCAGGTGGAATGGGAGGATTATATACGGCGATTAAGACTTACCCATATCAGATTGACAAATAGGGCTGATGTACTTATCTGGGATCACCATCCCTCCGGTATATATTCACCCAAACATGGATATATCCTGCTCAATGTGGAAAACCATAACAGGGAATTGGTGTGGTGGTGGAGATTTTTGTGGAAGTTAAGTTGTCCGGGTAAAGCAAAACTTCTATTCTGGGCAATCCTGGAAAATAAGGCCCCTACTTGGGACATCCTGCAAAAACGTTTTCTCCAGGCTCTGGGGATCTGTCCTCTTTGTAGGGATGCAGAAGAGAATCTGGCTCATCTTTTCATTCACTGTCGATTTTCACAGGCTGTTTGGATTGATATCTGCTATATATTGGCCATTAAGGTGAGGTGGAGGGGAGCGAGCGTGCTAGAAGCTTTCCAATCATGGTGGTCTGTTCAATCTTCCTCCCCATTCCGGGCTCTCCCGTGTATATACACTTGGGGCATTTGGCTTGCCCGCAATAAGGTGATTTTCCAGGACTGCAGGGTTCCACTGGAAACTGTCGTGGCACAAATGGTGGCGGTCACTCAACATTTTGTGGCCCCTGTAAATGTGAGCAGAACTCGACCTGTGCGGGTAGAACAGATTGATCCCTCCATGCCGTGGGCATATTTTGATGGTGCCTCCTTAAATCAACAATCGGTTTGTGGAGGGGGGGGAGTCCTTTACAAATCAGAGGTGCATTATTTCCATCTGGTGGCTGGTTTGGGAAGAGGAACAAATAACTATGCAGAACTCATGTCGCTAAAATTGCTGATGTTATTTGCCCTTGAACAAGGTTGCTTATCTCTTCAGATTTTTGGTGACTCCCTGTTAGTCATCAACTGGGCCAAGGAGATTACACTATGTCATGTGATGGATCTATTACCTATCCTGGAAGAGGTGAACCGGATTAAATTGTCTTTCAACCACATCACATTTACTCACGTTTACAGGGAGCGGAATGGGATGGTAGACCAGCTATCCAAGGAGGCAACGCAGCAGGCTTTAGCTCATGGTACATGGAGGATTACTATTCATTCTCCGGCAGGAAATTTCAGCTATTATCACAGACCATTTTACGAGGACAATGAGACACTGAATTGATCTTCCACGAATTTGTTTGTTGGGGGAGATCAGGGATGGCTGCTCGCTGAATCGTTCACCGGGAGGCTATCCACAGGATATTGTTTTTGAGGACCGGTCGCTCTGGATGCGTATCAGCACTCTCCTGGACACATACTGTCGAATAATTTCAGGGTTATGAATATTGCAGTGATTTTGCTGGCTATCAGACTTCAACAGATGGTAATCTGTTTACTGTAGACTGGATGTTTTGAACAGAATTAATTTTGGTTATCTGAGAGGGTCACGACCTTCATTATTTGAGACTGTATATAGACGAGATACAGGCTGGGTTATTACAGCCATATCATCATTTTTGAATCCATATGGGTTTTTGATGCGGGAAGTATTGACAGTAGTTGATCAGAGATGGTCAATAACTAGTCGGAATGCAGGCTGGAGGACAGTCATATCAACAAAGGAATTTTTGATGTAATTAATATGGGATTTAATATGTGACAATGTAGGGATCTTAGTGATCCTTTTACATGTGCAGAATGTAATTTTGTTCCTATTCTGAAATAAAATTACGAATTTTTCCAAGGAAAAAAAGAAAAAAATAAAATCAATAATTTGAATAAAATAATTCTTTTATTAATACCCTTTTTCAATATAATAAAATCAATCAAAATAGCTAATTCAAACTAATAAAATCAATTAAAATAAAATCTTGAGTAAAATAACTATTTGATTAACAACCATTTTTAATCAAGTCAATCAAACTTATTATTGAATAAAATCAATCAAAATAAATAATTCAAAATAATAAAATCAATTTAAAAATAAAATCTTGAGTATAATAATTCTTTTATTAACAACCCTTTTCAATAAAGTCAATCAAACTTATTATTGAATAAAATCAATCAAAATAAATAATTCAAAATAATAAAATCAATTAAAAATAAAATATTGCATAAAATAATTCTTTTATTAACAATTCATTTCAATTATTTTTCAAAATAATGAAATCAATTAAAATAGAATTTGAATAGAATACTTCAAAAATGATAAAATCCATTAAAATAAAATCTTGAATAAGATAATTCTTTTAGTAACAATCTGTTTCAATTCTTTCTTTATGTTTCCCCAAACGTATATGTGTAATTCCAATTTGCATAATTGATTAGATAACTTCTTCATATTCTTGTATAGGTACCTCTTCAGCTGGCCCTTCTGACAATTCCTTTCCTTTCTTCTTGTGAGGAGAACTGTGTAGCAATCGGGGAGTCATTACCGCAATCTCTCGACTACACTTCTTGGAGACTAAGGGTTGCTGAGGGATAAGGTTCTCCTTATTTCTGGCCTTTCAACTCTCGTACGTGACCAAGTCGGTATGGCCTCGCCCGTACGACACACACTTCCCCGGGATAGCTTGCAAGCTTCCGACACATGCATGGAGTGCTAATTCAGGGTCAACAGTCTGTCATCATACCCCTATGTGTTCTTTCCATTCTTACGACCCTTATAATTCCATTGTGGGTCAGTTGGTAAATCGTCTTACCTGCCACTCCACACACACACTCAATCACACATTAGTAGCTCTGCACTATGAAATATTTCATCGTCCATCATAATATCTCAGTCATTCAAGCATATATTTCAATCATCATTTTCTCTCAACCAGTCAAGAATATCTATCATTCATCATTCTATCTCAATCATTCGAGCATATCTAACATTCATCATTCTATCTCAATCAGTCGAGCATATCTAAGATTCATCATTCTATCTCAATCAGTCGAGCATATATAACATTCATCATTCTATCTCAATCAGTCGAGCATATCTAACATTCAGTCATTCTATCTCAATCAGTCGAGCATTCATTTATTAAGTAAGGTATCAATTTCTATAGATGCCGTTCAGTGCGTCGTTTCTATTTATCATTTGTTGTCATGCAAATCATCATGCATTCTTCATTCATTCAAGCACTTCAATATTCAAAGGACAAATTACCAGAGTTTATTCGGTCGAGTCACTTGGAGAGTGTCCTCAAGTCTACGACCAGTCAATGTACTGAGGCGGGCATTACATATACCCCCTCTTATTAGAACTTCATCCCGAAGTTAACTTTTTTTCTTATAATTTCGATGCTATGCTTTCTTTTAGTTTCCCATTTTCATCTTCTTGTCATTCTCTTCTGTTTTTCTCAATCAATCATGGCCATAAGCACTAGTGGTTCTAATTATTAGTTTTCTATTTCATCCAACACAGTTTCGATACATCCTCTGGAACTCAATCGTAATTTTGCATAATGCAAATCCAATAATACATTTAATAATTGTCAGTTCCAACATAGTTTTCCCATCTCTACTATTCATCTGTGAAGGGCCATGATGTCCAACTTATTTACCAGTTATGTTGCATCCATAACCATACCATAGTTATTCAATCATCCTTTCGCATAACAAATCCAAACAAGAATTTAATCTGTGGGCTATCCTTTTCCCCAATACAAAATGGTAATCATCATACCATATGGGGTAAAATACTGATGGTAAGTTATAATCATAGGCTAACAAATAATGAGTTATTATCAAATATTCCAAAATCCAACTCCCAAAAGACTACATTTAAAGCCCTAATTGTTTTTATTAATGTTGTTTCTCAATTTGACAGGATTCTAAGCATCAATACTTAGCGACTTAGTCAAACATATTAAACTTTAGCTTCTAGTAATTTCTTCAGTAATATCATGTCCCGATCAATGAGCTTATAACATTCTAACCTCATTTCATCGTTCATGTTGTCATAGGACCAGTTCAATAGATTCATTAAGTTGCACATTGTGGGTTTTCTTAACCTCGTCGAGTTCCATCTCGCGGGCTAGTCATCTTTTCATAGGCTTCACTATGTCATGTGATTAGTATCATGGTATTATGCTCATCCTACTGGTCACATAAATATCTTATTTTTAAATTTTGAGTCGGTTTCACCCTCTCGACAGTCTATTGAATTCCTGGAAAAAAGAGCCCTTACTCTAAGTGTAATTCTGTAAGGTATTTTTATAGTAAAGAATTATAACACTTAATTCTTTAATATTCATAAGTAATATTCATCATTCATTCTAAAGGTTCATTTACAAGATACTCTTTTTTAATCTAAATGTAGGACCCGTTGAGGTCAATTTTGTTTTTTTTAATAATCTCTGTTTCCAAAGTTCGAAGCACACAATCAACTTTATAATCAAACTTAAGCCTAAATTTTCATAATTTAAGATACAATTATATATTTGATAATATATAATTATATTTCACTTTGAAACAAGCACTATTATCAATATTAATACATCATCTCTTTTCTTTTCATTATCAAGCAAGAATATCCAATTGATAAAAATGTATTTACATTCCCTCTATAATAAAATCACCATTATCAACTAAAGGTTTTTCCCTTTTCTTTTAACCTTCCTTAAATGGAATATCATTCTAAAAATTCAACCATCAATTAGAACCTAACATTCTAGTAGCTTCTATCTTTCATATTTAGTAGGTACTTAACACTAAATTTCTCCACAATGAATTTATTACTTATGCATCAAATAATCCACACTGCTAAATATATATAACAAAGAATTTATTTTGCAT
The DNA here is from genome assembly GCA_027924585.1 of Larix kaempferi. Taxonomy (NCBI): domain Eukaryota; kingdom Viridiplantae; phylum Streptophyta; class Pinopsida; order Pinales; family Pinaceae; genus Larix; species Larix kaempferi. The sequence continues at coordinate 3,948,886 of BSBM01001229.1, forward strand.
GCCTTTCACAAATGGTGATTCTACCTAGGGTAAGAACTATAACCTCGACACCTTGATAGTAAGGGTATTATATTTACTTCATTCTAGGTATGCTTTTTTTTAAAACCATCGCTTGATATTTTTCTTCATAAGTTATAGAATGTCCTAATAGTTTAAACATCACAACTTATATCATAATGACTCCATAACATAAACAATAATTCCAAATGTTTAACTAAAGTAAGATCATGTTCTATCTCTACAATGTATTCAATATAATCATAATATATGTATATATATCCATTTGACACATCATAATTTTACATTAACCCAAAACATCATATATATATATAAAGCTTTAGACTTGAGTATAGGTTCATGAGATACACCCCTATCTTTCATATTTTTAATAATAAAACTTAGGACTTAGTTTACCTTATTTACAAAACAATTCTACAATGACTTTAACATCATGGGTATATAACAACTTCGGAATATGTATATATCATGGTTAAAAATCTCTATCCTTTGATGACTAGGTATGTAAGTATTGTGGTTTCTCTAGAACCTAATTATATGGAAGGCACACTTATACAGGGAAACTATTTTCACAAGAATCTACATTATTCCACCATAATTAATTCCTTCCTTAGTCATATGCACCATAGTAGGGAAAGGCTTATACTTTATATATTAAAAGAATTATCCATAATTAAAAGAAATCCAATATTTTGACAAACCTTTCAGATAATTCTCTACCATTTACTTTTAGTTACATGCTCAGAATGAGGTTCACACATTTAAAGAGGACCTTATTTATTTCATCGATCTCCAACTGAGCCTACGCATGGCGTTCATCAAGTAATGGTGTTGTCTCTCCATCGATCCCTAAAATTCTGGAACATCGGCGCTAACTGGTTATGCATTTTATTAGAACAATGAGTTAAGACTAACTCGTGATTGGGTCGGGTTGCCTTCGAGAGATTTTGATTAATGGCTTGATTTCATGCAACTCATGGGTATTCTTGTTGGAACATTCAAAAACCCATTAAATACTTAGGATATATTTTACTAGTGATCTAGATTAATTTCCTAAGTTTTGACTAGCTAAATAGGGCCAGTTTTGTCTTTTAGTGGACCAGTTGCCATCCTAAGTCACAAAAAAAAATTTGGACAAATTCTGGATAAGATTTCCTTTGATTCTGTCTGATTTTATTCCATTCCTGAATTAGAAAGATACTTTCTTGATTTAGACAGCTTTATCCTGTTTTTTCTACTTTCTAGTGGATAAGGAAAATCTAGTTCACTTAGAAACTCTTACCACTTGACTAATTCGACCTACACATCATATATTATCTTCTAAAGCCACCATTACATTCCATTTACCTCACTCATGAGCTGTCATACCATGCTTGCCAAATTCGTGAGCCTCTAGCACAGTTTTGGAAACTGCTTTTGCCACCTAGGGTTTTTTTTTTATGTTTTTAGTAAGCCTTACTTTTTCTGCTTTACAACTTTCATTTAAGGCATTCTATTTTCTCTCTTGAGATGTATTATATATTGTATTCAAATTGATGAATAATACATGAGATAATATTTCGATCAATTGAGTTCCTTCCCTTATTTTATGTTCCAACATTTCTTCTTATTTTTGCATATCTTTGAATAATTCTTGTGAGGACTTCTTTGCTTCAAGATTCTTGGCTATTAGAATTCTTTCATGGTATTCAACCTATATAGAATTCTCACATGGTATTAGAGACTTTGGAGTTATTAATTAAATTATTCTTCCAGTATGAGTTCCAGAGAGTTTGTTTTGCAGGTACTGAAGATCAAATGGCAGAAATTTATTGTTGAAGAATTCAGATTTTTCCATCTCTCATCATTGTTCTCTCATATGTCTTCTGATTTGAATCATCAACCATTTTTTGCAGATCATATACACTCAGAACCTCTCCTTGGGTTGATATTTTGTGTGTTATTGAATTCCATGGAGGCAAAATTACAGTTTGGAGTGACTGGTTTCGCTCTCTCTCTCTCTCTTGCTTTTATTTCACAGCATGATTTTTGGCACCGATTGCACAGAATATGGAGGACATCATCAAGTATCATTTGGATTTGATCTCAAGAATATCAAGTCTAGTGAGCACATTCCACTTCTTCCCAAGAAGAATATTCCTCCAGACATTTGACCGAGTTCTCACCTGTTTGAAGTTTGGAGAGCATTATTATGGTGTATTCCATGATCTTGAGGGGAGGTTTTCTTCCCAAGTGGTTTTCCTTCTTTCCTCACCTACATGGATTAATATTTTTTTGTATTGGGTTGACCATAATCCTTTTTGCTTGGGACCTATATTTATGATATTTCACCTCATAAAGTCGGGCTTAAGGGGGGGTGTTGGAACATTTAAAAACCCATTAAATACTTAGGAAATATTTTAGTAGTCATCTAGATTAATTTCCTAAGTTTTGACTAGCTAAATAGGGCCAGTTTTGTCTTTTAGTGGACCACTTGCCATCCTAAGTCACAAAAACGAATTTGGACAATGTTGGTGTATATTCTGATCTAGAGGTTTTCCATTGTAGACCCAGGTGCTTCGTGGTACGAGATACCAACAAAACCCCTATTCATCGGCCCTTTCGGCAATAGGTTGTACGCAGCTTGAGGTCTCACCCGAGGCGAAGCTGAGGGGGTGGTTGCAGAAGCAGGTTTCCACAACCTTGTGATGTGAATGTTTCAATCGGTTAATGTGTAGCATGATGATAGACTGCGTACTACGGTTAGTGACTATGCGAGGTTTTCTACTCTGCGTTGAATGCCGCAACGAGCAAGGATTTTTGTGCACCCAGCGCATTCATTGATTCCGTACTGGGATTAATTCCATTCTACGACGATAACTTATCAACAGCTTATCACACAACACTTCTATGGATCGGCGCGTCAACTAGACCACGCGGTCGTTTATGAGACCTAATCACTTCTATTCAATCTTATTGGATAATCCTTAATCATTCATCATTACTTAGACCGATAAACATCATAATTGATGCAAATGAGTGAGATGCATGGTGCTCTGTGCTTTGATATCACGATTCAACCTTAACAATTGACTGAGCGGTTATCTCATAGATCCATTCATTCGAGGACTTATAGGTGCTTGACTGTTAACATTCATCCATACATGAACTACTAACATCTTATTTCGTCCCTTCCATGGTGAACACAGATAAAGTAACATATATCAGATAACAATAACTTTATGCATGCACCGTAAGTAATTCAAGTAAAAATAATAGCAATCATACACAGTAATCACATAACACAAGGTTTAACGTGGTTCACTCCCCCGGATCGGAAGCTACGTCCACAAGAAGGGTTTTTTATTATCTTAGGAAAGGGTACAACAGTTCTTCGCCTGTGCACTCAGCTGCAGACGTTCTTCTTCCTCAAAATTACTCTGCGCACTCAGCTGCAGATCCTTTACAATAGATTTTGCTAACAAATCCTAACAATATTCAACAATACCCAAGTAGAAAAGTAGTAACCATTTCCCATACAAAAATGCATTTTATATAGATCATGCCCGTAGGTCATGTCTTTACATTACAAAGGCAAAACCCTGAGGTTTGCAAAACTGTCGCGGTTTTCCCAAAATCGGACTACTGGTATCTGGCAGCGGATCTTCTGTCATGCGCACGCCAACAGGTTGTTTCCACTGAGATGTTCCTTCTTTTGTGGCCTTAGATGACTGGTTCAAGTAGTAGTAATCCTCTGTTTGTGTGATTAGTCACCTACCTCCCAGTATGAACCTACCCACTGCTTGGTAGTTATTGACGATGTTTTCCAAAAATAGTTCTTATGTGACCTAACAAAAATAACTACCGTCATCCATCCATGCTCTGCTTAGCTGGATCTCCGTCGACGTGGCACATCGCGATGCTGTAATCCTCGTGGCACCTACCTCACAATTCTTCCGACTATGCGCTCCGCGCAACATCGCAGCGTACAACAACTGTGCCGCGCTTCTCCTCGCAGCTTCCAAAACTGATTTTTCACAAAAAGTCTCCATCCATGCTACGCTCAGCTTCGCAGTTCCCAAAAACTTACTGTGTTCAAAATTTGACTCCCTTAGGCCAGGCCCAATAGGCCCTTAACACTTACATGTGGCTCGCCCTCGAGCCACCTACAACTTTTCCAAGTTTTTCCTCAAGTTGTGGATCTATGTTCGCAGTGAACTCATTGTATGTGTTGAATAGCTTGTTGACCACTCGCTTTATGTCCTGCTCAACTTTTTGGACTATTTCCATTATGTCTAGTGTAATTTTTTCATCGATCTGGCCTTCTACTTGCGCTTGATTCTCGCGCAACTCTTTTAACTTATCCTCGATCTATTTTGAGATCGTGCTGGCATCCTCCAGCAAAGATTATGATTTATCTCCCAGTTAAGTTTCTTTTTCCCACAACGCCTGTACTTCCTTTTTCAGCGCGTTGATTTCTTGGTACTTTGGTAGCCTATCTCTTGGTAGAAGAGCTTTTACCTCCGTATCCAGCTGCTCCAGTGCAGCCTGCTTCTGTTTTACAGTATCCTTCAACTCCTGCAATGCTTGGTCTTCTTTGAGAGTAGTGAATGCTGTCAATGCTGCATCCAACAACCCTTGGCACTTCGCCACTTCGGCTGCAATATTCTGTGCCACGATTTTCACTACTCCATGCCTTAATTGTTGTTCATCTGGTGGGGTCTGTGGATTGATTTGCGCCTTCAAGGCAGTAATCTCTGACTTATGGATAATTTCCATGTCATCCTTCTCCGTCTTAAGAGTATTGACCAGATCGCCAATCTTGACAATAGTATCTACTAGTTGTAGTTGTACTTCAAACTCATCTATGTTATCTGCAACCGCAGTGACTGTTGTCTCCAATCTCAACCGATGATCATGCTCATCTTGCAATTGCATAGTTTTCTGTGAGCTCTCTTCCTCTAGCTGTTTGTTAGTTGCTTGCATCTCCGCTGTTCTTTTAGCGCATCTATGGTTTTGTCATGCATTTCTTCAGAAACTTGGGTCTGCAAGTAATGTAGTCCTGGAAATGGTATTTTTGCAAGATCAAGCTCCACGCGCTCTACATTCTTCGTATCTAGCTTTACTTGATCAAGTAATGGAAACCTTATAGATAATGGTTGCAGATGGACAACATGAGACCACTCAGGAATGGTGATTTGCTACTGCGAAGTTCCCACCGACTGCCCTTCAGCTATTGATGCACGTTGCAAGGGTAATCTTCTGCTTACTTCATCAAATTTTTGGGAAATTCATTGTAGTGTGGTCAGGTTCTGGTCCAAACTGTCCTGAATTGCCTTTTCTTTCTTCTCCTTATTGGTCGAGAGATCCTCCATTTGTTCAGTGACCTTTGCGGCAATCATTAGGTGTTCATCCTCGCGAAGTAGTGTGTCCAATTGGTATTTGATTTATTTATGCTTTTTCCTTGGTTCCTTGTGTCCTAAAGGACTCCCAGCGTCCTTCCTTTTGCTTGACTCTTTATCTTCTACTATGGGACATGGGATAGGGTTATCCTCACCAGAATCACTTTGGATGTCCACAACCTCAACTCAGAATTCAGCTGGCCATTCCTTCATGATATTCTCAATATCTTCCTCGTACATATGCTAGTTTCCTGGGTACCAGTCAGGATTCTTCATCTGCGCTTTAGCTGAAATCGAGATGCATTTCATCATAGCATACAAATTTATAATGAGGATATATTTGCTTGTTACTTGCTTTGGTATTCGAGGTGTAAGCATGATAGCCCCGTGCAGCTGGTCATAATATGTGTAAAAGACCATCGTTGTCTCATGTTGTCTTTCAGGATTCAAATTAGCCCACAGATTCTGATATCGAGCACCTCTGTAGTCCAAAGTGTCAGTGACCACTCCGACATATTGCTTTGGTTCCCTCCACCCCAGGAAGGCAATCAGTACGATTAGCTAGGTGAAGTGGAAGTATCCACCATTGATTTACGTGTCATTCAGTTCCTCTAGGAACTCATTTAGTAGATATTGGCACCAATTGAATTCTTGTCCCTCGGCGGCTACAGCGCCAAGTAGTACTGCGCCTGCAGAGACTTCTAGCAGTCTGCACTTTCTTAGAATTTTGCCCGCTAACAGCTGCGTGACAAGCCTTATTGCTTGGTCATTTATGTCATCCATCGGGAAGCCTCGCTTCCCTTTGATGACAGATTGCATTTGCTTCATCAATGCGGCTACCTCTTTATCCTTTGTCTTCCCCTGGAAGAACTTCCTTGGGTCTGCTCCCCTTTTGCTTAATCCAGTTATCCAGTGGATTAAGTCAATTGTCAGGTCGATATTCTGGTCCAACCATAAATATCCCTGGTGGATGCGAGCCATAAGAGTTCGCATCACCGTGTTGAGCTCCGGTGATCTGTCTAAACGTGGGAGCCTGAGCAGGTTGAGCATCCCCGACTTGGCTATTTCGAACAACCAGCTCTCGGCGACCAAGGTGAGGTCTCCCTTTGCATTCTTCTTCCAGCACATGTATTTGTCAGGCTAGAACTATGGGAACCTTGGCTCCGTTGGCTTCTCCTTCTTCATTGCTAGCAGATCATAGTCCTCCCATTTACATTCTTGAATCTTTCCCAATAGATTTTTGTCCACCTGAACATGCTTCGATATCGGAGAGAGTGGTATCTCATAATTTGGACTCTTCAGTAGTCTAATGGCCGGTGCATCCATTGCACGTGGTGAGATATATTATGGATTCATAGTTAAAGGTATCTATTTATAGGCAAGGGGCTTATTTGGCCCTACCGAACTTCTCTTCAGTAGTTTTGATCTCGATGCTACTGGATTTTTCCCTTTGTCTTGCATTGAGGGGCTGTGTCTTGGTGATCTTCTTGGACCTTGTTATGGTTCAGTGACGACTTTCTTGTTTGGGGTTCTCATTAAATTTTCAATTCCTCTGTGTTGGAACAACCTCACAGTCTCTTCAACCGTGAACTCTTTGTCAATAAAGGACCTTGGTGTCATTCACTTGCTCACTACTCGGCTAACAGTGGATAATTTGCAGATTTAACTCAGAAAACAATATGTGCAATAATTTCTAAGTGCTTTGGTAATGTCCGCGAGATGATATGCAGTGTTATTTATAGGCATGGCGGACCCTCATCCGCGCCCTTCAACGGCTAGATAAGCATTCATGGCGATATCTGTTGGCAAAATCCGACGGATGCTTCAGTCAATTCTGTCATTAAGTCGTTCAGAACGGCTGTCAGTGCTTTAAATGCCCGAGTGGCCGGTAGGAAAGTACTGCATAACGACTATCTTTCCGACCGACATTGTAATGGCTATTTTCTGGAGCCTTGCGTCGAACTGCGCCGTAGGCCATCTTTGGTTCTGTGTAGTGACTTTGCAGTGTATAATTTCTTTTATCTTCAGGGTAGCTTTTTGAATGTCTCAACAACGCATTGTTTCTTTTCCTTTCTTATCATTTTTTTTTTCGTGCAGTTTCAACAACGCTGCGCAGTATATAGATCTATCTCTACATGTTTGTGTACAGAATTTTCCGCGGTTTCTAGTGCCCAATTCCAACTGTACTTGGCACCGAGAAACTTTTCCTTCTTTCTGATCATACTAGATGCTGCAAAGCATGACTATCGTGGTAAAGCTTTAGTCAACTTCCATTTATCAAATTGGGTAATGTATCATTGGCTAAAGTAGCTAACTGGGCTGCGCCTCCGTTAGTAACATGTATGGTAGTATATGGTCCAAGCCAATTCATTTTAAATTTTCCATGAAACTTCATGAATTTACTATCGTACAGGAGGACTAGATCAACTACCTGAAAAGAATTATTCTTGATGTGGCAATTGTGCCATACTTTTTCTCGTTCTTTCTGCACTCGGTGGTGGAATTTCGCGATGAAGCGATCTTCTTCCAACCCAACCAAATGTAACAACCTTTCTTCCAGTGCTGCGCGATCTGCCATCTTTGTAAATGCAGCTATTCTCAAGATGGGGATAATATACTCCATTGGCATTATTGCTTCCTGTCCATAAGCCAATCTGAAAGGTGTATGCCCAGTTAATTTCTTGCATGTCGTTCTGTATGCCCATAATACAGATGGAATGCGCAGGTCCCAGTCATCGCGGTTTACATTGCATATCTTGGTTAGTGCATTCTCAAGTACTTTATTGAATGCTTCAATAGTTTCATTTGCTTGTGGGTGATAAGGCGTACTGCGCTGATGATGGATGGAGAACTCTTCAGTCAAAGCTTCAATAGTTCTGTTCAGAAAATGGGTGCCTTGATCACTCATCAAAATTTTTGGGCATCCAAATCGTGTAAGGATGTTCTCAAAGATAAACTACATGTCTATAGCTGCACTACAGTCTTTGACTGGTTTTGCTTCTTCCCATCTGGTGAGGTAGTCAGTTGCAGTAATAATGTACCTCGCACCAATTCTTTTTCTCGGTGGGTTAATAAGTCCCACGAAATCGATTTCCCATTTTTCGAATGCTTGCAAGGTCAACTGAGGGTTCAACAACATTTCATCTCTTCTTGACGGCTTCCCTGTCCTCTGGCAGACATCGCAGTTATGGCAATGTTCTTTGGAGTCCTTATGAATCGTAGGCCACCATAGCCCTATGCGTAATATCTTCTGCATAGTAGCCCTTCCTGCATAATGACCTCCTGCTACTCCTGAATGTGCATCAGCTAATATAAGGGGCTTCTCATGTTCTAATACACACCTTCGCAGCACTTCATCAGGTCCTAACTTGTAGAGTTGTCCTGCGACAATGGTGAAGTCTGCGGTTCTCTCTACCGACTACTTCTTTTGCTGTGTAGTGAATTCAATAGGTGCGAACTTGATAGTTAGAAAATCAATGATATTCTGATAATAATCATCAGCAACCTGTATAGCAAACAATTGCACATCAGGAAGATTGTCTTCTAGATTCATAGGTTCCTCTCTTGACTCGATCCTTGATAGATGATCAGGGCCTAAATTTAATCTGCCTGGCTTAACTACTATTTCAAAATCATACTCTTGGAAGAGTAAGAGCCATCTGAATATTCACCCCCCTAACACTGGCTTATTAACCAGGTATTTCAATGCATAATGGTTGGTAAACATTTAGAAGTGCGCACCAAGTAAATAGTGTCTGAATTTCTGTAGCGCACATACCATTGCGAGTCCTTCCCTTTCAGTAGTGGTATAGTTCTTCTCAACATATGAGAGCTTTCTACTTGAAAATGCAATGGGATGATTGATGCCTCCTTCTCCTTGTTGCGCAAGAACAATAACCAAATCTATACATGAAGCATCAACATGTACGCGAAATGGATTTTCCCAGTCTGGAAAAACTAGGATGGGCGTACTGACCATTTTCTCTTTCAATGTGTCAAATCCTTTCTCACAGTACTCATTCCAAATGAACGGTGCATCCTTTTTTAAAACCTTCTCCATTGCTGTGGTTATCTGTGCATACCCCTTTATGAATTTCCTATAGTACCCGGTATGCCCTAGTGTAGTGAGTAATTGTTTAACTGAATTTGGTGTAGGAAAGTTTACAATAACTGCGATCTTCGCGGGGTCAACCATCAATCCCTGATTACACACAATGTGTCCGAGCAGAATCCCATAAGGAACACAGAAAATACATTTCTTCAAGTTCAATGAAATCTGATGTTGTCTACATTTTTCCAGCATCATTCTGAGGTTTGCGGCATGATTCTTCAGTAACCCAAAAATGGTCCAATCATCAAAGTAAAATTCTAAAAACTTGTGGATGAATTCTTTAAATGCTGCGATCACCACTCTTGAAAATATGGCTGGTGCATTCTTCAAACCAAAAGGCATCACTGTATACTGGATGAGCCCCATTATGTTCCAAAAGTGGTTTTGTGCCTATCGGCTAGATCAATTCTTATATGATGGTATCCAGAAAATCCATCAGTGAAAGAGTATGCCTCATTCCCTCCAATGTTATCAAGCACTTCGTTGGTAAAAGGTGTAGGAAATGGGTCATGCATCGAGGCATCATTCAACTTTATGAGATCAACACAGATCCTAATTTCACCCTTTGTTTTCTTGTCTTGGACGACCATCGGGCTTATCCATTCAGATTCTTCAACCGGCTCAATGATTCCTGCATTGAGCATCTTATCGAGTTCTGCCTTAACTCGTTCTTTTTAGCGTGGATTCAGTCTATATGGCCTTTGTTTAAAAGGTTTCGCTTTAGGATTAAGAGGAATTCTCATCACTCCTAAGCCTTCTAGGATTCCTTTCATCTCCGTGAACTTCGTCGGGAATACTTCCTGATATTCCTGTAATATAGTTGTGATCTCCGCAACTGTATCATCATCCCAGTAGTCTCCTATTGCTATGAACTTTGGCTCTTCACTAGTACCGATGTTCACTTTCTTTGTTTTGACAGGTCCACTCATATCTGGAATCTCTAGTGGAGGTCCTTCTACTTCGCACATTCCTTCTGATTCAGGGATCTTTATATTGCATGGGTCCTCCTCATCACTGTCTTCTTTATCTTCATATTTTTTTCAGCTAAGTTATAATAGTCCATGACTTGCTCTACTTGTTTTGTCCAATCTGGTTGTAGAATCGCAAGTACATTGTTTATTTCAAAAAACTCTTCTAATGTTATGTTTTCCTCCATGTGATTTGGTGTGAATATCTTTTCCTTGATAAGCTGCAGTGCGTCATGGATAGTCGGATGGTCGTCTTCAAAGCTAAAGTTATTTTGAAAGCTCGTAATGAGGAAAGACCAATCCGTGGTTCCTCTACGTAGCTCCTCCTCTAGGTACCATTTCTTTGGAATAGGTTCCTACAACGTATGCACAAAGAGATGTACCCATTCTGTCTGTGGTCTTTCTTCCCATGCTTTTGTACGGGCTGCAATATGATCCTTTGTACCCGTCTAGCCATTATATTTCTCAAATGGTAGTGTAACCTTATGAACGAATATGATCTGTAGTTTGATTCTGCACTGGTCCCAAGTTGTCTATTTATTTTTATGCATAACCCACCATCTGGCAGGTGTCTCGCGGAGTTCCATGTCTAATGATGAGATGCGATGTTCATCTGCAACTGCTGTAGTGTATTCTTTGATAATTGCATAGACGTTAGTTGTACCATCATAAGTGGGGATTGGACTTACTTGCTTTCCAATCCATCGAAGTGACTTTGTAATTGCCGGGCATCTCCTGGAAGATACTTCATGCATTCTGTGTTACCAGTTTTCTAATCCTGCCTCAGAGTCTGAGATGCAAGAACTATTGCAACACCAGCTGAGCGTTCCATCCACAATAGGATGAGTATAATCCGCAACATTTGTTGTCATTTTATAGATACAGTCAAGGTCTTGAGCTATGTACTCTTCTTTAATAAGTTCAACATATCGCTCCCCCTATGAAGGATCCAATGGTGCAACGACCCTTATGTCATTGCCTTCAAATATCATTTTCATTGTCTTCATATTGATGACGGTGGAGTTAGTCATTGCCCAATCGATGCCCAACAGTGTTGGATAAGGATTGCTATCATCCACAATTTCAATTACTTCGAATTCTACATAACTTCGCACTCTGTCAATGTCGACAATGGTATTGGTTAACCTTCCCAGCGATATAACTATGCCTTGATTAGCCATTCTTAACTATATACGTGACCACTGTAGCTTTGGTTTCCCCATCGCCTTCCATGCTTGCTTGGTCAAGACATTTACTTCAGATCTGAGATCAAGAATGATCTCATCCATCTCGTAGTCTCCTATCTATGCAGTGAACCGCATTTCCCTGCCGGTTCTTTTGGGACTCCGAATGTTATGTACTGCGCCATGTGTTATTCCTTTCTTACTGCATGACTCATACTGATTTATCAGTTTTTCAAATTCCATAAGAGTGTCTTTGTTTTTTAATAACTTGATGCAGCTGTGTAGAAATTGCGCAACAAAAATAGATGTATCTAGTGCAGCACGCGTCTGACCATATGCTAGTGGAATATCTTCTATTTGTGTTTCTTGACTGCGCAATGGGATCCTTGGTGAAGTAGGTGGTGGTTGTTTAAACATGTCCCGCGCTTCTTTAAATATTTCTTTATTTTTCTGTAATTTCAATGGAGGTGCTTTCCCATGAGCTTTTCTAATTCCTACTATTTCTCTAGGGTTCTTTTTAGGATCAGTTGTTCCAGAAGTCGAGGCTTCTGCGCTTTTGTCTTTTCTTGTATCAGCGCCACTTCACGTTACTGCATTGACACTCTGAATTGTATGTCTGCTCTTTGATGCGATCAACTGGATGTTAGGGTTCGATGTTTCTGTTTTTCTCCGTTTCTGCATTTCTACCTAAAGCACGGGGAAATATTGAATCACATGATCAAATGATTTACAGTAATTGCATGTGGTGCATGGATTAGTACATTCTCTAGATACATGACCTGGCTGGCCATAGTTATAGCATATTACCTGGCCTTGTCCTCTTCCTTGAGCTTGTCCAACATTTCTTCCTCTCCCGCGGTATCCACCACCGCGGCCTCTATATCCTCCCTGGTCATATTGGGTATTCTCTTGCTTTGGATGATTTTCCTCTTGGACGGGGTACATTCCACGACCTTGTATTGCTTCCATATATCACTTTCTTTCATTCATCAACTCATAAGTGTGACAGTTAGACTCATCATGTCCAACTGATTTACAGAAATTACAGTATAAGTTTTTAGACGTTTTGACATATTTCTGTATGAGGTAACAATCCTCAGGCCGGTGTCCTCTGGTTCTACAAATTTCACACCATGGCGCCTGGTTCTGATTCATATTTATTGTGTTTGGTGTGCCACTGTTAAGATAATATTGAAATAAGGGGCAATGTTCTCTAGTGTGGCCCTCTCCTTTGCATCCTGTGCACCAAACTTCATGTCTTTGTTCTTTTCCATTTTTCATACCTTGTAATTCTAATGACACAGTAGCCAACTAGTTCTGGATCTGTATCATCCCAGAACGACTTTCTCCAATTGGTGAGGCTTCCAACTTTATTGCAATCTCCAAGGCCTCATCTTGAGATACAACCTTCTATTCCATCAGTGGTTGTCTAATATGGGGAAACATCGCAGCAATGAACCATTCTTGATGCTGTTGCGGAGCTATAACAAAGCTCACTTGGTCCAACAATGTTTTGAATTTTTGGTCAAAATCCCACACTGATTCAGTAGGTTTCTCCTTGATTTCTTTCAGCTTTGTTATGCAATGTGATTCTGATTTGGGCTTCTTAAACTCTGCTGCAATTGCGGTCTTGATATCTGCTAAGGTTCTAGGTTGTGCTTGAGAATACTTCATAAACCAATGTAGTGCTCTATCTATAAAAGTAGTGATGAGCTGCACTCTTTTTATAGCATCATCTGTAACTTGCTTGACACTCCACATGGCTTCGCATAGAAACTAGTGCTAATCAGGGTCTTCTTGACCCGTTCCTTTGAATATCGATAGTTTTATATCGTTATATGTCATTTTTCTTCTGGATTGTGTGATGTTTTGGGATTGATTCCCTGCGACAAAGGTAGACACAGGGTGCTGGATTGTGCTAGGGATAGTATTCTGCGGAATGGTCTGAATCATAGTGCTGTGAGCACTCACTCCTGCGGTGTTACTAGTATTGCTGATCTGTGGGATAGGTTGCGCGATGCTCGTGGCGAGTGGGTTCTAGACTGATGGATTCTAAGGTGTAATACGCTGGATTGTGGCTGATAACTGAGTGTTGTTATTATTGAGGTCACATGGAATTTTGGTATCTATACAGTTTCTATCTTGTCTGGGATTCTTTTCGTTAGTAAGCTTATATCTCTTTCCACTTCTCAAATTATGGTTTTCTTCGTCAAAATCAATGTGTGTATTTTCTACTATGACAGATTTAGAATTATTGTTGTATTCTTAAAGAACCTTTCTCAGCTAAAAGCATTTTAATGTATAGACTAAGGTTTTTCAGGAACTTAACTCTGAATCCTTCGAAAAAGTATACTTCAGCTTGGCTGTAGGACTTCAGGGTATCTACAACAAACTAGGTCACAAATCCTTCTAGTATGCTATCAACCTAGAAGTCAATTTCTCACGACAATCGAATGTCTATTGCTTTGAGGTGTGCAGTAAGCTCCGGAGTCCACTGTGTAGGTACTCCGCCTTGGGAACAATTATTTCTTTATACGAGGCACGATATCCACTCGTGGAGCTTGTTTGGAAAGGACACCCAAAAAATTTCGTGGATATCCTTCCACAAGTATCTGTTCAACCACTCTACGTAAGATAGATGTGGATGGTTGTTTTCTTTCTTTGTGAAATCTCTTTCGATCTTATTGCACCAAGCCCGGATCTCTTTCTTTTCTGGATGCCAGTGGTCTGACCGTGATGAGAAATCGTATTCTTCTTCTCACATTACTTTTTGAAACACACTACCACATCACTGAGTCTTAGCGCGGCAACATAACCATTTGTTGGTGTATATTCTGATCTAGAGGTTTTCCACTGTAGACCCAGGTACCCAGCGCATTCACTGACTGCGTACTGGGATTACTTCCACTCTACGACGATAAGTTATCAACAACTTATCATGCAGCACTTCTATGGATCGTCGCATCAACTAGACCGCGCGGTCGTTTATGAGACCTAATCACTTCTATTCAATCTTATTGGCTAATCCTTAATCATTCATCATTACTTAGACTGATAAACATCATAACTTATGAAAATGAGTGAGATGCGTGGTGCTATGTGCTTTGATATCGCGATTCAACCCTAACAATTAACTGAGTGGTTATCTCATAGATCCATTCATTCGAGGACTTATAGGTGCTTGACTGCTAACATTCATCCATACATGAACTACTAACATCTTATTTCATCCCTTTCGTGGTGAACACAGATAAAGTAACATATATAAGATAACAGTAACTTTATGCATACACCGTAAGTAATTCAAGTAAAAATAATAACAATCATACAAATCAATCACATAACACAAGGTTTAACGTGGTTCACTCCCCGGATGGGAAGCTACGTCCACAAGAATTGTTGTTTATTATATTATGAAAGGGTACAACGGTTCTTTTCCTGCGCACTCAGCTGCAGACGTTCTTCTTCCTAAAAATTAAGTCTTTGCGCACTCAGCTACAAAGCCTTTATAATAGCTTTTGCTAAAAAATCCTAACAACATTCAACAATACCCAAGTACAAAAGTAGTAACCCTTTCCCATACAAAAATTCCTTTAATATAGATCATGCCCGTAGGTCATGTCTTTACATTACAAAGGCAAAACCACTAGGTTTACAAAACTGTCGCAGTTTTCCCAAAACCGGACTACTGGTATCTGGCAGGGGACTTCTGTCACACACGCGCCAATAGGTTGTTTCCGCCGATTTGTTCCTTCTTTTGCGGCCTTAGATGACTGGTTCACGTAGTAGTAATCCTCTGTTTGTGTGATCAGTCACCTACCTCCCGATCTGCACCTACCCACTGCTTGGTAGTTATTGATGATCTTTGCCAAAAATAGGTCTTTTGTGACCTAACCAAAATAACTGTCGTCATCCATCCATGCTCTGCTTAGCTGGATCTTCGTTGACGTGGGACATTGCAGTGCTGTAATCCTCGCGGCACCAACCTCGCAGTTCTTCCGACACTGCGCTGCATGCAACGTCGCAGCATACCACAACTGTGCTGCACTTCTCCTCGCAGCTTCCAAAACTATTTTTTCACAAAAAGTATCCATCCATGTTGCGCTCAGCTTCATAGTTCCCAAAAAATTGTGTTCAAAATTTGACCCCCTTGGGTCAGGCCCGACAGATAAATTCTGGATAGGATTTCCTTGGATTCTGTTTTATTTTATTCCATTCCTGAATTAGAAAGACACTTTCCTGATTTAGACTGCTTTATCCTGTTTTTTCTACTTTCTAGTGGATAAGGAAAAGCTAGTTCACTTAGAAACTCTTACCACTTGACTAATTCAACCTACGCATCATATATTATCTTCTAAAGCCACCATTACATTCCATTTACCTCGCTCATGAGTTTCCATACCATACTTGCTAAATTCGTGAGCCTCTAGCATAGTTTTGGAAACTGCTTTTGCCACCTAGGAGTTTTTTTATGTTTTTAGTAAGCCTTACATTTTGTGCTTTACAACTTGCCTTTAAGGCATTCTATTTTCTCTCTTGAGATGTATTATATATTGTATTCACATTGAGGAATAATACATGAGATAATATTTCCATCAATTGAGTTCCTTCTCTTATGTTATGTTTGAACATTCCTTCTTATTCTTGCATAGCTTTGAATAATTATTGTGAGGACTTCTTTGCTTCAAGAATCTTGGCTATTAGAATTCTTTCATGGTATTAAACCTATATAGAATTCTCACAATTCTCTAATTCATAATCAGGCAGTGACACCTATCTCCTTCAGATTTGTAAAGCCAAGAATTCCGAATGCAATATTTAAATAGCAAATTGAAATCACAAAAAAAAGCAGACTTGAAACAGACTTGAAATCAAATCTCCAAGGGAATTAAACACAAGTCTTTAATTAATAACAGATTGGAATAATTGGCCACGCAGAGCCTAACCAGTAGTATAATTTACAGGAACTAAACTCATTGTAAATTGAATTCAACATTTGAAGCAGAGTATGACGGCTATGCCGGTTGAGGTTGCAAATAAAAATAATAAAGAGTATAAAACGAGAAATACATCACATAAATTGATTTGGGTCACGAACCGGAATCCTTAATCAATGAAGATATTGGTGTTTAAATGGATCGGATTCGAAATCGTTTTACAGTAAATGGTTTGGGAGGAATGCTATGCAGGTTCGAGATTTTGACACTTCACAGGATTTCAAATATATATATGATGAAAATGGAACCAATATCTCAACGCTTCCACATGAAATCAAAGGGTGTATAATAGAACCAAGTTTAAAACTTTCAGCGAAAACTAGATCGGCTACCAACTTTGGAAAACGTCCAACCAATTTCGAGAGGAAAGTATACTGGAAATATGGTTTCAATTTCATAGAGGTTCAGATCCATTATCCCTGCACATTCACAAGATTCCTAGAATATGTATATAATGAAAACTGAGATAAATACTCATAGGAGTACATATCCAAGACCTCGACGCTTTACAGGAATTTGAAAATAAAAGATATGCCATCAAAATGATAGATCTTGAAAACGCCTTTCCATTTTGAGATTCGAACACAGAGGTTTTAAAGGAGAAACCAATATGGAGATTTAGTTATATAAACTGAGACTTTTGAGAGAAAAGTCGATCCGAAGATCTAGTTCAACACCGCATCTGACTCTTAATTTAAAAGAGAATTCATACAGGGTTCCATCCTCCACACCCATTTTCAGCTCCACGCCACTAACAAAGTTCCAGATTCTAAAAACATTATGTGATAGCGAATGGAATGATGAGTCCATTCATATCCCATGAAGTAGACAACAATTTATAACAATATGCAACTAACACATAATTTAATAGAAACTTTTAATTTAAAAGAGAAACTCACACGGGGTTTCGTCTCCCTCATAAGAAAATAAACAGAGATATATTTATAAAATGCATGCTATACAAGGATAATATTTCTCCAGCACAGACTCCAGATTCATTTAATATAAACCAAACTGCAGGCGAACCGCTAGTTCCAGGTTCAAAAATTAAAATGATTAAAAGAAAAGAATAACTCATACAGTGAAATGATTGGGTTCAAGCCCTAGAATTCGCTTAAGCAAAGATATCATATTGCATTTAACTAAAAGGTAGCATATTTTATAACCGAGTTGTATACAAGATATATTAAAAGTATTTCCAGTTTATCACCTTTCCTCTAGAAATAAAACCCTGCACGATATAGATTTTAACAATCCAGTAATCATTCCTTCAACTTAATCACACTAGAACCCAGAATATAAAACTTTTAAGCAAATAATGAACAAAATGTAATTCATAAGAACCTGTCAAGATACCGGTTCTAGCCGTTGGTGATGCCTCCCAAAGAGCTGTCGTCGATCTCTCCAATCCTCATGATTTTGCTGTAGACCCTAAATAATATGAGTCTGGTGCCCTCAAGGATTGACAAGCTCATATACCAAATGTAGGGTTTCCCATTTCGGGGTCCCCCAAAAAGACTATCTAAACAATACTAACATCCGATGATAATTTTGAATCTTGAAAATCAAATGTGAAACCGTAAATAAAATGATAAAACTCAACTTGTACATAAAATGAAACCATATACCTAATTTATGAAAGTTGTAGGTGGTTGTAGCTATCATCCCTTGCCGCTTTGATCCAGACATCCAATCTCCCGATTTACCAAAGACCTCTCGGTTGACCTCCCTACCATATTGGGGGTACTCTTCTTTCCCCCGAACCCCCGAGAAAATGGGGTCGTAAGAACACACAATGCAAGCTTTCTGCTGGGATTCCGCAATCCCCAGAAATCTAAACCCAACTCACAAGAACCACAAGATGAATTCACTATTATGATGCCCGTCCATCACTAGGGAGCAAGAGATGCTTTTCTCCTTCTCCTCCCTTCTTTTATAGCAAAAGTCTGTGTGCTATCTGTCTTCCCATGCACATAATTCATTTAATTTAATATTTGATTAATATTCTTCTCAATTTACATGTGTCCTTCTCTATCTTAAGTGTGCACTTACTTCCCTAAATTAGTGCAAGGTGGGTGTAGTGGTCTTCATTAGAGTCCTACTTATGTTTGTGTTTCTATTTAGTTTAATTAATAATCTTTTAATTGGACTTAATGCTTTCTACATTCCTTTCTTTTCCTAATACTAAGATAGAATTAAAAGATGATTTCTTTTACTAAAATTCTAATCCATTTTAAATTTCTTCTTCATAAAATTTAAAACGATAAAATCAAGAATTAAAATATTTCTTTCATAACAATTCCAATCTAAATCAAACTCCTTTTCATAATAATAAATCAATAAAATTTGTCAATTGAGTGTAGATCGGGTGGTTGGGAGGAATGTTGTTATCCTCCCCACCTGGGTTCAAATCTTGCTTTGTGACACTTGCTCCTTGGGAACCGACTTTCTATGTAATGATTGTAAATCTGGCCATACTGTGATTCTTTCAGAATAGCAGGTGTTGGCATTTTCCACACAAAAAATAAATCAATAAAATCATTTTCAATAAAGTCAATCAAACTTATTATTGAATAAAATCAATCAAAATAAATAATTAAAAATAATAAAATCAATTAAAAATAAAATCTTGAGTAAACTAATTCTTTTATTAACAATTCATTTCAATTCTTTTTCAAAATATTGAAATCAATTAAAATAGAATTTGAATAAAATAATTCAAAAATGATAAAATCCATTAAAATAAAATCTTGAATAAGATAATTCTTTTAGTAACAATCCATTTCAACTCTTTCTTTATGTTTCCCCAAACTTGTATGTTTAATTCCAATTTGCATAATTGATTAGATAGCTTCTTCATGTTTTTGTCTAGGTACCTCTTCAATGGGCCCTTTCGACAGTTCCTTTTCTTTCTTCTTGTTCTTGTCTAGGTACCTCTTCAGTGGGCCCTTCCGACAATTCCTTTCCTTTCTTCTTGTGAGGAGAACTGTGTAGTGATCGGGGAGTTGTTACCGCGATCTCTCAACTACACTTCTTGGAGACTAAGGGTTGTTGAGGGATAAGGTTCTCCTTATCGCGCACCCCTCAACTCTCGTATGCGACCAAGTCGGTATGGCCTCGCTGGTACGGCACACGCTTCCCCGGTCCATCTCGCAAGCTTCTGACCCATGCGTGGAGTGCTAATTCAGGGTTGACAGTCTGTCATGGTACCCCTATGTGTTCTTTCCGTTCTTACGACCCCTATAATGCCATTGTGGGTCAGTTGGTAAATCGTCTTACCTGCCACTACATACACACACTCAAGCACACATTAGTAGCGTTGCACTATGAAATATTTCATCATCCATCATAATATCTTAGTTAGTCGAGCATATATTTCATTCATCATTTTCTCTCAATCAGTCAAGCATATCTATCATTCATCATTCTATCTTAATCAGTCGAGCATATCTAACATTCATCATTCTATGTCAATCAGTCGAGCATATCTAACATTCATCATTCTATCTCAATCAGTAGATCATATCTAACATTCATCATTTTATCTCAATTAGTCGAGCATATCTAACATTCATTCATTCTATCTCAATTAGTCGAGCATATCTAACATTCATCATTCTATCTCAATCAGTCGAGTATATCTAACATTCATCATTCTATCTCAATCAATCGAGCATATCTAGCATTCATCATTCTATCTCAATCAATTGAGCATATCTAACATTCATCATTCTATCTCAATCAGTCGAGCATATCTAACATTCATCATTTTATCTCAATCAATCGAGCATATCTAACATTCAGTCATTCTATCTCAATCAGTCAAGCATATCTAACATTCATCATTCTATCTCAATCAGTCGAGCATATCTAACATTCATCATTCTATCTCAATCAGTCGAGTATATCTAACATTTATCATTCTATCTCAATCAGTCGAGCATATCTAAAATTCATCATTCTATCTCAATTAGTCGAGCATTCATTTATTAAGTAAGGTATCAATTTCTATAAGTGTCATTCATTGCGTCATTTTCATTTATCATTTGTCGTCATGCAAATCATCATGCATTCTTCAGTCGTTCAAGCATATCAATATTGAAAGGACCAATTACCATATTTTTTTCGGTCGGGTCACTTGGCAAGTGTCCTCAAGTCTATGGTCAGTCAATGTACCAAGGCGGGCATTACATCGCACTCGAAATTTGAGTAAAACTATAAGGAGATAAGTTGAAAATGCAATAGAAAAAGGTAGTTGTTTTCCTCTCTGATCCTCTAAAACTATTTACCATTACTTCGTTTTTTTGAGTCAAATTCCTCTAACGAGCCCTCATATTTGATATTGGTATATATTCACTATCATACTCATCATCATCCATTGTCATCGTCATCGTCATCATCATTGTCATTCTTGTCATTATCATCATAAATGCCGTTATCATCATCATCAATGTCATTGTCATTTCTATCATAATCATTAATGCTATTATTTCTTATTTCCATACATCATCATCATTATTGTCATAATTTTCATGCACAACCTACAGTAATCATCATTGTTGTCTTCGTCGTCGTCATCATCATCATCATCATCATCATCATTGTCATCATCATCATTGAAGTAATCATTTTCATCAACATTGATGTCATCATCATTGTCAATGTTGTCATCATCATCATCGTCGCCATCATCATTGTCAATGTCATCATTTCCATTGTCATTTTCATTATCCAAAGTTGTTATTTCGACAATTATAATTCTATTGTGAATTGTCTTATTCTACCCACAATTTGTACTACCATCACATGAAAACCAAACTAATCCCAAAAAATAGAGGACAATCTACACAATATGCCTAAAGATGAATTTGATCAGATAACTAAATTTAAGGGAGTTGAAAACAACTTAAAATCATCTACAAGCATTCCTTTATTTTTGTTCCACTATAGGTATTAAGTATCATCATCAAGTACATTTGACAACATGCAATGGTATGATTTTTCATTAATTTCATCGACATAGATGTGATTTGATGAATTATTCTTTCATAATTAATTGGAATTCTATGAAGAATCGCTCTAAGGATATATTTTAGGTACTAAGGATGTAGCTTTTTTAATTATAGATTTTACCACCATCTCCATCCACGAGAAATAACATATTAAATAAATCACTAGTGGTTTAATAATATGATTCAAATGATTCCCCAAGTAGCTTGGACATATGGTAGTAATACTTTTCATTATATTGCAATACAATAATGGGCTGAATTATTTGAGTTATATCTCTAAAGAAAATAAAAAATGCAACTATTGTAGGAAAGATTAATCAATGCCCAGATGCAGGTGTCCTCTCGACAACTGGACAACATGCAAGCGAGGATCCTCAACCTGGGATCCCACGATGTGGCACCTCTCTCAGCATGCATTAATCCATCGATGGTTGAGGATGATGCCTCATTCAAGCCATTTCATTTTGACGTCCCCTCAACTCTTGGTGGGACATGGATTTGGTACCTGTTTCATTTACTTCGGCTCCTTGAACATTGATATGGTGCATGTGGGAATTGGGAACCTCGATAGGGGATGTTTAAGGGAGGATTATGAGAGCCATACTTCCATCATTCCTTGTCTCCTTGTTTGAGGGCGGTTGAATTTCCTTGTGATATACAATATTTGGATGTGGTAGTTGGTTTTGTTTCACTCTGTGCTCTCTGCACTTCCCCCCTCTCTGATGTCTCGGATAAGTGGTTCTCCTCGCTAGGGTAGCAATATTCAGGGTAGGAACCAATGAATCCCTTCTCCTGTGACTGAGGAAGGATACAACATGGGAATATCTATGCCAGTCAGACTTCTCATTAACAACTAGGAAGCTCGCTTAGTCTCAGATAACCTAACTTATGGGAGAGGTGGAGGGAAAATTAACCATTATTGGCTCATTAAGAACATGATGGGTACGCTCATGGAGGATATGATAAGCAATTGGAGATATGCAAAGGAATCTATGCTTGCTTCCAGAGCTAAGCTCATTGATGTGGATGGATGGCTTGCGATTTTGGACACCACCTTCTCTTGGAAGCACCTTGTTGTTGGACTTGGTGGCCCAAATAACGTCGAGGTAGGAAGTGGCAGTGCTACTGGTGAACAGCCGGCTAGAAAGAATGCGCTCCAGGATAGGCACTTGACACCTTTAGCTTCATTCCCACTAGCTATGTAATTTTTCTCCTTTTCTAATCAATACAATTTGCAGACTTACAAAAAAGTAAAAGATTAATCAAAATTTTATGTTCATAGAAAAATTTAGACACACTTAGATGTGAATTAGGTCTGCATGGATAGTGTTATGTCATAAGGGAATAGGTCATTATGTAGGATGATATTAGGCACGTTAAATAATTATAAGAATTGTACTTAATATGTTGTTATGGGATGAAATTAGGAATCAAGAGCACTAAGATAACACGTATTATACCATTAAATTAAATGTATTTGTTTTGAGCTAAAGTTAATCACCAAATTTTACGGAGGAAACATTATTGTTCTCAAGAAAATTATCAAATGTTTAATGAGTTCTTACATAGAATGATCAATGACCTAGTAAGATTACCAATGAATTGATTAACTATATATTATGGATCAAGACCTTCATTATTATAAGTGTTTAAAAAAATTTAAAGGACGAGTGAATGCATGAGGTTTTTAAACCTATTATGTTATTATGTTGATGTATGGAATTTCAATTTATTAAGTAAAAGATTGTATCTTCATAGCACTAAGTTATGAGAAAAACAAATTATATATTGAGTTGTAAATGTTTATTGTATGAGTGTTACGGAGAAAAGCTTCCTATGGCTTGGGTTAGACCACAACAAACATATGGACTTCCAGAAATCAACTCATTTCCAAACATATGCCATATAAATGTAAATGTTCATAATCAAGATAAAAAGGACCTACCTTAACTGGACATATGATAAAGAATTCCGTTGAGCTTTTGAATCACAACATTTGAACCTGCAGCTAACAATGAACACAAGCAAGCACATATGATATATAAAGAGGTCAGCATATACCATAACATAATCCATGATATATAAGCAAATGTACCCAATAACAATAAATAATCATTCACAATATAAATGGACGAGAAAATGATTAGTTCTATTAATATCAACAAGTACAAGATACAACCTACTGTCGGCACCTCATATGAACCAAGAACTAGGTCTCTCCACATGTTCCTCCACCACTTCAATCCCCCATGTAATGGAAAACTCACGAGTAAAAGAGTAAATCCTTCACAAGATATGGAAGAGTTTGGTAGGTGAACATAAATGGTTCACAACAACTAGGATCAATGGATGTAGACTCAAGCAATGGAAAATTTTCAATAGAGTTTTGATGCTCTCTCTTTATCCTCACTCCATGCATCACAAGAGCTCAATATATAACCCTCCAAAGGCAAGTGAAAGGTCAGATCGAGTCGTTTCAAGATACATGGAAGGTCAAAGATCTCAATGGCCGCTTGTTTGGAGTGAAAAATAGAGATTTTACTCTCATTTACCAAAAAGGTCGATGTACGTAGGCTGTAGTGATGCAACCCACGTATATGCGAGTTGTAGTGAAGCAACGTGCATGTAGGAGGAAAAATAGCGAAAAAGGGGTTGAAGGAGAACCAAAAGTATGGATTTGAGTCTACAAATTGGTAAGGGGTGCCAGGGAGTTCTAATGCTCACTAGGTGGAAAAATATGGTGTAACAGATGCCCCCCAATGTGTGAGGTCAGAGAAGGTACTACGATGGTCGAAATACATTATAAATCTCAGAAGTGGAGTGATGGAGACACAACTGGAAGGAGTCTCCCACTCGTCATAATACAATGATATCTCTGTGTACATATCAGTACAATACATAGAAATCTGATACAATGGCCATGAATAGGGAGTACATAGTGAATACATGTCATGAATGGTCATAGCCATGACCCATATATAGTAAGATATGGTATCTTGTTGAAGAGGAAACATCTAATGAAAACTGATGGTAAAAACTATTGATGTATGAGAATGATCTCTCATAAGTACAATCACGATCACAAGTAGCATACTGAATGCCACTAAAGTCTGGGGTGTTCTAAACAAACCATATATGGTGCATGCCCCATCAAGTGAATAGAGGTACTGATGTTGAATCTGATGTGACATCGTCTGATTACCGGTCATTGATGTATATCGTTAACAGACGCGAGATAACCCACAGATCATGAAAATGGGAATCAAGGCACTAAGTACATTCACCAAGTGTGAATAGAGGTTTTGAGGTCGAACACTTGATGAATCCATCGATCAGGGGACATTAATGAATTCCCAATCTTTCGATGGCGAGAGAACTTACCACTAATGACTGCAAGCCTCAAGGTACTCAATGGACTCTAAATCTTGATTCTGGAATAAATGAGTTGGATTCGATGGAATGAGATTCACTAGAAGGAAGGAATTAATGGATCCCCCATCAACCAGCATGAGATAGCAGCTAAGATGAAATATTTGGAAGAACTCGGACTAACAGGATGAACAAACCAAAAACTGGGTGCGTCTCTTATGCGTGTACCAGATGCAAGTAGTGCACTGAAGAGACCTCCTGAATAGCAATCAATGATGAAGACTACTGACAGGAGCGAGGAAACCACCAACATGGTCTAATGGAAACCAAGGCACTGCACGAATGCCAATGTGTGAATAGATGTCTTATAGTCGAACACAAGGGAAACCACTTAGTCAAGGACCAATGGTGAGATGTCACTTGCTAAGTTCAAGGTCACCTACCAATGATGAAAGTAGGCCTAGGGTGCAGGGTGAAACATCATGTGTGATTGAACTGGACTCATAAGGGATGACCGACATGCAATAGTCAAGGGATCTAAGGAGTGGCCGACTCTAGTTTAAGACTTCCTTTGAACAAGAGCATGAGCAGATGAATAGACTAAGGCAACATAGACTCAACATTGGATACTGGCAATACTTTGCGACGCGTGAGGCATCAACAAAGGCTCCATAATGACTGGAAGCTTAACCAACCGGTGGAGGTAGATCTAAGAAATGAGTATAGCTTCCTAAGGTGCTACTAATATCCCGATGTATGGTACACGGAGTGGACATCAATGCTCTGTTCAAAGGTGACACGACAACTGCCAATAGAAGGTAGTAAAATTTTCCCATCTGGATTTTTGATTTATGTGATTTTTTTGTCTTTTTCATATTATAAAGATTGAAAAAGAATAAAATTGCTTATGATACAAAAGTGAGGGAATGAGTGTTGAAAGCAAGAAAACTAGTTCTGGGAAATGGAACATACCTATGCTCAGTGCAAGGAATCATGTGCAGGATATGGACACTCAGGGGGACTGTTCCCTCAAGGTAAGGGTCATCAAGTTATGAAAGATAAATTAAGGGTCTGCTTGGATCGGAAGGAAAAGTGCTCAGGAAAGTGGATAATAACTGAAAAAGTGGAAGTTGGCACAAGGCTCAAAGGCAAGCAAGATAATGCAATGCATTCACAACTCGACATACACGGGAAGTCCTTATGGGAGATGGCTAGAATAAAGTTAAAGTAGAGTATGAGTCTTCATCGTAATGTCATGGAGGGACTACAAAGGACTCTCAATCCTAAGGAGGAACAACTGCATAGGTTCCATAAGACATAAAAAGTATCTAACTAGGGAACCCATGATTAGACAGGCCCTACCACCAAATAACGACACTTCTAGAGCAACATGAAGGTTCTATGTCAGTTAAAAAGAGGGGTCGCACCTAAGGTTTATGAATATGGTCATAAGGTCAATACAATAATGCAGGTGAAATGACATCCGAACCTATATGACGGGTGTAGAAAATACATGCCGGAGGTGCGAAAAGGCTCAAAATCCACTCCCGATGCAAAAAAATGCTCAAAAAGATACCTCACAATGATGTATTAGTAAAAAAGGCTCTAAAAATGGTAAAAACCAATATAAACTATACAAAAGTGGGTAATAAAAAGTTATAAATAGTAAAAAGAAATGTTCTTACCATATCATTTTCATTTTTAGCCATCATAGTGCAATTTGGTAGTTTTTACCCTTGATATTCAAGTGACGATTCCGAAAGGTAGGAGCAACAAAATCGCGATCCGTCTGGACCAGGTAAGAGCTCTCATCCTTCCCTTCAATTCCATGGTTTTCAATTTGTTTTTAAGTGGTATATTTTTAAGTTTTTTTAATTATTTTCTACCCATGTTTCGTTGTACGTGGGCTACCATTTTTTGGGTTACGTATAGGGCTGGGTATACATGGGAAAACAAAAAGTAGCTCGCATATACAGGCCGCATACAACACCGTGGGTGAGATGTTTTTCAAGTTTTAACATTAAAAAATATTTTCTTTCCCCACAGGATGGTGCTAGAGTGGAGGGAGAGGGAGCATGATGTGATTGATCACCAAGTAGGAGGTGATTTGACCTCCCAACAAGCACTACAAGCTTGTGGTTTATACAAATTTTGGAGTATCAGGGGTTTAAGGGCCCAAAACCGATTACTCACCGTGTTCGTGGACTACTGGGACCCAGAATCTTAGCATTTCAACTTGGATGGGAAACCACTTCCATTGGAAGTGGAAGACATATATTTTATTACCGGCTTATCCCACCGAGGAGAGTTGGAAAGCCTTAGATCTCGTAGCGTGGGGGGAGGAGTCACCATAAGTGACTATATTGACCTATATTGCATCAAGGGCACCCAAAAGGTGGGTAGCTAAGTACCCACAGAGGATATTGCGAGCCTAAGCATGAAGATCATCATCCTCACTCTCGGGAGGATAGCGGGGTCTACTGCACTTCATCAAGCCTCGAGGCCATTGATCTTCTATGCGGATGAGTCCTTGATTCCTACAGTGTATTATTGGTGTACTACATTGCTGGGTACCATGAAACACCAGCTGACAGAGTGCAAGATGGGGTAGACCAAAAACTTTGGTTTTGGGATCATATTGTGTAGTTTCTTCTTTGAGAGGTGTTGGAAGGCGGTTCGGTAAGGAAGAATCGCAGCATCGCCGATGCTACGACACGTCAGAAGAGGTCGCGGAAGGAAGAAGGATGCATTATTTTATGTATTTTTTGAGTCATTTGTACCACAGAATGCGGGTTTTTGGGTCATTGGACCATATGAGATGTAATTTTGAGCTAAGTATACCGCAATAGGTGGGTTTTTGGGTCATTTGGACTGTGTCAGTTAGATTTTGGGTCATTTGTCCAAGAGTTAGTTAGGAAGTTGTTAGTAAGTGGACAGGCATTGTAAAGGCGGAAGCCTATATATAGACAGAAAGTGCTAGGTCGTAGGAGAGATAGGAGATGCGGTTTTGGCATATGTTCTGAGATCAAGGGTATCACTGAGATTTGGTTTTGCAGAGATACTGTATTAGGTTTTTTCTGAAGTAATATGACATGACAGAACGGTTTGGTGGAATTCCCTGTGTACCTTTTGTGTTAATGCCTGTTGTGATGATTTCTTACTGCAGTTAACCTTTTAATTTTATATTCGTTTTGTTGCGATGAATGACTCTGTTAATTAATGCTATGAATACAAATGATGTTAACCTTGAATGCATAGATCTATTTTGGATGCTGCAATAGGTTGAGTAATTGTTGCCGCAATCATCCTCTTTCATTCGGTAGAAACATGGTTCCATCCATTCTCCCTTGATCGCCTCGGGTGAGACCTCATCTGCTCTGCAGGTGTTGCTGGGCATGCCAAAACTTGCCTGGGCCAGTGCTCAGGGAGATCACGGTGGGTTGGTGTCGACAGTGATGGGAACCCTTGTCGACTGGGTTTGAGTCAACAAATGGTTATGTTTCCAGGACTGTGTGCGAAGTGAAAGGAGGATATGTTGTGGGACCCGATGAAACCCGAGATCCAGGAATGGTTTGACCAAAAGCTACAGGAATTCGCTGAAGAAGAAAGCCGAAACACTCAACTGACAGTAGATCAGTGGGTAGATAGATATATTCATGACGGTCTGTATGAATGGTTCTTCTGTGAGTTCCCGGTCATGTTGTTCGAGTGGTTGGCGAAGTTGACCTTTCAAAAGAGGAACTTCCAGGGTGGTGAGCCAATGACCTGGACCCCAGAGTTGATCCAAGAAATAGAGGAAGTCGATAATAAAGCATCACGGGCTGTCGAAGTATGGCTCGATAGCATCTTGGAGGGGTATATTACTGAGTTTGCGGTCGATACGCAAAAGTCTTATAGCGAGGCCGAGAGATATTTGTTCTGCGAACCTCGGGGAAGGTTCCTACTGTCGCTCCAAATGTCCATTAAGATGCTTATTTGTGAAAAGGGTATATTGAAGATGCATATAGATCAGTAAGCGGCCTGGTGGGAAGAACCTATGGGTATCGCGACAGCAGGGGGGATGGTGCATGGAATAATCAAGGGTAGATGGGTGTGGGTCACAATGAGACTGTGAGTGAAGCCTAGGAAGAGAGTGGTCTTACAAGGGGAGGAGCGAGGTTTCGATAGGAAAAGAGGTCGAGGATAGGAGAAGGTCCTGCTGCGATCGAACCACAAGTTCGCGAAGGAAGACCACATGGGACAAAGCGACCTCACAGTCTGGACAAGGATGCACAGGCTATGCCCAGGATAGAGGCAAGACCTAACCACAGCAGTAACATACCCACATGTCCGCTCACTATCTGTCAACTAGTGAGAAACACCACTTCGACCCGACCAGGTCAACAAAACTTTATCGCTAGTAGTTCAGTACCTACAGGAAGGAAGCCCAGGATGGCGGGCGATGATGCTAAGTTACCATTATTCCACGGGAGTGGGACAGACAACCCAGAACAGTATTGGTTTTTGTGTGAAACAGTCTAGACCATAAAACAGATCACTAATGATGCTGCCAAGAAAGGACAGTTAGCGACAACTCTGCGAGGTCGTGCATTAGATTGGCTTATGAAGTTTGTTCTAGTCCCTACAAGAGCCCTAGAGAAGTCACTAGATGAGATCCGGGATGGACTGATTGCAGAATTCAGAAAGCCCAAGTCTGAGGCTCAATATATTATGGAATTGAAAGAAATTAAGCAGTATCCCAATGCGACGGTGTGGGATTTCGACTAGTGGTTCAAGACGCTAATGGAAAGGGTTAGTTTCGATATGAGCATTGTCCAACATAAAGAGTGGTTCATCGCGGCACTGCTACCACATATTCGGCTACCATTGATGCAACAAAACATCTCGACACCCAGTGAAGCTCTGGAGATTGCAATGCGATTGGAGGCATAGCCGATTGGATAAAATGCAGCAGGGATGTCACAGATACAGACAAAGCTCGCTAACTTGACCATACAGCTGCAATATTTGAAGAAGGGCAAGAAGCAGTGAGAAGAAGTATGGTGTAGGCGATGTCGAGGAGAAGGGCATACGAAGGAAAATTGCCAGGACTTCTGTGACTATTTGGTTTTAGGAGCACCAAACCCGTTAAATGGTGTTGGCATGCCATATTGTCGCGTTTGTCAGGTATTTGGGCACCGCCATGAAGAATGTCCATATATGCAGAAGATGGTCACCAAACCGATGAATCTATATTGCACTTTCTACAAATCAGTGGGACACGATGACAAGGATTTTCAGGCATATGGGTTGCTTCATGAGAGAACATACGACACATTCTATGTAAAGGATGACCAACGTGCCATACAACAACCACCACTATAGCAGCAGGTAGATCAGCTGCTACCTCAACCGCAGGTACAGTTTGCACTGTAGCAACAACAGCATCAATTTGTGCCACAATATACCCCGATGCAAATGGCTCCACAATAGCCACAGTACGTTCAGCAACCGCAGTACACACAACAAGGGCAAGGAATGATGCAGCAACAATACAATCAACAACAATACCAACAACAGGGTGGATTCTGTGGAGGATTCAGGGGTGGACACGGTGGAGGATTTGGTCGTGGAGGAGGACGAAGAGGTCATGGACCTGTATAGTGCTATCACTGTGCGGTATGGGGACACTATCAACGAGATTTCCCACTATTGCAGAAGTAGTGTACATTTTTCTTCGTTGCAGACCATACAGTAGAGAACTGTCCGCAGTTGATTGCACGATGGCAGGCAGGGAATATTCCCCAATTACAAAATCAGGCTCAACAGCCCATGCAGAATCAGGTGCAGCAACTAGTACGACAACCTGTCCAGAACCAGAACTAGTGACCAATTCAGAATGCTAATCAAAATGTGAACTAGCCAGGGAATCCACCGCTGAACCAGAATCAGGGTGCGAATGTTTCAACAATCTTAGTAGAGCCCATCCACATGATGCAGTAGTTACAATGATCACTCGGGGAAGTGCAAAAATAGGAGAAGACACTTCACTTCCGATGATCCAGCTGGTCAGGCCGAAGAAGGTGTCATTTGACATTAAATCAGACCGTGACACATTCCAGCAGGCACAACGGGCATTGGACAAAGGAAAGGCTATCGTCTCTGACATGCCCCTTGTCTTTGATGCGCATCAGACGTTGATCCATCAATGTAGTCTACAACATTGCATAGATTCCTTACAACGGAGGAAGACTGGAAAGAAGAGGTAGATGAATATTCAAATTGGAGATTACAATGTTGATTCGATTATTATGGATCTTGGTTTGGATGTCAACATATTAAAAAAGCAGGCATGGTAGAAAATGGGGAGCTCCCCATTGAGCTGGTCCCTTGTCCAGCTCCGATTAGCTAATCATGCTAAAGTGACTCCGATTGGGAGAGTCCCCCAGTTAGTGGTGGACATTGAAGGCATGAAGACCTACGCTGACTTTGATGTCATCGAAGTGGTTGAAGGAGGAATCTCTTGTCCCGTGTTGCTAGGGATCGGATAGGCTAACGACAATGGAGTGGTAATCAACTTCAAGCGACGAATGATGACTTTTGAAAATCATGATCTCATAGTTATCGCCCCATTGGATCCGGCTGAAGGATGCAGATACCTTGAACTAGTGAAAGATGAAGATCCCAGTGGATGGGACCATGCATTCAATATTTCAAAAGATTACATTCATCCAACTAACCACAGTGAGATTGGATGGCGCAGTGACAGCTTTGCATCTTCCGACCCTAATGACGTGCTAGAACACTGGCAGAACCGCTTACACAAGGTGTCGTTCATTAAGTGTGGATTGATCACGCAGTCGCTTTGCCATGTCACGACTGAAATGATCACCCTCCCAACATATGATGGACTGTCTAACTTATCTCAATTTCTGATGGAGTTTGAGGAAAGAGTTTCAGAACCAAAGCGATTGCTGGCATTGGACGAAGCACTGAAGGCTGCTCTAGCACACTGGTGGGTGACACACAAGGCATCAATTGAGGGATGGTCGAAATGCAGAATATTGATGATGGTACGCTTCGGTGATACCGAGGTCTACCACGCAAGGAAGTATGATGGTCGGAACAATCCTAGCGACCATTTGATGGAGTGTCAGACATTATGGGCATCACGACCAAGAGATGAGTGGGTCCACACATTTATCCATACTATGGATGAAATGTCGTGGTCATGGTATACAACCGTTGAATTATGGGGAGAAATCACTACTTGGTTGGAATTGACCATCTGTTTTACTCATACATTCAGTTTTGTTGATTCCAATCTGGATGTCTATAATGCTCTGCAGATCATTCGCAATGTGGTGCTAAGGGTTGTTCCTGCAGTGTACTCGACGGATCCACATATGCACGGCCAGATGCAATAAATTATGGAATGTTACAATATCACTGGTGGGCCCAAAGATGGTGATGATCCGCGGAATGTCAATATTCCAGAGTTTGAAGGAAGTCGCAACGTGGTATCGCCTGGTGCGCCAAGTGATCTGTTCAATCAGCCCCTGAAGTTTTGCAAGATCAATATTGAGACGAAGGCCACTCCCAAGTTAACGAATGTAGGAGATTATTGGGATGATGAGATGATGGGAAAGGTCACTAAGTTTTTACATGAGTTCCGAGACCTGTTCCCTACGAATTTCTCCAAAATGAAAGGTATTTTGGGTGATATAGGAGAAATGAAGATTCCCTTGAAACCAAATGCGAAACCGATCAGGCAGCGACTGTATTAACTCAATCTACGGCATAAAGAGAAGGTCAAGGCAGAACTTGATCACATGTTGGATGCTGGTATCATTGAACCGGTCGAAGAGTCAGAATGGATCAGTCCTATGGTGGTGCAGGACAAGAAGATTGGCAAGGTATGCATCTGTGTCGATCTGCGGAAGTTGAATGACGCCTACTTGCATGACCCCTTTCCAACCCCATTTACTGATGAAGTACTTGAGGGAGTAGGTGTCCAGAAGATGTATTCTTTCATGGATGGGTTCTCAGGCTATCATTAGATCTGTATTGCCAAAGAAGACCACCACAAGATGACTTTCGTGACCGAATGGGGATGTTTTCAGTATATCGTGATGCCGTTTGGATTGAAGAATGTACCTATGATATTTTCACAGGTTGTTGTTGCTGCATTCAAGGATTTCATCAAGAAGTTCTTGCAGGTATACATGGATGATTGGACAGTTTATGGTTTGATCCATGATCATTTGGCCAATCTGCGGTTGATGCTGGAACGTTGTCGCCAACACCAGATATCGCTGAATTTGAAGAAGTGCATTTTTTGTGCCCCGTTTGGGATATTGCTGGGCCACATCATATGTAAACAAGGGTTGTTGGTCAATCCAACAAAGATTGCGCATATTTTGAGTTTGACACTGCCAACCAATGTGAAGCAACTGAGGGCGACTTTAGGACATACTGGGTATTACTACAAGTTCATCAGGAGATATGCAGTGATCACCGCCCCTATGGAGAAGCTACTAAAGAAAGACGCAGTATTTCAATGGAGCACTGAATGTCAGGATAGTTTTGAGCAGCTGAAGGCTAAGATGGCTTCGGCACCAATACTAGTATTCCTGGACTAGAGTAAAGAATTCCATGTCCATGTTGATGCATCGTCAATTGCACTCGGTGTGGTGCTAGCGCAACCAAGAGAGGGGGATCTTGATCACCCTATTGCTTTCGCCAGTCGGAAGCTGTCATCCGTAGAAAAGAACTACACCACTACCGAGAGGGAAGGATTGGCGATGGTCTATGCGCCACAAAAGTTTCAACACTACATATTGAGCAAACACTTCAAGATGTTCACAGACCATTCTACCTTGAAGTACATGGTCAATAAGCCTGCGTTGGGGGGAAGATATGCCGTTGGTTACTTCTCTTTCAGGAGTTCGAACTTGAAGTAATTGTGAAGCCAAGGCGGCTGAACTCCGGTCCTAATCACTTATCGCGGATTGACACTAGAGAGGAGCTGACTAATATCGTAGATGAGTTTCCTAATGCACAACTATTTAGGGTTGAAGTTGTTGATGGCTATTTTGAAGAAATCATTCAGTTTTTGGAAATAGGTACCGCACCAGAAGAGCTCACCACTGGTCAGAAAAAGCAGTTTGTTGTTAAAGCTGCAGACTTCCAGCTCATCGCCGGAGAGTTATACAAGATGGGTGCATATGAGATATTGCGACAATGTGTCTTGCCACATGAGCAAGTGCAGATATTGGCAGAAGCACATGGAGGAGTGGCTGGAGGACACTATAGAGGTTGGGTGACTACCAGAAAGGTGCTTCTTGTGAGGCTCTGGTGGCCCACGCCTCCTGGGAAAAATGTCAGAGAACTGGGAAGCCATTCGGGAGGGACGAGATGCCACTGATGCCTCAGTTAACACTACAGCCATTTGACAAATGGGTAGTAGATTTTGTGGGACCAATCAATCCACCCAGTAAGCGCATTGGTGCCAGATACATCATCACTACGACAGACTATTTGACGAGATGGGTGGAAGCTGCACCAGCTATTGATTGTTCCGCAGCCACGGCTTCGCGGTTTTTGTTTGATATCATTATCACTCATTTCAGCTGACACAAGATATTTTTGAGTGATCAAGGAAACCACTTTCTCAATCGCACCATTAGTGCACTGGTGGAGGATCTGCATATTCATCATAAGAAGAGCACACCATATCATCTGCAAGAAAATGGAACAGTGGAAGCTTGCAATAAGATATTTTAACATGCGTTGACAAAGGTGTGCAATGCGAACCGCGATGACTGAGATCTCAAAATCCCAGCAGTATTGTGGGCCTATAGAACCACATGTAAAAGGTTGACGGGTCAGACACCATTTAAGCTGGTATATGGACAAGAAGCATTCATGCCCATGGAGTACATTGTTCCAAGTCTACACGTCGCAGCAATTACAAGAATGGATTCTGCAGTAGCATTAGAGGAATGTCTTGCGCAGTTAGTCCAGATGGAGGAAGATCGCTTTATCGCTTGTTTCCATTAGGGCATGGAGAAGGATCACCGGAAGGCTTGGCATGATCGCCACATCAAGCACAAACAGTTTCAACAGGGTGATTTGGTGTTGTTGTATGAAAACAAGTTTATGAAACATCTAGGAAAATTATAGATGCATTGGCTTGGTCTGTATCGCATCGGTAGCATCACTTCAGAAGGAGCGGTACAGTTGCAGCAGTTGGATGGAGCGATGCTCCCAAAATTGATTAATGGTAGTAGGTTGAAGTCCTATCGATCGGGCTTGGAACAGCACGATGCCTGAGTCACATCGGGTAAAAATTACAAAAAAATAAAAAATGAGGGTAGGTTGATCGGTGCCAGGGTGGCGCACCAACAGGAACGGAATGCGGAAGCAGGGAGGCTTCTATTGCAAGCTAGGAGTGGTCCGTGACAAGTGGCAACATTGTGACTGGGTCACAGTAGAAATCATTATGCAGATGGGACTTTTTCCTTTTGGGCAGATATGAGCGTTAGTTGATTCAGATCGTGCCAGAAGAACGCATGTTTGCAATAGGGAATACACCGAGGTAGCATGACCGATGACACCTGGAGTGATGGTTTGCATGGTTGGCACGAGGCATCCACCACAGGAGCATGGCCAAAGGGTCTGGGGGGGGGATGCTTCGCACATTTTTGCATGCAGGGTAATAGGCGGAAGTACGATTGCTCCGCCCCCCTCAGAAGTCCGGATAATACTCACACGGAGCAGCGAAATTTTATGATTACAATGGAGCGTGAGTAGGTGGTGCAAAGGATTGCTGAGGCAGACAAACAGCTGAATGCGATGTATAAATAGAGGACCCGAGGATAGTAAGAGCACAGAGGTTGTTTCAATTACGAGGGGTTATGTTATGAGAGAATCGGGCATCTAGATAAGTTAGGAATTCCAAGGAGGTTGTGGAAATGATCCATTTTATTTCATGTGGTAGCACACCAGGTGCACTGAGGGCTCGAACCACGAGTGTACATGAGCGTTTGGAGCAAGCTGTGCCTCGAAAACTCAGGGGTTACAAGCATGAAGTCTCGTCCGAGATGTCTAGGTAGTTGGTGATGGTTCGAAGTCTCGTGGTCCCTGCGACCACACAAAAGGGGGGGGTCATCGCCCCTGGGTCCCTGTAACATGTGCTTACTAGTGCGAAACATATGTGCCAGAACCACTGGCCTGTTTTACACCCTAGCGTTGCTCGCAAAATTCCTCTCCGTCTACAATCGGTCTCTCGAGACTAGAGGATGAGTTTGCAAGGTGCATAAAAGTAAGCCAGGAAAAGTCCACTTTTGGGTAAGAAGTACATGACAGCGAGCAGATGATCAGTGTAGCAGAAGGAGCAAGACAACACCGTGCGATCTAGATAGCAAGAATAGTTGCAGAACTATAGTTCAGCCCTAGTAAAGTGAAGACCACATAATACACCATGTCCAGTTGACGTGGCTCAACGGCGAGCCACAAGATTGTGTTGGGGGCCTGTTGGAAAGCGGTTTGGTAAGGAAGAATCGCAGCATCGCCGATGCTACGACACATCAGAAGAGGTCGCGGAAGGAAGAAGGATGCATTATTTTATGTATTTTTTGAGTCGTTTGTACTGCAGAATATGGGTTTTTTGGGTCATTGGACCATATGAGATGTAATTTTGAGCTAAGTATACCGCAATAGGTGGGTTTTTGGGTCATTTGGACCGTGTCAGTTAGATTTTGGGTCATTTGTCCAAGAGTCAGTTAGGAATTTGTTAGTAAGTGGACAAGCATTGTAAAGGAGGAAGCCTATATATAGACAGAAAGTGGTAGGTCCTAGGAGAGATAGGAGATGTGGTTTTGGCATATGTTCTGAGATCAAGGGATATCGCTGAGATTTGGTTTTGCAAAGATACTGTATCAAGGTTTTTTTGAATTAATATGACATGACAGAACTATTTGGTGGAATTCCCTGTGTACCTTTCGTGTTAATGCCTTTTGTGATGATTTCTTACTGTAGTTAACCTTTTAATGTTATATTCGTTTTGTTGCGATGAATGACTCTGTTAATTAATGCTATGAATACAAATGATGTTAACCTTGAATGCATAGATCTATTTTGGATGCTGCAATAAGTTGAGCAATTGTTTCCGCAATCATCCTCCTTCATTTGGTGGAAACATGGTTACGTCCACTCTCCCTTTATCACCTCGGGAGAGACCTCATTTGCTCTGCAGGTGTTACTGGGTAGGCCAACACCTGCCTAGGCCGGTGCTCAGGGAGATCGCTGTGGGTTTGTGTCAATAGTGATGGGAACCCCTATCGACTGGGTTTGATTCAACAAGAGGGTACCGAGCCTTAGTCTCAGGGTGGAAGTCCCTCCTCATAGTCTTTGAGATCCTGCTCAGACCCGGTGGGCAGAGATATTGACACGATAGGGGGGCGGTCGACTAGACTCCCCATACATAGATGAGTTCTTCCACTGGTGGAGGTGACAGGTGATCGCCATAGATGACTATTCCTATGAGGGGATAGACTATAGAGGGGATCGTGACATGCAACTTCCACCAGGGGCTGTGTTTAGAGACATCAGTAAGACACTCTTTTTAAGTTTTGGATATTTAATTTTTTTGTATCTTTGCTTTAAGAAAAAGAAAAAACATTTTCAGCATGATATCATGTATTAATGGTTGACTGTTTTCTCACAGACTTGGGTCCGCGAAGACCTCAAGGCCTCCTATGACATCGGTGCAGAGGTAGAGGGGGGGAGATAGTAGGTGCAGCAATGGAGTGCACACTCGAGACTGTATGGGTCAACTTGACTCGCATGACCAATAGGGTTCCTATGATCGAGGTAGAGCGTCTTCCTAAGGTGATGCATAGGCATGTAGTGGGAGTACCAGCTACATGGGTGCGGCTACTCCAGCATATAGCCAATGTCATGCACTACCATTTTCAGACTCATCCTGCTGAGGAGGCGAGACCTCTCCGTAGGGATTAGATTCCATGGGGTCTTATTTCTTTTGTATCGGATATATGTATATTTGAGAGCTACGAGCTCTAGTTTTGTACTATGACATCACTTTTTAGACGTTTAAATTTTGATAATGAAAAATTTATGATTTTTCGGACTCTACTATACTGTGTGTATAAATGTATGAATGTTAAATGTGTGATTGATTCTTTTAATAATGTGACAAATTCCAATCAAGGACATAATTAGCATATGCATCAGAAACATGATTAAAATGTCTTGGAACGTGAATATAAGTAATAAAATCAAAATGACGTTCCAAGAGTCTTACCCTTAAGAATATCCTTAGTAGCATAGGATCCCTCACATGGTACTGGTCGTTCAACTAAGACACATATTCATTCAAATCATACTCTTTTTCTTTTAACTTGTATTTCTTCCATTTTTTCTTGGAGGATTTTTCTTACATGCTTTACTCTCTTACTAGTATCTCATGCTATCTCAATTTTGATTTGAGACTTATCCTTTTCTCCTTCACAAATCTCATGTTATCCATCCTAAAAACCCTTATATAATGATGAATTTATTAGATAAAAATTTATATTCTAAAAATCTATTTTACTTGAATTTGATTGGGAAATCTAACCCTCAGATTCAGTGAACCCAAAAAGAGTTTGAAGCAAACAATTCCTTTCTTGTTTTTTAATTGTAGCTTCATCCAACACTATTTTCATAGTTTTAGATTTCATTTCCAAATCAATGCTAAGAAGCACAATTCTTCATCTCGCCCAATTCTTGAGTTCATCTAGCTACTGGAAATACTTGGCATGAAGTTCAATAGGATCCATAATCATTTATGTATGATGATGATGAGTTTAAACATCCTCTATAGTTATTCCTAGGCATTTTGTGTTTTGTTTCATAAGTAATACTGGACTGAAACAATACTAGCCGCCATGGCATGACAAAACTAATTTTTAAAATATTTTTCGAGTTGAATCTATGTGAAATTTAATATGCAATGGATCTTTAATTCTTGGAATGTTTAGAACAATAATGTGTATGAAAAATTTGGATAGTGTAACACGACTGTGGATGAATTTTACAAAGTATTCCAGTAATTTGGATTAAATGTAGGTGGATTTAAACAAGTGGAGACAAGAACAGATTAAAGGGGCACCTACAGGGAGAATCTCTTAAATCTAAATGGAAGCATAAATGTACTGAGATTTATTTAAAAGAATTCAATAGTTTCTAACAAGATATAGAAATATCATGAGCTTTATCATGTGAATTTGAAAGGTAAAAATGCATTCATGATAAACAACAATAATAGAAAACATCAATATATTGTTGATCAACACAGAAGCCATGAAACTAGACCAAAGGTCAAGACAATATGAAATCTCTGACAACGACATCAATCATTCATCAACATATAGCATCTCTGACACAATATGGAGCTGAAAGGTCACTCAAGATCTTTATTATCATATCATGAACACATAAATGGCTGAAGAGAACTATGATTTACACATAAGATGTACAAAACGCAAAGGAAAAACTATCTATAGCACTCTATAAGCTTAATATCCAACAATGGAATCAAATTATAAAAATAGTTCATCCAACTCAACAAAAGGATAGAATCCCTCTAAAAATTTGCCAGCCATTTACAAGTGAATTTGATTTACATTATATAGATCTTTTAAGTTATTGAATTCAGTTTGTTTCTAACTAATTTGTAACAAACTTTACCTTGTCACTTTTACGTTTCACTTTTAAAGTCTTTGGACCTTTTTACTTTTCTTCTTCGCTGAGATTGGTTGTCTTAACCTATTTTGTTTGGTTTTTCTTCGTTCCTCTTGCGACTGAAGTTTGACCTCTCATGTACAAATTCAGATGGACAACTGGCTTCCCTCCTACTTGACTCACTTGTGGCACACTTGCTTGACTCATTTGAAGCACCATTTGTATATTAACTGGTCCTACAGGTGGCATAAAAGAAAATGGAGCTGGATGATTAGAAAATCATGTTGGAATTTGTGCAAATGGATTCCATGTTTCTTAGCTAGAATGTTGACTGGTTGATTATCCTAAAGATTAATCTAGTGTCTGTCCTGCTAGCATTCTAGGTGGTAGAATTAATTTATGATATTGTACTACTTACTACCATTCTTTTCCCATAGGGATCCTGTGTGCCTTTAGTGCTTCAAGAGATATTTCAACATTTTTGTTCTTTTTATATGAAATGGGTCTCACCCTGGCTGCAAGTGTTAACTTTGATAGCGACATGCAGGATGGCGAAAGGAATCCACCTGGCGATTTAGCTCATCCATCCAGTAGTGTCTCCCTGCATGCGTCATCACCCAGGATGAGAATTTAAGACTCCACTCTTCATTCGATGTGCTAGAGCTCTCGTTTGTGGTCTGCTTTAATGTTCAGTGCTTTGTGGTGGTTGGAATTTATTTTCGCCCATCTGTATATGTCCCTGCGCTCTCTCTAGAACCTCCCTCTCATCATGTATCCTTGTGTGAATCCTCCCTATATGTCGTTGCAACAGCTCGGCTCCCTCATTATGTTTTCTCTGCAGGTTCAAGCCCTAGTTAGCTCTGCTATGTCCCTCCTCTCCTGCGAGACAGTTGATTCCGCCATGACCCATCCTCGTGGAACCTCTAGGCGGGGTGCAATTCATGGTGCAGGCTGGATTACCACTTCTCTCGAGGTAGATAAGAAGGCCATCGATGGCTATGAGGACATAATCTCTGGTCCTATTCGAATGTTAGTCGATGATTGGGAGGCCAACTGCGTCTCTGATATTCTGGCCTCTGGCAACCAAGAAAATCAAGTTAATTACTATTGGTTAATGAATAACATGTTGGGTTCTTTGGTATAGGAATTGTTGGCCAGTTGGAATATGGATGAGGCCTCCATTATGGACACTCGTATCCACTTGGTTCATCTAGATGAAATGCTCGTTGCTCTCGAGTCTAGTGTGGTCGGAGGAAAATACTCTTTCCTTAGCAAGGGCTCCTCCCACTGCGATTTTAGTCCATATTTCCCTAGTTCCGGCAAAGATGCAGCTACAGGATTCAATACTCTCTCCTCGAACTGCTTAGTTAAGGTTCCTAGCGCCCACTCCCTGGGCTCTACTTTGCAGAATCCAACTGGTACGGTCGCGGTGGAAATTATGGCTCTTGTTCATGGCTCCCCTATTGGTCCTGTCTCTCCGGTCGTTTTTGTTGTTCCAAGGGTCCCTCCCCCTGAGACTCCATTTTCAACCCCCATCACCATTGACTCTATGCATTTCAAAAGAGTCCAAACAGTTGAAGGTGATGTAGCCACCCTGCGAAATATAGAACCACTGCCTTCCAAGCTCCCGGTTCAGAACTGGGATGACAATTTATTTGGTTCCTACTCGATCATTGAGGAAAAGCCCAGCCCCCTGGATGCAGATGCAAACTCTTAAGGCAGCCCCAAATCCTTTTTTGCAGCGGTTAGCGTCTTCGGATGCCTTATTTCATCCAAATAATTTATGTTATGTTATGTTTTGACTGTCTTTTCTAGTCTGTTTTTTATGGAGGAATGTAACTATCTTTTGGACTCTCAACCCATCTGTGGGCCACCCATGAGGTCTCTTTTATAATTTATCTGACAAATGAGAGGCGATATATCGATCTCAGAGCTTCAATTTTGCCCGTTAATGTAAATTTTTTTGTACTATAATATATATTTCCTTCTGCATTTTACAAAAAAAAATGAAATGGGTCCCAACTTTCCAGAAACGCTTTTTAATAACAATAAAATATTTCAAAATCATTTTTATAGCCTTCCTACAAATTGTTCTCCACTAATCTCCCCATCTATGGATTCATGAGGAAAATAATATTTCTTCTTGGAAAGTTGGATTTGATAATCTTATTTAGAATAAACATCTCTATTTCCCTCCCAAGGGGAAGGTAAACCTAGATTCATTACTTCTTTAGAAATCCCTTTGAATGCACCAATTTATTCTGTTAATTGTTTTATATTGTCCTTCATCCTCAATAAGTAGGTTTGTTTCATAATCATTAGTCTAGTTTTCTTTATGATCTGTATCCTATTGCCAATCCCCATATCAACCAATTGTTTATTTGTTCTTCTATTTAGATAATCTATAACTTGAATTTTTTGCTTAGGAATCTCTCCCAACTGTATCTCTACAAATTTTGCTTTTTCTTTGGTTGATGTTTCCATATCCATCTCTTCTTGGATTACTTCAAAGTAATCCAACTTCTTTATAAACTAGCGGTTGATTTTATCCCACAAGGTCCGTGTGGTCCTTCTTAAAATTTGTTCCCCTTGGATGTCCAGTTGCAACTTTGTCACTTGGATTTTTAGTTCTTTGATTTCATTCTCTAAGTCAACCATGCAATCTTCTTGCTTACTTGTTTGTCCTTCTAACTCCAGGATGCTTCTATCCTTTTCATCTAGTTCTTCTTCCAATTCTTGGATCCTTTTATCTTTGCAATTTTCCTCCAAGATTGGATGTGGGCTTGATTGTTGGGCTACTTGATCTTCTTCCATTGCATTAATATCTATTGTCTCAATAGTAGAAGTTGGTTTCTCAATATATTTATTTGTTGTTTTTGTTTTTGGCGGCATTTCTACTAGCAATGAAATTGTTTCTGATTGAGAAGTCTTTCCAGATAAGAGTTTTGTGGTCTGCAATTTTAGAGAGGCAATCTACCATTTCAGGTCATCTATTTTATTCAATATTTCTTTTGCTAGCCTTTGATATTCTATCATGTTGTCATATATTTGCACCTTCTCAGCTTGAACCTTCTTCAACTCTTCTAATTGGACTGGTTTTGTAGTGGGCATTTTCGGTTTCTTCCTCGAGGTGGCTATTTCATTGTTTTTCTTCTCAATTAGTGACTTGATTGGAGCTCCATCAAAGGAATTAGCTGACAATGTTGCTATTTTTTCTTCTAATTGATTGATGGTCACCTGTTCGGCTCTAGTAGTCCATCTTTAAACTTTCCATAATTTTTCAAACTTCTCCAGAGCTATTCTCGTCCTTTTGTCTTCCTTTATTGACTTAACAACTTCGATGCATATTATGTCACTAACTTATTTGTAGAAATCAAGCTTATCCAACTTTCCACTATATAGCAGGTTATGCATTGGATCTCATGGGATTCACATATTCTAATTGGGTTGGCGATAGCACAGATTGCAAGTCCACTTCAGGGTACGTGCTTAGTTTAGGTTCTAGTCTCGTATGTTAGTCGAGCAAAAAGCAATCAGTAATTTCTTTATCGTCAATAGAGGTCGAGTATCGAGCAACAATCAAAATCACTATTCAATCAATTTGGATTCATAAATTCCTTACTGATATCGACATCCACTTCCATTGTTCGACTATCATTTGGTGTGACAATCAGAGTAATCTCATGTTTTGTAGAGACCTAGTGCAGTTACAGTGGACCAAACACATCGAGATCCATATGTATTTCATTAGAGTGTTAGGAACCCATGTCTTTACTTTGTTAGTATGTTGTTGTTGGACGCATATGCTTTGTAAGTCGTCCCGTAGTATTTGTTGATCAATAGTTGGTGTTATTGTTGTTGGCGCATATGCTTTGTCAGTTGCCCGTAGTATTGTTAATCCATAGTTTGTAACGGCCCATGGTTTCGACCCATAGTATTGGCGCCTAGAATTAGTATATAAGTGTGTGTTGAGACCTATGAAGGCACCGTGAAGTTATTTGTATTGAGCTTGCTCAAAGGAGGTTTCCCCCTCGAAGTGGCCTGTGATCAATACAAAAGTGATTCTGAGTTCTGTCATTTCTGCTATTTCACGTAGTCTTGTTAATTAATTGTTGCAGGTGCCTCACATCTGGTATCAGAGCACTTTCTTGGGCTCGCTGGGTGAAATTTCTGCCAAATTGTTTTTCGCATCTGTTGCAGGTTCGGATTTGGGAGTAATCCCTATCCGCTTAACTGTGGGAAGTACTTGGGCATAAGCCCTGAAACTCATTGTGAGGAGTACCACAGGAACCCCGAAGTAGCTGGCCCATTGAGAGGACCTGCCAGCGAAAAGGGCAACGACCCCTACCTGATTGACTAGTTCCTACCCGTGAGGTAAACCAAGATCTGTCGTTTGTGGAAAAGCGGTTATCAGTTTTACCTGAGCCGTGGAGTGAGGGGTATTACCCCAATACGCAAGCCGTCATACAACATTGGTGGTCGAGTGAAACCCCTGAACTGTTAGGAAGCCGCACATACCTGGGGTCCATATCTACTTTCAGCTGAACTATTGTCGATCACTGCTGCGTCGTTTCAGATCTATTTTGCAAGCCATTCCAGATTCAACCGTTTTCAGTCCATTCGACGTTGTTCCAGATCTCTTTCGAGCCGTAGCCGCTCCAGTCTAGAAAAAAAAAATAAAAAAAATCCTGGTTATGGTTGTCACCCGTGCAGGAGCAAAAACCATGGAGGAAGCACTTGCAGCCATCCAAGCCAAACTCCAGGATATGGATGAAAAATTTCTCAGTCTCCATCTTGAACATTCAGCTATGAACAACAAACGGTAGTCCGAGTCTTCAGTAGACAATGGGTTCTCTGCTTCCAGCAATTTCCGTGGTCCGAAGCTTGATTTTCCTCGCTTCAATGGTACCGATCCAACTGGATGGATCTATCGTGCAGAACAGTATTTCAGTCTGCATAATACTTTTGATGTCAACAAAGTTTC
The DNA here is from genome assembly GCA_027924585.1 of Larix kaempferi. Lineage (NCBI taxonomy): Eukaryota > Viridiplantae > Streptophyta > Pinopsida > Pinales > Pinaceae > Larix > Larix kaempferi. The sequence continues at coordinate 3,993,637 of BSBM01001229.1, forward strand.
GCTGGCATCCTTTCATTTGGAACAGGAAGCTCTTCAATGGTATCGCTGGTACATCAAGGCTCATCCAGAGCCCAACTGGCCAGACTTTTGCCAGCTCCTTTTGCAACGATTTGGTCCTAGTGCTTTTGATGACTTCACAGGAGCCCTCACTAAACTTCGCCAAACTAGCACTGTGAGAGAGTATCAAACCGAATTTGAGAATCTAGCCAACCACACCGAAGGATTGTCTGATGAATTTTACCGGAGTTGTTTTATCAGTGGTCTAAAGGATGCCATTCGCTCTGAGGTCAAAATGTTCTGTCCCAACACAATGATGGAAGCACTCAGGTTGGCTAAGTTGGCAGAAGACAAGCTTGCAGCCCAACAACGCTCCAAGCCCACTTTTGTTCCCTTCCGAAATATGGGTTCTCAGCGACCACCTATACCGCAGGCTCCTCGACCGACTCCTATCAAGCGTTTGTCTGAAACAGAGATGCAAGCACGCAGAGAAAAGGGGCTTTGCTATAATTGTGATGAGAAATTCACTCGGGGACATAGATGTGTTCAGCAAAAGCTCTATCTCCTGGATGTGGAGTCTCTGCCTGCCTCTGAAATGGGTGATGAAGATCCAGAAACACTGGATGCTCCGGTCGACATTCAGGAACCGCCTATTGACCCTCAGTCTCAGGATGACTAGCCAGAGATATCTCTCCATGCTTTAGCTGGAATCACCACCCCCCAAACAATGCGGGTCAGGGGTTACTTCAAGAAGCTTCCTCTTACAATCCTCATTGATTCTGGTAGCACTCATAATTTCATTGACCCTCGGATCGCCAAACAAGCTGATTGTTTTATCCATCCTTGCTCCAACTTTGAAGTCATGATTTCCAATGGGGGAACCTTACCTTGCAAAGGGAAGTGTCGAAATGTGCGTATCTCTATGGGAGATTATACCTTGCGCTCTAACATGTTTGCCTTGCCCTTAGGCGGATGTGATGTGGTTTTGGGCGCTCAATGGCTACGCACACTCGGCCCTATCTTATGGGATTTTGCCGAACTTTGGATGCAGTTTTCCCTCAATGGACACAAACACACATTGACAGGATTACAACCAGGTTCTCTCAGCATCATCAGTTCACATCGCATGGAAAAACTCCTCAAGAAGAGTTCACATGGTGTCATCGCTCAGATCCATTCCATCCAGATGCAACCATCAGCGGTCTCCACTACTCCTTTGGATCTACAACAAATTCTGGATCGATATACAGGTGTCTTTGCTGAACCAGTGGGATTACCACCTTCCAGGCCAGAAGACCATCATATTCAGCTCCTTCCTGGCAGCGTTCCTCCCAACATCAGGCCCTATCGCTGCCCATTTCACCAAAAAACGGAGATTGAAATGCTCGTTCGGGACTTATTGAAGCAAGGTATTATTCGCCCAAGCACTAGTTCCTTTTCTTCTCCAGTTATTCTTGTCCTCAAAAAAGATGGGTCATGGCGCCTTTGCATTGACTTCCGAGCACTTAATCACCTCACCATCAAGGATAAGTTTCCAATTCCTGTTGTTGATGAGCTTCTTGATGAGCTTCATGGGGCTCACTTTTTCTCCAAGTTGGATCTTCGTTCTGGGTATCATCAAATTCGGGTTCATGAGAATGACATTCCTAAAATAGCTTTCCGCACACATGATGGCCATTATGAGTTTTTGGTCATGCCCTTTGGCCTCTGTTAACACCTAAAAAGTGCTCACTAGCTCACTCCCTTACTCACATGACCCATTTGTCCACTTTTCCACCATCTGAGCCTCTGAAACCAACAAAAGGTCACCAAAAGACCTTGGTACACCCCTTTTTCCATTAAAAAAGATTATTTTTCCAAGAAAATCATAAAAAACCCTCAAAAAGGGTCCAAATTCCCAAAAATATTAAAAAGGGAATTAAAATATTATTTTTATTCAAAAAAGGAAAAAGGAGGGAAAATTACCTAAACCATGTTGGTCAATACCATTGGTTTCCACAAAACCACAAATGGTATCTCCCACCACCAAAACCTATAAAAAGGTGGTAGGGGCTCCTCATTTCACATCCTTCCATTATCTCATCCTTATGCTGCTGAAATCTCCCTTGAGCACTTTTAGCCATTGAAGCAACCTTGGAGAAGAGACCTATTGGAGTTTGGAGCTACTCATCTTGGGAGTTGCTCAACATCAACCTTCACCATTGGAGGTAATATCGCAAGCACTTGCTTGCCCCCCCACTTTTCAATACAAAATTTATTTCTTATGTTTCTTGTTCTTGATTTTGAAATATTTACATTATTTGCTTAGATTCTTGTTTAGATCCATGAAAAGTATTGTTTATTTAGTTTATTGTTTTTATTTCTATTGAAACTGCTACTACTAGTTAGTAGGTGCCCATAGCACTAAGCTTGGTTGCAAAACCGAGCCAACAGTTTTGGCGACTCCGCTTTGGTTTGAACTTTAGATCTCTAGCTTTGCCATTAAATCTTAGTTTTTATGAGTTTTTAACCATTAGATCCATAGATCTGCCATCTTAGACAGCAGATCCATTGCTGTTCTGAGATTTGGCCCCAAAAAACAGCCCTAAATTTTAAATTTTCGAGTTCGTTTCTCGTTTTCCGTGCACGGCTTCCGCCTCGCGGCTTTTTGCCAGACAGTCGCGCGGTCCATCGCGACTTTTCTGCATTTTTCCGCGCGGTCCATCGCGGCCTTTTTCCAGACAGTCGCGCGGTCCATCGCGACTTTTCTGTGTTTTTCCGCGCTGCACACCGCGGCTTCTCGGCCTTTTTCCGCGCTGTCCATCGCGACTGTGCGCCCAAAACCTGCGCGGTCCATCGCGACTGTGCGCCCAAAACCTGCGCGGTCCATCGCGACTGTGCGCCCAAAACCTGCGCGGTCCATCGCGACTGTGCGTCCAAAACCCGCGCGGTCCATCGCGACTGTTCGGCCAAAACCCGCGCGGCCCATCGCGGCTGTTCGTCCAAAACCCGCGCGGCTGAATTTTTTCATTCGGCCATCCCGATTTTGAAAAATATTTTTTACTGTACTTTCTTCCCATAGCACATTTTTTACAGTATCAAATTCTGCATATTTTCCAGATTTAGAAAATTTTTTTACTATTTAAAAGTGCATACATAGAAATCTTTTTAAAAATTTTCAAGAAAGTGAAAGAAAGATTCATTTTGCATTCTTTATCTAGATTCAAATTTTTTCTTGTTTACTTCTTTAGAATCTTGCCCTTAGCAAATTTTATTGAAACGAAGAAATCCATTTATTTCTTTTAGAAGTTTATTATTTGCTTTCATAAATCCAAAAAATCCATTATTTTTTGAGTTATTTTTGAAAAAGCAAATTAATTTCTTTTAGTGAAAAAAGTCTTAAATATTTGCTTATTATTTTTCGAAAAGTCCTTTATTTTTTGAAAAATTTCCCTTAAAGCATTTAATTTTTTCAAGTTCAGTTTACAACACCTCACGTGCACTCACACGATCACTTAATTGAACTAAGACTTAAAACTTACCCTAATTTGAACACACTCTTAACCCCACTTGGGGAACACGAAAAGAATTCTTGTAGCTAGGTAGTATTGGGGGGATAGGTGTTCCAATAACACCCCTCAGTTCATACATCTGAGACATAGAAGTTGTCCAATTAGGGAGCTAAAATCTCTTAGTACTTTTTGGCGCGGTCACAACCGGTTTGTGGGAAGGCCTCTCCCCTAGGAGGGTTGAAGTCGCGAGGATGGTTCCGGAAGCCTGAGTGGGATACCGAAACCCATTCAGTAACCGAAGGGCTACCATTCGCAGTTCTCGGGATATCCCTGTATTGGGATATTGCGATCAAAGGACCAAACGGCAGATTTACCTTTTCTCGACGCGTCATGAACGGAGTATCCTAGTAGCCTGTCTTTTTAGGATTGATTACCCGGTGTCCCTCCCGGTAGGGGGATATCTAGCCGTTGTCTCTACATTCATATTGTCTGACTTGGATTTCATCACCTTGCAGGGGATATCGTCTGTTTGAGTCACAATACTTTTAGATTAGGCGTTTGCATGATCTTTACCACCTTTTGAGTCTAGTTACACCTATTTTTTCTAGGAGCCGCTTGCATGTTGGTATTCTGACCGGTTGTTGCATTCCTCCACTTATTGTAGCACAGCTGCTAGAATAAGTGCATTTTTTGAGGATCGATTTTTTGGCCTGTGAGCCTTCTTTTTTCACTCCCCTTTTTGCACCCTTGGTTGCATTAGGGTTTTGAGTCTTTTACATACATATATCACCACCTGATACTTAAAACAATATTTTTACATAAAAAACATATTCTCACCATTGAGAATTCTAGACGTTCTCGTCGTCTACAGGGCGAACTCCCAGAGTTTAGTCCACTTGGCTCTCCACGTCACGGACGCAGAGCATTATCCCTTGATTCGACACATCGTCGATCATCTAGACGGTCATCCGATTCTGACATACCCCACTTCACCTTTGATTTGGAGGTAGAATCCGAAAACCCCACAGAGTTACCACCGACCACAATTATGTCTGGAACACCAGATGATCCACAATTTACATTAACCATAGGTCAGACATCCGCAAACCCTTCTGCGGGAGTACCATCCATGGCAACATCCACCCCCTTGGGTATGCCCAATATGGGTACCACTCCACATTCAGGAATGCCTAACACAGGACCACCACCTGTCATGGGCATGCCCAACATGGGGGTCATACCCCCTTCGGTTTCCACAAACCCTATCCCAGGAATCCCTAGTACGATTCCTAACCCAAGTGTCACTCCTGTTGCACTTGGGAATGCTATCCCAGGAATCCCTAGTGCGATTCCTAACCCAAGTGTAACCCATGTTGCACTCGGTAGTGCTATACCAGGAATCCCTAGTGCGATTCCTAACCCAAGTGTAACCCAGGTTGCACTTGGGAGTGCTAACCCATATCAGGCCACACCTTTTGGAGGGCACATACCCTCCATACCTAGCATACCTATAGGCGCTACTGGACCCCTACACCATACCACAATGGCTAGGCAGGTCCCGGTTCCGGTCACTACATCCGCTAGTCTACCATACATGGAAAGTCTCAACCTGCCAGATTTAGCTAGGCTCACAAATGACCCCATCAAGCATGACCCTGCTTGGCCCCACATGCCCACTAAGCTTCCCTCTGACATCCCTAAGTTTGAGGGAAAGGCCGGAGAAGACCCCCAGAACCACATCATGTCTTTCCACTTATGGTGTTCCTCCAACTCCATAGTGGACGACTCTATCCGCCTCCGTTTATTACAGCGCACCTTCACTGGCTCTGCAGCCAAATGGTATATCGAGCAACCCCATGGGACGCATTCCTCATTTACCTCCCTTGCCTCGACCTTCCTGCAGTTCTTTCAGCTACCGGTCCGCTATGATGCGGGCGTCGAGATCCTACTGTCTTGCAGACAGAACACAGCCACGCACATCACTGACCATATTCATGATTGGCGTCGGCGCCGAAGCCTATGCAAAATCAAATTAGACGATCGAATCTTTTTAGACTGGTTCCTTAAATCCCTCCTTCCCCTCATTGCGAAGGATGTAGCTTCTGAAAGACCCCAGTCTGAAGAGGAGGCCATCCTTAAGGCCCAACAGTTTGACCTTATCTATGCCCAGTCAGGTTACCTATACACCATCATACCTGACGCCCCACGAGGTGACTCTGCACGCGGTGATACACCGGGGGCATCCCATGCCGCTGATGGCATTATTGGCCAAATTACACCGCACGCAAAACCTTTCAGTATGGTGAGCACCATGCCCGCCCCAGACCTTTCTAGGGCTACATCCAGTTCCGGAGCGACAACTTCTTATGCTCCAACAAACCAGACCCACCATGTTCATGGACCCTCTTGTCCACAACATTGTTATGGCCAAGCGCCATCAGCATATGTACCTCCTACATACTATGCTCAACCTACGGTACAAAACCCCATGCAGTTTCCACAACAGCCCATGCATTACCCACAACCGGTTGCACCGGCTAACCTCACACCTCCACCAGCGCAGGGGTACCAACAACCCCAACAGGCAACTGGACCACCTCCAGCTCCACCTGCATACTATCCACCGCAACCTGCTCCCGCACCTGCGGCTCCTCAGAATCCCCCCAATGCTCAAGGGCATGTGTACGCACAACAACAGCAGCCCCAATATCAAAATAACCAACGCAACCAGGGTGGACAACCCAACCGCGGAAGAGGACGCAACAGTGGAAACAATCAAAACCGTAACCAAGCTCCACAGCCTACCCAGCCCCCGCAAAACAATAACGCGGCGCCCGCTCATCAGAATCCTGATCGGCCACCTAAGCAACCTAAAAATGCTAATTTACGGACAAACCATCCTTGTTCCATTTGCGGTGTCTATGGCCACTATACCCACGCTTGCCCACATCTCGAGCGAGCTCGACAACTATGGACAAATGACGCCCATCGTCAAGGGCAGGCGGCTCCTCAGCCACCACCCAACCCCCCACCACCTCCACAACAACCTCTGGTTCTCCAAAACCCCTTTCCAACACAGGGGGTGGTAAACACCCAGCCGTTAGCCCCCCAACAGGGCAACGTGCAACCACAACAAATTACTTACACAGCTCCTGATCAACCCATGTTTGATTCAGGCACCCACCACTTATTGATGATGTCCACCGCTGACGTCAATATCCAAACCCGTCGGAATCAATACGGACCGACTTCTGAAGCCCCCCCCGCCGAAAAGGATACCACTGCTAATCCCACTGTTCAGACATTGCGTATACCTCAGGTTCCACTTGATGGCGCTTCTAAAGCACCTCGCTTCCCCCTTCGCCGAATCAACAACAACCCCAATGCACGAGCTGCGTCCAATTACAACATCGTAGATGACTTAGCTCAATCTCCCGCAGCCATGTCTGCGTTAGAAGTCTTAAAAACCTGTCCTACTCAGCGCAAGACTTTACTTTCCGCCATTGGGGCGATTGACCCAAATGATTCGAACTTGATGACCTTTGATTTAGACCAATCTGAACCACGACTGCCTTCTACCATAGCAGTCCAAGTTTCCGTTTCTATTCGGAATCTTGTCATTCATCGATGTATCATCGACGAAGGTGCATCCACATGCGTCATGTCCACTTTTGTTTGGCAGAAGTTGGGCTCCCCTGCTCTCCAGCAATCCACCACTGCATTGCGGGCCTACGACGGCCGGTCAGCTCAACCTCAAGGTTTATTACCCAAGGTACCCGTCCAATTAGGTGGGAAGACTGTGCTCATCGACATAGAGGTCATTAACGCCCAGCTTGACTATAACCATTTACTTGGCCGCAGTTACATGTACGCCATGAAAGCGGTCGCCTCCTCCGTCTTCCGCACCATGACGTTCCCCCATGAGGGCCGCGTGGTCAAAATTGACCAACTCACCTACTATGACCCCAACGCCCCTGCAGCACCGGAGAATGTTCTCCCCATGATTGAACAACCCGCTTCTAGTGCGGTTACCTCCTTTGTGTCTTCTGTGGCACCCGGACTGTATTCGGATACACCAATGACCTCTACATTCCAGGCCATCCCACCACCGACACCGGAGACACAGGTCGCAAATCTCTGTACTGTTTCGCAGAATACGCAAACAGCCGGCGGTCAACCACCATTGATCCCCAGTCACATTGGTGTTACACCCATCCACACCATCCCCTTCCTATTTCCTCCTTCGGGTGTAGTAAGCGCCTCGGTTATGGCTACCCTTAGCCTACCCGGGCTAACATTGGGATTACCCGTGTGGTATATTCCGCCTCCCGTTCGATTACCGACACCAGACGTCATCCTCCAACCGGTACAACCTATTGTTACCACAAATCAACCTCCTCCTGGCGTCGCGATCCCTTCGTCGGCAACGACACCTCCTCCTAACCTCAATATTCCTTCGTCGTCAATGAAACCTCCTCCGGGTCTCACGATTGCGTCGACGTCAAAGGATCCCCCTCTCCTTGCTAAGCCCACTGGGGGCAGAGGTCCACAACCCTACACTGCCATACCACCTCCTAAGGCAGCCAAACCCCCACCGGTGTTTCGAGCTCCCCCCAAATGTTCATTATGCGATGAAATTGGCCATCCAACTCATCAATGCCCACATTTACCGGCACTCCAAGAACATATGAATATGTTGGACGATGACATCGGCATCCCAGTAGTCAAATTAGAGCCACCTCTACAGCCTCGCGACAAATCACTGCGCACTAACCATCCTTGTGCTATATGCAGTGCCTACGGCCACTACTCACACCATTGCCCTGATCTACCAGACTATAGAGCAGCGCTGTACGAGTTAAACAATGCCGATTTAGAGATATCTCCTCCCCTCATCGAGGAGATTCACCCTCCACCATCATCCTCGTCAGAAGAAGTCAATACGATATATATGATTTCGACAACCTTCAAACCAGAACCCCTTGATTTATGGTCTGACTACTTCAATACTGACGAGCAGATTTTGGAAACACTCACTGCACCCGACTACCCTTGGGATGATATGCATCATCGCTCGTACTTCCTCCCGGAAGCATCTACCTCCACCGCATCCAACCAGCTATCAGTCGAGTCGAAAGACTTCATACCTGCTAAGGTCGATTGGTTAAAGGACCCCATCCCAGCACCGGATGCCTTTGAAGAAGGGAACATGTCCAACATTTCCCCCACCATACAGATAGACATTTCCATAACACCAGGGAAACCTGAGCTCATCTCGCTGGGCGCATCTTGCACTCAAGCAGAAACCCAGGCATACAAAAAACTCTTTCAAGAGTTCCGAGACGTCTTCGCCTGGTCCTATACCGAGATGCCTGGTCTCGACCCCGCCATTATTGAACACCACATCGATACATGGCCGGAAGTACCCCCTGTTCGTCAGAAACAGCGACCTATTCACCCTGCCAAGCTCCCCGCTGTCAAGGCTGAAGTCGAGAAACTTCGAACAGCAGGTTTCATCTACCCTATTCCATACACCACATGGGTGTCGAACCCCGTCCCTGTCAACAAAAAGCAAGGCACCCTTAGAGTATGCACTGATTTCCGCGACCTAAACCACGCTTGTCCAAAAGACAATTTCCCCACGCCATTCATTGACCAACTCATTGATGAGTGTGCGGGCCATGAGGTCCTATCCTTCATGGACGGGTTTTCCGGATACAACCAGATTCACATCCGCAAGGAGGATCAGTACAAGACTGCCTTTACCACCCCATGGGGCACCTTTGCCTATCGAGTCATGCCCTTTGGCCTTAAAAATGCTGGTGCCACTTTCCAGCGAGCCATGACCTACTGCTTTCACGACTTGGTCCATATCCTGCGGGTCTATCTTGACGACCTCACAGCGCGTTCCCGAAAACGATCAGACCACCTTACCGACCTCCGGCAAGTTTTCCTGCGTTGTCGTAAATATAAAATCCGCTTGAACCCACACAAGTGTGTCTTTTGCGTCCCGGCAGGCCGGTTGTTGGGTTTCATTGTTTCCCAAGATGGGATCACTGTCGACCCCCTGAAGGTCAAAGCCATCTTAGAACTCCCCCCTCCTCGCACGCTTCGACAGCTTCAGAGCTTGCAAGGGCGGTCCAATTTTCTTAGGCGCTTTGTTCCTGATTACGCCACCAAAGTCCATGGATTCTTACGCTTACTTCGTACCCACATACCCTTTGTTTGGGACGAACAAGAGGACACGGCATTCGAAGCCCTCAAGAAGGCTCTCACACAAGCCCCCTTGATATCCCCACCGGATTTCTCCCAAGACTTCACCCTTTACGTCTCGGCATCCGAACATGCCGTATCCGGAGTTTTGGTCCAAGAAGATGCTGCCCACAAAGAGCATGTAATTTATTACGTCAGCCAGACCTTGTCTGGCCCACCTCTACGTTACCCATATGAGGAAAGATTAGCCCTAGCTGTAGTCTTTTCCGTACAAAAACTACGACACTACATTTTGCTTAGTCATACCACGGTCGTGGCCGACTCCAACCCCATGGTCTACCTCCTCACCAGGAGACTCCTTCAGGGTCGTGTCGCTAAATGGGTCATTATCCTCCAGGAATATGACCTTACTTTCAAGACTCCCAAAAGCACCAAAGCCCTCGCGCTTGCTCACTTAATTACAGATCTCCCGTCCTCTTCGACATCACCCGTTATCCATACGGACCTGATTGACGAGCAGATCTTCGTCATTTCGTCGGACGACCCTTGGTACGGAGACATTTTGACTTACCTCCGTACGCAAAAATTCCGACCACACATCGATCGTGATGGACGCCGTCGCATACGACACCACGCACCCCGATACCTACTTATTGGAGATGTACTTTACCGACGCGGCGTTGATACTATCTTACGCCGCTGCCTATCCCATAGTGAGGCAGAACAAGTCCTCAATGATTGTCATAGCGGTGCCTGTGGAGGCCATTTCTCCGGCATGGCTACCGCCCAGAAAATCATTCGGGCAGGTTATTTTTGGCCATCGTTGTTTACTGATTGCATCACCGCAGTCAAGCATTGCCAGAACTGCCAGCTCTTTGCCCCCAAAGCAAGAACCCCCCCTGCCCCCCTTCATCCAGTCATCACTGTTGGACCATTCTGCAAATGGGCCATAGACTTCCTCGACTGCAACCCCCCGTCAGCCGGCGGTCACAAACACATCATTGTGGCCGTAGATTATTTCACCAAGTGGGCAGAAGCCATGCCGACCTATAACTGCAAAGCCGACACCGCGGCGCGGTTTTTCTTCAACCACGTCATCGCTCGTTTCGGAGTACCACAACAGCTAGTCTTTGACCACGGCTCTCACTTCGAAGATGCCGTCTGGAAAGAATTATCAACCATGTTGAAATTCGAACACTATTTCTCTTCCGCTTACTACCCCCAAGGAAACGGCCAAGTCGAAGCGATCAATAAAATCTTGAAGACCATTCTCCAACGCACTGTAGACAAGCACAAGTCCAATTGGCATCACATGCTTTTCCCAGCACTCTGGGCTTACCGCACATCAACCAAAACCGCCACCGGTTTTACCCCTTTCCATTTAGTTCACGGTGTCGAATCTGTCCTCCCTATTGAGTGCCAGATCCCAGCTTTACACATCGCCGTTGAGCTCCTACCGGATACTTCCCCGATCGAGCAACGTTTACTGCTCCTAGAGCAGGCCGATGAAGATCGGCGCACAGCCATTCAAAACATGGAAGCCGCTAAACAAAGATCGAAACTAAGTTACGACAAACGCGTCCACCCAAGAACCTTTTCAGAGGGAGACCTTGTCCTCGCTTACGATCAAGCTCATGATAAAACCGGAAAGGGGAAGTTCGTGTCTATGTGGCAAGGCCCCTACATCATACACACCTGCCTCGGGCAGGGGGCATACATTCTGACCGATTCAGAAGGCAACACCTTACGCAACCCACGCAACGGGTTGTACCTTAAAAGATTTTACCCATAGAAAATCTCATGGACACCATCGTCCATTTTTTAGTATAGGCATACGTTTTTCGTTCACAAAAAATTTTCAAAAAAAACTAAATATTTGTTTTCCCTGCATGACCACAGATGGAGCCTCTTCCACTCTGCCATATCGGTTTCGCTGATGGTGCAAGCCGTTGGTCTCCCAATCTCGCCTCCGCAGCTTGGGTAATATACTCCCCTTCACACGAGTTAATTCACATTGATGGAATATGTTTAGGTGCCGCCACCAATAATCAAGCTGAGTATGATGCCGTGACCGGTCTCCTGGCCGCTGCTCTCCAGATGAGCATACGTCACCTCAACGTTTTCTTGGACTCACAGCTCCTAGTTTCCCAGCTCAACAATGATTACCAGGTACGCGATCCCTGTCTGTTCAGAAAATTCCTGCGCACTAAACAAATGGTTAGACAGTTTGAATCCATTACATTCACACATGTCCCAAGACACCTCAATAGTGTAGCAGACAATATGGCCAACAGTGTCCTCGACTGGCACACCAATCACATCATGTCATATCCATAAACAAACATGCATCCAGATGCAAAACATGTGCCTCCACGGGCATATACAAAAAACCAATATTGCATCCACGTGCATAACATGTGCCTCCACGGGCATAAAAACAAACAAACCAAAATGATGCATCCATGTGCATAGCATGTGCCTCCACGGGCATATATAAATCTACAAACACACTGCATCCACATGCATAACATGTGCCTCCATGGGCATATACAAAAGACAAAGTGCATCCACGTGCATACACAACAAAATATCCAAAATATATATCCACATATATATACGAACCAAATAGTCCACATGTCATAAGTGCCCTCAGCACTCGATATACACAAAATACATCTGTCATACAAAAAATGCTTCCCCATATGCTCATGAGCATTTGGGGGCAAGTACAATGACGTCTAAACATCAGGATCCTCCGGATCCTCAGGCTCCTCCTCCGGCTCCTCCTCCGACTCCACCTCCGCTGGACCAGCCGGGTCAGGACGACCCCGAACTCGCCGCTCGGCTGGCCCTGCTGGGTCGTCCCTCAGACGTATCCTCCCCGGTGCCGGCTCTGCCGGAGCATCTCCTCCACCACCCCCGTGTCTCGCAGCAAGCACCGCTGCCCTCAACAACAGTGACTGCCACTCAGGCGGTGCACCGAGACATCCCTGCAAAATCTCCCGATCAAGGTCCCTCCAGCCATCCTCCGGAAGTCTAGCTACGATCCGGGCTAAAGTCCGTCGAACACCATATATAGCATCGTCCTGAGGGCCAACCCCTCGCCCACGGGCTCCATATCCTCCACCACGAGGAGGACGTACAGGTACTGGGGGACGAGCAACCACTATCGCCCGCCCCTGCCGAGCCACATACTCAGGTGGCGGTACTGGACCAATATCTGCACAAAGCAAATAGAACCATCAGATACTATACAACAGATATCATCATGATCAATCATAATACATATGATATAACATAACATAAGACACAAAAACATACCGTCTAAGCTCCAGGCCTGTCCTGGGGCACGTGGCATCTCTGGGTCTCCCCGGTAGTCCATACCGGCATATGGATAGTCCTCGATCACCAGTGGCATCTGCTCCCACTGCTGGAAAAAATCCTCTGTAAAGAAGCCACGGATACCACCGCCAGCACGAGGCATCATCTGCCCCCACCTCATCATACGAGGCTCGCTAGGAAGACCAGCACGAACCGGTACGTGTGGCCGTAGGGTCGGCACCCGCTCAAAGAAAAAACAACATAAAAATGAGGCGTAACAGAACTCACCTCCCTCTCTCACGGCCTTGTCCAGATCTCTCCGGACACCGGCCAAGAACATCTGAGCCCAAGCATAGTACGTACCCCGTAGAACGGAGTCCACCAACACCGTCTGCCCCCCAGACATACGATGTGGTGCAGCAGCACCCAAAACCCTCAGAACACTGGCACCAACGGCCCGCATATCCCACTCACGTAGGAACTTCAAACTGATAGAGCTGTTTACCAAAACAGCGTCATCCCCACAAAAGGTCTGTAAGAGGTCCTCCATGTCCACGCCTGGAGGCAACCTCGGAGAGATATCGCCCACCTCACCCAAGCGAGGCAAACCCGTCAAAAAATATACATCAGTGAGAGTAATCTCCAACCTCTCACCACCAATAATAAAGGCACCCTCTGCCGGCACCCACCACTGCACGAGCTTGTTCAGGAGTCTCCTCACTGAACGGATATAAGGTATCTGAGCGAACTTCAAGAGTCCGCTCATGGCTAGGGCCTGTCTCACCCCCCCATCATTCTCGATCCTCGCCACAATCTCGGCATCAATATCTCTCTCCCGCCATACGGACTGAGCCCTCCGCAACATCCTGCCAAGAAAACACAGAAAATTTTAGCCCCAGCATAAAAATTTTTAGAAAAAATCCCATCGCGGCTTTTTCACAAAAAGCCGCGATGACCATCGCGGATTTTCCACAAAAGCCGCGATGACCATCGCGGGTTCCATGAAAAAACTCGCGATGAACATCGCGAGTTTCGTCCAGACAGTCGCGATGAACATCGCGACTGTCACCCATGAACACGCGATGAACATCGCGGGTTCCGACCTCACAGTCGCGATGAACATCGCGACTGTGGGTCTAAAACCCGCGCGGTTCATCGCGGGTTCCGCCCCGAAACCCGCGCGGTTCCACGTTGGAGAGTCAACGTGGAGTTTCGCGGCCTTCGGGGGCCCACCGCCAAATAAAAAAGACATAATTGACTAGGTTAAGGCGAATAGAGTTACCTGCAACTCGCTAAATCGAAAACCAACGGTGAAATCTCCCAGAAATCGAGAAAAAGCTCTGACTGCTCTATCAAACTCGCACGTGACAATGACAAGTCATATTGGGCCCCACGTCCTATTTATAGAAATTCCACAAATTTCAAACAACCATTGCGGAGTCATACGAAGTCCATTTCTCAAACCGTTGGCACCGTTGGGATCAGCACAGCGAGAACTTCATAAAGGTTCCTCCCGTTTCCCGTTTTTCCCGGGGTCCATTTTTGACCATTTCTTAGCCCCTCTCGTGGCCTCGGTTTGCGTGCCACATCGGCCGTTCTCCGTTTTCGAAGTACCTTATATGGCCGGATTCAGTTTTCCGCGCTCGTGATGATGCTAGAGATCATTTCTCGCTCTCACCTTTAGATTTTCCGGGCATTTTTTCCACGCCCCCTCGTCGCCTCGGTTTGCGTGCCACATCGGCCGTTCTCCGTTTTCGATGTGTCTTATATCGCCGGATTCAGTTTTCCGCGCCCTTGATGATGCTAGAGATCATTTCTCGCTCTCACCTTTAGACTTTCCGGGCATTTTTTCCACGCCCCCTCGTCGCCTCGGTTTGCGTGCCACATCGGCCGTTCTCCGTTTTCGATGTGTCTTATATCGCCAGATTCAGTTTTCCGCGCCCTTGATGATGCTAGAGATCATTTCTCGCTCTCACCTTTAGATTTTCCGGGCATTTTTTCCACGCCCCATCGTCGCCTCGGTTTGCGTGCCACATCGGCCGTTCTCCGTTTTCGATGTGTCTTATATCGCCGGATTCAGTTTTCCGCGCCCTTGATGATGCTAGAGATCATTTCTCGCTCTCACCTCTAGAATTTCCGGGCATCTTTTCCACGCCCCCTCGTCACCTCGGTTTGCGTGCCACATCGGCCGTTCTTCGTTTTCGACAATCCTTATGTCACCGGATCCAGTTTTCCGCACAGATGACGATGCTTGAGACCTTTTCTCGCCCTCGTCAATCCATTTTTGTTCGGTATAATTTTACCCCTTTTTCGGGCCGAGCAACCCCTTTTACGAAAAAGGCACTTAGGGAGTTTCTGTTAAGCTCTTTTCTGACTCCTAAAACAATGAAAAGATCGCCGAGCAATCTTGCTTCCTTTCATGCTCGATAAACGTATCTAAAAGGGCGTCTACCTGGTATAAGTTTACCCCTTTTCCGGACCTCGTAGACTAATTACGAAAAAGGTATACTCTAGTCACATCGGCTAGAAGAGTTCTCCATCCGCATCATTTTATCCTTTTTCGGGCCTTGGAGACTAAACTTACGAAAAAGAAACACCAACAGATTCCACTTACCGTTTTCAGACTCTCTAAACATGAAAGCAACCATGAGCATGCGCCGTCCTGGGCTCACAAAATCCACAGGACCGTACCATTTCAGAGCACACTTTTATCCCTTCTTGAAGCTCATTAAAACTATGAAGAAGGAAGAAGGGTGCCTCTTGGCGCCACGACAGATCATACCTACTCGCATATCAGCTTCCCCATTTTTTGGTCGCCTTTGTTCAGAGTATTCTGCAGTATGTCACCCTGAAACTCCCTCGACAGCTACCATCAGCTCGTCCTCCCCCCCCAGAGTCAATATATACCATTCAGTCAAAAAATGATCCCTGCACCTACAAGTCAGTTCCCTACGCTGCCAGGTCAACCATGTCATCATGCTCTGAACAAAGGAAGTTTGAGTCTACCCATTTTTTGACCCAGTTATTTCCCATCCCCACAAGTATGTCAGTCCTACCAGCAGTACTACATCACTTCCGTTTACACCTCGCGCTCCTAGCAAGGAAACATCATTGCCTTGTTAGTTGCTGGTCTCCCTCTGTCGACGACAACCACATTTATTCCAGAGGATAGACCTAGAGGCCCCTGTGTCTTGGACTCATTACCATTTATGATGAGTGCCTACGAATCATTTCGAGAGGAATCCTTACTGCCTCTCCAAATGGTTGTTTCTCACATGCTCGACTTCAACACCTTGATCGCATCGTTGAGACTCGCATAGGGTATTGGCCTGTTCGTTCGTATCGAAGACCCCGGATACCTCCTGACTCCTCCACATTTGAGAGTCTTCCTATGGATAATATCAGTTACACTTTTCCTATAGTTATCCGGGCTGCGCATGGCGACAGTATTTAGATTCACACCTGTTTCATACTCCCTTGAGTATACAGTTACATTTATTCCCAGATTTGACTCATAGTCTTTGAGTCCCTACAGATGTTGGACACCTTCAGTTTCAGCAGTTCCACAGTTGATCCAGTGTATCAGTTATTGCGATCATTCATGATCATGAGTATATCCCACAATCATGTCCCCTCTGGACCATTATGATGTACCAGTATATTTCTTCACGTATTAGATCCCCCTTCTTGGGACTAATTGTTTTGTATATGCCTTGATACGAGCATGGGAATGCCCGCCTCGTCCTTTATCAGAGATTATACCTCATTCATATTGAGGCCATGTAATATTTTTTGTTTTTGCAGCTTCCAAGGGCCGTGGCTCCAGTCTCCAAACGGTCTCTTCTCTCCCCTAAAACCCAGAAAAAGGACAAAAGAACTATGATGTCTATCGGCCATACGATGAGCTCCTGCCCTCACACATCAGGGGGCAATCTGTTAACACCTAAAAAGTGCTCACTAGCTCACTCCCTTACTCACATGACCCATTTGTCCACTTTTCCACCATCTGAGCCTCTGAAACCAACAAAAGGTCACCAAAAGACCTTGGTACACCCCTTTTTCCATTAAAAAAGATTATTTTTCCAAGAAAATCATAAAAAACCCTCAAAAAGGGTCCAAATTCCCAAAAATATTAAAAAGGGAATTAAAATATTATTTTTATTCAAAAAAGGAAAAAGGAGGGAAAATTACCTAAACCATGTTGGTCAATACCATTGGTTTCCACAAAACCACAAATGGTATCTCCCACCACCAAAACCTATAAAAAGGTGGTAGGGGCTCCTCATTTCACATCCTTCCATTATCTCATCCTTATGCTGCTGAAATCTCCCTTGAGCACTTTTAGCCATTGAAGCAACCTTGGAGAAGAGACCTATTGGAGTTTGGAGCTACTCATCTTGGGAGTTGCTCAACATCAACCTTCACCATTGGAGGTAATATCGCAAGCACTTGCTTGCCCCCCCACTTTTCAATACAAAATTTATTTCTTATGTTTCTTGTTCTTGATTTTGAAATATTTACATTATTTGCTTAGATTCTTGTTTAGATCCATGAAAAGTATTGTTTATTTAGTTTATTGTTTTTATTTCTATTGAAACTGCTACTACTAGTTAGTAGGTGCCCATAGCACTAAGCTTGGTTGCAAAACCGAGCCAACAGCCTCACTAATGCTCCTTCCACATTCTAGGCCTTAATGAATAAAATATTTCGACCCTACTTGCGGAAATTCATTCTAGTATTCTTTGATGATATCCTCATCTACAGTAAAACATGGGATGAACATCTCCAGCATCTGGATCTTGTCATGCAACTTTTCTCTGACCATCATCTCCATGCCAAGCAGTCTAAATGTGTTTTTGGACAAAAGGAAGTTGAGTATATCAGGCACATTATCTCAGCACAAGGGGTTCGCGTGGATCCTGCCAAAATCGAGGCCATGAACAATTGGCCACATCCTCAGACACTCAAGAGCCTTCGTGGTTTTTTGGGGTTGATTGGCTACTACCGCAAGTTTGTCAAGGATTATGGGAAGATTGCAGCTCCATTAACTGCTCTATTTAAAAAAGATGCTTTTACATGGACACCTGATGCTCAGTGTGCATTTGACAAACTAAAACAAGCTATGTGTACTACACCTGTGCTAGCTATGCCTAATTTTTCCAAGCCCTTCACTATTGAGAGTGATGCTTGCGGCAATGGACTTGGTGCTGTTCTCCTTCAAGATGAACACCCCATTGCGTTCACCAGCAAAGCCCTTTCAGGTAAGAATTTAGCTGCCTCTACCTATGAGAAGGAAATGATGGCTATTTTGCATGCAGTACAAAAGTGGCGTCCATACCTATTAGGGAATCATTTCTGCATCAAGACTGATCACCAGAGTCTGAAATATTTCTTGGACCAGCGTGTCTCCTCCTCGGCACAACAGAAATGGGTTAGAAAACTCATGGGTTATTACTATGAGATCACTTACAAGAAGGGTAAAGACAATATTGTGGCAGATGCTCTTTCTCGCACATTTGATGCCCAAGGTTCTCTTTCAGCTATTTCTATGCCTGTTCCAAATTGGTTGCAATCTGTTCAATAGGGTTATGTCAATGAATCTTCCTTATCTCAGATTATCCAATGCTTGACCAACAATCCTTTTGCTATCTTACTCTTGGGATGCTTCTCTGCGATACAAGGGTCGTTTGGTGCTTCCCCAGAGCACAGATCTTCAACAGGCTGTCTTCTATGAACTCCATGCTTCTCCATCGGCCGGGCACTCTGGGTTCCTCAAAACATATGAATGAGCACGACGTAAATTCTTTTGGCAGGGCATGAAAAGGACAATTCAACAGATGGTGGCCGAATGTGATACCTGTCAGTGCAATAAAGGTGAAACAACACTCCTTCCAGGATTGCTTGAACCCTTGACCATACCTACACGGATTTGGACAGATATTTCTATGGATTTCATTGAAGGGCTCCCTAAATCTTGCAGGAATACAGTGATTCTCGTTGTGGTTGATCGTCTCTCAAAATATAGTCATTTTTGCGGTCTCATCCATCCTTATACAGCCTCCTCCGTTGCTCAAATTTTTATGGACCAGATCTTTCGTCTTCATGGCATCCCTTCTTCCATTGTCTCGGATCGTGATGCGACTTTCACTAGTCATTTTTGGACAGAACTATTTCGCCACACTGGCACCAAACTGAAGATGAGTTCAGGGTATCACCCACAAACAGATGGTCAGACTGAAATTGTCAATAAATGCTTGGAAACTTATCTTCGTTGCTTCACCTCGGAACAACAACATCAATGGGCAAAGTGGCTCCCTCTCGCTGAATGGTGGTACAATACCTCTTACCATACTGCCTCTAAAATGACCCCATATGAAGCAGTCTATGGCCAGGCACCTCCAGCTCTTCTTCCATACACCCCCACCAGTTCACCAGTTCAGGAAGTTGACAAGGTCCTTCGCAACTGCGATCAGATTCTTCGCATTTTGCGGGACAATCTTCACATGGCAAGAAATCGCATGAAGCAACAAGCTGATCAGCACCATTCGGAGCGCACTTTTCAAGTCGGCGATATGGTTTTTCTTCGTCTCCAGCCGTTCAAACAATCCTCCTTGAAACTCAAAGGGCGTCATAAGCTCGCTCCAAAGTTCTATGGGCCATATCGTATTCTTCAGAGGATCGGGTCCATTGCTTATAAATTGGAACTTCCTCCTTCTTCCCGCATTCATCCAGTCTTTCATGTCTCTTGTCTGAAGAAAGTTCTTGGCACCAACATCAGCGGCCAAACGATTTTACCCGAACTGGATAATGAAGGATCCATCCTTTTGGAGCCAGAGGCCATCCTCAATCGACGCACGCGTCAGCTTCGCTCTCGCTCTATCACAGAGGTCTTAATTCAGTGGCACGGCATGCAACCAAAGGATGCTACATGGGAACCACTCCTTCAGATTCAACAACAATTTCCACATCTAAAGCTTTGAGGACAAAGATTTTTTTAAGGGGGAGGGGATGTTAGGAACCCATGTCTTTACTTTGTTAGTATGTTGTTGTTGGACGCATATGCTTTGTAAGTCGTCCCGTAGTATTTGTTGATCAATAGTTGGTGTTATTGTTGTTGGCGCATATGCTTTGTAAGTCGCCCGTAGTATTGTTAATCCATAGTTTGTAATGGCCCATGGTTTCAACCCATAGTATTGGTGCCTAGAATTAGTATATAAGTGTGTGTTGAGACCTATGAAGGCACCATGAAGTTATTTGTATTGAGCTTGCTCAAAGGAGGTTGCCCCCTCGAAGTGGCCTGTGATCAATACAAAAGTGATTCCGAGTTCTGTCATTTATGCTATTTCGCGTATTCTTGTTAATTAATTGTTGCAGGTACCTCACATAGAGAGATGGTACATGACATGATCATCGATTTGCAGTATTGTCCACCTATTGAAAAGACTATTGACATATTCACCAAATACATTTACATAGTAGAAGTTCCAGTTCATGCTCGATCGTCTTGGAGTGGGGTGAATGCATGAAGATGAGTAACACGTTTTGGCCAAAAGTAATAGTGAAAAATCATTTTTTTACTCATTCATTAAATAGAAGCCCTCAAAACTCATACATGCCTTGTGAATTTCAACACACAACCAAAAACAAATTAATGTAGGGAATTATGTTGTATTTCCACATATATTTTTAAAAAATAATAATATTATTATTTAATATGTCAAAATTGTATTTACTAATAGGTTTGTTCTTGTAAATTCCAGGAAAAGTTAACAAGTGGCTTGTGCGCACATAAAATAATTTAGTGATAAATGCATAATTTTTGAAAAAAATATATATGAACATGATCTACACAAATCGCACAAGGGTGTACATATTTTTTTATGATGATTTTTTTTTTTTTAATTTTCAAAACTAACTTTTGAAAAATTTAATTGCATTTCGTACACGTGTGTGCACATAAACGTTTTTTTACTAGTTACAAAAATTGAAAAACAAAAAATACCCTTTTGAAGAGCATGCATTGGTATGGGGCGTATATAAAAATTTGAAATTTTTCGGTCGTGTACTTTTTAAGTTATTGATTTTTCTTTGCACTGATTTGAAGTTGTGGACATGGTTTTGTAAGTGTAAGTTTGAAAAAGAAATTTAAAAAGAAATTATCATATGAACTTAGAAACTCGTAAATTATATGCCAATGGATAGTTGATTTGTTGATAAATCCATTTGTATGAAGTCCGCCACCTAAGGTGCATCCCAAGACAAGGTTTATGCATGGCAAAGAGGTCAATAAATTTAAATTTGTAGAAAAGGGGGCTAAAATCCCGTTTTAAATCCCTCGATTGAGATATTAGCTCAACTGAGGCCTTTAAAACCCTCGATTGAGGTTTTCTGTGCATTTTTTAAATACCTTGATCGAGGGTATAAGTCCAGTTAAAATAAAAGCTCGATATAGCTATTTAAATAGCTCGGTTGAGGTATTTAATTTAAAAACGTTTAAATTTTATATGTAAAAATAAAATATATAGCTCAATTGAGCTATTTAAATTAATATAT
Organism: Larix kaempferi; assembly: GCA_027924585.1. Taxonomy (NCBI): domain Eukaryota; kingdom Viridiplantae; phylum Streptophyta; class Pinopsida; order Pinales; family Pinaceae; genus Larix; species Larix kaempferi. The sequence goes on from BSBM01001229.1 coordinate 4,015,212, forward strand.
TTTATTTTTTACATATAAAATTTAAACTTTTTTCATATATTATGATTTTTTTACTAATTTCACTTTAAATAATAACATTATATAATAATACATAATATTTACAAGCATAGCTATTTCAAATCTTTTTGAATGATTTATTGCCCCCAGTTTTGTTAATCCATGGTAAATTTTGCCATGGTATCACATCACATAAAGTAATTGGTTACTAAAACCCAAATAGTAATTAGCTTAACCTAATTTTCCCATGGAATTTGATGTGATGCGATACCATGGGAAAATTTACCATGGCTTAGCAAAACCATGGGTCATAAACCACGTTAAGCTAATTACTAGCTCAATCAAATTCAAAAGATTTGAAATAGTTAGGTTTTAAATGCTACATGTATTTTACCATGTCTATATGAAAATAAAAATATAACAGTAAAAAAATTAAATTGAAAATTTATATTTAAGAAATAATATTAATTCAAATAGCTTGATCGATCTAAATATCTCGATCGAGCTATTGAGCCAGTAGCTCAATTGAGGGTTTATCTAACCTTCCATTGAGCTCCAAATCTCTATCGAGGGTTATTTAAACCCTCAATCGAGCTATTGAAAAAAACTCAATCAAGGGCTTGTTTAAACCCTCGATTGAGCTTTCAAAAGCTCGATCGAGGGCTTAAAAATCGCTCGATCAAGCTCATGTTTTAGGAAATCCACCCCCACATCTTGCCAAAAAGTGTTACACATCTTCATGGGAACACCCAGTGAAGAACACAGTTTCTTAGAAGTTCCCTTTATTTCTTCTTCTTTGATACAATGTACTTTGAGGAGGGGGTTCTAATGATGTTCTCCCTCTTTCCTCTATTTTTCAGTGTTCATCCTTAGATGCATTGTAAAATGGATACCTATCATGGCCTTGGTTGCTGAGACCCATTCATCATTTACTTCCTAGTAGTGTTCAAGGGGGTGTTGGAGATATTACACACTAGCGACCTCCATAAAGCGTGGATTTTACTTCCATAAAGCATGCCAATAGAGACCTTCATAGTGTGGATTTTACTTCCATATGGCTTCTACTGCTATAAAGCATGGCTTTTACTATTCGTGAGTGTATAAGATCTCTCTAAATCACTACTATGGTGAATTCACTTAGCCATGTAGAGTATATCTTGATTAATTTTACTTGTTCCATTAATATACAATTCATTCTTTCTCTCAATCTTGTCTCGCTTCTCTTCTCTCTCTCACAAACTTTATGTAATTTTTCTACTAGATAAGTTCATTGTGAAAACTTCACATATATCAAGGGAAAGATTGCACTCATTGTTGAGAGGTTTCTTTTTTCAATCTAATTTATATTCTTATGTGAATAAAGAGAACATAGTTAGCCAAGTTCTTTATACTTTTGAGTTCTAGGATTGGTTTTCAACTATTATCGCATATCCTAGCTCTCTTGGAGGTTGTGAGTTGTAACATTGTATCATGCGTACTATTCTCTTACTTCTTTGATATTTATCACTTACCATTTATATGCTAACAAGTTGGATGTAACTCTTAGTGTTGTGTAGGCTGTACTCAGTCCTCATAGCAAGCTTTGACCTTCATGAAATGGTAGATGGTGGATTATTCTCCTTATTGTATGTAATTCTCCCTTTCTTGATGTCCTATATTTTGACAAGAAACGGGTATTCTCTTGGTGATGTGTTGGCTATCCTTGATCCTTAGAGTGCTCCTTGAGTTTCGACGTTGATGATAATTGGTGGACTATTCACCATGCTCTCTATACCTCTCATTTTGTTTCATGTCAAACTAGTTCTTTACATGGCTCATATGGGATGAGACTAGGAAACATTTCATTTCCATATTTCATTACATAGTAGACGCATTTCATTTATTTTCATACAAAATGATAATTCAAACTGTAATTAGTAGCTTTGAAGAATGAACTACAAGCTAGGTTGTATCTAGAGGGTTCGACATTTTCAACAAAGGAAGGTCTAGTTGGGCCCTTTCATCATGTGAGTTTATGATGTTAACTTGGATATCTTCTCATGTCAACATGTTGGTAAGTATAATGATTGCTTTTCTAATGGGTGTGTTTATGCAATGTTGAGAAATACGTCGATGATATTAGAATAAATCTAAGAAAATAATTTATCCTCCAATTTTTATGGTTATAATATCCTTGAAAATTATAATCTTAAAGCCATTGATTTCAATTGTCATTTAAACTAGAACCACATAGAACCACATATGTAGAAATGTTTAACGTTGGGATAAGAAAAATATTATTTTACACAATTTAGTCATCCAAATGATTCATACATCCAAATGATTCATACTAACATGATGGTGGGACTTGCAACATCTTTTGTGAGAAGTAAATAAAACTAAGCAAATCTGAAAACGTTTTACAAACAATCATTTTAATATCGAATGCAAGGCTATTTATCCCTTGGATGTAGTTTTGTGTCGTCTAAGTAAAAAATTAGATATTTAGAATATAAACATAGCTTGTTCAAATTGAGCAAGGATATGCTCCTTGTTATGCTCCTTGTATATCTTCTACTATGAGTAATGGACACCACGTGTGCAAAAATGATTAGGTTAGAGAATCTAAGGTTGGCTTAACTACTGCAACTTAAAAAAGCAATCAAATTGATATTATGGATAGTATTAAATCAAATATCCATAAAGACAAGATATGGAATGTCAAGAGGAAGTTGGAAAATTCTCTTTAATAATTAATCTTCAATGCTTAGTTTTAAGATGAATCTATGTTGGTTTCAATTATTATTTTTTATGAGCCCAAATAAATTTTTTAATTACTTTTTATTTTTGATAATTTATTAGCCAACATAACATTTTTTAGTTACTTTTTTAATAACTTATAAACCCATATAAATTTTTTAATTATTTTTTTTTATTTTTTATTTTATTTTTGAATACTTTTTTTTACAACAGAATATTTTTGAATGCTTTTATTTCCACTATATTTGAATGCAAAAATAAAATTATAAACAATATTTAATTTAAATAATTTTATTTATATAATACAGCTTAGAAAATAATAAACATAATCATAATTAAATTCAAAATTACTTTTAAAATCTCTCACACACATATATATAAAGAATAACCAATTCCTACAATACAAAATTTGGTAAAAAATAATTATGGAATAGTAAACAAAGCATGAGTTATTATATTAGTGATGATGATTGTTTTTAACATTCACTGATGATTATTAAGTGAATTTTAAAAAAATAAATTAATATAAGAATATATAACATATTTTTTTTTTTTTGAAGCAGCATAGGTAGAATTATATTAGAGTACAAAAAATGTTACAATCTCATGAGAATCAGTAGATTCAGAAGCTTTCTGAAGCTTCTCATGGAATCTGGAGTACAAAAAAGAATCTATGTAGACCTACCCTACTATGGGCTGAGTAGAATTGACATAATAATAGTCGACTAGTAAAAACATAAATAGAACTAGACTAGAGAGATAGACTAGCGTCTGACAGTGGACCATTAGCAGAAACAAGGAAAACATAAAAGCTAACCGCAAAAAATAGAAGAGTTGGGCTCACACAGAGCAGCATTGGTTACTGGCTTCTGCATTTTGGGAGCCATGATTCTCCTTATTGATTGGGCAGGAGCCAAAGAAATCGTCATCCCAATGCTGATACAAGAGTTTGATGGGCAAGGGGATCGTCTTTGCATGGAGGAACAGCTTCATCATCGACCTTTCGGACTCGCTTGTAATGCAAAACACCGATTGTCGAGGGTATGGGAAAGGATATCCCAAGGGGAGGATCCCCCTGCAAAACAACTGCTGTTGGAGAACTCGGGCCAAAGTTGGGGCTGCGAACAGGAACCGGGCCATCCAAAGCCGCAACGCCCATGGATTCATGCAGAGAACTATCGGTGGCATGGGCATCTGCTGCGGTAGCATCACCCTCGATATGAATGGTTAAATCATCAACAAAACCCTCAACAGGACTAGTAGGACCATAATTGGGTGGAGGAGTTGGATGAGGAAACGGAGTATACCTTCTGCCGGTCAAGTTAGCTTCTAGAGCAGCCAGCACTCCATCTAGATGGGCCATATTGGCCCTAGTGTCCATAATTGCAACCTTAGCCAGGTTCCAGTTGGTGAGCATCTCTTCAACCAACGTAGCTAGCATATTTTTCATAAGCCAGTAGTAGTTAACCGAGGTGCCTTGGCTGCCAAAGGCCAGAATTTCTACCACACTACGCGATAACCAATCGTCTACCAGTCGACGAACAGGGACGGAGACGTTATCCTTGTAACCATTGTTTGCAATTTTTTCCTTCTCGACAGAGGACGCAGTTTTCCCTACGCCATGACCAGCACCCCGCTTGGAAGTGTCGCGCGTTCGAGTCATGGCGTTGTCAGCTAAGTCACAGGAAAACGGAGCAGGGGCGGAGCTTTTGGCAATGGAGGCAGACAAAGAATAGCAGAGGAAAGTGATGACTGCAGGGGCATGGATGGGGAGCCTCATATCAATGATATCGTAGCTGGAGGGATCATACTTCGCATGGGAGAGCGTAATGGCACAATTGAACCAGGTAGGAAGGAGGGACATAGGAACTAGAGCCAACATAAATGCCAACCGTCGAGACATGTGGGTTATAAAACCAAACCCGAGCGAGGAGGCCAGGTGGATCAGGGCCGTAACCAGCATTAAAGACGAGGTCTTGGGGGTGGCTCATACAGAGGCTTGTTGCCGAGTGGAGGAGCTACTCTTCCAGGTGGGAAGATGGCACCTCTTGTCGTGGCTCCATCAATCATGTCACCCGCATCCGAGGGTATATATAACATAAATGAATATGTAATGTAAATTCATAATTAAAAGGAGAAAAATAATATGTTTTAATTAAATAAATATAACATAATTACTAAATAGACTTATAGCTAATTTAACTTTCTATTTAATTTAACTTTCTATTCGAATGCAATTTTTTTATAAAGTATAAAATTTTAAGAAATATTTTTAAGTAAAAATATAATTTTTTTTACAAATACATCATAGTCTAAAAACAGTTTTATATATATATATAAACTTAAAAAATAATTTTAAAATCATTTAAATATATTTTCCTTCCTCTTCTTCGTCGTCATTTAAAAAAAAATAAATTATTTTGCAAAATTTCATGGCGTATGTTTCCATTTTCATATGTCAAACTATTTCATGACTTTAGCACCGTCATTATTGACATTTTTAAAATAAATTGCCATAATTTAAATTTAAATAAAATTATAAACAATATTTCATTTAAATAATTTTATTTATATAATACATTTTCTTAATTTTAAAAAATAATAAACATAATCATGATTAACTTCAAAATTACTTTTAAAATTATTTAAATATATATAAATCGAGATCGTTTGACATACAAACTTTTTATAAAATGTGAAACTTTAAGAAAGTTTCTACCTCAACTTTTTGGTAGATCCAACATAGTTTTTAAATTAAAATTAAAATTAATTATATATATTTATATCTATATCTATATCTATATATATAATATTGTGGTTTATTTCCAGAATAAGGGGTTCAAAGTATATGAACAAATTTCTAGTAACAACACATATAAAAATTAAATTCGGGTAAGGAGGTAACAATCATTCCTGCAAAACACCAAAACTAGATTATATATATATATAACATTACAAACAATATTGAGAAAATCTTAAAAAATACTTTTAAAATCATTCAAATATATTCTTCTTCTTAATCATCATTATAATAATCCATTTTTATTATACAAAATTACATGGTATATATCCATTTTCATATGTCAAGCTATTTCAGCATTTAAGCATCATCATAGTTATCATCATTGACATTTTTAAAATTGAAATTGATATTTTCAATATTAAAATTGATATTTTCAATATTAAAATTGATATTTTCAATATTAAAATTGATATTTTTAAACATTTTAGAATTGATTTTTACACTTTAAAATAAGTGAATTATAATAAATTTGCAATAAAAAAAACTATGAATAAACACAATTTTCTTTTAACATTATATTAACATAATCATATTAATAATAATATGGTTTATTATTTATTTTCCCACCTTAATGATGTCGATCGACTTATGTCAGCCATATTATTATTATTATTATGATTATGCTAATTTACAACCAACTTTAGAGCAATAAAAGTTGTTATCCGAGATAGAAACCAAAATAGTAATAAATAGCAATTTGACACACTCTGGATCCTCTCTTGGAACTGCCAAGGCTTTTCATGGAGCAAAGGCCCCAATTTAAGTTGGATCCTGAGTGAAATTGATATTATATTACTGGTTGAAACTTAGGAGCACGAGGAATCTGAGGTCCCTAATATACATGGATATGTCCTTTGGTCGATATGGAATAAACATTCATGTCGTAGAGGCATTGGGGGTATAGCCTGCTACATTAGGAAGAACATTTCCCCTCATGTTAGTATTTATAAGAAATACCCTTACAACCAATTTATTTGGATTGAGATCACAGACATTAATAATGATAAAACCTGCATAGCCATTTGTTATTTTGCCCCTATTAATTCCAACTTCTATAAAAAAACAATTTAGATAAAAACTATCTTTATAATGGTTTAGAACATGATATTTCTAGTCTAAGGAAGGAAGGAAATATCATTTTGATGGGTGACTTAAATGCCCGAACTTCAAGTAACCAATCTATTATTTTAAGCAATTATTCCAACCCTAATTCTCTTTGTTAGATGAACTCCTTGAGCTAACTAATTGGTACAAAAGAAGTTATGAAGATCTAGGTGCAAATTTATTCGGTTATGAGCTAGTCAATTTTTGTAGTAACCGAGATCTTATCATTTGCAATGGGCTAACTGTTCGCACGGGATAAGTCCGCAGGAAGTGCGGAAGCCGGCAGGTGCAAAAGGGTCAATCCGCAAAAGAAGGACCATTCGTGGAGTTCGCGGAAGCACAAGAATAGTTAAATTAGTTAGAATTGGTCATGTGGAGTGTTTTGTAACCAAATAGAAGCATATAAATAGAGTAGGATTGTAATCCTAAGGGAATCCAGTTTTTGATGATTGATTCCATCTTTTGATCTATTTTGTATCTGTGACATGGTGCATTGACTGTTTCTGCGAGGTTCATTCCGCAAGGTTTAATGAATGTATGAATATGTTTGATTATGGTGCAATCTCTGTCTCTATTTTTGTACGATGATGAATATGAATGTTTTAGAATATCTTTGATGCGAATATATATGGGTTTAAGGACTACTGTTGATAGGAATAAGTAAATTGAATAATGTTGTTCAGAATGTTTGTTATCTGTTGAAATCTGCGAATGACTTAATGTGTGAATGATGAATTGATAATATGTTGCGGATGTTATAATCTTTGGTTGCTACAAGGGTAATGTGTGTTGAAAGCATATCCTCAACTCCACTGCGGAAACTTGGTTCTTGCAGCCCCCTTATCCATCTCGGGTGAGACTACACTTGCTCCGCAAGTGTTGCTGGAAAGGGTTACACGTTTCTGGACCGGTGTGTAAGGGAGTTTGGGTTAGTGGTTTGTTGGCGATAGTGCGAAGTGAACCCCTGTCGATAGATGTTGCATCAAAAAATGGTTTCGTTGCCAGGACCTTGAGGAAGAAAAGAAGAGGATATCTTGTGGCATCCGCCGAAACCAAAGGTCCAAGAGTGGTTCGATAAGAAGGCGGAGGAATTCGCAAAAAGCAAGAAGCAAGACCCTAAATAGACAGCAGCCAATTGGCTGCAGAAATACACTCAGATATCCATGAAATATTCTTTTGTGAATTCCTAGTGTTGCTGCATGAGTGGCTAGCGTAGTTGACGTTCTGAAAGAATCACTGCCAAGAGACTGAACCTGATTGTTGGACCCCAGAGTTGATTCGACAGCTGAAGCAAGTCGATAACAAGGTATCACGAGTTGTTGATTTTTGGGTGGATAGTATCCTCGATGGATACGTGACTGAGTTCGCAGTAGACACTATCAAGTCGTACAGTGATGCCGAGAGGAACTTCTTCAAGGGGACGAGAGGAAGGTTCTTGTCATTGTTAAAACAGTGGATTAAGATGCTTGTTTGCGAAAAGGGAATATTGACGATGTCTTCCAATGAGTAGAAAAATCGGTGTGCGGAGGTTGAAGGTATCACATAAATGTTGATCTGATAGAAAGATGTGGGGTAGATGGACATAAGCAACGATGAGTATCTGAGGTAGGCTTACAAAGAGTGTGGTACCTTGAGGAGTGGAGAAATATTCAGGCATCCTGAGAAGAAGAGGAGGACTGAGAGAGAGTCTCCTGAGAGGACCGGAACAGAGGACTATGAAACAGGACCAAAAGGGAGGAAGCGACCTTATTGCGAAGGAGACATTGACCAAGCTACCACAGAAGTAGAAGGAGGACAGATCATAAGTTACAACATACCTTCAACCCCGTGCACTACTCCAAATTTTATAGCAAGAAATACAAACTACTCGCAGAGTTCCCCTAGGTGTAGTGGTGAGAGTAGCACTTCAATAAACAATAATAGTAGCAACGTTAGGATGGCAGACGAGGCGAAGATGCCTAGATTTAAGGGAAATGGGACCAAGGATCCCGAGCAGTATTAGTTCATATGTGAAGCAGTCTGGACTGTAAAGCAGGTCCAAGACGAAGCCATAAAGATGGGATAGATAGCGACGACCCTTAGGGGCCGGGAATTAGATTGGTACATGAAGTTTGTAAAGGTTTCGACGGGAACACCAACCAAGACATTGGCACTGTCAGAATGTCAATGATTGATGAATTGAAAAAGCCAAAATATGAGTCGCAGTATGTTACTGAGCTCAAGGAGATTAAACAATTCCCGAATGAACTGGTGTGGGAATTCGATTAGCGGTACAAGATGTTGATAGAAAAAGTGAGCTTTCTGATAAATGAGCTACAACACAAAGAGTGGTTCATCGAAGGACTGGTACCCGCATATCCGGGGACCACTGATGCAGCAAAAAGTAGCGACACAGGCGGAAGCATTAGAGATTGCGATGAAGCTGTAGGCTTCACCAATCAGCGAAGCATGGATAGGAATGGATAGAGTCCAGGCACAATTGGACAATCTAATGCTTCAATTGGAGGATATCAAGACGGGAAAGGAAACCCACAGAGACATATGGTGCACCAAGTGCAAAGTTGGGGGACACCATAAGGACAATTTCCCAGAATTCTATGAGTATTTGCAGTCGGGGGAACCAAACCCCCTCCATCAAGGAGGCATGCCGTTGTGTCCTATCTATCAGACCAGAGGGCATCGACCAGAGGAATGTGTATATCTGCAAAAGATGGTGTCAAAGCTCGCAAACTTGCACTGCAAATTTTGTCAATCGGTTGGCCATGATGAGAAGGATTGTCGGGCCTATGACCTACTACAAGATCGGACAGCTGACACATATTTTATGAAGGGAGAAGAGCCACCGACAGGGCAGCAGCAACCGCAATACAACCAACCACAGTCGCAGTTCAACCAAATGCAACAATACGATCAGGGGAAATACGGGCACCCGCAGTATCCACCACCGTTGTATGGGAAGCCACAATATCAACAACAGCAGTATGGGTAGCCACAATATCAACCATATGGGCCACCACGCGGAGGTTTCAGGGGAGGATTCTGCGGAGGCCGAGGTGCTGGTATGGGACATGGAGGAGCTGCTAGATGGGGAAGAGGATCAATCATCTGTTACAATTGTGGACAACAGGGGCACTACCAGAGGGATAGTCCAAACCTAGCACCGTAGTGTACTTATTGCGGTGTTGTAGATCACACTGTAGAGGATTTACCTCAGCTCATTGCGAAATGGCAGACTAAGAATCCACCCCAAAACCCAAACCAAAATAATAAGAACACACCATCGACCGTGCAAATGATATCGACAAAACCTCAAAGTAGCCATGGGACAGTTGGAATAGTGACACGAGGAGGAGCGATGACAAGAGGCGATAGGTCACACACCAATGTTCTACCAACACAAACACAGCAGAAGGAGGTCACCTTTGACATGGAAGCAGAAAGGGATGTCTTCTTGAAGGCACAGGAGGCAATGAGGAATAGGAGACAGATACCTCTTCAGGAAGAAATCTACGACATGCCACCGACGTTCGACTCGATGAAGTCATGGAGGAAGGGAAAAACTCTAAAGGCCTTCTTGGAAAGTTTCCTGGAGTTGGCGAAGGATCCAGACACACTGGAATAAATAGCTGGTCTACTGCATCGACAAGAAGGTGCATGTCAAGAACAGAAAGTTAATCGCATACACAAGAAGAAGACAGGAAGGGAGATGCGAATTTCGGCGCAAATTGGAGCATTTGATATCGACTCCTTCATTCTGGATTTGGGTTCGAATGTGAATATTCTGACCAAGCAGACGTGGGAGACAATGGGAAAGCCACAGATGACCTGGTCACCAGTACAACTGTGACTGGAAAATCAGAGTAAGGTCACTTTGCTTGGCCAGATATGTCAACTTCCAGTTGAAAATGAAGGGCTCAGGATGTATGCTAATTTTGACGTCATTGAAATCATGGATGACACCAGTCCCTATTCATTACTGCTAGGGATAGGCTGGGCCATGGAAAACCAAGCAATTAGCAATTTTAAGAAGAGGACGATGTCATTTGAGAATCGCGAGATGAGAGTCATCGCACCACTAGATCCTGCGGAAGGGTTGCGCTATGTGGAACCAGCTAGAGACAAGTTTGCGGAAGGGTGGGACAGTTTGTAAAACATATCTAAGGATTATGTTAATCCCACTGGGGATGGAGAATTAGGATGGTGCAACACCAACTCTGCATCATCAGATTCAGACGAGGCCCTCGAGAATTGGCAAAACCGGTTGCATGAAGTATCCTTTAGAATATGCGCACGAGTAATGCAATCACTGCGAAGGGTAGCCACAGAGGAATATGTGTTACCTACATATGAGGGATTTCCCAAATTGGGCAAGTTTCTCACAGAATTTGAGGAAAAAGTGGCAGAACCGCAGCGTCTACTGGCCATGGAAGAAGCCTTGAAGGCTACTCTTGCGCGATGGTGGGCGGCGCACAAATCAAACATCACAACTTGGCCACTAAGTCGACGCCTCATGGAGGTTCGGTTCGGCGAAGCTGCGGGGGTACTACCAAATGAGATATGACGGACTAGACAACCTGAAAGAGTATCTGAATGCTTGTCAACACCGATGGGGATCGAGAGCAAAGTAGGAGTGGGTACATGCATTTGTACACATGTTGGATGAAGAACAGCGAAGTTGGTATGTCGCAGCAGAACTACGATGCGGGATGACTTCTAGGGAATAGCTTACCATTGGCTTTAGCCAATTGTTTTCTTTCTCAGACAACAACCCCTTCATCCACACTGCACTACAGGTGATCGGTGGAAATATATTTGAGTCAGTACCAACAGGACAACTGATGGCACTTCAATGGACTGCGACACCAGAAATGTTGATGGAGTGTTACAACATCACCGGAGAGCCCGACGATGAGGATGATCCCAGGGCTATATATGTGCCAGAATCAGAGAGTAGTCACAGTGTTGAGGCACCAGAAATATTGTCAGACAAATTTCAGCAACCATTGAAAATCAAGAAGGTGAACATTGAATCAAAGGAGAACCCAAAGTTTGGAAACCTTGGTGATTACTGGGACGAGTCAACCATCTTGAAGATGATTGACTTGCTGCATGATTTCCAGGATTTGTTTCCAATGAAATTCTTAGATATGAAGGTAATCTCCAGAGACTTAGGGGAAATGAAGATCCCCCTGAAACCCGATGTGAATCCAGTCAAGCAGCGGCCGTATCGATTGAACCCATGATACAAGGAATGTGTGCAAGCTGATATTGAAAGAATGCTCAAGACCGGCGTTATAGAACTTGTGGAAGAATCAGAATGGATCAGCCCAATGGTCGTCTAGGATAAGAAAACTGGCAAAGTACGAATATGCGTCGACTTGAGGAAGCTGAATTATGCCTGCCTACATGATCCATTCTCAACCCCATTCATGGATGATGTGCTAGAAGGAGTAGGAGGTCAGGAGATATATTCATTTACAGACGGATTTTTTGGCTACCACCAGATCAAGATTGCAAAAGAAGATCGACACAAGACTACATTCGTCACGGAGTGGGGATGCTTTCAGTACACGGTGATGCCGTTTGGATTGAAGAATGCGCTAACGATTTTTTCTAGATTAGTGGTTGCGGTGTTCAAAGACTATATTCATAAGTTTCTTGTCGTCTATATGAATGACTGGAGAGTATATGGATTAGTTAAGGATCATGTTGCAAACTTAAGACTAATGCTGGAGCGATGTCGACAACACCAAATTTCCTTGAACCTCAAGAAGTGCATCTTTTGTGCTCCATTTGGCATCTTGTTAGGACACATTGTCTGCAGAGAAGGAATGTTGGTAGATCTAACGAAGATTTCCATCATTGTCGACCTCCCACCGCCGACAATAGTTAAGACACTGCGAGCAACGTTGGGTCACACGGGCTACTACAGGAAATTCATTAGAGGATATGCAACCATTACGACACCCATGGAGAAGTTATTAAATAAGGATGCTAAGTTTGAATGGAATGAGGAATGTCATAAAAGACTCGACATATTGAAAGAAAATATGGTCGCGACGCCCATCCTTGCATTTCTGGATTGGACAAAGGAATTTCATGTACACGTTGATGCGTCGTCAGTCACACTAGGTGTCATTTTGGCCCAACCTAGAATAGGAGACATCGACCACCCCATAGCCTTCACAAGTAGAAAGTTGTCTACTGCGGAGAAGAACTATATGAACACCGAGAGGGAAGGGTTGGCGATGGTCTATGCCTTGCAGAAATTCTGGCATTACCTCTTAGGGGGGCACTTCAAGATGTTCACCAATCATTCCACACTGAAATACTTGGTGAACAAGCTTGAGTTGGGGGGGGCATTTGTCACTGGTTGTTACTATTTCAAGAGTTTGATTTTGAGATCATCGTAAAGCTAGGATGATTGAACGCAGGACCTGATCACCTTTCATGGATAGAGTCAGGAGAAGAGCCAAGGAGCATCGACGAAGGATTACTGGATGCTCAGTTATTCAGTGTTGGCATGGTCGATAACCACTATGAGAAAATCATTCAATATTTAGCAACAGGGAAGGCGTCGGCTGAGTTTACTACCAATCAAAAGAATCAACTAGATTTTCGAGCTGCAGACTTCTAGTTAATTACAGGGGAATTGTACAAAATGGACCCAGATGAGATTCTGCGACAGTATGTCCTTCTGCATGAATAGGAGAGGATTCTGTCGGAAGCTCATGAAGAGATTGTTGGGGGACATTATGGCAGGAGAGCAACTGCTAGGAAGATCCTTCGAGCAAGGCTGTGGTGGCCAACCTTGCATGGAGATGTTGCAGACTATGCCAAGAGCTGCGATGTATGTCAACGAACCGGGAAGCCCTCACGACGGGACGAAATGCCACTAATACCACAAGTGACGCTACAGGCCTTCGACAAATGGGCCGTTGATTTCGTGGGACCCATCAACCCACCTGGGAAGAGAACAAGGTCGTGCTACATCATCACCGTGACAGAATACCTTACGCATTGGGCGGAAGCTACACCAGTAAGAGATTGTTTTGCCGCGACTGCAGCACGGTTGCTATTCGACAATGTGGTCACCAGGTTTGGGTGCCCAAAAGTGTTATTGAGTGACCAAGGGACACACTTTGTTAACCAAACGATTGCAGCAATGATGGAAGAATTTTAGATCCATCACAAGAAGAGTACGCCTTACCACCCTCAGGAAAATGAGACAGTTAAGGAGTTTAATAAGGTATTGGAGCATGCACTCACCAAGGTGTGCAATACGAACCGCAACGATTGGGACTTAAAAATTCCAGCGGTCCTTTGGGCATATCGCACCACATGCAAGTGAATGACCGGCCAGACTCCATTTAAGCTCGTTTACGGCCAGGAAGTAGTTATGCCAATGGAATACATTGTACCAAGCTTGCACATCGTAGCAGCGACAGGGATGAACGATGATGGCGCAATGGAGGAATGGTTGACACAACTGATACAGCTCGACGAAGATCGATTCATTGCAGGATTCCATCAGAAAGTTCAAAAAGATCGACAGAAGGTGTGGCACGACTGCCATGTCAAATCAAAGCACTTTCAGAATGAGGTTATAGTTTTGTTGCATGATAGTAAGTTTGCAAAACACCCAGGTAAGCTGCATGAAATGCACTGGTTAGGACCATACATCATAAATTTTGACACTGACGGAGGTGCGGTGCAGTTACAAAGTTTGGATGGATTATTGTTACCTAAATTAGTTAATGGGAATAGGCTGAAGCCCTATGGCCATGATTCAACTCAGAGCGACTGAGCAACAAAGGTAAAAAAAAAGAAATGGATAATGATAGATAGTGGAAGCATGCTAGATGCTTTGCACGATTGGCACGTGGAAACAGAAGCATGTCCAATCAGGCTACAGTTGATGCTTCCCACGATTGGCACGTGAGGAGTCAAGTCTGATCATGAGCATTGCAGATCAGCCTCACCAGAAGATGGCGAAAAGATATGATGATGGGATCAAAAGATAATGAGAAAGGATTTTTCAATTATTGCAGATTCATGCGTCAAGGACACAATGAACAGGCATAAAAGCAGGCGCAAGAGGCTTGAAGAGCAAGGAAGTATCTGTCAGTTGAGAGGAACCCATGCTGCAAATTGGTCGGGAAGAGATTTAAGTCAGGAATTCCAAGGAAGCTGTGGAAATGATCCATTTCATTTCGTGCGGTAGCATCCCAGGGGTGTTGAGGTCTAGAACGACGAGTGTGCATGAACAACCATAGAAGGCAGCGGCAAGGATACTCGGGGGGATAGAGATGAGGTATCAACCGAGATGTCTAAGTGCGTGGTGGTAGTTAGAAGATTCGCGGTCCTTGTGACCATCATAATGCCAGGGGTGGTGGCCCCTTGGCCCCGGTAGGAGGGAATCTAGGGTGCAAAACAGATGTGCTGGAACAGTCATCCTGTTTCCCACCTTGGCGACGTCGATAAATTTCTTCCCGGTCTGGAACGCGCCTGGAGTGATTCAGCAGCTGCCGACGAGGTAGATGATCAAGGTTTCCAGAGACTAGAGGATGAGTTCAAGAAGTACATGACAGCGAACCAAAGATCAATAGGTGAAGTTGAGAAGTACACAACAATGAGCTCCAGACGGCAAGAACAGTTTCAGAAGCAGAGCACAGTGAAGGATGAGTAAAAACAAGTAGTGCCTAGCTGAGGTGGCTTGGGGACGAGCCACAAGTTTGTGTTGGGGGCCTATTGGCACGGGATAAGTCTATAGGAAGTGCAGAAGTCGACAGGTGCGAAAGGTTCAATCCGCGAAAGATGCACCATTTGAGGAGTTCGCATAAACGCAAGAATAGTTAAATTAGTTAGAATTGGTCATGTGGACTGTTTTGTAACCGAATAGAAGCATATAAATAGAGTAGGATTGTAAGCCTAAGGGCATCCATTTTTTGATGATTGATCCCATCTTTTGATCTGTTTTGTATCCGCGACATGGTGTATTGATTGTTTTTGCAAGGCTCATTCCGCAGGGTTTAATGAATGCATGAAGATGTTCGATTATGGTGCAATCTCTGTCTCTATTTTTATGTGATGATGAATATGAATGTTTTAGAGTATCTTTGATGCGAATATGCTATGGGTTTAAGGAGTACTATTGATATGAATAAGTAAATTGAATAATGTTGTTCCGAATGTTTGTTATCTGTTGAAATATGCGAATGACTCAATGTGCGAATGATGAATTGATAATATGTTGTGGATGTTATAATCTCTAGTTTCTACAAGGGTAATGTGTGTTGAAAGCATATCCTCAACTCCATTGCGGAAACTTGGTTCCTGCAGCCCCCTTATCCATCTCAAGTGAGACTACACTTGCTTCGCAAGTGTTGCTGGAAAGGGTTACACCTTTCTGGGCCGGTGTGTAAGGGATTTTGGGTTGGTAGTTTGTTGGCGACAGTGCGAAGTGAACCCCTTTCAATAGACGCTGCGTCAACACTAACAAAATGGCCAAATTCTAGCTGGATGACTTGTACTCATGGGCTTGGCAGTAGTGTGGTATATTATGTTCTTTATACAACAAGTTAGTGGATTTCGACATCTCAAACGACCATGATCCTGACTCTGATAATAGGCCTTTAATTATAAATATCAATATCGCCATGCATAGCGATCCCAAAGAGGAAAACTATCATTGCCAAAAGCACATGATCTTCGATAAAAATAAAATCGATATTTTTCTCCATGATTTAAAAAATGATATGTTTCCTTTATCTAGTATGGAGAATATAGAAAATCTCTACCATAACTTTACCATAGCCCTCTCGTCATCCATTAGCAAATTCTCTATTGATGTCTCAGTTAAAAACAGAGATAGTATCCAACCCTTGGTATGATCAAGAGTGTAAAAATGTGAGAAAATAAATTAAGCAAGCTACTATAGAATCAATAAAAATGGACAAGATAAATCACTACAAAACCCTAATTAAAAGAAAAAAATGCACTATCTTAGTAAACGACAGGAAAATATCTTACACCTCTCCAAGGTGGCTCCTAAGAAATTTTAGAGGCAAATTCTAACTCGCAAAACAAAAGAAGATAATAATATTGCTTTAAAAGATTGGAATTCCTATCTTAAAAAGATTTACGAATCATCGGATGTCAGAGATAACATTCAAACCCTCCTTATAACTAAAGAATTTTTCTCATTAGAAGACATAGATTTCGAGGTTAAGCGCTTAGAAAATGGAAAATCCAAAGACATTGAAGCCTACCAAGTAGAAATATTAAAAATTGGGGGGCCTGTCCTCATCCCGCACATCCAAAAACTCTTTAATTTAGTAGTCAAGCAAGGGTTCCCTACACCTTGGACTGAAATCCTCATTATTCCTATTTTCAAAAGTGGCAATAAAAATAACCCCTCTAATTATCGGACCATTATGATTAGCCCTCTCCTATCAAAGTTACATAGTATTATCTTAGAAAAGAATATCAACAAATGGCTAGAGATGGAAGGTAAGAGGGCTAAATGCCAAGCAAGTTTTTGAAGGAACTATTCAACCACATACCACCTCGTTATGCTTAGGATCATTGCAGAGGATTGTCGTACTAATAGGTCGAGTCTTTTTTGTTTCTTTGTGGACTTTAGGGAAGCTTTTGATACAGTGCCTAGAAATAACCCATGGAATAGGCTAAAGGAGCTTAATGTTCCTTTTGAATTGAGAGATGTCGCAATAAGGTTATACGAAAATGTCGTTTCCAAGTTTAAGAATAACGAGGGTTGTTCAGCGGATATAAACTGCAATATTGGAGCTAAGCGAGGTTTCCCCCTCTCCCCTACCCTTTTTGGCATTTACATCGATAAAATAGAAAGGTGTTTAGAAGAAGCAGGTTGTGCCAGCATGATCTTAGTTGGGATAGTTATCATCCTCCTGCTTTATGTCAATGATATTGCTCTTATAGCAAGGTGATCCTTTGATCTCAATAAACAATTAAGAATTCTCAAATATTTCTGCTCTAACACGGCTATGACTGTTAAGACCGACAAGACAAAAGTTATGATTATAAAATCTAAGAAAAAAACCTATGCAAATTTTATTTATAATAACAGTAAATTGGAGGAAGTATCTTGGAATTGATATTCATCACAAGCTCAATTGGAACCACAACATTGAGAAAAGGATTAATGGAGGATGGAAATCTTATTTTGGTCTTGAAAATAATTGTAAATCAGCCAACTTGGTCATGTGGGATAAAAAGAAGTTCCTCTTTGAAACTATTGTCATCTCCATTATCTTATATGGTTGTGAAGTATGAGGGTGCAACATTTCTAGAGAATCTTGGATAAATATTGAGCAAATCCATAAGCGGTTTATAACTTATAACCTCAAAATTAAAAGCAACACACCTTATCCTATTATCCTCTTAAAAGTGGGTCTTCCCCCCATCGAGAGCATGGCTATGACTAGGTACATGATGTACAAGCACAAGATAAATAACATGGAAAACACAAGACTTCCTAAAATTGATTTAAATTCAAGTCAAAACCAATTATGCCTCAAGCGGAGTTTGTGTAAAGATACGATGGCTTGGTTAGACCATTGGGGCATTGATAAAAATGACACTTTGCAGAATATCGATAATGTCAAAATAATTATTTCTTCTAAGTTTAAAGAGAAATTGTGGTGGGAGGTCATTAACCATACTATAAGGAGGTCATTAAGAAAAAAACTAAGATACTATAAGGAGGTCATTAACCATAATTTGGAAGATCATAATTATCTCTCGATAGTAACTAGTTCAAAGAAGAAAATGAATATAACCAAGATTAGAACGAACTCTCATGAGATCCATAGTGAAATAAGGTGTTGGTCTATTCCCAAAACTTCGTGGGAGGAAAGAGTTTTCCATCTTTGTGAGTCTATGAGAGTTGAGGATGAAAATCACTTTCTCTTAGAGTGCCATGCTTGCACCCACATTAGATATGAGTTTCATAGTATTTGCTACAATACAATCCTTTCTAACCTCCTGACTTGCCAAAACTATAGTGATCTTAGAAAACTTCTTTCTAAACTTTTTGAGCATAGGAACAAAAGTTTAAAGCAAACCAAGTAATAACCTTCTTACGGTTTGATAGACCAAACTTGGTCTCAGTGAACGTTAGTCATCAACATCATCATCTTCATCATCAATAAAACTATTATTATATTAAAATATAAATATAAATACAATAATAAAATTAATTATACTTTTTATATAAAAATATTGAAAAAAAATATAAAAAAAATTATTATTATGGTTTAATAACCATATTATTAATATGGGTTATATATGAATTAATATCATTATTATTCTTAATAATATAAGAGATAATCCCAATATAAGATATAATATCGGTTATCTTTTTATTCATTTTTATTATGTTTAAATGTAAATATGAAATATAGGTACTCTAACGCCTTTTATTTGTATTATAAATTTGATTAGTTTTAAAGGATTTAAAGAAATGTCATCGTTAACTTTATAAATATTCTTCCATTCATTCATTACAAAAATAAATAAGAAAAGTGGTATTTTTTACAATACAAGAAAAAAAGTCATTATAACTTTCCCCATATGAAATAATCTATATTTAATTTTTGTTTTACCTTAATATTAATAATATTCACATCTAAATTATTAATTGTCTTCTTTCACTTTTATATATAATAAAAATGAAATTTATTATCATATCTCGAAAATAACTCTATATCTTCAAGATATTTTATTATACAATTCTTCAATAAATATAAATTATCATAATAATTATTAATATTAATTATTATTTTATCCTTTGTCTTATGTCTTCTCTCACCTCCACTTCCACTAAACTGAAAATCCACTTCCACTAAACTAAAATACGCTCTCACATCTCTCTCAAATATATCCATACCTTCAAACTATTTTATCCTACAATTATTCAGTGAATGAATTATCATAATATTTAATCTACTCAGTTTTTTTTTCAAAAAGAAAAAAATCCAACTTTTGTTATTACTGAGAATCAAAAACTACATTTCCATAGTTACATAACCATCACCATAAACTCTGAACATCTGCTCCAGGATATCAAGAAGCTCAAGGGTATCATATACTAGAGAAAACTATGAAAAAACTAACAAAAACTGACAGTTCATAAAGAGAGACATATCAAGCGAGAGCAAAAAACAAGAGTTGGACATGAGACAAAATAAAATCCCCAACTAGAATTAATCCTCAAAAAAGAAAAAGGAACCAGAAGAAGTCTAAAATCCATCTGTCCATTCTTCCCATTATAGCCACCCATCTTCACCATTTAGAGCTTCTTTTGATAGAACGTCTGCAACATCATTGAATTCTCGATAAATATGATCTATAGAAAGATCATAGAAAGAGGACTTCAACTGGCCAATTCTACAACACCAATGACATCGAATTGAGAATGTATTTCTGTTGGGCCCACTTAACAATAACTAAAGAGTCGCAAAAAATATGAATGGCATCAATACCAAATATGTTGGCAATCTTTATAATACCCCTAAGACCAAGGAGTTTCGCCTTCGTATTGGTGCCCAAACCACATGAAAGTTTGAATCTTTCACCACATTTACCATCGATAGAGGCTCCATCGAAATAACATGTAGCACAAATTGATGAGCATAATGTTGAATCTGTTAAAACTCTCGTTGTTCTAATGGTGACACAGTTAATCTTGTAAGATTTAAACAGGAGTGCATTGTTGACAACTAATTGCACATAGAATGAGCACTGTTGGAAAATAACCATGTTCCTTATCTTCCATATAACCCAAATAACCAATGCTGGCAGGTTTTTGAGGTTTCTATGGTTCTGCACCCATTTTAAATAAGAATCATCAATATCATATGAGGACCAATTGCCCAGGATACCCAAAGCACTGCAAATATGAGACCATGCACATATAGTAAATTGACAGCTGATAAATAAGTGATTAACATATTCACTATCCCGCCTGCAAAGCATACATATATTTGGGCCATGTCTACCCCGATGAGTTAAATTATGCCATGTCAAAATTTTATCTTCAAATACAATCCATAGGAAATACTTTACCTTCAGTGGAAGTTTCCATTTCCACATAGTAGAAAACCACCATTTTACCTCGCCATCAAAATGAGGTTCAACAATTGATTGATAAGTTGTTTTCACTGTAACTTGTCCAGAGGCATTGTTTTTACTCCAAACCAATATATCATTCTCAGAAGTAAGCCGAATACCATAAGAGTTTAATTTTTTAATGTATTGGTTCCATTCTTCATCCCAAGTGCTACCCAAGCCAAGATCTGTAGTTGTTAACCAATAAGACTAATTAAAAGGTAGCCAAATTGGTCTTTTAATTTTTTCAAGTATATGAAAACCCAATTCAGCTAGGTAATCATGAATTAACTTTGACAACGAAAAAACAGTATCATTACCTATGAATGGATTTATTCCCACAAGGATTTTTTCCCCATTGCCAACCTGCCAAGCCAAATGAGTGCTAATCCAAGAATATCACTCTTTATGTACTTTTCATGTAGCACTTATGTCCACAATCTCGTCCCAAATAACCCCCGCCACATACTCTTCATGCATAGAGCTAAATTGAACCAGAAGATATTGTTTATGTTCCATCCTCCCAATTTCTTGGTAACGACCGCGCTCTGCATTCCCTGACCAAATAAATTTGAACATTAGGCCTTTTATCCTCTTTAATATAGATTGAGGGATTTGTGCCAACAAAGACCAATAAACAGGTATACCACATAGCACATATTTTAACAATATAAGGCACCCATCCAAAGACAGGAATTTGTAACACCAAGTATTAATTTTTTTCTCAAATTTGTGAATTAACCAATACCAATCACTGATACCATAGCCATTTGGCTTGATGAAATATCCCAAGTACTTGAAACCGTCATTCCACCATTTTATAAGGCATGAAAAGTGAAACATGATTATGAATATCATCATCCACATTGTTTCATAAGAAAGCATATTTGTTTGAACTAACTTCCATACATGACACCTTATAGAAAATATGAATCATATTAGCAAAAAATATCCATTCTTCAACAATACCTTTTCCAAACAATACCACATCATCTATGAAAAGTAAATGAGTAATAAAGACTCTTGAAGAGATTTTGATACCTTTAAGGTCGCCAGCTCCTCTAGCAGCACATATCATGCGGCTAAGACCTTCAATAACCAGTAGAAAGATTAAAGGTGAGAGAGGACACCCCTGCCTCAAACCCCTAGAGATTTTGAAGAAAGAAGTTGGAGATCCATTAATTATGACTGAGAAGTTTGTTGACATCACACAATGTTTATGTGCATAGCACGACCGAAAAGAACTCTAAAGAGCATCCCAGGATCATTTATGTGCCTAAGCACAACCGGCAAGATCTCCAGGACTGATTACATGTGGTTTGGAAAAACCTCGAAAGAGCATCCCAGGACGAGTGTACTACTCAACCTATCGGATCTCCCAGGGAAACATTATATGCCACATGACAAAATCTCGAAATATTATCCTAGGATCCTTAATGTGCCTAAGCATGACCAACAAGATCTCCCAAGGAAATATTATATGTCCTCCCAAGAAAAACCTCGAAAGAACATTTTCTGGATCTCCCAGGGAACTATTATATGCCATAGGCAAAACCTCGCAAGAGTATCTGCAAATATCCTAGGGAAAGATTACATGCTTATCGCACAACCTATCCACAGCCACGAAGTATCATCCTGATACTCATGATCCACCTGATCATCCTCGCACGGAGCATCATCCTGATTCTCATGATCATACTGATCATCATCATACAGTACATCATCCTAATGCACATCATCATCACATGATCATCTTCATCATCGTCATAGCATCGTACTGATGCATATCATCATCACATGATCATACTGATCATCGTCATAGCATCGTCCTGATGCATATCATCATCGCATGATCATCTTGATCATCGTCACATCATCATCTGGAGCATCGTCCTCTTCAGATCATCTCATCGTCCACGGAGCACAGCCCAGATGCACATCATACATCACTTACACCACCGACATGGGAGAACACATCTACCACCATTCGGGGAAGGCTCCAACCCTTACTTTTTCACCATGGGAGAACACATCTACCACCATGTGAAAAATGGCTCAGCAATTACATCACGGCCATGGGAGAACACATCTACAACCATGTCGAAAAATCTTGGCAATTACATCACGACCATGGGAGAACACATCTAAAACCATGTAATAAAATCCTGACAATTACATCATGACCATAGGAGAACACATCTACAACCATTTCAGAAAATCCCATGTGCATTTGCGTCTTCTGGACTTATCACTTCCCCTTGGAAGGAACCTCGATCTGAACTATACCAAGCCTCTCTCTGAAGTACTCAAACTTCACTCTGGCTAGTGGTTGGGTCAACACATCTGCAATTTGCTCATCTGTCGCAACATATTGGAGCTTTACTGCTCCTCTCTGCACCATATCCCTAATATAGTGATATTTAATCTCGATGTGCTTCGACTTGTCATGGAACACCAAGTTCTCTGACAACTTCACATAACTCAAGTTGTCACAATAGATACAAGTAACATCCAACTAGAGATCAAATAAATCATACAGTAGGTTCCTTAGCCATACTGCCTCACAACTAGCCGAACAAGCTGCGACATACTTTGCTTTGGCTGTACTCAGTGCTATGCAGGATTGCTTTCTGCTAAACCAAGAGATCACACCCGATCCCATACTGAAGCAGCACCTCGAAGTGCTCTTCCTATCTGCAGCACTGCCTGCCCAATCGGAATCAACATAACCCTCCAGGTTAAACTTTTGATTTGCATCATACTTGAGCCCATAATCAATTGTACCCTTCAAGTACCTCAAAATATGCTTTACAACAATCAGGTCAACATGTCTAGGATTTGTTAGGAACTAGATCAAGGTGTTCACCGCAAAGCAAATATCTGGTCTTGTGATCGTTAGGTACATCAAGGACCCAATCATCTGACGATACATCGTGGCATAAACCGACTATGACGAAGCATCACTCAATAGCTTCAGGTTTGATGCCATAGGTGTGGCCATGGCCTTGCATTCCATTATCCCGAACCTCTTCAGGATCTCTACTGTATACTTCCCTTGTCCAAGGAAGATTCCATCTGCACTCTGCCACACCTCCATACCTAGAAAGTAATGCATCATACCCAAGTCCTTCATCTCAAACTCGGCAGCAAGCTTCCTCTTCATGTCGAAAATCAATCTATCCTCACCTGTCACAAACAAGTCATCCACATACAATAGGAGTATTACTGGATTGCCTTCCTCAACCTTGTAGAAAAGGTTGGAATCCGCTTTACTCTTGGTAAAATCCCAAACTGGACAGGAAGCTGTCTATCCTGTCGTACCATGTCTTGGGTGCTTGCTTCAAGCCATACAAGGCTTTCTTCAATTTGCACACATGTGACTCCCTGTCATGTGTCTCAAATCCGAGTGGCTTCTCCACTTCCTCTTCGACTACAACATTCAAGAAGGCTGTCTTGACATCCATCTGGTGTATCTTCCACTTCATCACTTGCCTTGTATCTATCTATGCTACTATCTCCAACATGCTTGATCTTGTAGATCTACTTGGAAGTCACAATAGACTTCCCTTCTGGTCTTGGGAACACATCCCAAACATCATTCTTCATGATCAATTGGTATTCCTCGATCATGGCATCCTTCCAATAATGCATCCCTGATCCTGGGAACTTCAGATTCTTCAATATCTTCAATAGATAGTGAACTTTGTTGCTGGAACAAATGTTGTTGTCCTTCTTTTATAGGTGATTGTACACGATCTTTCCTATAATTCAAATTCAATTGCATGATTATAAACTTCTCATAGTTTTTCAAAACAAATTCTTATGCATAAATACATATGTCATACAATCATGCAATTATCTTAGCCAATGCTTCAATACAACATTTATCCATATCCTGTATTCACACGGTAACTTTCTAGATGCCTTCCATCTCTACCAGAACATTTGTTAAGAGTGTGCACAACTCCCAACATGTTAGCAAAGAGGTTTCATTCTAGATAAGTTGCAATGGAATGTTGTACAGTACCATAGGCCACTTACCCATTACTTGCATATTAGTAGTATCTTGTTCATTAATGCAACTTTTCTAATATGTATAATATACATCCTAAATATAGGAACATAAGTATGTACATGACTGGACAACATTATTTAAGTAATCATATGACAATTCAAATACTTATCTTTGTTTAGTTGCGGGTGGACTCCCTCTCAATCTTTGCTTCCTTGCAGGAACTATTGGAGTGTGCTCCCTCTTGATCTTTGCTTCCTGGATTATCTGTCCTTGAACTTATATCCATCCTGGACCACTATGCATTCTTAAGTGTGCACTAGTGTCATCATTGTGTCATCCTCAAGATCTCATACCTGGATTATCATGTTTCTATAACATACCCAAACAATGTCTTCTTTGTTCTCTTAGAGACCTTGTGGTAGCAACCTACATATCTCACAAGTTAATAATTGTAGAACCAAGTTATACATACCTCGTAAGTAGAGCTTTTATGTGATCCATGACTATGGATGAGTCTTTGTCTTCATGTCACCATGGTCATATGTTCTTTATCTGGAACTTGATTTGTCTTTCTTGATGTACCCTTCATTTTAGTGGACAACATTATCCTCATACAACAGCACAGTGTATTAGTACAATCATAAGTCTCATACCCATAATCAATGAATGTTTTCACATGCATTCATACTTTTATTAGGGTGATAAGACAAGTCTAAAATTAAACAAGATTGTACTAACCTTAATAATATGAAGACAAACATATCATAAACTTAATCATGAACATATTTTCAAAACATACCTGTATCTCCTCAAGTCATACCTATCGGGATTGCTTGTAGTCTTCTTATGTAAGGCCTTAGCCTCATCTCCCTTTGGAACTGGAATCTCTTCACTTATGTAGGTGTCCAAATCATTCTCTTTTAGGATTAACCCAATCCACTTGATTTGCTAAAAACTGGATCTAGAGCTAGATTAAGGTTTGTTAGAAATACTCTAAAAATTCAAACTTTGAATTCCAAACTTCTGAATGGATGAAAAGATGTGCCTTGTTGAGCTGATCAAGCTGGTATATTTCAATTTTGAAATCTCCAAAATTTGACCCCTCAAAATTGCCTTTGAAACTTTCGGATCTTCTAGTCAAAATCCCGAACTAGGGTTTGATAATGCCTGGTGTCCTGCCCAGCCAAAAGGTTCAATCTTGTGCTCTAATCTTTGATTTTTCTAAGGAGCATCCATCCGTGGTCACAGATTCCAAAAAATTCAACTTTTGTAGAAACCCTAATTTTCCACCTTTCCGATCAAGATCCCGAACCAGGGTTTGATAATGCTTGAGGGTTTGATAATGCCCGGGGTTCTACCCAACCAAAAACTTTGAAATTGGTCTCTAAATTTCGATTTTGCTGAAGAGAGTAATCCTATTCTAATATCACTCCAAAATTCCACTTCTGTCAAAAGCTCTAATTTCCCGCAGCAGTGACAAGCCAAAAATGAGAATGCTCAGAATCCAATTCTATTTCACAGAAATATGTGCCTTATTGTTTCTGATGTATCTCTAAAATTTTGGATCCTCAGGGTTTGAAACTTTGGCTTGTGGTATACTGACCTGTCATCTTTCCAACCCCATAGATCTGAGATCAAATGGATTCTCTGAGAGAGAGACATGCCAAGTGTCGCAACATGACCTGTTTATAGGATGAAACAGTATAGAGAACTTGTACGGCGTGCCACGTGTCACTGTTTCAACTTCAACGTATGAAAACTAGACCTATGAAACTAAAGTCCGTTCCCTAATTGGTATTTTTTACAGAATTCCATTTGGAGCTTCCTAGCCCGAGATATGACCATTTTTCCTAGGTCACTTGTTTAGGACTTCATTCTGAAAGAGGCAGAAACCCTAACTTGTACGGATCATATCTCACAAAATACAACGAATCTGAGGTGGTCCTTCAGACACAAGGTACATGGACATTTCCTCTTCGACCTGTGCAGGTTTCAAATCCTGAACCTTCACCAAAAATGATTTATAGCGAAAGTGCCACGATGACTAGTTTTTACTATACCAAGCCCTAGCTTCCAATTTGTCGAAAGTGTAACCAATGTCATAAATGCCATACCATGCCTTCCTTCAGGCTAGATCTGATACCATGTTAGTTTTTCAGCATTTAATTCAATCTGATACAGGATCTTAATTGAGAGAACAACATGTACAACATATCAAACATAAGAGACAAGAGACACAAAGCATTTCACCGGGGAAAACCAAGAAGGTGAAAAACCCCACAACTTCCTCAGAGATAGAATGAGCATCAATACAAAGATCACAAATATCAAACCCCACAACAAGAGATATTCTCCTGGTAGTAGCTCCTCCTCCACTTGTGCACACTCCTCCTCTCTCTCACTAATGCGAAGTGAGTGAATGAGAGAGTCACACTCTCTATTTATACTTTTACTTTCACTTGACCTTTACTCAACTAGGTTGGCCCCATCTGAACCACTTAACATCATGTTGACTGGGCCGACACCACTAGGGTGGTCTAATAACCCTGTAACCCACATGACTCATACAAGGTCGACCCCATCAAGGTGGTCTAATAACCCATCAAGTATAAGTTATGAAACTTACAATATAACTTGTGACACTTGCAAGTACAACTGATGACACTTCCAATCGGAGGAGTAATACATCTCCGTTGGTGATACAATAAAGTAAAAATGTAATACATACAATATACAAGTGAATATCTTCCAAAGTTACAAATACATCAGCACTTTGTAGGGTGTGTCTCTCTTCATCGGAAAAGAACCCAGTTGGATTACGTTTGTAAATATTTTTTATCTGGGAATCTATAAGACCACAGTGCAAAAATCCAATGTGAATCCGAGTCTTCAATCCAAGTACAATTGAATTTGAATGACCTTTGCAATTTTAAGGTGAAATCATCAATTTGAAGCATAATTATTTAATGATCCAAGATGTTTGAAAACTCAATCCAAGACCTAAATATTTGCAGTTTACAAGCCAAAGATTCTGCAAGTTGGAACCTATCCAGTCTCTTTCTAATACACATCTGACTAGTCCTTTTATTGCTCCAGGTTTCCCCCAATTTTCTAGGAAAAACATCTATCAAATGCGCCCTCTGTAATAAATTGCAGAAATAATCAGCTGAACCATCATCATGACCAGTCAAGCCCCAAACCTCAGCAACAGAGAGCATAAAGCTTAAGTCTCCTGCAAGAATAATGCTGGGAATGTTCAGAATTCCTGCAACTTCTAAATCATTCCAATAAACCTCCCTGTCTTTGTGTGGCCCATACATATTCAAAACATAAAATGAAGTAGAGATTTGATGAAAATGTCCTTCCAATAATATACCTCCCATTGATTTGAAAGCTTTAAAGGAGGAAGTAATGGGAGTCCACCCCGAAAAAAACCTCCCCGATAAACCAATAGAGTCAATGGCACAAAAGTACCAACCTAACAAAATTTTCGAAAAGGTATCCACAACATACATTGCAAAGCACATTGTTTCTTGAAAAAGAATAACATCAAGGCTAGTAGACTTCAAAAAATTGGAGATGGCCCTAACCTTGCTAGCCCCTCCAATACCATGGATATTTAAAGAGAGAAAAGACATTAAGACAACCTATGCATGGGTTGCTCTGCTCTAAGGGACCGAGGAAGAGTTGTGTTACGAAAACTGGTGGAAATTTCAGCTTCGTCTATATGAGAAGAAAGAAGAATGAAAGTATCCCCCACCTTAGGGTCTTTCTACTTCTTCTTTTTCTTAATGGTGAGGTTTTGGCATCAGATGGAGGGAGTGATGTTTTCCTCAGAAGGTAAGGGTATTTTTGAGAAAACCTCCAATGGGTTTTTTTTAGCACAATTGTCCAAACAATTAGCTGATAAAAGAGCCAAAGTTTTTTTTTTTGGATTTGTATAAATACCATTCACTACCTGAACATCCTGTTCAAGATTTGAATCAAATGGCATAGTAGGCTTTGTAACCCAAACACATTCAGGCACTAAATCCACATCCTGATTTAAATTATCATCCGGATAAGGGGTATTAGATGCAAAACCCCAGGGTTTGAATGTTTCTCCCCTAATTTTCTAATTCCCCTAGGATATTCCTAGCTATTGGATTGGAAGAACTAATTCTAAGATCTAGGGATTTTTAAACTGGTAGATAGAAGTCCAATTCAACCTTTGAAACCCCTTCATAAATAATAGAGGGTTCATCATTTAACATATATGGAATTTCATTACGCACCTGCATCAACTGAGAATTCAAATCAATTGGAAAAACTGGTGAATGATCATGAGGAGATAAACCACGATGTAAGAAGGGGCATCATGCCTTGACGTGACTAGTATTTCAACAGAAGAAACATCTAAAGGGAATGCTCCTGTAATCTAACTTCTGTTGGAATATTCTTTCTCCGCAATTGATATCAACCTCATTCAGGAGGCCCTTCGATGTCTAACTCAACCATCATTGATGCAATGCATTTTTATATGTCATAAACCATACTCTTTTCCACATGAATAAATATTCCCAAAAACTTTCCCAAATCTTCAAAAACATTCGGCATCCACAACTCAAAAGGGAAGCCAGGGATGAGGACCCACAAATTCCTTAATATCATCCTCTCTGAAACAGGGTTAAAGTTTGGATGCCAGCTCTTCAACAATAGAGATCCATCCTTGATGAGCCAAGTACAAGCCAAAATTGAGGGAATGGATTCCTCGTTGGGGAAAATGAAGATAAACCACCCTTTTGATAAGAGGCTGGTTCGAGGAGGAAGTAAAAACTCCGGTGACCAAGTATTATTCACCCATTCTATAAGCTCCATCCCGGAGACCTTGGTCCCCTCAACCTTACTGATAACTACCTGTTTTTTGAGAATACAAACTCTTTCTAGGTTAACATCCTAGCCCAGAACAAAATTCCCCACCTTAGGCTTAACTTTATAGGCTTTCGTGCATCTACAAGCATGGGCAGCCTTCCCTATCAACTTTTTAAAACTCCGTTCTACAAACAAACCATCCGAGGATCCTGGAGCAAAGATACCCGAGTCTTTTTGTATTAAACCCTTCTGAATACTTTTAAGCAAAAGATCATTGAAATTTGGAGTCCCATCCTCCATGGATGCGGACCAAAAGACATGTAATCACACAAAGTAGTTGCAAAGGATTGACAATACACCTAAAAATGTGTCAAAAAAGCAGACACTCAGTACAGCTATAGGATTGAGCAAGAACACTGCTAACTGACAAAATTAGCAACTGGCAGATGGGACAAAAGGCTCCAGTAATGTGTGGAGTCCCCTGACAACTAAGGCAGAAATAAAAAAAAAAGCAATCACAAGCAAAACCTGGTTCAGTTTGCAACCAACAAATTGAAAACTTCCCACTTTTTTTAGTCTTGGTTGGTACTAGAACAAACTTTCGGTTGGCGAAACTCCAAGATGGTGCAAACTTCCCCGCACTAGGATGAAAATTGCCTTCCAACTCTGAAAACCCTAGCTACTAGAGAGAAAAAACCTAGTGAAACCATTCTCTGAATCCTCATATCATTGTCTCATTAGCATGTTCTGTTTTTATATACATAATTTGATCCATCCAGCATTTGGCATTATTGTCGGATGCCAACATCGACTTCAACAGGACTTTGACAAGTCATCAACATCGACTTTGACAAGTCATCAACATCGACTTCGACACGACTTTGACAAGTCATCAACATCGAATTGGACACGACTGTGACCAATCATCGATTTCG
Source organism: Larix kaempferi (assembly GCA_027924585.1). Classification (NCBI taxonomy): domain Eukaryota; kingdom Viridiplantae; phylum Streptophyta; class Pinopsida; order Pinales; family Pinaceae; genus Larix; species Larix kaempferi. Next base: position 4,045,804 of record BSBM01001229.1, read on the forward strand.
ACATGTTCAGCAACCTCGACCAATCATCGACTTCGACAGATTGTCTTTCTGTCTTCCAGCCGACTATAACAGTTGAAATTCTGAAACCATTCTAACTTCTCTTGTAGCTGACGTAACGGGCAAACACCCAAGCATCTCAGCACTCTATATAAGCATGTAAAATATTGTAATAAACATCATTAATCCATTAATAGAGAAAATCAGTTCGCATTCCTACATATTGTCTGTGTGTTTATAAATACATTTCTATGCATAATGTATTTCTTGTTTTGCTTCTTATTTCTTATGCTTCCGCCATAACAGTACCGATTCATTCAATCGAATTTGTTGTCCCCCTCGTACACCTGAGCGTGTACAGATCATATTTTATCTTACAATTATTCAGTAAATGAATTATCATAATATTTAATCTACTCAGTTATTAGCATCTTCTATTTTTATATACATAATTAATATATTATATTATATGAATGGTACCATAGTGTATATGACATAATTATTAATTACTCCGATAGGCGTTTTTTTCTGGAAAGCGTTTTGAAAAGCACTGTAGCTTTTTCGTCGTCCCTCCGACTAATCAAATTTATCCACGTATCCGCTGCATTGTCGTCCCTCCGATTAATCAAATTTCTCCATGTGTCCACTGCACTGGTCTCCTCGGTCAGAATTCTGTCGCTCATTTATTCGGGAGTGGCAACTGTCATGAGTACAGAATCGCCTGCTAGCATGTTGCTCAAGGCTCTATGTATTGAAATTCTCATTTTGCTTGCTCTGCGGAGGAATTTCGCATTTCGGAGGCTTCTTTTTCCTATTGTGTGGAGGGTTTTCTCATTTCAAAGGCCTGTAGAGACTGAATTCGAGCGACAGGACGAAGGTTTCTGTCAAAACATTGAACAGTAACCACTTTCATATCGACGTGCAGTTCTCGTTCTCGTTTTGCCTGCCGTGTGAAGGATTTTCACATTTCAGAGGCATGTTTTGCCTACTGTGCGGAGGGTTTTCGCATTTTAGAAGCCTGTAGAGGCTGAATTCAAGCGGCGGGATGAAGGTTTCCATCAAAACATTGAACAGTAACCGCTTTAATATCGAGGTGTAGCCCACAGCTTGAAGCTCTGTCGTCCATCTCATTCTCGAAAGTATTGTTTTTCTTGCTATGTGGAGGGATTTTGCATTTTGGAGGGCCTGTAGAGACCTGAATTCGAGCGTCACGATGATGGTTTCCATCAAAACCATGAAGGGCACAACCACTTCAATATCGAGGTTCAGCCACCAATACTGTAAGTCATTTTTTCTGCCCCTTTATTGCAGATCAGGGTTTCGAATTTATTCTGTTTGATTGTTTGGGCTATGTCATATGAATTGTTTGATTGTTTGGGGTATGTCATATGGTTTTCACTTGCTTCAAATTTATTTGTTAGGTTCCAAGTTAAATTCCTGTTGCGGCTCATTGTTATGTTGTGGTTCATTGTTAGGTTGTTGGAGTTGGTGGTTCTACCCGGGACCTCTCCACTACTCATAGAACCAGGCAAGCATTCACAGACCACAGAAGAGAAAGAATCCAAGAAGTTCTTCATTCTGATTTTTGAAGATGGTCAAAAGATTATGTGAGAGGAGGGAGATGGCCTTCGAAGAAGAAAAAAATTATAGGGTATAGTATTTTTCACATTGAGTGGATCAATACCCCAACTTGTTATCACCTCTCTGCTTTACATCCCATATTAGCTAATATTTCGTCTCGAGTGGTAAGGTCGGCCAACCATAAACATTATATTGGTCATGCATCTCTGTTGTTGATTGCGTGCTCCCAGCACCTCCCCACTTATCAACATGTAGGGGACCCTAATTTCTGGCTTATGGTTTTATGTTATTTTAATTTTGGTTTTTAAGATAGGGAATTTCCCAGATTTATATCCTTGGGCCTATTTCAGAGTGGATATAGGGAATTTTGTCATGCCGCAATACAAGACATTGAAAATATGTGCAAACCATTTAAGTATGTCAACTTGCTTTCCTGGATTTTTTTTTTTATAGTTTTATCTCTTGAGATTATAATAATAGCTTATTGAAATGGGTTGCTTCGAAACTACTGTTATGTTGTATTTTAAGAATTTTTCTTCCCTTAGAATTGTGTTCCTGCCTATTTTCTTGCAGTTGTTCCACCGATGCCACTTCAGGAGCATGTAGGTAATGATAAATCTTGGGTCTCGCACGTGACTGATTTCTCAGACGAGGAACTGAAGGAGGAACTCTTTTGCATCTTGTCTTGGTTCTGTAGAGATTCAATACTATTATTTCACTCAGTATAGTTTCATCTTGTGAATACTCAACAAGTTATATATTTTTTGTTATGCTTTATCATATTTTATAAATTGAAATTGAGGATGCACTTGATGTTATTCATAAGATATAATTTTAATTGTATTTTCTGAATGCATATGCTATAAATTTTAGAGATCTTTGAAAAGATTGTTGATTCTGAAGTTACAAATACATAAGAGAGTGAGGAAGCTGCAGAATCAGTGGTTGAACTTATGAAAAGTTTAAAGGTTGGTGAAAAGAAACAGGAATCAAAGGAAGAAAGTAAAGTGGAGGAAAACGAAGATGACAAGCCAGAAGTCAAGAAAGAGAAACCTACAGGGCCAATTTCAACTTAAGCTGAAAAAGAAGCTTCATTGATTCTTATTAAATTTTCTATACTTTCAACTTAAGCCGAAAAAGAAGCTTGATTTATTCTTATTAAATTTTCTATACTTTTCATTTTAGAGGTATTTTTGCAATAACATGAAGCTATAGTGTGGTTTATGTAGTTTCCCGTGGCATTTCTGCTAAGTTTATTGTTTTTTTTGTCCTCGTGTAATTGGCACAAAATTTGGGTATGCTTTGTTAGATAATCATTGCATTATGAGTCAGGTGTCGGGGGTTTTGACAGGTAAGTCCAATTATTTGTTCTTTTGCTATTGCTATCCAGAACTTCATTCATAATTGTTCCATAACTGGCTGTTTTCAGTTATTACATTTTTTGCAAACGATTTGGCCATGTGACAACAGTGTAAGTGTTTCCAATGACATTGGAATGCATGTGGATCTAGTTATCTATATTTATTATAGATATTCACTGTAAATGTGAGCATTCTGTTAATATTATAGATATTCACTGTAAATGTGAGCATTCTGTTATACTTGTGGTCTCCAACCATTTTGTTACTTTGAACTCCTGAGCTTGCTTCACATTAATTTGTAATGATGGTGTATTGATGTTAGGCATGTTTTACTGCAGTTCATTGGAAGTTCAACTGAAATTTGATTTTATCACATCAAAAGTGAAATTTTTTGAATATAGTTATTGAATGGATGCCTGTGGTTATGCAAACAATTGATCACATTTTCTTGTTTAAGAAAAATCATTTACTATTCCTATTCCGTGGAAATTTAGCATGTTTTTGCAAATTTTTGTACTCTAGAGTAGGTATATTGATCCTATTGCTCTATTGTTTGACAATTTCTTGTACAAATTGGAGGTCCATTGCACTCGTTCTGCTTGTATGTAGTTGTTGATGCAAATAATTTTGTGTACTTTGATTTTACTATCAACGGGAAAGCTTCTTGAAAAACATTTCCAACGACACTGCATATGTTTTTCATTAACTTGCATTAAGTTGTAATTGATTTTAAGCCGATCCATTTTGCGAGCAATATCTAGCCAAAATTTTGTTAATAAGCTCATTTGGTTGGAATGATTTCAAATTTCTAATGATTAAATCTGATGTCACAAGTATTCAAATTCAAATTGTATTTGTTTCATTACTTTGTTTTCATGTTCTGGAATTTTTTAGGTTAATACCATTGTAATTATGGATCACATTGCTTGAATGTGGGAGGATAAATAATTACAAGACTAATACCGTTTTAATTATGGATCTTTAATGTGGAGCAATAAATACTTACACGACAAAGATCTTAGGAAGCAACTCACATCCTCTGGCCGGGGAGGCCTGCGATTCATTTCAAAGGAATTGATTTAACAGCAGCAAAGGAATGCAATTGATTTTTTGTGAATAGATTTGTTTAGTCCTGTATGTATTATTTTTAAATGATGGAATAAGCAGGAAACAATGCTGATATATGGAAGTAACTGTGATCTTTGGAATCACAGGCTCCATATTCAAGAAGCAACTCGACACTCCATATGCATTAATGTTCGCCGTTCCTATTTGTTTTCCCTTAAATAATTGAAATACAGTTTTTAACAAAATGGCATTGCATAACATATACATACCACCTCGGTTTGATCGTGTTTGCATCGCTGAATGCTATATATATATGTATGACACAGTGCGAAAATGATAGAGGTAAATTAGTATACAAAATTCTTTACTTCAAAATAATTAAGAATGAAATAAATAACACCATTTATATTAATATAATACTCTATCCTTGTTGAAAAAAAATATAGTACTCAATCATTAAAAAACCAACACGCATGACTAGGCTTTTTTTAAGAGGAACACGCATGACTAGCTGAAACGAGTAAATATAATTTGAACATTTAGTAGAACTATTTATTATAATAATTTTGTATATTGTATAATTATTAAACATATTTCAAAATAGTTATTTTTGATTTTAATTTTATGTAATTTTTTTTAAAAGATTTCAAATATCAATTTCAAGAATATTTCTACTATTTGAAAGTGTGCAGTGGTTGGTCACCTAGTTTGTTCATCGAATAAATTACATGTAGTGTACAGTGTGATTGGTTGTATGTTTTTTTTTAAATGAAATATTTTATAAAGAGTAGAGTAGTTGGTGAATCTTCAAGTGTAAAATCTAAATAAAACATATTTATTATAGGAGGATTACTTATTAAGTGAATCTAGGTTTAATTGATTAAAATTGTAATAATTATCGAATAAATTACATGTAGTGTACAGTGTGATTGGTTGTATGTTTTTTTTTAAATGAAATATTTTATAAAGAGTAGAGTAGTTGGTGAATCTTCAAGTGTAAAATCTAAATAAAACATATTTATTATAGGAGGATTACTTATTAAGTGAATCTAGGTTTAATTGATTAAAATTGTAATAATTATAAGGATATATAGTTTAATTAATTAGATTTAGTTAATTAAATTAACTTAGTTTTTGAAATTTTAAGTAACAACTAATTAATTAAGAGTGGAGTAGTTGTGAATCTTCAAGTGTAAAATCTAAAACACATGTATTAGAGGAGGATTACTTATTAAGTGAATCTAGGTTTAATTGATTAAAAATGTAATAATTATAAGGATATATGGTTTAATTAATCACGTTTAGCTAATTATAAATTAACTTAGTTTTTGAAATTTTAAGTAACAACTAATTAATACTATCTTGTTACATTGATAGATGTTTATAATTTTTCAATTTGGGATGGAAGAGGAAGAATCCTCTTCTACAATTGCATGAATATGAGACAAATATAAAAGTTAAATGGTTGTGTTAATAATTACCATAATTTAATAACATTTAGATTTCAATTTTTACAAATGATTTTTGTAATTATTCCAACACCTCAACACCTATTAGCATAAATATTTCTTAATCTCCGATCTTAATTTGTTGCTAACTTCATGGTTTATGTAAATTGAAGATCTTAACTTGTTGCTAACTTCATGGTTTATGTCTTCAGAAATTGAAGTTTGATTAAAAATAAAAGGATCCTCCTCAAATTGTGGATCCCAAAGTGTTTTACAAAATCTCAAATGAATCCTCCCCAAAGTGTTTTACAAAATCTCAAATGAATCCTCCCCAAAGTGTTTTACAAAAGCTTTGAAAGTACAAGCCAATCTTAAAAGAATAGAATAAAAAAAGATTAAAGTGGACCTTGATTGTGTGTGCAAGTACTTAAAAAAATATTATTTATTTAAAATTTTAATAGAAATCTTCAATGTCCTAACTCTGCTAACTCTGCATATGATGTTGGCTTAATTTTATGTAAGTAAGTTTTATTTAATTCATATTAAAAGTTTATTAATTTATCTTTTAATTAAGAATGACGTGATAATTTATTCTATTTAACTTTTATTTATTTAAAGTTTGGTGACAATTTTTTTTTAATTACTGATTTTAATTCAATATGTTGATTACACATCTACATTTTTCTTTAAATAATATTATGATAATTAATATTTAAGAAAGAAAAATAATGTTAAGATTCCATTTTATGTTTATATTATGATAATTATTATTTAAGAATTTGCTTTGATTGTTTTTTTTTCAAATTATTTTAAAATTTAATAATATTATTGTTTTTATAGATATTCGATTACTAGAATAAAGATTATTAATTTTGGTTTATAAGATTTATAAAATAAAATAAATTATTTTGATTTATTAAATTGTTTTGTATTTAATATTTATAAATAAAAGTTTAAGTTTTTTTCTCTTTTTTTTTCATGGAATAACAAATTATAGAAATGAGTTTTATTATAAATGTTATGACAATTAATTCTAATGTTGATGTATTTTAAGCATTTCACTTAAAGTGATGTTGGTGTCCAGGTTCATGGAATAACAAATTATAGAAATGAGTTTTATTATAAATGTTATGAAAATTATTTTTAATATTTATGTATTTTAAGTATTTAAGTTAAAGTGATGTTGGTGTCAAGGTGTTTAGGTTTAGTCTAAAAGTTTCTTTATCATTGTGATTTTTTGTTGCAATATTTATTTCATATATTTTGTAATGTTTATTTTCTTGTTTGAGTTAGGAATAATGTGTAGATAGTTTTGATTTTTTAAGTTGGGGTTTATTGGTTATGTGTAGAATATTTATTTTCTCTATTTTCTTAGACTATATCATTATCACTCCATTTTTTTCTTTTCAAATTATTTATGATATGATGTTTAATAGTTTTAAGGCTATGTATCAATGACTTAGGAAAAATATTATAGACGAAATTTAACCCAAAGGCTAATTTCCAATAAAAAATTTGGAAAAAAATATTGTCGTTTTTCATTTTTTCTAAAATGATTCGTTGTAATTATATTTTACTATAAACATTACTAAAAATTTTTAGAAACTATATAAATCATTAGAATTTTGAATATTTTTACAAAAATATCACCAAACATTTTATAGTTGGAAATTTAAGAATTAGTAAGATTTGCGAAGGTCTCTACATTTTAAGAAAACTATGGATCCTTAAAAATTTTCTTCTATATCACTTCATATATATATTTTTTAAATAATTCATGATAGAACTTTTACTAATTCAAATTTATGTACCATCCTTCAGTTTTATTGTATTTTTACTAATTCAAACTTATGTGGCATTTATATAGATATGATCAATTGTTAGACTATGGATGTTGATTCTAATTTTATTTTGAAGAACTATTTTAGGAATCATATGTAGCCTTAGATTTTAGTTGTCAATACTAGTCAACATTGGTCACAAGCTTTTAAATGGAATTATAGCATTGATAAAAGGATTAGTGGAGGGAAAAAATATTCCTATGGACTTGAAAATAGTTTTAATTCAGTAGGATTCTGTTTTTGGCATAAGAAGGAACTCATTTTTAAGACATTTGTCACTTGTTATCTTGTATATACCTAGAGAGATTGATGCAAAAACAATCAATGCATAGAGATTGTTGGCGCTTGTTGAAACGAATGCAAAAATTGATCAACACTATCCATGCATTTTCAGTGACAGGTCCAACAGTTTATATGTAATATGCATTTTCTTTATATGTGTATATAGTGGACCTTCTAGGTTGTGTTGGTTTTTTGGATGAGTCACGTGACTTTATCAAAAGCATGCCAAAGTTCATAGGTGGGTTGACATTAAAAAGTTATAGAAAAATGCTTGTGCTGGTTTTTTGGATAAGAAACATGACTTTATCAAAAGCATGCCAAAGTTCGCAGGTACATTGACATTGAAAAGTTACAGAAAATGATAAAACAAATAGGGGTATTAAAATAAGAAAAATCACTAAGTTGCAATTGGATTGAAGCCAACTTTGTAACCATTGCAAGCATTCTCGAATATGATAACCTAGCAATCCCACAACATAGTCAAGAAATCCATGTTTAGATAAAGCAAAATAGATTGGAGTGCCATTTTTTTTGTGGGGGGGTGAACTAACGGATATGTACAACAAATATGACACTATGAGTATTGATCTCACTATGTTTGAGGGCATGTCTTAGGAGGCATAGTTTTCATGTCTATTTATTGAGAAATACATTATCAAAATAAGCAATAGATTATTTTTCAAAATTATGAAAATGCTTGCCAACATTTCCTAATTTTTTATTCAAATCCTCGAAACTAGAGTATCTATTACTTTAACTATTTTCTATGTCACAAAGTCTCCATATAAAGAATGTGAGCTAGAGTATGTGTTCTTTTTACTTATTTTAATATTTTATGTAAGGAATTGTAAGTTTAATAAGATAACAAGTTACAATGAAAGTTGTATGTTCATTGTTACTAACTTAGATCAACACAAATTCTTAAAAGACCATTAATATTTAATGTCATCTTATTGTAAAATAATTTACTTCAATGCCATTTTTTTTCAAAACAAAAATGTTTCCTCTCAAAATTGTAAAAACATTTCTAAGTTGGTTTTTAGTTTACTAAGCTATTGATTTTCAACTTAGAAGTGTTTTCCTTAGGTTGGTTTGTGAGATGTGCATCTATTCTAGAACAAGATATTGTTCTTCAATTCAATTTATGTAACAAATTGACTCTTTCAGTTCTCCAAATTTAATAGCTTCATGATTGTTACAGGAGAGCAATACTCACAAGACGAGTGGTGGCTTTTTTTAACAATGATCATTGCAATGCATTATCACTTGCTTTTATCTTCTCATGGAATACTGAAAGGTAGGGGCAATGTAATGATGTGTTTGACTCATTAGCCATTTTTATACAGTTGTCCATATTTTCCACCTTAGTGGCTGGGGTAGAATCGATGTGTGTAGCTGCGGGTAATGATACCTCTAGATCTAGAGATGGAGTCACCCAATGGTGGTTCATCATCGGGTCTTTTCCCTTGGTATGTTTAATATCTAATTACTATATAATTTGAGATTATTGTTTGGGCATGATGTTTCCATGTGCACATGCTCAAAATAAAACATGTAGGGAAATTATGTATGTACTCATTGACAAAAATATATCTAGGACACTCTTCCACATACACAAATGTAGATTTTTGTTGGGATCACTATTTTTTTACATATTTAATTGAGATTTTTTCTTCTAACACAAGACAATTCAATTTTAATTTCCAACAACAACTTATCAACATATCATTACACCTTTTTTAAGACAATTGCTAGTATATTGTATTAATGTGAATTGTACCATAGTGTATATGACCAAGTCTAGAGGTTGACGGAAGCCACTCTCATAGAGATTCCAGCCTCCAGGATAAGAGAGTGATTATTGAATCTTCCATATTCAAGTGTACGGTAGAGAATCTAGCCTCAGTCACTACATCTGACGTCAGGCCATTGTCCACGTCATAACACAACTGGGCCATTGCCCATTGACTTCCATATCGGAACTGTTTTACATGAGATTTTTAACCGGAAGAGACTTCATCAACAAACTTAAATGTGTGATTAATGGGATTTTGGTATTTATATGAATTATTTTGGATGTTATAGAATTTATTTGTATATTAAAATTATAATGTCATTAGTAAAATTTTGTATGTCTTATTTAAAAAAAATTAAATTAATTTATAATATTTTTAAAAAACTTAGTTATTTTTTTATTAATTTATTATAATAATAATAAATTTGATTATAAAACTTTATCATTATGATCATATTTCATTTCATAAAATGATGGTTGACCATTTATTTCATTAAGAAAATAGTTAATTTTGTTTAATCATTACTTATTTTATTAAACAAAATCATGAAAATACGTAGTTACAAATAAAAGATACAAAACTTGACCTCACTGAAAGAAAATATAACCCATAAAAAAAAAAATTGTCGCAATACACTCATCTAAAATAATGTAAAATAGCTTGGCTCGATTCATGCCAAGGAAAAAAAGTGGCAAAATATTAATATTTTAGAGATGGTAGAAGTCAACTGGATTCATTGAAGGTCCGAGAAATCTTTATATTTGAAGCTTTGTTTACCATTGAGATTCCGCCTGTGCTCACTGTCTTGTTATCAAAACTGTGAGAGATACTGTGTATGGAATCCGTAGCTTGCAGGACGTGTGCTGCTCCATACACAGGTTGGTTTTGATAATTCATAGAAACTACTTGAAGCTTTCGTTTTGTAATACATGTCTCACTGCTGCTTCTGTGATTGCTTTTCTGGTTTTCTTCAACTGGGTGAGGCCTCACCTGTAATTTTGATCTACAGAAACGGCATAAAGCCTCAAGCAAGGAAGCAAATACACAGCTTTTCTCGTCTCTAGTGTGTGTTTGTGCTTCTACATGTTTTAAGCTGGGACCACACATCATTTAGAGCTGCAAAGATGTATAGCTCTTGAGTTTCAGGGTCAAACTTTTGGCAGTTTACTTCCCGCTGTTGATAACGATAGGTTTTTTTGAAAGCATTTACTGGTCTCCGAGTCCTGTATTTAATAATTTGGTGACGAATTTTGGCTTCATAGTTCATGACTAAAACGTTAGTTTCTATAAGTTTGATTGTATAAGATAAAAAAATTGGTTTCCAAAGCTTAGTTGCGGAAATTACACAAAACCTTGATCTAATTAAACTTCTAGCATCCTACTCTCTCATGCATTTTGTTCACCCAATGTTTGCTTTATGATTATCTTCAAGTTCGGAGCAACGTGGTTAGGAATTTGGTTTCTGACGCAGGTTATCTGATCTGTTTTATTGCAGAAGAGAGATTTGGATTGTAGCTGGATGAAGAAGGGGTCTACTATCTGACTCGAGCTCTGCTTAAGAAGCTAAGGCATTGGATCTGAGCTCTGCTCAGGCAAGGTCCTGGTCTTACTGTCCAATATCGAATTCTGTCTATTAGTCCTTCAGCAATGGCAACTTTGCCATTAGCCTATAATACCACTACCGCTTCTTCTCCTGAATGGCTTAACAAAGGAGACAATGCATGGCAAATGGTAGCTGCGACTCTTGTGGGTATGCAGAGCATGCCCGGCCTAGTCATCCTATATGGCAGCATAGTCAAGAAGAAGTGGGCTGTAAATTCTGCTTTCATGGCACTCTATGCGTTTGCTGCTGTTCTGATCTGCTGGGTTGGATGGGGATATAAAATGGCATTTGGGGGGAAATTACTTCCTTTCTGGGGCAAGGCAGGTGCAGCACTTAACCAACAATACCTCATCGGTCAAGCCAATATTTCTCAAACAGCGCACGGTTTAAACTCCATGATTACACCTTTCTATCCTATGGCTACCATGGTGTATTTCCAGTTTGTTTTCGCGGCAATAACATTGATTTTATTGGCTGGTTCGGTGCTGGGAAGAATGAACTTCAAGGCATGGATTGTATTTGTGCCATTATGGCTCACCTTCTCATATACAGTAGGAGCATTCAGCTTATGGGGAGGAGGATTCCTTTTCCAATGGGGTGTGATGGACTATTCAGGAGGTTATGTCATCCACGTCTCTGCAGGCATTGCAGGTTTCACTGCAGCTTATTGGGTATGCTTAATTTCTTTGTTACTATACTTTCTTTCTCCTAGTTAATGCGTTGTTGGTTGTTTGGGTTGTTAGCAATGTTGTTGGGTACTAGGTTAATTACTGTAAGCAAATGTTTTTGGCTTAGATGCACTACTCAAGTAAACAAGTTTACGTGCAATCCCAATAATGTAAAGAGGAGTCCTTGTGTTTCCCATTAGGTTTTGATTGGGAAAACATATAATATATATTGGTAATATATACTTTTGCTTTTACAGGTTGGGCCTCGGCTCAAAAAGGACCGCGAAAGATTTCCTCCAAATAATGTCCTGCTAATGCTGGCTGGAGCAGGGCTTTTATGGTTGGGGTGGGCTGGATTTAATGGAGGGGATCCTTACGCTGCCAATATTGATTCATCAATGGCAGTGTTGAATACCAACATATGTGCGGCCGCCAGTCTCCTCGTGTGGACTTCCATGGATACCATATTTTTCGGAAAACCCTCTGTCATTGGAGCTATCCAGGGTATGATAACAGGGCTTGTCTGCATTACTCCTGCAGCAGGTATTGCTCTCATATTCTTATCTCCTTAAGCAACTTTTAATAATTCCCTGTGAAAATGAAATCAAATAGGCATGTTCCACATATAGACATTCCCCCTTGTAGGCATCTCCAGTGCCTCACATCCACCAGGGTGTGAGTAGCCCTTCAGTTTTTATTTTTTTCCTGAGTTTCAATGACCATTAGCTTTTTAGATTTAAGATTTCAAGGATGGAAAATATAGGTTTTTATTCTTTACTTGTTCCATAGTTTGAATTTTGTTAGAGGCATTTGCCAATTCACTGAAGAAGAAAGTATTGATGTCCATTATATCTATATTCAGGTCTTGTGCAAGGATGGGCAGCAATTATAATGGGTGTGTTGTCTGGATCCATCCCATGGTTCACAATGATGGTTCTTCATAAGAAATCAGCCCTATTGCAGATGGTTGATGATACACTCGGCGTATTCCATACTCATGCTGTTGCAGGAGTATTGGGTGGAGTACTTACTGGTATCTTCGCAGAGCCTACTCTATGTAATCTCTTCCTCGCAGTCTCAAATTCAAAGGGAGCCCTCTATGGAGGTCCGGGTGGGATGCAAGTCGTTAAGCAGCTAGTTGGAGCAGCTTTTATAATAGGGTGGAATGCTGTAGTAACAAGCATAATCTTGCTTGTGATAAGCTTAGTCATCCCATTACGGATGACAGACGAGCAACTTCTGATCGGAGATGATGCAGTCCATGGCGAGGAAGCTTATGCTCTCTGGGGAGATGGTGAGAAATATGATATCTCAAAGCATGGATGGTATGATGAAACAACATCTACCAAAGACAGAGACAGAGAGAGAGAGACCTCAGGGCATGGTTCCAGAGGAGCAACAATTGAATTATGAACAAATTTGCTGTCTCTTCTCTATTGTTTGTTGATTGCTGCATTTGTTTGGTCTACCGTACCGTAATGTGTTGTGTGAAGTATTGTTTGGTTTAGTGTAATTTGCTCTTACAACTCTCTGATGTATTCCATTCATCTTCTTTTGATCGCTGTTACAAATTGCTTTAGTTTGAATATGAGACTAAGGAGGGATAATCGGAATTGTAAGTTTGGTCATGACAAGTACAAATTTTCCATCTTCATTTCGGAGAGAATATGAGTTCAAGAGGAAAATGGAAATTTGTAATGAGAAGTTTGATAATCCTTTTATTTCAATAAAAATTCTGATATATTTATTGTTATCCACGTGGCAAGTTACTCTTATCATAATGACATACCATTATGATGGGATTTGCTTATTTGTGATGTGATATGTTGAATATAGTATTAAATAAAAATATTTTCTTTTTAGCATAAAAATATAATTTTTTTTTTTTTTTTAAATGATGGTTTACTATTTGTTAGAGGGTTACATTCATCTAGAAGGGAGAATCAAGGTTTGGTCAGCATTACAATCATTATATAGTCAAAGTCGGGTCTCAAGGAGGAGCAAGTGTCACAAAGCCAGATTCGAACCCACCTAGGGAGGACAACAACATTCCTCCCAACCACCTAATCTACACTCAATTGACAAAATAAAAACATTTTCATAGATAGATAAAATCATATATTTATTTTAAAAATTCATGACATATACTTTAATTTTAATTTGGAAATATAATACCACAATGTTATAATAATAAATATATTTTCTTTAATGATAATTTTTTTTAATAAATCATTAAAATGTATTTCAATGTTATCATAAGAAATATGCATTTTTATAATAAATTTTCTAAATAAATAATAAAAAATAATATATTTAACATTTTTTCCTTTATATTTTTTATAAAATTTTATACATATTCTCATGTTTAAAAAATATACATTCATATATTATATCTTTCGAGACAAATTATTTCCACATTACATTGATTTCACATCTGGAGCCAAATTTGTTTTTATGATCTATGACATAAACATAAAATTTCTTAATTTATCGCGTTTCATTATTTGGTTTAAATGAATATGAAAATGTGAAGTATGAGAAACCTAACCTTACCTCAAAAATGAGAATTGAGAATTAAATTAATAAAAATAACTACCCATCCATTTATATCCTTCTCATCAGATCGATCATGTTTATGGGGCCGTCGTTATGGTTGGGTGGTTGGGGTGGTCGGCTGTGGCCGTCCCCACCCAGGATCGACCTCGAGACCTCGTCATATTTGGTGCCTTCGCCTACTATTGAGTGCCGGTTACACTACTAGGAAAAAAAAAAGATCGATCATGTTTCATGTTTCACCTTGAACAATGATAAAGAGGTATAATAAGATAGGATCGATAGTGGTTTTATGTGAAAGTAACATTACATTCTAAAACCTTAGTGACAACTCACCTACACATGACATTGTAATATTATCAAGACAAAATTGTCATGCCTTATATAGTGATGATTGGTTGTGTTATGTTTGTACTCAGAAAAAAATGTGAAATGATAAAGAGGTATAATAAGATAGGATCGATAGTGGTTTTATGTGAAAGTAACATTACATTCTAAAACCTTAGTGACAACTCACCTACACATGACATTGTAATATTATCAAGACAAAATTGTCATGCCTTATATAGTGATGATTGGTTGTGTTATGTTTGTACTCAGAAAAAAATGTGAAATGATAAAGAGGTATAATAAGATAGGATCGATAGTGGTTTTATGTGAAAGTAACATTACATTCTAAAACCTCAGTGACAACTCACCTACACATGACATTGTAATATTATCAAGACAAAATTGTCATGCCTTATATAGTGATGATTGGTTGTGTTATGTTTGTACTCAGAAAAAAATGTGAAGTGCTAAAATGAGTAAATGTAAGTGTGCTAACACTTAATTAATATAAAAAATAACAATTTATTAGTCCCTGCTGGAAAAAATATGAAGTACTAAAATGCGTAACTGTAAGCGTGCTAACACTTAATTAATATAAAAAATAACAATTTATTAGTCCCTGCCGACTTGCCAAGCAGCAAGGACTATATAGTTCAATTTTTCAAATAAGAATATTATTAAATTCTAGCCACAATAAAAACTACTAAGCCTACCAGATGCAATGGGAATGGATCCCCCATCCTCCTTGAGAATCACACCTTCACAAAAAGTTTCAAACCATCTAGGCTATCCATTGGGGAAAAAATGTATGTGTGTGTGAGAAAGATAATTAATTGGTTATTGAGGGGCAATATATTAGTCCCTGTCAACTTGCCAAGCAGCAGGGACTATATAATTCGATTTTTGCGATTGTATTAGTTTCGACACGTTTTTCAATGTGTTTTATGCAAAAAAATTTACATGATATTGCTTCCTAGCCAATCACTTAATCACAAGCCTTATTTGGCCTTTTTTCCATACATACCCTACTTCACCGTGCCTACTTCACCGTGCTGCTCCTGTGAAAGATATGTCGTGTGACACTTTGCATTCACAACCTGACCAAAGAATTAATTTATTTTGCCATCTGTGCAGCACCTGCCGCAACCCTTATGTCTTTTCCTCTTGCCACTTGTGTGTTGTAAGCCTGCAACTTGGAAAAATGTTTTTTTTAAAACAATTCTATATAATGCCTTAGTCTTCTAAGTTGTTTTATGTTCATGTTCGTCAAATTGGTCGAAGCTGTAGAGAATTATAACTTTGCAGGTTGCAGGTATGCTCTGCTTCTATTCAATGTTATCAGAATTTCAGAAGAAGTGTTTTTTTTAAAATTGTTTCTACTATTTCCAACCAGTTTCATATTGGCTCTTGTAGCCAGTTCTTCTTGTATTCATATTTTGTTTTTATAGCGAGTCAAATAAATGTTATGGCTCCTTCCGTGGTCTTATTTATTTCCAAATGTTTTATATTATTTTATTTTTATTTTCACTTCGTATGAACCTGGCGTTGACAGAAAGACACCCAATTGCTGGTATCAATGGTTGTGTGAGAGATTGGGCGCTTATCTTTTATAGTATATTTGGCTCTAAAGCACCTGGTTAGAACAACAATTTTTTGAAGTTTATCCCCCTTCTGTCCCTGGTAGATAGATAAATATTTCACATGTTAAAATCCATTTTCCAGTACTGTAATCATGTTTTTGCATTGTAATTAGGCACCTGCATATCTTAAACGGGTTGAAACGATCACGCTTTTGCATGGCAACACCCCAATGCCTCATACAATCCGCTATCACGGTTTAGCCATATATACATGCTTTCTTATTCCTTTTGTTAACCCGACCACGGTCTTATTTCTCGACTTGGCTATGTGTAATTGAAGTTAGGTTTCCCCACCCTTCAGTCAGGAAATATGATTGCACGAGTGAGGGAAGCTAGTTTTGTTCCCCATGCTTCCGGGGCCGGATTGCTCATCACACACTAAAGAATGGTTACCCGTGGAATGACTGACTACTACGGCTATATCATCCATGCATGTCGATCGAATTCGTCTATCTCTCCCTCGACTTCCTTCCTCCCCCCATATTACCCCAAGGTCCTCTATCTGGTGGGTTTCAGCCTTCATGGTGGTGATTCTACCTTTTCCTCGTAACACTTGGGAGAGGCACGATCCAAGTGCCTGCGATGGTGGTCTCTAGTGTTCGTAGCCAGGAACCTGATGCAATGCAGATCCTGAAACCAAGAGTTGTGATCTGAGTCAGAAGCATGAATTGTTATTTTACAAAGTATCTGAATCTAAATTATATAGGAGCTCATGAGTGTTATTTACTTTAAGTAAAAAAGGGAACTAATTTTAATTTTTGGTATGTTTATCTCTGCGGCCCTCTGTGCTAGCATATATTAAGTTTTCATATCATCGAAAGCACAGTGGGTCATGGCTTTAGTTGGGTGATAGCCTGTATAGTAATTTATTTCCATCTTATCCTTTCAGCAACACCATATAGCTCTCCAGATCCTTTGTAATAAGGGATAGGGTACAATAAAAGTGGAGACCTAAAATTAAACCAGTACTGTGATGTAAATGCATAAATGCAACCATTTATAGGTCAGGTGAAAATAGTTTAACAATATATTATAGTTCAAATATTCAATAACTAAAGAAAAAAAAAGGGTGTTAACTGTGGTTAACTAGAATTCTTAGTAAATACATTAAGAAATAGTGAAATCCCATATTGCAAGTTAGGAACACTTAAACCAAGAAATTTATAGAACAACGAAGGATAAATCCTAAAACCTGTTAACCCTACAAATTTCTCTTCCGTGAAAATAATACTTTATAATAGTGGTTTCATAGCTCTTGTTCTCGTTTGACTGTGATAGCAACGATTTTCCATCCAAAATCATTCTTTAACCACATTACATTCTCTAAATTGAAAGAGAAAAATCCTTTCCAAGTTACTATACCAGATTTATATGTTCTAGAGGCAGCTTCTAATTCATATGAATTTGGTATGTAAATCTCTTACTGTGCACTCACCTTTAATATATGCAATGGTAGATGCTAAACTTTTCTAAGTGATTGCGGGTCCTATAATTAGAGATGCATTGATGGTCATCATATTCAACCCTTTTGTCCATGGCCAACACCCATGCACCCTTCTCTGATAGTGTCTTGGCTAATGCGTTCCGCAACTGTATAATTAGAACATACCAATATAAGAAGCCCTTCAACAAAGATCTGCATCTGAAGAAGTTGTTACAACTCTGGTAATTAGAGGACATGTAACAAAGAATATCTTCAGTATCCGGAAGGGCATTACAATTTACAGCCTCATCCTCCTACCGTCGGGGCATCCAATATTACTTACACAACTCCACAAGGAAAGGCCACCACGTTTCCACAAGAAATTCCATCAGCACCACGGCTTCTTGCATGGCATTGTCGTGGCAAAGTGAATGGATGGAGGAACCACATTTCTATGTAATGCAAACAAAAATACATGATGGTTATGGACATATGGAGCAATGGCCTCCACCAACAGCCACCGGGATTCCTTGGACATGTGCTCGTTCAAGTTTTGTGCATGGTTTAAACGTTCCACAGTGCTAGGTTTGGTACATGGTTGCACCACGTTGCATTTGACGTGTGAAGTCAACGTTGCAATGTAAGGTAACGTGCAGTGATCAAATTTGAAGGGTGGGTATTAATTTTTACTGGAAGGGCATTTGTTCCTTGAGTCCTTCAAAGATTAAGGGAAATTTAAATAATTGGAGTTCAATTGAGAAGTATAAATTAACTAAACGCTTTCCCCCAAAAAATGCAAAACAAAAATATTTCCCATCCAAATCTTTACAATCTTAAACAATTGAGCACTCCTGAATATCTACATGATAAAATGGTATATTTTTAATAAAACCAAAATTGAACACATTAATTTGACATATATGTAACATTAATTTGACATATATGTAACATTAATTTTATAGTTCATTAAAATAACAACTATTTTGTTGTATTTTTCTTGGTTAGACCACACTTAATTATACATAAAAACTACTTAGACTATGCAATAACCATATTGGGGCATCTACATGATGTTATGCATACTGCTGAGAAAATTACTTACTGTTAACTATGTACAAAAAGAAGCCACTAAGCAAAATGAGGCTATAATAAACCTACAACCAAAATCTACATATAAAACCAACCAAAACCTTAATTCAAACTGGAGAGAGGGAAACCATCCAAGCTTGAGAGATGTAAGAATGATGGACACTAGGAGCCTAAGAAAAAACAATGCATAGCTCAAAAAAACATTAAAAAATAATCCTCCATACCAACCACATTAGCAACACTAGCATCATAAGCGCCTGGGCATCAAATTTTGTTGTTCAACACTTGTTGCGACAACATACAGGTATGGGATGGAGGGGAAATGGAATCAATCCTAATCCAACTAGAGCCTTGCAACTCGGTACATGTTTGAGTCTTGATAATCTACCTTTTAAATTGAACCACAACAACAAAAGAAGTTTGTTAATGGCTCGATTTGCGAAAATTCTAGATACATGAGTAATTAAGAGCTCGAGGCTCTAAAATTTAATGTGTTTTTTACCAATCCACAATTCGGTGAATTCATAGTCACTAGCATGAAATTAAAGTTATTTAATGAAAGAATTAATGTATCTAGCTCTATGTCGAAACTGTTTTCCATGCTAATGCGGGCCACTTCCCTCCTTATTGTCTTACCAAAAGGCATGATAATGAGGAAGAAGAATTAAAATTATGGACTTCGCCATCAAAGAATCCTTACAGTCACATTGGTAAGGAGTTATAAGAAGATCACAAGAATCCAACGTGTCAAATCTCAGATGATAGTGCAAATTAAAGACTTATATGGTAAATTTAATATAATACTTACTTATAGTTGTCTCTTACTCTTTGCATCTTGACACATTTGATAATTTATGGTTGTCTCTGCGCCTTGAACCAATTGATATTATAAGGTGAGGATGTGCATGCATAATAATCATTAGTCATGACTATGCGATGAGGTTTTAAATGGAAGAGGATGTAAATACATATAATTTTTATACGTATTTTGGTGGCGAGTGTCGAAGAGAAACGTGGTGAGAAACCACATATTTTTGGAAGGACGGAGGGAGATTACATGATCATGATCATGCCACCCATCAAATTGAAGACAATTCTTGAGCCAATTTTTTTTTTTTTTTTTTTATTAATAACCATTGTGGTACTTTGGTCCAAATGTTTTTTCTAACTCATTGTTTCTCCATATTGTGTTCCTAGTGCCACCTCTCTATATCAATGCATAAATCAACCTTAGCTTGGTTTGTGGTTCTAGTTGCATGCCATTATTTGTAGTTGCTTGCCATTGAGTGTTGTTTAGAGTTGTCGTGAGTTTGTGACATTCATGCAATAAATGAAGTCTTGTAGAGGAGGACTCATCAAAGGGGAAATTTGAATTTCATTTTGACGAAAAACTAGTGGACATTGGTATCCAAGTTCACATAGGTAGTAGGGACAATGTTTTAGCCTTGTTTTGGGCCTAGTGGTGGTTTTGTTATTACAACCATAATCACTGACACATTGTCACACCTTAGATCTCAGCCCGAATTGAGTCGGGATTCATAGTCAAATCCCAGTGGCTAGTACATCGTAGTCATCAGTCATCTCTCATCACCTTGCAAAGCTAAGCAGTGAGTGCATGACATGAGTGAGTGAATGATTATAATTTATGATATTTCCAATATTTTGAATGACGAGTCTAATTTTATAGAATAGGAATTTCAACATATAAATTGAAATTTATATGGATGGGTAATTTCAAATGTTTCCCTTCTTTTGAAATGTTGATATAAATTATGTCCTTCCTATTGGAAGAATAAAATTCGGATTTTAATTTTTTTTTGAAGGGCAATTTTAACTTTACACTTCTAGGAACGGCTAGAACCCTTTGGAAGGGCCGAGAAGGGTTACTAACGTGTTAAATGCAGTAAACATTTCCAGCTAACTCGCTTATGGTCTGTAATTTTTTTTTTATTTCCATGAAAGCCAGGTAGATTTAGCCAGAGAGGTCTCTGGAATTCGCTGCATGGTTGTCCAAGAGGCGTATACTGGAGATGGAAGATTAAAATAGTATGTTAGATTTTGATATCTGCATGATAAAACGCATACACGTCGTCATGTTTCCACACGCATCGTCATGTTTCAATTATGTTTAGAACATTCTCTAGGTTAGGCCGCAATGACTTTTTTTGTGAAAAATAAATAACCGTTGGTGTGGAAAAAAATGGTGCGCTCTCTGGTAATGTTTCTCATATTGGATTTTGTCACTTTGATGTCACAAGACATGTACAGTTCCTTTACAGTAAATAGATTCTTTGTATTATTCTGTCTTCGTGAATTCTTGTTGAAGTATCTATTGTCAGGGACTGAGATGCAAAAAAATTTGGACTCATTTAAAATATATAGCAAATTATGTTTTATAATAACACCCTAGTCCTGCCTGAAATTACTTTCCAAGTCATATCGAATTTAATGTCAAATCCTAAGCTCAGATAACCTTAATAACTTAAGCTTATGGGGCTAATGTTTATGACTCCAAATATCGAGTGGTTATCTGCGCATTGATTGTAATTAAATATGCATCTTGGAAATCACCAGAATAAAAAATCCTAGAAAAAGGGCTCGATGTGAATGCCTTTTGATTCATAGATGCCTGCGACTTGACGTCTATTTCCAGTCGAGAGATTGGCGCACTTGTCTTCTGCTTTACGTAGCGAGTTTCAGATGGCAATTGCCTTTTGGTACATAATTTACTGAGTACTATAATCTACTGAGTGGGCTATTAGTTCATTTTATTTTTGGATGGACTGATGGATTTGGGCATTTGCTTATAGATCACTAATGCGAACAAAAGGAATCATGGATCATAACTATTTTTCCAACTAGAATCATGCCTAGCATTGAAACCACTCAACAGGAAACACTATACTACACACAATATACATTAATTACTGCCCTTAGCAGCTCATCTTGTTATTATCTATAATTTTGTATTAACAAACTTACTTTTCATGTTAAATCGAGTGCTTTTAAGCTTATTATTTATTTATTTTTTCACAGAAAAAACTCATAATATTTTTTATTAAGAAAAAACATTACAATTTTCATATGTTTTTAGCATGTTCGATGAAACCAATCTTGGTCACAAATACTTCAAAATTCTTATGCTATATGGCCTCCTCCGAAAATGTTAGCAAAGCATTCAAATCCCAAGTATCATTCACAATCCCATAAACATCCTGTCAACGCAATAGTTCATCTATATCGGCGATAAAGCCTTTCATAAAACACTGATTTAAGATCAGCAAAGTTGTTTACAAGAAATTGACTTAGTCAACTCTTTACAGCCTTGGCCATTTAAAATGTCACACTGTCTTATAGTTTACCAAGCGAAACAGGGGTCATATCTCTCATCAACACTTTGACGGTATCTAACCTATGCATCAAAACTGAAACTTCAAAAAGGAATAAGAGATCAGAACCCTCACCCTACTATCTCACTCTAGAAACCACTTAACCTTTATGTGAATTTTATTAAACTACCGGGGCTATTGGCATAAGTATAAATTTGTTTGCAGGCCATACGTTGAACCAGGACTTATTTTCAAAGGTGATCTCTATTATTAGTACAATTCAAATTATTTGTTTATCCTTGTCGTTTATCAATATATGGATTTCTTACACCATTCATATATTATACAGGGGTTTGGTCGAGGGTGTAAACCTTGGATTTTCATTCATGACCTGGGCATGTAAGGATGATACATGTAAGTCAAATATATAACTATGTGTTTGAGTTCTTGCTCTAGATGAGAGTCCATATTTTATCTTACAAAACCTTTTGGAAAAATCTATATCGTCTGTTAATTTTTCAGAATTTACTTCAATCTGATCTAGGATCTTAACTGAAAGAACAACATGTACAACATATCAATCATGAACACAATAATGCAAGCACACAAGAGACACAGAGTTTACTTGGGGAAAACCATAAAGGTGAAAAACCCCAATAACTTCCTCAGAGATAGATAGAGCAATGATACAACCCAAGCATAAGAGATAGACATCTCCTAGCAATAGCTTCTCCTCCTCCACAAGTGCGCCACTCTCCCGAGAGTGTGAGAGAGAATAGAATGATGAAATAGAGTGCCTCCCGCACTCTATTTATACTTGACTTGACTTGCCTAATAACCTTTACTAGGTCGGCCTTAACTTAACCACATAACATAATGCTGACTAGGCCGACACCCAATAGGGTGGTCTAATAACCCTTTGACCCACATGGATGACCCCCAATAGGGTGGTCTAATAACCCTTCAACCCACATGACTTATACAGGGCCGACCCCAACAAGGTGGTCTAATAACCCATCAAGTATAAGTTACGACACTTCCGTATAGAGGAATAATAACATCTCTATAGGAATACAAACACTTCCATATAGAGGAATAATACAATCTCTATAGGAGTACAATATACATATATGAAATACATTCCGAAGTTGCATATACATCAACACTCCCTCTTAACTAGGAAGGTGTTTCTCGACACAGGTCTTCTAGCACAAGTCTTCTTCTCTGGATCATCGTCACTGGATAATCGTCATCGTCACTGCTGCTGCTATCTCAATCAATCTCTGAATCTACTCGTCATAGGAAGTTCTACAGAGCCAGTCCTTTTTCATACTGGATGTAGGCCCACCACCTGCAGGTCTTCATCCTCACTGGCCATACTGTGGAATCCTCAGGACTTATTACGTGTGTCACAAAGCCTCGAAAGAGCATACCAGGATGTTACGGGTACACAACTCCGACCTGTAGGATCTCCCAGGGCGCTATTACATGTGACCCCACCACAAAACCTCGAAAGAGCATCCCAAGATGTTACGGGTACACAACTCTGACCTGTAGGATCTCCCAGGGCACAAATTACATGTGGTCACCACAAAACCTTGCAAGAGCATCCCAGGATGTTATGGGTACACAACTCCGACCTGTAGGATCTCCCAAGGCACAAATTACATTTGGTCATGGAAAAACCTCGAAAGAGCATCCCAGGATGTTACAGGTACACAAATCCGACCTGAAGGATCTCCCAGGGCGTTATTTCGGTTTACAGAAGGAAATATGGCGGCTGTAGGTATCTATGTTTTTCTTCCGACGGAAATAGGATTTCCGTCAGAAGAAAATAATAGATACCTACAGCCTCCATATTTCATTCTGTAAACCACTTGCCCATCGGAAAAGCTAATGTAATAGCCCATTTCCCAACATCTTTCCTCTGGTCAACCCTACACTCGTTTTCCATAGGAAATCGCTGCCTCCACATGTAATAACTACATTGTTTTGTCGAAAATTGATCTTCATCTGCTAACTACATTGTTTTGTCGAAAATTGATCTTCTTCTGCTAACTACATTGTTTTGTCAAAAATTGATCTTCTTCTGCCTCCGGACGAGAAATGGCCCCCTTGAGCGAATCTAGAATGGCCTTCGAGTGCTACGGGCATTCTAGTCGGGCACCCCGGGGCCATTTAGGGACACTTTAGGCATTTGCTCCGTGGCCACGGAACCCAAACCGGCGAGCGGACTTGGATTTCGTTGGCCCCCACAGGTCCACGTGGCCATAGTGGACCTATCCACGGTGGCCATGCACGCTCGGGGGCCTCCAGACAAGAAATGCACCCCTTGAGAGAATCTGGAATGGCCCTCACTGAGTAAAACCTTGGCTCCGAAGATGGCTCGTTGGCACCACTTTCGGGTCTTCGGGGGACATTGTGGGGGGTCCCCTAGCTGAAACCCATCGTCCCGGACCCGCCGGAGTCGACGGATTCGCGAACCGAGCCACAGTTCGGGTGCTACAGACATTCTAGTCGGGCACCCGAGGTCGTTCAGGGACACTTTGGGCATTTGCTCTGCGGCCACGAAACCCAAACCGGCGAGCGGACTTGGATTCCGTCGGCCCCCACAAGTCCACGTGGCCATAGTGGGCCTATCCACGGTGGCCACACATGACTGGGGGCCTCCGGACGAGAAATGCACCCCTTGAGCGAATCTGGAATGGCCCTCACTAAGCAAAACCCTGGCTCCAGAGATGGCTCGTTGGCACCGTTTCTGGGTCTTCAGGGGACGTTGTGGGGGGTCCCCTAGCTGAAACCCACCATCTCGGACCCACTGAAATCGACGAATTCACGAACTGAACCATGGTTTGGGTGCCACAAGCATTCTAGTTGGGCACCCCGGGGCCGTTCAGGGACACCTCGAGGATTTGCCTCGGGGCCACGAAACCCAACCCGACGAGAGCACTTGGATTCTGTCGCCTCCCACAGGTCCACATGGCCATTGTGGACCTGTCCACGGTGGCCACGCACGCCTAGGGGCATCCAGAAGAGAAATGCCCCCCTTGAGCAAATTTGGATGGCCCTCACATTGGGGTCAACTTTGGAAAATCATCCAGCGGGCACTTATGGCTAGCATTCCCAGCCGGAACCTGCCTAGACACACCTACACGACTCCCCAGAACCCGGTTTTGCTGCACGGTTGGACTTCTATGCCCCCGACAGATATTGAGTAGGTGTTCCTAAAGGCCTTTTGGATGCGAGACGGAACGAGCCATAGAATGACGACCGTGGCTCCGATCGACGAACTGTTGACTCCATTGGATTCAGGACGTCGGGATAGTGCCACGGGTGCCCCTCTCTTCTGGTCCCGTGGCCCCGGTGCCATCTTGTACGTCCATCTTGGAAACTAGGGTTTTGCTCAGTGAGGGAGTGTGCATTTTTTGCACACGGGGGTCAACTCTGCAAAATCGTCCGTTAGTCACTTACGGCCAGCGTTCCCAGTCGGAACCTACCTAGACACACCTATAGAACTCCCCGGAGCCTGATTTTGCTGCATGGTTGGACTTCTATGCCCCCGGCAGGTATCCAACAGGTGTCACTTAAGGCCTTTTGGATGTGAGACAGAACGAGCCATAGAATGACGACCGTGGCTTTGATCGATGAATCGTCGACTCCGTTGGATTCAAGATGTCGGGATAGTTCCATGGGAGCCCCTCTCCTCCGGTCCCGTGGCCCTGGTGCCATCTTGTACGTCCATCTTGGAAACTAGGGTTTTGCTCAGTGAGGAAGTGTGCAATTTTTGCACACGGGGGTCAACTCTGCAAAATCGTCCGTCGGGCACTTAAGGCCAGCATTCCTAGCGGGAACCTGCCTAGACACACCTGGAGGACTCCCTAGAGCCCTTTTTTGCTACACGGTTGGACTTCTATGCCCCCGGTAGGTATCCAGCAGTTGTCCCTAAGGGCATTTTGGATGCGAGACGAAACAAGCCATAGAATGACAACCGTGGCTCCGATCGACGAACCGTCGACTCCGTTAGATTCAGGACACCGAGATAGTGCCAGGGGCGCCCCTCTCCTCTAGTACCGTGTCCCCAGTTCCATCTTGTACGTCCATCTTGGAAACTAGGGTTTTGCTCAGTGAGGGAGTGTGCAATTTTTGCACATAGGGGTCAACTCTGCAAAATCGTCCGTCGAGCACTTACGGTTAGCGTTCCCAACCGGAACCTGCCTAGACACACCTGCAGGACTCCCTGGAGCCCAGTTTTGCTGCACGGTTGGACTTCTATGCCCCCGGCAGGTATCCAGCAGGTGTCCCTGAAGGCCTTTTGGATGCGAGATGGAACGAGCCATAGAATGACGACGGTGGCTCCGATCGACGAACCGTCGACTCCGTTGGATTTAGGACGTCGGGATAGTGCCAGGGGTGCCCCTCTCCTCCAGTCCTGTGGCCCCGGTGCCATCTTGTACGTCCATCTTGGAAACTAGGGTTTTGCTCAATGAAGGAGTGTGCAATTTTTGCACACGTCGGTCAACTCTACAAAATCGTCCACCAAGCACTTATGATGATGATGATGGTGATGATGATGGTGATGGTGATGGTGATGGTCATGGTCATGGTGATGGTAATGAAGATGATGACGATGGAGAAGATGATGATGATGGAGATGTTGATGAGGAACCTAGAGTTAGAGTTAGAGTTAGAGTTAGGGTTAGAGTTAGAGTTAGAGTTAATGATGATGACGGATATGGTGGTGATGATGAAGATGTTGATGATGATGGTGATGGTGACAGTGACGGTGATGGTGATGGTGATGGTGATGGTGAGGATGAAGAAGATGGCTTAGTGCTAGGGTTTGGGTGAGGGTTAGGGCTAGAGTTATAGAAGTAAATTGAATTAGGGTTAGATTTAGAGTTAATGATGATGATGAAGACATGATGATGCTGGTGACAGTGACGATGATGGTGATGGTGATGGTGATGGTGAGGATGAAGAAGATGGCTTAGTGTTAGGGTTTGGGTGAGGGTTAGGGCTAGAGTTATAGAAGGAAATTGAATTAGGGTTAGAGTTAGAGTTAATGATGATGATGAAGACGTTGATGGTGATGGTGATTGATGGTGAGGATGAAGAAGATGGTTTAGTGCTAGGGTTTGGGTGAGGGTTAGTGCTAGAGTTAGAGTTAATGATGATGATGGTGACGGTGACGGTGATGGTGATGGTGATGGTGATGGTGCTTAGAATTTTAATTGAGATAGTTACATGTATGGTATAATTTTATGAAATTTAATAAAAGCCCACATGATCTTAGAATTTTAATTGAGAATTCATGTGTTAGTATGGGTGCTCAATTTTTTTGTGTATTTATTAGTTTGGTGTGTGATTCCTTTCAATTGTGGCTTAGGAAAGTTCTATTGCTAATGTGATTTCATGTTTATTAGTGCTTGTGGAGTGTGAATTTCATGAAAATCAGCACTTGTTGTGTGTATGAACATTTACAAGGGAGTCAAAGGCTGCTCCCTCTATTATTAAGTTGGTATCAGAGTGGGAGTATCCTATATAATAAGTGGAATTCTATTGAGGAAAATTGCAGCTCCACAATTGAGGTCATGGATAGAGTTGCATGGGAATTAAAGTGAAGATTGCAACTCCAAAGTTGAGGTATTGGGTAGTGTGGAAAGTGGAAGAGGTGAAGTGAGTAAAGAAAGATAACTCCAGCAAATGTTGGATAGAGGCTTTTGAGTGATTGTTGGCAGTTCCAATAGTAAAGTTGGGAGGATATGTCAAGTGGAGAAGGAGGAAACCCATTTGAGGTTTTGTATTTGGAAGGTAGATTGAAATATGTTGGCGTTGAAAAACTCCGCAATTGTGATTGTGGATAGAGTTGTCCAAGAGTTCTAAATAATTTGAGAAAAACAATAGTTGCAACAAAAGAAGGCTAAGTAGAACTGTTATAAAAGGGTTAACTAAAGAAGTTGATAAATGGGTATTTGTGAAGACAAGTGCAAAAGTGAGGTTGGCTAGAGCTGCAAAATTTGAGAAGAAGGTGCACAATAAGGAGGTGTAGAGATGGCATATATAAAAATATTTCAAATTGCAAGAGCTTTAACCAAAGAAGGTCCTATGTGAAAGAGGAATTGGATGAGATAGTTAAATGCACGAATAAAATAGTGGTTAAGTTAGAAGCTTTGGAGGTATCTTAATGGATTAAAGAAACCTTTGGTCAAGGTAAAGCCTTGAGGAAATTAGCGGAAAGGAAAAATATTTGGAGTGATGAGGAAATATTGGGTGTGTGTGAGCTAATTGTGAAAAGACGTGAATTGTTGGAACATGTAGAGAACCATGTCATATCAAGGCATGTGATGTGCATAGAATCAACCCAAGAATACAAGATACAAAATGAAGAGTTGGTGGTAGTTATGAGGGCTATTGAGAAAGTTAAGGAAGTTGAAGAATATTTTGCAAAGGAGATGACAATTCATAAGGAAGTGTTGAAAGAGGAAATTAAGCATGTGGTTGAGCAAAGAAAAGAGGTTCAAATTGAAAAGGAAGTATGATATGATGAAGAATATTTCTGTGGTAAAGAAAAGATGATGGTGATCAAGAAAGAAATGAAATTGATTGTGGATTTGATGAATGGAGTGAACAACTAGCTTAATGTTGAAGGCCATTCAAATATTATGGGTTTATGGTTACAACAATAACAGGTGAAGGTAGACAAAGGGAAGTTTCCATAAGTATGTGTACATATGAAGACTCTTCTATCATGGAGGAGTAGAGGTATAATTATGATGACAAATTCCATGTGGATGATGGACATAGAGAATGTACTAGGACTTCCCCAGCAATGGTTAAGAAGAATAAGGAGATTGCCTTAGTTGCTGTGAAATATGTACATGAGGGGAAGGAAACTATTGAAGTTACATATACAATATGCCAAGCTACAAGAGAACAGGAGAAACTGGAAGAACCCTCCATTTTTGTAACTATTTAAATGTTTGTATTTGTGTACGTGCTGACAACACTATTAGAATTGAAAAATGTGATAAAGAACACCCTCACGAGGAGTTGAAGTTGTCAAGAAGCAAAAATAAAATAAAGAGAAAGGAAATTAATGTTATCTGAAATTTGAAGCAACATATATAAATAAGTTTGGAGAAGAATTTCATGTTGATGTAAATACTATTGAAGATGTTGATGAAGGTCATAATGCTAAAAGCATGCCAAAACATTTGTGTAATGTTGATGAAGTGGAAGGTGATGATGTTGAATGTGTTGAGATGGATTATGGTACTGAAGATACAAAAGTTGAACATATAAATATACAAGGAATGCTAAGTTTGCATAGAAATAATAGTATAAGTAAGTAGCTAGTGAAGACATAGAAGATGGTAAGTTTTCCTTTGAGCAAGAAGAATTGGAAGAAGAACTAGTGGAAAAAATGATTTTAATGTGAAGCCTTTAGGAGGTCAAATATTTTTATCAGTTGATAATAAGATGGCAAAATTCGATTGGAAAAGTTAGTGTTGGTGAAGAGGATGACAAGGATTGGAAGTGGGATTGTGGTATGCGCATAATTGTAAATGATGAAAACTAAGATAACAATCCCTAAAGTGAAGTGCATTATGAAATCAAAGGATGACGAGTAGAGGGCACAAAATTTTATAGTTGATGATGATAGTAGTAGACATGAAGAGCATAAGATGATATTGAGACTAAAGAAGAGAATAAATATAAAGATGGCTTAGTGTTAGGGTTTGGGTGAGGGTTAGGGCTAGAGTTATAGAAGGAAATTGAATTAGGGTTAGAGTTAGAGTTAATGATGATGATGAAGATGGTGGTGATGATGAAGACGTTGACGGTGATGGTGATGGTGATGGCGAGGATGAAGAAGATGGTTTAGTGCTAGGGTTTGGGTGAGGGTTAGGGATAGGGTTAGAGTTAATGATGATGATGATGGTGACGGTGACGGTGATGGTGATGGTGATGGTGAGGATGAAGAAGATGGCTTAGTGCTAGGGTTTGGGTGAGGGTTAGGGATAGAGTTATAGAAGGAAATTGAATTAGGGTTAAAGTTAGAGTTAATGATGATGATGAAGATGGTGGTGATGATGAAGACGTTGACGGTGATGGTGAGGATGAAGAAGATGGTTTAGTGCTAGGGTTTGGGTGAGGGTTAGGGATAGAGTTATAGAAAGAAATTGAATTAGGGTTAGAGTTAGATTTAATGATGATGATGAAGACATGATGGTCATGGTGACAGTGATGGTGATGGTGATGGTGATGGTGAGGATGAAGAGGATGGTTTAGTGCTAGGGTTTGGGTGAGGGTTAGGGATATAGTTATAGAAGGAAATTGAATTAGGGTTAGAGTTAGAGATGAAGATGGTGGTGATGATGAAGGCGTTGATGGTGATGGTGAGGATGAAGAAGATGGTTTAGTGCTAGGGTTTGGGTATCCTACGAGTGTAAGACTCTAACTCTAGAGCGCCTTGTTTGCATGGATAAATGGGCCAACTATGTGCACCTATACTAGGATTATATGAGGAATGCAAGCATGTCTCCTCCTAGAGATCTGCCCCCTTAACTTAGACTGTAATCCTCATGTATGAGTACCTAGGGAACTGCACTCTCTCACTGTGCATGCAAAACTAAATAAAACAAAAAATGCAAAATTAGAACTGAACTGCTAATTTAGGAAAAACATCTAAACTGGAAATTAATGGAGGATGGCGCAGGCATGCGCTCCCTATCTCTCTCATCCATAAATGCTAGTGCATCCTGTTACATCTTGTTTTCACACCCAAGTGGCAAATTCCTAATGTCTTATATTCACAAAATTAATTAATTAAATGTTTTTCCATATGATCCATGAGCATATAAATATAAAAAGATGTGCTAGAAATAAAATCAGTAAACCACTTGTGCAGGTTTGGTAACTTCTAGAATGTAAATGATTAGATGATTGTAAACATTCATTCAATAAACCATAAACATTTAGGATATGTTGTGTGTAATTTCTTAAGACAAATTTGTGAAATAATAACCATTCAAATAACATGCAATTAACACTATGATCCATAGATGAGAGTTGTGAATTGAAGACAAAATCATGTATGCAAAAATGTAATCAAGGACAAACTCATATACACAAGTGCAGATCCATCTATTAAAATGCAAAAATGATCCAATCATGTACACTTTTTGAAAAAATTGAACATCGTTCCCAGCATCTATATAATGGAAACTCGTGCCCCGTACAAAAAAAGGCAACTCGTGCGCTATACAAAATATGGCCCATGGTGCCCTGTACAAAATATGGAAACTCGTGTCGAAAATGCCACATCGTGGCTACTGTACATAGGAGGGTCTCTTAATCCTCCTGCCCACCCTCGGAGCTCCCAGGTGTATCTCCAAAATCAATCTTCCTCTTCTTCGTGCTAGAGGAAGATGGGTCCTTCTAGCGTCTTTGAGCACGTCCCCCTGAGCCCTGAAACGACAACAATAATATGTCAACTTTTCCTGGCAATTATACAAGTATAAAACATAATTTCAAACTAAAAATAGTTTTCAAATCTTGGATAACTCACCGCATGCAAGACTGTAAGTCGTGAGGGGGTCTCCCTCCTCCGTGATCCAAGTCTCTCGGCAATGCCACCCTGCAACATTTAGAACAATCAGATCAATGCTGAAACTAGATGCATATAGTAATTTCCGTTAAAATTGAACGAGATTTTGATAAACTAATCAATCTCACCATGAACAAAATCGGTTGGTCTTCGAGGCTGGCGGATGGAGCAGTCGGCTGGATAGCCTGCTCCGATGCTAGGGTGGATGGTAAAGGGGAGGATGTAGCCACATCAATAGTGGCTACACCATTGGGGGGAACAGTAGAAGAAGGGGGCGTGGCAGGAGGAGGCATGGACTGGAGTGGGGGAAGTGGACATGTACGTCTAGGGATATAAACCCCAACTGGCTGTAGTATGGATGTGCACACCCTGGAAGGGGAAGCGAGTGTGGTGGGGGAATGTGGGGGGGATAGGCGAGGTCTGTGTTGTGGTAGAGGGATGGGTGACTGTGGATGGGTGGTGTGCCGTGGTCGGATGGGGGAGGGTGGGAACATGGGAAATTGATACGGAGGTGGACCTGAATATGATGTGTAAGGGGGAGCTGGATGGAATTGTGGTTCTATATAGGAGGGGGGGGCTAGATGGAAGGGGTTGGGGAATGGGGCATGTATGCTAGGGGATTCAACTGGAATATAGGGTGGCCGAAAGGTCGGGGAGGGAGGAATAACGGCATTGGCAGGCCGAGGTGCTCACACCTGCATACACATTTATAACCTCATAGTTTAATATAAAAAAATATAAATATACACAGACAAGTCATCGTATTTGAAATTAAATGTATGCTTTAATACACACGATACCTGCGCACGGGGAGAACTGCTGGTCCCCGGTGGCAGTGGTTGGTCGCTAGAGCCCGCAGACACCTGTGCGAACACTACAATTTTTAGACTGAATTTATAAAAACAATATTAACAATATTAAACACAATGAAAATGAGAATGACAACGATGGTACTTAAAAAACATGATTGCA
The DNA here is from genome assembly GCA_027924585.1 of Larix kaempferi. NCBI lineage: Eukaryota > Viridiplantae > Streptophyta > Pinopsida > Pinales > Pinaceae > Larix > Larix kaempferi. The sequence continues at coordinate 4,078,395 of BSBM01001229.1, forward strand.
ATAAATTTATATTCAAGTTAGATGATATTCAATATTCTAAAAAGATAGAAGGTGGCATGGCATGAAATTAAAATTAAATAAGGTGAGAGGGCATAGAAGGTGACATGGTGAGCTTTTCCTTTTCTAGAGTCATCCACATGAGTAGGTGATATTTTCCTTTTCTAGAGTCATCCCCATGAGTAGGTGAGATTTTCCTTTGGCCCTAGAGAGATGTGTAGTGTCTCATAAGCGAATGGAATTCATGTCCATTTACAAATTTGAATTGGAAACCTATGTAATGTGTTTGGGTTCTTGATGAAGAGTTCCTAGGTTTTGATGTCTTCTTATAGATTTGTAGTTTCCTACAAGCTTGGTTCACCCAGTGGAAAAGTATTTGCATCCCTAGAGTGAGGATATTGAGTCCCTTTATTTCCATAACATTTACATCATCAAATAAAATGGCATCTCATTGTTTAAATTTGGAAAGAGGTGCTAAATAGCAGTTAAGTTAGTGTGCATGTTATTTAATACACTTTAGAGTGTTGATCGTTAGAAAAAGGAAGAAAGAGGAATCTTTTTCATGATTAATTTACTTACAAGCTTGAATGTGCCATGTTCTTTTGCATTGAATGAGTAATTATGTGTTCTTGATTGAATAGCTATGTTGTCAGAATGATATCACTTGATTGAAATAAAAGAAATCTTGAGTGAAATGAGTATTCTTGATGCCAAATATTTTACCAAGTTGAATTTGAATCAAGATAATAGCAAGGCCCCATAGACCATATTTGTAAGATTATCGCTCTTCCTTATGGGCCTTACATCATTTTCAAAAACTTTAGTGACAATACATGTGATAAGTTGTTTTACGTTGTTTATATGTCTTTCCTAATAGCATGTTCTAGGAGTAGTAGTATGATTACTTTCAGTCTCAAGTATTAGAATAAATTGGAAATCCCGTGATAATAAACTAGGGTAATAAGGACATGAGAAACATCAGGTTCTTGAATTTCTAGAAGCTTGGCCACTATGATTCTCTTTTGGCCACTATGAAGACGTTGACGGCGATGGTGATGGTGGTGACAACATTAATGACAAAGGCTTGAGGAATGGAAAAGAAGATGATGATGTGGATGGATTGAAGAACACACATGGCATGAAGAACCATGGAGGTGGGCATTGGAGCAATTGGAACACCTAATGAGCCAAATGACCCATTCTTTGGTCATTTGTGGTTTGATGGGGCAATGGAACCCTTGGTGATGGTCCATGCTACCATTTGATGATGGGCTTGATATCCATTGAAAGCATGTTGATTAAATACTAAATGATTGACTCTTGATGGTGCAACCCACATTGAAACCCACATACAAATTGAATCAGCCCTTATCTAATGGCACTTACGATGGATGTCGAAGCCCTTGAACCTTGAATATGTCCATATGTGAAATCCTTGATGTATGGTGATGAAGACATAATGTATTGTTGCCTTAGGGTTCTTGGAATTGTTTGTGGTCTATTATTGTGGGTGTGATGGAGCCCTTGCCCTTATAATTGCTTGACGAAACCTTTGATGTTGAAGTATTTAAACATGATGATGTAGAAGCCCACAAAAAAATGAGGAAGCCCTAAGTTTCTAACGTGGCCTTTGATGTGGTTGTGTGAAGTCAAACCAAAACAACCATGCAAATAAAACATTGCATGTGAACTATTATGTGTCCATTCAAAGGACAAAGTCGGCTCAGCAATTAAAAATAAAAATAAAATGAAAATTACATAGACAGGTCAATTAAATATCCTGTGATATGATGTGCATGTACAACAGAAATACGTGACGATGTAGACAGTATGAAGAGACTATGATGTTTTGGGCAGCAGTATGGTGAAAGGAGAGAATGATGTATTTGTGTATATGCTAGTTAAAATTATGACAGAGTGATGATGACCAGAAAGTGTTATAAATGTGGATATGTTTGATATCTTGACAGCAGAATGATAATTTGCCTATGGTTAATGACAGTTTGATGACAGGTTAAAGATGTGCATGTAGATAGAATATCGATATGTTTGAGAAGATGCTGGACATGATGAAACAGGGATGGAATGATGATTGAAGACAAGGTGCTGGCAGCAGATTGATGAATGAGATGATGTGAATAATGAAATGACTGTGATATGTATGATATGTGACAAATATGTAATTGTAAATACATGCAGGGTCTTGTATCCATTTTCTTAGTAGGATGTAAGAAAAAATAGGCTGGGTCCTAGATGATGAGTTGGTGCTCATTGTGTCAGTTGGTGCTGAATTGCCTCAAGGTTGTAGCCGTTGAACCAAATACAAAAGATTACAAAAACTATATCTAGTCTCGTATTATGTGTTGATGTGTTTCATTAGTTGATAGTTAGTTCATTGATGAATATAATGTGAATGTGAAATGATGATATAAGAGTTGGTGATTGAAGTTGAAATTAAATAAAGTATAGGTTCACTGGTTCACCCCCCCCTCTCAGTGAGCATTGTGTCTAACATAAATTTTTATAGTTTTGCTACGTTTTCATGTTTTATAAGGTTTCATTTTTTTGGGGGGTGGGATTATACAAATTTATAGCTCTCAAATAAATTAGACAATATTATAAACACAACTGTAAAATACGATGATAATATGGCAATTACTCAGTGCTAATTAATTTGTAATTATTGAACACAAATTACTTGTAACTGGATCTAATTATTCAAAGTAAAGAAGTTACCTATGTGTATGGTGCCGCAATCTCCTCTGCTGCCGCCATGGCTCCATCGAGGTCAAAGGAACCGACGTCCTCCCACCTAGGGGATGGAGACCCGACACCCAATAACTGAACATTAAAACAAATGAAGTCAACAATGTGTAATTCAAAGTTAAATATATTAAACAATATGATGCCAAATAAAATACAACAAATACTTGAACATTAAATAAAACAATAGCAAACCTGATCCATGAAGCTCCCCGTGGCATGCTGCTATGTATCACCATGGAAAGAATGACCACAGTGAGAACAGCGATGTGCCGTTGTTCTAGCAGAACTAGAAGGCCCCGCCTGGGTTCCACCTGTACCCGGCATGTCTTAGCCACCACCCATAGACTGTGCAGCTATCTATGTCTCATCGATGTCCTCCCGGCTCTGGGAAGACATGGCCACAAATCTGGTATGTCTAAGAAAGTCATGTGTGAAATGTCTGACGGAGTCATGAATCTCATCCAGACTGCTACCAAACCCAGGTGGCTGAGGAGGGGGGTTTGGCTCTCTCCTGGGTGCAGGAGGTCCTCTAAGTGGGTTGCGGTGCGCCTGAGGTCGATCTTGGGTAGAGCTAAGACTGACACCCTGAAACTCAGTGATGTCAAAATAGTTTACATGGTACCTTAGCTCAAACGCAGCCCACAATTTCCGAAGGAAATATTGTGGGACCTCCAAATTGTTGCACGGGGGCCTGTCAAACACCATGAACCACCTCTTTCTCCAGTTATCTCTCCATGGCTGGTAAATGCACCAGTCCATGTAAACCCGAGCCCTTGTCACAGCTGGAGGTTGTCCCGTTGAGGGAACTATGAACTTGCTATACAACTGGTCTTTGGTGATGTTGAGGTCTTTTATCTGCTCTTTGGACAACCCAGTGGAGTAGTGTTCCCTCATTCGAGCCCTGTATTAGCTCAAGTTTGTTATCTCACTGTGTGCAATATTGATTGATTCAATAATTTTTTGAAGTGATGAAGCCAAGGAAACCCGAGAGGGTTCCTTGGTACTGTTCAATTCATTACTTAGTGCCCTCAATTGATTTAAGTCTTGGTGTAATTGATCTTCAGGGTTTTTGTTGGGTTCATTGTCGGTTCCCATTTTATCTTTTGGAGGTCGGTTTTCATCGGATGGTGGTGGTGTGTCTGACATCTTGTTAGGTGTGTAGATGGCTTGCAATTAAATCTCCTTGGTTTTTAAATGGATTGTAAATTTTTTTAAAAATTCAAATTCAAATGGAAAACAAAAATAAACACAAATTTGTGCTTTGAGGAGCACCTACCTGGAGAAATGGATGGCACCGTGGTGTAGGGGCGATTGCTTGGCATTGACGACGACTTGGGTGCACGAGGATGCATTCACGGGGTTGAGAGTGCGCTCATGGGTTGGAAATTTGGCTCACGGGTCTGTCAAAAATGACAAAACCCGTGAGCTCTGTTTTTTTTTATAAAAAAACAGAGGCGCGCACGCGCCACTAACGCGTGCACGCCAATTTGTGTGTACGCGTCAAGAATGCGTGCGCGCCCCTTTTGTCCACGTGGGATAAACCACGTGGACGTTCGGCATTGCCGAAGCAGAGACGCGTGCGCGCCTTTGGAGGCACGTGCACGTCCTTTTATTTTTTCCACTCATGCGCTCTTGTTGCGGTTATTTTGGGTACCAGCTTCGTGCGGGTACCCCCTACTTAGCTTTGACTTGACCAAATATGTCGATATTATCTTATAATTTTACTTATTTTATCTCGTAATATGTGTTTTAATAATTAAGGAACATTTAGATTAATCCTTCTATCCACCTTAGCATCCTACTTCTTACCTTTCAACAATATCCTTTAATTTACACCACTCAAACATGTTTACTCATCACACGACCAAGATTCTTCATCAGCATATATCAATCCAACTTAGCATGAAAATAATCAATGATTTAAAGAAGGGGTTAGAGCCCATATTGGTAATTACTCAACAATCAACTACCAAGGGCCCCTAAGTTTTGCATATATGCTCCAGCGGAAGAGGGTCCATGTCTTTCATTTCTATGATTATTCATTATTGTTTCCTTAGTGGTAATAAGCAAATTTATATCCATGATAACAAAAGTACTGTAACAATTATTAATCTAGGAGAAGTATTGTTGTTACAAAAAAAAATTGTGACTATATCGTATCATAATGCAAATGTTATCAATTTTATTCATTGATCTCTCCTTTTCCATTTAATATAATTCGAGGGAAAACCATTACTTCTTCAATTAAGAAATTTATAGCTAATTTTGTTCTTTCTCTCAAAATCATAAAGGTACTTTACTAGTGTTTATCACAATATACATATGCTTATTATGGGTTTAATTGTACTTTTAAAGTTCAATTGCTACCTGGTGGTTTAGAGGATGGAAATATTCAACTCAATCTTTTAAATATAGAGGTGACCTTAAACTTGCTTGAATGGGGTATACATACTCTTATACTTACGTGTAAGGAATAACTTGCATCATGAAACCATAGATTGTGAGGATTAGCGTGTTAAACTTTATGGTCGTTTTCTTTAAATGATTTTGTCATGTAGTGAACTCAACGTCTTAACATTTAGCTTGTCGTGGTGGCTTTAGTGGTGTCTTGTTTTAAGATTATGTGTCCATATCGTCATTTCGATTAAGGCAAACTTTCAGCGGAAGGGCATTTTGTGCCTCTGTTACTTTAAAATGAGGGTTAAGCATTAATTTACAAAATTATTTAATTTTAAACACTAACTTCACTATTAAATGTAACCTTTACATCTAACATCTAATGTTACAAAATTTCAAAAGTTGAACATGTATTTTGAATATGTATCGCACTATATTTTGTGCTATCTAACTTCAACTATAATAACTTGGTAAACATGAGGTTTAGAATTTATTTAAGCATCAATTAATCTTGATGTAACATTTGATATATGGATATATTTACACCTTAACTATTCACCTATATTCATGTGGTTTACATAATATTCACATGATTAATAAATATATTAACAATAACTATTCCCTATTTTTTTTTTTTTACATTAATAAAAATTAATCAATTTATCTTTGATTTATATCTTGGATGTTTCCAAAATTTCAAAATTTCAATATAATTCACCTATAATTAATTAAATTAATATAATAATGATAAGGGCTCCATTCACTGCCTAGCTGAGCCAATGGCCCCAAGGCGCTACGCCAAGGAAATTTCGGCAGCCCTCCCCACGCGGCTTCCCTTCTCTGCCCATGCGCCTTAATTGTCACTCTTTTCTCCTCATAATGATGCCTCTAGCCTGTTCTCAGCATGCTTTTCACAGCATGTGCGGAGGGTATCATAACTCACTAATCTATACCAGAATGCATGCAGTAGTACTATGTATTTAGCCCATAGGTGCTTTTAAATATATGCATTCTCATAAAGGATTTTAAATATATTAAATGAAATTGAACGAAATGTAAATATTAAACTTGGTTAAATTTCAATTTATTATTAGAATTAAAATTAAAATTGCATTTTTATATGAAATATTAGAAAGTTTTGATTAATATAAATAATGAGCATGCACAATTGATCTCTCTTTTTAATATGCTTTATTTTAAGAAAATAAGATTATAAATATACTTTCATTTCATTACTGTAAATAGCCAGTGTGTATTCGATCATCTAACTACCCGCGGAATCAAATGCAACTTTGACCGGTAAACAATTAGTCAGTGTCTATTCGATCATCTAACTACCTCCGGAATCAAATGCAACTTTGATTGTAAAGTATTTAATTTCTTTTTGTCCACCCTTATCTTCAACCCCATTGAATTTTATGAATATATAATGCTTTATTGGGTCTATTACGTCATAGATTGTCTAATAATTATTTCCTTTTTCATTGCCTACTCCCCATGTATCACCAAACTACCCAACCCTAGAGTGTGATAAGAGTGCACATCCTTATCTTCTCCATTCTTTGACTTCTATGTTGAGAAGTGACTTTTTATGTTAGAAATTACACCTCATAATTGTTTCCTTTATTTGTTTATTAAGAAGTGCCTTTTAGGTTAGAAATTACACCTAATAATTGTTTCCTTTATTTGTTTTTTTTTTGTGTTATTAGACAACTATCTTACTTTATAACCTTTTAGGTTAGAAATTACACTTAATAATTGTTTCCTTTATTTGTTTTTTTGAGTGTTATTATCATACAAAGTTATCTCACTTTACAATTAATTAAAGAGTTATTTACATGATCATTATGATCATTACACATTGAATAGAAATAAATAAATAACAATTACTTTTAAAAGTGTGAATATGTAGAATGCAAAAAGATTATAGTGAAAAAAAGACTTTAATAATTTTAAAAACATACAATAAAATAGCTTTTTAATTTAAGGGGAATTGACATTTTTGGATTTTAGTTTTTATCTCCCATATCAACCATATTATCTCCATGTCACTAAATCTTATATACACAATTATTTATAACTCCTAGTGTTAGTGTTAGGACTGGAAAGAAGTATGATAAATGTTTAACAATAGAGACTAAATATGATCTACACAATTATTTATTATTATTTTTATGTTAAGAATTGGAATACGTATGAGAAATGTCTAGTAACAAAGAGAGGAAACAACTCACTAGCCAATGAGTGAATGGAGAAATGACTGAGAAGTTATTTTTGGTATTAGATAACAAGAGTACCACTAGAAAGATGCATTTTGCAATCACAACATAGATCCATGTTTGAGATTCCATTAGATATATTGAGGCCACAATGAATTGTTGATTTCATATTGAGTTGATCACTCCAATTTATGAGGAAGCTATATTGTTGTTGACTAAGCTAGAACCTCTATAAAGGTGCAAACTGAATTTAAAAGTGCAGTTCTAGGTTATCAACTACCTTGTTCGAATTGTTGAAAACTAAATGGGGGGTGGATTATATATGACATGTTGATGGTTAGATGATCAAATTATCATCCAAAAGCCATATAATGAACAAACACACAACACATCCCGGTGGGAACATTAAGTGAGGCTCTTATATATCAATGCATAACCACTAAAAGATTTGACCAGAAATTAAGTGTTGTTTGTAGAATTATATTGTATTTTATTAAGTTGTTACATTAAATGAGTTTATGAGATGCAATCAATAATAATGATTGTTTCAGGCAGTGTCGATTCCCGTCGGCTTCTTAGATGCCATGAACTTAAATGCAGTAACTCATAAGGTTCTCGTATAGACTCCTGTCCCGGGTCTCTTATTACCGAAATTAATCTTAATAAATCTCATTACAAACATATCTTAGATATCGGGATGTCAGGTCTCGAGTCTCTTATTACCGAAATTAATCTTAATAAAGCTCATTACAAGCAGACCTTAGATATTGCGATGTCAGACCTTCTAGATCTGCTTCCCAAACATTGGATAAAAAACAGTATGTTGAATTTGCAGTTATCACAAATAATAATAATCGGCTTTTCATTAACGGACCTTGAGTTCGAGTGAGTATTTGTCACATACAAACGGCGATCGACAGGAGTCTTAAAACTTGCTATTGTTTTTTGTTTTATTATTATAATCAAAGATGGATATGTACAATCCTTTCTTATAAGGTAAATCTATAAGAAAGGATTGTCATAAATCTATAAGGTAATATAATCAATTTTTTATTAAGATTGTCATAAAAAATTGAAAATTAAGATGGAAGGAACAACAGAAGAAAGGTCAGTGTGGTCATAAGGACTAACATGGATATACGGTGGTATTTTTTTAAGACTGTTAAAAAGAAAGATTGACATCATAGACTGTTAAAAAGGTTTACATCATAGACTGTAAATCATCCACATATCGATTAAAATGAGTTCGGGCTCCCTTTAATTTGTTTTCATGCCATAAATATTGTTAATGTGTAGCCTTTAAAGTTAGGACCATGTAGTGGGAATGTGTCAACTAACCATTAAGAACGGTCGCAGGAAAACAAAGTCGCACCGTGGAGACACTAAAGACAAGAGGCTAGCAAAGAGCAGCTTGTAGCATGCAAGGATATGATGCCCACGAGGTTTTATGTCTCATTAGGTGCTCTACAATCTTCGTAGATGTAGACCTGCTTTACAACTTTTCATCGCGTCCATGTATAGATCCATTGAAATCCATAGTAATACATGGAGTTCCATCAATCACTCCATGTATATATTGAAATTTGAAATGTATTTAGGAGATGTTTGAGGGGATTGAATGCAAGTGCACGATATGGGAGAATTTGTAATGGTCTCCAAATGCTTGCTTGTAGGTTCAAAATGCCAGAGAAATCCATGCCCAACAATGCAGCTTATCAACTCGTCAGTGATGAGTTGATGTTCGATAGAAACACGAGATTAAACCTTGCATCATTTGTCACAACATGGATGGAGCCTGAATGCGATAAGCTTATATTGCAGTCCTTGAATAAAAACTACATAGACAAGGATGAGTACCCTATCACAACTGAGTTACAGGTTTGGACTCTAGAGTTCTTGAGTCTAATTTGCATCATTAGGAATTATATTGGACGATGATCTTAGAAGAGCTTAAGTGATATTTGATAATTGTGGATGACCTTCTAATGGTAAATTATTACAGGACCGATGTGTAAATATGATTTCACGGTTGTTCAACGCGCCTCAGAATGATGGTGAAAATACCATAGGAATTGGAACTGTTGGTTCTTCGGAAGCAATTATGCTGGCAGGGCTTGCATTAAAAAAGAAATGGCAGAACAGGAGCAAGGCAGAAGGAAAACCCTTTGACAAGCCCAATATTGTTACTGGAGCTAATGTCCAGGTAACTTATTAACTAGCCAAATGGAAAGAATAATTCATAATTTGGAAGGGTGGGTAGCGAAGGCGGAGGTGGGGAATGGAAGATGGCAGGGTGCTTGACATGGTAGTGGATGGCGCGGTGGAGGGATCTGTGTGGAGCATCAGTGAGGGAGGATACCGGGGAAGCGACGTTGGGTGGAGCAGCAGCGCGCTGCTTGGAGCAGGGAAGTGGGGAGCTGTGTGGAGCAACAACGAGGGAAGAGACGGGGGTGGCAATGGGAGTAGAGGTGGGGAGGGCCGATGGGAGTGGAGGGGAAGTGGCGACGCGGGGAGCAACAATGGAGGGGAAGTGGCCATGCGGGGAGCAGCAGCAGCGGAGGATGGAGCTATCCACGTGGCAGAATTCCATTCGCTCTATGACCGAGGAATCCAGCCCACGTGGATGGTTAACCATCTCGTTGGTGAAACGCCTACAGCATAAACATATTTGACAAGTCAACAAACTCATACTTTCAACACACAAATAATACTTTCAATAATTCATCAACCAATATATTATTAGCTAATATAACCATATTGATTTATTCATTGAAACCAATCATAGTAAGGTACTCACGAATTGGCGTATGCATGGCCAGTGCACACGCCTTAAGCGTGGGTAGTAATAATCACATTTAATGCTCCTAATATATCACTATTAGATGCTCGCAAACAACATATAGAAGAACAATTAAACAATGCATCATTCATCATTCATAATAATTCATACATAAGTAATAAGACAAAATTAGATAAACATAATGATGAAATCAAGCATATAATCACGATGGTTAATAAAAATCAAGAACACCATCCAATCCACCATTGGTCCCATCCATCCCATTAGTACTCCAACCCCCTAATCACCACTACTTCCATCTATTGACCTCACCATCACGTCCTCCGCTGCAATATACTATGGCGTCGACTACACGACCTAACCATATATAGAACCTGTAAGCGAAAGTGTCGATCGACTACATTGAACAAGCTTCCCCAGTAGGCATCCTCTAGTCATCATCACACATATAGGGGAGCGTGCATAGCAGAACCCTCCCACGACTCCAGGTTTCGGGGGATAAATGGTGGGAAATGCCTCCACCCAACCTGATAGTACTAGATTCAACACCCTACATCAACCATACTGTGCCATCACTATTCTAAGGGGTCCTGTAATTGTACAACCACTTTGGGCAAGTCACAATTCCTGTCAAAACTCACACTCGCCCATAAGTCATAAAATATTGGAATTCACAATTAAATGGCATAAAAAAAATTGATATAACATCATTATCCTCTTGATCTAGTGCCCCTTGGAACTATAGGAATCACCTATCTCGTAGCCAATCAACATGTGAAATAGTTATCATTAACATGAAACTCATGTATAGACATACCCAACTCTTTCGAGTGTTAATCCATATCAATAAAACAACATTTAAATAGAATCATGCAAGTTCTTTCTGCAACCAAACTAAATTAGCATTCCACATATTGATATTCTATATTCAAATTTTGCATGTTCAAATGAAATAACATATTCATTGTCATTAATAAATTAAAACAATATATTCAATTTACTGTCCACACATAGGGAGTCCATATGTTCACATAACAATAGTCTTAATCAGCTTAGATGAGTCTAACATATAATAAAAAAATGAAAATGTTAAGCTAACTCACATTAGTGTTTTAAACATTTCTTATATAATATTGTACAAACTTTAAGTTTCCTTTGACTTTAATTCTCAATATTTTGAATACATTACTATTGAATATGATTTCATAGTCATGTGATGTTATCCTCTTCATTTGATAAGAGAATGCCAAAACTTTTTGACCAAGTTGAACCATCAATTATGTAACTTCTTTACTAAACATATTTGTAGAATTGAATTGGGATATATAATTAGAACCATCAATTGTCTTCTGTAAGTCTTTCATTTCATATTAATTGTTAAAATTGCTTTCTCATTAAATTTTATTTGGTTGTGAAATTGATAATTGGTTTGTAAAATCAATGTTAATGTTCACACCAATAATGATATATATGAATACTCCCTTTGCATTTTAATAATCTCAAAACAAAAGAGAAACCACCTATATATATATCCTAAATAAATAAATAAAAATTAAACAACCACTTTATACTTTGAACTTTTATTCATTACTAGGTTCATAAAGATGTGATATAAATATATTTAGAAATTTAATCAATTTTAATAATTTATATTAAGTCCAATATACACAAAATACCTATATCTATGAGTAAATTAATTTCAATTTAATTAATTTTAATTTTAACATAAACTATTTTCATTTTCAAAAAAATTAATTAATTCTTACACTAAATTCTAATATAAACTGTTATATAAAATTTTTAATATATTCTTACAATGATTTTGAATAAGGTGGCTAAGCAAATAAAATTATTTGACAACAAATTTCAATGCATCATGTCCACCCACTTTCCATGAGGGTGCTCGAGTTTCTAAGATTGTTACTATTATTAAATTAATATTTGTTTACAATACATGGTAATAGTATGTTTGGTTAGCTTTTGGACTTTATATTTGTTGTATCGATGCATCATCATTTTTTTTATTTTTTTGAATGTGTCAATTATCATATTTTATTTTGGGTTTCTTGCATATTTATTATTGCCTCCCGTCATTTGAAAAACATCACTTATTGTTGTGAGTGACGGTAAGTACTTTTCAACTTTTTTTTTCTTTTCTAAAATGTTAGTAGGTGGAAATGGTAAAGTGTTGAAAGTTTGAAACAACTTTTACTATAACCAACAAGTAAAATTCAAATATTTAATTAATTGATAATTGATTAAAATGTTAATCCATTTATTTATTTAAATATAACTTTATTTCCACGTATACTCGAATTTATCTCACTAGTACGTATAAAAGCATTGAGTTTGACCAACCTGCATTGGGATTTATTGTATCTGTTGGAATAGATAATTCCTACTTATCTATTATGAAGTAGAATCAATCCACGTGAGTTGTGTGATCCTAGATTGGTGTGTGTGGTTGAGACATTTGCTCAACCTACTTTCCTATCATTGGAATAAGTTAGATCTTATAACAACCAGTGAGCTCTATATAATGAGCCACACATGTATTGTAATTATGTATTCATTTTTCATTAATTCAATTGATAGTGTTTGTTAATTTGGTATCAGAGCTGAGGGCCTGGGCCAACTCCCTCACGGGAGTGCCCAGGATCCCGATCCTGAGGGGTTCCAATTTTTTGCACAGCCCGTGAAGGAGACAGGACCGCTGCAATTCCAATTTGAGGGATGTGCCTGTGCGTGATGAGCTGGGATCGATGTGTAGGAGGAGGAGCTCCGTTGTGGTCCTGTGATCGCCTGTGTGCCTGCGAACTGAAGCAACTTTCTGTGAGTTTTCCACTGAAAAGAAGGAGCTGTAACTTGTGTTAAGAGCGGCTGGTTGGTGGAATAAAGCCAACGATTTGTAGCTGTAAAGAAGATCGCTACATCGCCAAATCACTGCCCAGGAAATTGCAGAGGCATCATTTCGAGTCTTGGAGAGGACCTGCGATCGTTGCAAGTGAGCAGACGTGAAATTTTAGTGGAATGCGATCTGGTAGTAAGCCGCCAATGTGCTCCTGCCTATTATCCGTTTGAGAAAGGACTGTGCATGATCTGCTGTCAAATTGAGGCTACGTAGAGGAGATCGCTGCATCTTGTGGATAACTACCACTGCATTGAAGATCATGTGAAGAGGGTGTCTTCATAAAGAAATCGTTGTGTTGTTGAAGACTGGCACTTTACTTATTGTAGTGCATAAGATTGTAGACGCTGCTATGGGTGAAGTTGATTCCATTGCATTGTGAGATCGTTGCTATTGCTGAGAGTAAAGCGTGAAGAAGCAAGCCGTGACCCTGAAGAAGCCGCTACCAGAATTTATGTTAGAGTCTGGTTATCTAGCTTATGTAAGAGATCATTGGCAGTGAAGACTTGCTGGTCGTAAAAATCCCCAGAACGTGAAAATCCTGTTCTTATCCACGTGAGGGAGATCGCTTCGGTGGTATTTTTTTTTGTTTCTCTTCCTTTGGTGCTTTGATTCACGTTGTGGGTGCACTAAGAGAACGCTGCCCAAGAAGAAAAGAAATCGCCTTTGCAAGGAGAATCTAGTGGAGTAGTTCCCTGTTTGTGAAATTAGTCCTGCTTGATTTATATGCCCGCGATACTATGTGCAATTGTAAAGCTGGTGTGGATCCCAGCCCAGGTCAGAGTCTTAACAAGGACTTTGCTTGATCTGAAGGAGACAACCCGGCGGCCTACCATTGAATGCACTGCCTCCTATATAATGAAAAGATGCTTCTGTATTGAGCTTTGGCCTTTCACTCTCTCGTCGTGGATCACTGTTTTTCTGTGAAGACTTGCTGCTGTGAAAGCCCATTGAGGCTGAGTAAGAGCGTGATTGGCCTGTTGTGAGAGCTTGGTGGCCTGCCTAAAATTGTGAGAAGTGCCCGTTGTGGCCTGCTGTTGTGTGTGCCTGGTGGCCTGGAGTTGAGTTGTATCTCCTCCTGATGAAGAGTGAAGCCCCATTGAGGCGCTGTGTGTAGAGGAGGCTGCCTGTGAACCCATTTCAGGGTGCTATGTGAAGAAACTGCTGCTGCAGCTGCATGTTTGAAGATTGCTGCCCTCACCGTGGAAACTGTTGCCCAGATCGCTGAAGTTTATTGCTGAAGCTGCCTGCGTGAAGGAGAGATCACATCATTCCTTGCAATTTGGTGTTGTAAAAGCTATTTGGAGAGCTGTAATAACTCCCACCTGTCAGATTTATTGAATTGGTGTGGTTGTTGGGATGCCCAGCGGCCTGGGTGAAGAGGAGGCAAGTTTGAATTCCCTATCGCTGTGTTGTAGGGGGTGCATGATCGAGGTGTTTTATGTACCTGATTGAAATGTTGTAAGGGGTGCATGATCGGTTGTACCCGACACCCCAAGTTATGGTCCAAGCTTAGCAATGGGCAAGCTATTTCCCCATGTTTTTTGTAAGACCTGTCCCAAGTGTTCAGGCATACGTGTTAAGATGTGTAATTGCACTGAGTTATCCCTCTTATTCATAGAGTGGATGTGTTATCAAGTTGTGGAATAGACCACTATGAGCAGTACGGGGGTGACAGGTGTACCCGTAGTCTGAACTTGATGAAGGTCGAAGAAGCCAAAGTCTTCGATTCAGGGGGGAAAGTTGAGATGGAAGAATCTCAGAGTATGATGGACCAAATTATGATTAAGGGAGAATTTAATCTATTGATGAACCATGTAGCTGAAAAGGATTCCTAGAGAACTGGCGGTTACAGCGGCTGAGCACCCATGTAGTCCGGTAGATGGATTTCTTTTCATATGGACGTCAATAATCATATGCAGGTACAAGGTGCAAGATGAAGCCAGTACTAAAGCAAGCTCAAGAAGGATTGAATCCATGACAGAGATGAAGATATGACCATATAGATATTTAGATAAGTAGTCATTAAGGGAGAGTGTTGGAATAGATAATTCCTACTTATCTATTATGAAGTAGAATCAATCCACGTGAGTTGTGTGATCCTAGATTGGTGTGTGTGGTTGAGACATTTGCTCAACCTACTTTCCTATCATTGGAATAAGTTAGATCTTATAACAACCAGTGAGCTCTATATAATGAGCCACACATGTATTGTAATTATGTATTCATTTTTCATTAATTCAATTGATAGTGTTTGTTAATTGTATCTTGATTCACTCAAAATATATACAAATTAATGCGATGCAAACAGCCATGGCGGTGGATCCTATTATTTTTTACTGGACTTATTTTATTTTATTTTTCACTTGTTGAAATACTAGAATTGATAGGGCCTAAGAATGTTCTATATCCCCTACTTCAGCTTTAAGGTTGCAGCTGCCATTGTCGTCGCTGGATTCTGGTCAGGTTCAACTTTCTTGAGCATCTAAAAGTGTTCTAGCTAGCTACCCCTTTGTGGGGTTTTAAACCATCCATCCTGCAACAACATATGATGGAAAGGACATTTTAAAAGCAAAGGAACTGAGTGAAATGAGGGAAAGTTTTTTTGTTTTTGTTTTTTTTTGTTGCTGCACTATTATATTTATCAAGCAAGTCACGCCACTATATTATATACAAGTTAATAAATTCATTACGTAGAATATTAAGTGATCACAACGCTCTCACCATATGCATGAAAACTGGTTGGTTCATCCGAATGTTTGGACACATCAATGACTCTTTCATGCGCTCGGACTTGGAGGGCAGCATCAGTGCTTAGCGTGAGATATCTATTTGCTCTTCCTTGGGTGAGAGTTTTGTTTTATCAAATCACCTTTCCTACATGTGATTAGGGAAATGACAGAGGCTAACATCTCAATTTCACTCAATTGCAATTTTCAGTTGGCTTCAATTGACTACTGCTTTGATGAAGAAATTTGAGGTCTAAAATGGGCCTTATAAAAAAACGAGCCATCATATAAGAAAATCAGCCAACCATAATTTCTTAATGAGTTGGAATTCAAGAACCAATAGAATTTCAATAAAATGAGTCAACCATAATGGTTGACTTGAGATATTTGTCATAAAAAAAACTACTTTTTTTGTTCGTATTTTCCACATATCTTCCTGTATTTTTACTCAAATTTTGAGCGGGAGCACTCGTTGGATGAGGAATTAAATTTCGCATCCAACGACTACCCACACTGCATACTTTTGATAGACCTTGTTTCCCCAAAAACAAGAAATACCTGAAAAATGTGATGATGACATCATCATCACATTTTTTTCAGGTATTTCTTGTTTTTGGGGCAGCGGGGTCCGTCAAAAGTATCCAGTGTGGGTACTTGTTGGATGCAGAATTTAATTCCTCATCCAACGAGTGCTCCCGCTTGAAATTTGAGTAAAATTATAGGGATATATGTTGAAAATACGAACAAAAAAGTAGTTTTTTTTTCTTTCTTCCTCCAAAATTAATAAATATTATTTTATTATTTAAACTTATATTTCATTATTTAAACTATTATTTTATTATTTTATTTAGGAGGCCCATTTTAGACCTCAAATTTCCTCTAATATGTAGGTTTCAATCTACTAGGTCGTTCAAGTCGCGTGAAAATTCCTTCAAGACCTGTTATAATCGATCCGTGAGGCTTGACTTATTTGAAAAATATATTATGCTATCTATATTGTCGGTCAGTTCTTCAAAGAAGTATTTTATAAATTTCATGTGGGATGTTGCACCATTATCCACAACCAAGTATCTTTCCAAGATGAAAATTAAGTGATCTCATTTATTCCAATATTACAATGTGCAACAGTAAAATGAGCACATTTAGGAGCTATACCAATACCTTAGGATTTACCTTTGTCTTCATTCTTCTGATTATTCCTATCTTTGATTACATCCCAAGGATCCCAACAATTATCTACATTATGTCCATTCTTCACACAACATCCGCAATGTAAATCTGGACTCTTGTTCGTATTGTTTTTTCCCCCTTGTCTCTAAAATTCTTTTTTCCATGTCTTCTTTTATTGTTCTCTCCCTTGGAAGAGTATTTTGACTGGTTATTTTATTTTTAAGTAAGACACGAGGTCTCTTCAGTGGGTTGGAGGGTCTTCTTTCCAAAATATTTTTCTTCGTCTGCAATCTTATCTACTAGAGAGCCGAAGGTGAGGTCCTTCAGTTTGTCAATAGCTTGAAGTGATTCAAGGTAGTGTGAATGTGTGTGGTATATTAACTTAACAAAGGCAGTGAGTGGAAAGTCTCATTTCATACCAATGGCATTGAGCTTATGCATGATTGCTCTGATATCATATGCAACAATCATAAGATCAATGTTTTTCACTTATACATTGAACAACTTTAACATCAATTGAATTAGCTCCATCTCGAAATGTGAGTCGTATAGGCCTTTCAATCATTTTAAGGAATAAAAAAAAATGTTTTAGGTAATATGTTTTCACTCACTTCTTCACTTACTGTAGCAGTAGTCAATGCTAATGCCTTCTTGTCTCTAGTCTTCCACACAACAAGCTCTTTCTCTATTGTTGGTGGCTTTGGGTAAAGGTCATGGGGCCAGCTTCTGCTTCAATGATTACTCCTTCACATACACCATCCCATAAGGTATTGTAGATGAATGTGGACTTGATATTTCTCATCCACTCTGAATAAGTGTCTTTACCGGTGAGCTCTACTCCAACTAGAGAAGCCAACTAGTGCATCTTTTCAAACCGGTAATGCAATCAATCTGCAATTTAACAATATCCAGGAAAACAAAATTGGTGTAGTTCTATAATCTCTTCCACATTTTTATAATATTTCAAAGTAAAAAATATTCTCAGGCTCTACACAATACACAATACAGTCAATTTTTGTATAAAATAATAAATTCGTATTACACTTTTCTCTATTGCAAACCCAAAAAAGTTGTGAGGATTATGCACATATCATGTATTATCATTGTTTAAATATTATTACTCGAAGCCATTACCATGCTTCCTGTGTGTAATATCCAGCTTTCAATGCATAAACCGAGAGGAGTATCTCCACTCAACACAACTATACCAACGTAGCTTCAACACAGCAACTCCAACGATACTTAGAGAATAAAACAACAGTACAAATAATACCAACAGCGAAATGCCTTCAACGCAACAATACTCCAACGCATTCAACACATAGTCATTCAACAATGGCATTCAATGCAACATCCAATAGTTCATCATGGATACTCGTATACTAGTCTTCATGAGTCTTTGCATGGATACGAGTCTCTCCAACAAGAGCCACTCCTTGGAAACTCATGAAGATGCGGATGGGGGAGGAAGACAGAAAGCTCGGATCGTAGATGGAGAGTATGTGGAAGTGATGCCCACATGACTCTTCAATGGCATCACGAACTCTAGAATGGACTTACTTAGCCTCATGATTAGCTCATATGGGATACCACGAATGTCCATGCGGATTAGAGTTTCTGGAGAAGAAACACACGGAGAATCAAAATGTGTAGCAAGTGTGACAAGAAGGGAATCCAAGGAGAACACTGAGTAGGGAAGAACAAGGCAGGAGTTATATAGAGCTAGGTATTGCTACTCCACTGTCAACACCGGAGGAATAAATCCCAAATAATTTGTTTTATTCATTATATGAAGAGTTAATTTATACAAAGAAAAATGACTATTGATATTCATCTTCCCAACATGAACTCTTCATATTCCTTATTACTTTCACATGTTACAAATTCTTTAATCCCATAGGATTAGACTTCTATTACTTTTGATATTTGATGAACTAGATTTGAACTTGTTCTTATGACTAAAGTATTGGCTATAGATGACCCCTCTACATATGCTCAAGCTAAAGATAAACATAAATGGGAAAACGCCATGACTGTTGAGTATGCCTTATTAATAAGGAACAAAGACTTGGATTCTTGTTCCTCTTCCTCTTGGAAAACATTTAGTTGGATGTAAATGGACATATTAAACAAAGTTCATTGCATAAGGATAGATTGAAAAACATAAATCCTGGTTAGTAGAAAAGGGTTTTTCTCAACCAGGAGGTGTATAGATTATACTAAAACTTTTGCTCCAATTGCTAAAATGAACACAATAAGAACCATGCTTTCTCTTGTTGCATCTTACGAATGGGAAGTACACCAAATGGATGTCAATAATGCCTTTTTGAATGGTGATTTTCATGGAGACCTTTATATGCAACAGCCACTTGCTTTTATCACTACTACAACTTCAAGATTAGTATGCAAATTGAACAAGTCTTTATATGTTCTTAAACAAGAACCTAGATTTTGGTATGAGAAAATTGATACTTATTTCTTGAAGAATGGTTTTAAGTGGTGTATATTCGATTCAAATCTCTATCTTTAAAAACTTGAATGATATTTTTCTTCATTGTGGTACTTTATGTGGATGACCTTATCCTTGTTGGAAGTTAGCTTGCATTTATATAGGAATTGAAGAATAAGCTTAAGCATTGATTTTAAATCATAGATTTAGGCCTATTGCATTATTTTTTGGGTATTTAAATTTGGCATATGGTTGATGGTATACTCCTTTCTCAACCTAAGTATGCTACATATTTTCTTGATTGGTTTCATATGTGTGATTGTAAGCCTTCACCAACGCTAGTCTCGTGTAAAGTTAATTGTTGATTGTGATACTCCTCTTGTTGATGGCACTTTGTATCATCAACTTGTGTGGAGTTTGATATATTTGACACACATCAAACCTAATCTCTATTTTGTAGTCAACATTGTCTCATGGTTTATGCAAAAGTCCCATGAAATCCATTGGAAAGAAGCAAAGTGAATTCTCAGATATTTGCAGGGGACATTGCATTATGGTGTTTTCTATTCTAGTAGGGCTACAATCTCACTTCTTGGTTATACAGATTTTAATTGGGTAGCAGATAATTTAGATAGAAGGCCTTCTGTGGGGTAAATCTTTCAACTTGGTTCAGGTATAATTTCATGGTCAACACGGTATAATATAAAATGAGAACTATATAAAAAGAAAAAGAACTCTAGCCATAACAATTCGTATTTTTGCATCAAAAACACCAAAAAACAACCCAAAAAAAAAAGTGGTGATACCAATATCACTCTTTTTGTTTTTGTTTTTTTGTTTTTTTGGGGGGGATAAAACTACAACGTTCTAGTAACCACATGTGGTGCCATTGTAATCGGTGTTAGGTGAGTTATATGTCGTAATAATTACGTTGCAGTAAGTTGCCCAACTATTTACTTATCAATCCGGGGTACGTAAACTGACGAAGCACGTACACTGTTTGTGCAGGACTGAAGTAGATCTAATCTAACTTAATCTAAATTGCTGAAATCAAATTAATCTAGGAAAGCATGGAAACACTAACTAAGAAAGCATTGAAATTGCGTAAGAGAAATACAACATGTGAAGAGTTAACAACAACGACATAAGTGAGCTCACATCCACAAATCAATAATGAAATGACAAGCATGAAAGCATAACAATGGAAGCTTAAATCACATTAAGAATCTCAAATCAAAGACTAATCTAACAAGTACAAAATCCAATCCAATCCAACTTCATTACATCCCTTCTTACAAGCTTAATCTAACCTAATTCCAACCTAATGGAATGGAGAGGGAGCACTCTCCTTTATACATGAGAGTCCTTAAGAAAAAGATAAGAATACATTAATTACAGATCCATCATTCTCTCAACTACTCTCAACCACTTCCCTATTATTACAAGATATTGTTCCTTCAAATCCTCCACATATCTCTCATGAATCCTAGATAAGATATGCCAACCAAATCTTCCATGATCTTCTCCTTAAGAATAGGCTTGAATAATTATCTCCTTTGGAATGGTGTAAGAGATATTTGAGAAGTCTCTTTGATATATTCCTATACATTACAAAGCTCACACATAATTGAGATATATATGAAAACATGTATATTTTCTAATATTTAATCATAAATTCACTTTTAATACTAAAATGAATAAAGTGGAAAATAATAATGTGAAACCCAAATGTATTTATGCAAATGATATGATGAAGGTTTAATAGGGCGATGAAATGTAAGGAATAGTGAAGGGAAAGGTGGATGAAAATACGACATTTCTAAGTCCTAACATCCTCCCCAACTGAAGGTGTTGCATGCCCTCATGCAACCATGCATGGATCTTCTGAAGAACCTTTGGCATCTAAACTTTGGCTTTGATTGATGGTGTCTTTTTAATGATGAATGTTTCCAAGATATGTGGGAGACATGAGTAACAGCTCATGAGTAACAGCTGGCATTTTCCTATGGTTGGTTCTTGTGTAACAACCATGAATATAAGAATGTTGGTTCTTGTGTTAACAACATTTTTTTTTTTTCGCTTGCTGTTATGATAATAATTGTAACCACACACTTCACTGGAAATCATAAGCTATCAATGTGCATAAGAGAGCATCATTGAGTATAAGAAAGCCATTTTTTCAATTTGGTATGAATCATGCCAATGTATATTAATGCATGAAGTAAAGTGCATCAGGGGATTGTTGGAAAAGAAATTTTTGGGAATGGTAAATGGAATGATGATAAAGGAAAAAAAAAAAAAATGTGGTGATTATGACAATAGTTCCCCCTCCCCAACTGAATCGGTTGCATGCCCTCATGCAACATAGTGTAGGTCATGGAAGGGAAAACGAAATGAAGTGTGGTGAGGGAATTTTCCAAAATATTCAAGTCAGCATAGAAGGAATTTCATGATCAAAGCTTAGAAAACAACATACCTCCACTCACCCAAAATGTAGATGAACTATGCAATAGAAATGTAGTTGTTGCGGCCGCTGGAGCAAAAAAAATCGTGACTAGTACTGTAGCTGCAACTACTGTAACGGCTGGCAGAAAAGATATGGGACTGCGACGGCTGGAAGATGGAAGGTGTCACTGCGGTAGGATCATAAAAATGTAGCTATGAATGGCGTCGTTGCTGTAACGTGAAATACGACACTGTTGTAGGAACATGTGAAAGGTGACTGCTACTGTAGCAGCACTACTGTAACAACAAGTGCTGGACCTGCTAAAACAACAACCGCTGGAACTGATGTAACTACTGGAACAGCAACTGCTGTAACGACGACTGCTGTAACAGCAACGGCTGGAACTGCAGCGATGGTCACTGCTGAATCAGAGTATGTGAAGTGGAGAGATCTGAACTGGTGCTGATGAATCATGAAAATGTGGAACTGTCAGACTCTCATAGATGGATTCAAGCTGCTGAAACTGCTGAGGGAATCAGGAAAGAGTGTATAGTCTTCACCCGCTACAAACCCGATGGTACAATTCTAAGCATGCGAATGGATGTGTCGATGTCGAGCATGAAGAGAAATCACTGGATTACCGACCATTGATGAATGCCGTTAACCAGTGCGAGGCAACTCACCATTGATGTCAATGAGTGCCAAGGTACCCGAGTACATCTTGCGAAGTGCGAATGGATGTGCTGAAGTCGAGCCACTTGCAAGATCTGATGATCAAGGGACATTGATGTATTCCCATGATCGTCAGCGAGAGAACTTGCCATTAAGGCATGCAAGCCTCTAGGTACTCAAAATGGACTCTAGTCTATATCCCAGATAAGGTGCTGAAGTCGATGGGGCAAGACTGTTGAAAGGTGGGCCTTAAGGAATCCCACATCAGTCAACGCGAGTTTTTACAAAAAGATTGGTAGGACTATAGAAAAGATCTCAGTAGCAACAATGCTTATGGCAAGGGAATGTAATTATGGAGAGGGAGCGGAATGGTTTTATTGGCGAGGAAAAAGATGAACTGAAAAATGGGGTAAACTGTATGCAATTCAGAAAAATAGGCATGTGTGAAGTCATGACAGATAAGGTAATGGAATATTGGACTCCAACAGGGATGACTAATGTGCTTTGAAGGAGAAATGTGGGTAAACAAATCATGACGCAATTGGTTTATGTGTAACTGTAAATGTCATGAAATGTGCGATGAGAAGCAGCTCCTTCAAGCTATCAACAAGTCATGTTTTCTCTGGTTTTTTTTTTTTTAAATCACTGCAGCATTAAAAATGATGGTCTGTGAATCTGAAAAGAAACTTAGTACCAATTCTACATGAAAACTGTCAGAGTTTCGAAAATATAATATGCAAAAATAAGTATTAATGCGGCAGATAAAAAAAAATAAAAAAAATAAAAGACATTGTTACCTGTTGCCGTTGCGCTTGCGCAGCTATTCAACGCACAGCTACACTCAAATGGCCGTTTAACGCGCATCTGTTCAATGCGCAGCTGTTCAATACGCAGCTGTTCAATACGCAGCTGTTCAATACGCAGCCGTTCAATGCGCAGCTATACAATGCGCAGCTGTTCAATACGCAGCTGTTCAATGCGCAGCTGTTCAACGCGCAGCTGTTCAATACGCAGCTGTTCAATACGCAGCTGTTCAATGCGCAGCTGTTCAATGCGCAGCTAAACAATGCGCAGCTGTTCAATGCGCAACTGTTCAATGCGCAGCTGTTCAATGCGCAGCTGTTCAATACGCAGCTGTTCAATACGCAGCTGTTCAATACGCAGTTGTTTAATACGCAGCTGTTCAATGCGCAGCTGTTCAATGCGCAGCTGTTCAATACGCAGCTGTTCAACCAAAGCATGTGTCTTTAAAAATTTTTGTGATTCTCGAAAATCATTTTGGCATGAAATGTGATTGTCTCCGAAACCTAAAAAAATGTGAGTACTAATCCTGCTGCAAATTTTGTGTGAGAGCATCGAAAAATATAAAATGCAGGAAAAATATGTGTTTTAGGAAATCAAATTCAAAATAAAATGAAATGCATTTTTACCTGGCGGTCCTCGCGAATCTAGTTTCTTCGTCAATTCCTGTTTGAAGTGACTTGAGAAAAACAAATTAGCGTGAATTGTAAAAACATGTTTTGACATCGTTTTCAGGAATTATTGAAAGGTCCATTTGCAAATTTTTTATTTTTTATTTTTTTTTTTAATTTTAAAATTTTTCTTTTTATGGTTTTATAATTTTTATGGTTTTTGTGTTATTTTGATAACGAAAGAAAAATGAAAAAAAATTATGCTAAAAGAAAACAACAAATAATATTACTGTCTCGGCTTCATCAAATTTTCCATGTGCATGAGTAACAGTTTGCTGATTCTCCTAGCAATTGTCTCATCCTTAAGCCTGTCAGTTTTGTGCATGTGAGTAATCGCCAAGATCGTGGGAGATTGGATCAGTCAACAAATATTTTGAGATCCTTCTTTCAACCTGCGGCCACATACCGTTGTAAGAACAACACAAACGAAATACTGTTTCCGATCATAAAAAAAACACACAAAACCAAAATGCAGAATGATAAAAATGGTTCATTAATACTCGTCTCCTGCATTCAATGGGTGTTTTGTGTTGCTGCAGACTTGGAAGAGTACACCTCTTAGCCCCAATGGATTCATATATCAACGTAACGTTGCTTTGGCTGTTGAGTATTCGGAGCTCTTTCCTTGAAAATTTCATCGTGTGATTGTATCGTCGCGATAAAAAACATTGTGTAATTCTCCATGTGTATCGGTTGACGTGTATCAGCATGTATTATCCCCCTGAGTAACTAAGTAGAAGGCACTTGAAAGCTTGACTGAAGCATATCGCAAATGAGAAAAAATTTCTATGAATATAATCAACGACCAACGCGAGATTGAGATATATTTATTCATAGTTGTATTAACTTAGTCAACACTGCGTGTTCCATGCATTCCATTTAAAAAAATGATTATAACTCAAGGGGGATTTTGCTCTTGCTCTACAACAGGTTCATAGTGTACGTCGTCAAGCTTCAGTGTGTAAACATGACACTTTATAAAGAAAACAGTCATATAATATTCAAGAAGGCACTTTGCATGTTCAGTATTAAAAGATAGCCTGCGTAGATGTCATTTCAATTATTATCATAAAGGTGTCGTTGATATGCATTTGAGTTTTCACCATTTCAACACTAGCCCAGATATATTTTATTATCGTTACAAAGATCATATTCCCTGAGTTGCAAACTCATGCTAAAAAGTGCTTATTGAATACCTGAAAGGCGTACTGTCAGAAGCTCCAGGTGCAGCTGGACCATCATCTGGATTTTGAAGAGCCCATTAGATTTCTGTATATGTGAAGCCAAGTGTCCTGGGGAAATCAAAATAAACCACATTTTAATGCTAACACCTCGACCTCGCCAACACTGATAAAAGTGTCTTCGACACCTTGTACCACTAGCACAAGATTACGCTCGATCTGCTCATGGAAAAGGTCATGGGTAAATCAACAATGTAAAACCAATGTAAAAACATGAATAACATAATTCTTCCCTGGTCCCGGCTAGTCTGCAGGTTAGCTTTGGGGTTTCTTCAAGCAGTAATGCTCCATCTTGATAATGTGCTTAACCTCATTAACCATTATCTTCACCCAATCCTTCTTCTGGTGTGCTATCATTTTTCTGTCGTGTTATGTGCAGATGCCGTGGCTTTGTCAATTTTCTCCTTGGTACTGGTAAACAATTAGAGCGATCAAAGCATAAACTATAACACGTGTAAAATAAATGTAGCAGGCCACCATAATGCTCTTTATAGATCAGACAATAGCACAATAACAGAACATGTCAACTAACAGAAACGACGCCTTCCCTGCGATCCAGCCTTGGCAGATGCCCCTAGTCTCAGCAATCACGGTAGTTTGGCTATCACCCCTTTGTGACCAGCATGATCAATTGCGTGCATATCAATTAAATTAAGCGGCCATTCTTTTTACAAAGCAAAGTCCCCCTAGCTGGGTAATCTCTCGACCTTGACGTTCCAAGGGTCTCAATTGGACCACTTTACTTTGCCAGCTCTTCATGTTCTCACGTGGGTATCTATGTTCTGAACCTCCTTACCAAATTGTTCGCTGCTCTCTGTGTTATTCACATGCTGGGCGGCATCAGAATTTTTGCAGAGCATTCTCTTTTACAGACTGTTGGTGCCAGACGTAAAGTGATGATGACTTTCTCATTGTCATAAGTTCATAACTTGCAAGCTAGTGGACAAGATTATCGACCAGGCGTGCTATTAACCTTTGAAATATTTATGTGCCTACCACCAGAACATTCGTGGTTCTCATCACTGCTGGCTCCATCATCACCACATCGCAGCCATTTGGAAGACACCGTTTACTACCCATATTATTGCCAAAGTTTAGATTAGAGGAAAAAAAAATTCATGCATTTGACAATAGCGATCATTCAACCTCTCTGTCAAGTTGTAATCGACGGGCTTTTCTCCTGCATAATAACGTTAGATTCTGTATCTGCAATGGTAAAAACATCAGTTTTGTTTTTATCTATAGTGGATATTTGGCTATCATAATTGCAGAGAATCGTTCGTTTGATTGATTAGGGCCACCACTTGCTTCCTCTAGAATGAATTGAAACCAAAATAGTGAAGCCTGAAATACACAGGCTCGAGCACTTAAACAAGTTTTCCCGTGGATGCAAACCGACCAGATCATAGATCAACTCTGACAGCAATTGGTCGCGGCCTGCCATGTTTTGTTTTGGATCATCAAAGAAGGAGATCTTCTCCCCCAAGCTGTTCGAATGCATCGCTTAGCCAGCGATAGGATTGCATTAGGTAACCATCGTGTTCAAGCCAACGGATCTTTTCTCGGGAAATCAAGTTTGGAAAAGTGGAATGAGAGAAAGAATGACAGCTGGAAAGAGTGCCTCAAATGAAGATCATCATTTTAAGTATGGAAGAGATGAATCAACAAGAAGATTGCAGCAAATTAAATTGATACCTAATCAAAGGATAAATTGGATTTAGTTTTGCAACCACCGGCGGAAAAATTTCTTTGTTCAATTAGACGTACAAGTGGATCCTACGTGGAAGATACGAGATGAATATTGATCACATAAATTAAATGATTATTATTGCTGCAATCATATCGGTCAGAATTTTCCTTTCGGGATATGAATCTAGAAATGGATCGGCTTACCTCGTCTCTGCATTTATGAGTTGGACGATTCACAACCCAAGTTTAGCAGATGCGTGAGGAATTGCAGGCAGTTGAAACAGCCAGAAAGGGATTCGCAACAACCAGAATTGTAATTATTTGTGTTGTTTTTATTCGTTTTAGACTGAGGAAAGAGCTTCAAATCTGAATGATTTTATTGTTTTGCAGATTTTCGGTTTGGCAACGTCCATGACGAATTGACTAAAAATTTCTTAAGGAAAGATCCCAGGAGCAGATTACCGTGAAAAGATAAGGATAGACAAATTAAAATGATAGTGCATGACATTTTAGATTTGCCCATAATTTCCAGTTGGCTATCCCTGCTGGACTAAGAGTTTTGACGATCAGAAAATAGTAGCTTCAGGATTCAAGATTCAATTGAAGACAAATAATCGAAGATCTAGTTCCAAACAAATCTATACCGATTTCGAGATTTATTTTGGACAACCTAATGATTAGAGAAATTTTGATCCCTTATCCCTTTGTCATATTCTTTTCTCTCACACGTTTTAATTGTTGTTTTATTCAGCTCATAGTTTTATTCAATTGTTTGCTGCAGAATTAATGTTTCATGTTTTGTTGCAGGCTTAGTTCCAGGCATCGACAGAACAAAAGCAAAAATATGGCATTGCTGTGACTCCAACCGACGAGAAGTTTATAGACGTGACACTATTGCAGCTGTTGTTTTATTGATTTTATTTGCAGATCCAAGGATGGAGGTGCAAAAAAAAAATTATTTTTATTTTTTTATGTTTTCAGAAAAAAAAAAAAAAAAAAAAAAAAATTAAATTAATAATAATAATAATAATAATAATAATAGAAGAACTTAAAAATTTATTTGGCAAACGTATTGAAAATTTATGAGTAAATGGAAACAAATTGTAGACGAAAAATAGATTAGGCAGTTTTTGTATCATCGTTGATAATTAAAATTCTTCCTGAAATCAATTTTAGTCATCCTACTTTCTGATCCTCGCGATCGCACGAAGCGCGGAGGAGAGCATACTTATTCTAGAAAAACTTAAAAAAAATTCCCTACCTACACTATGCTAATTGGAATTTAAAAATTAATTACGTGTAAGCAAATTTCCAATGGAACCATGCACGTAAAAGTAACAGCAACATGTTCTCTTTCAAGTTCGTAAATAATAATAATCGGAAATATGTATAAACATGCGAAATTTGCTGAAACACTAAATTAACAAAATAGAAACTAAATGCATCTAACCTGGTGCATGCTTGAAACCATTGTTCGATAAGACTTTCATAAGCGCAATTCGCCTCGCTCAGATCATGTTGCAGCTCCTCATTATCTTCGTCGATTTCCTGTTCTGATGCATAAGAATTCTCATTCGTTGGTGGAGGAGTAATTAAGCTCTCGGCCGCTGTCAAGATCTCTTCCTCGTGAGAGGAGGAGATCCCGACTTTTGCAAGGATCTGAGTGAGTTGTTCCAAGCTGATACTCATGATTAAACCATATTGTAAAAGGGATTCTTACAGCACCCAAATCAAAATCTGAAAATCACTCTTGCTGAAAACAAAACACTCTTGCTGAAACACATCAAAACCTCTTCACAGTTGCAGAAATTGAAATTGCAAAAACATGCTTGCAGAAATTGAAATTTACACTAAATTGCAGAAATTGAAACACACTTGCAGAAATTGAAATTTACACTAAATTGCAGAAATTGAAACACACTTGCAGAAATTGAAATTTACTCTAAATTACAAAATTGAAACACACCCTTCATGCCCTTACCCATATGTCACCTCAGAGTTAGGAGCATGAATAATCACACTTGCATAAAATAAAAATAAAAATAAAAATAAAAAAAATTAATACCTCAATCCTTTGTGCTTCCCCGGCAACGGCGCCAAAATGTTAGGTGAGTTATATGTCGTAATAATTACGTTGCAGTAAGTTGCCCAACTATTTACTTATCAATCCGTGGTACGTAAACTGACGAAGCACGTACACTGTTTGTGCAGGACTGAAGTAGATCTGATCTAACTTAATCTAAATTGCTGAAATCAAATTAATCTAGGAAAGCATGGAAACACTAACTAAGAAAGCATTGAAATTGCGTAAGAGAAATACAACATGTGAAGAGTTAACAACAACGACATAAGTGAGCTCACATCCACAAATCAATAATGAAATGACAAGCATGAAAGCATAACAATGGAAGCTTAAATCACATTAAGAATCTCAAATCAAAGACTAATCTAACAAGTACAAAATCCAATCCAATCCAACTTCATTACATCCCTTCTTACAAGCTTAATCTAACCTAATTCCAACCTAATGGAATGGAGAGGGAGCACTCTCCTTTATACATGAGAGTCCTTAAGAAAAAGATAAGAATACATTAATTACAGATCCATCATTCTCTCAACTACTCTCAACCACTTCCCTATTATTACAAGATATTGTTCCTTCAAATCCTCCACATATCTCTCATGAATCCTAGATAAGATATGCCAACCAAATCTTCCATGATCTTCTCCTTAAGAATAGGCTTGAATAATTATCTCCTTTGGAATGGTGTAAGAGATATTTGAGAAGTCTCTTTGATATATTTCTATACATTACAAAGCTCACACATAATTGAGATATATATGAAAACATGTATATTTTCTAATATTTAATCATAAATTCACTTTTAATACTAAAATGAATAAAGTGGAAAATAATAATGTGAAACCCAAATGTATTTATGCAAATGATATGATGAAGGTTTAATAGGGCGATGAAATGTAAGGAATAGTGAAGGGAAAGGTGGATGAAAATACGACATTTCTAAGTCCTAACAATCGGAACCCTAAATAAACCTCCAGATTGAAAAGTGGACCTCCTAGAATCAGTGTCATTTTTTTCAAAGTTCAATTAAAAAAAAAGAACACTTTAGAAAACAATTTTTTTAAAGAAGAAAATTCAAAAATTCCCAATTTACAAAAAAAAATCAAAATAAATTCACAACATTAGACAATTTATATAAAAAAATTATAAACATTTAAAAATAATTCAAAAAATCTATAAAAAATTGTAAAAATAATAAAAATGAAATGAAAATTAGAAAAGATTCAAAAAATACAAATTCTTTTAAAAATTTAACATTTAAAAAAATTGGAAAAAAAGAATAAAAATAAATAAACCTACCAATTTTTCAAATTTACAAAACAAAATTTGAAAACAAATTGAAAAATAAAATAAAATAAAAAAACAAAACAAAATACCCTTCCCTCGTTCCCCACCCCATGTCAACCCTTCTATTTACTTTGTTAGTATATTGTTGTTGGACACATATGCTTTGTAAGTCATTCCGTATTATTTGTTGATCCATAGTTTGTGTTATTGTTGTTTGGTGCATATGCTTTGTAAGTCGCCCGTAGTATTGTTGATCCATAGTTTGTATTGGCCCATGGTTTTGACCCATAATATTAGCACCTAGACTTAGTATATAAGTGTGTGTTGAGGCCTATGAAGGCACCATGAAGTTATTTTGTATTGAGCTTGCTCAAAGGAGGTTGCCCCCTCGAAGTGGCCTGCGATCAATAAAAATATTCTGTGATCTCATATATTGTGCATTTTAACAATTAATTGTTGCAGGTTCTTCACATCTGATATCAGAGCACTTTCTTAGGCTCGTTAGGTGGAATTTTTGTCAATTTTTTTTTTCACATCTGTTGCAAGTTCGGATCTGGGAATAATTCCTATCCGCTTAACTATAGGAAGTACTTGGGAATAAGCCCTAAAACTCATTATGAGGAGTACCACAGGAACCCCAAAGTAGCTGGCCCATTGAGATGATCTGCCAGCGAAAAGGTCAACAACCCCTACCTGATTGACTAGTTCCCACCCGTGAGGTAAACCAAGAGCTGTCG
Source organism: Larix kaempferi (assembly GCA_027924585.1). Lineage (NCBI taxonomy): Eukaryota > Viridiplantae > Streptophyta > Pinopsida > Pinales > Pinaceae > Larix > Larix kaempferi. The sequence goes on from BSBM01001229.1 coordinate 4,109,457, forward strand.
TTTGTGGCAAAGCGGTTATCAGTTTTACCTGAGCCGTGGAGTGAAGGGTATTTCCCCAATATGCAAGTTGTCACACAGCATTGGTGGTCGAGTGAAACCCCTGAACTGTTAGGAAGCCGCACATACCTGGGGTCCATATCTATTTTCAGCTGAGCTGTTGCTGACCACTTCCGCGCCGTTTCAGATCCATTCTGAAAGCCATTCAAGATCCAACCATTTCAGATCCATTCTGAAATTCGTTCTATATCTAGCCATTTTTTATCCATTCGGCACCGTTTCATATCCCTTTGTTTTCAATCACTTCCGTGCCATTGCAGATCTATCTATTTTCGATCCCTTCCGCACCGTTGCAGATTCGTTCCTAGAAAAAAAAATATGTTTTTTGGCCATATCTCCCTTGTTTTCACTCTGTTTTCCTTGAAACTTCCCTAACACCCCTGTAATCCCATTCTGCATATTTGATTCCTAAGAACCCTATCCCAAATTCCACTTACCAAAGCCCCAAATCACACATTTGTCTATTTTTAGGGTTTGCCATAACTTCTTCGGATTTCACCAATCGCCTTTAAATTTTACCACAAAGTTCCTTTCTTAATTCTGCTTCTTTGTCCCTCTCTGCCAAATTTTTTCATTCTTTCACCCCGCTTCTGAAATCCTCATTTTCTGCTTCCCTGTACATTCAACAGTGTCCAAAACCTAGTCAAACCCAAATTACCCTTCAAATATTTTCCCAAATCCAGATTTTCCTTTACTGAAACAGTTTCTGTTTTTGTTTTTCTACCCACTCAACAAAACAAAAAAAACTCTTGGTTATGGTTGTCACCCGCGTAGGAGAAAAAACCATGGAAGAAGCACTTGCAGCCATCCAAGCCAAACTCCACGATCTTGATGAAAAATTTCTTGGCCTCGATCTTGAGCATTTAGCCATGAACAAAAAATGATAGTCCAAGTCTTCATCAGACAATGGGTTCTCTTCTTCCAGCAATTTCCATGGTCCGAAGCTTGATTTTCCTCGCTTCAATGGTACTGATCCGATTAGATGGATCTATCATGTATAACAGTATTTCAGCCTGCATAATACTTTTGATGTCAACAAAGTTCCACTTGCATCCTTTCATTTGGAACATGAAGCTCTTCAATGGTACCGTTGGTACATCAAGGCTCATGAAGAGCCAAAATGGACATATTTTTGCTAGCTCCTTTTGCAATGATTTGGTCCTAGTGCTTTTGATAACTTCATAGGATCCCTCACTAAACTTTGCCAAATTGGCACTGTGAGAGAGTACCAAACTGAATTTGAGAAACTAGCCAACCACAACGAAGGATTGCCTGATGACTTCTACCGAAGTTGTTTTATCAGTGGTCTAAAGGATGCAATCCACTCTGAGGTCAAAATGTTATGTCCCAACACAATGATGGAATCCCTGGGGTTAGCTAGGTTGGCAGAAGACAAGATTGTATCCCAACAGTGCTCCAAACCCACTTTTGTTCCCTTCCGAAATATGGGTTCTCAACGACCTCCCATCCCGCCAGCTCCTCGACCAACTACTATCAAGCATTTGTTTGAAACCGAGATGCAGGCACGCAGAGAAAAATGGATTTGTTATAATTGTGATGAGAAATTCACTCGGGGACATAGATGTGTTCAGCAAAAGTTCTATCTCTTGGATATGGATTCTCCGCCTGCCTCTGAAATTGGAGAAGAAGCTCCAGATACAATTGATGTTGAGGATGACATTCCGGAGCCTCCTATTGACCCTCCGTCTTAGGATGACTAGCCAGAGATATCTCTCCATGCTTTAGATGGAATCACCCCCCCCCCCCCCAAACCATGTGGGTTGGGGGTTACTTCAAGAAGCTTCCTCTTACAATACTCATTGATTCTGGTAGCACTCATAATTTCATTGATCCTCAGATCGCCAAACAGGTTGATTGTTTTATCCATCCTTGCTCCAACTTTGAAGTCATGGTTGCTAATAGGGGCACCTTACCTTGCAAAGGGAAGTGTTGTAATGTGCGTATCTCTATGGGAAATTATAACTTGTGCTCTTACATGTTTGTATTGACCTTAGGCGGATGTGATGTGGTTTTGGGCACTCAATGGCTACGCACACTTAACCCCATCTTATGGGATTTTGCTGAACTTTGGATGCAGTTTTCCCCCAATGGGAAAAAACACACATTGAAAGGATTACAACTAGGGTCTCTCAGCATCATCAGATCACATCGCCTGGAAAAACTCCTTAATAATAATTCACATGGTGTCATCTCCCAGATACATTCCATTCAGATGCAGCCATCAGCGGTCTGCACTACTCCTTTGGATCTACAACAAATTCTGGATCGATATACAGGTGTCTTTGCTGAACTAGTGGGATTGCCACCTTCAAGACTAGAGGACCATCGTATTCAGCTCCTTCCTGGAAGCATTCCTCCCAACATCAGGCCCTATCGCTACCCATTTCACCAAAAAACAGAGATTGAAATGCTCGTTCGGCACTTACTGAAGCAAGGTTTATTCGCCCAAGCACCAGTTCCTTTTCTTCACCAGTTCTTCTTGTCCACAAAAAAGATGGGTCATGGCACCTCTACATTGACTTCCGAGCACTTAATCACCTCACTATCAAGGATAAGTTTCCAATTCCTGTTGTTGATGATCTTCTTGATGAGCTTCATGGTGCTCAATTTTTCTCCAAGTTGGATCTTCGTTCTGGGTATCATCAAATTCGGGTTCATGAGGATGATATCCCTAAAACAACTTTTCGCACACAAGATGGCCACTATGAGTTTTTGGTCATGCCCTTTGGCCTCACTAATGCTCCTTCCATATTCCAGGCCTTGATGAATAAAATATTCCGGCCCTACTTGCAGAAATTCATTCTAGTATTCTTTGATGATATCCTCATCTACAGTAAAACATGGGTTGAACATCTCCAGCATCTGGATCTTGTAATGAAACTTTTCTCTGACCATCATATCCATGCCAAATAGTCTAAATGTGTTTTTGGACAGAAGGAAGTCGAGTATCTCTGGTACATTATCTCAGCACAAGGGGTTCACGTGGATCTTGCCAAAATCGCTGCCATGAACAATTGGCCGCATCCTAAGACACTCAAGAGCCTTCGTGGTTTTTTGGGTTTGATTGGCTACTACCGCAAGTTTGTCAAGGATTATGGGAAGATTGCAGCTCCATTAACTGCTCTATTGAAAAAGGATGCTTTTACATGGACACATGCTACTGAGTGTGCATTTTCCAAACTAAAACAAGCTATGTGTACTACACCTGTTCTAGCTATGCCTGATTTTTCCAAGCCCTTCACTATTGAGAGTGATGCTTGCGGCAATAGACTTGGTGCTGTTCTCCTTCAAGATAAAAACCCCATTGCGTTCACTAGCAAATCCCTTTTAGGTAAGAATTTAGCTGCCTCTACATATGAGAAGGAAATGATAGCTATTTTGCATGCAGTACAGAAGTGGTGACCATACCTATTAGGGAATCATTTCTGCATCAAGACTGATCACCAGAGTCTGAAATATTTCCTGGAACAACCTGTATCCTCTTCAACACAACATAAATGGGTTAGCAAACTCATGGGTTATGACTATGAGATCACTTACAAGAAGGGTAAGGACAATATTTTGGTGGATGCTCTTTCTCGCACATTTGATGACCAAGGTTCTCTTTCAGCCATTTCTATGCATGTTCTAAATTGGTTGCAATCTGTTCAACAGGGCTATGTCAATGACTCTTCATTCTCTCAAATCATTCATCACTTGGCCAACAACCCTTTTGTTGTACCACATTACTCTTGGGATGGTGCTTCCTTGAGATACAAGGGTCGTCTATTGCTTCCCCAGAGCACAGATCTTCAACAGGATGTCTTTTATGAACTCCATGCTTCTCCATCAGCAGGGCACTCGGGATTCCTCAAAATGTATGAGCGGGAATGGCGTAACTTCTTTTGGCAGGGCATGAAAAGGACAATTCAATAGATGGTGGCTGAATGTGATACTTTCCAGTGCAATAAAGGTGAAATGACACTCCTTCCAAGATTGCTCGAACCCTTGCCCATACCTACACGGATTTGGACAGATATTTATATGGATTTCATTGAAGGGCTTCTTAAATCTAGACGGAAGACAGTGATTTTGGTTGTGGTTGATCGCCTCTCCAAATATAGTCATTTTTGTGCTCTCAGCCATCCCTATACAGCCTCCTCAGTCGCTCAAATTTTCCTGGACCAGATCTTTCGTCTTTATGGCATCCCTTCTTCCATTGTCTTGGATCGTGATGCGACTTTCACCAGTCATTTTTGGACAGAACTATTTCGCCACACTGGCACTAAACTGAAGATGAGTTTAGGGTATCACCCACAAACAGATGGTCAGACTGAAATTATCAATAAATGATTGGAAACTTATCTTCGTTGATTCACCTCTGAACAACAACATCAGTGGGAAAAGTGGCTCCCTCTTGCTGAATGGTGGTACAATACCTCTTACCACACTGCCTCTAAAATGACTCCATATGAAGTAGTCTATGGTTAGGAACCGCCAGTTCTTCTTCCATACACCCCCGGCAGTTCACCAATTCAGAAAGTTGACACAGTCCTTCGAAATCGCAATCAGATTCTTCGCATTCTGCGGGACAATCTTCACATGGCAAGAAATCACATGAAGCAACAAGCCGATCAACACCGTTATGAGCGCACTTTTCAAGAAGGTGATATGGTTTTTCTTCTTCTCCATCCGTACAAGAAATCGTCCATGAAACTCAAAGGGCGTCATAAGCTTGCTCCAAAGTTCTATGGGCCATATTGGATTCTTCAGAAGATTGGATCTGTGGCTTATAAATTGGAACTTCCTCCTTCTTCCCGCATTCATCCAGTATTTCATGTCTCTTGTCTAAAGAAAGTTCTTGGTACCAACATCAGAGGAAAAACTATTTTACCCGAACTTAATAATGAAGGATCCATATGTTTGGAGCCGGAGACGGTCCTCAATAAGCACACTCGTCAGCTTTGCTCTCGCTCTATCACAGAGGTATTAATTCAGTGGCACGGCATGCAACCAGAGGATGCTACATGGGAACCACTCCTTTAGATTCAACAACAATTTCCACATCTAAAGCTTTGAAAACAAAGCTTTTTCTAAGGGGGAGGGGATGTTAGGAACCCATGCATTTCCTTTGTTAGTATATTGTTGGATGCATATGCTTTGTAAGTCGTCCCGTAGTATTTGTTGATCCATAGTTTGTGTTATTGTTGTTTGGCGCATATGCTTTGTAAGTCGTCCGTAGTATTGTTGATCCATAGTTTGTATTGGCCCATGGTTTTGACCCATAGTATTGGCGCCTAGACTTAGTATATAAGTGTGTGTTGAGGCCTATGAAGGCACCATGAAGTTATTTCGTATTGAGCTTTCTCAAAGGAGGTTGCCCCCTCGAAGTGGCCTGCGATCAATAAAAATATTCTGTGATCTCATATATTGTGCATTTTATCAATTAATTGTTGCAGGTTCTTCACAATATGCCAATGGAAATATTAGTAGATCCTTCTATGTGATTAACCTATTGAAAATATAATACTTTCGATAATGTTATACCAATGCTTGCAACATAAAAAATAGGCCTTAACATAATCAATTAGGATGTATTAACCGCCACTTTTACCTTGTTTTAGTTCTTGAGAACTCTATGCTGGAGGATTCGTCGTCTAAATTTTATACAAAAATTATGTCATGGAGGATGGTTCGACTGATCAATCGATTGGAAGTCTATGGTAAAGGAAGTGTCGGTTGACCTATCAATTAGATTTCTATCATGGAGGATGTGTTGGTCGTCCCTTCTACATATACTCGATAATACAGGAAGGGTCATCCGACCCTTTGGAGGGCCCCCATTTTGATAATAGAACAAATGATGAGATGATGTTGATGTCACTATGACATCAACAAAATCGTATAATGTAAACATTTACTTCATATAATTTAGATTAAATTTAATATAAACTAGACCTTACTTAAATCTTTGTTTTCATTAATGGGTTGCATAGAATTTTTTAATAGGTTTTCACATTATTAAGATTTGTTCCACATAAGTATATTGCAATTGCAACTTCCTTGAATCATATCGATGATAATAGCTATGTTTGGGTAGGACGGGTACTAATTTAAATAAGAAAACAATTTTTTTTGGACTAAGAGTGGAATGGGAAGACTAGACATTTTAAATTTTTATATATTAATTTTAAGGTCCTAGAGAGAAAGAATGATCCCTCAAATGTCCCAGTAGTTGTGCCAGTTAATCCAGCGCAAAGGAGAATCTATGAAAGCAATGCAATATCCAGAAAATGCTCTGCTATGTGGCTTGAAAGGTAATGAATTCATCAAGGTTATGCACTGCGCATCAGCTAAGGAAGTTTGGGACAAACTCAGAAGTATCTATGAAGGTGACGATAAGGTAAAGAGAGAAAATTTGCAAAACTACTCTGAGAAATTTGAATCACTGAGGATGGAAGATGAAGATACAATTACATCTTACTTCCTAAGAGAAGATGAGATAGTCAATGCTATCAAGAGTCTTGGGGTCTCACTAGACGAAAAATCAATGGTATAGTAGATATTGAGGAATTTTCCTCAAAGACTCAATGTGAAGGTGTTTGTGTTAGAAGATCAAGCTAATATTGAAGACCAAAGGAAGGATGAGCTTCAGGGGATTCTCACTGCATACGAGATGAGAATTGAGAAGGATCCTCCCCTCAGAAAGGAAGCCACTTTTAAAGCCACGAGAAAGAATGAGCATGATCATGACAAAGACTGTTATGATGAATCAGAGGATGAAGAATCAAACTTTGTCAAGAATCTAAAAAGAGAACGAGGTAAGTACAAAAACAAGTTTACCTTCAAATGCTTCAGATGTGGAGGAGTAGGCCACTATGCCTCAAAGTGTCCCTTCAAGGAAAATGGAGACAACATCAGTGATGAGGAATCTAGGACGTATGATTGGAAAGCTAAATGTTCACAAAACAAACCCAATAAATAAAAGAAGGATTCCAAAATAAAGGAAGAGTCTGTACACCAAGGAAGGAAGCAATGTGTCTGAAGGAAGTGACTGCGACGAAGAACCTAAAGTAGTACTCTTCATGGCTCATGTAGTAGAAGAAAGCAAAGATGAAGGGAAGAAGAACAATTCAAAACCCAAATACACAAGAACAATTCATCATCACATAAACCACACACAGTACATAAGATATTTTACGTGGAAACCCAAATGGGAGAAAAACACATAATGATTTTCTTATATAATATAATTATTACATCCAGTCTATTTAGCAACTCCAACTGGAATGAGGCTACAATCCCTTAGTTTATCAATTCCAACTGGAATGAGGCTACAAGCCCTTAGTTTATCAGCTCCAACTAAAAGGAGGCTACAACTCCCCAGTTTTACCACGAGCTCAAACTTGTAGTGAGAACTCCAATCCTTAGTGAGATCCAACTCACTATATTTAATATCATCAAATGGAAGGAGGCTTCAACCCCCTATCCTTTCCCCGTACTACCATCCTGATATGAATAAGAGAATCAACTTGTTACTATCATTGTATCTATCAACCTGTACATGTATCACTATCTCAGTCAACTTGTACCTGTATCACTATCTTTGTCAACCTGTACATGTATTAATGTTTTTGTCTTTGTCACTATCACAATCACTATATCCATGTTTGTGTCTCTGTCATTGTCTCTTTGTCAACCTGCACATATATCACTATCTCAGTCAACCTATACCTGTATCATTTTCTTTGTCAACATGTGCCTGTATCAATGTGTATGTGTTTGTCACTATCACAATCACTATATCCCTATCTATTGTTAGGAACCCATGTCTTTACTTTGTTAGTATATTGTTGTTGGACGCATATGCTTTGTAAGTCATCCCGTAGTATTTGTTGATCAATAGTTTATGTTATTGTTGTTGGCGCATATGCTTTGTAAGTCGCCCGTAGTATTGTTGATCCATAGTTTGTAGTGGCCCATGGTTTTGACCCATAGTATTGGTGCCTAGACTTAGTATATAAGTGTGTGTTGAAACCTATGAAGGCACGGTGAAGTTATTTGTATTGAGCTTGCTCATAGGAGGTTTTCCCCTCGAAGTGGCATGTGATCAATATAAAAGTGATTCTGAGTTCTGTCATTTATGTTATTTCGCATATTTTTATTAATTAATTGTTGCAGGTCCATCACATCTCGTATCAGAGCGCTTTTTTGGGCTCGCTGGGTGAAATTTCTGCCAAATTTTTTTTCGCATCTGTTGCAGGTTCGAATTTGGGAATAATTCCTATCCGCTTAACTATGGGAAGTACTTGGGAATAAGCCCTAAAACTCATTGTGAGGAGTACCACAGGAACCCCAAAGTAGCTGGCCCATTAAGAGGACCTGCCAGCGAAAAGGGCAACGACCCCTACCTGATTGACTAGTTCCCACCCGTGAGGTAAACCAAGAGCTGTCGTTTGTGGCAAAGCGGTTATCAGTTTTACCTGAGCCGTGGAGTGAGGGGTATTGCCCCAATACGAAAGCCGTCAGACAACATTGGTGGCCGAGTGAAACCCTTGAACTGTTAGGAAGCCGCACATACCTGGGGTCCATATATATTTTAAGCTGAATTGTTGTCGATCGTTGTTGCGCCGTTTTAGATCCATTTTGCAAGTCGTTCCAGATCCAGCCATTTTCAATCCATTCGGCACCGTTTCAGATCCCTTCCGAGCCGTAGCCGCTCCAGTCTGAAGAAAAAAAAAAAAAATTGGACCCCTGTCATCCCATTCTGCATATTTCATTCATGAGGACCCTATCCCCAATTCCCATTCCTAAAGCCCGAAATCCCACATTTGTCTATTTTTAGTGTTTGCCATAACTTCCTCAGATTTCACCCAATCATCCCATTCTGCTTCTTTGTTCCCCTCTGCCAAATTTTCCCATTCTTTCACCCCGCTTCTGAAATCCTCATTTTTGCTTCCCTGTCTATTCAACAGTGTCCAAAACCTAGTGAAACCCCAATTACCCTTCAGATTTTTTCCCAAGTCCAGATTTTCCTTTACTGAAGTAGTTTCTATTTTTGTTTTCCTACCCATTCAATCGAAAAAAAAAAAAAAAAAACAAAACCCATGCGGGAGCAAAAACCATGGAGGACGCACTTGCAGCCATCCAATCCAAACTCCAGGATTTGGATGAAAAATTTCTCGGCCTCCATCTTGAACATTCAGCTATGAACAACAAACGGCAATCCGAGTCTTCATCAGACAATGGGTTCTCTTCTTCCAACAATTTCCGTGGTCCGAAGCTTGATTTTCCTCGCTTCAATGGTACCGATCCAACTAGATGGATCTATGTGCAGAACAGTATTTCAGTCTGCATAATACTTTTGATGTTAACAAAGTTCCGCTGGAATCCTTTCATTTGGAACAGGAAGCTCTTCAATGGTACCGTTGGTACATCAAGGCTCATCCAGAGCCCAAATGGCCAAACTTTTGCCAACTCCTTTTGCAATGATTTGGTCCTAGTGCTTTTGATGACTTCACATGATCCCTCACTAAACTTTGCCAAATTGGCACTGTGAGAGAGTATCAAACTGAATTTGAGAATCTAGCCAACCACACCGAAGGATTCTCTGATGACTTTTACCGGAGTTGTTTTATCAGTGGTCTAAAGGATGCCATCCGCTCTGAGGTCAAAATGTTATGTCCCAACACAATAATGGAAGCCCTAGGGTTAGCTAAGTTGGCATAAGACAAGATTGCAACCCAAAAACGCTCCAAGCCCACTTTTGTTCCCTTCCGAAATATGGGTTCTCAACGACCACCTATACTGCAGGCTCCTCGACCAACTCCTATCAAACTTTTGTCTGAAACAGAGATGCAAGCACGCAGAGAAAAGGGGCTTTGTTATAATTGTGATGAGAAATTCACTCGGGGACATAGATGTGTTCAGCAAAAGCTCTATCTCTTGGATGTGGATTCTCCGTCTGCCTCTGAAATTGGTGACGAAGATCCAGAAACACTGGATGCTCCGGTCGACATTCAGGAACCGCCTATTGACCCTCCGTCTCAGGATGACCAGCCAGAGATATCTCTCCATGCTTTAGCTGGAATCACCACCCACCAAACAATGCGGCTCAGGGGTTACTTCAAGAAGCTTCCTCTTACAATACTCATTGATTCTGGTAGCACTCATAATTTCATTGACCCTCGGATCCCCAAACAAGCTGATTGTTTTATCCATCATTGCTCCAACTTTGAAGTCATGGTTTCCAATGGGGGCACCTTACCTTGCAAAGGGAAGTGTCGAAATGTGTGTATATCTATGGGATATTATACCTTGCGCTTTGACATGTTTTCCTTGACCTTAGGCGGATGTGATGTGGTTTTGGGCGCTCAATGGCTACGCACACGTGGCCCTATCTTATGGGATTTTGCTGAACTTTGGATGCAGTTTCCCCTCAATGGCCAAAAGAACACCTTGACAGGATTACAACCAGGCTCTCTCAGCATCATCAATTCACATCGCATGGAAAAACTCCTCAAGAAGAATTCACATGGTTTCATCGTTCAGCTCCATTCCATTCAGATGCAACCTTCAGCGGTCTCCACTACTCATTTGGATCTACAACAAATTCTAGATCGATATACAGGTGTTTTTGCTGAACCAATGGTATTGCCACCTTCCAGGCCAGAAGACCATCGTATTCAGCTCCTTCCTGGCAGCGTTCCTCCCAACATCATGCCCTATCACTTCCCATTTCACCAAAAAATGGAGATTGAAATGCTCGTTCGGGACTTATTAAAGCAAAGTATTATTCGCCCAAGCACTAGTTCCTTTTCTTCTCCAGTTATTCTTGTCCGCAAAAAATATGGGTCATGGCGCCTCTGCATTTACTTTCGAGCACTTAATCACCTCACCATCAAGGATAAGTTTCTAATTCCTGTTGTTGATGAGCTTCTTGATGAGCTTCATGGGGCTCACTTTTTCTCCAAGTTGGATCTTCGTTCTGGGTATCATCAAATTCGGGTTCATGAGGATGATATCCCTAAAACAGCTTTCCGCACACATAATGGACATTATGAGTTTTTGGTCATTCCCTTTGGCCTCACTAATGCTCCTTTCACATCCCAGGCATTAATGAATAAAATATTTTGACCCTACTTGCGGAAATTCATTCTGGTATTCTTTGATGATATCTTCATCTACAATAAAACATGGGATGAACATCTCCAGCGTCTGGATCTTGTCATGCAACTTTTCTCTGACCATCATCTCCATGCCAAGCAGTCTAAATGTGTTTTTGGACAGAAAGAAGTTGAGGATCTCGGGCACATTATCTCAACACAAGGGGTTCGCGTGGATCCTGCCAAAATCGATGCCATGAACAATTGGCTGCATCCTCAGACACTCAAGAGCCTTCGTTGTTTTTTGGGGTTGACTGGCTACTACCGCAAGTTTGTCAAGGATTATGGGAAGATTGCAGATCCATTAACTGTTCTATTGAAAAAGGATGCTTTTACATGGACACATGCTTCTCAGTGTGCATTTGACAAACTAAAACAATCTATGTGTACTACACCTGTTCTAGCTATGCCCGATTTTTCCAAGCCCTTCACTATTGAGAGTGATGCTTGCGGCAATGGACTTGGTGCTGTTCTCCTTCAAGATGAACACCCCATTGCGTTCACCAGCAAAGCCCTTTCAGGTAAGAATTTAGCTGCCTCTACCTATGAGAAGGAAATGATGGCTATTTTGCATGTAGTACAGAAGTGGCGCCCATACCTATTAGGGAATCATTTCTGCATCAAGACTGATCACCAGAGTCTGAAATATTTCTTGGAACAACATGTCTCCTCCCTGGCACAACATAAATGGGTTATCAAACTCACGGATTATGACTATGAGATCACTTACAAGAAGGGTAAAGACAATATTGTGGCAGATGCTCTTTCTCGCACATTTGATGCCCAAGGTTCTCTTTCAGCTATTTCTATGCCTGTTTCAAATTGGTTGCAATCTGTTCAACAGGGTTATGTCAATGACTCTTCCTTATCTCAAATCATCCAATGCTTGACCAACAACCCTTCTGCTATACCACATTACTCTTGGGATGGTGCTTCTTTGAGATACAAGGGTCGTCTGGTGCTTCCCCAGAGCACAGATCTTCAACAAGCTGTCTTCTATGAACTCCATGCTTCTCCATCGGCAGGGCACTCTGGGTTCCTCAAAACGTATGAACGGGCACGGCGTAAATTCTTTTGGCAGGGCATGAAAATGACAATTCAACAGATGGTGGCCGAATGTGATACCTGCCAGCGTAATAAGGGTGAAACAACACTCCTTCCAGGATTGCTCGAACCCTTGCCCATACCTACACGGATTTGGATAGATATTTCTATGGATTTCATTGAAGGGATCCCTAAATCTGGCGGGAAGACAGTGATTATCATTGTGGTTGATCGCCTCTCCAAATATAGTCATTTTTGTGCTCTCAGCCATCCCTATACAACCTCTTCAGTCGCTCAAATTTTCCTGGACCAGATCTTTTGTCTTCATGGCATTCCTTCTTCCATTGTCTCGGATCGTGATGCAACTTTCACCAATCATTTTTGGACTGAACTATTTCGCCACACTGGCACCAAACTGAAGATGAGTTCAGGGTATCACCCACAAACAGATGGTCAGACTGAAATTATCAATAAATGCTTGGAAACTTATCTTCGTTGCTTCACCTCTGAACAACAACATCAGTGGGCAAAGTGGCTCCCTCTCCCTGAATGGTGGAACAATACCTCTTACCACACTGCCTCTAAAATGACCCCATATGAAGCAGTCTATGGTCAGGCTCCTCCAGTTCTTCTTCCATACACCCCCACCAGTTCAGGAAGTTGACACGGTCCTTCGAAACCATGATCAGATTCTTCGCATTTTGCGGGACAATCTTCACATGGCAAGAAATCGCATGAAGCAATAAGCTGATCAGCACCGTTCTGAGCGCACTTTTCAAGTCGGCAATATGGTTTTTCTTCGTCTCTAGCCGTACAAGCAGTCCTCCCTGAAACTCAAAGGGCATCATAAGCTCGCTCCAAAGTTCTATGGGCCATATCGGATTCTTCAGAAGATTGGGTCCATTTCTTATAAATTGGAACTTCATCCTTCTTCCCGCATTCATCCAGTCTTTCATGTCTCTTGTCTGAAGAAATTTCTTGGCACCAACATCAGTGGACAAATGATTTTACCCGAACTGGATAATGAAGGATCCATCCTTTTGGAGTCGGAGGCCATCCTCAATCGGCGCACTCGTCAGCTTCTCTCTCGCTCTATCACAGAGGTCTTAATTCAGTGGCACGGCATGCAACCAGAGGATGCTACATGGGAACCACTCCTTCAGATTCAACAACAATTTCCACATCTAAAGCTTTGAGGACAAAGCTTTTTTTAAGGGGGAGGGGATGTTAGGAACCCATGTCTTTACTTTGTTAGTATATTGTTGTTGGACGCATATGCTTTGTAAGTCGTCCCGTAGTATTTGTTGATCAATAGTTTATGTTATTGTTGTTGGCGCATATGCTTTGTAAGTCGCCCGTAGTATTGTTGATCCATAGTTTGTAGTGGCCCATAGTTTTGACCCATAGTATTGGTGCCTAGACTTAGTATATAAGTGTGTGTTGAAACCTATGAAGGCACGGTGAAGTTATTTGTATTGAGCTTGCTCATAGGAGGTTTCCCCCTCGAAGTGGATCAATATAAAAGTGATTCTGAGTTCTGTCATTTCTGCTATTTCACATATTTTTATTAATTAATTGTTGCAGGTGCATCACATCTATGCCTCTGTAATTGTCTCTGTGTGAACCTGTACATGCCTTAAATATATATTTCAAGAATGCCTAGAAACAATCACCCATAGATTTCATTTCTATCTTCAAACCCTTATATCATACTCATTTCCCAACCTTAGGATATTCCAAGATAATCACCATGATTTATGCCAATATCATCATCATAATCACCATAACATATCTATGCAAAGATAATCACCATGATCTACATAATATCATCACCATGATCTATCTAACATCATCACCATAATCACCATAACATATCTATGAAATATCATCAAATAAAATTCTCTTATACATACTCAAGATCCATACCATTTTCAAGACAACCAGATGGACCCTATTCCATGAGAGGCATGACAATCACAAGAGAGACCCATGTACAAGAACAATACATTTTCCGAGATGACTAAATAAGAAATAATCCCTTCACCAAAAGAATCTCTATATTATTTCATCACATATCTCTTACAATAAGCTTTCCAACGAGCCAAGAAGTTCATGATTCTGATACCATATGAGAAATTTATGCCAATTTTATCAATCTTCACCAAAGAACACAAGATGATCCCAAAACTTTCCAAACTAGATCCTCCGCAAAAGTTCTCACTTTCTCCTTAGATTTGCGCAAGAGAGAGAGAGAGAGATGCATTGATGAGAAAATGAGAAGTCTCTCCTCCTATTTATACCCTCCAATATGCCTACTTGCTTTAGGGCCTACATTCCACTTATCCCTAAATTTAGTATCTCCATATTTTAAGGGGTACTTCAATGGGTCAACACCCCATTTCAAGGATTCGTCATGGAACTTTAACTTGCCTTCATGATCACTTCATATCTTCATCAAATGGGATTTGCGGCTTCTCCTCATCATACTTAGTGGACACATCATTATTCCTTTTGGGGTTTCTTTACTCTTTAAGTGGACCCATCCTTAATTTTGGGGTTATGTAGACCCATCATTAATACTTTAGGGGATTCTTCATATTTCACACCAATATTTCTTTGTACCAAATTTAGTGGCTCTTTAGGGCTTTCTTCGTCATGGGTCATGTGACTCCAACATCATGGTCATGTGGACCCAACACCATTATTCCATGGGTTTCTTCACCTTTCTCACCAACATTACTTAGGGGAAACATTACAGACTTATTTAGGGGTTTTCTCCATATGTGTACAACCCAAAGTGTCTTCCTATGAGGGGCATGCTTAAAGCTACACCATAAGGGGACTTATTTGGATTTATATACGCTAGAAATTTTACATCAATGACAACCTTATTCACAAAGGTTATGGCACGTACCTCTGCAAACGAGGTGTACAAGAAGTATAAGACTCACTGAGGCTCACAAGGGTGTAGAAGATTATCCATATTGGAGCATTGGGTTAGATTTGCGATGCATATCCTTGTGTTTAAACTACTGAGAAAATGCCGCAGGGATGAGTTCCCAACGAGAGTCATAGTGGCAGCAGAGTAGTGCGCTATGGGAAACCAATTGGAATGGGAACCCTACCTCTGACATGAATTCTTACAATATTTATTGGATGCATATGACCGTGGAATTGAGCTCCACTATAGTTGGCTCTTTTTTCTTATTTCTATGGTGGTATGCAAGCCACCACCACACCACACCTATGATAAACCCACTCCATAAGACTTTGTCGCATCAAAGTTTTTGATTTTCCATCGCTAGTCGATCAGGGAGTTTCAGGTTGACATTGAGACCACATTTTAGATGTGGTATACAAGGATGCTCAATGTGATGGCTGAATCTTCCAGGGCCTTGAGCACATCGTGCACCATTTCAATCATAAGGTCATCTTTGAGTTTGATTGCCATAATTTCTTAATTTTACCATGCATAGAGGCAAAGGTCGATTATGTGTTTTCATTTTGCATCATAGATAACAATGTCAAGGATGTAGTTATGCAGTGGCCACCACATCTACAGTTCTCATCAGAATCCAATATGGAGACCCTGGAGGAAGTAGGTATAGATAAGAAATGACCTATGGATGAAGCGAGCAGCTCAAACCCACTAAGGCAGTCACCGCAGTTAACAGAGAAGCACAAGCATGAGACACTTCAATAGCACCAGGATGAGGACTCACAAAAGAGATAAAGGGCATCGCTTTCCCCACCATAGAAACAAGAAGTAGAGGAGGAGGAAAAGGTAGAGGAGATATTTCCTTTAGGATAATTACCAGGAACCATACTACTTGGGTCTATTCGTTGCAACATTTTTTTAGTATTTCGAGGATCTACTAGAGAATGCACCAAAACGAGCTACTGATCAAGCATCTGAGCACGTGTAGGATAAAACGAAGGAGGAACACCATGAAGAAGGGAAACAAATTCCTCTACATACCAAATAAGTGGGAACTAGCTTTGGCACGGTCCCTGAGATCATCCAACAACTGCAGTCCAACATTGACATTGCGGAACTGCTCCAAAAAGACAACAAAGAGTAGCTCGACGAGTTGTGAATGGTACTACATATTTTTCCAAGAACAACGGTGGTGAAAACATCTGAAGTTGTGGGCACCATCCGAGCACAAGAACTACAGAAGAAAGCTAAGGAGGCTTTCCACACGAAGCTAAAGCTGAACCCCTTGGGCATCACAACATTCCATCCAAGGGTAACCTCAGAGACAAACCCTTTACCATATAATGAGTTGAATTTGCATTTGGTTCCAATGTCGAATCTATAGTATTATGTAACTGATATCTTTGTGAAGCTCGGTGATAGACACACGCAACTTGGCCATTCCTATGCTAGGGTCAAGCAGGCGCACAAAGAATTTATCTGTGCACGGGATCAACTGGAGGCTGAGGTAGATAAATTATATGCATCACTCCCAACCCCTAGTCAGCCACCTACCAGTCATCTCCAGCTTGTGGAAAATATCATGCATATTATAGATACAGTGGTTGCGCTCCAGTAGGAAACCATTAAACTATGGGGATAGATCAAGCCAAAACCATCCCCGGAGGAGTTGGATCTTGCACAAAAGATTGAATATGCCACTAGTAGAAAAATGGGTGATAAATGATTAGGCGACCAAAAAAGTTGGTCACCAAGTGAAATAAATGACTAAACCATAAAAAATTTGGTCACCACAGTGTTTTTAAGTGAAATATGACCAAATTTGAGCAATTTTAAGTGATCACAACTAAAAATGACTAAAATAAATGACTAATTTAGTCATGGGATAAAAAAATATGACTAAACAGTCTTAGTTAATAATTATATAAAATGTCCATTGTTAAATTTTACGAAATTGTAATAATTTTATTACAATTTTGTAAATTTTTAAAATTTACAAAATTGTAATGAAATTATTACAATTGTAATGGAATTATTACAATTTCATAAATTTGCTACAATACAAACCTCCCTAACCTTCGAACTTGTCAAAACTATGGCAACCCTAGGAACTCTTCTTTCTAATCTTTTTGAGCATCTAGATAAAATTTTATAGCAATCCAAGTCTCAGTTGACGTTAACTACCATCATCATCATCATATCATAGTAAATATATAATATATAATATGTTGATTTATATATATATCATAGAGTTTTTTTTCCTTGAAAAAAAGAGTAATTTTATTTTCATCTTGCGAGTACAAAATTACATCGGATCTTCATCACTCTTTGAAGAGTGTAATTACTACTACGCAGTACCAAGAAAAAGCATAAAAACTTCGAGAACAACTTTCCAGCTTCATACAAAAAATTGCACGTACCTAACCTCAAAAACCTACAACTAAAACCCTAAATCAGGGCAGCCATGAATGGCTCAAATACAGTGAACAAAAAATAGCAGAAAGAGCTGCAAATGACATAAGAAAGTAGCGAGGTAAAAACGAGCTCCAAAAAAGCTAGAAAATAAAGCAGAGCCACCAGCATCTGCGATGATAACCCAGTCTGACGAAAAAAAACCCTCCTTCGACAGAAGTGACACCCCTTGGCATGGTTGCAGCCACCACCGCCACAAGCACGAGCCCGCCTCCTTAGCCTATAGGAAAACACCCCTCGGCTCAACCTTTGCCTCCTCAAGCAAGTTTGCAGGGAGCCCATGCAATCAGATGCTCGCTACCATCTTCGAACCACGGTCAAGAAATCCCTACTGAGCATCATCCTCCCCATAGCTTCCGTCGTCAATGAATAATCTGGAACCAACGAGCTCTACAGTCTTCAACAGCTGCCGTCGTCTCAACGCCAAGGACTTCCAGCCCCAAAACAACTCCCCTCATCACAACTACTACCACCGCCACCATTGGGGAAACAGGAGAAGCCCTCTACCCAATGGGTCGCCGTGCGAAGGCGCCACCACTGTTCCAAAGCGCAGAATAACACCGTCTGAGAACACCTTCAGTCAGCGAGTGACATAAAACGAAAGAGGATAGCGGCCATGAAAGGATCCATGGCCACCGAAAACATCTCGGAGGCCGACTTTCAAACCCTAATTGCAGAGCCAGAAAAACTCTTCGGAGGTATACATGGATTTGGAAGCTATGATTAATCTATTCATATAGATATCATAAAGTTATTACTATATAATATGTAATTTATTAATATAATATAGTCAATATATTATATAGTTATTATTATATATATTTAATATATATTAATATCTTATATAGTTCTAATATATAATATAGTTAATACATTAAATATTAATTAAAAAACAAGAATGCAAATAACAAAACAAATATAATAAAGAGAGGGAAACTAAATAAAAAGAGGACAAAATAGGGAAAAGAGAATGAGCTGGAAAAATGGGTAAACTAGAAAATATATTTTGAGGGAAAACATGGGAAAACAAATGAAAATAGGGAATTTTTCAAAAGGAAACTCCAATAGATTTACAAGAATTGGAGTTGACAAGGAATCTTTCTCACCTTGTTTCCTGCCAAGGAATCTATTGCCGACATAAAATTGTGAAGGAGTTGGTATTCAATTTGATACACAACACAGGTTTTTGTTTCCAAACCATTTGTATTCACTATAATTTCCATGGTCTTATCATACATTTCATTTGGTGAAAATTTTTATGAGGCTATGGCCGAAGATAGTCTGCTAATGAATAATTGAATGAGTGAATAGTTGATCAGGAATTTATGTGTTTTAAATCCATGTAATGATGACTTGAGTGTGAAATGAGATGACTATGAGAGAACAGTCGATACCACTAAGAAATCGAATGGTAAATTTATAGATGCAAGGATCTCATTGAAATCATTGGTATTCTTAATTTCTGAGTGAGTATGCGTCTATCAATGGCAAGTATATACAGAGAATGATATATATGGAAAGCACTTTTCATAGGTGAACATAAAGGGTTTACAAAATTGAATCAGATTGTTTTGTATGGTTAGTTGTTGGATTGTTGGATTGAAGAGTGCATGTCAAGTGTTCTTTCTTTGCTCCAATATTTTAATATATGTAGAACAAACCCCTCTCTTTCCAAAGATCACAAAAAACACTCGGATCATACAAATTCAATCCAATATATATTGGTTTATGCTCTCCTATCTATTGGAAATATTGTAATTAATGAGCTGATAGCGTATCTAATATGTGCCGACTCTGTCAGTCAGTCTGCAATGTCAGAAGTCAGTCAATCAGTTTGCAACCAATCTAGCTCACGACAAGTTAGTATTTAAGTAGATGTTTGTATTTTGAAAGATCATAACTTCTTAGGTAGAAATTTATTACAGTCTTTAATGAAACCCTGTAGCTTCCCAGAGAAGCGATCTTGAGTCAGTGATAATTAAACTCTATAAATGAAAATCACTCATAGAAGATTAGGTTAGAGATGAGAGATGAAAGAATAGAGTTAAGAGAAGAAGAGAAGAAGTGAAAACCCATGAAAGTTTGAAGTAAAACTCATCTCTCTGTAATGTTAATTTTTTAGCATTAATTCAATATACTCTAGGATATTTATTGAAAGAATAACATGTACAGTATATCAATGCATATCAATCATAGCAATCATATCAATCATCATAAGATGCAAACATAAGAGACAATAGACACACAGAGTTTCCATGGGGAAAACCCTAAGGTGAAAAACCCCACAACTTCTTCAGAGATAGATAGAGCAATAGTACAACCAAAGTACACAGAGATAGACTCCTCCTAGTAGGTGATCCTCCTCCTCACATGTGCGCCACTTTTTGAGTGATGGAAGAGTGAGTTATGAAGTGATCCAAATATATATCGGGAGATCTCTATTTATACTTGTCCTGACTGCCCAATAAACTTATGGGGCCGACTTGTCTAGCTTAGTACAATAACCCAATGTTAACGTAATCAGGGCTGACCCCACACATGGTGGTCTAATAACCCATCGGCAAGTTGACACTTGCAACACTTGTCAATATAAATGATGACACTTCCGTATAGAGGAATAATAACATCTCTATAGGAGTACAATATACATAGATGAAATACATGGGTGAAATACATTCCGAAGTTACATATACATCAACACTCCCTCTTAACTAGGAAGGCATTTCTTGACACATATCTGCTAGCGCAAGTCTTCTTCTCTGGATCATCATCAGCGAATCATCATCATCGTCACGACTGTTTCTATCTCAATCAATCTCGAATCTACTCGTCATAGGAAGTTCTACAGAGCCATTCCTTTTTCATACTGGATGTAGGCCCACCACCTGCAGGTCTTCATCATCATTGGCCGTACTGTGGAATCCTCAGGACTGATTACGTGCATCAACAAATCCTCGAAAGAGCATCCCAGGACTAATTACGAGCATACTGCTCAACCTATCGGATCTCCCAGGATCTTTTACATGTAACTGCACAACCTGTCCACGACCACGGAGTATCATCCTGATACTCATAATCATACTAATCATCGTCCATGAAGCACAGTCCAGATGCACACAACACAACACTTACACTCACTGGCATGGAAGGAATTTCCTCTGACCATCCGGGAAAGGATCAGCACTCACATCAACGCACATGGGAGAACAAATCTGCCACCATGTCGGAAAGGCTCTGCACTTACATCAACACACATGGGAGAACACATCTACCACCATGTCGGAAAGGCTCTGCACTTTCATCAATGCACATGGGAGAACACATCTACCACCATTTCGGAAAGGCTCTACACTTATATCAATGCACATGGGAGAACACATCTACCACCATGTTGGAAAGGCACTATGCATCTGTGTCTTCGGAACTCATAACACATAATCCAACTGGTTATGTAATGTATCCACCTGATACATATGATCATCCTAATCATCATCATAGCATCATCTTGATTCATATCTAGAGCAACATCCTGAAGCTCGTCATCCATGATTATCCTGATCATACAATGCATCCACCTGATGCATACATAGTATCTTCCTGATACATATCATCAGACATGATCTACCTGATCATACAATGTATCCACCCGATACATCTACAGATACATACACATGATCCAACTGATCATATCCATCATCCAACATGATGCGTACATACATATATATAAATGATCCAACTGATCATATACAGCATCCAACATGATGTGTACATACAAATACATATAAATGATCCAACTGATCATCTCCAGCATCCACCTGATGCATATATAGAGTAGTAACTGCAGCATTGTCTTGATGCTCATCATCCAGCACTTACATCCACAACCATGGGAAGGATCCTCCTCTCACCATGCTTGGAATCGCTCCTGCAAATGTGTCCATCACTTATTCCTCGAAGTGTCATCAATCTGAAGAACACTAAGCCTCTCTCTGAAGTACTCGAACTTCACTCTGGCTAGTGGCTTCGTCAGCACATCTGCAACCTGCTCATATGTCGCAACATACATGAGCTTCACTACTCCTCTCTGCACCATATCCCTGATATAGTGATATTTGATCTCAATGTGTTTCGACCTGTTGTGGAACACCGGATTCTCAGACAGCTTCACACAACTCTCGTTGTCACAAAAGATACCAGTAGCCTCCAGCGGGAGATCAAATAACTCAAACAGTAGCTTCCGAAGCCATACTGCCTCACAACTAGATGAACAAGCTGCAACATACTCTGCTTCAGTTGTATTGAGTGCTACGCAGGACTGCTTCCTGCTAAACTAAGAGATCACACCTGATCCCATACTGAAGCAACACCCAGAAGTACTCTTCCTATCTATAGGACTGCCTGCCCAATCTGAATCAACATAACCCTGCAGGTTAAAATTTTGATTCGCATCATACTTGAGCCCATAATCAACTGTACCCTTCAGGTACCTCAGAATATGCTTTACAGCAACCAGGTAAACACTCCTCGGATCCGTCAAGAACTGGCTCAATGTGTTCACCGCAAAGCAAATATTTGGTCTCGTGTTCGTCAGGTACATCAGGGACCCAATCATCTAACAATACATAGTGACATCAACCAGCTCAGATGAAGCATCACACAGAAGCTTCAGGTTCGATGCCATAGGTGTGGCCATGGCCTTGCAGTCCATCATCCCAAACCTCTTCAGGATCTCTACTGCATACTTCCCTTGTCCAAGGAAGATCCCATCTGCATTTTGCCACACCTCCATGCCTAGAAAATAGTGCATCATCCCCAAGTCCTTCATCTCGAACTCGGCTGCAAGCTTCCTCTTGGTATTGGCAATCAAACTATCATTACCTGTTACAAACAGATCATCCACATATAGGAGTAGTATCACAGGATTTCCTTCCTCAACCTTGTAGTAAAGGTTGGAATCCGCTTTACTCTTGGTAAAGCCCAAACTAGATAGGAAACTGTCCATCCTACCATACCAAGTCCTAGGAGCTTGCTTCAAGCCATACAAGGCTTTCTTCAACCTGCACACATATGAATTCCTGTCATGTGTCTCAAAACCAAGTGGCTGCTCCACATACACTTCCTCCTTGACTACACCATTCAAGAAAGCAGTCTTGACATCCATCTGGTGTATCTTCCATTTCATCATTGTAGCTAGAGAAATTACTGATCTAATGGAAGTGTATCTGGCTATAGGAGCAAAAGGTTCTTCATAGTCGATTCCTTCTTTCTAGGAGAAGCCACGAGCTACAAATATTGCTTTGTACTTTTCTATGCTACCATCTGCAGCATGCTTGATCTTGTAGATCCATTTGGAAGTCACAACAGACTTCCCTTCAGATCTTCGGACTGCATCCCAAACATCATTCTTCATGATCGACTGATACTCCTCGATCATGGCGTTCTTCCTGAATCCTGGGAACTTCAATATCTTCAATAGATAACTTTGTTGTTGAACACATGTTGTAGTCCTTCTTTTGTAGGTGAAGGCATATGATCTTTCCTACAAAACAAGTTAAATTGCATGATTAGAAACATCTCATAGTTTTCAGAACAAATTCTTACACATAAGGAAATATGTCATACAGTCATGCAATTATCTTAGTCAATGCTTTAATACAACATTTATCCATATCCCGTAACTTTCTAGATGCCTTCCAATATCTACCAGAACATTGTTAAGAGTGTGCACAACTCCCAACATGTCAGAAAAGAGGTTTCATTCTAGATAAGTAGCAATGGAATGTTTTACAGTGCCACAGGCCACTTACCCATCACATGCATATTAGTAGTATACTGTTCATTAATGCAATTATTCTAATATGCATAATACACAATCTAAGTCTAGGAACATAAGTATATACATCATTGAACAATATTATTTAAACAATCAAATATACAAGAAATGACAATTCAAATACTTATCTTTGTTTGTTTGTTGTCGAGTGGACTCCCTCTCAATATTTGCTTCCTTGCATGAATTGTTGGAGTGTGCTCCCTCTTGATCTTTGCTTCCTGGATTACCTAGCTGCTTCTGCCCATAGAGGCATGGGTAGATCCTGGTCATGCAGCATTGCCGATGCTGCTTCCATGATTGTTAAATTCTTCCTTTCTGCAACTCCATTTTGTTGTGGATTGTAAGGAGCATTCAACTCCCTCTTAATCCCTAAATCACTGCATAACTTCTTGAAATCTCCTGACATGAATTCTCCGCCATTGTCGGATCTAAATGTCTTGAACTTCTTATCGGTTTGGTTCTCTATCAAGGTTTTGAATTCCTTGAACTTATCAAACACTTCAACTTTGTTCTTTGAGAAGTAAACCCAAGTCTTCCTGGAGAAGTCATCAATGAAAGAGACATAGTAAACATACCCACTCAGAGAACTGGATGGCATCGATTCACATACATCGGAGTGGATAATTTCCAAGATATCTTTTGCCTTTCTTTCACTGCTTGGAAATGCCTTCTTTATGTTCTTTCCTTTTGCACATCCTTTGCAAACACCTTCATGTTTGGTCTTGATTTCAGGAAGACCCTCTACAGTGTTGCTTGCAATTGGTAGTGCTCTATAGTGCACATGTGCAAGTTTTCTATGCCAAAGTTCACTTGGCTCCATGGATTCATGCACCATGGCATGTTTAGGTTGTCCCTTCAATTTGTATAATCCTCCCTCTTGCTCTCCAATCACCACTGCATCATCTATGGTCTTACCCTTTGGCCACATAAGTACTTGGCCATCCACAAATGAAACCTTCATTCCTTTTGCATCCAAAGCAGATATGGAGGGTAGGTTCTTCTTGAGCCCAGGTACATATAGAACTTCTTTCATATTCAAAGACTTTCCAGAGTCTAGATTGTAGGAGGCCTCACCACTTCCTTTGATAGGGTATTGGTAGTCATCCCCAAGTTTCACCTTATGGGGTGACTCATGTTCAGATAGATTAGCAAAGGATTCTTTAAACCCAGTCATGTACTTTGAAGTCCCACTGTCAATAAGCCAATCATTACAACCATGAGAGATAGTACCTGTGAGAGCATAGATTAGAACATACTCTTCTTCGCTTGATGAGTCATCATCATCACTTTCTGCTCTAGCCTTCTTCTTGGGTAGTTCATCATCTTCAGCAGCATGAGCATGATATCTCTTCCCGCTGCCCTTCTTCTTCTTGTTGAAATTGTTGTTGTTGTTTCTTTTGTTCTTAGGGCATTCTGAAGCAAAATGACCCTTCTCATTACATGTGAAGCATCTGAGATATTTCTTATCTTTATGTTGATGGTGGTGTGAAGATTTCTTGGCATGAGAGTGCTCCCTCTTTGACCTTCCTTTCTTGGTGTGTGCTGTGAGGGCTTGATCTTCATTTCCCATCTTTCCTTCTCGGGCCACCAGCCTAGCTTCTTCTTGAGAACATTCCTCCCATAGTCTACTGAAGGAGATCAATTTCTTTCTTGCACAAATTCCTTGAATGAAGGAATCCCATGACCTAGGTAGGCCATTCAGATTGGTCATCACCACTTCACCATTAACTACTACTTCATCGACAACTTCAAGTTGTTCTTTGATCTGAGAGACCTTGGAGAAATAAGATTGAATGGTCTCTCCATTCAACAGCTTGACCCCTTTCAATTGGTTCCGCAGAGTCATCTTCCAATTTATGTTCTTCCCTTCAAATAGCTTGGTCAAAGAGTCAAACATCTCCTTGGGTGTCTTCAGAGATGACACATGTGGTATGAGATGGTCTTTAATAGAATCATCAATGATTCTCTTTGCCTTGACCAAGTTCTTCTTAGGCAATGCTTTAGCTTCTTCATCCTCCTGGACGGGGACTTCATAACTGATATATGTATCCAATTCATTTTCTTCCAGGATTAACCCAATCCTATACTTCCATGTTCGGAAGTTATCAACCCCTTCAAGCTTATCCTCAAGCTTGGTTTGGTGATACATCTTAAAGAGTACTTCAAATGGAAATAGAAAAAATTTAGCGCTTACCACTTGATTTGTTGAAAACTGGATCTGGTCCTGGATTAGGGTTTGTTAGAGAAACCCTAAAAATTCAAAATGTGAATTTCAACTTTCTGAAAGGATAGAAAGATGCGCCTTGATGAGCTGATCATCCTAGTGTATTCAAAATTTGAGATCTGCAAAGCTTCACCCTTCAAAAATGCCTTTTAGTCTTCCCGGGTTCACTAGGAGGACCTTGAATTAGGGTTTGAGTTTCCCGGAGATTTACCCAGCCAAAAATCTCGATCCAAAGCTCTAAACTTCAATTTTTTCAAGGATATTTCAGCTGTGTCTTCAGATTTCAGAAATTCCTATTTTTTAGGGCCAAAATTGAAAGTGCTCAAAATTGAATTCTGATTGGACAAATAGATTCACCTTGCTGAGGAGAGTCACTCTATCATATTACTTTTCCAAAATCTATGGAGAGAAACCCAATAAACAAGAAACCTTGGTTTCCGTCACTGTACAATGTCTTATCCTCAGGTTAGCTCTGATACCATGTTAATTTTTTAGCATTAATTCAATATACTCTAGGATCTTTACTGAAAGAATAACATGTACAGTATATCAATGCATATCAATCATAGCAATCATATCAATCATCATAAGATGCAAACATAAGAGACAATAGACACACAGAGTTTCTACGGGGAAAACCCTAAGGTGAAAAACCCCACAACTTCCTCAGAGATAGATAGAGCAATAGTACAACCAAAGTACACAGAGATAGACTCCTCCTAGCAGCTGATCCTCCTCCTCACATGTGTGCCACTTTCCGAGTGATGGAAGAGTGAGTTGCGAAGTGATCCAAATAGAGATTGGGAGATCTCTATTTCTACTTGTACTGACTGCCCAATAAACTTATGGGGCCGACTTGTCTAGCTTAGTACAATAACCCAATGTTAACTTAATCAAGGTCGAATCCACACATGGTGGTCTAATAACCCATTGGAAAGTTACGACACTTGCGACACTTGTCAATACAAATGACGACACTTTTGTATAGAGGAATAATAACATCTCTATAGGAGTACAATATACATAGATGAAATACATGGGTGAAATACATTCTGAAGTTACATATACATCAACATGTAAGTGCGGAAAAGTTACTCTGTTTTACAATGGTAATATATAAGTCTTTGGTTTTAGGTATTCATTCTCAAGAATGTGAGTTTATGCATCCCGCACATCTAATTCATATTGACTTGCGTAAATGTTGTTTACATTTACGGTCCGTAAATCAAATCAAGATTTCTAAGTATTTCACGGTGGTAAAAGACCTAGTTTAACTACGCAGTAACTTCTACATATATTTCCATTCTTATGTGTTAGCATGAAATACATTTATACAAGGTTTGTTTAAGATTGGGTTGTGCGCATCTAAATAGGTATGCGAAGGTAACTTGTGCGCAGTTAACCTTCATAAAGTTAAAAGAAGTTTACAAAAGTAATTTGCATGAAGTGCGAAGCTTATGCAAAGTAAAGTATTCCGCAAAGTATCTTGTGAAGTTAAGAATTTCAGCGAGGGTAGTGAACTGCACAGCAAAGTTCACCTATGCAGTAGAAAGTCGAAATGCGCAGGTAATCACCGCATAGTAAAAAGTGAAATTGCGTAGGTAATTTCCGCGCAGGTAATTTGTGAAGAAAAGTATTCACAAAAATAATTAAAGAGCAAAGTATTTTCTAAGTGAAGCGTAGGTTCTAAAACCAAAGAAAAGAAAAATAATTTATTCACTGCGTAGGTCAAATCTTTTGACTACGCAGGTTGCTCCCTTTTCCCTTCATCTGGTATCAGAGCACAGGTTTACGGAAAGGAAAAAAAAATGTATTTACAAAAGGGAAAAGTGATTAAGAATGGCTTCCACTTCGGGTAATTTGAAAACTCCCATATTTTCTGGTAAAATTTATGAATATTGGTCTCTAACTATGAAAGCTTTGTTTAGAGGTCAATATGTATGGGACATAGTCCAGAATGGTTATGTAGAACCAGCAGATGCAGCAACATACAACATTCTCACACAAGTTGAGAAGGATGTCTTGAGGGAACAGAGAAAGAAAGATGGAAAGGCGTTGTTCCATATACATCAAGCAACACATGAATCAATACTCCCAAGATTAGCAACAACGCAGTCAGCTAAGGAAGTGTGGGACACACTAGAAACTGCATATCAAGGTTTCAACAAGGTAAAGACTGCCAAACTTCAGATTCTTAGAAGAGATTTTGAATCTCTGTCAATGAAAAATACAGAGTTAGTAGACTCATTTTATACTTGTGTTATTGGTCTGGTTAATCAAATAAATTCTCATGGAGAAACTCTAGGTGATCAAAGAGTTGTTGAAAAAGTACTTAGAGTTCTTCTAAAGAAATTTGAATCTTTAGTTGTGACCCTGGAGGAAAACAAAGATCTGTCCACATTTACCATTGATGAATTGCAAGCCTCATTACTCAATCATGAACATAGAATCAGCGGTTCAGATACATCGCTGGAAGGTTCATTCGCAGCACAATCATCCATAAGTCGTGGAAGAGGCAGAGGAAGATCAAAATCTAGAGCCAGAGGAATAAGTTCTTTCAGAAGAGATCGCAGCAGTAGCCCTGCACATGTCACTGGTAGAGGCCAGAATCAAACTCCCACTTATCAAGTGGACAAATGTATGACAAATAAAAAATTCAATGTCATTGTTGACACCAGGTCTGAAGAAAATTGAAATTTTTGCTAAAAGACCCTAAGAGAAAGAATCATCACAAAAAGGGTTAAGTTGAAGGGTTTTTTATATAAAAAATAGGAGAAAAACCCATATGTATAAAGTCCGCTAGCAAAAATAATATAAAGGTTAAGCCCCGGTCAGGTTTCGTCGGCGGAGATAGCATAGATCCAAATCAACGGTTCATATTAACCCCGCGTCGCCAAAGTGATCGTCAACAAACGATGGAGGGTGGTAGCGGACATAATACCACCAAGACACGTGTCCCACATTCATTCATCCGCGCTTGGAGAAAGTGGTATCAGAAACCACCATAACACCACGCGGAACCACCCATTACGGAAAGGTGGAAAGATCTCTTACGTGGCAAGGTGGGACCTAACAGGTGGCGAGCGAGGAATGAATTGATGAGACCGTGGCACGTGGCACTATACTTTGCATGGATCGGAAGGCCAATACATGTTTCAATCAAATCAACGGCCAGCATTTTATCCGCGGCCAGGAACATGCGCGCAGGATATAAAGGAAAGCGGTCGCGGAAAATAAACCGCCTCGACAGGTGTCAGCAGATGATGCATCCGCGCGGGTACCAAACCGGAAAAAGAAACCACCTTTTCGATCGCGGATACCGCCGGTGAAATAAAGATGGACAAGATCTGACGGTTCAAAATGATGTTTCAAAGATCAACGGATGAAAATAACCCACGTTCGTAAAGGTGCAAGGAGGTTAATCTAAAAAGGCTTATATAAAAAGAAAGGGCTCCACATAACGGCATTTTGTATGTGTCGTTATCCCAGAGAGCTCCGAAGAACTGGTGGAAGCCGGCGATTGCGACAGAAGGCGAAAAGCAAGCGCTTACAGGTAGGGTCTGGTGACCTGTCACTCTCTTTAAACGGAAATTTATTTAAAAAGAAGCATTTTGATGGAGACTGTACAAGATATAGACGTTTTTAGGTCGAAAGATGCCCTAGAAGACAGAGATGAAGACGTTTTCGATACCCTTATTAGGTTCCCAGTCTCCGAGATAAAAGTGAAGTTATCTGAGTTGTTAAAAGAGGGTATAGACCCGCATAGAGTTCACCAGTCATCTCTGATAGCTTTTTGCCCTGACCAATTTCCTGCTTTCCCAGAATTCGTCTCCTGGTGTGCTGAAAACTATTCACGGGAAGAAAAGGTTGTTTTAAACAGTCATAAAACTAGAGCCATCTGTAAAATTGAGCCAGCCGAAGTGATTAGAGCCCTAGAAATAGATTTGCCCCAAACCCTCGACCCTGAAGTTTTTTCTGATGTATCAATTATTGAAAATTTTCACCATGCCTCTCAGAATGATAGGGAAGTATTTCTGTCGACGTGTCTCAGACCAGAAACTAGCCTTTCTGAACTCCCTTACCCTTTAGATATCAACCTTTTTAATGAGAATACCCAGTTGGTCTTGACACTGTTGGCCGTAGTTTTAGGGTTAGATTCGGATTTGTATATAACTGAGTTTCAATTGAGTTTATTGTACAGAATAAGTATAGTCCAGTCGGGAGTTGATGAAAGTCAAATTCCCCGACTAAATTTTGAAGCTTTCATAGCCGAAACGATGCATGACCAGATGGTCAATTTTTCCACGCACAGACATTTCAGGTTTCAAGCATTTTTAATGAAAATGATTATGGTATCCAGCCAGGAAGAATTACAGTTCCCAGAGATTGTTTTTGTAACTCCTCTGGAAAACAATATTTTCAATTTCATCAATTACATGCTCTCGACGATCTTTAAGATGATTTTCGGAAAAAGTCTGCCTAGGGTATTGCCAGAAATGCAGGTATCAATGCAACTGAATACAGAATATGCTACAGGAGACTGGTTTTTATCAAAAGATAGTACAGTGGTCAGATTGTATGGATTCAAGCATAAACCCTATGTGCTACCAGCATTCCTCACCTTGAGGATTTTTGCCTTAGAATTTTTAAGACAGAAATTGATTGTAGAAGATAACAATTTTTTAGTCCACAGACAAGCAACGGACATTAAATACCCTTTCACACTAGGTCCGTTTACAATAAAGAATAAGAACGCTGCTGTATATATAGAGAAATTGTTAAAAGACATGAATTTTGAGACAGATGCAGCCTTGGAATATGACCCATTGAATATCATATCCAAAAGAAGAATTGAGCGTCGTATTAAGGCTCTGAATCATCAAACTGTTGAAGGGATGGCAGACAGAGCCAACTGGCTCGAATACAAAGAAGAAATTATCCCAGACAAGTCCGACATAGAAAGGTCATTGGAAGAAGCAATGGCAGAAACAGAAAGCGAAATCAATACTGCATTAGTGGGGTCCAAAAGACCTATACAGGACATTATGATTGTTGATGATGAAGAGACAGAAAAAGGAAAACGATTGAAGACTGATGAGTCACAGGAATTGACAACCATTTCAGAAGAAGCAGAAGCTACAGAAAATGAAATACCAGAGGTTACAGTGAGGGAATACAAAATTGAAGAAACCCCTGTAGGGGATGATGTAAATAGACCTAAAAATTTCATGGACGTATTTAATGAACATAGTAAAAACAAACAGGAATCTACGAAACAAACAAGTCTATTGTTTCCAAAGGTCAGAAGTATATCAAACAGTGAAGTAAGCTTATTCACCAGCAGGAACATCAAAGAAAATTCTTTAAAATTTTCAGTTGTAACCAAAGACAAAATCTCAGAGATGAGTGTAGATTTGTCAAAGATAAATGCCCCTGACAAAATTTTGTTACATAGACAAGCTGGAGAGGTTATATACTCAGACTATTTGGGGGCCACATTGAGAGCAAACAAACTAAAGAATTCAGTAGAAAAATTAAATAATCAATTGAGGCAAGAAAAGGCAGAGAATAAGTCTCGACAACATCAAATTAAGAAGCTGCAAATGGACTTAATTAATAAAGATGGAGCTGCAGCTACCAAACTGCTACAGGAGAAGGAAGAAATGATTTTAACATTGAGACGAAAGTTAAAAATCCCAGATGCTGTACTCATTCAAGGTGCAGAATTGACTATATTAGAAAAAGAGAAAGAAGAGTTAGTTAACGAAGTCAATGATGTCACAGCTAAATTGTTAAAGCTGTCAGATGAAAAGGACTACTGGGAAAAAGAAAGGTTCATTCTGGAAGAACAGTTGGCAACAATGAGAAAACAACTAGCAGAGAACAGTCAGCAACAAGTACAGGCAAGCCCAGAAGAAGATAAAAATGGTGTAGATGGGATTTTACAAGCAATGTCACAAATAAGTTTAAAGGATAATGAAATCAAATTATTGAAGGCAGAAATACAGAAATTAAAAGAAGAAAATGAAGCAAAAGAAAAAGAAATAAAAACCTTGCAGGCAAATAATCAGGAATTGATCAGCAATAATAAAGGATTGGCTGCTCATGCAACAGGACAAGCTGCCATGCAGGGATGTAAACATATGGTATGGGACCAGATCATTAAAGAAGTTGAAAAACTTAGGCCGTATCTGGATTATATAAGAGTTAAGGAAAAAGTAGCCAAAGATGCCTTCAACAGTTGCCAGGCAGTCAAGGAAAGCCTAAACAGAAAGCCGAAAGAAATCGCCCAGAGAGCAATTACATTTTTAAACAGTTTATCCGAGGCAGACCTAACAGCCATGAGTATAACTAACAGAATTTCTGTCATCACTTGGGCCAGAAGGATCTTGGGCAAATACTCCCATATTGAAAACATCGAGGCCAAAGCAGGAGAAATAAGGAAAGAAGTAATTCAGTTTAAAAAGCAATTTGACAAGCTAGTGAACAAGGGATTCCCATCTTTCTGGAACGAAGATAATGAATTAATTCCTCAGAATGATTATAAAAGATTATTGTTTGATATCAGGATGGATCACCGAAAATTCCAGCAGATAGATCACATGCTCACAGGAAAAATCTTAATGGAGAAAATGTCAGGGGAATTTGAAATTTTAAATATGTTGATTTCAACTTGCGCAAACCTTCTTCCTATTTCTTATGCAGGTCATATCGAGATGCGAGTCTTGGTGAAAGAAATGACCAGTTATGACCTACCCACGGCTGACCAATGGAATTATGTAGAGAAGTACGGAAAGACCAGATATTCTGTTCATACTTAAATGCATTTGAAATTCTTGCCATGTGGCAAAAATGATGATATCCAAAAGTCTTGCCAAGTGGCAAAAAGACTTTTTATTTTAA
Organism: Larix kaempferi; assembly: GCA_027924585.1. NCBI lineage: Eukaryota > Viridiplantae > Streptophyta > Pinopsida > Pinales > Pinaceae > Larix > Larix kaempferi. Next base: position 4,142,093 of record BSBM01001229.1, read on the forward strand.
AATTTGTAATATTATTTGAAAGACAGTTATGGGTTACTCAAAGACAGTTATTTTTAGTTAAATATTTTTAATTATTAGTTAGAAGAAGCAGTTATGTGGAGCTTCTTCTGAAAATTTTGTATAAAAGACAATGGAGGTCATTGTTGAACGGGTTGGAAAATTTTTGAGAAACAAGTATGTTTTGAAGTTCATTTTTGAAATAAAGGCAGTACAGTGATGATACCTATCCTTTGATACAGAGATTCATGAGTTAATCAGTCTTGCAGTCTGTTATTTTCCTTATCCTTAATATGTGCATGTTATCTTCTTCGTTATATTTCCCATGGTGTTTTTTCTTCTATGTTTAAATGAACGTTTGAAATAACTTGAGATTCATACTGGTTATGCCTCATTTTATCTGCATTTAAATATCCATTTTATTCTCCAAAGTTGACAATAGATTTATCCTGGATAGATACCTGTTGTTAATGGAATGTCTTTACTTCTTTCTATGTCGCCTGAAAAATCAAATTGACTGTAACATGATTACTATCTTGCCTCTGTGAAAATCTTTATGGTGAAAATCTCTTGCTGGTTTATTATACATTCTGAAAGCTTCGACTCCATGCCCAATGTTTCTTGTTTACCTTTTCGACCAGAAAATATCTTTTGAGAAGTTTTAAGGAAACCTTTATATATTTTAGCCTTCATATATATATCCTGAGAGAGCCCTCTCTGGTAGAGAAAATGGCTAGTTCTTCTACCTAAAGATTGGTTTGAAATAGGTTACCTTAGGTCTTATTTTCTTACAACCGGAATAAAATCTAAGTGCTAACATTTTGGCGCCGTTGCCGGGGACGAAAGTGAAATTTTCCCTGGGAGAAACGACAAAGAAAGCTCAAATTTCTTGGGCAAGGAAGTTTGAAACAAGTTGGTTGTAGATATTTCCCTGGCGACTTCACTTGTGACAGTTTTTAGAAGTTTTGAGATTAAGTTGAGAAAGACATTGTGGCTACAAGAAGGAATCCCGGTTCGCAGTTCTTTTCGGGCGTAGATAATCCAGAAAAACTCCTCAAGACGGAGAAAATCAAAGGCAAGACGAAAGAAGGTATTTCCCAGTTTTCAAATATATTTCCTTCTTTGCAAGAACATTTGTCTGAGGAAGAAAATATTGGTTCTAGTGAAAAAATTTTGTTTAGAACTAAGTCAGATTCTGATTTGAGAGAAACAAAAGTTGATCCACAAAGTTTGTGGGACTATTCTTTAAAATCTGTTTGGGAAAATTTGCAAAGGTCTGAGAGGAAAGCACCTGAAATATCCAAAGCCCAAAGAATACCTGTACCGGGTAATAGACAACAGGCGACTGTAGTTGCACCTTATAACCCACCACCCATGGCTGCCAGATTTGCTCCTTTGGTTTTGCCAGCAGTTTTACATGATTTGCCTCAAAATTATGCACAGAGGATCTTTACTTTTGATAATGAGGGAAATTATACAGCACAACAACATGTTGATAATTTCAGCGATTTTATTGATTTAGAAGAAGTAGATTTTGATGATGCTAAAATGAGGTTGTTTGCTCAAAGTTTGAGAGGTGAAGTGAAAAAATGGTTTAGAGCTTTGGCAGCTGGATCTATTGCAAATTATGATGACTTTACAACCCTTTTTCTTGAAAGATGGGAAGATCAGAAGAATCCTTCACAGGTATTGACCCAATACAACAATTTGAAAAAGGGAGGGTTTGAGTCAGTTCAGGAGTTTTCTGCTAGATTTATGAAAATCTACAATTCAATCCCTACAGATATAAAACCTCCAGTAGGAGCAGCCAAGTTACATTATGCTGATGCTTTTGAAGGTGATTTTTCATGCACATTAAGAGAAAGAAGATCTACTACTTTGGCAATAATGATGAAAGATGCAGTAGAAGTTGAGGCTAATATGATGGCTTCTGGAAAAATGAGACATAGAGATATGGATAGAAAGAAAATTAGAGAAGATAATCAAAATGTGGCTTCTTCTTCTGTTTCTTCTTCCTCTACTGATATAAAGTTTGAAGCGATGATGAAAACTATGGAAAAATTGCTAGAAAGATTAGTAGTGGACAATAAAACTCCAAATAAAGAACCAGCCGAACCTCAAATCAGAAACCCTAACTTCAGGAGACCTTTTGTTCCAGCTATAAGACCGAGAGGACAGCCAAACCCAAGGAATGCAGAAGACGATCAGATCCGACCTCCTTTTCCTGAAAATTATATTGCTGGAGAAGCTGAAGCTGAAATGCCTGAAGGGGATATTCATCATTGTGGTAGTTCTGATCCAGAAGTATATTTGACTAAACAAGAACATGATATGTTCATGGCAGAAGGAGAAAGTTGTAGTTTGGAGATGGGGAGTGATCAATACCAGATTGGTTATCAAAACGCCATAAATGATCTTCAAAGAAAGATGAATCTAAGGAACCGAGATGTTGTAATTGACAAAGGGAAAGAACCAATAGGCAAGTCAAAAAGAAATGTTGATAAAGCTTCTACAAGTCAGTCTGAACCACAAATTAAGAGAAAGGAAAATGAAGATGTACCCAAGATAATTCCAGATATCAAGAAAGATCCAATGAAAGAAAATGATAAAAGTTTGGTTCCTTTCAACATACAGAATGAAATGTCAAAAGTCAAGATTTCAGTACCCTTTAATGAAATACTGAAGAACAAGGAATACAAGGAACAAATTTTCAAGATGATGCAGGTAGAAAATCGGGTGGAAGTAGACACTTTGGAGTTAGATGATGATAATCCTAATATCTGTTTAGGATCAAGAATGGAAGACAATAGTTTGGAAGAAGTTTCTCCTTTCTATGTGAATTTGGATATTCATGATAAAGTGGTACATAACTGTATGTTGGATTCCGGAGCTTCTCATAATTTGATGCCTAAACTTGTAGTAGATTCTCTAGGATTGGAGATCACAAGACCATATGATGACTTATTTTCTTTTGATTCAAGGAAAGTTAAATGTTTAGGGTTAATTAAAGATTTGACAGTCAATCTCAGTAAAATACCAGCCAAAGGTATTCTCATGGATGTGGTGGTTGCTGATATCCCTGCAAAGTTTGGTATGTTATTGTCTAGGTCGTGGGCTTCAAAGTTAAAGGGAACTCTACAAATGGATATGTCTTTCGCTACTATTCCAGTGTTGGGAGTACACAGAAGATTGTATACTGAAAAGAGAGCTTCTTATTTGGTAAGTGATCTAAAAGAACCTGAGAAACATGCCATTTATGCTTTAGACACCGATCTGGGGTCCTGCATTTTGTACAATGATGTTGAATCTAAAGAAAAGATTGATTTAATTGAACCTAAAGAAAATAAGGAGGAAAAATTGTTAAGAGAAAAAATCAGAAAAGAAGGTACTTGGACCATGCACTTTGATGGAGCTAGAAGCAGGGAAGGAGCTGGAGCAGGAGTATGGATAATTACTCCTGACAGAGATTTTCTAATGTTTTCTTACCAATTGAATTTTGAGTGTACCAATAATGTTGCAGAGTATGAAGCCTTAATTCTGGGATTGAATGCGTTGAAGGATTTGAAAGCAAAAAAGATTGAGGTATTCGGAGATTCTGAATTGGTTATAAATCAAGTAAAAGCTATTTATCAGACCAAACACCCTAAAATGAGGTCCTATAGGAATGAAGTGTGGGATTTACTGGAAAACTTCTTTGATGAACACGATGTTATCTCAATTCCCCGAGTCAGCAACACTGTAGCAGATTCTTTAGCCACTGCAGGAGCTGCATTCAAAACTCCCGTCTTTTCTAAAAAAGAATATAATATCGAAGTCATACATAGACCATCTATTCCAGACAATGTCAAGCATTGGCAGGTCTTTGAAGATGACCAACAGATCAAACGCTTTTTGGAAATGACAGATGAGTTCCACTACAGATCTATTGATGCAGAAGGTGATGAGATGGGTCCAGACGAAGTGGATTCTCCGGAGGAAGCCGAAAAATTCAAACAGAGGATCGGAGGTAAGGATATTATTCAACTGAAGAATAATGTTATCCCTAGAGGTTTAATTCCTTTAGAAAATTTATTTGATAAAAATGATGTAGTAAAGAATCCAAAGATTGAACCAAAGCCTGAAGATGTGAAGGATTATAATCTGGGTTCTGAAAAAGATCCTAAATTAGTAAAACTTTCAAAGAAGTTACCAAGAAAAGAAGAAGATAAAAGTGTGGAAGTAATGAAAAGGTTTTCAGATGTTTTTGCTTGGAGCTATGAGGATTTAAAGGAATATGATATTTCTGTTATACAACATACAATTCCAATTAAACCAGGTGAAAAGCCTTTTAAGCAAAAGTTGAGAAGAATAAATCCCAAGCTACTGCCAGTGATAGAAAAAGAGGTGAGGAAGTTGTTTGATGCTAAGATAATTGTGTCTCTGAGGTTTTCCAAGTGGTTAGCAAATTTAGTACCTGTGAGGAAAAAGAATGGAGAAATAAGGCTGTGTGTGGATTTTAGAAACTTGAACAGAGCTTCGTTGAAAGATAATTATCCACTCCCTAAAATGGACCAGGTTTTACAACAAGTTGTGGGAGCTGAGAGAATTTCCATGCTAGATGGTTTTTCAGGTTATAATCAAATCAAAGTTCACCCGGAAGATCAAGAAAAAACTGCTTTTACTACACCTTGGGGAACGTTTATGTACGCCAAAATGCCATTTGGTCTAATGAATGCAGGAGCAACATTTCAGAGAGCTATGGATATTGCATTTGCAGACGAAAGGGACAAAATTGTGGTGGTATACATGGATGATATCACTGTTTATTCAAAGAACGCTGCTGATCACTGGAAACATTTGGAAAGAGTCTTCATAAAATGTAGAAAGTTTGGAATTTCATTAAATCCAAAGAAATCGCATTTCTGCATGGAAGAAGGAAGGTTATTGGGACACATCATATCCAAAGAAGGAATTAAGATTGATCCAGAGAGAGTATCTGCAATACAAAAGGTGGGAATTCCTAGAAGTAAGAAAGAGATTCAATCATTCATAGGAAGGGTAAATTGGTTGAGGAGGTTCATTCCTAGTTTTGCTGAAATTTTGAGAAATATAACTGAAATGTTGAGAAAAGATAGAGAAATTAAATGGAATGAAGAAGCAAGAAAATCCTTTGACAACATCAAGAAAGCATTGACCGAAGCACCGGTATTAATTAGTCCAGATTATACAAAGGATTTCATTATGTTCACATATGCATCGGAACACACAGTGGCTGGAGTACTGTTGCAGAAGAATCAAGAAGGTATAGAACAGCCTATTGCATTTTTTAGTAAAATTCTGAGAGATGCAGAATTAAAATACAACATCATGGAAAAACAAGCTTATGCTTTGGTGAAAGCATTGAAGGATTTCAGAATATATATTTTGCATTCTCATACAATAGCGCATGTTCCATCATCAGCAGTTAAAGATATTCTTACACAACCAGATCCTGAAGGGAAAAGAGCAAAATGGATAGCGGTATTGCTAGAATATGACCTGGACATTAAACCCACCAAATTAATAAAAGGTCAAGGTTTAGCTAAGATGATGACAGAAACAAATTTGGATTCCCTCAGTATAAATTTTATGGCTGAAACTTCATCCGAGGATGTTCCAAAGTCACCAATAATTGAAGATTTTTCTTTATCTCCCTGGTACTCAGATATTGTATATGTCTTACAGAATCTCCAAGCACCTGCAGACATGGAAAAAACAAGGGCCAGGTCAGTAAAACTGAAAGCTGCAAAGTTTTGCATATTAAATGGAAATTTGTTTTGGAAAGATCCAGGAGGAATATTGTTAAATTGTCTTTTAGAGAATGAGGCACAGCATATTATGGTGGAATTTCATAAAGGTATGTGTGGAGGACATCATTCATGGAAGGCTACAGTGAACAAAATTCTTAGAGCTGGTTTTTACTGGCCTAGCATGTATTCCGATGTGTATAAAGAAATAACTAAATGTCATGAATGTCAAATTTTCGATGGAAAAAGAGAATTATTACCATTTCCACTGAAACCCATTTCAGTTGAAGCACCGTTCCAACAGTGGGGGTTAGATTTTATTGGTGAAATTAACCCGAATTCTTCAGGACAACACAAGTGGATTTTGACTGCTACTGATTATTTCACAAAATGGATTGAGGCCATACCAACCAGAAATGCTACAGAGACGGTGATTATGAACTTTTTGGAAGAAAATATTTTGTCCAGGTTTGGTTGCCCTAAAAGGATAGTGACAGATAATGCCCCAGCATTCAAGTCAAAAAAGATGATAAATTTCTGTCATAAATATCATATACATCTGAATCATTCAACAGCTTATTATCCACAAGGAAATGGATTAGCCGAATCTTCAAATAAAAGTTTGGTGAGAATCATAAAGAAGTTGTTAGAGGATAATAAGAGGGCTTGGCACACCAAACTGAAATATGCTCTATGGGCAGACAGAATCAGTACAAAAAGAGCAATTGGTACTTCTCCTTTTCAGTTGGTATATGGTACAGAAGTAGTTTTTCCTGTCTCTTTAGGATTGCCAGTCATGAAACTGTTACAAGAAGTTGATGAAGAACCAAATCATATGCAAAGAAGAATAAATCAAATGATAGAATTGCACGAAGTCAGAGAAAAAGCATATAACAAGACCCAAATACATCAAGAAAAAATGAAAAAGACTTTTGACAGAAAAGTTAAGGAAAGAGATTTTCAAACAAATGATTTGGTTTTGAAATGGGATTCCAGGAAAGAAGAACACCATGGAAAGTTTGAGCATTTATGGAAAGGTCCATATATTATTGCAGGATGCCAAGGAGAAAATGCTTTTATCCTAAAAAATTGCAATGGAGAATTTTATCCTGGGGGGCCAGTAAATGGGAGGCACCTCAAACATTATTTGTCCTAACAGATGGAAGTGAAAGAAAGTTCTTGTACAAGTGTAAATATTTCAAAAAAAAAAAAAAAAAAAAAAAAAAAATTGAAATTTGAATTTGGCCCAATGGATCAGGCACTTGGTCTACGATGTTCTTTGCTACCTCGCAGGGAGGATAGCATCCCCAGTTGGAGCCAGTTGTTGATACCAGGTCTGAAGAAAATTGAAATTTTTGCTAAAAGACCCTAAGAGAAAGAATCATCACAAAAAGGGTTAAGTTGAAGGGTTTTTTATATAAAAAATAGGAGAAAAACCCATATGTATAAAGTCCGCTAGCAAAAATAATATAAAGGTTAAGCCCCGGTCAGGTTTCGTCGGCGGAGATAGCATAGATCCAAATCAACGGTTCATATTAACCCCGCGTCGCCAAAGTGATCGTCAACAAACGATGGAGGGTGGTAGCGGACATAATACCACCAAGGCACGTGTCCCACATTCATTCATCCGCGCTTGGAGAAAGTGGTATCAGAAACCACCATAACACCACGCGGAACCACCCATTACGGAAAGGTGGAAAGATCTCTTACGTGGCAAGGTGGGACCTAACAGGTGGTGAGCGAGGAATGAATTGATGAGACCGTGGCACGTGGCACTATACTTTGCATGGATCGGAAGGCCAATACATGTTTCAATCAAATCAACGGCCAGCATTTTATCCGCGGCCAGGAACATGCGCGCAGGATATAAAGGAAAGCGGTCGCGGAAAATAAACCGCCTCGACAGGTGTCAGCAGATGATGCATCCGCGCGGGTACCAAACCGGAAAAAGAAACCACCTTTTCGATCGCGGATACCGCCGGTGCAATAAAGATGGACAAGATCTGACGGTTCAAAATGATGTTTCAAAGATCAACGGATGAAAATAACCCACGTTCGTAAAGGTGCAAGGAGGTTAATCTAAAAAGGCTTATATAAAAAGAAAGGGCTCCACATAACGGCATTTTGTATGTGTCGTTATCCCAGAGAGCTCCGAAGAACTGGTGGAAGCCGGCGATTGCGACAGAAGGCGAAAAGCAAGCGCTTACAGGTAGGGTCTGGTGACCTGTCACTCTCTTTAAACGGAAATTTATTTAAAAAGAAGCATTTTGATGGAGACTGTACAAGATATAGACGTTTTTAGGTCGAAAGATGCCCTAGAAGACAGAGATGAAGACGTTTTCGATACCCTTATTAGGTTCCCAGTCTCCGAGATAAAAGTGAAGTTATCTGAGTTGTTAAAAGAGGGTATAGACCCGCATAGAGTTCACCAGTCATCTCTGATAGCTTTTTGCCCTGACCAATTTCCTGCTTTCCCAGAATTCGTCTCCTGGTGTGCTGAAAACTATTCACGGGAAGAAAAGGTTGTTTTAAACAGTCAGAAAACTAGAGCCATCTGTAAAATTGAGCCAGCCGAAGTGATTAGAGCCCTAGAAATAGATTTGCCCCAAACCCTCGACCCTGAAGTTTTTTCTGATGTATCAATTATTGAAAATTTTCACCATGCCTCTCAGAATGATAGGGAAGTATTTCTGTCGACGTGTCTCAGACCAGAAACTAGCCTTTCTGAACTCCCTTACCCTTTAGATATCAACCTTTTTAATGAGAATACCCAGTTGGTCTTGACACTGTTGGCCGTAGTTTTAGGGTTAGATTCGGATTTGTATATAACTGAGTTTCAATTGAGTTTATTGTACAGAATAAGTATAGTCCAGTCGGGAGTTGATGAAAGTCAAATTCCCCGACTAAATTTTGAAGCTTTCATAGCCGAAACGATGCATGACCAGATGGTCAATTTTTCCACGCACAGACATTTCAGGTTTCAAGCATTTTTAATGAAAATGATTATGGTATCCAGCCAGGAAGAATTACAGTTCCCAGAGATTGTTTTTGTAACTCCTCTGGAAAACAATATTTTCAATTTCATCAATTACATGCTCTCGACGATCTTTAAGATGATTTTCGGAAAAAGTCTGCCTAGGGTATTGCCAGAAATGCAGGTATCAATGCAACTGAATACAGAATATGCTACAGGAGACTGGTTTTTATCAAAAGATAGTACAGTGGTCAGATTGTATGGATTCAAGCATAAACCCTATGTGCTACCAGCATTCCTCACCTTGAGGATTTTTGCCTTAGAATTTTTAAGACAGAAATTGATTGTAGAAGATAACAATTTTTTAGTCCACAGACAAGCAACGGACATTAAATACCCTTTCACACTAGGTCCGTTTACAATAAAGAATAAGAACGCTGCTGTATATATAGAGAAATTGTTAAAAGACATGAATTTTGAGACAGATGCAGCCTTGGAATATGACCCATTGAATATCATATCCAAAAGAAGAATTGAGCGTCGTATTAAGGCTCTGAATCATCAAACTGTTGAAGGGATGGCAGACAGAGCCAACTGGCTCGAATACAAAGAAGAAATTATCCCAGACAAGTCCGACATAGAAAGGTCATTGGAAGAAGCAATGGCAGAAACAGAAAGCGAAATCAATACTGCATTAGTGGGGTCCAAAAGACCTATACAGGACATTATGATTGTTGATGATGAAGAGACAGAAAAAGGAAAACGATTGAAGACTGATGAGTCACAGGAATTGACAACCATTTCAGAAGAAGCAGAAGCTACAGAAAATGAAATACCAGAGGTTACAGTGAGGGAATACAAAATTGAAGAAACCCCTGTAGGGGATGATGTAAATAGACCTAAAAATTTCATGGACGTATTTAATGAACATAGTAAAAACAAACAGGAATCTGCGAAACAAACAAGTCTATTGTTTCCAAAGGTCAGAAGTATATCAAACAGTGAAGTAAGCTTATTCACCAGCAGGAACATCAAAGAAAATTCTTTAAAATTTTCAGTTGTAACCAAAGACAAAATCTCAGAGATGAGTGTAGATTTGTCAAAGATAAATGCCCCTGACAAAATTTTGTTACATAGACAAGCTGGAGAGGTTATATACTCAGACTATTTGGGGGCCACATTGAGAGCAAACAAACTAAAGAATTCAGTAGAAAAATTAAATAATCAGTTGAGGCAAGAAAAGGCAGAGAATAAGTCTCGACAACATCAAATTAAGAAGCTGCAAATGGACTTAATTAATAAAGATGGAGCTGCAGCTACCAAACTGCTACAGGAGAAGGAAGAAATGATTTTAACATTGAGACGAAAGTTAAAAATCCCAGATGCTGTACTCATTCAAGGTGCAGAATTGACTATATTAGAAAAAGAGAAAGAAGAGTTAGTTAACGAAGTCAATGATGTCACAGCTAAATTGTTAAAGCTGTCAGATGAAAAGGACTACTGGGAAAAAGAAAGGTTCATTCTGGAAGAACAGTTGGCAACAATGAGAAAACAACTAGCAGAGAACAGTCAGCAACAAGTACAGGCAAGCCCAGAAGAAGATAAAAATGGTGTAGATGGGATTTTACAAGCAATGTCACAAATAAGTTTAAAGGATAATGAAATCAAATTATTGAAGGAAGAAATACAGAAATTAAAAGAAGAAAATGAAGCAAAAGAAAAAGAAATAAAAACCTTGCAGGCAAATAATCAGGAATTGATCAGCAATAATAAAGGATTGGCTGCTCATGCAACAGGACAAGCTGCCATGCAGGGATGTAAACATATGGTATGGGACCAGATCATTAAAGAAGTTGAAAAACTTAGGCCGTATCTGGATTATATAAGAGTTAAGGAAAAAGTAGCCAAAGATGCCTTCAACAGTTGCCAGGCAGTCAAGGAAAGCCTAAACAGAAAGCCGAAAGAAATCGCCCAGAGAGCAATTACATTTTTAAACAGTTTATCCGAGGCAGACCTAACAGCCATGAGTATAACTAACAGAATTTCTGTCATCACTTGGGCCAGAAGGATCTTGGGCAAATACTCCCATATTGAAAACATCGAGGCCAAAGCAGGAGAAATAAGGAAAGAAGTAATTCAGTTTAAAAAGCAATTTGACAAGCTAGTGAACAAGGGATTCCCATCTTTCTGGAACGAAGATAATGAATTAATTCCTCAGAATGATTATAAAAGATTATTGTTTGATATCAGGATGGATCACCGAAAATTCCAGCAGATAGATCACATGCTCACAGGAAAAATCTTAATGGAGAAAATGTCAGGGGAATTTGAAATTTTAAATATGTTGATTTCAACTTGCGCAAACCTTCTTCCTATTTCTTATGCAGGTCATATCGAGATGCGAGTCTTGGTGAAAGAAATGACCAGTTATGACCTACCCACGGCTGACCAATGGAATTATGTAGAGAAGTACGGAAAGACCAGATATTCTGTTCATACTTAAATGCATTTGAAATTCTTGCCATGTGGCAAAAATGATGATATCCAAAAGTCTTGCCAAGTGGCAAAAAGACTTTTTATTTTAAAATTTGTAATATTATTTGAAAGACAGTTATGGGTTACTCAAAGACAGTTATTTTTAGTTAAATATTTTTAATTATTAGTTAGAAGAAGCAGTTATGTGGAGCTTCTTCTGAAAATTTTGTATAAAAGACAATGGAGGTCATTGTTGAACGGGTTGGAAAATTTTTGAGAAACAAGTATGTTTTGAAGTTCATTTTTGAAATAAAGGCAGTACAGTGATGATACCTATCCTTTGATACAGAGATTCATGAGTTAATCAGTCTTGCAGTCTGTTATTTTCCTTATCCTTAATATGTGCATGTTATCTTCTTCGTTATATTTCCCATGGTGTTTTTTCTTCTATGTTTAAATGAACGTTTGAAATAACTTGAGATTCATACTGGTTATGCCTCATTTTATCTGCATTTAAATATCCATTTTATTCTCCAAAGTTGACAATAGATTTATCCTGGATAGATACCTGTTGTTAATGGAATGTCTTTACTTCTTTCTATGTCGCCTGAAAAATCAAATTGACTGTAACATGATTACTATCTTGCCTCTGTGAAAATCTTTATGGTGAAAATCTCTTGCTGGTTTATTATACATTCTGAAAGCTTCGACTCCATGCCCAATGTTTCTTGTTTACCTTTTCGACCAGAAAATATCTTTTGAGAAGTTTTAAGGAAACCTTTATATATTTTAGCCTTCATATATATATCCTGAGAGAGCCCTCTCTGGTAGAGAAAATGGCTAGTTCTTCTACCTAAAGATTGGTTTGAAATAGGTTACCTTAGGTCTTATTTTCTTACAACCGGAATAAAATCTAAGTGCTAACAGTCATTACTGTAAGAAGTATGGACACTTCGCATATGAATGCAGGAAGAAGCAGTATGACCAAGGCAAACAAGGTGAAGCTCAGTCAAGCAACAACAACACTCCGAAAAGCTCATTGTTCTTAGCATGTGCATCTCCACTGGAATGCAATGCTGTCCAAGAAAGTCCAAATGACATATGGTATTTAGACTCAGGCTGTAGCAATCATATGACTGGAAATTTAAATCTATTTTCTAGTCTAGATAAATCAGTTCAAACTAATGTCACACTTGGAAATAATTTTCAAGTCATTGTTTTGGTTAAGGGTACTATTGATATTCTAACCAAACAGGGGGAGCAGAAATATATGTCTGATGTTTATTATGTTCAAGGTTTTGTAACGCCCCCTTCCATCATCAAATGTGTTAACAACACACGGGCTTTTCGCAGACTTAGCCCCAATAATTTTTTTGCACATAATTTCCTAACATTTTAAAACTTCTATATGCAGATTCGTCTCCGTATAAAACACAGCGGAATGAACATGCTAACAAGCACTCAAACAGACAGTAATTGCAATCATATCAATCACAGCAGGGAATGATTCAACATACAGAGACCCAATCTCATTCGTATGCCATGCATGGATTCTATATTAATTCATTTCATTAAACATGGGCAATTTAACATATCGCAGAACACAAGATGGAATAATTTATAATCCACAGAACACTTATCTTGAGAAGTTGATGTCCAACAACTGGCTACGTGAAGGCAACGTTCCTCCCAACCGTAGATCTCTATCCAGCCTATATTCCTTCAGCTGAGAGATCACCCCCGAGCTGGGCTATGTATCCACTAAGGAGGACTAGCTGGGTTCACTCACAGCCATGGCTTCAGACAAGCATCCAAGAACATAGAGGAGGGTAATGCTAAACCAGTGAGCTCAACCAAAGAGCTACAGGCATCTCAAGTGAGTTCAACAGTTAGGCACCCACATTACCTACCACATCCAACACAAGGAAGATCTCCTTCTCTGTTACACAGTCCCTCAGGAAACTCTTCCCTCCAATGCTCTTCAGGATGGGCATAGAAAGGTCCAGCTGCTGATCCTTGAGATCCTAGCATTCACTGGGTTTATCAAGCACACCCAACCTCTGCATAGTCAATCCCAACTTGATTTCTCACCATTCTGCTCACCAAATACTCAAATCCGTCACTCGTTTTCTGAGCTGCAAAAAATGGGTTTTTCCATTGATTTCGGGGTAGCTAATGCTCCCAAATTCGCCCCAAGGTTCATGCTAATGGATCCCCCATTGGATTTCCCTGTCCCATGCCAAATCTGGACGTTTTTGGTCTTTCAAAATCTGGGTTCTCTCAAGGTCGCGATTTTCTGGTTTCCTCACTGTTGGCTCTCGTTTTTGGATGGGAATGATGCTAGATAGTTTCACAATGGAATGGGGTGAGAATGAAGCAACCTCCCATGAGGTTGAGTGACTTCTTGCACAAGCAAACAGATCCCATGCCCACCCATACGAATTTCAGGGCTGCCCATGCTCCATTGAAGCCATGGGCTGAAAATCTCAACCACTTTCTTACACCAGGCATTAATGTCACCTAAGGAAGTCAATGGGTTCTCATAATGACAAATGGCAGCCTAGGGTTTAGTCCCATAGCCCCCTCACCACTCCCTAGTGGATACACGTGGCCCCTTCTCATTCGTTGCCTCCATAGCCAGTTTTTGGTATTCTATTTCCATATTAAACATTTACATCAATTTACAATATCCCATGGCTTAATAGCACGTGGGTAACAAAATATCAAGCGTGTCTACTTTAAATAAAATCCGAGCATAAACTAGCGGGGCCTTGGCCTTGAGCTCCACGCTAGGGAAACATACATCATGTGTTTACAATATTTACATTAGAGCCAATATTTCCTAAGGGTCAAAATTGGGGTATTACAGGTTTGAAGCTAAATTTGATGAGCACTGGACAATTGATGGAAAAATGTTACATAATTCATATGATAGGAAAGCGTTGGTTGATCAAAGACAAATATCCAAGCAATCAGTTGATAGCTAAAGTACAAATGACAAGAAATCATGTGTTTCCTTTATGGATTACACCAATCATAAAAGGAAAAACAACTCAAGTTGTTCATGCAAGTCAGAATGAAAATTCTGGAACTATGCTCTACGCAGAGAGCAAAGCAGCATAAATTCACTGCGCAACAGAAGAAAAAGACAGCGCATTGCAAGCTGCGTTCCAAACAGAAATAAAGCATGAATCCTGGTTATGGAATTTCAGATTTGGACATCTGAATTTTGGTGGGATGAAGCTACTGCATATGAAGGACATGGTGAAAGGATTACCATTGATTGAGAAACCAGAGAGAATTTGTGAAGGATGTATTTTTGGCAAACAACACAGAGAGACTTTTCCAGTCGGAAAGTCATACAGATCTTGTACACCACTTGAAATTGTGCACTCTGATATTTGTGGAACGATGCAAACACCATCCATGGGAGGATGCACTTATCTTATCACATTCATTGATGATTTCATAAGAAAAACATGGTTTTATTTTCTAAAACATAAATCTGATGAGTTTAGTTGTTTTCAGCAGTTCAAGGCACTTGTGGAGAAGTAGAGTAGTTACAGAATCAAGATCTTAAGAACAGACAGAGGTGGTGAGTATGTCTCAAATGATTTCTTGAATTTTTGCAAAAATCATAGCATACAGAAGCAATTCACTACGCGGTATACACTGCAGCAGATTGGTATTGTAGAGAGGAAAAACAAAACCATCATGGAGATGGCACGCAGTATGTTGGAAGCCATGCATCTGTCAAATGAATACTGGGCTGAAGCAGTGGAAACTGTTGTTTACATCATGAATTGATGTCCGACAAAGAGTGTGAAGAACAAAGTTACATAGGAAGCATGGAAATGTACGAAACATAGTGTTTCACATTTAAATTTTTTTGGTTGTTTAGCATACGCACATGTTCCAGATGAGTTGAGAAGGAAATTAGACAATAAAGGACAAAAATGTATTTTTATTGGGTATTCTGAAGACACAAAAGCATACAAGTTATATAACCCTGTCACAAGAAAAGTCATTATCAGTCGAGATGTTCAGTTTGTGGAAAATGAAGCATGGGATGGAACTATAGAGAAGAGTGTGAAAATCGTGTCACATGTTGAACATGATGACAACGCAGAAGATGTGGATGATACTCTGCATGTAAATCAGACTTGCGCAGCTCTGTCTACCCCAAGTAATGCGTAGCATGTTCCAGCACAAGCAACTCTAACACAATTCGCAACTCAAGCTACTCCAACACGCACATCAAGTACACAGCAAACTCCATCAAGCAGTTCGCACAGCTCGCGTAGTTCGACGCCAGCAAGTTTGCCAAGGACAAGAAGTCTGCACGAGATATATGAGATTGGTACACCTAATTCATTCTCAGTCTTTGCATTATTTTCTCAAGTTAATGATCCTTTAACATTTGAAGAAGCTGTTGAAGATAAATTTTGGGCACAAGCCATGGATGAAGAAATAGAATGCATTGAGAAGAATCAAACATGGGAACTAGTTGATGTTCCTAAGGACAAGGATATTATAAGCGTGAAATGGGTTTATAAGACCAAGCAAGATGCTGATGGGAATGTGCAGAAGCACAAGGCAAGATTGGTAGAAAGAGGATTCACTCAGCAGCCTGGCATAGACTTCAACGAAACCTTCGCACCTGTAGGAAGAATGGACACAATCAGAACAGTTTTGGCCATCGCAGCACATAAGAAATGGCCTGTTTACCAAATGGATGTTAAGTCTGCATTTCTAAATGGTTATTTGGAGGAAGAAGTATATGTTGAGTAGCCACAAGGCTATGAAGTTCCAGGACAAGGACACAGGGTATACAAGCTGAAAAAGGCACTCTATGGTTTGAAGCAAGCTCCCAAAGCTTGGTACAGTCGCATTGACTCATACCTTAATCAGAATGGATTTCACAGAAGTGAATGTGAGCCAACACTGTACACAAAAATCAACCAACAAGGTAAAAAGCTAATCGTTTGCCTGTATGTAGATGATTTAATATTTACTGGTGATTTTGGCATAGAAGAATTTAGAACAGTCATGGAAAGTGAATTCGAAATGACTAATTTGGGGCTTATGAAGTATTTTCTGGGCATTGAAGTCCAACAGTCTGAAAAAGGGCATATTTATATCTCAGTCGAAGTATGCAAGTGATGTCTTGAACAGATTTAAGATGTTAAATTGAAAGACAGCTCCAACACTAGTGATAATAGGTTTGAAATTGAGCAAAGATGATGATGGATCCAATGTAGATCCTACACTGTTTAAAAGGCTCGTTGGTCTCCTTATGTATCTTGCAGCAACAAGGCCAGATATCATGTATGGAGTCAGTTTAATCTCAAGATTCATGGAGTCACCAAAAGAATATCATTGGCAAGCAGGTAAAAGAATTCTGAGGTATGTAGGTGCAACAAAAGACTTTGGTATTTTGTATTCAACCTCAGAAAATTTCAAACTCATTGGATACACTGACAACGACAATGGAGGCAGCATAGATGATAGAAAAATCACATCTGGGAATACATTTCATGTAGGAACAGGTGTTGTATCATGGGATTCAAAGAAACAGCCCATAGTAACTCTTTCTTCAGCAAAAGCAGAGTATGTCACAGCTACAAGCGCTGCATGTCAAGCAGTTTGGATGCGCAGGATGTTAAGTGACATGTCGCAGGTCTAGCAAGAACTCACAGTCATTTACTGCGACAACAATTCAGCTATCGCACTGTCAAAGAATCATGTGTACCACAAGAGAACCAAGCACATCGACACAAGGTATCATTTTATCAGAGAATTGATAAACAAAAAGGAAATCTGTTTAGAATTTTGCAGGTCTGAAGATCATGTAGCAGACATATTTACAAAACCATTGGCAAAGGACCCATTCCAATTTCTGCAAAGTTGTTTGGGAGTGACAAGTTTTGCGCAGTGAACTATGTCATGAACAGAGCATGTCGCAGCTCTGAAATATTTTGTGATATTCTATTTTTGTTTAATGATCCCCATCCGCTCATAATTAAGGGGGAGTGTTGGAAATATTGTAATTAATGAGCTGATAGTGTATCTAATATGCACCGGCTCTGTCAGTCACTCAGTTAGTCTGCAATGTCAGAAGTCAGTCAGTCAGTTTTCAGCCAATCCGGCTCACAGCAAGTTAGTATTTAAGTAACCGTTTGTATTTCGAAAGCTCATAACTTCTTAGGTAGAAATTTATTACAGTCTTTAATGAAACCCTGTAGCTTCACAGAGAAGCGATCTTGAGTCGATGATAATTAAACTCTATAAATGAAAATCACTCATAGAATATTAGGTCATAGATGAGAGATGAAAGAATAGAGTTAAGATAAGAAGAGAAGAAGTGAAAACCTGTGAAGTGTTTCAAGAGCCCAAGTTCTGTGTAAGAAGTGAAAGTTTGAAATAAAACTCATCTCTCTGTAAGTGCGGCAAAGTTACTCTGTTTTACAGTGTTAATATATTAGTCTTTGGTTTTATGTATTCATTCTCAAGAATGTTGGTTTATGCATCCCGCACATCTAATTCATATTGACCTGCCTAAATGTTGTTTACATTTACGATCCGTAAATCAAATCAATATTTCTAAGTATTTCACAGTGGTAAAAGCCCTAGTTTAACTGCACAGTAAATTCTACATATGTTTACATTCTTATGTCTTAGCATGAAATACATTTATACAAGGTTTGTTTAAGATTGGGTTGTGCGCAGCTAAATAGGTATGCGAAGGTAACTTGTGCGCAGTTAACCTTCGTAAAGTTAAAACAAGTTTACAAAAGTAATTTGCATGAAGTGCGAAGCTTATGCAAAGTAAAGTATTCCGCAAAGTATTTTGTGAAGTTAAGAATTTCAGCGAGGGTAGTGAACTGCGCAGTAGAAAGTCGAAATGCACAGGTAATCACCGCGTAGTAAAAAGTGAAATTGCGTAGGTAATTTCCGCGCAGGTAATTTGTGAAGAAAAGTATTCACAAAAATAATTAAAGAGCAAAGTATTTTCTAAGTGAAGCATAGGTCCTAAAACCAAAGAAAAGAAAAATAATTTATTCACCACGTAGGTCAAATCTTTTGACTGCGCAGGTTGCTCCCTTTTCCCTTCACTATCCAAGGGTTTAACAAAACCACTTCAAGGGTTTTGCAGAACATTTGAAGATTCTATTGTTCACCTCACAATTCCCTCATTTTAATTGTAGGTAGATTTAGTCCCACAACCATTTTTAAACTGTAGTGTTTTGAGGATTTACGTTCTTGTATTTATAAACCCATTTTCCCTTTTACTTGAACTGTTAATACATTTTATTGGGGCCATATTGAAAATATTTGAGCACGTTTTCTTAGTAGAAAATTGCATTTTAGGCAGTTTGAGGTGCAACTAGGGAGAAAGAAATAGGAGAGCTTTGCAGCATGGGGCAGGCTTTGTAAGTTCTATAAGTTGCAACTCAGGAGGTTTATACTTCCTCAACTAAATAGAGAATAGAAGTATTCCGAGATAACATTATCCCCCTTTTGGATAAACCAAGTATTCTTAATAGCATTTGAATTACAATCCGTAAACCTATAACTGAAAAAGGTATATGAAGTTGTTGTAGGTCTTAATTAATTACACGTAGCTTCAACTTCCCATGAATACTAAATTTCAACAATATATTTATGTTATGTTGCACTTAAATATTAAACAAGAGCTGTGTGGCTTTGTATTATAGATCTTGACAAGAAGACATGTAAAACTCTTAATAGTATTTTTGGACATGGAACATTCAATATTTCTTTGCAAATGAAGAAAAAAAATTAATTTTTATGGTCGTTACTGTTTAATTTTAGCATTAAAGTGCATTTTTAAAATATTAGAAATTCATGTATTTAGGGAATATATGGATTGTAATGACACTCTAGGTCACGACATTGAGCTATCAATTTGATTATATAGCAAGATCTTAGAGGCATGCTAGACTAAGATTATTAGGTCCTGAGATATGGAAAAGGTTTAAACAATTGAATCTTTCCAGATTTCTTGTTACTGCCATGAGAAAATTGAGGGAGACATTGTATGAGGTTATATTCAATGTTATATGTACAGTAAATATTAACAAGCTGATGGGACATTAACATAGTTTTATTTGAATCATTACTTATTGGAGATTGAAAATATTTTTGTATGGTACATGTACAATAAATATTAACAAGCCGATGAATCCTTAACATAGTTTCATAGAAGGTAGGACCTAGCATAAGTCTTGCACCATTCAAAGGTTTCCTCTAGGAAAGAGATGCTATGCAAAGATATGGATTGCAGCTTGGGTAAGTCATCCTCTAATTTGGATGCAGAAATAGGAAAATGTAGGCACATTGCCCCTGTCACCTTAACTTCTTGTTGATTAAACTTATAAGAATCAACAATGACTTATTAAAGTAAATATGAGTGTATATGTACATGCGGGACTTTATATACGAGGAAGAGATGAACTAGTTTGTTGAACAAGGAATATTATCTAAACTGGAAGTAGCCTTCTCTAGAGAAGGTCCCAAAATCGTAAATGGATGAACCATGATGGTCAAAAAATTATAAGTGGAGAGTGTGAACCTCCCCATCCATAGTGAGTTAGAACCATAGTAGCATAATTCGGTCGTCTTGGACTTTCATGTACGGAAATTCCAAACAATTCGAATTCGTCGAATATTCGATATAGATATAATACGAATACAAGTTCCTACTAGCCAACAATTAAATATTGAAAATCAATTTTAAAAAATCAAACATCAATTATTTAAACTATAAAATATAAATAACATTCAATTTCATACTTCCTAACCATTAATCCTTCTCCAATAAATACGTTTTTACTTTCTTATTAAAATAATTATTAATAACTAAATGTGGTCTTTCACAATATTTTTAAATAGTAATTTTTAAAATAGTTATTAATAACTCAATGTCGTCTTTCACAATATTTTTGTATTTTAAATAGTAATTTTTGTTGTGTGAGATGTACATTTATGGTATAATATTGTATATATTTAATTAAAAGTATTATATATAAGAAGTCTACTTCCGTATTTTATTTGTATCGGAATTTTCCATTACGTATTTTTTCCGTATCGAATCGTATTCGTACTTGAATTATGCTACTATGGTTAGAACGTGGGTATAAAGGTGCCTAATACGCAACCACGCCAACTCAAAAATAAGTAAATAAATAAATTAGCTACAACCTACTCAAATTGTTTTCAGTGGCATAGGAACAAGAATTTGGATATGCAAACATGTAATTTATTGTAGGCTTATCATTTAATAATTAGAATTAGTAGTGGTGTTTTGTAAGGGTCAATCTAAAATAAAAATTGAACTACTATGAGGGCCCAAAAATGTATCATGCCATCTCAATTGGATTTTAAGGATTCTGAAATTGACGAGAGGTATGAATGATATTGAAGTTAAAAGAACTCTTAGGTATAATTTTATGACAAATTTACATCTGAAAACCATGTTATAATGAGTATAGAAAGGAAGAAGAGGAGGACCTAGTGATCTCATTGGTTGCTCATTTCTTGAGTTGTCACTGTCATTCATTTGATATGTATGTATTACACCTATAAGCCACCTTAATCCTTCTTGATTTTATTAACATAGAGACCCCATTACACGATTCAATAACCCAAATCAAGCTATAATGTAGGTACTTTTACCTCGAGGGTTTGCAGGGAAGAACATGAAACTTCTTGATAGACAAATTCTCCAAGAACTTTGTTGGGGAAGATTACCTAATTTCATTGGAATTCACACTCTGTTGTTGTGGTTCAGTGAATATGTTCACAGATCCATATTTCTCCTTTTTCCATCAAAATATTCCACAATCAAATTACAATTCAAATATAGAGGAAAAATAAACCTATATATCTTGTCTTTTTACATTTATTATTTGATGCATTACAAATCAAAAATATTTTGCTAACTATGGCTCTCATTTATCCTCCATTTCATTGGTAAATGTAGGCTAGCTAGATTTCATCAAAGATGAGTCAACTAGCATCTCCCTTTATATGTAAAAAACAAAGACCATTTCCATCAGCTTGTTAATCAAATTTGTTGCAGGAAAGGTTTCAAAATTGAGTAGTATACATATCAACACTTGTAATTTTTGACATATCCTTATGAAGTTTTATCGGCACTTGTATACTTTTGCAAACTCTTAGAAGCTTATCTTTACCATATATAAGGAAGATGAACCACAATCTCTTAGTCCCTTCTTCAATCAGTCAATACGACTAGTACAACATCCTCTCCTTTCATTTTCTTTTGAACTTGTAGTGAAGAGATCCTCCCTACCACTGCCAAAGAAAGCAAATTCTCTATATAAAGCCATGAAAATCAGTAATCCAAATTTTCAATGTCACATAAGTGAACTTGAACACCCTACACAAACCTAATATGCTCCCTCTATTGACTATGACTCAACACATCACAATTATATAGCTTTTTGAATTGAATTGTTTCTTAAAACCACCTTGGAAATACCTTTCCATCCATCCAAAAGATTGAAATTGAAATTTAAGATATTCCAAAATTTCAATTTTGGGTATGAAAAGAAGAGAGATCCCTTTTGGTTATAACCTAGAAAAATTTGGATGCATTGAAAATATCTTGATTGTGATTTAATTTGTATATTAATATCTTACTTGCGTTGTCCTTAGAATGAACCCATTAAGGATATGTACTCCCTCTACTTACTATGACTCAAAACATCACAATTATATAGCTTTTTGAATTGAATTGTTTCTTAAAACCACATGGAAATACCTTTCCATCCATCCAAAAGATTGAAATTGAAATTTGAGATATTCCAAATTTTCAATTTTGTGTATGGAAAGAAGAGAGATCCCTTTTGGTTATAACCTAGACAAATTTGGATGAATTGAAAATACGTTGATTGTGATTTAATTTGTATCTTAATATCTTACTTGTGTTGTCCTTAGAATGAACCATAAATATATATATATATATATATATATATATATATATATATATATATATCTTTCATAAGGAAAATATCTATCACTCTAAATAAAGAGTGATCATAAACTGTCCACGTGGGACTTACATTAAAACATTCAAGTGTTTCACAATGATTTACAACAATACATTTTATGAGCTCATGCCTTCATGCATCTACAGATTCTTTCTTCCCTCGCGGCTTATTGAGTTCATTCTACCTCGAAAAAAGATTCATTTTATCTCTTACAAGCCTTACAATACAAGTTTTAGTACATGTTTTCCCAAAAAGTTCGCAATAAAGGTCCTGCTTTGTTCGCTTTGAATTTGTCACGCATTACTCTATTCTTCCTGGGATAGTTGCATCCCTGTGAGTTTTTTCTTCTCAAAACAAGGTGAAATGTTCCAGCAACTGTCCATTCTGAATTCCTCCACTTCAATAACCCCCGATTGTAAATCCAATGCCAGCTTGGATAATAAATCTGCTTCTCCATTGATTTCTATGTAGATATGAGTGAAGGAGACAGAATCAAAGGAGGCCATTAAAAATTTAATTTATGTTAGAAGATATTGCATCTTGGGAGATTTTATTTGGGATTTTCCATTAGCCCATTCTATCACCATTTTGAAATCCCCAAACATCTAAATCCTTTGCACATTTTTCCTTTGAGCGATCTTGAGAACCATCCATAGAGTTGTTAACTCTTCCTTGTTATTGGTGTTGGTTGTGGATCCTAATCTTCCAGTCTCATAGATGATGATTCAGCCATGTTTGAACCTCAGGTTTGGTTATGATCCTGGTACGATCCACAGGGGATCCAGTTTGGGGCTGTTTTTGCCAATAGTTTACGGGCCCATGGTTTTGGGTAACCCGTGGTATTTTCCCATTGTATTTCCCTTATAAAAGAAATAAATTGTAATATGGCTAGGGTTGATGTATTATGTATTATGCATTGTAAATATCTCTGAGATCAAGAAAAGAGACTGTGAGACAGTGAAGAGGAAGTGCACCGGCTGTGCTGCAGGTTGTATCCCTTTACTTTGCTAGACGGTATAATAATAAGGATTGGAAATTTCAGTGTGGACGTAGCCCATCTTGGGTGAACCACGATATATTGGAGTCTCTCTTGTAATGTGTATGTGTGATTATATTTTCATTTATGTTTATTGTTATTGCTCTGCAATCCTATTTTTCTAACAATTAGTATCAGAGCCAAAGGTCTATTTGGCAAATAAACCCGTAGGAAGCTAGGGTTTCTGGTTTGAGTGGGAGCAATGGAAGAAGAAGGAAAGTTTAAGGTCGAGAAGTTTAATGGCCAAAAATAACAGTTATGGAAGATGAAAATGGAGGACTATCTGTACCAAAAGGATCTATTCCTATCATTGGGAGGAAGAGAAAAGTAGTCAGCGACTATGAAGGATGAAGAATGGAAGGTTCTTGACAGAAAGGCACTGGGAACAATACGGTTGTCCATGGCTTTATCGGTGGCTTTCAATATATAACAATAAAATACAACGGAGGGTTTGATGAGCGCATTGGGTAAGCTGTATGAAAAACCCTCGGCCTCCAATAAGGTATTTCTAATGAAGCGTTTATTTAATATGAAGATGTCTGAAGGTGGATCTGTTACTAATCATTTAAATGAATTTAATACAGTTACAAATCAACTAAGTTATGTAAGTGTGAACTTTGATGATGAGGTTAGGGCTCTTCTAATCTTGTGTTCATTGCCAGAAAGCTGGAATAGCTTGGTCAAGGCTATAAGTAACTCTGTCTTTGGTTCAACCACCTTGAAATTTGATGATGTTATTGGTGTCATTCTTAGTGAGGAAATGCGAAGAAAAAACACAGGTGAGACATCAGGTAATGCATTGACCATGGAAAGAAGGGGAAGACAAAAGGAGAGAGGAAAGAGCCAAGGTAATCATGGCAAGTCTAAAATAGGAAGATCCAAGTCCAGACTGAGGAAGATAGAGCGTTGGAACTATGGAAAGAAAGGACATCTGAAGAAAGACTGCAGATCTCTAAAGAAGAAAGGAGATGAACAATAGGAAACTACCTAGGAAGCAAATGTAGTAGGTGATGTATTACAAGATGCTTTGATTCTTGCATTAGATAATACTAGTGATTATTGGGTAGTAGATTCAGGGGCTTCATGTCATGCTACACCCCATAATAAATATTTTCATGATTATGTTCCAGGCGATTTTGGACATGTTTTATTGGGTGATGATGAGCCATGTAAAATTGTTGGAATGGGTAAGGTATAGATAAAATTTAAGAATGGAACTGAATGGCTGCTGAAAGATGTTAGGTATATTCCTTCTATGAAAAGAAATATGATCTCAACAGGGAAGTTGGGAGATGGTGGATGTCTATCTACATTTGGAGAAACGTGGTGGAATATCACTAAAGGATCAATGGTGATAGCAAAATGAGATAGGGTAGGTATGTTGTATTTATGTCCTCATTATACTGACCATTCTATCTCTTTAGCTTCCACAGGAACATATACAACATTGTGGCATCATATGCTTGGTCACATGAGTGAGAAGGGGATGTAGATTCTCCACTCAAGGAAGTTGCTGCCAGATTTGAAGCAGGTAAGTTTGGAATTTTGTGAGAACTGTGTTTATGGAAAACAAAAGAGATTCAGATTTCTCAAAGTTGGGAAACAAAAGAAGAATGAAAAGTTAGATCTTGTGCATACATATGTATGGGGACCGGCTCAAGTACAATCTCTTGGTGGCTCTCATTATTATGTTACATTTATTGATTATGCAACTAGGAAAACTTGGGTTTATTGCATTAGATAGAAATCTGATGTGTTTGCTACTTTTAAGAAGTGGAAAGCTTTGGTTGAGAATGAGACAAGAAAAAGGTTGAAGTGTCTCAGATCTGACAATGGAGGTGAGTACTGCAGCAAGGATTTTGATAGTTACTATTCATACCATGGGATTCGTAGAGAGAATCCAGTCATAGGAACACCACAAGAAAATGGTGTGTCATAAAGGATGAATAGAACAATCATGGAGTGTGCAAGGTGTATGAGATTGCATGCAGGGTTTCCCTTACAGTTTTGGGCAGATTCTGTAAATATTGTTGTTTATTTAATAAACAGAGGGCCTTCAAGTGCTTTGGATGGTGGTATTCCATAGGAGGAATGGACAGATGAAAAGGTAAACTACTCATTTTTTAGAATGTTTGGTTGTGAAGCATTTGTCCATATTGATAAAGAAAATAGAACAAAGCTTGAAGCTAAATCCAAGAAATGTACCTTTATTGGATATGGGGTTGATGATTTTGGTTATCACTTATGGGATTATGAAAATAACAAAATCATTAAGAGTAGAGATGTGATATTCAATGAAAATGTCATGTATAAAGATTAGTTGCAAGGAAAGAAACAGGAAAAGGAAAAGACAGAGTACATAGTACTTGATGAAATTGAAGAAAATGAAGTTCCAAAGGTGCCAGAAAATCAAGAACAGCAGCAAGTACCTGAAACTCCCACAACTGCAAGAAGATCTACCAGATTAAGTAGACTCCCTGAACGATACTCTCCTTCAATGTATTATTTATTGATGACTGATTCTGGTGAACCAAAATTTTATGAAGAAGCAATGCAAGTGGAAACTAGAAAGAAGTGGGAGCAAGGCATGAATGAGGAGATGGACTCATTGGTAGGAAACTAGACTTGGGATTTGGTTCAGTTGCCTGCTGGTAAAAGAGCATTACAGAACAAATGGATTTACAGGTTGAAGGACAAAGAAGGAGGTAAGAAGTGGTACAAGGCCAGACTTGTTGTAAAGGGGTTTGCACAGAAGAAAGGTATAGATTTTGATGAAATATTTTCTCCTGTTGTTAAGATGACTTCAATTAGGACTATCTTAAGTCTAGTGGCGGTAGAAGATTCGCATCTTGAATAGTTAGATGTAAAAACAACCTTTCTCCATGGGGATTTGGAGGAAGAGATATATATGCAGCAACCACAAGGGTATGAGGTCAAAGGGAAGGAGATTTTGGTATGCAGGTTGGAGAAGAGCTTGTATGGATTGAAGCAAGATCCAAGGAAGTGGTATTTAAAAGTTGACAGGTTTATGATAGAACAGGGTTATAGTAGATGTCATTCTAACCACTGTGTTTATTTCAAGAAGCTAGATAATGAAATATATATTATCTTGTTATTGTATGTGGATGACATGCTTGTTGCAGGGTCTAACATGCAGGATATAAATGTGCTAAAAAGGAAGCTAGCTAATTCATTTGCGATGAAGGATTTGGGTGTTGCAAAGCAAATCCTTGGTATGAGAATAACGAGAGACAGGAAAAATCGCAAATTGATATTATCTCAAAGTGAGTACATACAAAAGGTGTTGGAGAGGTTCAGAATGCAGAATGCAAAACCAAATAGTACACCTTTGGCCAGCCATTTCAAACTAAGGAAATGTGTTCCGAGACACAAGAAGAGATAAATTACATGTCCAATATTCCCTATCAATCAGCAGTTGGTAGTTTGATGTATGCCATGGTGTGCACAAGACCAGATATTGCACATGCAGAGGGAGTTGTGAGCAGATATATGAACAATCCAGGCAAAGAACATTGGAAAGCAATACAGTGGATTCTCAGGTATTTGAGAGGTATTACCACTCAGGCATTATGTTTTGGAGGTTCAGACACTGTTCTACAGGGATATGTTGATGCAAATATGGAAGGTGATAAGGATAGTAGGAGGAGCACCACATGGTATGTGTTTACTGTAGGTGGAATAGTAGTAAGTTGGATTTCGAAACTGCAAAAGGTTGTTTCACTTTCAACAACGTAAACAGAGTATGTTGATGTTACAGAGGCTAGCAAAGAGATGATTTGGTTGTAGAGGTTTATGGAGGAATTGGGTAAGAAGCAGAAGGATAGAAGGTTGTATAGTGACATCCAGAGTGCCATTCATCTTGCAAAGAACTCAGCATTCCATTACAGGACTAAACATATACAGCTCAAGTACCATTTCATATGCTCTGTTATGGAAGATGAACTGTTGAAGCTGGAAAATATACACACTAGCCATAATCTTGCAGACATGTTCACAAAGGTAGTGACCAGAGAGAAACTAAGTTCCTGTTCGGTTTCAGTTGGCCTTCTAGCGTGAAGGTTAAGATGAGAAATTTTCCAAGCCCAAGGTCCAACAAGTACAACAGCGGCGGAGTTGCTATGATCGGTCTCCAAGTGGGAGATTGTTGGTTGTGGATCCTGATCTTCTAGTCTCATAGATGATGATTCAACCTTGTTTGAACCCTAGGTTTGGTTATGATCCCAACACGATCCCCAGGGGGTCCGGTTTGGGGTTGTTTTCATCAACAGTTTATGGGCCCATGGTTTTGGGTTACCCGTGGTATTTTCCCATTGTATTTCTATTATAAAATAAAGACATTGTAATATGGCTAGGGTTGATGTATTAGGTATTATGCATTGCAAAGATCTCTGAGATCAAGAAGAGAGACTATGAGACAGTGAAGAGCAAGTGCAGTGGCTGTGCTGCAGGTTGTATCCCTTTACTTTGCTGGACAAAATAATAATAAGGACTAGCAATTTCAGTGTGGAAGTAGCCCATATTGGGTGAACCACGATATATTGGTGTCCTTCTTGTAATGTGTATGTGTGATTATATTTTCATTTCTGTTTATTATTAGTGCTCTGCGATCCTGTTTTCTAACAATTGGTTTCCCTCCCAAGTGAAAATTTAATGCATAACTTGGAGGAATCCAGCATGTATAACACTCATCTTGTGCCTCCTAGTGGTGGAGACCCTTGACTGGATCCATCAAAGAAATCCCAGTGCTCGCTTTTGTTAATATTTGTAGCAAAAATTACTCGATGCTTCCTTGATTTATCATCAGTTTTGTGTTCCTGTACTTTTTGCATTAGGATGGCAGAAATAATGTCTGTTGGGATCCTTCTATTCTTGAAAATTGCTTTATTTCGAGCTTCCCAAACAGTGTATACAAAGAGAGTAGGAAAAGCGTTGTAATTACACACCTCGTCTGCTTGCCCCATTCCTGGGTTCTTTTTTCCTAATGATATATGGGTAGACTGTAGAAGTAGAAGTGTTAGTGACAATAAATTCTATTATTAGTAGCCTAGGGGATGGAAAGGCTAAGCAGATATGACTAAGACCAATATAATTTTAATTCCCAAACAAATTAATTATGTTGCAGTGGCTTGGATCTATGGTTAGTTTTCGTGATGCATGGATGGGCGCATTCTTAATTAAACTCCCTAACAGCTTAAATTTGGTTACTATGAAAGATAGAGTAAAGATGTATAGTTGCGAGGGGAGATTGGTGAGGTGTTGGTAAATGCTCTCTAATCAGTTAATCATCAAGTGTTGTGAAGTAGCTTTGGTCATTGTTGAAAAATAAATTATTGAATATTGCCTATTTACATGACTAAATAATTCATTACTCCATGGCATCGTTATTAAAAGCAGTGAAAGCAACTAAGTCTATATTTCTTTCTTCAAGGATTTTATATTACTATAACACTTGTAAATAATAATAAAATCTTGGAAAATTATCTACCCAAATTAATATGTCAAAAGGAGGAGGCAAATGCATGCTCAAATTGTATGGTTTGCCTATATAAAGATCCAAATATTAGGCTCTATCAAGTGACGAGAAGGATTGAATCTCTCGAGGTGCAAACCCCTTTTTTAGTGCAATACCTGAAGAGAGGTTTGCACCTCTAGAGATTTGATCCCCCTCTATGATTGATAGAGCCTAGGATTTGGATCTTGAATATTTTTCATACACTCTCTCTCTCTCTATAGAGATTTTTTCCATTTAATATTTTTTTAATGCATAACATTATATTAGGAATGTGACAACTTCTCCCTGTATTGGACTAGAGAGCACCTCTCAGCGCAACAAGCCACAAACTATTCTTTCCCATATTGAATGTTGAGCATGAAAATTTATGTTTGTTTAAATCCTATAAGTGGAATGTGTTCTGGCATTTAAAGCATGGGAGATTCCAGTGTATTATTGAAGAAAATACCTACAAATTATGGGTTGTGAACATTGGTAAGCTAGATCATTTCTAATGCCTTGTTTTTCCTTCCAATTCCAAATACTGTTATTCATCACAAGTAAGAAATTCCAATTTTTGTAAAATTTTGTGATATATTTTTAGTGTGAACTTTGATTCAATGTGAACTTTGATTTTATTTAAGGGTGCTAGCTCAATGGAAGAGCACCTACCTTATAGGCGGGAGGTTGGTGGTTCGATTCCTCCGTTCCCTATCTACATAAATCAATGACTAATTAAATGACCAGTTAATAGCAATCGATGACTAATGAATAACCAATCAACAACAATCAATGACTAAATAAATGACCACTTAACGCCAAACAATGACTAAATAAACGACCAGTTAACAAAAATCAATGATTAAATAAATTACCACTTAACATCAATCAATGACTAAATAAATGACCAGTTAACAAAAATCAATGACTAAATAACTGACTAGTTACCAACAATTGATGAGTAAATAAATGACCAATTAACAATAATCAGTCACTAAATAAATGACTAAATGTACTACCAAACAATGATCATTGATGACCAAATAGCAACAATCAATGACCAAATAGTGACAATTAATGACCAAATAAATCACTAAATATATGACCAATGCATGAAGCAATTTAAGAAATTTATGACCAAGTATAAATGACCAATTTGGTTGGGTGATAAGTGACTGCTAATTTATGACAAATGGTCACGTGACCAAATTTAGTCATTTATCACCCATTTTTAGTCATTTTTTTAGTCATTTATCACCCATTTTTAGTCATTTTTTTAGTCATTTATCACCCATTTTTAGTCATTTTTTTAGTCATTTATCACCCATTTTGTACTAGTGTCCAGCATAGGCCCTGAACAAGACCAAGGAGGGAGTCACGACCTTGGGAGGGGTCGTGGACTACAACTTCAACATATGGAACCATTTGCAGGATGTACCAGAGTTGCAGCAAGTGGATCAGTGGATTAGATACTGCGACACTAAAGTACGTACGAAGAAGCAAAGCTTGGTGGAGTTTCTACTTTCTACCAAGAAATATTAGGCCATGTACCAAATCAGTGTGTTGACCAAGCAGATTACAACTAGTAGAGTAGAGCAGTAGACCATAGCAAGGATTGTTGTTGAGGCCTAAGAACATGCACAGAGACATTTTGATAGCTTGTCCAAACTCCAATTCAAGGCTACTGAATTTCTTCCCATGTCAAGGAAATCAAAACCAAAATTTTGGAAGAGTAAGAAGGAAGACATCAACTCATTCACTGTGCAGCTCAAGGATATTACTAGTGAGTTCGAGTCGATTGAGACAAGATTTCAGGAGTTCATCAATGGTCTGCGCACATGCCTGCCCTTAGTAGCAGCATTGGAACCATGAATTGTGTGGCTCGGGACGAGCTACATATTAGTATTGGGGGCCTGTTGGTGCCCAATTTTGATCAATTACTGTGCGTCGAGCTAGACAAGTCAATATTAGTTGCACTCGAATAGAAAGTAGTTAGCGACTGCGCGCTAATAACAACTTGTAGTTTTTGGAACCTTACCCTATATAAGGCTCATTTTGTAAAGGCTAGGGGTTCAACAGTATTTTTGGTTATGTTAGTTGATATATCTTTCCTCTTATAGTGAAAATCCTGATGTAATTTTGCTGACAGTAAGAATTGATGTATGAATAAGTTTAAGCTATTGAGATGAGTTTTGTAATTTTGTATTGTGATACCCAAATTTTGCCAAATAATAGAATGAAGTTCTTTTTTCTCTATATATATTGTGTAATGTCTTTATGAGTAAATGTTTATACATTTTTTATAAGTTGGATGATCAATGCATGTGTATTGAGTAATCTAATGAATGTTTAAGGAAGAGCTGATAATATGTTGAGTGGAAAGAACCCAGTCCTCCCTACGTAGCCCTAATTCAGGTTTATGTGTAATTTCCTATGCCCATCTTGGGTGAGAACTTACTCTATTCGCGAACAATTGAAATATGTCAATTCTAATGGAGTTTTTTTTGGTCATATAAGTCGAACAATGGGTATGATAGAATACAACCAACAATGCAAAATTTCCTACCACATATCCACCCACTCTTGTTGATGTAGAGCTCATCGATAATTCTTCAGTTTCCTCAGATGAAATTTCAAACTCAAATGAAGAAGTAGAAGTTGTTGACAATGATGAAAATATTAGTGTAGATATAGTAGAACCTAGACCAAGTTGTAGGTGATTTAGTTGGAGAACCATCAAATACATTGACGACTAGGTCACAATTTCGTGGTGCTCCACAAGCACTCATTGATATAGAGACTTTGATGCTCATGCATTGTTATATGGTCATTTCTACAAACCCATATTATTATGTAGTGGTTGAAGGTAATACACATTGGGAGGATACCATGGATGAGGAGTATCAATCTCTCATCAAGACCCAAACTTGGGAGTTGGTTCCTCTTCCCTCTAGGAGGAAACTTGTTTGGTGCAAATTGATTTATCGAACAAAGTTGGTAGAAAATGGACTTATCAATAAGTAAAAAGATATACTTGTAGCAAAAGGATTCTCACATGTACACAATATAGACTACAATGAGAACTTTGCACCAGTTGCAAACATGGATTCCATTTGACTTGTGCTTGCCATTGTAGTGGAACAAAATTATGAGCTTCAATATCATATATGGGTGTGAAGAGTGTATTTCTTCATGAGGATATTTCAGAAGATATCTACATGGAAAAACCACATGGGTATGTCCATGGATCATCTCTAGTCTATAAATTGTAGAAATATTTGTATGGCCTCAAGAAGGAATCATGAGCTTGGTATGAAAAGATGTACTAATTTTTATTGTCCTTGGATTTCTCTCACTGCCATTCAGATCCTAATGTGTACATTATTTGATAGGTTGACTCTCTTTCGTTGATAGTTCTTTACGTATATGACTTACTGATCATAGGGAGTTCACCATCATCCATTACTTCAGTTAAATCTACATTGCATGACATATTTTTCATGAGTGATTTAGGACTATTGCATTACTTTCTTGGTATTAAAAATACTCGGTCTTATTTAGGTGTCAATATGGAACAATCTAAGTATGCAAAAGATATTCTCACTAGACTTAAAATGATTGATTGTAAACCATCAACATCACATTTTTTTGTGTAG
Source organism: Larix kaempferi (assembly GCA_027924585.1). NCBI lineage: Eukaryota > Viridiplantae > Streptophyta > Pinopsida > Pinales > Pinaceae > Larix > Larix kaempferi. Next base: position 4,174,547 of record BSBM01001229.1, read on the forward strand.
GGTCAAGCTTGAGGATTGCAGTACTACACCTTCGGTGGAGAGAACTTGGTACAAGCAGTTGGTTGGGAGTCTACTTTATCTTACCCACAATAGACCAAACATCTATTATGTTGTTGGAGAATTTTCCAGTTAAATGCAGGATTCTCATCAACTGCATTGGAAAGATACAAAGAGAATTCTCTGGTATGTTTAAGGTACCCATAGTTTTGTGATACAACATGAAACAAATTACTATCTTGATATTATTGGGTACCAGGGTAATTTTTAGGGGCAAAATTTCACCAATTGGCTATTTTGGGGGTTTTTTTCAAAAAATAAATTCGTTATTTTGTCAGTTTTACTCTCTAATATCTCCTATATTTTCATAAAATATGTTATTTATTGTAATATTCACCAAAATTTGCAATTTTCAATAGTAAAGTGTATGTATTTAATTTTCGCATATATATGTGTGTGTGTGTGTGTGTGTGTGTGTGTGTGTGTGTGTGTGTGTGTTTGTGTGTGTGATTTTTTTCAATCCAAAATAATCATCTAGAATACTATACTTTTAAAAAATTAGTACACAAGCTCTATTTAAAACACCTAATACAACTCTGATATTAGTCTTTAACAATCAAATAAATTTACCACATATCTCATGCATATTTGTTTATCTCATTGTAAGTTGATTTACATTATTAGGTACACATTAACAATAGAATTAAACACATGAAAGTAGGCTGTAAATGATAGTAAGACACGAGAATTTTTGTCTAAGAGACCCTGGAAAAACCCCCTAATGGGAAAATCAGTCCAAAAGAGAGATATTTTATTGAGCTTGATGAAAAATATGAGTTACAATAGTAATATATCAACATATTGAACATCAATACTTATTTCACATAGTCAAATAGACCACTTCATGGAATGTGCCAAGAACCAAACATAGAACATACTCATATTTTTACCTCAAAATATGTGCCCAGAATTTGGTTGTACTCACTTGAAGGAAGAGTACAAAATTTACTAAGCAAAACCAACACCTTGAAATATGTGCATTACTTTCCTCAATTTTTGTGCTCTTTTAACAAAATGTCCCCCCTAAATTTCTAAACAGTATTCCCTCTTCACTTCTTTATGTCGTACGGTACAAAAATCCCTTCTTGAAATTCGTTCCACCTTTCTTGCTCAGAAATGACACTTTCTCAACAACACTTAATTCCCTTCATCAACCTTGGGATGCATGCCTCCCATATCTCTTGGAGAGTGCGTCCTTGTTGCTCCACCTCCGCTTTTCTTCTTTTCTCAATATCCTGTTTCTCTCTCTCTTGAAACTTGAGCCACTCCAAAAGACTGATCTCTCAACTTTGGAATTCATTCCTCTGCACTTACTCACTTTGGAATGTGTGCAAATGAAGTCTCATGAGTCCTTTTATCTTTCACATTAGGGTAACTTCTTGTCTTTTCATCTTCTATGGCTGAGATTAGATCTTGGCCCACAAGATCTAAGGTTGTGTTTTAATCTCAAGTTCACTTAAATCACTTAAGTGAACTATATAAAAAACACTTTATATTTGAAACATCACTTTTACCCCAAAGTAATAAAAGGTGCACTTTATATCCTAAAGTCACTTATAAAGTGCAAGTCACTTTAATAAAGTACATCTCACTTTAAAATTATAAAGTCACATCATAAATTACTTTAATAACACATTTAATAAAGTAGCAGTATGTCATTAATGAGACCCCCTTTGTCCTCGGAGCCCTGCACCTAGGAACCTAATGCAGGAGTACCTACGAGCTACCAAAACTGACAATACTTAGGTATAATATTAGAATCCTTAAAAAATACCTTGTTCGGTACATAGATTCTGATTGGGTTGGAAATAACACTGATCACAAGTCCACATTTAGTTATATTTTTCATTTTGGATTCATGCCTATTTGTTGGCCAAGCATGAAGAAGTCAACCATTTCTTTATCGATGATGGAAGAAGAGTATATATGTCTAGTGAATGCAACCACACAATCCATTTGGTTGCAACATATTGTCATTCAATTTGGTATTTAGTATAACCATCCTATTTTCATCTTTTGTGATGGTCAGAGTACTATCTAGATTTCTAGAAAGCTAATTTAGCAACAGTGGACCAAACACATTGATATTCACATGCATTTCATTCAAGGGTTGATTCATGATCATTTCATTGATCTTTAATACTATCCATCCATAGAGAAGATTGCAGACATATACATTGAGTCCTTCACAAACAAGAAGTTCACATAGTTGCGACCTTACTTGGGAGTGAAGGAGACTCGCAATACAAAGAAAGTTCCTAGCCTTCTTAGCATTCTCCTCTTTTTCAGGGGTGGGGGTTTCCCACCCAATTTTCCCTCTTTTCTCACTTTTAGGAGAAATTGTTTTGTACACAGGTACCTAAAATGGCATCCATTGTTGGGGCCCATTTTTTTTTACATCATACTCACATAATTTAGGATAAAAGGGGTTTTATGGTGTACATACACACCTTACTGCATCATTTTTTCATCGTTGGGGGTTAAGAGTGCACCTTTTGGAGTTAATATCATATTTATAGGGTTAAATGTGATCTTCCTAGACCAAACCCTAGTTTTTAAGGTTAAATGCACCATGATAATTAGTTAGGGTGCAGGCTCACAACCACATTTTCCCCTCCTTTAGGATTTTGTGGACATTTGCAATTAAGGATCAATTAACTAAATAATGCACCCTAGTTGGCTATTTTGGCTCATTTAACTACTTAGTTATCTATTTTGACTCAATTAAATACCTAATTGGCTATTTTGGCTTAGTTAACTTCCAAATGCACCATAGTTGTCTATTTTGGGCTAGTTAGACTTTAGTTTCACATGCATAATTGAGTTAACTACCTCATTCTAGTGATTTTTAACCCTAGACACTCATTCACGGCCAAGTTTACTCTCTAAAGATGGTAAAATTGTCTAAAATTAGGAACATAAGCACCTCACTTTTGTGTTATAATCCTAGTTACACCCTATCACCTATTGCACGATCATTATTTCTTCCTTAGGAATGCACAATCGATCATTTAGAGGTAGTTGCTTTGGGTTCAACTAGCCATTGAGCTTGTGCATGTAATTAAACCTAAGCTTGGTTGCCTATATGTGAAGGCTTGAATCTCATTGATCAACTATTCATTCATGTATTCTATTTTAGCATTCATTGGTTAATAAAGTTACATTGTTTGGATATTTACTTGAATTTGTTTTCTCTTCTATGTATTGTTAATTGTTTACTTCTCCTTTTAACATCTAGATCCATAGGTTCAAAATCTCATTGATTGTAGTTTAGATAACAACTAGGATTTAAATGTTGACTTCTTGTGAAAATATAGACATCCTTTATAGCGAAGCTCGTCATTGTGCCAAGTTTATCCCAGATATGCATGGGGTTCTTTTTGAAGTTGTTGGATTATAGTAGTGAGGCACATGGGATCTCTGAACCATTCATTATAGATGTCAATTGGACTAGTTTTCTACAATCAAGGATAGGGAAAGGAGGGAACCTTCTTCTTCATAATTTCAAGAGAGAGCATCTACTACCACATTCTCCTTTCCCTTTTGGTAAATTATCTCAATTCATATCCCAACATTTTGGAGACCCATTTTTGTTTCTCGAGGGAGGAAGCTATTTGTTCCAAAAATTATTTCAGGATATGATGATCAATTTTGATCTAGAAACATTTCCCAAGTAGGTATGGATTCCAGGTATCCACATCATGCAATATTACTGTCATCTATTTTTCATAAGTCTATTTTTCCAAGTGCCTCTCACATAGTTGTTTTCTATAAAATCCAATGGTATGAATTCTTGCATGAGGGTTGCTCTAATGCCTTTACCCAAGGTGTCACATTCGAGGATAGAGGTTGTAGTGAAGTTAGGAAAAACAAGTACATGGGTGGCACACATATCCTCCTTTAAGTATTCGAAATCCTTTTATGTTGCTTCATTCCAACTAAAATATTTTTTTATAGTGAAGTTGTGAGTGGAGTTCTAATCTTACCATAGTTCAATACAAACGTTCTATAATAACTAGTGAGACCTATAAAACCTTTTAGTATTTTAAGGGTTTTAGGGTGAGGTCAATCCTTCATTTCTTCAATTTTCTTTGGATTCACATGCACACCCTCTTGAGTAACAATATGGCCCAAATATTCCACTTTAGAGACAACAAAAGGAACATTTGGATATTTTAAGAAAGGTTTGATGATCCTCAAGTAGTTGTAAGAGCTAATCCACATGAGCTACATAGGATTGCCAAGTTTCACTATAGATCAAGATGTCATTAGAAAAGATAAGCACAAAATTACGCAAAAAGGGTTTAAATATTTCATTCACGAGACTTTGGAAGGATGCATTGCAAAGGCCAAAGGGTGTCACTAAGGACTTGTAATGGCCTTCGTGAATGCAAAAAGAGATTTGGGAATATCCTCTTAATCCTTCATACAAATTTTATGGTAGCTTGATCAAAGATCAAATTTGGTCCAGAATTGAGCACCCTTGAGCTCATTCAAAAGGTCATCAATGATAAAAATGGGAAACTTATCATTAATGGTCAATTTTTTCAAAGCATGGAAGTCAAGACACATGTGTGAATCATATTCTTTCTTGAGGACCATAAAAACTTGGGAAGAATAAGGGCTATTACTAGCGAAAATGACACCAACAGCTAGAAAATCATGAATTATCTTTTCAATTTCATTTTTTGGTAAAATGAATGTAAATACATGTGTATGTTGGGTGGGATGATACCAGGTATGAGTATAATGGAATGATCATCCTCACTATGGGAATGGGGATATCCTTTGGGAGTTTCAAATATCGATTGGTGTTTTTCCAATAATAACTTTATTTTAGGAGGAATGGAATGGAATTGAGCCATAATGCTTGAATGGCTCTTTTTAATAATTTTTTCCATACAATGTGATCTTATAATCTTTGGAGATATGGTTTTCATTCCTTTGAGAGTGTAGTTATTCCCTAACTTTTGGAAACTCATATACAAGGCACCAAAATCCATGGTGATGGGACCTAATGTCTATAACCATTCAACACCCAATACAATATCACAACCACCCATTTCAATAGTAAACATGTGGTTTTTTAGGTAATAATCACCCATTTGAAGCCACAAATTTTCACAATGACCAACACATTTCATAGCTCTTCTATTTTCAATAATGATTTCGAATTTATTCACAACATGGATATAGCAATGCGTTTCTTGGGATAACCAAGGAGGAATAAAGTTATGTTTGATACCACTATCAATTAAGACTATGACCTTGTGACATTTGATGTAGCTAATCAAACTGATTGTTTTGGGTGAAGAAACACCACTCAATACATGCAAAGAGATATTATGGTCCCACCCCCAATAGATAAAGTTGGGGAATGTTTTTCCAAAAATGGATGAGGGACCTCATGGTTGCTAGATTCAACTTTCTTAATGTCATAAATGTCCTTTGAAATGGACATAAAGAGTTTTTTCTCCTTAGATTTATGGATAGGGGACTACTTTTCATCGCAATTGTAGAAAAGACATTTGATTTGGTGCTCTTCCATTTCCATTTGGGTTTGATATGTGGAGAGGATGGTGAGGTATTAGTGGAAGGGAAGGTAGGTGGATGGAGATGGGTAATAAATGGGGCCTTTTTTATTTGATCATTTATCACCTTTTGTGCTTCTCTATCTCTTTGAGTGGCATTCAACTGAGTATTAGGACAAGCCATTAAGACCTATTGTAAGGTCCCATCTTATTTATCAACAAAACAAACAGAAATAAAAGTCTCATTGGATTATAAGACCCTTTTTTAACACAAACACATTAACTTTCTTCACAAGAATACATGTATTGGTAAAACAACAAATTCAAAATCACTTATTTTCTCATTCTCAATTTCACAAAATGATTCTCTTAGAGATTGAATTGCTTCTTAAGCTTTAAAAAATCACATTTAAAAGGAGGCATAAGTAAGCTAAATATATATATATATATATATATATATATATATATATATATATATATATATATATATATATATATATATATCAATCTTACAAACCATTATGTCCAACAACTAATTGTTAATTCATTTGGCATTTAAATCTGATCAAGAACAACAAGCTCAATTGTATGCTAAGTAGCCAAGTAGCGTGTTAATGTATTGAATGCTTGAAATGAGAGTTGAACTTCTATAGGTGATGGTGATTCAATAATTTTGGCTTCATATGCAAGTTAAGCATAATAAAACTAGAATTACTAAACACTTAACTTATGCATAACATAACATTTTTGAATGATAAGTAATTTCAATTTATTATCAAACCATCTTGTACATCTTGAATTTAACCCTTATTCCAAAACATTTGATTCATTTTTACTCTTAGAAACTTTTTATTATTCTTACCAAATTTCCATCCATAACTATCCCTTCTAAATAATTACGTTCAAGGATGCCAATAAACTTGGGTTTAATTTAATTATAAGTATAATTACTACACATTTTCATTGAGACTTTTCCGCAAACACTTTGATGGAGAACTCATAGTATTCATTTAGGTATTTTTACAAATGTTGTGAAAACATGGATAGTTATAGTCATTGATTAATTTTGTCAAACAATTCGCAGACCTATAAGCTACAACCATTGAGGGGTTTTGACAAATAGTTTTCACACATATAAGCTACAACCATTGAGGGTTTTTTACAAACATTTTGCACACATACAAGCTACAACCATTGAAAGGTTTTGACAAACAATTTCCATGCATGGTAACTACAACTCATTAAGGTATAAAATCAAAAAGTAAGCAACAATTAAACCTCACATCCATTGGGGAATTTTGAATAAACAAATTTATAGGTATGAACTAATTCAACTTATTCCTTATATTACAGATGAACAATGGATCCTGCATTTAGATTTAATTAGAAAACCTAGGTCATAGAACCCTTCTCACAGAATGAGGTACGTTTTATGAAGATGCCTAGATTGCAGAATTGAGTTCGGAAAACCTTTTTTCTAGAATCAAAATGGGTATTCCAGGTCCATATGACATGGATACCCCCTAAAGTTGAGTTGAATCATAACATAGTGGTACAAAAACTTGAATTACTAAAATGCATCTAAAATGGAAACTTCAATGTCTTTTTTCATAATTGGTCAATCACAGGGCATGCAGGGTAGCACCTACAACCACAAAATTCATTCATTTGAAAAAAAACAAATTTACAAACACTTTCCAAACCAAGTGCCAACTACAACTCTACATGCCTCTTCCTTCCCATTTGGAAAATAGAACTCACAACCCCAATTGTTAACCCACCACATGTATTAACCCAACTATTTACTGTTTCATCTCAAAACTAAGACAAATATTCATTCATATTTTTTTATCGAACACTGCACATGCAAACTAAAAACAACATTTTCACCCATCATAGTTACCTAGATATTTTCAAACTAGAAAATACTTATTCCTCTCCAAATTTCACAAATTATTATCTAGTGGATTCTAACATTAGTCTTCATTTGTTTCCAGTTTTATCTATACATCTCATTCAGATATTTTAACAAACATATGACATAAAATCCTTTATTCAAAAAAATTGTAGACTATTTACTCCAATATTATTAAACCAAATATATGACTCACCTAACACATGATTTTCTTCCTTAATTCACAAACAATTAGACAGATCCATTATCAAATAGAATTTCATAATAATGACAAAAATGGAAAAGCAAAGGAATTCTTACAAGGGTACCAAGGAAGCCCAACCTTTTTTTGTGAACTCTATAATGGAGAATAGAAAATAGAAGAATGAGATACAAAATTTCAATAATTGTACTCGAGAGTAGGAATAACTCCTGCAACAATTCTAATTCCATGATTTTATTTTCTTATCTTAACCTAACCACATCCAATCAAATTGATGCAATGGATGCATTTATGGGCTAGCCCATAAAACCAACAAATAATCCACATATGAAAGAGCCAAATTTTCATATAACATTGGAATTAAACCAACTACAAATTCTTTTCCTCGAATCTAAAGTACCAAACTAAATTCACTCACCAAATTTGATTCAAACAAATTACATTAACCATAATTTAAATACCACAAATATTATACCTGAGTAAATAGCTTCCCTTTCACATCTAAATTGTTCTTCTCCAACTCAATCATTGCCAATAGAGATGGACCAACCTGTTTCCTCCCAACCTTCCCCAGGGGGAACTTCTCCCCCTGGAGCCCCCGATTTGTAAGGGATCACAAATAGAACCAAGATGCAACAATATAGAGGTGAAATAGGCATATCAAGGAAGGAATCTTTTAATTACTCTCAATACCACTCTAGTCTAAATTCAACCAGGAAAAGATAACCTAGATATCTAGTTCATAAATCCCAGATCCATCTCAACAGCACTTGTCTACTCTCCAGGCCACACCAAAACCATGGGGGTTGTTTTATATTTATAACCTCTAAGTGGGATGACACATCACCCCTCTCAAGTGAAAAATTATTTACTTCTAATTTCAATAATCCATATTATTCACCACCCCCCCGAGCTGGAAATCCCATAATAGTATTTAATTATTAAATTACTTAAATTCTTTAATATTCATAACCTCATGTGCCTCTTTACGATAATCTGTTATTATTTATTTTTCATAAATAGGTAATCTACCTTTTTCATTAAAATAATATTTATTTTAAAATCCCCTTCAAAGTGGGTAATATGTAATTAAATTAATTCAATGGTTAATCTAAGTTAGCTCACATGGTTGATCTATGCCTCTAAGTGGTATTTTTCTGCTGGAGAATAGGGATTCCGCACCCCTATTTCTCTCCCTCCATAATTATTAGGACTCCATGCCTTTTGATATACATAGGAATCCATGCCCTAGTAGATTCAAACTCCACTCCTTGGTCCATTACATATATCCAAAACTCCACGCCTTAATCTTCCATGGATTCAAGACTCCGCACCCTGACATCCATGGCTTCTCATTTATTCTTCCTCGAAACTTCTTGTTTCCATCAACGTACTAGTTGTGAGATCATACCCATCTGATGCTCCATTGGAAAGGTCTTGTCCCAAGGCCTGCACACATCACAATCTCATATATTAACACTGTCAAATGAAATTCATAATGATATTAACTTAGTCACATTTTACCCATATATGTATATGAAGTCCACATTCATTTAGTTATGAACAAATGTCTTCTATAGTAATTTATAATCACATTTGATCCAAATGTGTATATGACTTCCACAATCATTTTGATTTCGAAGAAATGGCTTCCACAGTCATTTCTGATCTGAGCATCCATGTTGGCAAGTAATCAATTTCCCTACCAAATCCTGCTCATTACAGGTTAAGTATACATAATCATATGAATCTATTATCATTAATCACATCATAATTCATCATTAATCCACTCAATAATGACAAAACCTAGGTCCATACGTCACAATCATAGTTCATCATCCATCTCATACACACATTTCATAATTCAGTTGCAGAAAGAGAAACATCCATATAACATGTACATAATCAAAATCAATCTGATACACATAATCAGAGATACAACCATATAGATATATATATATATATATATAGATAGATATATAAGCACTCACTAGTCATATGGGACAAACTAGGTATGCAACATGTAGGTCTATACACAAGCCTAACACATATAACTTGGCATACATTGATTCATCAAAAGTGCCCCTTTCGGGTGTCATAGGCTAGACCATCCAAAATGGGACACTACACCTATGCACGTATCTCTTATTTCAAACTACTAAGGAAATTGTTACATCAAAATGTCGTCACCCTTGTGCAAGTGTCGCAAGTGTCGCAAGTGTCACAAGTGTCACAAGTGTTGCAAGTGTTGTCATCCTGACTTAGTGTCGTCACCATGGTCGTTGCAAGTATCGTCCTTATGACCAAGTGTCATCATCATGACCGTTGTGATAATGTCGTCATCTTGACCATTGTGTAAACTCTTTGCTCTGACCCCTAACATCATTCTGGGCTAAAACACATCCAATTGAGAGATTTTTCCTGCCTAGTTGACCTCTTTGAGTAGGCTGTCGCACTTCTCCTTCATCTAGGGTGCGACGTCGCAGTTTATGGTCATCTAGGGTGAGACACTGTCGTACTTTGTCTTCCTACAGAGTGTGACGACCCCTATTTTTCGCTCTGTGTCCTCTACCATGGTGCGACGAGGTTGGTTAAAGGCTATTTTGGGGAGTCTCGAGGTCTTTCTAGAAGTTTGTTGAGGTGGAGGCCTATCCCTAGACTCTAGGTGAGGTGGCACTTCGGTTCCTAACCTTATGGGAAGATCCCTTAACCATCTACCCCTAATCCTCAACCTACCCTATCTCTTTAGCCCTATATAAACTTTCACTCTCTCCATGGGAGGGAGGAATACTATGGTATCTACATGCTGGTGAAATCTCTCTTAAGACACCTCCATTCACCTATTGGAGAGCTCATAATTCCTTGGAAGGACGTGGCAATTGGCTTGCTCGGAGAAGGGCTACTGCGTTAAGTCTTGGTTGTAGTTCTATATATCTATCATGTATTCCCCTATTTGCAGTAATACAAATGCTTTCCACCAATATTGTTCTCATGTGCAATGATATTGAGTAGTTTACCTACTTAAATGTTTACTTAGATTGCTTATCGTATAGATGTCTTTTACTGGTTTCTCTTGTTTCTTGTCTTGACAGGTCTTGTAGCTTGGATCTGACGACTGCGGGACGTGGATCAACATTCGGGAGAAAGGATTGAGTAGTAAAAAGGTAAGACATCTAGTACTTGGTCCTTAAGTAGATCTAGGAAATGCACTTGTAGTCTGTTCTATTTGTTCTAGACTCACATTGAGCTAGGGAGATCATGCCTTAGATCCGTCTTTGGTAGATTGTCTGTTAACAGAAATACTCCTTGTAAAAAGTATCACGCATGCCTTTAGTATGGATATAAAACTACTCAAAAGATGATATGAAATATTCCATTATGCTATATTGTTTGAGCTTCGTTAATTTACCCAAATAATTAGTTTCAATTTTAAATCGTTCATGGATATCTGAAACAAGTTGTGTCCAAGCAATATAAAACCCTTATAGGATTTATTGTGACATTCTCACTGTTGACAATGTTTAGGATCCAAATATAAGGCACCCACTCGAAGTTTCACCATATCATATATGATTCCATGCAAGGGAAACTGATTTTCTATTTGAGTGACCCATCCTATGGGGTTTGACCCATTGAATTTGGTGAGATCAACTTTAGGAATTATGTGCCACATTTGAGTCATTGGATCATTAGCAAGTAGGGGAGTGAGGCCCATTGGGATTTGGAGGATTCAACATCTTCCTTGTGGGGAGGTTGATCTAGCTCTGTGTATCTTGAATATGATGAAGGAAAGAGTTTAATGAAGTGGGCCATCTATTTGAAAACTGACTACAATTTGGTAAGATTACCTTAGATGTCATCAATATTTTGTTGAGTAGATGTGTGTTTGTGGTCTAACTTGTTTTGCAACTCATCATATAGTGTTTCCAAGTGGGAAAATTTGTAGGAGAGTTTTCCTCCTCTAGTATTAACCATAAGGGGAACAAGTCCACAAAAAGGGTTACAAAGAATGGTACCAATGCGGTTAGCTCGACTCAAGGATTTTGTGACATGGGTTTGAAATAAGGGTTTGAATATGCGGGACTAAATAAAGGGTTATTGGAGAGACATACCAATACAATAAATGTAACACAAAGATTTTGTTGAGATAGTTCTAAAATAAGGAATTTTTTATGCTACTCTTGGCAGAGTTGTACTCCCACCCAAATATTACTATGTGGACATAATTCTCAAATTATATTGTTGTAAATTATGTAGGAATTTCACTAACTAGTCATAGAGGACAAGGATTCTAGGGTCCTAACTACAAGGGATCAACAGGCGCTATAACTCTCTAATATACTTGTAGGGTTCAATAGTAGTACTCGACCTAATCTCTCAAGCAAGTTATTTTTTAAGGATTCTAATATTATATTTAAGTATAGTATCCTAGGCGATTATTTTGGATTGAAAAAAACATGTATATAGATAGGTAGGCGAATATTAAATATGAAACATACAATTTACTACATAAATGTGTAAATTTTGGCGAATACTATGGTAAAAAAACACATTCTATGTAAATATAAACGATATTAGAGACTAAAAATGACCAAATAACAAATTTATTTTTTGAAAAAAATCCTGAAAAATAGCCAATTGGCGAAATTTCGCCCTTAAAAATTACCCTCTCTCAAGGCACTAATTAAGGAAGCTTGATCTTGTCCTTAGTCATCGTTAGAGAAATTTTGAGGTAAAAGATGCGCCTCGAAAGATAAGATGTACTATCAAAATCAAATTTATAAGAACCAATAGGATTCAAGATGATGATGCTAACCATAACGGTAAATAGCTTTGGAGGGGATTGGAAAAACTACTTTTCTATCATATTTCCAACTTATATCCTTGTAGGTTTACTCAAATTTCAAGTGTGAGCACTCATTAGATATATAATTAAATTCTGCATCCTGTAACAACTACCCACTTTGCATACTTTTGACAAACCCCCAGTAGGAAAAAATCAAAATACACACACACACACACACACACACACACAAAACACATATTTCCTTCAATCAAATACGTCTTTTTTTTATGTATTTTGATATTTTTCCTACCGAAGGTCTGTTAAAACTTTGATGAGTGGATACTTGTTGGCTACGGGATTTAATTCCACATCCAACGTATCCTCACAATTGAAATTTGAATAATCCATAAGGAGATAAGTTGAAAATACGATAGAAAAAAAATTAGTTTTTCCCCTTTCCAAATTTTTTATCTCTTATTTCATTATCCTAACTATGATTTTATTATTTTCCTTGTGAAGCCCAATTTAGACCCCAAAATTCCTCTAATGACTACCAGACTACTTAGGTACTAGACAATAAGCTTCTTGAGTGTTGTCCTTGGTGCCACTATAGCAACATGATGGTCGATCGGATTATCTAAAGTTGGTTTTAGGTCACCGAGGGGACTTCCAATATATGTGAGGGTACATTGAAGTGCAATTTCATATACACATGTTGTTTGATGCAGTGCTAGTCGAAGGGATACCAACGTGGGTTACACGGGTGTCCAACCGGGTGAACCTCTTATATTTTCTATGAGTAGTCTTCCTTGACCATAGATTTACCCACTAAACGATAGAACATTGTGTAGACAATGTAACATATTTCTAGCCTAAAAGAAAAAGATAAAAATTTAAGCTCAACAAAGTGCAATGATAGCAAATGTTATATACCTTAATAGCATAATAAGAAAGTTAGAGCATAAATAATAGAATAACAAGATTTTAGAATGAAAAGGATAAAATTACCACAGTAAGACAATTGTAGATAACTGAATACCACAATATAAATACATTTATTGATGAAAGCAATGTTTGCTTGCCTCTTTGAGGGGGCAGCCTATAAATGAGTTGAGCTCCAATTACAATATACTTCATAATACATCTTATTACATTGATTCTACTCCTTTATATAGTTTCTAGTGAAGAAAATTTCAAGTAGGTGGAACTTTCTAGAAAGTATTCTTACAAATATTGCTCTCATACTATATCTACTTCATGGGCTTTTACTTAATATAGATGGTCTCAATGCATAGAAAACTACCTATGTATTTAAGGTGGTTAGGGTAGGACCCTAACAATCCATCTTATTTTTCAAAACTATGTGACCCTTCATCTCTTGGAAGCACCACCAATTGTAAGTCCCCTCTCTTCCAAAGATCCATGACCCTTGAGATAACCCAAGTCCAGACCTCCTCCAATAAACCTGCACCCAAGTACCTCCAAAAAAGTAGTAGAGTAACCCTAAAAAACTTGACCTTTCTCTAACCATGAAATTTGGTCCAAATAATGAATAAACATTAGTATAGAAGAAATATTTATTGAGGGTTGGGTGCCATTAAACCCCACTAGATGGTCATCATGTTGAGAATCTTCCACATGGATCATAATAAGATTTTGAGCACATGCAAATGCCCTCCACCTGATGAATTCCATCCCCAATATTGTTAGTGTTTAAATGTGAATCTGATAGGTTCTTTGACATGACATTGGAAACTCTGATGGGACTATTTTCTATAGTTATACCATAGGAAGAAACCACTTTGATAGATTTGTGAAATTTAGTCTCCTAAGTGTTGTCCACCCCAAAGTGAAATGAGATTGAATACTAGAAGATCCTTAATAGGTGCTTTGTAGGGTCATCACTATAATCCACCAACTAGAACTCCACTTCATCATCATCTAGGGTTTCTTCAAGCATCATCACTCCTCAAAATCCCATGTCTCTAATTCCCTAAAATTTCTATGTGAAACCCAAATAATATTTCTATAATTTCTCCAAACTTTGACAGTTAATTTTTTTGAATTGTTCTGGTACTCTCCATCAACAACGAACAAAATCTTGTTGTGCCCTAAAAATATATAACATAAGAAAATGCAAATCTAAGCTCCCCCTACAATTTTTCAAGGATGAACAAAGAGGGAATGATGTCTGGAATCTTATTGATTTGAGAGGATCTGCAAATATACCTTAGTTTTGTAAGATTGCATGCATGATTTTTAGGATAATGCGGATTTGCTTCTTCCACCATAAAAACCCTACCATTATAATGGTGACAAACAACCTGAGCAAACCCTAGATCATGATACATCAACACACTTTGTTAAAAATTTGGATTAGATAACTATTGTTCCCTAGAGAAGCAAGAAGGGTCTGTGATTTTTCCAGCATTAATCACATAATCAAGTTTGTGAACAATCTTTAAAAAATTGTAGAATAAATCTCTACATTCAAAGTCTTGGAAACCCTAAAAGGGTTATTGATTGTGATAAAAAACACTATGGGTTGTTGTTATAACAAGAGGGAAATATCATTAAGGCTATGGAAGTAGAGAGCCTATGAAAGAAATGGTTCAACACAACTATGGAAAAAAGACAAGTTGAGGCCTTGTGCAATTAATAGATTTGTCCTTAGAGTGGAATATCGTACCCTAAAAGAAAAAATGATGATTGCAATGAATGGAGGACTATGTACCAAAACAAGAGATCCACCATACCTAAAACCTATGTGAGACTACTATGTAGGTAGCTTCCATGTACTTTGATTATGCCAACGAAATCGTTAATCACACACTAGAACTAGTTGCGCCGAGAGGCACTCTACAACCCAGTATGAGGGAGATCGAGGGAGATCTTGTTAGTCGATATTGTCGGCCATAAATAACATTTGTATGAGGGAGATCTTGTAAGTCGAGTGTTTGTCGATATTGTCGGCCATAAACAAAATAATACAAAGTAAAAAGTAATAAATATTATGTCGACCATAAACAAAAAAGAATAATACATAGTAAAAAGTAAATATGAGACTTAAACTAGAGACTTTAGAGCTTAGGATTAGGTGATAAATATTATGTCGGTCATAAACAAAAAAATAATAATACAAAGTAAAAAGTAAATATGAGACTTAAATTAGAGACTTTACTTTTTACTTTTAATACAAAGTAAAAAGTAAATATGAGATTTTAGAGTGTTTGTCGAGTAACAAAATAATACAAAGTAAACAAAAACGAATAATACAAAGTAAAAAGTAATAAATATTATGTCGGCCATAAACAAAAAAGAATAATACAAAGTAAAACGTAAATATGAGACTTAAACTAGAGACTTTAGAGCTTAGTATTAGGTGGCTGAGGTATTACACTCAAGGAACTATTCAAGGAGATGTTTGCCAGAGATTTGATCCCTCTCGATGCTTGATAGAGCCTAGGATTTGGATATATACTGGTCTATGTAGAATATTGTTCTCGATCCAAAAAGTTTGCTTCATGATTTTCCCAAATACTCATTCTCTCCATGATTAAGTCCCACATATATCTAATACCTATATAAACATCATCAAATATTAGTCTTAATTATCACTTTGGGTTTCTTATACTCCAAAGTCCTGCATATTATTTAAACCAAAAGGTGAAATATCATAAAATAAGAAATTTCATGTTTGTGCCGTAGATTCCACAAAAAATTTGGTTCCAAATATTAATTTAATGTGGTTTAAATATTTTGTCTCGAAAAATACAATGCATAATGCAACATGATATGTAAGCATGAGATAATTTTCGGATTTTTATATTTTTAAGACAGATTTCCTTAATTTATATAAGACTTTATAAAAAATACCAAATAAAAAAAATATAAAATAAATAAATTTTAATTATTTATTATGAAAAATGGATATTTTTTATAAAATTGTAGAATACATCAAAATTAAAATTGTAAGTCCACACTATGAATTTATATTAATAAATTCAACAAATCCAACTCTAAAAATGCTTTGAATCAGTCTAAACCCCAAATATAATAGTGATATGCCATTATGGTAAGAGTAATTGCAATTTAGACAACCATAAGTAGAGATATTTACACATAGAAAATTGTTATCAATATTAATTTTAGAGTAAAAACATTATCAAACTTATCACTCAGTTTCTCCATTTTCCTCTTAAACTCACATTCTTTGATTCAGGAAAGAAGAAAAATATGTACCTACTACCAGACCTACCCCTATCCTCCCTATTGTCACATTCAGAGAATAAAAGCTATAGCAATTTTGGAACAGCGATCAAAAGAATATGAATGGAATACATTAGGTAATACACCAAACAGTACAAATGTAACAAACCCTCCAACAAAATACAGCAATCAACAAACAATAGAGACAGGTCCCTCATAATTCAATTGTTCCTCCTGTGGAACCTGTGAGACTGTGTCTTGCTGGTTCATCAGTTGAATCATGCTTCGTGATATCATATTTCTCACCATCTCCCCAGAGAGCATAAGCTTCCTCGCCATGAACTGCATCATCTCCAATCAGAAGTTGCTCATTTGGCATCCTTAAGGGGGTAAACAAGCTTATCACAAGTAAGATTATGCTTGTTATTACAAGATTCCACCCTATTATAAAACATGCTCCAACTAGCTGCTTAAGGAATTGCATCCCACCCGTTCCTCCATAGAAGGCTCCCTTTGAATTTGTGACAGCTAGGAAGAGATTACATAGAGTAGGATCTGCAAAAAGACCAGTTAGTAATCCACCCAATAGACCTGCAACTGCATGAGTATGGAATACGCCGAGTGTGTCATCGACCATCTGTAATAGGGCTGATTTCTTATGAAGAACCATCATCGTGAACCATGGGATGGTTCCAGACAAAATACCCATTAAAATTGCTGCCCATCCTTGCACAAGACCTGAAGCACAAGGAATATAGATAATGGACATCAAGACCTGTTCTTGGGTGAATTGGCAAATGCCTTGAGATCCAGCAATATTAACTGGTGGTGAAGATAGACATTTTTGAGTGATGCATGCACAAACATGTTAATGGACATCAAGACCTGTTCTTGGGTGGATTGGCAAATGCCTTGAAATCCAGCAATATTATTTGGTGTTAAAGATAGACATTTTTTAGTGATGCATGCACAAACATTTTCTTTATCAAAATTTAGAGTAAATTCTAAATAAACTCTGATTAAATTGGACTCTTGATGAAAAGGAGTGGTATAGAGCAGGTAGATCTCAAAGGATATTAAAAGGCTTAAAAAACAAACACACACACATATATATACATACACGTTATTAATACTGATGCAGTTGTAGGTTTATCGGAGTATTTAGATCATATCTAATCAATTGGGTCTAGTCAAAGTGGTTGTGGGATGGAGTGTTATCCTCTCTATCCAAGTTTTATTCTCATAGTAACATATAAACTTATATTTTTCATGGATGGTTTTTCAAATCTCTCAGATTTCAACCTGCAAAAGAAAGCTAATGGTCATTGAAATTCAGAAAAACATAGGAACTGAAAGGATACTAAAAACCTGGTGGATGTGAGGCACTGAGGATGCCTACAAGCTGGGAACATCTATATGTAGAATGCGTCTATTATTGCCTGGATCAATAAAATCAGTGCTTCAACAATGAAAACTGCTAATACTTACCCTAGGTTTGTCAGGTACTTTACACTGGAAGAAAAATGTACAAAATAATGAGTCTGAGAAAATGGAAGGAACATCCTTCTCATACCATATATGGTCAGATTTAATTATTGGGTCCAAGTCTCTTCCAATTTTATGTTGTTTTCAGTTCACAGTGAACAGAGCCACACATCAATCATCTAATTGCTAATTAGATCCTTCAAACTGTCATAAACCCCTTCCTACATTTTATTTTGTGAACTTTTTAGATATTTTATTTTATTTTCACGGGGAATGAATTACTAAAGTTGCTTAAAGGAGATAAGATTATGAAAACAATACCTGCAGCAGGTGTGATGCAGACAAGTCCTGTTATCATTCCCTGGACAGCTCCAACAACAGAGGGTTTTCCGAAAAACATGACATCCAAGCAAATCCATACCAGGAGACTGGTGGCTGTACATATGTTGGTATTTAATACTGCCATTGATGAATCAATGTTGGCAGCATAAGGATCCCCTCCATTAAATCCAGCCCACCCCAGCCATAAAAGCCCTGCTCCAGCCAGCAATTGCAGGACATTATTTGGAGAAAATCTTTCACGGTCCTGTTTTAACCGAGGTCCAACCTGTAAAAGCAAAAATATATATACCATAAACCACCTGCATATGAAGCAATAAATTATATTTTTTCCTTGGAAAACCTTGTGGGAAACTCAAAGATGCTTCCCCTCATTCAAGGATGGTATCCCTACTAAAAATGTTGATATAGACTATTGCACCTAACACTAACACTGCTGACATGGAACCAGCCAAGTACCCAGAAATGCATATTTTATGTTGAATTAACGAGTACAATTAACAAAAGATTAAACATACCCAGTAAGCTGCAGTGAAACCTCCAATGCCTGCAGAGAGGTGGATAACATAACCTCCTGAATAGTCAATCACACCCCATTGGAAAAGGAATCCTCCTCCCCATAAGCTGAATGCTCCTACTGTATACGAGAAGGTGATCCATAATGGCACAAATGCCATCCATGCCTTGAAACTCATTCTTCCTAGCACCGAACCAGCCAATAAAATCACTGTTATTGCTGCGAAAACAAACTGGAAATACACCATGGTAGCCATAGGAAAAAAAGGTGCTACCATAGGGGTCTCCACGTTGCCATTATGGTAATTGTGCTGTGATGAAGGGAAATTGGCCTGTCCAATGAGGTACACTTGGTTTAGTGCTGGACCTGCCTTCCCCCAGAAAGGAAGCAATTTGTGCCCAAATGCCATTTTATATGCCCATGTAACCCAGCACAACATAACAGCAGAAAATGCATAGAGTGCCATGAAAGCAGAATTTACAGCCCACTTCTTCTTGGCTATGCCGCCATATAGGATGACTAGGCCCGGCATGCTCTGCATACCCACAAGTGTGGCTGATATCATTTGCCATGCATTATCTCCTTTGTTAAGCCAATCAGGAGAAACGGCAGTGGTATTATAGGCTGATGGCAAAGTTGCCATTGCTGAAGCAGTAATCTGCGGAATTCAATATTGGACACTAAGACCAGGACCTTGCATGAACAGAGCTCAGGTCCAAGGCCTTACCTGCCCAAGCAAAGCTCGAGTCAGATTGCAGACCCTCTCTTCATCCAGCTACAATCCAAACCTCTCTTCTGCAATAAAACACATCAGATAACCTGCGTTAGAAACAAAAATCCTAACCATGTTGCTCCAAACTTGAAGATAATCATGAAGCAAAAATGGAGTGAACAAAAGCCATGAGAGCGTATGATGCTAACAGTCTGAATATATCAAGATTTTGTGTATCTTCTGCCTTAAGGCTTTGGCAACCAAATTTTTATCATAAACGAGCGAACTTGTAGATACCAACGTATAGTCATAAAATATGAAGCCTAAGTTCGTCACCAAATTATTAAACACAGGACTCTGAGACCAGCAAATACTTCAAAAAAAAACTATGGTTATCAACAGAAGGAAGTCAGCTGCCAAAAGTATGACCCTGAAACTCAAGAGCTATATATTTTAAGTGGTTTTTGCAGCTCTAAATTATGTGTGTTTGCATCCTTCAGCCTTTGTGCAGTTTCTGTAGCTCAAAATTACATGTAAGGCCTTACCCAGTTGAAGAAAACCATAAAAACAATCACAGAAGCAGCAGTGAGACATATATTACAAAACGAAAGCTTGAAGTAGTTCAGTATGAATCATGGAAACCAACCTTGCATGGAGCAGTACACGTTACATACACAGTATCTCTCACAGTTTTCATAACAAGACAGTGAGCACAACCAGAATCTCCATAGGAAACAAAGCCTGAAATATAAAGATTTCTGGGACCTTCCATGAACCCGGTTGACTTGTGCATCCTCACAAAAGCTACTATTTTGCCAACTATTTCTGGCATGGATCGAGGCAAGCTATTTTATGTGAGTTTACTTGGACAAATTTAAATTTTTATGGGTTTTGTTTTCTTTTAGTTGAAGCTTTGGATCATTTGACTATCGGACAAAGTTATTTTTTTTTTAGTTTTATTTTTTCTCAATTTTTTATTTATTTTTATTTTTATCTATTATTTTTCTTGCATTTTAATTATTTATTTATTTTAAAATATTTAAATATATTTTTTTAATTTTAATTAAATTTAAAAAATTATTATCAAATATTAAACTTTTTAATTTTTGATATTTTAACTTTTCATCATTTAAATTTAATTAAAAAAATTTCATTAAAATTATAATTTTATAATAATGAATTAATTTTTTTCATCAAAATTATAATTTTACAATAATGAAATTATTATTGTTTCTAATATATTCATTATTATTCTTAATTAGATACAGATATTCATAATATAATTCGATTAAGTAAATTGAAAGTGAATATCCATAATACAATTTAATTAAATAAATTGAAAGGTGTTGAAGTAAGATTTAAAAAAAAAATTCATTAAAAATTTAGTTTACTCCAACGAAACAAATTAAAACCCAAAAACATATAACAAATTTCAATTACAAGACTTGTTAATTAAGTCACTTCCATATTCTCTCTCTCAAACCGTCCCTGTATTCAAGTCAATGGGCCAACTGGATTCTTTGTTTGCATCCTTCCTGATGAATCATTCTCATGATCCCGGAATCTCTACGGTCATGTGTCCACGTGCCTTCCTGCTGACGATGTTCCACGCTGTTTATACAATTCAAATGAATATAATAATATAAAGAGAACAAGTTAGGGAGTAAGTAGTGCATTAAATACTATAATAATATTATATTGAAGAACTCTTGTTGATAAAATAGTCTTAAAATACTTGTGGGGTTATTTATGATAGATGATGTTTATAATGATGATGATAATTTATAGTTTTATTTTTATATTTAAATAAGGTAAAATGGTTGAGAATGGGAGTAGAAAATTAGATTTATATTAAGTGTTTTTATTATAAATTTTATAAATTTATTTATCTTATATTGATTTTGGATTAGTTTTGGAATAATTTTGTTTAATTAAATGAAGATTGATTGAATGTTTTTAGTATTCCAATATCTTATTAATGATTTCTATGAAGTTCTAAATCTTATTTTTGACATCACAGGAATGCAATGTTTGTTAATATTATATATTATCTTAATTTGATTGTCTTTTTTTTTTTAAATGTTCCTGGAACTAAGCCAAGTCCCAAAATCTCTAGCCCATGTTAAAGGCCCTAACAAAAAGCTTATCCTCATTCAATTTCAGCAATTTACACATCTATTCTAAATATCTAATTATGGCTTTAAATTCGATGAAAGTATAATTTATTGACAATCAAGAGAATGGGGTAAGAAGTGTTGCATTTAACTTGAAATAAGAGGTTTTAAAAGAGTTTTAGATTAATGCCCATTTCATTGAGTTTGGACTTATCACCTAGAAACTAGACCATGGAAATGTGAATATCGATGTCAGCATCAAATTCCAAAAGTGTGAATATCATATTTCCTAAATATCTAAAAGTGTGAATTTCAATTTTGAAAGTGTCAATTTTTACTTATTGTGAATTTCAATTACGAAAATATCAATATCCAATTATGAAAATGTGTATTTAAATTTGAGTATTGTAAATTTAAATTTTAATATCTATATATTGAATGTCAATATTAATATACATCTTTTTATATATATGTGAATGCATACCATTATGTCATACATTGTTGAATATATAAAGATTAAAAAAGAAAAAAAATACTAAAAAAAACATCAGGTGTCACTACAATGAAGAGTTATACATTTTCATAACTATTTAAAATAATATACAATAGGGATCCATACAAACAAAACGAGGATGGTGACTAATTTATTAGTTCTTATAGGTATGATACATTTCATTTAAAAATGACAAGTATGGAAGTTGTTTTCTCAAACATAATTTCATTCTTCAACATCATTCTCAATCTCTTGATTATGCTCCATTTGTTCTCCTTGTGCCTTAATCACAACAAATCGCTTCAGATTTATTTGTATTATCTACCATCTCTATTAGGTGATCATATGTGACAAGTTTTAGTAGTGCTTGGGATCAATGAACCCAATAAATACTAGAAACTTTCTTTAAATTATGAATCCGATAACTTAACACTTTCAAAACACCTACATTATATGTGCAATCTTAGGACCTTTGTTCATTGGGTTTAATAATTATCCTAATAATGATCCTAGTAGTTTTGCTCTGTGGGGGATTTGCAATTGAGACCATTCTATCCTATTAATGAATTTGAATGAATTGAAAACAATAAAGCTGAAATACCTTATAGCACACCTTCAACATACTTACATTGATTCATTGTGTCATCCTATAAGAAACAATTTTGCATGAAATTACTATCTGTGCCAATTTATCAATTCTTTGACTAGACCCTACTAAGAGCAACCTAATGGTTTCTTCGATTCTTTGACTAGACCCTACTAAGATCAACCCAATGGTTTCTCTTTTAGCTTGTTGATTCATATGAAAAATATTAAACCAACAAAACTATAAGTAGGTTGACTAACAACATGAAATTGAAATGATAATAAAGAGATCATCTAATGCGTCACTTCCCATAAATTACATACGGATATAAATTCAATAGAGAAATGATCAATAGAAAACATGTAAATCATAATCTACTTCTATGGAAGAATATAGGAGGCATCTACTTGCACACCACAGGAGTAGATCTGTACTATACAACTCTTTCATTTTTTTTTTCACAGAAACGGTTGAGTAGCTTTGATTAAAAAGAAAAACGAGAATTACATGGAAAAGCTGAAGGATTGTTCCCATAAAAGGAAGGAATCCGTCATGCCTTGTTCGTCCTTTACAAGCTTATAGCTGTGATGGAATTTCCCTAATCTATAAGTGTTGTAGCACCTTACAAATTGTCCAAGAAGGGGTAGGCAGAAGAAATACATATGGAAGGACTTTGCAAATACAAAAAGGAAGAAGTCTGATTTCTAGTAGACAAAAAGATGCATAAGAGCGCAGGAATAACCAAAATTATGTAGGCTAGAGAAAGAAGAGACATAGATTAAAAGCAGAAAGAGTCCAAAGAAAGAGTCCAAAAACAAGGTATAGACAACCTTCAAAACAACAAGCGAGTCAAATATTCAGAACATCACCATCGGGTTCTGCTAACCTGGTCTTTCCTGCATTGTTGGCAATGTGCAGGCCAACTTGAACCATATCATCTTTATTCTTGGCAAGGAGCCTACCGAGAGCTTCCAGCTTGCTGCTAACCTCCTCAGGGTCTTGATTCATGCCAGCCTTATGGATGTGGAGTGGTCCAAGAGTTTCTTCCAGCAGTTTGACCATCTCAGCAAATTTCTTGTTATGATTCTTAACCTCCAAGTGGGTCGAATAAGCCAACGTGAATAGGCGATTTATATCCCGTTTGAAATCTAGGTTTTAATTTCTTATCAACCGAACCTGACCTTCTAAATCATGCAGATGCTCCATAATCACCCCATAATCCTACTCGCTTCCGCAACTTTGTCCTGGACCCTGAGCCTGTTTTGAACCAACACGCTTGTGACTAAAGCCGACCGTCAGGGGAGTATCCTGCTCAACCTCATAATCCATACTATTATCCATATCATCTAATAGGATGGGCCAATTGCTCACTCTAGGAGAGTTTCCAATGGGCTTGCTACAGCGAATGCATCTCGAGAGCAAGCAACCTTCCTGAGAAGAGGAACCAGAGAAGTGAAGAGCCATAAGAATTATGAAAACCACTATATAAGCAGAGAAGACACTGGAACAATCGCAGCTGAAGACAAACCGAGACAATGGTTTCAAGGAAGTTTTGTGATGAATGGGGAGGACGTCCATCTCTTTAGTATTTATTATCGAGCCATCACTACGCATGCCTGGAGTTGAAACAAGAGGGCGAATTTAATGAGGAATGGTGTGAGGATCCAAGGAGGATACGAGAAGCATGTCTTGATTTGAGTCCTAAGAAAACTGAAAACATGCCCAATAAATTTTTTATAATTCATGATTAATAGAGGGGCCATCAAACCATGGAAGGGAGGGCCGACACAGTGGGAGGAGCCAACCTTAGGGGATCGAAACATTTTTAGAATGAACATGACCACAATCAAGAGTACCATAACTTAGCTTGACACCGAGATTTTCCATGGTGTTCACCTACCAGTTGAGATCTCTCAAAATATGAAAGAAATTGATGTCTTTGAATTCCTTGACTATACTGAGAAGAAGAGAGTGCATCTTGGAGGAAGGACTCTTTCTTCTTTTAGCGATATTTCTAGCTTCCCTGGTGATGATAAGAGAGTCCCCAAGAAGCACTAGAGTTTCAATTTCCAGATCTCTAGCGAGTTCCAAACCTTTAATAAGACCAAGCCATTCAGCTTCATTATTGGTCTTTCTTCCAACACCCAAGAGAAGTTTCTCTGCTTGTTCCCCGTGGAGTCAAGTATGACTCCACCCGCACCTGCCAACTCGGGGTTTCCTTTCAAGGCACCGTCAAAGAAGAGTGAGTTGTAGCCATGTTTAGCTCTCCAATTATGAAAATCTTCCCTGCACATTCTCAGTTGCCAGAACGAGGGTCTCGGTTTCTTTGGAGGTTTAATCCAAAAGAGCGAGGGGGGAGGAATGAGGAAATCAACCATCTAAATTCTTTCTTCGACAGTTAAAGGTTCCTTATGTATGCTTTGCATTCCTCTAGAGGTTAAGGCTTTGAATCAAAGAGCTTTTGCAGAGGTAAAGACCCTTCCTGGATTTGAAGAGATCCCTTCAAAAATTTCTTTATTCCTGGTCGTCCAAATTTTCCAACAAACATATCTAGGAAGGGCTTCCCAAGCTCTAGAAAAGTCTGGCTTTTGAGTAAAAGAACCATGATAATAATCTTTCCAATTTTTAAACAAATCATTCCAATTCGTGGGCATGACGATAGAAGCATTAAGGCTTTGGAAGGGGGGATGCAAAAGCTCCAGAGAAAAGGTGCAATTGAGGAAAATGTGGTCCAAAGATTCCTCCGAGTTTTTGCAAAGAGAGCACCACAGGGGACCAACTAGCCCACGCTTCCTCAGGTTCTCAGTTGTTAAAATTTTCCGGTGTGCAAGGACCCAAAAAAAGACGTTGATCTTTGGCAATCCATCACTGTTCCATACCTTGTTCCATATAGGGTCTTTGAAGCTTGTGTGTTTGTTGTTGTAGACATGTTAATAACTGTCTTTAACCGTGTAGCTACCATTCTTTCCCCAGCCCCATCAATATTTGAGATGTCTATGAACTGGACTCTTTTCATGAAGCAGGGAAGGAAGAATTGAGTAGTCGGAGAGCAAGTGGTTTGGGATCTTGAGGCTCTTCCATCCAGCTCATCTGCCAGAAGAGGTCCAAGAGGAAATTTCATATAGAGTGGTGATGTTATTGTGGTCAAACCATTCCTTTAGGTCTCTCAGTTCCTGCTGGAAGTTTGCCGGGGAGTTCACCCCAAGTTTTTCATTCCAAATTTTAATTTGCTTGCCATTTCTAGCTATCCAATGGAACTTGTCCTTAATGATGTGAACAACTTTCTTGCAGAGATCCCAAATGGGAGTCCCATTTTCATTCATGTCAATTTCCTCAATACAGCGAAATCTAGATCCATCCATGTATTTTTTCTGAAGGATTCTTTTCCACCAGGCATTCTCTCTGGAAGAGACTCTCCATAATATCTTTGCTCCAAGAGCAAGGTTTGTGGTTAAAGGATCTTTAACTCCAGCTCCACCACTATTTTCTGGGCTGCACACCGTTTCCCAATTAATCAGGTGGTATTTTCTGGTGTTGTTTGCTTTCCCACCTTGCCACAGGAAATTTCAGATTTCTATGCTAATTTCTTGGATGACATATGCAGGAGCCAGAGATATTGAACATGTATAGATCGGGTAGGTAGACAAGATGGATTTAATGAGAATCAACTTGCCAGCAGGGTTTAGCCACCTGAAGCCCCAAGAAGTGATTTTCTTTTTAATTTTATCAATCAAACCTTGCCAATCAGACTTTCTTTTTTCCTTTGAAGATAGGAACACCTAGATAAGAGAAGGAATTCCAAATTGTTACCCCTTCGAACCCAAGAATTCTTGAGATTCTGGCCATAATCCTAGGAGAGCAGTTCCACCCATAGATTTTGGATTTATTTTCATTGACCTTCCCATCCGAGGATTTTTGGAACTTGGAGAGAACGCCTTTGAATCTTTTTGCAATGATAGTGGACACACCCCCCAATACGATAGTGTCATCAGCAAATTGAGCATGATTAGCAGCACAGAAACCTCTGGCGATTTTTAGGTCTTTTAGCCCCCCGTTGTCTTGAAGAAGCTAGAGATTCTGCTCAACGAGTTTGAAACCAAAATGTAAAGGAAAGGAGAAAGAGGACAACCCTGTCTGATTCCCCTAAAAGCTTGAAAAAATTGGTAGGTATTCCATTTACCAGAGGAGCAATCCAAGGGATGCTAATGCAGGCATTGATCCACCTTACAAATCTTTCAGAAAAACCAAATTTTGACATAACTTCAAAAAGGAAGAAATGGTTAACCCTATCAAAAGAGTTTGCCATATCAAGTTTAATAGCCATACCTTGCTTCTGACGCTCTAGACTGTAGTGAATGGCCTCCTGAACTATAATGATATTGTCAATGATTTGACGCCCTGCTATGAATCCACCTTGAGATTCTGAGATAAGGTGACCCATAACTTTCTTCATTCTATTGGCCAGAATTTTAGATAGGATTTTGTAAGAAGTATTACAAAGAGAAATAAGCTTGAATCGATCAATCGCTTGGGGGTTTTTATCCTTAGGAATAAGAGCGAGGAAGGTATAATTAGTGGCCCCGCCAATCTTGTCCTTTTTCCTCATCCAGTTGAGCATTTTCTTCAGATATTCTTTGATAATATCCCAGGCAGCCATGTAAAAATTGATGGTAAGACCATTAGGTCCAGGGGCCTTGTCCACCTGCATGGACCAAATGGATTTTTTTTATTTCAAATTCCATGATTGGTTTGGAAAGGTCCCTATTGTCCGAATTAGAGATGAGGGAAGGAATGCCATGGAGCATATCTACTTGAGATAAGGGATCAATGTCACTTGTGTCTAAAAAGAGCTCTTGGAAATGTTGAAAAATGTGAGATTTAATTTCCTCCTGATCAGTTATACATGAGCCATATTTTCCTTTGATTTCCTTGATCATATTGTGGCTGAGTCTGACTTTAGTTTGTTTGTGAAAGTAATTTGAATTGTTGTCCCCTTCTTTTAACCAAAGCTGTCTAGATTTTATTCTCAATTCCACTTCTTCATTTCTGGCTGTGCTAAGAATTTTCTTGTCTAGATCTTGTTCTTGGAAAATGAGGAAAGGGGTGATCTTAGAGGTTTCCATATCAGATTGCAATTTTGAAAGATCAGATTGTTTTTGATGTTTCAAGTGACCGGGATTTTTATAGTCCAATTTTGCCCAAATTTTAAGGGTGCAGCGCACACTTCTGAGTTTATTTTCCCATATGTCGCTCAGAAAGCCAATACAGGGAAGACACCAGGAGGAATTGATTAAGTCTAGAACTTTGTCATCGTGGAGCCAGGTGGGATTGAATCGAAAAGGAATGGGACGTAGATTTGCAGGAGGGGAAACAGATAAGGATATAGGTTTGTGGTCTAAGTTCACAGAAGGGACAGCGAAGGAGGAAGGGATGAGATCTTTGCTCAAAAAAGAAGACCTTACCAGAAAGTGGTCAAGCCTGGCCGCAATAGGACCAACACCCATTCTTCGATTGTTCCATGTAGATTTTCCATGTTTTAGGGCCGGATCCAAAAGATCAAAATCAGACATCAGGTCATTCAGATTTTCTCCAAATGGATCCCTAACACAAGGGCCACCACGTTTTTCCTCTTGTGCCTTTGTAACATTAAAGTCTCCGGCGATGATGAAGTCCTTCCCTGCTAGAAATTATCTTAGGGATGAAAGGCTATTCCAGAAAGAGTGCTTGTCCTTGTAATGAGTTGGGCCATAGACATTACAAACATAGAACAAGTTCGGGTCATCCTTTTCATGGAATTCGATTAAAATCCAGTTTTGACATTCTTTGATAACATTAGTATCATACTTACTTGAGAGAAAGGTCGCAATTCCCCCTGAGGCTCCTCTGGAGCTAATCGCATTACCATGGCAGGATTTACAGAAAAAATGTGAGAGGGCCATGGCCTCCACATCACTCATTTTTGTCTCTTGGATGAGAAGGATGTTTGGTCTTTCAGATTTGATTATGTCTTTCATTGCTTCTATTTTGTGTGCTCCTACTAGACCCCTGCAGTTCCAAGAGAACAGTTTCATTACTTCTTACCAGATTGAAGGGCTGCTCTAGCCCTGCCTTCTGCTTTCCCTCGATTTTTAGGATTTTGGAGTAGTTTGGTCTATTCAATACTTCATTGTCTTCCTAATTCCAGCTCCCTTTCTGCTTCTTGCTCGCGATGGAATCTATGGGATTTTCTTCCTCTAGTGTTTGTGGGAGGAACAGTGTCGAGAGGTTCTTGGATTCTTTTGAAGAGGATTTAGGGGAAGAGGAGTGGGAGGGGGCTTTGCTTTGCTTAACCATTTTTTCCCAAGAGCTTCCTGGGGATGGGGAACCCACGAAGGCTGTATCTAAGCTTCCTTCACCGAGGAGAGGGGGATTAGAGTTGGAGATTAAGGTGATTCGAGGGTCAAAGCCTGAATCGGCTAGAGGAGGATCATATTCGGTAATCTCACCTTCTTCAACATTCAGGGCTGTGAATTGATTGCTAGTATTGACTACATTCTCATGTTGTGGTTGAGTTTTACCTCATTCCTGTTGGGATTCCTTTGGTTCTGGATTTGATGTAGTCATTTTTATTCCTTTTTTCACCCGATGCCATTCCTCTTCTTGGGGTTTCTTCGAAGTCTCTTGAGCTGCTTTAGGGTAGTTTTTGACAAAATGACCATACTCGTGACACTTATTACACTTGAAGGGTAGCTGTTCGTAGTCAACTTTCTGCATATGTTCCCAACCGTCCATACATAGGCTTACTATCTCCGGAAACCCCTTCTCCAGATCGACCTCTACACAGATCATGGCGGAGGAGAATAAAGGGCCTTTTGGCTAAGCTTTATCAATATATTTCCCTAGAGAGTTCCCGATTTCCTGTAGGGATTCATCATTCCAACACTGCAAGGGGAGGTGGGGCAAATAGACCCAAATATGGACAGCAGAGGACACACCCTTTTCAGGGTCGAAGGAAAGAGTCCATCGACTGAGGTAAAGCCCCCTCGGACCCATGAAATAGGTACTGCTACGGAAGATAAGGTCGTGGTCATCTTTATTTTCAAACAGGAAGGGCGTCTAGTTCTTCTTTACCCAACTATCCATAATCTTCGACGAAGTCTAGATCCCTGTGAACTGACTGATCAAACCTCGGTCACTCAGAGCAAGGGCCTTAAGACATGAAGCAGCCGACTTGATCTGGATCTTTGGAGCATCCACACATTTGACAAACCAGTCTCCAGAAGAGGCCGGCAAGGGAGGAGGGGGAGGGGAGGCAACCACAAGGGCACATAATGCTCATCGATAAGGCTCCTATTGGCCTCCGGACTCGGGTCCGGAGGTGGATCCATCCCTGGACCAGGGGCGAGGGAAACCCTAACCAGACGCACAGGGTCACGCTAGCTCAGGCTCACTCTTACTCTCAGATATAAAAAAAGACTATACAACTCTTTCATAACAAGTGGTATCAGAGCTATATTTCTTGGGCAATAAAGTGGATTTTTTTTTCATTTTTGTTTATTTTTCAGTGAAAAAAGACAATGACTATATTCAGATAATTTCTTGTAGATTTATATATAGAATTTGAAGAAAATAAGTACAAATATGAATTCCTCTTCAAAAAATATCAAATTTCAAATAGAAAAATCAAAATGGTGTTATGTACAACAAATGTAAATGTGGAGAACAACTCCATAGTAGATAAGAGAGATAATTTAGACAATAACTCCTTAAAAAATATGAGAACCTCCTCCAAATACCCCAATACATTAATACATCTAATTCACATGTTCCCCTCAACAATGACTACATGACCTCTGTATATATACATATTCACTTATTATGCATGTGGGCCTTTCATTAGGTGACCACAATTACATATATATTTACTCCATTACATATACATTTAACCCCATGTATGACCCTCCTTGGAATCACATCATATACAATTAACCCCATATATGCCCCCCTTGGGTCTTACCATAGCACCCTCCATAAAAAATATTTGTCCTCAAAGCTTTGCAGTTAAGGGCTTTACATGTGATGAAACCAAGTAATCAAATTTCCTTATATTCCTACTTTCTTATTGCCATTGATGATGATCCATCCATCCTGCAAATGTGATTATTTCCAGCCTTAATCTTTTATAGTTGGTTGTTGCATAATTTTATTTCCTTTGATTCCATGTGTTAGTATTGTGACTTCTCCATTTTGTTGTAGTTTCTGGTCTTTGATAATATATTGTCAAATAATGTTATTTTGATTCCATGTTCCATGAATTTTGTTTATTATTCCATCTTCTTCCTTGGTAGTGTCAATATAGATCTTCTAGTCTTTCTTGGAAACTTTCTTGGTAATGAGGATGTCGATATGGTTTCACATTTAATGGTTTTCCTTCATTCTACACAACCATATCCTTGATTTTATTTTTAGAGACAATGGCATCCTCTATCCTTTGTGACGGGATTTGATGAGTTCTAAGGATGACACTTGGAAATCCAAACCCAATACCTAAACACAATCTTTGCAACGATTAAATCCTCTATGAAAAAGTCGTCATTGAACGCATGTGTGAGGTTGGTGGGAAACGTATTCTCATGTACTTGAGGAAGCACCAGATGAATATACTTCTATGACACTTGCAAGAGTCCCTCCTTCTATGGTCAGAAGTAATATTAGTTGCTTTTGTAAGTTTTAAACCTGTGAATTTAAACAATGCAACATATTGTTAATAAAAACAGAGATTAAACAATGACACACGCATAATACACATAGATTTACCTTGGAAACCCTTAATTAGGAAAAACTAGCAAAACTTAGAGCCACACCCCCATATTTTTCTCATTGTTTTTTATTAACCATTCACAATAAAACATTTAGGTATTCCATGTCAGAGATATGGATCTAACTAAACTATCTTACCTATCTATCCAAAACAATACTATATCAACAATAAGTACAAAAATAGAACAAGAGAAAAGAGTACACCGGATATACGTGGTTAACCCAATTGGGCTACGTCCACGGGAAGGTAGTCTTCTATTATCTCTAGAATATCTCCCTCAAGATTACAAGAGAACAATGCCAATAACCCCAATACAATATAGCAATATTTGTGTGAATAAGTAAAGATCATGATTAATGATGTGACTCCCTTGACTCTATTATATACTAAGAGATGAGGAGGAATTACTCTCACATATTACATGTGGGATAATATAATTCTCCATAATAACATCTCTTTATATAATAATGAATATCAAGAGTATATTTTACCATAATGAATATGGGATATAATGTATTACTCTTTTACATAAGATTGTGGATATCTTCTGACATAATACAAAGACATTATTACCATCCAAGGAGTATAAAATATTCCAACACTCCCCCTTAATAATGACTGGGAAAAAATCCCACTAACAAAGGAAGGAAGGAGTCATTACTGCTCCCCCTTGATGACAACTTCCCTCATCCCAAGTAAGGAACAAAGATGCACATACTTCGCTACTGTTAAGGATTTGGTGAAGATATCGACTGCTTGTTTCTCTGTAGGACAATACTCAAGAGAAAGAACACCATCTATGACGATACCTCGAATGTAATGAGCATCAAGATCGATATGCTTTGTCTTGGAGTGATATACCGGATTATAAGCAAGCTGAATTACACCTTGATTGTCACATTTCAACACAGTGGACGATTTAGGAACCAGACCAAGCTCAGTGAGAACATGTCGTAAACAAACTACTTCTTTTGCTGCTTCTTTGGCCGCTCTATACTATGCTTCACACGAAGATAAAGAAAGAGTCTTCACCTTTTTACTGGACCAAGAAATCGAACTTGAACCAAGTTGAAATATATAACCAACAGTTGATCGTCGATCAGAACTGTCACCTACCCAGTCAAAATCCGTATAACCATAAAGTGAAACTGTAGTACTACTCGAATAAAAAACACCATAGTACAATGTCCCTTGTAAATATCTCAGATTCTCTTTGCTGCTTTCCAATGACTTTCATGAGGTTGCTGCATGAACCGTGAAACCATACTGATGGTGAAAAAGAGATCTGGTCTACTGTGAGTTAAATATATCAAACTGCCGACTAGCTGACGATAAAGAGTAGCATCAACAAGAGGATTAGTACACCCAACAATTAAATTTACACCAGACTGAAAAGGAATAGGAGCAAGTTTACAATCACTCATGTGGAAACAAGCCAATAAATCTGTAGCATACTTCGGTTGAGAGAGAAAAATACCATCTTCCAGATGCCAAATTTGAAGACCCAAGAAATAGTGCAATATACCGAGATCAGTCATTTCAAACCGCTTTTGAAGGTCACTTTTCATACTTTGAATGAGAACAAGTTGGTTGCCAGTGATAATAAGATCATCCACATATAAAACAATAACAATGATATTATCATCAACATGCTTAACATACAAGTTAGGATCAGATATACAATGCTTACAACCATTATTCAAGAAATATGCATCAATTTTATCATACCAAGCCCTAGGTGCTTGTTTAAGACCATATAAAGACTTGTGTAATTCACATACTAAACTTGATGATTCAACATTAATAAAACTAAGAGGCTGTTGCATATAAATGTCTTCATTAAGATCACCATTTTAAAAAACACTTTTAATATCCATTTGGTGTATTTCCCATTTATAAGATGCAACAATAGATAAAATGGTTATTATTGTATTCATTTTAGCAACAAGAGAAAAAGTTTCGTTATAGTCTATACCTTTAAGTTGATTAAAACCTTTTGCAACTAATCTAGCTTTATACTTTTCAATTTGTCCTTCTGTAGTAAATTTAGTTTTATAAACCCATTTAGAACCAACCAAATTCTTTCCCGAAGGAAGAGGAACAAGAGACCAAGTCTTGTTCTTCATAAGAGAATCATACTCAGAAGACATAGCGTGTTCCCAATGAGGTTTACCCTTAGCTTGAGCATAAGAGGTAGGATCATCTATGGCCAAAACTTTGGTCATAAGAGCAAAGTTAGATCTAGTTCTATGACTATTGGAAGGGATTTCGATATCACTTCCTGCAGATTCAAGAGTTTTCTGGGCCCAAACAGGAAGGTTAGAAGGGACAAAATTCACTTCAGGAGCTTCGAGACATTCAGGTGGAATACATGAAGAAGAAGAAGAAGATGAATTAATATCAGTCACAAAAATGGAAGGAGCAATCGAGATAGGAGTAACAGGTGATAAGGGAATATTCATAATATGTAACGTCCCCTCCCATCATACCAGTGCGATGGAGAGAATGTGAGGCTAAAACCGAGCATTTATCCCCATACTTATTAACATATTTCACAGAATATAAAGAATAGACATATGCAGATGTAAATATATATATAATTAAGAAACATAGCGGAAGTAAATTCTATTACACATCTAGCATACATTCAAGATATTCATGGTAGTCATCAAATAATACATTACAGAATTAACACAAGAGAGAGTACTTATCTTAAAACAAAGTAGTCCCGAGCAACTGGCTATGCAACTGCAACATTCCACCCAACCATAAGCCAGTTGTGCTCATCAATCTCTCAACACAACTGCCACCCCCAAGCTGGGCATGATTTCTACAAGGAAAAGGGAACAACAGACTCACACACAACCAAATATACACCAAAATCAGCCAAGCCAATCCACAGTTGGGTTTATCAGGCTGCTAAGGCAATGGAAAAGGAAGAATTACTAAGCTAGTGAGCTCAACCACAAAGATATGGATACCCTCTATAAGATATATCTAGCTTGGTCCCCACAATACCTACACACCCGGTACAAGGAAGTATTCCCTTTACTACTACACAGTCCCTAAGGCCATACCTCCCATTCTAGTGTTCTTCAAAGTGTGCATAGAAGAGTAGCCAGCCCTTTTGATCTTCTTGAGAGGTTACCTTCCTCACTAGGTTTATCAAGCCAATTCTGGTCCACTTCCACTCCTAATTTCTTGCTCAGAAGTTCAAACCAAAATAGTGATGCACATAACAGCAAAATCACAAGTGTTGGGCATGAAGAGGAACGTTTTGACAGTGGGTTGCCCAAAATGGGTTTCTCTTAGTTTCATAAAAATGTGGGCAACCAAAAACGAAATGGAAAATGGGGATCAACCCTGGGAGAGTAAAATCATTTTTAGAAAACGTTTATGGGCATTCAAGGGATAGAAACGGCCTCCATAAACCCCCAAATCATGAATCCCTTCCTCCCAGTCACTGTGCAATAGAAAAACGAGTTCCCAGCTATGGAAAATACAAGAAAATGATGGAAAACATGAAGGAGAAAGCGCCAGCTAGATCAGACTGCATTAGAGAGAAAATACCATGGGTGAATAATGGCTTTGGGCACCATTTCATGGGTTTTTTCTTGCCCAAGAAGCAAAAATGCATTTTCCCAGATTGATGGCTTTCCCATACACAAAATTGGCTGCCATACCTCTCCATTCCCAAGGTATTAACTACCTCAACCAACTCTTGGAAGAATTAAATGATTGGATGCATAAGTCAAAATGGGTAGTTGGGGTTTATGGGTTTTCTCAATGAAATTTGGCTTAACACTATTGGCTCAAGGGTTTGAATATTTCCATCCCTATTCTTTGTGAAAATCATGCCCCCATCTCTTGTTGCATTGCATAGCTAGTTGTGTGTATTTCATTAAAATACATATTTACATGATGTATTAATTTCTATTATGTGTGGCTAGCACAAGAACCATATGCATCGATTTTTAATTTTCGATACATAAAAGGATAAATCGATGGCGGGGCCTTGGCCTTGAGCTCCTCACCATGATTTAATAACGATATTTACATCATTTATGATTTTAATGCCATAGGGTCAAAATGGGGACATTACATTCCCCTCCCCCTTACATTAGCACTGTCCTCAGTGCTCATCAAAATTGAACAAAAATGGATATGCTGCTCTCATGGCATCCTCCAGCTCCCATGTAGCCTCATTGGGACTGTAGTGCTTCCATTGCACCTTTACCTATCCGATGGCTCGGTTATGGAGCAATGTTAACTTCTTGTCTAGGATGCGCAATGGGTCGTTTTGGAACTCTCTCTTGGGTTTGTTGGAATATTCTCCCCATCATTTTTTCAGTTTTGCATGCATGCATGCATTCTGCATGTATCCAGTCATCATCCTGGTGGACCTCCAGCTCCTAGAGATTGGTTCTAGCTCTCCACATCCTGTCTACAGCCCCCAGGGGGCGTCCTACCTACCAAAGGCGCCCTTCTCCATGACAAGTGCGCATTTTTCACCTACCACAACCAGTTAGGCGCCTTTCTCAACTACCACAGCTAGTTAGGCGCCTTTCTCACCTACCAATCAGTTATCACTCAGTTCTTCCTTGATTTAAGTCTAGATTAACTCTCCATTGACTGTTTCTCTCCGATGGAACTCCAGTGAGACTAGTCTTCCCATTTTGACTCCAGTTAGCTTCTCATGCACCCTCCACTGAGCCTCTTTCATTCAGTTAGTGCCCACTTCACTCAGTTTGACTCAGTTGACTGACTGTTACCATTGATGATTGATACATTGACTGGATGATGACTCCACTATCATTCAAGCCACAATCTAAGTTAGGAATTCGAATGCCCTACTTGGCCTATTCGAATCCTATATGATGCCATCTTCATGGATATTGTATTCATTCACTTACATTCTTATTCATTGTATAATGATGAGATATTGTTCTATTTTACTGTGTTTATGAGTGATCATTGAGTGTCTCCTTCTCTTCTTCTTTGCAACATATTTGTGAGTTTGATTGTGAGTTGCTACAACTGCCAGATCCCTTGCATATTCCTACATGGTATCAGAGCAGGAAGCAGCTATTCAAATTGTAGTAGTTGCAGCAGCAACGGTTTCAACATTTCTTTGAGCATTTATCTTTCACTTGTGCACCAGAAGCCTCTGAGTTTCCACAGCAAATCCTGGTGCTATTAATTGATTTCATTGGAGAAATCCAGTGAGGTCTAGCCAAGTGTGAAGGACTTAGTCCATGTTCCAAGTGTCCTTAAGGTAGTGTTTAGTCGAAGTGTAGCATTCTCCATCAGCAAATCTTTTATTGTTTTGCAGGTTTATTCACCCGTTCGGAATCTTCTTCAACTATTCGACTTTCTCTGTTTAGATGGATCTAAAGCTTACATCTTCCAACTATGTTGAGTGGAAAGCCAAGATGGCTCTCTTCATGAGATCTAAGAGCTTCTCTAGAATACTCAACGGAATGATGGTAGAACCAACCAGTGCAGTTGAAAAGTCCAAGTACTTGGATCG
Organism: Larix kaempferi; assembly: GCA_027924585.1. Classification (NCBI taxonomy): domain Eukaryota; kingdom Viridiplantae; phylum Streptophyta; class Pinopsida; order Pinales; family Pinaceae; genus Larix; species Larix kaempferi. The sequence goes on from BSBM01001229.1 coordinate 4,211,823, forward strand.
GCTTGATGAAGCAATTGGTCTCCTCCTTCTCTCAATTTTTGATGATCTACACTTTCATGTCATCAATCTTACATCTCCGAAAGAGGTGTGGGACAAGCTCGAATCTATTTTTGGGCCAAAGGATGATATGGTAGCACACAAATTGGAGAATGAGCTCATATGTTTGAGTCCTAGCAGCTTCAGATCTATCAATTCCTTTCTCACCAAGTTCAAAAGCTTGATATCACAGTTGAAGAGATATGAGATAGTGAAGGAAGATAAGAAGCTTATACTTACCATTCTCTCAAAGTTGGGGGAAAATTTCTCAGTTTTTGTCTCTGCTTTCCAGTCAGCTAGGTTATCCATTCCAAGATGGAAGTTTCCCTCATTTGATGATTTCACACAATATCTTACCCAAGAGGAAGAGAAGTTCATTTCGATGGGAATGATCAAACCCAAATTGGATTCAGCCCTTACAGTTGCAAAGAGAGCGAATGATAAGGAAAGGAAAAATAATCATGATAAGAGATCGAATGGTACAAAGACTAAAGATAGTTCATACCAGTCAAGAAGAGCCTCAAAAAGGACTAAGCATCTTCAGAAAAGAAGATACAAGTGTCCTTATTGTCATAATGGGTTTCATCCTGAGAGCTCTTGCATGCAGAAGACAATGGATATGATGGCTAGGTTACTTGAGAAGAACAAACGTTCTGTACCAACATGTGCAATAAAGAAATATCCTGGTACTGAATCCTATAGATCAGAAGACAAAGAAGAATGTCATGCCCTCATGGCAAGTGCATTAACAAATTCTTCTTTCATTATAGATTCGGGAGCAACAAGGCATATGTCTTCTTCCAAAGATCTCTTCTCTAGTTTCGAAAGATCAGCTAGCCCTTCAGTCAGATTAAGCAATGATTCAGAAGTCTCCTCTCAAGGGATTGGAAGAATCAATATTGACTATGGTTACTTTTCTGATGTACTTTATGTTCCTTCTCTTGCAGCCAACTTACTTTCAGTATATCAAATGACTCACAGTGGAGAGCCCAAAAGAGTAATCTTCTCTCCAAATGAGGTAGAGATACAAAACATGGTTTCAGGGGAAATCATTGCAAAAGGAGTTGCAAATCACACTTCAAACTCTATGAGTTCTCCCACTTCTTACCACTCTCCAAGCCATTTTCTCTCCATACTCATGCAAATGAAGAAAGAAGATTGTGGCATGAGAGATTTGGACATCTCAAATACAAGCATTTACAGGACTTGCAAGCTCAAAACATTGTTGAAGGTCTTCCAGATGATGAGTTTGCTCATGGGAGCTGCAAAGATTTCCTAAAGGGAAAAATCCCTCAAAAGAAGATGAAGAAAAATAAAGTTCCTAAAAAAGTATGAATGCTAGATCCAGATACACAAGAACCTTAAGATCTAGCAACTAAATATTCATCTTCTATTGCTACAAGGGCCTCCATAGCTACACTCTCTCCCTCATATCATTTTTTGGTTGAGAGATGTTTTCTTATGGTAGGATCTGATCCAAAGACATACTTTGAAGCCTCCCAAGATACAAGATGGGTAGATGATATGGAAGAAGAGTATCAGTCTCTTCTAAGAAATAAGAATTGGGATCTTGTTTCTCTCCCACCTAGAAGGAAACTTGTTCAGTGCAAGTGGATCAACAGAACCAAGATGGATTCAGATGGAGCCTCTCAAAAGTACAAGGATAGATTGGTTGCAAGAGGATTTTCCCAAGTTCATGGGATTGACTATTCTAAGACTTTCGCTCCTGTTGCTAAGATGGATTCCATCCATCTTGTTATTGCTCTTGCTGCATCCAAACACTGGGAGGTGCATCATATGGATGTCAAGAGTTCCTTTCTCCATGGATATCTAGAGGAGGAAATCTACATGAAGCAACCCGAGGGTTATATTGATAATTCTTCACTTGTTTGCAGATTGAAGAAGTCCTTGTATGGCCTTAAGCAAGCCCCCCGAGCTTGGTATGACAAGATGGATTTCTTCTTGCTTTCATAAGACTTTCGAAGGTGCAAATAAGATTCAAATGTCTACATGAGACATGATGGTAACTCCTTACTTCTCATTGTCCTTTATGTTGATTATTTGTTGATTACAGGGAGCAGTTCTTCATGTATTAGATCTATCAAATCTGCCTTGCACAGATCCTTCTCCATGTCAGATCTAGGATTGTTGAAGCAATTTCTTGGTCTTGAAGTCACTCAGAGTGATTCAGGAATCAAAGTTTCTCAATCCAAATATGCTTTTGATTTGCTTGATAAGTTTCAAATGAGCGAATGCAAACCAGTTGCATTCCCTTTTCTTTCAGGGATCAACCTTGAGGATGGATCTTCTACACCTCTGGTAGATTTCTCTTTGTATCAGCAGTTGATTTCTAGCCTTTTGTTTCTTACTCATACTTAGCCTGATCTATCCTATGCTGTTAGTGCTGTCTCCAGATACATGCAAGAACCTCATGAGCTTCACTGGAAGGAAACACAGAGGATTTTTAACCATGTACAAGGTACCAAGACTCATGGTCTTCACTACTCAGTTGGGTGCTCTTTGGACCTAGTTGGATATACTGATTCTGATTGGGCTGGAGATAGCTTAGATCGGAAGTCTACATCTGGTTTTGTTTTCATGCTTGGATCTAGACCTATATGTTGGTCAAGCAAAAAGAAGACTACTTTGTCTCTTTCATCAGCAAAGGCAGAGTACAGAGGTGCAGTAAATGCAGTCACACAGTGTATTTGGATGAGAGGCATATTGTCAGAGTTCTGGATTCTATTCAGTACTCCACCTGTCATCTATTGTGACAATCAGAGTGCCATCAGGATATACACAGATCTAGTTCTAAGGCAAAGAACCAAACACATTGAGATACACATGCATTACATCATAGGATTGGTGCATGATAAGACCATTTCGTTGCTTTACCTTCCGACAGAAGAGCATATTGCAGATATCTTCACCAAGGCTTTCACAATGAAGAGATTCACTTACCTTAGATCACTTCTTAGGGTAAGAGATGAAATGCTACATTAGTTTCTCTATTTTGATTGTACGGGGTGACCTTTGGTCCTAGTCACCAGGGACCTATTGTTACTGCTTCAGTTATTTTCTCATAGTATAGCTTGCAAGGGGTATGGAATATTCTCCCCATCATTTTTTAGTTTTGCATTCATGCATGCATTCTGCATGCATCCAGTCATCATCCTGGTGGACCTCCCAACTCTTAGAGCTTGGTTCTAGCTCTCCAGAGTTTGTTTACATCCCCCAGGGGGCTTCCTACCTACCAAAGGCTCCCTTCTCCATGACAAGTGCGCCTTTTTCACCTACCACATCCAGTTAGGCACCTTTCTCACCTACCAATCAGTTATCACTCAATTCCTCCTTGATTTAAGGCTAGATTAACTCCCCACTGACTGTTTCACTCCGATGGACCTCCAGTGAGACTAGTCGCCCATTCTGACTGTAGTTAGCTTCTCATGCACCCTCCACTGAGCCTCCTTCATTCAGTTAGTGCCCACTTCACTTAGTTGATTGACTGTTACCATTGATGACTGATACTTTGAATGGATGATGACTCCACTATCATTCAAGCCACACTCTGAGTTAGGAATTCGAATGCCCTACTTGGCTTATTCGAATCCTATATGATGCCATCTTCATGGCTATTGTATTCATTCACTTACATTCTTATTCATTGTATAATACTGAGATATTGTTCTATTTTACTGTGTTTATGAGTGATCATTGAGTGTATCCTTCTCTTCTTCTTTGCAACATATTTGTGAGTTTGATTGTGAGTTGCTACACTTGCTAGATCCCTTTCATATTCCTACAGGGTTCCACCTGGATCACATCCCAATTAATCACATGGTTAGGATCATGTACATATTTCTTAAGCAAAGAGACATGAAAAAAATTATGAGCTCTAGTGCTAGCAGGCAATACAAGTCTATATGCAACTGGCCCTATTCTTTCAAGCACTTCAAATGGCCCACAATATCTAGGTGATACCTTTGCACAACTCCCAATATTCAAGGAACTCTTACTTGAACTCACTCTAAGATACACATGATCCCCAACACTGAATTCCCTATGCACTCTATGCTTATTTTCATAGCTTTTTTGTCTATCCTGGGCTGCTTTTAAATTATGCCTGATATTTGCAACCTTTTGCTCCATTTACTTAAGCAATTCTGGCCCAAGTACAAGTATGTTCACTGGATTCTCCCAAGTCAATGGTGTCCTACACCTTCTGTCGTACAAAGCCTCATGTGGACTCATTCCCAATGATGCTTGCTGCACATTGTTATATGCAAATTCTACCAAGTGTAGATAATAGTCCCACTTGGATGGTTTGTCCATTACATACATGCGAAGCATGTATTCAAGCTCTCGATTTACTCTTTCTGTTTTCCCATCTGTTTGAGGATGGTACGTGGTAATAAAGCTCAACTGTGTACCCAAATCTGCAAAGAGACCCTTCAAAAAATTGGAAGTGAACTTGGTATCCCTGTCAGAAATTATTGCCTTAGGAAATCCATGTAATCTGAAAATTTCCTTCATGAAAATATTTGCAATGGCATCGGCTTTATGTGTGGACTTAACAGGTATAAAATGTGATTCCTTTGTTAACTTGTCCACCACAACCATGATGGAATCATGTTGTCTCACAGTCATTAGCATTCCTATAGTAAAATCCATGGAAATGCCTTCCCATTTCCATTCTGGAATTGGCACTGGGTGCAATAAACCTACTGGGTGTTGGTGTTCAACCTTCACCTACTGACATTTCATGAACTTAGAAATGTATTCAGCGATGTCCTTCTTCATCCTTGGCCAGAAATAATATTTTCTTGCTGTAGCAATTGTTTTCTGATATCCCGGGCGACCAGAGTATGGAACTTTATGGATTTCATCCATAACAGTCCTCCTCAAATATGCCACACTTGGAATATAGACTCTATTTTTATAAGTAAGAAATTCGTCTTCTTCCAAATGATAACCTTCATACTTCTTTTCAAGGTCTTGCTGCTGCAATTTGTCCTTTATCTGCACATACACCCCATCCTCAACAATATGGTTAACAATCTGTTTCTCAAATCTGGTTGGCATGTACTAAGTGTTGCCACATGCATTTCATGTACTTTCATGCTGAGTGCATCAACCACCTTGTTTTCTTTTCCTTTTATGTGTTTGATTTCAAAATCAAATTTACACAAAAATTCCAACCATCTAGCTTGCCTAGTGTTTAAAGTTGGCTGATCAAACAAGTATTTCAAACCGCAATGGTCTGTGCTTAACTCAAAATTCCTTCCCATTAAGTAATGCCTCCACATTTTTAAAGCATTTACGATGGATGCAAGTTCTAGATCATGAGTAGCATAGTTCTTCTCATGTTCCTTCAACTTTCTTGACTCATAGCATGCCACGTGGTTGTCTTGCATAAGAACTCCTCCAAGTCCTTGATTGCATGCATCGATACACACAACAAAGTCTTTTTTTGGGTCTGCAATTTTCAAAATTGGTGCACTCGTAACAAGATTCTTCAACCATTGGAATTTTTCCTCACATCTTGGTGCCCTTTCAAACTTTATCCCCGTCTTTTGCAAAGAAGTGATTGAATGTGATACCTTGGAGAATCCTTCAATGAACCTCCTGTAGTACCCATTAAGTCCCATAAAGGATCTCACATCTGTCACATTCCTTGGAGTTGGCCAATTCATAACGGCTTTAATCTTCTCAGGGTCCACAGATATTCCTTCGTCGGAGATGATGTGACCCAAATAATGAATTCTGTCTTTATAAAAGTCATATTTGCTCAACTTTGCATACAACTTATGCTCCCTTAGCAATTTCAATGTCATTCTCAAATGTTCTTCATACTCTTCTTCATTCTTAGAATAGATAAGAATGTCGTCTAGAAAAACAAGAACAAACTTGTCCAAATACTTGCTAAAAGCACTATTCATGAGACACATGAATGTAACTGGTGCATTTGTGAGACCAAATGGTACCACCACAAACTCATAGTGCCCATACCTTGTTCTAAAGGTTGTCTTATGAATATCTTCCTCTTTGATTCTTACCTGATGGTAACCAGACCTCAAGTCAATCTTTGAAAATACCTTTGCTCCTCTCATTTGTTAAAAAAGGTCATTAATTCAGGGCAATGGGTATTTGTTCTTCACAGTAACTTTGTTCAACTGCCTGTAGTCAATACATAACCTGAGTGTTCCATCTTTATTTTTCAGAAATACAACAAGTGCTCCCCACGGGGACACACTTGGCCGAATATATTCCTTTTCCAACAACTCTTGTAATTGCATTTTCAATTCTATTAACTCTGGTGTACTCATCCTGTAGGGTGTCTTAGACACTGGTGCAGCTCCAGGCATAAGTTCAATTGTAAAATCAATGTCTCTCTTTGGAGGAAGTCCAAGAACCACATAAGGAAAAACATCCATGAATTCTTGCAATACATGATAGTCCTCCAACCTAAGAGTTTCATTCTCTGTTGACTCCAAAACATGGGCCGCATACAATTGACAACCCTTTCTACAGAACTTCTTCAGCTACATGGCTGAAACCTGTTTAACAGAAATCACCTTTGGAATGCCTTCTACAACCCTTGGGTTTCCTTCTTCGTCCATGTATTCAAAAGTCTTATTGTAGAAGTCAAGTTTAACCTTGTGTGCTTCTAACCAATTCATCCCAATGAGAATATCATAGGAACCAAGTGGAAAAATATTCAGATCTGCATAAATGAATAGCCCATCTATCTCTAATGGACATTTCTCTACAATTTCACTAACTTTTCTCTTGGTTCCAGTGGCTAGTTGAACTAACCAAGATTTACTATGCTTTAATTTCTTAAAAGCACAAATCTAAACAATTTTAGGAGTGACATAACTGTGAGTAGATCCAGGATCAATCAAAATAGAAACAGATTGCTTAGCAATCTTAACTTCAACTTAAACCACAGTAGATTGATGATCTGCCTAGCAGTCATCTAGCGCTGCATAGATTCTAGGGATTGTCCTCACCACCTGACCCACAATTTCAGCTCCCTAGATGTTGTGAACTTGATTTGCATTCCCATTCCAATGTGGACAGTTCCTAAGCATGTGGTCTCCTCCACAACTCCATCATTGAAGTGGTTCTCTTAGTTCCTTTGGATCTCTTGGCTTGTCTCCCATCATCCTAGTTGGCTTAGTCACAGTATGTGATGGTTTCCTTTGTTGATTTCTGAGATGAGGAGGTTTGAAACCTTTCTTCCTTTGGTCAAACTTCTCATTTTTCTTGTCCTTCCATGCCTTGTGAAAATCAGGTTTTCTTTTGTTTTGATCATAGCAATACTTGGCCTTCCTTATTGCCTCCTCTAGAGTTTGAGGTTCATCAAATTCAATCCTATCTTTATATGACTGAGGTATCCCACTTAGAAAACGATGAATTTTCACCTTATCATATCGAATATACCTAACATACCTCAGCAGTTCCAAGAACTTGTTTGCATATTCTTCCATGGTCAATTGTCCCAATTTCAGCTCATGGAACTCTTTGATCTTATCATCATAGTACCTATCGGAGAGGTACTTTTGCTTGAAGTATTTATTGAACTGCTTCCACACAATCTTTCTTTCATTAATCTTCCTCACTTGCCTGATGTGATCCCACCGTATAGATGCTCTTAAGATGGCGACCCTTGCCTTCATATTTCTGGAGTAGTCTTGGACTTGGAAATACTTTCTCATCCCAATAAGCCAAGCTTCAGCTTCTTGACTAGATTTTACCTCTTCATCAAATGTAGGAGGTTTTGCCTTCTTAAATTTCCCATGTGAATTGTTCTTGTAATGTCTCTTTCTCTTATTCTTGCAAGATGAAGAGCTTGAACCTTCAATGGATTCCTCAGAGTCAGATGATCCATTAGAAGAGATTTCTGGAGTATATGTTATGTCTCTAGAAACTCTTCTTGAGGTATTGGCCCTCTTGCAGGAATTCCTCCTTGAACTACTCCCACTCCTTTAGGGATTTGATGTCTAATGCCCAGAGTTTATTTTCCTTTGGATGTATGTCAAAATCTACAGCATGGCGGCATTCAACTGATTTTGTTCTTCTTGAGCTTTAATCATCCTTTCATTATCTTCTCTACAGCTTTGCAAATCCACCCTTAGGCTCCTCATGGTGGTTGCAATATCTGGGGGAGTCTCTTGATTTCTTCTCCCATTATATTCTATTTCAACATTCTCAACATTTATGTTCTCCCCCATGGCATCTGTCTTGGGCTCGTAGGGATCTTGTGCATCATCCATGATGTTGATTTTCTTATCCCAACGAAGACCAAAAATTTCCAACTGCACTATCTGGAATGCTTCCTTGATGTAACTATGATTCTGCAACTATGATTATGCAAAATGTGTTCATTAACACAATTGTTTGCTGCATTATGTTCTCATAAATTCTTAAATTATTTGCATGTATATGGGAAAATCCTATATTGACAACTTTGTGAAATCATATACTTTTCTCACAATCAACGACATATGAGGGGGACGATGGGGGTCAAGGGGACTTTGTTTTCGCGCAATCTGGAGCATATGTTCCATGGCATTTTTCACTTTTCGGGCATCTGAAAAATCCCCCTAAAAACTGTTGAAATTTCCCTGTTTCAGCAGACTTATCGACTTTTACTCCGACTGTGTTGTGGCGATCTGGACTAAAAATTGCCGACCATCGCTCTCCGATTGGCGACCCAAATTTTTCACTGCAACCATGTCGCATAAATTTAGGCTAAAAATCGCCGAGCGTGTTGCGATGTTTTGGCCCAAAATTCGCCGACCGCCGGTTGCTGGGATTTAGCTCAAACTCACCGACCGTGTCGCGACGATTTAGCTGAAAACACGTTGACCGTGTCACTACACTTTAGCTCAAAACACGTCGACCGTATCGCGATGATTTAACTCAAAACCCGCCGACCGTGTCGCTGCGATTTAGCTCAAACTCGCCGACCATGTCATTGTGCTTTAGCTCAAAATGCACCAACCATGTCGCGGTGATTTAGCTTAAAACTCGCCGACAGGGACAGAGTTTCAAAAACACTTAGAAAAATTTAAAATTTTTCTTTCCTTCTCTACTAACCAGTGCCCAATAGGAGGTAATCTTACCCCGCAAACTATTCAAGTTGGACCATATAGGCTCAATGTTGTAGCCTGCTCTGATACCACAATGTAACGTCCCCTCCCATCATACCAGTGCAATGGAGAGAACGTGAGGCTAAAACCAGGCATCTAGCCCCATACTTATTAACATAATTCACAAAATATAAAGAATAGACATATGCAGATGTAAATACATATATAATCAAGAAACACAACGGAAGTAAATTCTATTACACATCTAGCATACATTCAAGATATTCATGGTAGTCATCAAATAATACATTACAAAATTAACACAAGAGAGAGTACTTATCTTAAAGCAAAGTAGTCCTGAGAAACTAGCTATGCAACTGTAGTGTTCCACCCAAACATATGCCAGTTGTGCTCATCGATCTCTCAACACAACTGCCACCCCTGAGCTGGCATGATTTCTACAGGGAAAATGGAACAACAGACTCACACATAGCCAAATATACACCAAAATCAGCCAAGCCAATCCAAAATTGGGTTTATCAGGCTGCTAAGGCAATGGAAAAGGAAGAATTGCTAAGCTAGTGAGCTCAACCACAGAGATATGGATACCCTCTACAAGATCTATCTAGATTAGTCTCCACAATACCTACACACCCGACACAAAGAAGTATTCCCTTCACTACTACACAGTCCCTCGGGCCATACCTCCCATTCTAGTGTTCTTCAAGGTGTGCATAGAAGAGTAGCCATCCCTTTTGATCTTCTTGAGAGGTTACCTTCCACACTAGGTTTATCAAGCCAATTCTGGTCCACTTCCACTCCTAATTTATTGCTCACAAGTTCAAACAAAAACATGGATGCACATAACAACAAAATCACAAGTGCTGGGCATGAAGAGGAACGTTTTGACAGTGGGATGCCCAAAATGGGTTTCTCTTAGTTTCAAAAAAATGTGGGAAACCAAAAACGAAATGGAAAATGGGGAATCAACCCTGCGAGAGTAAAATCGTTTTCAGAAAACGTTTATGGGCATTCAAGGGACAAAAACGACCTCCATAAACCCCCAAATTGTGACTCCCTTCCTCCCAGCCACTGTGCAATACAAAAGCGAGTTCCCAGCTATGGAAAATGCAGGAAAATGATGGAAAACGTGAAGGAGAAAGCCCCAACTAGCTTAGACTGCGTGAGAGAGCAAAGACGATGGGTGAAGAATGGATTTGGGCACCATTTCGTGGGTGTTTTCTTTCCCAAGAAGCAAAAATACGTTTTCCCAGATTGATGGCTTTCCCATACACGAAATTGGCTGCCATACCTCTCCATTCCCAAGGCATTAACTACCTCAACCAGCTCTTGGAAGAATTAAATGATTGGATGCATAAGTCAAAATGGGTAGTTGGGGTTTATGGTTTTTCTCAATGAAATTTGGATTAACACTATTGGCTCAAGGGTTTGAATATTTCCATCCCTATTCCTTGTGAAAATCATGCCCCCGCCTCTTGTTGCATTGCATAGCTAGTTGTGGTTATTTCATTAAAATGCATATTTACATGATGTCTTAATTTCTATTATGTGTGGCTAGCACAAGAACCGTATGCATCGATTTTTAATTGCCGATACATAAAACGATAAATCAATGGCGGGGCCTTGGCCTTGAGCTCCTCACCATGATTTAATAACGATATTTACATCATTTACAATTTTAATGCCATAGGGTCAAAATGGGGACATTACAGAGTAACATGAGGTTCGACAGAGCTAGGTGGTGGAGAGACTTCAATAAATTGAACATCTCTTCTAATGATGACACTTTGAATAGAAGGATCAAACAACCTTTAAGCCTTAGAATACTCAGAATAACCAATGAATATACACTTGTGAGACTTGGGTTCTATCTTTTTCCGTTTTTCATCAGGAATATGAGCCCAACATTCACAACCAAACACTTTAAAGTTACTAATATATGGTTTTCTACCATTCCATTTTTCCTCAGGGGTAACATGCTTAACAACTTTTGTAGGAACTCTATTTAAAATAAATTTAGCACAACGTATGGCTTTGGCCCAAAATTTCTTATGATCCTTTAGAATAAAGCATACAAGGCTAGCCATTTCAACTAAAGTTCTGTTTTTCCTTTTAGCAACACCATTTTGTTGAGGTGTGTAAGGAACAATTTTTTGATGTTGAATTCCATGTTTAGAAAAAAAAACTTCAAATTATTTCTTAATGAATTCCCCCTCATTATCAATTCGTAAATTCTTAATATTTTTACTAGAATCATTTTGAACCAAGGATTTAAATACTTAAAATTTAGAAAAAGTGTCACTTTTATGTTTCAAAAAATAAACCCATGATTTTCTACTAAAGTCATCAATAAAGGTAAGAAAATAGACTGCATGTGATATAGAAGGAACTTCAAGAGGTCCACAAATGTCACTATGAATTAATTGCAAAGGTTCTTTAGCACGCCAAGCTTTAACTTTATCAAACATTTCTCTATGATGTTTACCAAGAATACAGCTTCACAAACACCGTTAGTAGATGAAATATTAGGCAAGCCAAGTACCATTTTAGTTAACATTTGCATTTTACCATAATTCAAATGACCTAATCGTTCATGCCATAATTTACTTAGTTCATCAACATGAGCATTATAGGAATAAAAAGGTTGTCATTTAGTTGAATTAAAACCAACAAATTTATATAAACCAGGAGTATGATCAACAGGACCAGAAGAAACTACTTTGAAAGTTTGATTGATATCTTTAAGAACATATTAATCAGGCCAAGCTTCAAATTTATATCCTTTTTGACATGCACGATAAATAGAAAGTAAGTTGATGGGCATATTTTCAACATGAAAAACATCTTCCAATTGACCATTAGCAACATTAACATTACCAGAACCAATTATGGAAATTTGTTTACCATCACCTATAGATACTTTCTAAGATGTGTTTTTATTATTGTCATAAGATGTAAATAAAGAAGCATTACCAATCATATGTTTAGAAGCACCATAATCCATTATCCATTCCACATTAGAAGAAGAATTACTAGAAGAAACAACAGAAGCACACAAAGCTACTTATGATTCATCAGAACCATTCTTTTTATCCTTAGCTTTTAAACGTTTCAATTTAAATCAATTATTTTCAGGATGGTTAGTTTTACTACAATGTTTACAAGGAGGATACACTTTCTTCATCTTACTATTTTCATGATGTGCATTAGAAGCATTACTAGAGTTATTAGTAGGATTTGAAGTGTGTGAATTAAAACTTCTCTTAGGATTCTTATTATGTGACATTAGAGCTTTATTAGGTGAGAGTTATCCTGAAACAATTAACCTTTCTTGCTCATTTATCAACCCTTTACAAAAATCATCAAAGTTAGGTTTCATGGTATTTGAAGACAATTCAAGAGCTTTATTCCTAGTTTGAATGAACATATCAAAACAGATGGCAATTTTTGTTCTACAATAATTATAAGAGCAATGTCTGTTTTCTTGTAATCTTTACCACAATTATTTGATTTTTCATTTAAAGTTTTCACTTCAGCAAGATATAATTCTACTCTTTCAAAGTTAGTAGGATCTAGCTCAAAAATATTATTTTCAAGGTAATAAGCAGAAACATCATCATATTTATCAAATAAAGAAGCAAGAATATTCCATGCCTCAACAAGGCTGTCTTCTGTCTCTATACTTACTTGAAGACTATCTGAAACTGTTTGACCAATGAGCCCTCTTGCTTGATCACATTTATCTTCCCATATAGCTAAAGCTTGAGCATCAACAGGTTTTGTGTGTTCACCATTAACAATCCTCCATAGATTCTTACTCCTAAGACCATCAGTCATTTTTCTCTTCCATGAAAGATAGTTAGGACCAACAAGTTTAGGAACAAAAGCTACTTCTGAAGTCATAATGATAGAAATATTGACAAGAAACCCAAATGATAGAAATGATAAGAGAAAGAAAGTGAATAACATAAAACTGATATACTTTACCATACTAAATTGCAGAAACACAATAGAAAAAATAGTAAAGGAAAGAAACTTTTACTTACAGCCCTTTTGAAAAGTGATAAGAAAAGTTACTTGCGGGTTTTGCCACAGTGGACTCACGAATAACACTGAAAAAACATGGGTTCTGTATGGAAAGAGTCGCGGTTACTCACGGGTTATGGTGTAATGGAGTCACGGCTACTCGCGGGTCTCTGCACTGTAAGGTCGTGGTTCTTCCGAAGCATTCGCGAGCTCAGCACAGGAAGGGTTGTGAATAAACTGAAGTAAACGCGAGTTCGACAATGGAACATTCGAGAGTATGTCAAACCATACGTGGGTCTAAGCATTGAGATACCATGAGTATGCAATGTATTCGCGGGTTCGTAGTAGGAACGATCGCGATTAACCACGAGTCTCTATAAAGAAAAGTCGTGAGTGTCCAGTTTAAGGCCGAAAATAGTGTTGATTATGCCAAACACGGATACCTACACAAAGTCTACCAAACTTGGATGAAAACTACCATTTTTGACAACCAGAAGATATATCTCCTTGATGAGAATCCAAAAAACATATAGATCTACAAAATAAACATCAAGAAACCCTTGAAAAATTTCTCCAAAAATCTACACAACAAGGTTAGGGTTAGAAGTAAAAAAAATTGTAGAAATATGCCCAAATCTGAAGAGAATCCTAATGGCTACCAGATAGAAAGCAAATCTACAAGAAATAAACAATGCCCAAATGATAAAATATTGTTTGAAAGCAATAGAAAGTGCTATATCATAGCAACAAGCTCTAATACCATGTCAGATATATGGATCTAACTAAACTAGCTTACCTATCTATGCAAAACAATAATATATCAACAATAAGTACAAAAAGAGAACAAGAGAAAAGAGTAGACTAGATATACATGGCTCACCCAATTGGGATATGCCCACGAGAAGGTAGTCTTCTATTATCTCCATAATATCTCCCTCAAGCTTACAAGAGAGCAATGCCAATAACCCCAATACAATATAGCAATACTTGTGTGAACAAGTAAAGATCATGATTAGTGATGTAACTCCCTTGACTCTATTATATACTAAGAGATGAGGAGGAATTACACTCACATATTACATGTGGGATAATATATTTCTCCATAATAACATCTCTTTATATAGTAATGAATATCAAGAGTATATTTTACCATAATGAATATGGGATATAATGTATTACTCTTTTACATAAGATTGTGGATATCTTTCGACATAATACAAAGTCATTATTACCTTCCAAGGAATATAAAATATTCCAACATTCCACAACATATAAAACCATAATCCATTAACCTATATTAGATTAAGACCCCAATCCCTTAACTAGTATTAACTAGCTATTTTTCGAAAAAATAGCTCAAAAAAAAATTAAGTGCAATGCCTTGAACCATGCAATTTGGGGATATCACCCTTCATCAAAATCCACTTCACAGAGTAGGGGGAATTATCATGCCTCCCACCCCCGTAAGCTTGAGCCACACTCGTGTATGATGCATATGGAAGAACACTAGAGGAAGGTGGATCATAAGGTGACACAACCCACATGCAGAGAATACAACACATTCCCAACATTCTCCCACTTGTTGTTTTCTTTGTGGAATTGTAGGCCACACACTAATAGGGTTACAAGTTTAGTGCAACAATGCCCATAGATTCTCTACACTAAAGTGTAAAAAATTCTTAACACCCGCAAATAATCTAAAATTCCCACAGATACTTCGAATCCCACATTTCGATGGTAAATAATTTATTGATAAATGATTGGTGGTTTTCCAATTTACATTTGATTGGATTTTATAATCCCAATGTACCTTTTCGTAGAAAACATGACTCTTGACTTATGATTTTTTTATTATTAACAATTAATATTAATTGTTATCTTATTACTATGATGTTATATATATATTTTTACATAACATTTCCTTCCCCATAAGGGAATCTTTGTCCTCAAAGCTTTGTTTAGTGAAGGACTTATCAATTATTTTTGTTCGTAACATATTCTTATGTCTCTCTAAACTTGTAACTTCGACATTTGATGAAACATGGCGATATAAATTTTGAACCCCTGAACTGAAATGTCTCATTTCCACGGAAGTGATCCATCCGAGATTTACTTTCATTGGTGCTAACTGTTGGTCTCCTTGTTGGATAAATATTATTTTTTCTATTCGTATCTGATGTCATAAATTCCTTATTTATGTTCATTTTGACCCTGTCATAGGTCAAAATGACATTTACAATTGGGGTGTTGATAAGGAGTTCGTGTTGTATGTTTTTCTTCTGGATTGAATTCTTTTTGAACTGTGATGAGGACTGGATTTATTTCCTCAAATTGACCTTGTTTTCTGGAGAGTCTGGATACTTCCTTCTGGATTTGCGCACTCTGAATCTCCTCTAACCTTTCGTCTTGCAAATTTTTGTCCTCTTTTAACTTCTCAATTTTTTCTTCTAGCTCTTGATTAAGATTTCTCAAGCTTTGGTTTTCTTCTTGCTTTTCTAGTATTCTTCCTTCGAGGTCTTCATTGGAGTGTTCCTTCTTTTAACTATGTTTCAACTTTTTAATCTTCGTAATTAATGTTTTGTTATGATTTCGTAGTCGAGTTAGTTCCTTGGTATTGCTTGATAACGTATTGTTGATTTTTGTAATTTCCAACTTATGTGTTTTCTTAATGTCATCATACTGTTGCTGGAGTTTTCCCTTCTGTTATTGATATCGACATATCTATGATTCTTGATTTTCTAGCTTTCTCTGGGTTTGCGTCAATTCAGTATATTTATCGATGATGAGCTTGTTTAAGCACTTTATGTCTTCTTTGAAGTCATTATTGCTTCTATAAGGTGATATTTTGACATTTTTGGAGTTTCTGATTTTGTCTTCCAGGTTTTGATTGCGACTTCTTATATGTGAAATTTCCTTATCCTTATCTAATAACTTGTTCTGGAACTCTCATTTTTTATCTTTTAATCTATGATTCTCCTGTTCTGCTAAATTATTTCGCATTTCTCGCTTTATAATTTTGAATTGAAGATCTTTATTGGTTGCTTTAGACTTCTCTAACTCGTCCAATGTTGCTTGTAACTGCGTCTTCATTTTTGAATATGTAGGTGCCATCGTTTGCAATTATGTCTTTTGCTTCTCTGACGATCCTTATTTTTAATTTGACTTCTTCATCAAGTCTTCCTTTGACTGACTTCTTCGGCGATAGATAGGCTTCACTAGATCTTGACTTCTTGTCTTCTTTGATTTTGTCTCCTTGCCTTCAATAACTGAGGAATACACAAAATGTGTAGTAATCCCTTGATGTGTTCCTTTTTTTTCAGTCCTTTGAATTGATTTTTTTGTATTAATTAATAATTGCAATGACAATTATTAAATAATTATTAAGTAACTATTATTTATAATATTAATAAAAATAATAATAAATTTTTTCCAAATAATTAAAATTAACTATTATTATAATAGTCTTTTTTCTCTCACTTAAGGATAAAAGTCTTTAAATATAATAACTAATTATTATATTTAATAATTCAAATTTTATTTTTAATAATGATATTAATATTATTAATAATATATCTTCCCTTTTATTATTATATCACTTCTATTATAAATGTTCGAAACATAAAACAAAACCATATATTGGTTTTATAAAACGGTTCTAGTTTTATAAAACCATGTTCTTGTTTTCTTTAACTTTCCTTTTTTTTATTTTTTATTTTCCTCTTTTTTAATCTTTCTTTCTTCTTTTTACTTCTTTTTCACTCCTTCCCTTTTTTTTTTTTTAACTTCTTCCTTTTTTTTGTTTTTACTTTTTGGGCTAAGGGTCTAATTTTTGGACAAGGTCCTAGATTTTAGGGAAAGCCAAAAATGATGGCTACAAGCTTGGATCAACAACTCAGCTCTGACCACTTGAAGTGTTAAAACTTCTTAATTCCCGTAAATATTCGTAGAAAACATGACCCTTGACTTATAATTGTTTTATTATCAACAATTAATATTAATAATAATTGTTATCTTATTACTATAATGTTATATATATATTTTTACATAACACACACCAAGATAAACTCTTAGTACTAACATAATTTGTTAATGAGTCTACAACATTCTTCAAGGTGTTAACCTTTTCCAACAACACCTTGTTCTTTCAACCATATCTCTCACAAAGTAGTACTGCACATGAATATGCTTTGTTTTAGCATGTTAAACAATGTTCTTTGCCAAAAATATTGCACTTTGACTGACACAATCTAACCTTACAACTTTCTATAAAAACCCAATACTTAAACACAATCTCTATAACCATACAACTTATTTACTTGCATGCGTGGCCACCATGTATTTAACTTATCTAATTGAGAGTGGAACTACAACATATATATTGATCATCCAACTGATACCTCCTCCAAATATGTTAAACACATAAAAACTATAGATCTATTACTTTATCTAGTCTAGGTATTCTTTGGTAGCATATTGCATAATCTATGGTGCCACACAAATACCTACAGATCCTCTTTGCATATTTCCAGTGCTCCTTCCCTAGTCTTGACATATAGCTTCTAAAAAATCCTGCTGCATGGGAAATGTCCAGTCGGATACATACCATTGCATACATCAAACTACCAAAAGCACTAGCATGGAGAACCTATTACATGTCTTCTTCCTCAACTTGTATCTTGGGATACTGACTTGCAGATAACTTTACCCCTACAAGAAAAGGACCTTGACTTGTTTACTTTCTTGCATGCTATATCTTTGCAATATCATTTCAACATATTTTCATTGATTCAACTAGAGCTTCCTTTTTGTATGATCTCTTTTAATATTTGACATTCCCGATATGAAGTTAGCATCACCGATATCCTTCATGTAAAATTTGGAGGATAGTTGTGATTCACCTCCTTTATGACATTCATGACGTTTCCAATCAACAACATGTTATCAACATACAATAATATGTTAATGAAGTGATCACCAGCTTGCCTGAAGTATACACAATGATCAACCTTGCTTCTCACAAACCCCAATCCAAGGAAGAATGTGTTGAACTTTTGGTACCACATCCTTGGAAATGATTTAGACCATAAAAAATATTTAGCTTCAAGACCAACTCTTTCTTTCCCTTTATTGTAAATCCTTATGGTTGTTTCATGTAGATTTATTCTTCAATATCCCTATGTAGGAATGTTGTCTTCACATCCATCTATTCTACTTCAAGATCAAAAGCAACGACAATACAAATAAGGAATCTGATAGAAGTTAATTTTTCAAATAGAGAAAAAAATTCACCAAAATCATTTCCCTCTACCTGAGAAGACTCCTTTGCTACTAAGCGGGATTTGCACTTTTGATCTAGCTTACCTTCTACATTCAACTTATTCTTAAACAATCATTTTCTACCGACGGTTTTTCTTCCAGCTGATAACTCAACTAGATCTCATGCTTCATTTTTATCCAAGGAATCAATTTCTTCAACCATGACCTTCTTCCAAAGTTAATTATTTTCTGAATCAATTGTTTCCTTCACATTTCTAGGATCATCACCAGTAATAGATAAAGAAAAGCAAGACCAAAAATTTAGAGGGGAGTACCTTTCTAGTTTCCTTCTTTCTCAAGATGATAACCTCAAAAATGGGGTACGAGGTTCTTCTTCTTCTTATTCAATTTCTTTTGTTGAGTTAGATTCTTCATCCTCCAACTCAAACTCTATTTTCTCTGTTTCCTTTTCCGTTGGAGTGACTTCCTATTTGGGAACATCTTTAACCTCTCTATAAAAAACATCTTGTATGTAAACTATGTTCTTAGTTATTAGGTTCTGTAATACCCCTAGTTTTGACTTGGAATGTATTTATCCAATATTATGTAACCGATGTAAATATGCTAGTGTGAATTCCTGGTGCAGAGCACAAGGCCAAGGCTCGACTAGTGAATGGATAGGCATGTATGATGTATATATTTTATTTGTACTGTTTGGTTGGCTTTTATGTTGATTTAGAATATTATGTAAATATTATGTGTACAAATAATAAATTGGTCCAACAATGGTTGTGTAATGAGCACCAAAGGGGTTATGATTCCACCAGAGCGGAAGAGGAATGGAGTTCTATGGGTGACTAAATCCTTGCTGCCAAGTGTCAACCTTAGAACTCACCCAAAATTCTGTCATGTGATGAGAATAATCCAATTATCTCATTTTTTGACAATTTTCCAATCATTAATGCATGTGTGTGGTTGGTGGGAAAAGTCACCTCATGTAGTTATTGAAGCATGGGATTGAATGCACTTTTGTGATAGTTATGTCATGACAGAAGTCAGGACGCAGCTACCAGGAGTCCTCTCTTCTACTGCCAGAAGTTATGTCAGTTGTCTTTTGACCATTTTCCCATATGCCTTGGAGTCAACCCTCATTTCTCTCATTCTTACATGCATATTTAGACTATGCAGAGCTCTCCATTGTTGTCCATGAACTTACCACGTTGTTTTGAACCCAGAAATTCAAATTTGGAGACCATGCTACAGATTTGGAAATGAAAATGTTTTGCTGTAGGTGAGCAGAGAGGTTGGGAAAGATAGGAACCCTTACCCATTGAGTTTTACTGCTCATAGGTGCTTGAGAAGCCATTAATTGAAGCTACAGGTGGTTCTATAGCAGCCAATATCAGATTGGACTTCTTCTATGCACACACTGGAAGTACCCAACAAGATGGATCGCCCAAGAGAACCGTGGATCGGTGAAGGAGATGTTTTATCTAGAAGGGTGTTGTGTGGGGCAGGTATTGTGGAAGCCAAGGATGTGAGGGTTGAGTGAGACCCCTATAGAGCTCTATGTGAGAATTTGGATAAGAATAGAGAGAAGAATGGGTTGTGGGATGAGAGAGAGAATCCTGTAGGTGTTTCCTTCGCCTTGGTGGCCTCATATCCTAGCTTGGGGGTGGCCTCTCAGCAGAAAGAGTATATGCTGGACAGAGTGCCTATGGTTGGGTGGAAAATCTCTCTTACATAGCAAGTTGCTTGGATCCGCGTTGGATAAAGATAAGTATTCTCATGCATTTGAATTTGAAATGTTTTTATTTCATGTTCGTATTGTTTATGCTTGTATAAATGCATGTTGTGTGTGTGTGGATCGATTCTATTTCCGCTGTCTATGTTTATTTAAATTTCTGCACACATTGTATTTGTTGAAAATCATATTATGGATTTGAAGTGAAATTTGAGAGTCTGAGTTTCGCTAGCATCCCCTCCCGATGGTCGGATTGGGTGAAGGGGACGTTACAGAGTGGTATCAAAGCTTCTGGTTGCAAAATCGGAGCTATATGGGTTCGAAACCATGATTTACAGGCATAAATTAGAAATGGTGTTGTAGAAATCTGTTTCTATTAAGTGACGAATAAGGGGAAAAAAAAATTTCGGATTAATCCCCGTTATTGCAGAATTTAAATTCTGTATAATTTTGAAATTTTGAAAATTTTAGTTGGGCCCCACCAGTGTAGTTGGTAGGATGACGTGGAAGAGCCACGTGGGTAGGGGTATCACATGGAGGAGATGCGTGGGAAGAATGTGCAATGTGGACTAGCCACATCATATCTATGTGTGCAGGCGACCGTAAGGGATGGAGTGTGAAGGCATAGAAGATATGATCGTTGAGAAGAAAGGTAGATCAACGGTCGATAGTGATTCAGGCTCGCGAAGGTGCACACGATTTAATTTATTTTCATGATACTGAATGAAAAGCACTGCATCCACGTGTCATCCTCTGGTGCATTCAGGCTCACAAAATAGGTCTTGGGAAAACCACTTCTCGCGGAGACTGAAACCACCTTTTGGGTCCAATAGGGAGTGATGTGACGTGGGGAGATGTGACAGGAAGAAGTGTCAGAAGGGATGGGACCCCCATTAGTCATGTTAGTTGTGGGAAACCACTCTTCTCAGACCTTGAAACCGCTTTCGGCCTGAGGATCAATGATGTGATGTTGTGTCCAGACATGATGTGCAGAAATGTCATGGGTGATGGGACCCACAGGGATCATGTTAGCCTAGGAGAATCACACGGATTTGATCGATGGTTGAGAATGATTCAGGGCCATGAAGGTTCACGAAGGTTAATTCATTTTCATGACCCTGAATGAAAACTGCCCCATCCATGTGTCACCATCTCATGCATTCAGGAACGTAAAAGAAGTTTCAGGAAACCACTCTTCCGGGAACCCGAAACCGCTTATGCCTAATAAGTGGTAAGGCAATGTGGGTGGCATCTACAGGGCGCGAATAAGAGGAAAATAAGTATTTTTCATGGTCAATTTTTGGGTGCCCGAAATAAAAAAATGCAGTTGATCTTATGCGCAAGATTGTGCGAAATCGAAGGAATCCACAAGGGGAAAATCCCCCTTGATCCCCGCCATCCCCCTCATATGTCATTGAGTGTGAGAAATTTCTGTGATTTGACATAAATTGTCAATATGGATTTTTCCCAGGTTGCATGAAGATTAAATTTATAATTTTCTAAGACTGTAATAAATCTAACAAATGTGTTTATAAACACTTTTGTAGATTCATAATCATATCAATGAAAATTAAGGGTAAGCATTCCAGTATAGTGCAGTTGTGAAATATTTTATCTTGGTTGGACCAAGAAGAAGAGTATCATCATGAAGGATGCACATGATCCTTATGAGGTTGAGGCAGATGCAATGGGAGAGAATTTATAGGTTGAGAATGCAAAGACAAAATCTAATGGTAAAAGAAACCAAGCAACTCCCCCAGACATTGCAGAAACCATGAGGAGCTTAAGGGTGGAAATACAGAGTTGCAAAGCAGACAATGAAAGATTGATTAGATCCCAAGAGGAGCAGAATCAGTTGAATGCAGCTATGCTTCAAATCTTGACAGACATTCAAAGGAAGATAAACCATGGGAAGAATTCAGAAAAATCAGGAAAAGAGTGGGGTTAGCTCAAGGAGCAATTCCCACAAGAGATCCCATAGTTCAAGAAGGATTTCTAGAGACAAGACTATACTCCAGAAATCTCTTATTGTGAGTCATATCACTCTAAAGAATCCATTGAAGGTTCAATATATTCATCTCCTAATAACAAGAGGAAGAGGTATTCCAAGAACAACTCTCATGGAGAATTTAAGAAGGCCAAACCTCCTACTTTTGATGGTGAGGTTAAGTCTGGTTAAGAAGTTGAGGCTTGGATTCTTGGGATGAGGAAGTATTTCCAAGTCCAAGACTATTCAAGAAATATGAAGGCAAGAGTGGCCATATTCAATTTGAATGGAAGAGCGTCTATATGGCGGTAACACCTTAGGAAAGTAAAGAGGATCAATGAAAGGAAGATTGTGTGGAAGCAGTTCAAGAAGTACTTCAAGGAAAAGTACCTTTCTGATAGGTACCATGATGGAAAAATCAAAGAGTTCCATGAGCTTAAATTGGGACAAATGACCATGGAAGAATATGAAAACAGATTCTTGGAGCTGCTGAGATATGCCAAATATATTAGGGATGATAAGGGGAAAATTCAACGTTTTCTAAGTGGACTGCCCCAGTCATATAAATATAGAATTGATTTTGATGAACCTCGAACTCTAGAGGAGGCCATAAGAAAAGCCAAGTATTGTTATGATCAAAACAAAAGAAAACTAGAATACCATAAGGCATGGAAGGATAAGAAAAATGAAAATTTTGACCAAAGGAAGAAGGGGTTCAAGCCTCCTCAATTCATAAATCGTCCAAGGCAGTAAGCACAGGGTGTCCTAAGCCAGCTAGGATGTTGGGAGACAATCCAAGAGACCCAAGAGAGCCTCTTCAATGTTGGGGATGTGGAAGGGACTACGTGCTTAGGAACTTCCCACATCAGAATGGGAGTGAAAAGCAAGTTCACAACATCCAAGGAGCTGAAACAGTGGGTCAAGTGGCAAGGAATGTCCCTAGAATTTATGCAGCACTAGAGGACCACCAAGCAGACTATCAGATAATTGTGGTTGAAGTTGAAGGTAAGATTGCTAAGCAATCTATTTCTATTCTGATTGACCATGGATCTACTCACAGTTATACCAGTCCTAAAATTATTGAGATTTGTAATTTTAAGAAATCAAAGCATAGTAAATCATGGTTAGTCCAACTAGCCACTGGAACCAAGAGGAAAGTTAGTGAGATCGTGGAGAAATTTCCATTGGAAATGAATGGAATGTCCACTTTTGAAAATTTGAATATTTTATCACTTGGTTCCTATGATATTCTCATTGGAATGGACTGGTTGGAAGCCCATAGAGTTAAACTCAACTTCTACGACAAGAATTTCGAGTCTATTGATGAAGAGGGAAACCCAAGGGTTGTAAAGAGCATCCCAAAGGTAGTTTTTGTTAGGCATATTTCAGCCATGCAGTTGAAGAAATTCTGTAGGAAAGGTTGCTAATTATATGCAATCCATATTTTGGAGAAAAGATAAAATGAAATTCCTAAGTTGGAAGACCATCATGTGCTACAAGAATTCAAGGATGTGTTTCCTAATGAAGATACAGGACTTCCTCCAAAGAGGGACATTGATTTTACAATCGATCTCATTCCAGGAGCTGCACCAGTTTCTAAGACACCATACATGATGAGTACACTAGAATTATTAGAGCTGAAAATGAAACTGCAAGAGTTGTTGGAAAATAAGTACATAAGGCCAAGTGTGTCTCCATGGGGAGCACCTGTACTTTTTGTGAAGAAGAAATATGGAATGATTAGGTTATGTATTGATTACAGGAACCTTAACAAGGTTATTGTGAAGAACAAGTACCCCTTGCCTCGAATTGATGATCTTTTTGATCAAATGATAAGGGCAAAGGTGTTCTCAAAGATTGATTTGAGATCTGTTTACCATCGAGTGAGGATCAAAGAAGAATACATTCACAAGACAACCTTTAGAACAAGGACGTATGGGAACTATGAGTTTATGGTGGTTCCATTTGGTCTCACCAATGCACCAACTACATTCATGTGTCTCATGAATAGTGTTTTAAGCAAGTATTTGGAGAACTTCGTTCTTGTATTTCTACATGACATTCTTATTTATTTCAAGAATGAAGAAGAGCACAAAGAACACTTGAGAATGGATTTGCAATTGCTAAGGGAGCATAAGTTGTATGCAAAGCTAAGCAAATGTGACTTTTATAAAAATAAAATTCATTATTTGGGTCACATTATTTCTGAGAATGGAATATTGGTGGATCCCGAGAAGATTGAAGCCATCATGAATTGGCCAACTCCAAGAAATGTGATAGATGTAAGATATTTTATGGGTCTTGCTGGTTACTATAGGAGGTTCATTGAAGGATTCTCCAAGGTTGCACACTCAATCACTTCTTTGCAAAAGAAGGGGATAAAGTTTGAGTGGACACCAAGATGTGAATAAAGCTCCATCTTTTGAAGATGCTTCTCAAAAGTAATCCAATTCTAAAAATTGCAGACCCGGAAAAATATTTTGTGGTATGCAAATATGCATGTAAAGATGGACTTGGAGAAGTTATTATGCAAGATAACCATGCCATATGCTACGAGTCAAGGAAGTTGAAAGAGCATGAGAAGAATTATGCTACTCGTGATTTGGAGCTTGCAACCATAGTGCACGCTTTGAAAATGTGGAGGCACTATTTAATGGGCAAGAAATTTGAGCTAAGGACATACCATTGTGATCTGAAATATCTGTTTGAGCAACCAATGTTAAATGCTAGGAAAGCTAAATGGATGGAATTTTTATGTGAGTTTGATTTTGAAATCAAACACATAAAAGGTAAAGAAAATAAGGTGGTTGATGCACTTAGCATAAAATTACATGATATGTGTTGTAGTCCCAAGGTTCATGTGGTTACCATAGATACATTACATGTTATAAGCAAGCATACACAATGATACATATACAAGAGACGAGACAGATAAAGAGAAGCACAATCCTTTATATTAACCAGCAAGAGTAGAATACAATCATAGAACTAATCTAACTAGTACATCGGCTCAACAGCTTATATATATATCTTTCAGTACAGTTACATAACCATCTGTCGATCTAACTAACGGACCCGACCTATACTAGTTGACGCAACCTGTCGAAATATACTTCAGAGTGGTCGGGCGGAGGGCCTAGTCGATAGGCTGACCTAGGCCCCTCCAACATCTCCCCCACCTCAAAATATTTCTTTGCCCCGAAGAAATGGAGAGATAAAAAATACAAATTAATTATTAAGACGGTTATGATGAAGGGAAGATGGAGCTGGAAACATCAGATATATGTAGGAAGACTTCAAGAATAACTTCAACATAAATAGAGAGATGGTGCTGGAACTCTTCCCAGGCGTGCATCAAATTTTGGATGTCGACAGTCAATGTCGTGAGCTTCGAAAAGTTTTTCATCTTGTCGTGAGTGGATGTAGTTTGTAA
Organism: Larix kaempferi; assembly: GCA_027924585.1. NCBI lineage: Eukaryota > Viridiplantae > Streptophyta > Pinopsida > Pinales > Pinaceae > Larix > Larix kaempferi. Next base: position 4,237,424 of record BSBM01001229.1, read on the forward strand.
ATTGATCATGTCGGGTCCAAATATGGTAATTGTTTCTTGAGCAGCAGCGAGTAAATGTCAGAGTCAAGGCTGAATTTCTTCAAGTTTGTTGAGTCCGCGGCGTGCTTGAGATATCCACTGTGCTTCCTGTTTTTCTAGTTTGTCCAGTTTTTTTATTTTCCATGATGATCTGACTATCAAGTCTTTCAATAAGTGCTTCTTCTGCAGTCAAGCGCTGACGGTGAAGTGTGCCTAACAATGTCCTTGTATTTTGTAGTTCTTTGTAAACTTCGCGATAATGTACATACCATTTGTTCAAAACTTCAGCAAGTTTTTCTGCCTGAATATCATACTGCTTGAGTAAATTGAGAGCTTCTGTGAAGGCTGTAAACCGATTTCCATGAGAGAAGATACTTCGACAGCCTGGTCATGTTGTTTCTTGAGAAGCTTAGATTGTAGCATCAACACGAAAGACTCAAATAGATGGTATGATATGTCGAGAGGTGATGTCGTGTCGGGACTTGATGGAAGTGGGATGACTTACTGAGCTAAGTCTTCACACTTAGCAAGAAACGTAGTCCTTTCTTCCTATAGCTGGAGTAACTGGTCTTCTGTTTCCTATTGACGATATCTTTGTGATCTGAAAACTGCATCTTCAAGTAAATCAAGCTCTTCCTGGTATGCCAACTATGGCTGGTAGCTGATAGTAGCTCCAAACTGATTTAAGTAAACTGAGAGAGTGTTTTCTGATTGACCTTGCTGCGCTTGTTGCGTTTGTAGTTGCTGTTGGAGTTCTCTCTCTTTACGCTTCTTTTCTTTGTGTTTCTTTTGGATTCTTTTCTCTTTTTATTTTTATTTACTTATGATTTGTTGTTCTGGCCCCTTTTCTTTTTTGGCTATTGCTGGATGAATGTTGATGGCTGATTGTGTGCTAGCAACAACTTGTTTTGCTTGGACTTGTACACTTGGTACTGCTTCTGTAGTAACTGGAATTTCATGTTCAACAGTTTCGACACTCAGTAGAATATTGGATGGTATGCTGGATGTATCAATATTGCTTGTATTAGTATCTTGAATGCTGGTTTGCTCTAGTTCTGTCGTGTCGGCTGCAATATATTTAGTTGCAGCTGGTTCCTTGGCTTGAGCTGAGGTGGCTTCAACTGCTTCTGTCGTGATTGATTGTTTGTTTTGCTGATGTATCATCGGACTAGACTTGGATCTATTGGAAGGGATACTCGACTGATTTGTCGGGAAGGATGGGGGGTCGAATGATGTCGTAAGTGGAAGTAATGAAGTGGTACTGCCGAACGGACCCGGATCGACTAGAATTGACTCAATTTCTTGAATTGCAGACTCGACTTGGAAGTAATGACTTGTGGGGAATTTTCACTATGATCGACTACAAGTTGAGTTGGACTCACTTTTTGTGGTAATGATGTGACTAGAAGAGGGGTATAGACAATTGTTTGTTGGGAATAAATTAGACCTAAAGGGTTGGGGTTTCTAATATGATGAATCTTTTGTGACCGACAACTTCCGGAACTGTCGATGATAAAGGTAAATTGTTGATTTGAATAGTGTCGGGGGGAGCCAAATTAAGTGGGACGATGACCGTGGTTGCAAAGAATGGTTGTTGAATGACCATCTCACGCTAGTTAGGACATAGCGTCAGGAGGTTTGCGATAAACTGACTCAAAATAGCATATGCTGGGTTAATAGGAGCAGGTAATGCTAAAGGGGCACTTTCTTCCTCTATTGTGGTCGAGGAAGAAGGGGGGATAAGATCGGTCAGGTCACCATGGGGTTCGACCAAAATATTTGGTTTCTTGACAAGAATTCTGGATGTTGGGTACTTATCTATTTCCAAAAATTTTCTGAACTGGTCTTCTACTGGTAACTTATTCTTGGCTACATCTTCGAGAATCTGAGTGGCAGTGTCGTACAATTCGATCTCGTCTTCTTCTGTAGATTCTTGAAAGGTTACATTTATTTTTCCATTCCCTTGAGTCAGTATCACCTTGTTCTGTCGAGCTGTAAGCAATTCACCTGCTACCTTTTGTATGTTGTCGTCCGTTAAAAGATGTTATGGGTTTTCGAACTCTGTACTGCTATTCGACTGTTCCGCGGCTTTTGCTAATTTTTTGTGTGGAGTCAGTGTAAGTGCTAATACCTTGGGATTAGGTACCGACTCAGGTTGATAAGTGAAGGTGTTCATGTATAACCGACTTTCATATGCTTCTTCCTTTTCTGCATCTGTTAGTGACTCGACATAAGTGAAGTCGACTTTTCTTGCTTGGGGCGAAATAGACAATACTTCATTGGATTGTCGACTCAATTCCATGAATATTTGATTTACTGATGGGTAGTAGTCAAGGCGTTTTGCTTGACCTGCTGCTCCTTCCATGTACCAAACCGCTATATCATCCAAAGAAAGTTGGATGTGTGCTGTCGGTGGTATACTTCATCGAACGTTCTGCGGTACTCTCCATCTTGTCTCCATTGTTTTGAGGTCTATAAACCATGCTTCTAGCCAAAGTTTAACTGTTGTTGGACCATGTCGACTTGCTCCTGGAGAAAAACAACGGAAATTCTCCATAAGGACAATTCGTTCTTGTGAAAAATCCTTGTTTACTTTCGGTCGAATGTGGGTCATAGCAATCCATATAAGTACAGACGGGTAACGGATGTTGGTCCCTTCCTCTTGGCACTTATAGCATGTGTGCTTGATTATGTCAGCCAATAAGTCTTCCCACTTGTACACTTTGCTGCGCATAGCCATATTCTTGACACCTTCCAACATGTCAATCTTCAAATCTGATCCTCTTCCTGTCCATGAAAGTGCATGTGACACAATCTTGGCAGCAGTTTTGCAGTTACCATATACAATCTGACTCATGGCCATTCCTTGTGATTTATTTCTAGCAGGAGTAGTGACAAATTCGTCGACCAAGTCCGCACCTGAACTTGTCGGTACAACATCTCCCTTATGTGACAAACCGGTTATCTTGTGGATAAGTGCTCCATCAATGTCGACTGGAACATCAAAATAGAGCTTTCCATTGTGATACCTGCTAACAATAAATTGTGCAATGATTTATTTAAGTCCTCCGAAACTATCCAACAATGGTGCCTTCATGTACTGTAGAATTGTAGTTGTTTGCAGACGTTGTGCTTCATCCTTCCAACGACCATCTGATTCCTCCCCCCACTCTTCAATGTCTTTCCAAGCTCTCTTCCAAGTGGGTTCTAGTGCTTTTGCATTCCGAATCATCTGTAATATTGCTTCCAACGATGATTGTTCTTTTTCCATCTCTCTAACCATCGTTGCAGCGGCCCTGGTTGCTGTTAAGGTTTTCCTTGGAGCCATGGTGGATTCAGGGTTTAGGAATGCGAAAGTTGCTTTAGCAGGGTTAGGGAACTCTGTATCTTGGAGTTCAAGTTCTCGAAAAAAGAGTGCCCAAGAATCCTCAAGCTCTGGATTTATGGTGGAGCTGCTTGGCATGGGTGAATGGGACGTAGAGGCCTGTATTGATGGTTGATTTAATGGAGGTATTAAATTGGGCTAACAAGGTATCAACGCTCTGTCAGGTGCATTACTTATGGCATCGCAGGTATTTTTATCCTTTATTTCTTTTCCATCATGATGCCATGATACCTCATTTGATGTGTCATGTCGACGGCCTTCTCTGGATGAGTTTGGCCGGTCTATGCTCCATTGTTTCTGTCGTGCCTTATTTTCTTCCCCAAGTCGTCGACATTCTTATCGATGTCTATAATACCAACGGTTATGCGCTTGGATTTTCTCTTTACTCTTTCCATCCTTATTCTTCCAATCTCTCGTCATTCTGCTTTTTTCATGCTTTGTTGTTTACTTGATTGCTTATAGTACTTTCTCTCATTTGGTTACTTCTAACCAATTTTTTTTTTGAATATTCATGACTTGTATCGTTTAAGTCGGGCGCTGTTTACCACTTTCTTGAAAACATTTCCTTGTAGAGTTTTCATTCAGACTGATCCGTTGGGGTTTAATGTTTCGACAATATAGGGTCCCATCCATTCTGTATGCAACTTCTTCAGTTTTCCTTTTACATGACTATTATAGAGGAGTGCTAAGTCTCCAACTGATAGATTCTTTTGTTTGATATTTCTGTCCTGCCACGCTTTTTGTTGATGTTTTTGGACTTGTTGATGTTCTATCGCCATCTGTCGACTTTCCTCTAGCTTCGACAGTTGTAATAGCCATTCTTGTCTAGCATCTTTGACATCAATGTGCAAAACTGTTGCAATAGTCGGTGCTTGTCGTCGAAAATGCAATGGGATAACTGCTTCTTACCCGTAGACAAGTGAGAAAGGTGTCCGACCTATCATTCTTTTATATGTTGTTCTATATGCCTAGAGAGCAACAAGTACTTTGTCATACCAATTGTTTTTCTCAGTGTTGCATATTTTTGTCAGTCCTCTTGTGAGTTTTTTATTGAACGATTCTACGAGGCCGTTAGACTGAGGATGGTATGATGTGCTTATTCTATGATCAACTGCAAATTCCTTAGTCAGTGCTGCAATGGTTTTGCATAAAAAATGTGTACCTTGGTCACTAATCAATGTTAAGGGGCATCCAAAACGTGTTATGATATTTTCATAGATAAAATTGGTGGCAACTTCGCTTGAACATGTTTCGACTGGCTCTTCTTCTTCCCACTTGGTGACATATTCCACAGCAATGATAAGATATCGAGCACCTGTCCGCCTTCCAACTACTGGAAATGGTCCAATGAAATCAATCGCCCAAATTTAGAATGTCCGGCTAGGATTAATTGGAACCAACGACATTTCTGATCTTGGCAGCAGTTGACCCCTACGCTGACATCTATCACACTTAGATACAAACTCTCGACAGTATTTGTGAACTGTCGGCCACCAAAGTCCGGCTTGCAAAATTTTTCTGGCTGTTATGTCAACGTGATAATGTCCTCCTACCGGTCTAGAATGAGCTTCTACAAGTATATTCTGTCATTCATGCTCAAGTGCACATCGACGTAATATATCATCCAATCCAAGTTTGTAGAGGAATCCATTGATCAAAGTGTAGGGAGATGTTTTCATAGCCAGGATCTTCCTCTTTTTCTCAGTCATTCATTCAGGAGCTTGTCCATCCTCGAGAAATTGTGCAATTTCCGCAAGTTCTGAAGGGACTGCTTCAATACGAAACAAATGTGCATTTGGAAAATCATCTTCGATCCTTGTTGGCTCCTCTCCTATGTCGACTCTCGAGAAGTGGTCTGGCCCGACATTAGCCTTTCCAGGTCGAATAATTACTTCGAATTCAAATTATTGAAATAGTAGAAGCCAATGACACAACCTCCCATGATGTAATGGTTTATTGACTAAGTCTTTTAAAGCTTGATGATCTGTATAAAATACAAAGGGGTTAGCCAATAAATAATGAAGGTATTTCTGCAGTGCAAATACCATACCTAATGGTTCTCTTTCTGTCGTGGAGTAATTTCTTTCAGCTTTATTCAACTTCCGACTGCTAAATGCATTAGGATAATCCATTCCAGCTTCTCCAGGTTGTGTTAAAATGGCGTCGACTGCTATTCCAAACGCATCAATATGCACATGAAATTTTTTCGACCAATCCGAAAATCGGAGGATGGGTGCTTCGACCATTTTTCTTTTCAATGTGTTAAATGAGATGTCGCACTCCTCCATCCAACTGTAACCTTGATCATCTTTTAACAGCTCTTCGAGAGGGTAAGTCATATCAAAGTAATGTTTGATGAACTTCCTGTAATACCCAGTATGACCCAACAACATCCGCACTTGTTTCGGATTAAATGGAGGTTTTAGGTCGAGAATAATTTTGAGCTTTGCATAGTCGACCTTGATTCCTTCTTTGCAAACTACATGGACCAGTAATATGCTGATAGTGTCGTGAAAATGCACTTTTAATGTTCAGTGACAACTGTATCTGCCGACACCGTTCCAACATCAGTCGAATCCATTTTCAATGATCCTTTAGCATTGTATAGATTGTCCAATAATCAAAGTAAACAACCATGGTTTTGTAGATGTATTCTTGAAATGCTTTAACGACAATTCTTGAGAAAAATCGCTAGTGCGTTCTTCAAACCGAAAGGCATGACTTTGTACGCAAATGACTTGAATTCGCACATGAATGTTGTCTTTTTCCGATATTCCTTTGCAATAGGTACTTGGTTGTACCCGGAGAATCCATTCGTGAAAGAGTAGCACTCATGCCATGCAACTTCATTAATAATTTCATGTACAAAATGGGTTGGAAAGGGGTCTACGAGTGTTACCTTGTTCAGATTGCGAAAGTTGACACAGATTCTCAGTCGTGTCGGATCTTGTTTCTTTGGCTGAACAACCATCGGTCTTTTCCACTCCGACTGGTCGATAGGATATATAATTCCCGCTGCAAGAATACTATCAATCTCCTTTTTAAGAATATCCTTATATTTGTGAGCAAGTTTGTAGGGTCTCTTCTTTATTGGCCCGGCGTTTGGTTTAATATCAATTTTCATCACGCTCATCTCCTGCGCAAGTCCTTTCAAGTCTTTGCAATCTCGAGCAAATATGTCTTGAAATTATTTGAGGAGACTGGTGATTTCTGTTGTTTGTTCCTCATTCCAGTAATTACCAATTCTTGCCATTTTCGGTCGGTCGTCGTTTGAAATATCTACTTCCTTTGTTTTAATCTTCGCGTCCATCCATTCTGATGCACGATTGTCACTTATTGGTCTTTCACCTTCTTTGATTTGTGTGAATGCTGGTGGAAAGTCTTTTTCCAACAACCTTTCAGGTTCGTCTTTTTCAACAATATTTGTGCTAAAGATTGTTTTTACGGGCTTCGACATGCTGGGGTGATCCTACCTCCATTGAAAACTCTTCCTGACTGATTTCTCCATTTCTAGGCTTAATCTTGTCAAATTCTGGCTTTCTGTCGCTTTTATGTTATAACAAGTAGTAGGTCAATAAATAGTCTGTTGCTTTTCTGCAAGTATTGAATTGTCTGTCGACTGCAGAAATTCTTTGATAGTTTTACTTGCTTCAACCAACTTCTCCTCCTATGGAGAAAACTGGAAATCCTTAATAAAATTTTCCTTTAAGTCTTTCCAAATGAAAGTTTCTCCTCTTGCCTCTTCCATCTTATACCATTTATTAGGTAAATCATCAAGTGTTCTAGGGAAGAGGTGAGGCCATGCTCTTTCATCTTTATATCCCAATTTTCTTCATTCTCTTTCGCAACAGTCGATGTGGACTTCAGGATTATGTCCCTGTGTAAACAAAGGGATGTCGGCCTGAGTCATCAGTTTCCTTCCTCCAAACCTTTCTATAAAAATGTCGATGCGGTATTCCATCTTTGCAGTTTCGATCGATGGGTGTCCCACCATCTTGCAGCTTGACCAGTAAATGTCTCTACCAGAATTTGTAGTTGCCCTTGCTCTCCGACATGTTTTGATACATGTTCGACATGTACAACAGGTGAATCACGTTCGTTGTACCTTAATGTCGGATTACCTGTTTGCACACTTCTATCTGGAACAAGTGTTGGATATGCTCGCATTTTCCGTTCAAATATATTTGGTGTATATGATATTGAGAGACACTTCTTTATTTTCTTCTTTGAGATGGCTTCCATCGTCCAACATTCCTTCACATGAAAATCATAGTTCTTTATCTTCTAGTCATAGAGTTCTGCATCGGATTTATATCCGAGTGAAACAGGATCTCCAAGGTGAAGTTCTCCTTGGGAATTTGGTTCAATGCGATCTTCATTATTGTCTATTCGATAAAGATGTCGAATATCATTATCTACTTCTACAGGTTCCGACCATGGTTATCCCTGAGATGGGAAGATTGGTATGATAACCCTCTACCCATTGCCTTTCAACTTGATGCAACTTTTGTCTAAGAAAATTGAAGCCTTCATCTTTCACCCCCAAGGTCGACCGACCAAGGCTGGGAAATAACTCGCATCATCCTTGGGATTAATGATCTCAAAATATACTCTTGTCGTGATGCCTTTGATGGAAGTTTCGACTCATTTCCATACTCCAATCAACTCAATTAATCCTTGATCTGCGAACTTTAGATAAATGCCTGATCCCTGTAATTGTGGTCAACTGAGTTGGTCCCAGGTATCACGAGTCATGATATTCACTTGGGAGCCAAAATCTAGTACGACTTGTCGTACATGATATCCATTTATGTCAAGGATGACCAATGGGTCAGCATCATTTTTCTCTTTTTTATTTAGTTGGAAAATGTTTTTAGTTTGTCTTTGCTCAACATGTTTATATTTCAATTTATGCAATAGGTCAATGAATTTTCCTACAGCTTCATCATTTGAAATTAATCTGTACAATTCATTGATAACTTCCTGTCGGTTGTCTTCGCTATCTTCATATGCTGCTAAGTCACAAAATATGTCGGATGCATTTTTGTACACAGATTTTTGTTTTATGGGATTTCGGTAATCCTCTTTTTCTACAATTTTACTTATCTGTGGCTTATCTTGATCAATGTGAGTACCTTGCCTAGTTACAATTTGCAAGTTTTTTGTACGAAGCACATCATTTTTGGATATAGAAGATAAGACATGAACATTATTTTTATTATTTATTTTCTCAATCATGGTAGGGAAATCCTCTAAGAAGTGATTGGCTACCCCACACTTTGTACAAAATTTAGGATCAGTTCTTTCCTTATAGGGGCATTCTACATGCCGATGATTCTTGCTGAGACATGTGAAACACAAACCAGGTCGATTAGGTCGAACACCGCGACCACCACCGCCATGACCACGACTCTGGTATCCTCCGCGTCTATTCTAGCCATCATATCGACGCTCATTATACCCTGGGTATCTCTCGTTCCTATTCTGATTGTACTGGTTATTTCTTCCATTGTTTCTTTCAAACCTGTCGTGTCCTGTGTTTTTGTCGTGACGCTGCTTGACAGAGTTTGTCTAGTACACTACATGGTAATTTTTCCAATTTTTCAGGTTCAGATGACATTCTTCAATCGCATGTGTACTGACTTTGCAAATTTGACACCATTTTTCTTTCTTGTTTTTCAGATTGTATGGACAATCATTTGTGGTGTGTGAGTCATACTCTTTACATAGATTACAAAAGCATCTGGTTTGAATGAGTTTAACTTCTTGTCGCCAATCCTCAATTCGACAAGAGTCTTTGGTATGTCCTGAAGTTTGACATGTAGTACACCATAATTCTGGCCCTTCCAAAGTTATGCTCCGGATTGCTTGTTCCATACTTTCAAGGCGTTCGTCGACATGTCTGTCCATAGATATTAGAGGGTATTCATCATCCATTTCGACATCTAGTGCTGCTTTTAGTGCTTTTGCATAAGTATTAACACTTTGTCAACGGACATGTATTTTGATTTTGCTGATGAGACCAGCAATAAACCATTTAATTAATAGTTTTTCTTCGATCCCATAGTCCAATTTTCTCAATAGGTCTTTGAACCTCTTTTCATACTCCTTGACAGTTTCTGTTGGCTTCTGGACTGTTGTCTTCAGTCGTTCAACCGCTAGGTATGTTGCATCTTTGATCATGAAAAAGGATAGAAAGCTTTGTTTAATTTGTGTCTTGGTTGCATTCAGTGATTTTGTTATGTATCCCATGTAACATGTCAGTGCACGTTTTCTCAGCGAACCAACAAACTAAGCAATCTATCTTTCTTCACTGGTAATTTGATTGGCTGTACATATCGCTTCACACACAAACCAATGTCTTGTCGGGTCTTCATCACATTCATAGAATGGAAGGTGTGCTATGGAATGTGACATGTCTGTTGGTGTATTTCTTTGAGAATTTGATGGAGGTGTAGGTGGATTATTTCCACAACCAAAACTTGGTGCTTATTTAGATTGAGCTAGCTATCTTTCTGGGCTGGGTTCTCTGTCTTCAATGACTAGAAATTCTTTTGTTTCGTCGAGCTTGTCTTCTTCTACTACTTATGTCAAAATCCAATTAAAGTTCTGCTCAAATGAGATTTCGTTGAATCTCGGGTTCTCCGATGTACTCAACGAGTCACTCAAATTTGGTGTTGGTAGGGGGGGTGCTTCTTCATGTTCTGAGTACACTAGATGAAAGCTTCTATTTGAAAATTTAGGTTGAAATGATACCCAATTTCCTTCCTCCGGCCGATGAATCAATAATCTATTGATATCATCGCCTTCTTCACTTAGACGACTCCAAATTCCCGACTGACCAGCATGGAGACCAAGGTTTTCCTCGACAATTTCCTGCACCTGAACACTTTGTGATAAATGAAATGGATAAGGAGGTGTTACCGTTTCAGGTATATGAACTTCGAGAGCTCTACCATGCTCTATCCACAAGTCTTCATCCATCGGCGACAGGTCTTCTTCGACGCCCCGATCATCGCGGGCTCGGCTTGACTTTGGCAGATTTTCTTCTTCATATGTCATGACATTTGATCCTCGCGTCCTCTGGAGCGCAATTTCCTTCTCCCGCAACTCTTCATGTCGCTATCTCATTTTTTCTCTCTCAATTTTCTGGATATCTGGGATACTTTTATGACTCAAAAGTCTTTCTTTGTCGGATTTACGTCCACTGTTGGCCATGTCGTCTTGTCATATGTCATTTTTCATCAAACTTGGTACATCAGAACATGCTTCGTCACCCCCCCCAATGTTGGCCCGAAGGTTTCTAGATCACTAGGGAAGTACAGACCATCATTTGTTCAAGAAGAATTCCCATTCGCGCTCCTTTACAAATCTTTCCCACTTAAGTTCTTTCTCCTAGCAATTAGAGTTTGAAAGGGGCAGGAGAAACAACGGCCGTGTCTTGACAATATGTGCAACGCCTTTGGTGATAAAAAATTTGAACAATAAGGTCAGCAGAGAACACTAAAAATGATCAGCTAGTTCGGTGAAGAACTTTCTTCTAACTTGGTCTACAGAGATGCAGTCTTCAATCGCCTGCTCTTCACAGAAATCGTCTGTAATCTTTTCGCACCACTCCGACAGATTCGTACGTCCTCCATTGATCAACTTCGACATCAAATTCCTCTCTGCTTCATCAACTGGTCTTTTCATCCAGAAGCTTCTTCAAGGCGGTCGGTACGGACTCTACAAATCTCTCATGGGTCTCGGAGAAGAATCGATCTCTCGCTTGGCTAATCGTTAGCTTGTTCCGTCACGCATAGTTCTACAAATACTTCACGATTTTCTTCTCCCACCAATCCCTAATCTCCTATTCTGAAATCATAGGTCATGCTATTATTTCTTCAATACATCAACCGGCAACGGAACCAGATGTTGTAGTCCCAAGGTTCATGTGGTTACCATAGATACATTATATGTTATAAGCAAGCATACAAAATGATACAGATATAAGAGACAATACATATAGAGAGAAGCACAAGCCTTTATATTAAATAGCAAGAGAAGAATACAATCATAGAACCAATCTAACTAGTACATCAACTCAACAGCCTATATATATATCTTTCAGTACAGTTACATAACCGTCTGTTGGTCTAACTGACCGACCTGACCTATACTAGTAGACGCGACCTGTCGACATATACTTCGGAGTGGTCGGGAGGAGGGCCTAGTCGACAGGCCGACCTAGGCCCCTCCAACAACATGCATGTAACATCCATTAGTTCCTGCCAATCAGATTTGAGGCTGTGAAGAACCTACAATAATTAATTAATGCGAATACAGGAGATATCATAAATAACAAAACTCAGAATCACTTTTATATTGATCATGGGCCACTTCGAGGGGGCAACCTCCTTTGAGCAAGCTCAATACAATTAACTTCACGGTGCCTTCAATGACCTCAACACACACTTATATACTAAGTCTATGCCCAATACTATGGGTCAAAACCCTGGGACATATAATACTATGGGACGACTTACAAAGCATATGCATCCAATACTATGGGCTAATATAAACTATGAATCAACAAATACTACGGGACGACTTACAAAGCATATGCGTCCAACAACAATATACTAACATAATAAAGAGAAGGGTTGACACGGGTTCCTAACATCCCCTCTCCCTTAGAAAAAGCTTTGTCCTCAAAGCTTTGGTTGGAGAAATTGCTGCAAAATCTGAAGGAGTGGTTCCCCGGTAGCATCCTCGGGTTGCATTGCGGGCCACTGACACCTTTGGAGTGTCAGGGAGGATTGCATGGAAGGATGTAGACGAAGAAGAACCCTATCAACTGCATGGAAAATGCGCTCAGAACGGTGCTGATCAGCTTGTTGTTTCAGGTGAATTCTGGCCATGTGAAGATTGTCCTGCAGAATGAGAAGAATCTGATCACAGTTGCAAAGAATTGAGTCAATTTCCTAAACTGGGGAGCTGCTAAGGGTGTATGGAAGAAGAACTGGCGGTGTCTGTCCATAGACTGCTTCATATGGTGTCCTTTGAGATGTGGTATTGTACCACCAGAGCGCTGCTAGGAAAACCATAGAAATAGTTGGCCAAAGCTGTGTAGGGATGGGCAAGGGTTTGAGCAATCCCGAAAGGAGTGTCGTTTCACCCTTGTTGACCTGGAAAGTATCACAGTCAGCCACCATCTGTTGAATTGTCATTTTTAGTCCCTGCCAAAAGAAGTTACATTGTTCCCGGTCATACATTTTGAAGAATCCAGAGTGCCCTGCTAATGAAGAAGCATGGAGTTCATAGAAGAGATAGCCCTGTTGAACATATTGCAACCAATTTGGAACAAGCAGAGAAAGAGCTGTAAGAGAAACTGGGTCATCAATTGTGCGAGAAGGAGCATCTGCCACTATATTGTCCTTACCCTTCTTGTAAGCGATCGCATAGGGATAACCCATGACTTGGATAACCCATTTCAGGTGTGTTGGGTAGGAGACCCATTGTTCCAGAAATTTTTCCATACTCGAGAGATCAGTCTTGATGCAGAAATAATTCCCTAATAGGTATGGCTGCCACTTCTGTACTGCATGCAAAATAGCCATCAGTTCCTGCTGAGAGGTAGATGCGACTAAATTCTTATTGGAAAGGTCTCTTGAAGGTGGCAAGCTCATTGGTTCAACAAAGACACCTGCATATCTATCCAAGGAAGTAGTGGAGAGCATTGATGGGTGCATCTGAATGGAATGGAGCTTAGCGATGACACCATGTGAATTCTTCTTAAGGATTTTTTCCAGACGATGTGAACTAATGATGTGGAGAGACCCTGGTTGTAAGCCCATTAATTTGTGTTGTGCCCCATTGACTGAAAATTGCATCCAAAGTTCCGCAAAATCCCATAAGATGGGGCCAAGTGTGCGTAACCATTGAACACCCAAACCACATCACATCCGCCTAAGGACAAGGAAAACATATCAGAGCGCAGGTTATAATCTTCCATAGAGATAGACACATTGTGACACTTCCCCTTGCAAGGTAAGGTGCCTCCATTGGCAACCATGACTTCAAAGTTGGAGCAAGGATGGACAAAACAATCAGCTTGTTTGGAAATCTAAGGGTCAATGAAGTTATGAGTGCTACCAGAATCAATGAGTATGGTAAGAGGGACATTCTTGAAGTATCCCCTAACTCGCATTGTTTTTGGAGTGGTGACGCCAGTTACAACATGGAGAGAGATCTCGGGTGGGTTGTCCTGAGATGGGGTGTCAACAGGCGGGTGTTGAACATCAACCTGATCATCTACTATATCTGGAGCTTCTTTATCAAGTTCTGAGGCAGGCGGAGAATCCACATCCAAGAGATAGAGCTGTTGTTGAACACGTCTATGTCCCCGAGTGAATTTCTCATCACAATTATAACAAAGCCCTTTTTATCGGCGTGCCTGCATCTCTGTTTCAGACAAATGCTTGATAGGAGTTGGTTGAGGAGCAAGCATGATGGGAGGTCGTTGGGAACCCATATTTCTGAAGGGAACAAAGGTGGGTTTGGAGCATTGTTGAGCTACGATATTGTCCTCTGCCAACTTAGCCAACCCGAGGAATTCCATCATTGTGTTGGGACAAAACATTTTGACCTCTGAGCGGATTTCATCCTTGAGACCATTGATAAAACAACTCCTATAGAAGTCATCAGACAATCCTTCTGTGTGATTGGCCAGTTTCTCAAATTCTGTCTGATACTCTCTCACTGTTCCAATTTGGTGAAGTTTAGTGAGTGCTCCTGTGAAGTCATCAAAAGCACTAGGACCAAATCGTGGCAAAAGGAGTTGGCAAAAATCTGTCCAGTTTGGTTCGGGATGAGCTTTGATGTACCAACGGTACCATTGAAGGGCTTCTTGTTCCAAATGAAAGGATGCAAGTGGAACTTTCTTGACATCAAAAGTATTATGCAGACTGAAATATTGTTTTTCTCGGTATATCCATCCAGTTGGATCAGTACCATTGAAGCGAGGAAAATCAAGCTTCGGCCCATGAAAATTGCTGGAAGAAGAGAATCCGGTGGCTGCAAAAGATTCTGGCTATCGGTTATTGTTCATGGCTGAATGCTGAAGATGGAGGCTGAGAAAGTTTTCATCCAGATCTTGGAGTTTGGTTTGGATGGCTGCAAGTGCTTCCTCCATGGTGTTTGCTCCTGCACGGGTGACAACCATAACCAGGAGTTTTTTTTTTTTTTGATTGGGTAGAAAAACAAAAATAGAAACTGCTTCAGTAAAGGAAAACCTGGATTTGGGAAAAAATCTGAAGGGTAATTGGGGTTTGACTAGGTTTTGGACACTGTCGAAGAGACAAGGAAGCAAAAAATGAGGATTTCAGAAGCGGGGTGAAAGGATGGGAAAATTTGGCAGAGGTAGACAAAGAAGCAGAATTCGGAAAGGAACTCTGTGGTAAAATTTGAAGGTGATTGGGTGAAATCTAAGGAAGTTATGGTAAACCCTAAAAATAGACAAATGTGGGATTTCGGGATTTGGGAAGGAGAATTGGGGATAGGGTCCTCAAGAATGAAATATGCATAATGGGATGACAGGGGTTCCCTGAAAGTTTCAAGCGAAACAGAGTGAAAACAAGGGAGATATGGAGAAAAAACTGAATTTTATACCTTTTTTAAAAAAAAAAAAATTTCAGACTAAAACGGCTACGGCTCAGAAGGGATTTGGAACAGATAAATCTGCAATGGCCCAGAAGTGAGCGGAAATAGATGGATCTAAAACGGCGCCGAATGGATTGAAAATGGTTGGATCTGGAACGGCTTTCAGAATGGATCTGAACGACTAGATCTGAAACAACGCAGCAGTGATCGACAACAGTTCAGCTAAAAATAGATATGGACCCCAGGTATGTGCAGCTTCCTAACAGTTCAGGGGTTTCACTCGGCCACCAATGCTGTCTGACGGTTTGCGTATTGGGGCAGTACCCCTCACTCCACGGCTCAGGTAAAACTGATAACCGCTTTGCCACAAACGACAGCTCTTGGTTTACCTCACAGGTGGGAACTAGTCAATCAGGTAGGGGTCATTGCCCTTTTCGCTGGCAGGTCCTCTCAATGGGCCAACTACTTCGGGGTTCTTGTGGTACTCCTCACAATGAATTTTAGGGCTTATGCCCAAGTACTTCCCACAGTTAAGCAGATAGGGATTATTCCCAAATCCGGACCTCCAACAAATGCGAAAATTTGTTTTGGCAGAAATTCCACCCAACGAGCCCAAGAAAGTGCTCTAATACTAGATGTGAAGAACCTGCAATAATTAATTAATGCAAATATAGGAGATATCAGAAATAACAGAACTCAGAATCACTTTTATATTGATCACGGGCCACTTCGAGGGGGAAACCTCATTTGGGCAAGCTCAATACAATTAACTTCACGATGCCTTCAATGACCTCAACACACACTTATATACTAAGTCTATGCCCAATACTATGGGTCAAAACCATGGGACATATAATACTATGGGACGACTTACAAAGCATATGCGTCCAATAATATGGGTCAATACTATGGGCTAATATAAACTATGAATCAACAAATACTACGGGATGACTTACAAAGCATATGCGTCCAACAACAATATACTAACATAATAAAGAGAAGGGTTGACACGGGTTCCTAACAGAGGAAACATATTACTAACTGTATTGCTGAAGACAAACTACATGTGCAAATAAAGGACAAATTGCAACAACATAATTTGGAAAATAGGTATGAAAGTTACCATTTGGAAGGTGACGAACTTCTTGTTTATAAAAACAGAATTTACATTCCTAATGTGGAAGATTTGAGAAGGATTGTTATGGATGAAATCTATAAAATGCCATATTCTGGTCACCCAGGATACCAGAAAACAGTTGCTACAGCTAGAAAGAAATATTTTTGGCCGGGAATGAAAAAGGACATTGCTAAGTATATTTCTAACTCTATGAAATGTCAAAAAGTGAAAGTTGAACATAAACACCCAACAATTTTATTGCAGCCTTTGCCAATTCTGGAATGAAAATAGGATGTGATTTCCACGGATTTTATTACAAGTTTTCCAGTGACAGTGAGGCAGCATGATTCTATCATGGTTGTGGTGGATAAATTATCTAAGGAAGCACACTTTATGCCGGTTAAATCCATGTATAAAACATATGCTATTGCAAAAAAAATTATGAAGGAAATTTTCAGGTTGCATGGATTTCCTAAGGCAATAATTTCAGGAAGGGATACCAAGTTTACTTCAATTTTTTGGAAAAATATTTTTGTTAATTTGGGTACGCAATTGAACTTTAGTATAGCCTACCATCCACAAACAGATGGGAAAATGGAAATGGTAAATTGAGTGCTTGAAGACATGCTACGCATGTATTTGATGGACAAACCATCCAAGTGGGAGGATTATCTACACTTGGTAGAGTTTGCATATAACAATGGGAAACAAGCATCATTGGGCATGAGTCCATTTGAATCTTTGTATGGTAGGAGGTGCAGGACACCAGTTACTTGGGATAATCCAGTCAACAAAATTGTACTTGGGTTGGAATTTCTTAAGGAAATGGGACAAGAGGTTGTAAAGATTAGGAAAAATTTAAAGGCGGCGCAAGATAGACAAAAAATTTATGCAGATAAGTACCCAGTAAATAGAGAGTTTCATGTTGGGGATTATGTTTACCTTAGAGTGAGGACAAGGAAGAGTTCCTTGAATCTTGGAAGTTGTGCCAAGTTATCACCAAGATATTATGGGCCCTTTGAAGTGCTTGATATAATAGGTCCAGTTGCATATATAATTGAATTTCCTGCTAACACTAGAGGTCAAAATGTTTTTCATGTTTCTTTGCTTAAGAAATATGTACATGATCCTAAACATGTTAGTGATTGGGATGTGATTCAAGTGGAACCCGAGGGAGAGTTCCAAACCGAGCCACTATGCATCCTAGATAGGAAGGCGACATTTCTCCAGAACCAAGCCATCAGATAGGTAAAGGTGCAATGGAAGCACTTTGGTCCCGATGAGGCTACATGGGAGTTGGAGGATGCCATGAGAGAGGCATATCCATTTTTTTTTTTCTAATTTTGAGAAAACACTGAGGACGATGTTATTCCAAGGTGGAGGGGATTGTAATACCCCTAGTTTTGACTTGGAATGTATTTATCCAATATTATGTAACCGATGTAAATACGCTAGTGTGAATTGCTAGTCCAGAGCTCAAGGCCAAAGGCCTAACTAGTGAATGGATAGGCATGTATGATGTATATATTTTATTTGGACTGTTTGGTTGGATTTTATGTCAATTTAGAATATTATGTAAATATTAGGTGCATAAATAATAAATTGGTCCAACAATGGTTGTTTTTAGAGCACCAAAGGGGCTATGATTCCACCAAAGGGGAAGAGGAAAGGGGGTCCATGGTTGACTAAATCCTGCTGCCAAGTGTCAACCTTAGAACTCACCCAAAATTCTGTCATGTGATGATAATAAGCCAATTATCTCATTTTTTGACCATTTTCCAATCATTAATGCATGTGTGTGGTTGGTGGGAAAAGTCACCTCATGTAGTTATTGAAGCATGGGATTGACTACACTTTTGTGAGAGTTCTATCATGACAAAAGTTAGTTTGTAGCTTCCAGGAGTCCTTTCTTCTACTTTCATAAGTTATGTCAGTTGTATTTTTACCATTTTCCCATATGCCTTGGAGTCAACCCTCATTTATCTCATTCTTGCATGCAGATTTAGACTATGCAGAGCTCTGCATTATTTTCCATGAACTTACCATGCTATTTTGAACCCAAAAACTTGAATTTGGAGACCATGTTGTAGATTTGGAAGTGAAAATTTTTGGTTTTAGGTAAGCAAAGAGGTTGGGCAAGATAGGAACCCTTACCCATTGAGTTCTTTTGCTCATAGGTGCTTGAGAAGCCACGAATTGAAGCTATAGATGGTTTTATAGAAACCAATACCATATTGGACTTCTTCTATACACACATTAGAAGAACCCAGCAAGATGGATCGCCCAAGAGAACCATGGATCGATGAAGGGGATTCCTAAGCTAGAAGGGTGTTTTGGGGAAGGTATTGTGGAATCCAAGGCCGTGAGGGCTAAGTGAGACTCCTGTAGAGATTTATATGAGCATTTGGATAAGCATAGAGAGTAGAATGGGTTCTGGGATGAGAGATAGAAGCATGTAGGTGTTTCCTTCACCCTGGTGGCCTCATAGCTCAGCTTGGGGGTGGTCTCTCAGCAGAAAGAGTATATGCTAGACAGAGTGCCTATGGTTGGGTGGAAAATCGCTCATACATATCCAGTTGCTTAGATTTGCGTTGGATAAAGATAAGTATTCTCATGCATTTGAATATGAAATATTTTTATTTCATATCTATATTGTTTATGCTTGTATACATGCATGTTGCGTGTGTGTGGATCGATTCTATTTCCATTGTGTATGTTTATTTAAATTTCTGTACACATTATATTTGTTGGAAATTGTATTATGGATTTGGGGCAAAATTTGAGAGCCCAAGTTTCACTAGTGTCCCTTCCCGATGCTCGGATTGGGTGAGGGGGACGTTATAGGTTCCAAAGTTCAAAATACTTCACATCATCTTTATAACCAATAAATATACATTTTTCAGCTTATTATCTAGCTTACTTCTTTTATCCTTTTGAACATGTACATAAGAAACACACCAAAAATATTTCACATGTTTAGGAGAGGGTTTCTTAGCAATCCATACCTCGTGGAATGTTTTCAACTAGTGATGATGAGGGTGATCGATTTACCAAGTAACATGCAATATCTACTGCCTCTACCCATAATTATTGTCCTAACATGGCATCACTAAGCATGCTCTTTTCCTTTTCCATCAAAATCCTATTCATTCTTTCTACAACTCCATTAGGTTGAGATGTGTGTATTCCCTTAGGCATTCTAGGTTGAAGATAATATACACCAACGCATGATGAGGCTAAACCTTTATAGAGTATAGAGCTAGATCTGTGTATATTATGATATGAATTGATTGTTTTCTTGAATATATTTATGACTAAAGCATTATGAACTGGCTTTGAACATATAACATCATTTCAAAGGAATTTTGTAGAATACTACAGTGCTTTAAATATGAATGAATGTGGAATTAGCAGATGAAAAAAAATGAAAACATTAGAGGTTCCTGTAGGACAATTCTCTTATATTTAATGGAAAAATAAATGTACTAAGATTTATTAAAAGAATTCAACATTTTGTGACAAAATGTAAATATCTCATGAATTGTATGAATTTCTTGTCAACATGGCATGCACATAAACCCCAGTAAATGAAAACTTCAAATAAAACTAGTTCACATACACATCCTGAAACTAGACCAAAGGTCAAATAAAAATGAAATCTCTGCTAACAATTTCAACATTCAACACTATCTGTATTAACAACACAAGTGGGGTTGAATCTATTGTTGATGTATATGTAACTTCGGAATGTATTTCACATATATGTATATTGTATTCCTATAGAGATGGTATTATTCCTCTATAAGGAAGTGTCGTCATTTATATTGTAAGTGTCGTAACTTATACTTGATGGGTTATTAGACCACCTTGTTTGGGGTCGGCCCTGTATAAGTCATGTGGGTCAAAGGGTTATTAGACCACCCTATTGGGGGTCGGCCATGTGGGTCAAAGGGTTATTAGACCACCCTACTGGGGGTCGTCCCACTCAGCATTATGTTATGTGGTTAAGTTCGAGCCTACATGAGTTAGGTAAAAAGGCAAGTCAAGTCAAGTATAAATAGAGTGCGGGAGGCACTCTATTTACTCACTCACTTCTCACACATGCACTCAAGGAGGAGTGGCGCACTTATGGAGGAGGAGGATCTGCTGCTAGGTTATGGCTATCTCTCTTGGTTGGTTGTATCATTGCTCTATCTATCTCTGAGGAAGTTATTGGGGTTTTTCACCTTTATGGTTTTCCCCAAGTAAATCTTTGTGTCTCTTGTGTGCTTGCATTATTGTCTCCATGATTGATATGCTGTAGATATGCTGTACATGTTGTTCTCTCAGTTAAGATCCTAGATCATATTGAATTAAATTCTGAAAATTTAACATGGTATCAGAGCTAGCCTGAAAGAAGGCATGATATGGCATGTATGACACTTGTTGCACTTACGATGCTAGGGCTTGATATAGCAAAAACCAGTCATCGTAGCACTTTCTCTATAAATCCGTTTTGGCGAATTTTTCGGATCTGAAATTGTTACAGGACAAATATTAAATCTCCAGGTACCTTTTGTCCAAAGGAAAACCTCTAATTCGTTGTACTTTGTGATTTATGATCTGTACAATATAGGGTTTCTGCCTCTTCCAGATCTCAGTCAAAATCAGGTGACCTTGGGAAAAAAATCATATCTTGGGATAGGAAGCTCCAAATGAAATTTCGTAAAACGTTACAGGTAGTAAACAGTCTGTACTATCTCAGAAAACGTTTTCAGAGGCAGACGTTGAACCAGTGACACGTGGCACGCCGTACAAGTTCGCTCTCCTGTATTATCCCATAAACAGGTCATGTTACGACACTTGGCATAAATCTCTCTCAGAGAGTCCAATTGAGGTCAGAACTATCAGGATGGAAAGATAACAGGCCGAGCTATCTCAGGAAATGTTTTCAGAGGCATAAGTTCAAACAGTGACACGTGGCATGCCGTACAAGTTCGCTCTTCTGTTTTATCCCAAAACAGGTCACGTTGCAACATTTGGCATAACTCTCTCTCAGAGAATCCAATTGAGGTCAGACCTGTCAGGATGGAAAGATAACAGGTCAGGCTATCTTAGGAAACTTTTTCAGACCCTGTGGATCAAAAATTTCCGAGTTACACCAGAAACAATCAGGTACATATTTCTGTCAAAACAGAATTATTTTTGAGTACCTTCATTCATGGCTTCCGGAATTTAGGGCTTTGGAGAAAGTTGGAATTTTTGTAATCGGAGACCACGGCTGGATGCTACTCATCAAAATAGAAATTTAGAGACCAAGATCAGAATTTTTGGTTGGGCAGAAGGCCGGGCTTGATTAGACCCTAGTTCGGGACTTTGATCAGAAAAGCGGAAAATTAGGGCTTCTGTAAAAATGGGAATTTTTGCAATCTGTGACCACGGCTGGAAGCTCCTCAGAAAAATAGAAGCTTAGAGCTTTGGATCAAACCTTTTGATGGGGCAAAAGAGTGGGCTTCATCAAACCCCAGTTCAGGGTCACGTCCAGTGAATCCGAAAGTTTCAAAGGCAAAATTGAGGAGTAAAACTTTGCAGTTTTCAAATTCTGAATATACCAGTTTGATCAGCTCATCAAGGCGCATATTTCTATCCTTTCAGAAGTTTGAAATTCAAAGTTTGAATTTTTGGGGTTTCTCTGACAAACCCATATCCAGCTCCAGGTCCAATTCTTGCAAATCAAGTGGATTGGGTTAATCCTAGAAGAAGATGGATTGGTCACCTGCATAAGTGAAGAAGTTCCTGTCTCAGAGGGAGATGAGGATAAGGCCTTACATAAGAAGATTACAAGCGATCTTGACAGGTATGACTCATCGAGGTATGTTTCGATATTTGTCCATGATTAAGTTTATGGTATGTTTGTCTTCATGTTATTACGGTTAGTACAATTTTGATTTTAGATTTGTCGTATAACCTTAACAAAATTATGAATGCATGATAGCAGATATTCATGATTGTACTAATGCATTATGGTGTTGTATGAGGTTTATGTTGTCTACTAACATGATAGGTACACCAAGAAAGACAAATCATGTTCTGGTCCAAGAACATATGATCATGATAACATGAGGACAAATATTCATCCATTGTCATGGATCTCATAGAAGATCCATTTACGAGGTATGTATAACTTGGTTTTGTAATAGTTAACCTATGAGATATATAGGTTACTAGCACAAGTCATTGAAGAATAACAAGAAGACATCATGTGAGTATGTTAGACATAAATAGCTAGCATGCTAATCCAGGTATGTTTTTCCTATATCAAGATAGAATCCTACCTTGTGTTAGGATCTTATACTGTTGTGTTGTTGATAATGATTATTCATGAAGTCATAAGTTTGAATAATCATGGTTGTATGCATATTATGTTTCTTACCATAATTGATGATATGACTAACCAGAAGAATCATGAAGGTATAGGTTTGAATAATCACAGGTTTTATGCATATTATATCTCTTATCTTGATTGATGATTCAACTAACTTGAAGAGTAATAGGTTTTAGTAATTACAGGTTTAGACATGTTATGTTTCTTATGATTTGACTAACCATAAGAATCCTACATAAAGCTTGAATGCTAATACTTATTATTTTCTGTTTGAAATGATCATGACTATACATGCTTGAGATTATTGTGTTTTAATAGTATGCTAATGAATGTATGATTTTATATGAGCTCACAAGGATAACACAATCATGATATTAATAAGCATGCATAGGGACCAAGGATGAATATGAGTTCAAGAACAGGTAATCCAGGAAGCAAAGATCAAGAGGGAGTACACTCCAGTGGTTTATTCAAGGATGCAAATATTCAGAGGGAGTTGACCATCTCTCTACGTTCCACATCAAAAGGTGTAGAAGAATCTACTTCATATTAGGACTCCAGTAGCTCCTGCAAGGAAGCGAAGACTCAGAGGGAGTCCACCCAACGAACAAACAAAGATAAGTATTTGAATTGTCATTTCTTAAATAATACTGTTCAATAATGTATATACTGATGTTCCTAGAATTAGGTTGTGTATTATGCATATTAGAATAATTGCATTGATGAACAATATACTCCTAATATGCATGGGTAAGTGGCCTATGGCACTGTACAACATTCCATTGCTACTTATCTAGAATGAAACCTCTTTGCTGACATGTTGGGAGTTGTGCACACTCTTAACAATGTTCTGGTAGAGATTGGAAGGCATCTAGAAAGTTACGGAATATGGATAAATGTTGTATTGAAGCATTGGCTAAGATAATTGCATGACTGTATGGCATATTTCTTTATGTGTAAGAATTTGTTCTGAAAACTATGAGATGTTTTCTAATCATGCAATTTAACTTGTTGTGTAGGAAAGATCGTATGCCATCTCCTACAAAAGAAGAACTACAACATTTGTTCCAGCAACAAAGATATCTATTGAAGATATTGAAGTTCCCAGGATCTGGGATGAAGAAATGAAATGCCATGATCCGTTGATCATGAAGAATGATGTTTGGGATGTAATCCCAAGACATGAAGGGAAGTTTGCTATGACTTCCAAATGGAACTATCAGATCAAGCATGTTGCAGATGGCAGCATAGAGAAATATAGAAGTGATGAAATAGAAGATACACCAGATGGATTCAAGACAGCTTCCTTGAATGGTGTAGATGAAGAAGAAGTGTATGTGGAGCAGCCACTTGGTTCTGAGACACATGATAGGAAATCATATATGTGCAGAACTTGGTATGGTGAAGATAGATTGATTGCCGACACGTAGCGGAAGCTTACTACCGAGTTCGAGATGAAGAACTTGGGGATGATGCACTATTTGTTTTTGGCATGGAGGTGTGGCAGAGTGTAGAAGGAATCTTCCTTGGACAAGGGAAGTATGTAGTAGAGATCCTGAATAGGTTCGGGATGATGGATTGCAAGGCCATGGCCACACCTATGGCATCGAATCTGAAGCTTCTATGTGATGCTTCATCTGAGCCGATTGATATCACTATGTATCGTCAGATGATTGGGTCCTTGATGTACCTGACGAACACGAGACCAGACATTTGCTTTGCTGTGAACACATTGAGCCAGTTCCTGACGGATCCGAGGAGTGTTCACCTGGTTGCTGTAAAGCATGTTCTGAGGTACCTGAAGGGTACAGTGGATTATGGGCTCAAGTATGAAGCAAATCAAAAGTTTAACCTACATGGTTATGTTGATTCAGATTGGGCTGGCAGTGCTGCAGATAGGAAGAGCACATCTGGGTGCTGCTTCAGTATGGGATCAGGTGTGATCTCTTGGTTTAGCAGGAAGCAGTCTTGCGTAGCACTGAGTACAGCTGAGGCAGAATATGTTGCAGCCTGCTCAGCTAGTTGCGAGGCAGTATGGCTACGGAAGCTACTGTCTGAGTTATTTGATCTTCCGTTGGAAGCTACTGGTATCTTCTGTGATAACCAGAGTTGTGTGAAGCTGTCCGAGAACCCAGTGTTTCATGACAGGTCGAAACACATAGAGATCAAATATCACTATATCATGGATATGGTGCAGAGAGGAGCTGTGAAGCTTCTGTATGTTGCGACGGACGAGCAGATTGCAGATGTGCTGACGAAGCCACTAGCCAGAGTGAAGTTCGAGTACTTCAGAGAGAGGCTTGGCATTCTTCAGATCGAGGACACTTCGAGGAAGAAGTGATGGACACATTTGCTGAAGCCATTCCAAGCATGTTGGAAGGAGGATCCTTCACATGGCTGTGGATGTAAGCGTTGGATAATGGGCATTAGGATGATGTTCTGGTTTCTGCTTGGATATGATCAGTTGGATCATTTATGTATGTATGCATCATGTTGGATGCTGGATATGATCACTTGGATCATTTATGTATGTATGCATCATGTTGGATGCTGGATATGATCAGTTGGATCATTTATGTATGTATGCATCATGTTGGATGCTGGATATGATCAGTTGGATCATGTGTATGTATTTTGTATATGCATCATGTTGGATGCTTGGACCATGTATCTGTATATGTATCAGGTGGATACATTGTATGATCAAGTGGATCATGTATGGTGATATGTATCATGTATTAGGTGGATACATTGTATGATCAGGAGGATCATGTATGATGATATGTATCAGGTAGATACTTGGTATGCATCAGGTGGATGCATTGATGATCAGGTGGATCATGCAGCAGGATGTTGCAGTGATGATCAGGATGATCATAGATGACGAGCTTCAGGATGTTGCTCCAGATGACATGCAGCAGGATGTTGCAGTGATGATCAGGATGATCATAGATGACGAGCTTCAGGATGTTGCTCCAGATGACATGCAGCAGGATGTTGCAGTGATGATCAGGATGATCATAGATGACGAGCTTCAGGATGTTGCTCCAGATGACATGCAGCAGGACGTTGCAGTGAGGATGATCAGGATGATCATGGATGCATCAGGATGATGTATGGTGAGTATCAGGATGATACTCTATGGCCGTGGATCAGGTTGTGCAGATGAGCATGTAATCCGGTGCCCTGGGAGATTTGCAGATGGTCTTTCAAGGTTTTGCCTATGGCATGTAATATCGGTGCCCTGGGACATCTGGCAAATGCTCTTTCGAGGTTTTGCTCTGGGAGGACATGTAATTCGGTGCCCTGGGAGATCTGCAGATAGTCTTTCGAGGTTTTTCCTATGGCATGTAATAGCGCCCTGGGATATCTGGCAGATTCTCTTGCGAGGTTTTGTCCTATGGCATGTAATAGCACCCTGGGAGATCCGATAGGTTGGGCTGTGTGCCCGTAATCAGTCCTGGGATGCTCTTGCGAGGTTTTGCCATGACCACATGTAATAGCACCCTGGGAGATTTCAGGTCGGAGTTGTGTACCCGTAACATCCTGAGATGCTCTTGCAAGGTTTTGTGGTGGACCACATGTAATTTGTGCCCTGGGAGATTTCAGGTCGGAGTTGTGTACCCGTAACATCCTGAGATGCTCTTTCGAGGTTTTGTGGTGGGGTCACATGTAATAGCGCCCTGGGAGATCCTACAGGTCGGAGTTGTGTACCCGTAACATCCTGGGATGCTCTTTCGAGGTTTTGTGATGCACGTAATAAGTCCTGAGGATTCCAGAGTATGGCCAGTGATGATGAAGACCTGCAGGTGGTGGGCCTACATCCAGTATGAAAAAGGACTGGCTCTGTAGAACTTCCTATGACGAGTAGATTCAGAGATTGATTGAGATAGCAGCAGCAGTGACGATGATGATGACTCGATGACGATTATCTAGTGACGATGATCCAGAGAAGATGACTTGTGCTAGAAGAACTGTGCTGAGAAATACCTTCCTAGTTAAGAGGGAGTGTTGATGTATATGTAACTTCGGAATGTATTTCACATATATGTATATTGTATTCCTATAGATATGGTATTATTCCTCTATAAGGAAGTGTCGTCATTTATATTGTAAGTGTCGTAACTTATACTTGATGGGTTATTAGACCACCTTGTTTGGGGTCGGCCCTGTATAAGTCATGTGGGTCAAAGGGTTATTAGACCACCCTATTGGGGGTCGGCCATGTGGGTCAAAGGGTTATTTGACCACCCTATTGGGGGTCGGCCCACTCAGCATTATGTTATGTGGTTAAGTTCGAGCCTACATGAGTTAGGTAAAAAGGCAAGTCAAGTCAAGTATAAATAGAGTGCGGGAGGCACTCTATTTACTCACTCACTTCTCACACATGCACTCAAGGAGGAGTGGCGCACTTATGGAGGAGGAGGATCTGCTGCTAGGTTATGGCTATCTCTCTTGGTTGGTTGTATCATTGCTCTATCTATCTCTGAGGAAGTTATTGGGGTTTTTCACCTTTATGGTTTTCCCCAAGTAAATCTTTGTGTCTCTTGTGTGCTTGCATTATTGTCTCCATGATTGATATGCTGTAGATATGCTGTACATGTTGTTCTCTCAGTTAAGATCCTAGATCAGATTGAAGTAAATTCTGAAAATTTAACATCTATTGTTCAAATATTTATTATTATCTCATGAAAGAGTTACATGGACTGCAATATGTGTGGAAAAACATGAAGAAGGACAATTTACAAAGGAAAAAACATCTCTACAATACTATGCAATCTTTATCTCATAAAATTCTATTACATGCAAAAGAGTTCATTGACTCAACAATCCCTAGAGGACCTCTAAAAATTGCCAGCACCAAATTATGAGTTCGATTTATCTTTTATAGCCTTCAATCTATAACTGAATTATGTTTGCTTCAATTTCCTTGTAACCACCTTTTAGACTTGTCACTTTCATTTAACTTTACACCTGTTTAACAGCCTTTTACTCTTTTAAATTCTCTTACTCGAGTCTTTCTTTTTTCCTTTAGCTTGAGAGGCTTTCCCTCTCATATATTGATCCAAAAATGACAGGATATACTAACGCTTGAATTGAAAATAAATTCATAAATAGTTAACTTGTAAAAATTCCTTAATGATCAAGCTTACAAAAGGCTTATAATAGATGAAAATATGAAGAAAACAAATTATGCAAACCATAAAAATGTAGACAACATATGATAACTGAATTCATCCAATATGGACTACATCTCTAGGTCTAGCTCCAATTAGGACCGTTCTTATTAGTCTTCAAAAAGTACAATTTCCTTCAAGTTGTTGAAAAAGAGACTTAGGATCCCAATCATGATGTCTCTCACTCTCAACCTCTCAAGAGTGGCTAAAAAGCCTCTTTACAAAAATGAGCAAGCTACGAGCCTTTACAAAAGCATAATGGCATTATACCATTCTTTTCCCAAAAAATACAATGTCCTTACATGGGAAAATACATTTATTTATATACCCAAGGGTTCATACCCAAATCCAATTACAAGAAGATTTGATCCAAATAAAATGGAATTAAAATATATGGTTAATATACCATATAATATATTTTTGGTAATAAAAATATATGATAAACCACATATATCCCCAAAATATATGGTAATAAAAGCCCATATATTAAAAAGCATAGTATTTATAACTCTGTGGATAGGGCATGCCCTTATTGGGATTAAATCTAATCCCAAATAAACTTAAAAATAATGTATTCCATATCCCTTTATAAATGGTACTTGTGGCGTGTTGGTGAGATTGTTGGCATGCATGGGAGGAGGTCACAGGTTCAAACCCATAGATCTCTCCTCCGTTGACATTTTGGTGGCATATTACATATCCACTCTGAACTTTGGATAATCCTGCAACTGTAGGATATGGTTACAATGCATATCACCGCCCCCTTTTCCAATCAATCAATTATACAAAGTTAAGTATGGGAGGAGGTCGCGGGTTCAAACCCATAGACCTCTCCTCCGTTGACATTTTGGTGGCATATTACATATCCACTCCGAACTTTGGATAATCCTGCAACTGTAGCATATGGTTACAATGCATATCACCGCCCCCTTTTCCAATCGATCAATTATACAAAGTTAAATATATTATTTCATATGTTATAATAATGAACAATGTGGGTGGAATGGATAGGTTGAGTATTTGCAGGCGGGTGGTATGGGGTTCGATCCTCCTGGCTCGCTATTCCTTTTGGTAAATTGAACCATAAGGTATCCAACTAGACTACAATGTGGCAGTATCCGGTTGGTCCACTTGACTTCCAATTGTGCAACGAACCTACCACGTGTCAGATAATGATTGGACCATATAATTTCCACTGGGATGCCAAATCAGACCACCAACTTAGCACCTGCACCTACCATGCCATCTGCAACCTTCCATGTGGTGCTATATGGGTTTTCCACATCATCACTGTAAAATTTACATGGAATCCATTCAGTGGTGACATGTGGCACCCCTTTTTCCACTTTTACCTATCTTGCCAAAAATTTAGAACATGATATCAAGTTCGTTTGAGACGAAACGAATGTTGCCAGAAAGGTATCAACGATCCCTACGTAACGATGTGGTTCTGTTATGGATTTGAAGACTCTAATTTTGATCGGTTGGGAAGATCGTCCTATATCAAACCTCCCCATTGGAAATATTTTGGACCACCAAAATCCTAGATCATTCAGAAAATAAGTGATGGAACAACCACCTCACTTGTCCAGTATCTTTCACCTGTATTGCTTGAAAAATAACCATCCATGTCATCACCGAAAAGGAAAATATAGAGAAAGAATTTTTTATTAAAGTAAAAATTCCCTCAATTCCATAAACATCTACATCCATTGTTACTTTGACCAACCATAACCCACTGATCAATAACAAAATGAGCAGCATAACTGGACATATAGATGTAAAGGAAATCGAATCAACAATTCTTGTCTTTCCTTATATGACAATTAACAATCAAAGGATCATTCACAGGCTGTAAACTTAGATCTTGTATGTTCTTATGCGACAATTATTCATTATGTAGCACGTCATCAGTTTTAGAATTATACTTCACAGAAATGAAAGAATTTTTTTTGCTTGCATTCACAAGCCTCTTCATATGTGATGCGGAAACCATGGACAAGTTAGTCTTAAATCGATGAGAGATCACTATATATTTATTCCCATCCTTGAAGAGGTGATATTGATTATATTCCCGGAAAAAGATAGCCTTCATGTCAAACAAATAGGGACTACCTAACACCATGCCACAATTATCAAGGGGTATTACATCCAAGTCTACTTCATTAATAAAATAAACATTAATGGCGAATCTAAGCCTACACTACTTAGTAACTTGTAATTGTGCATTCTTACATACCCATCCAAGTGGATATGGTTTAGGATGTGATGTATTTTTCAAACCAAGCTTTTGAACAATGCCCTCAGATATAAAGTTTGCTTGAGACCCATTGTCTACAAGTGTATCAACTTTACCATGTTTAGAGATAACCCTTAAATCAATTAATTCTTCCCTCTTCTTTTCATCGGTGATCAAATGAGAAGAAGTACATGTGTTATAGGTCATATCTTTCATACCAAAAAACTGATATTTTGGTTTCATCATCGGATTCAGATCTGAGATTGTATTGGATGGTAGTAGTGGTATTCTTCTTTCCTCTCCGGTGCTGAGTCCATTTCGGTTTTAACTCTGTATGTAGCTTCCAACAATGTTCTTCATCATGTCCATCTCTCTGACAATGAGAAAATTAAAACTTTAATGTATCCCCCTTATTTAATGTAGCAGATCGATTAATATTCTCTTTTCCTTTGTCCTTGTTTTCCTTCAACTGAGAAGTTGCCATAGATAGTCCTTCTACGTGCTTCTAGATGAATGGATTGCACACTAACCTCGTCAATGTTAGTTGGATTAAAAACAAGAATGGTATGTTTCAGATAATCATGTAATCCACCTATGTATTTCAACAAGGTATCCTGTGTATATAAAGAAACACCCAAATTCATTGCTCCTTTCCTAAACTCATATGTATACTTTTGTACACTTTGGCCCTTACCTTGCTTGAAACTTTTCCAATCCATGGCTTCATGTTGCTTGTAACCCAATGGATAAAACCGTTTCTTCAATGTAGATGTAAATTCAAACCAGGACGTAATTACTTCACATTTAGTACAAATATCATCATGGGTCTTACTCTCCCAACATATCAAGGTTGTTCCACCCATACAGAGAGTAGCAAGCTGGAGTTTTGTGCACTCATCCACAATGTATTGGATTTTGCAGTAAAATTCAATCTGCTTAATCCATTTATCAAGCTTCTCTGCATCTAATTCACTATTATACATCGGTAGATCAAATTTGACATCAATTTTTAATAAAGGCAATGTAGATTTATCTCTCATATATTTTTTCTTATTTTATGTAGAAACTTAGCTTGAACTTGTAGAAGAAGTAGAATAAGATGAGGAGGATGGAGGGCTTTCAGGAGGGTCACCACCACCTCCTGCTCCTTTACCTTTACTGTTTGCTTTTGATGTTCCTTCTTCCTTAAATTTCGTCCGATCCACATATAATTCTTCTACCATGGATTTAATTTCCAGAAAATATTAATAAATTCTTTATCAGTTGATGGAGGATCACCTCTTGTGTCTTTTGGTGAAGCCATTTTTTTCTTTGGATTTGCATGCCTAGATCCAATCTCAGGATTGAATTCTTCCAATACACCTTCACTTATGTTAATCCCGAGCCTTGTTAACATTCACACTTATACAATTTCTTGGTTAGATTACTTTGATACTAAACATGATCAGAAAATGACAGGATCTGCTAATGCTTGAATTGCAAATAAATTCTTAAATAGTTAACTTATAAAAATGCCTTAATGATCAAGCTTACAAAAGGCTTAAAATAACTGAAAATATGAAGAAAACAAATGATGCAAACCATAAAAATGTAGTCACCATATGATAATGGAGTTCATCCAATATGGACTACATCACCGAGTCCAGTTCCAATGAGGACTAACCTTATTAGTATTCAAAAAGTACAATTCCCTTTAAGCTGCTGAAAAGAGACTTAGGATCACAATCACGATGCCTCTCACTCTCAACCTCTCAAGAGTGGCTAAAACATCTCTTTACAAAAATGAGCAAGCTACAAGCCTTTACAAAGGCATAATGGCATTATACCATTATTTTCCCCAAAACTTCAATGTCCTTACATGGGAAAATACATTTATTTATATACCCAAGGGTTCATACCCAACTCCAATTACAAGGGGATTTGATCCAAATAAAATGGAAGTAAAATATATGGTTAATATACCATATAATATATTTTTGGTAATAAAAATATATGATAAACCAAATATATCCCCAAAATATATGGTAATAAAAAACCATATATTAAAAATAATGCATAGTATTTATACGTCCATGGATAGGGAACACCCTTATTTGGATTAAATATGATCCCAAATAAACATAAAAATAATATATTCCATATCTCTTGATAAATGGCCCTTTTGGCACGTTGGTGAGATTGTTGGCACACGTGGTAGGAGGTCGTGAGTTCAAACCCGCAGACCTCTCCTCTGTTGACATTTTGGTGGCATATTACATATCCACTCCAAACTTTGGATAAGCCTATGGCCATATCATATGGTTATAGTGCATATCACCGCCCCTTTTTCCAATCCATCAATTATACAAATTTAAATATATTATTTCATATATGTTATAATAAGGAACAATGTGGGTCGAGTGGATAAGGAAAACGATTTGCAGGTGGGTGTTATGGGGTTCCATCCTCCCAACCCACCATTACTTTTGGTAAAATGAACCATAAGGTATCTAATTGGACTGCCACGTGGCAGTCTCCGGTTGGTCCACTTGGTTTCCAATTGTGCAACGAACATGCCACATGGGATTTGTAAATGTTATTTTAGCTTATTCATCCCATAAATGCATAAGTAATACCTTATAGATGCATGTGATTTGTAACACTGTAGTCTAGTGCAAACTCCAGTACAAACATATTTTGGCGTCATTCTCGAGGATGGAGAAACAAAAGTAAAATCTTCCCTGGGTATTGACAGCTATAGCTCTGATTTTGAAAGTGAACAAGATTAGTACAAATTTTATAGACTACATTTTCACTAGTGTTTCAGAAAGCAATTGTGGCTCCCAAGAAGATTGGGACCAGAGCAAATCCTTCATCTCCTTTGCATTCAAGGGTTTCAGATCCAAAACAGATTCTGAAGGAAGCTAGACAAAAGTTGAGTTCTACATCATCTGGAAGATTCCAGTATTCTTCATCCTCAGTTATACCAGGTGAGTCACATCAAACTTCTTCTTCTTCATATTTGCAACCTAAACAAGAAGAAAAGAAGCAATGTCTCTCTATTTCTATTCCTGAGTTTCATAGCTTAGTCCCTACTATTCAAGTTGATAATTTTCAAGTCTATACCAATCCTTTGTCCTCTGAAAAAATTAAATTTGAACTTTTAGATTCTGGAAACTTTGGTTCTTTGAAATCTCAGTTATCACCTTATACTCCTATTACAATTGAAGATCCCAATTACTCAATTTCAATCTAAGCTACCACCTTCTCCACAAAATCAGATTAACCCAAATATGGCTGGTCATCCCCCTGATAGGATGGATCTTATAGTGGTTACAAGATATGATCCATTGATTTTACCCCAGCCACTTAGTGCCCTTCCTCGAGGAGATTATCATAAATATCTTCCCAGGTTTAATGGTCAAGGTGAGGTTACAACAGAAGAACATTGGAATGCCTATTTTAGTTATGTTGATAACCAAAATATTGAACATAAGGATGTTTGGATGCGATTTTTTGTTGAAATCCTATATGGAGAGGTGAGAAATTGGTTTAGGGACTTGATAACAAATTCTATAGATGGGATTGAAGATTTGGAAGAAGTATGTATGAGACAGTGGGGAGATACCAAAGATTATCTTTACTATATTACTAAGTTCGAGGCATTGAAAATAAAACAAAATGAGACAGTCACATATTTTTCTAAGCGTTTTAACAAGATGTATAGTAAGATACCCACAGAAATCAAGCCTTCTTAAACATCTACAAATATCACATATGTTAATTCTTTTGATGCTGAATTCTCTTTACTGTTAAGAGAAAGGAGATATGTTTCTTTGGTAAACATGTAGGAGGAAACATTGGAGGTTGAATCAAATCTGTTGGCATCAAGTAAGCTTCAGGCTAAACCACTATATCACGATGAATAGAAGAAGAAAAAGAGGGAAGTAGGACCTTCTACATTAGGTGTAAAAGAAGCAGATAATAAAATTGATGAAATGACTAAACTTATTAAGAATTTATCTGCAAAAATAAACATATTGGAAATGGAGAATAAAACCAAAAATAGACCTACCCAAGAGGGAGATAATCGAAGTCCAAATCAGTTTAGATGTCCCTTTGTTCTCGGGTTATTACCTAGGGAAAGAAGAAACAATGATGATCAAAGGATTCAACCACCTTTCCAGAATAACTTGGTAGATCAGCCAGAAGAGTTAGAAGAATTAGAGTTCGAAGATACTAAGCGAGATATAAATCATTTGGAGGAGAAATATTTTGATGCCTTTCTCACTGAATTTGATTTTCAACGTTCAATGTACTCATATCAGCAACATGAATATTTTCACCATCAGAAGGTTTCAGTTTCAACAGATTTAGTTGACATTTATCAAATAGACCCATAGAAGTCTTATGGTTTGAGATCAGGTCCCATACTAACTGTTCAAAATTCCAAGAAAAAAATAGTTACCCCGGCTAAGCAGCTACAAGATTCTATAAAAAAGAAGAATCAACAAATCAATAAGGATAAACCTATGGAAGATGGAGAAAATAGTAAAGTTTCTCATGGATTTAATTTTGAACATGAATTAAGTAAAATCAAAATCCTTGTTCCATTGATAGAGCTTATGAAGACACATTCATATAAAGATTCAACTTTTAAGTTGTTAGGCTCACAAACCAGTCAACCTCCATCTGATATTATTAATCTACAAGATGAACATCCAACAATTATCTATAGTCTAGTTACACTTGATAAGCCTGAAAATAAAAATGATTTTCCTCCACCATTTTATGTCACTCTCACGGTTCATGATAAGATGTTACATAATTGTCTATTAGATTCTGGTGATTCCCATAATCTCATTCCCAAAGCTGTAATGGAAGCCCTAGGGTTGAGCATCACCATGCCTTATCATGACTTGTTTTCCTTTGATTGAAGAGCAGTTAAGTGTCTGGGAGTTATTAAGGACCTTGTTGTCAGTCTTACACAGTTTCCAATGAAAAGTATATTAATGGATGTTGTTATTGCTTATATTGCACAAAAATTTGGTATCTTGCTGTCAATATCTTGGGCAAAAAGAGTAGGTGGTACCTTGCAGATGGACCTTTCTTATGCAACTATCCCAGTGTTTGGGGGAGAAAATAGAATTTTATATAGAGAAATACAGCTCGCGTACCTGGTTAGTGATCATGATAATCCAACAAATCACCCCATTTATGATATTCAAGAAGATATTGGATCTTGTATGCTACACTTGTGTGTTGATGCTATTGGAGGAGTTGTGCAAATTGAGAAAGAAGCACCAGTTCAACGCAGTGTTGACATCTAAGATATTTTGTGACAGATGTATTTCGACGGTTCTTCATCCAAAGAAGGAGCAGGAGTTTTCCGCATATATCTAGGGGGTGAGATTATATATTTGATGTATAAGCTTGAATTTCAAATGACAACTAATATTGCCGAATATGTGGCCTTAATTCTTGGTTTAAGGGCTTCCAAATATTTAAATATTCAACAGTTGGTTGTTTTTGGCGACTCCGAGTTAGCTGTTCAGCAGGTCAGGAATGTCTATCAGGTAAAACGAAAATTGTTGAAAGTTTATAGGAATGGAGTATGATATCTTGTAGATAATTTATTTTCAGCATTCAATATTTCCTTCATTCCTAGAGATCAAAATCAGATAGTTGATTCGTTGGCTTTAGCAGCAACCTATGTTAAAATTCCACAACAGACTCAACTTAGATATCCAATTGAGGTAAGATATAGACCTTCAGTACCTAATAATATAAAACACTAGTGAGTGTTCCATGATGATCAAGAAATTCAAAATTTTCTAGAATTGACAGGTGAATTTTCCTCTTCTGTGCTTGATGAAGACCAAGATGCCGAAATGGATGAAGTTCCTTCTTTTTCAAAAAATTCAATTGTTGACCATAGCATCATTGATATAAAAGGAAAATTCATTCCGAAAGGACTGGTTCCATTGGAAAGACTATTTTCAAAAGATGGTACTTTATCAAAGCCCACCGTGCAACCTCTGAAGAGAATGTTAGCAGTTGCAACATTGGTACTGAAGAGGATCCTAAGATGGTCAAAATTTCTAAGGCACTTACAGATGAAGAAAGAAAGAGATATATAAATATTTTGAAGGAATTTGTAGATATTTTTTCATGGTCTTATGAAGATTTAAGGACATATGATACCAACATAATTCAACACAAGATTCCACTAAATCCCAATGCTAATCCATTCAGACAAAAGCTCAGGAGGATTAATCCCACATTGTTACCAGTCATTGAAAAAGAATTACAAAAGAAATTAGATGCAAAAATTATTGTACCTCTCATATATTCCACTTGGGTTGCAAATTTGGTTCTTGTACGTAAGAAGAACAATGAAATAAGGCTTTGTGTGGACTTCTAAAACCTAAACAAATCTTCCCTAAAGGATAACTATTCATTTCCCAACATAGATCACATTCTGCAAAAAGTGGTTGGTCCTCAGAAGTTGTCAATGATTGATGGATTTGCAGGATACAACCAGATTAATGTGCACCTAGATGACAGAGAAAAAACAATCTTTACTACTCCTTGGGGAACATTCGTGTGCGAGAAGATGTCATTCGGTCTCATGAATGCTGGTGTAACTTTTCAGAGGGCTATGGATATAACATTTGTTGGATAAAAGGAGAAGTTCATGGTAATATATTTGGATGATATAACGGTTTTTTATGAATATGATGAAGCTCATCTCAAACACATTAGGCAAACATTCTTTAAATGCAGAAAATTTGGATTGTCATTAAATCCCAAAAAATCACATTTTTCCAAGCAAGAAGGAAGGATTTTGGGCCATATAGTTTCAGCTGATGGAATTAAGATAGATCCTGAACATGTTAAATCTATTTTAAAAATTAGTATTCCCAGAAATAAGGAGGACATTCAGTCTTTTGTGGGAAACATAATTTTTTTAAGATGGGTCATTCCAAATTTTGTAGAGATCATCAAGGAAATAACAGCTATGTTGAAAAAATATCAAGAGGTTAAATGGACAACTGAAGCTAGATCATCATTTGAAAGGATAAAACAGGCTCTCATTGAAGCTCCAATGTTGATAAGTCTGTATTTATCAAAATATTTTCTGAATTTTTCCTTTGCTTCTGAAGATACCACAGCAGTGGTACTTTTAAAAAAAAATAAGGTCTTGAGCAACCCATTTCTTTCTTTAGCAAAACCCTAAGGGATTCTGAACTCAAGTACAGTACATTAGAAAAACAATCCTATGCTTTAGTTAAATCTCTTAAATTTTTCAGAATTGATTTACTGCATTCAAATATTTTAGCATACGTTCCTAATGCAGCAGTTAAGGAAATTATGACATAGTCTGACAGTGAAGGAAAAAGTGGGCACTAGATAGAAAATATAATGGAATATGATGTTGAAATCAATCCTACAAAATTAGTTAAGGGATAGGGTTTGGCTAAACTCCTTGCAGATTCAAATTGCCAATCTTTGGCTCTTCATTTGGTAGTATATCAGTCAATATAGGAAGCAATGCCAATAGAACAAAGTAAGGAATATATTTATGACAGGTATGCTGATTCCCCATGGTATGGTAAAGTAGTTCTTTTTATGTTATATTTACAATGTCCCCCTGATTTGAGTAAAAATGAATGTATATCTTTAAAACTAAAGGCCATGAAGTATGTTTTAATTGATCAAATGTTATATTGGAGATACCCTAGTGGAATGCTGCTGAAATGTTTAGATAAGTCTGAAGCTAATACAGTTACTATAGAATTACATGGAGGTTCATGTGGAGGTCACAAAATATTGGAAAGAAACAACATTCAAGATCTTAAGAGCGGGATATTACCGGCCCACCTTTTTTACAGATGTTTATACTCAGTTTAAAGCTTGCATTGAATGTCAAAAGTTTGCAGGTAAGTAGAATATATAGTATTTTCCTCTTAAGCCCATTTCAATTAATGCTCCTCTTCAACAATGGGGTTTGGATTTCATTGGTGAGATGAATCCTCCTTCAAGTCGGTAGCATAGGTGGATTTTAACAGCTACTGATTTCTTTATCAAGTGGGTAGAAGCAATTCCTACAAGAATGGCGACTGATAAAGTCATCATCAATTTTCTTCGGGAAAATATCTTAAGTAGATTCAGATGTCCAAGGAAATTAGTGACTTATAATGCTCAAGCTTTCAAATCTGAACCTATGATAGATTTTTGTGAGGGAAATGGCATCATATTAAAACATTCTACACCCTATTACCCTTAGGGTAATGGGTTAGCAGAGTCCACAAACAAGAATATTATTAAAAGTATTAAAAATATGCTATCTCAAAAAAAAGCGCTTGAGACATGTTGTAGGCACAACAGATCCCATTTTTTAGTCATAAAATGGGAGCCCCGGATAAAATTAATAATGGTAATATACAAAATCACTTTCTCACTTTCGTATCTCCACAACCCGCAATGCGGATTGCGGAAGTCGGAAACCAAATTGAAAAATAAGTTCGGATCATATTTTCCGACTCCGCAAATAATTTGCGTATTGCGGACATCAAAATTTCCTTAGAACATATCCTCAAAATTCCACATTCTCGCAACCCGCAATGTGGATTGCAGGAAGATTGATTTTTTTTCATATTTCGACTATTCCGCATTCCCGATTTTGGATTGCAGATTGCAGAAACTATAAATTTCATAATTTTCAAAAAGTGCTTCCGCATTCCTGCAATGCGTATTGCGAGAGGCTCAAATCATATAATTCGAAAAACACTTCCGCAATTCCTTTTTCCGCTTTTCTTGTTTTGATCATGGCCATCGATTGGTTTCAAATATACGGTTTTGTTTTAATCTCCTCAAAAATAATTTTGGGG
This sequence comes from Larix kaempferi, assembly GCA_027924585.1. NCBI lineage: Eukaryota > Viridiplantae > Streptophyta > Pinopsida > Pinales > Pinaceae > Larix > Larix kaempferi. The sequence continues at coordinate 4,276,237 of BSBM01001229.1, forward strand.
TTAAATACTCTAAGTAAAATTGTTTTTTTTACCATTTTCACTCTGCGAATTTTACCCTATGCACGCGAAATTCTCTACGAATCGCACCCTGCTACCAATTTTACTTTCTCCATCGATTCACGGGTAGGTGTCTTTGTTCTTCAACAATCATCTGCTTGATAATTGCAATTTAAGTTTGTTTTTCCTTTTATTGAAATCTCTTTTTGTTATTTTTATCAGAAAAAAACCTATCTTTCAGTCATGTCGAAGAACACCGGGCCTAAAACCGCCCTCGATGAGCTTAAAAAAAATGACCCAAATAGTGGAATCTTCTCTGACACTGAAGGGAGGGTTTCCGAAACCTATTACCTAGATTGGTCCCGAATTTACTTCATTTTTGATAATGATGACTTCTCTAAGATTCAGCGTGACCAATCAGCCTATCTCAACATTAGAAAATCCCAAGTTCTTGCTATTGCAGCTAGGCCATCCGTCATGCATTATGCAAAAGCGGTTAAATGGATAATTGACTATGCTAAACCTCAATACAGATCATTCAATGACGTTAACCAAACTATGTTGGTGTCCTTTCAACTTGAGGTTTTTTCCATGGTTTATGCCCTTAGGAGTCCTGAACATCTTCTCACTAGACAATTCCTTCAGTCTTCCACTACTTAGTTTAATTTTGATGAGATGATCAAGTCTTGGATGGAAAACCCCACTATCTTTACTACCAAGGTTGATAATTTGTATCTAGTTACTTGGTTCAGAGAGCCTTTTTGTTTGCTTTCCTCCATGCTATCCAAATTATATGGGTTACCAAATTGCTCAGTTTTCAAAGCGGAATCGGATCCTGAGGTGCACCATGTTCTTACTACTAGAGAGTCTTTAAACTGGGATTAGATTTAGTCAGTTTTCCTTAAAGAAGCAATTGAAAAATACAAGAAGACCCTTGCCTCCAAGAAACCTACATTTTACCTAAGTGGTTATGTCATTGATGTTTTTTGTTCCACTTTTTCATTTCCTACTATGGGATGGAATTGGACCAGGGAAGCACCTCTGGTCCACATCTATTGTTCAACACTTTGGGAAGATAAATTCATACCTTCCATCTATGATATCTTTGATCACTTCCTTGGCTCAATTTATTAGAATATTTTCAAGGAAGATCCCCCTGTTTTTTCTGCACAAGCAAAAGCATTGACAGCTACCATGGGAGAGTGGTATGTGGGAGAACATTTCTCTATCATTAGTATTTGGGGAAGAAAAACAGTTCACTTTCTTCCCAGAATAGTTTCAGATAGGATGGTGATTGAGGAAATATCATTTTAAACTGCAATTGATGGTGCCTTCCCTTGTTTCTTTGGAGCTAAGAGGAAAGACTGGCCCAAGTTTCCCCTTACTCTTGGACCATTTGTAATACAGAATTCCACTCATGCTAGCTTTCTTCGAAAAAGGATCATAACCCTGAAGCTTGGGGAATCCCCAAATAGAATGCATGATCCTAAGTCATTTCTAGCTAATCACTTTACCAAGGAGCATATCAAAAGCACCTATGTACATCAAACAGTGTTAAATTTTCAGAATTTACTTCAATCTAATCTAGGATCTTAACTGAGAGAACAACATGTACAACAAATCTACAGCATATCAATCATGGACACAATAATGCAAGCACACAAGAGACATAGAGTTTACTTGGGGAAAACCATAAAGGTGAAAAACCCCAATAACTTCCTCAGAGATAGATACAGCAATGATACAACTAGAATACAAGAGATAGTCTTCTCCTAGCAGCAGAGCCTCCTCCTCAGAAGTGCACCACTTTTTGAATGAGAGAAGTGTGTGAATGAATGATCAAATAGAGATCTCCCGATCTCTATTTATACTTGTTCTGTCTTTCCCAATAAACTAATGGGGCCTACATGTCTATCTTAACCCATGGTTAACTTAATTCGGGCTGAACCCACACTTGGTGGTCTAATAACCCTTTGACCCACATGACTTATACAGGGCTAACCCCAACAAGGTGGTCTAATAACCCATCAAGTATAAGTTATGACACTTACAATATAAATGACGACACTTCCGTATAGAGGAATAATAACATCTCTATAGGAATACAAACACTTTCGTATAAAGGAATAATGCCATCTCTATAGGAGTACAAAATACATATATGAAATACATGGGTGAAATACATTCTGAAGTTACATATACATCAACACTCCCTCTTAACTAGGAAGGTATTTCTCGACACAGGTCTGCTAGCACTAGTCTTCTTCTCTGGATCCTCATCAGCGAATCATCATCCTTGAATCATCATCATCATCACTGCTGCTGCTATCTCAATCAATCTCTGAATCTACTCGTCATAGGAAGTTCTATAGAGCCAATCCTTTTTCATAGTGGATGTAGGCCCACCTCCTGCAAGTCGTCATCATCTATGCGAACGGTCTGATAGAGGTGGTCTCTCAGGACTAATTTTATGTGCGGATGCAATACCAGAAAGAGCATCCCAGGAACATTTATGTGCCTAAGCATGACCGACAAGATCTCCCAGGACTGATTACATGCATCTCCTTCACAATACCTTTAAAGAGCATCCCAGGAACATTTATGTGCCACAGAACGACTGACAAGATCTCTAAAGAGAATCCCATGACTTATTACGAGCACACAGCTCAACCTCTCGGATCTCCAGGACTGATTACATGTGAATAGACAATACCTTTAAAGAGCATCCCAGGAACATTTATGTGCCACAGCACGATCGGCAAGATCTCTAAAGAGTATCCTAGCACTTATTACGAGCACACAGCTCAACCTATCGGATCTCCAGGACTGATTACATGTCTTCGTAGTAATACCTCATCCCAGGACTGATTGCGACCACACAACTCAACCTATCAGATATCTGAGGACTGATTACATACTACATAGCAATACCTCATCCCAGGACTGATTACGAGCACACAACTCAACCTATCGGATATCTGAGGACTGATTACATGCTATTTGCACAACCTTCCACATATCATCTCTGACCTCCAAGTATCAACTTGATACTCATGATCCAACGGATCATCAACGCCCGAAGCATCATCCTGATGCTCATGATCATACTGATCATCATCACTGTACCGTCCTAGTACATATCATCTAGAGAAACATCCTGAAGCTCATCACCATGATCATCCTGATCATACAATGCATGCACCTGATGCATACCAAGTATCTACCTGATACATATCATCATACATGATCCACCTGATCATACAGTGTATCCACCTGATACAAATACAAATACATGATCCACCTGATCATACCTGATACATATCAACATACATGATCTACCTGATCATACAATGTATCCACCTGATACATATACAGATACATGGTCCAAGCATCCAACATGATGCATATACAAAATACGTACAAATGATCCAACTGATCATATCCAGCATCCAACATGATGCGGACATACATATACATATAAATGATCCAACTGATCATATCCAGCATCCAACATGATGCATATACAGACCAGTAACTGGAGCATCGTCCTCTTTAGATCATCTCATCGTCCACGAAGCATAGCCCAGATGCACATCATCCAACACTTACACCACCAACATGGGAGAACACATCTACCACCATTCGGGGAAGGCTCCAGCCCTTAATTTTTCACCATGGGAGAACACATCTACCACCATGTGAAGAATGGCTTTGGCCCTGACATCTACACCATGATATAACACATCTACCACCATGTGAGAATGGCTCAGCAATTACATCACGACCATGGGAGAACACATCAACCATGTCAAAAAATCTCATGTGCTCCTACATCTTCCGGACTCATCACTTCCCTTTGGAAGGAACCTCGATCTGAAGTGCACCAAGCCTCTCTCTGAAGTAATCAAACTGCACTCTGGCCAATGGTTTGGTCAATACATCTGCAACCTGCTCATCTGTCAACATACTCTGCTTCGGCTGTACTCAGTGCTATGCAGGATTGCTTCCTGCTAAACCAAAAGATCACACCTGATCCCATATTGAAGCAGCACCCAGAAGTGCTCTCCCTATCTGCAGCACTGCCTACCCAATCTGAATCAACATAACCCTGTAGGTTAAAATTTTGATTCGCATCATACTTGATCCCAATCAATTGTACCCTTCAGGCACCTCAGAATATGCTTAACAACAACCAAGTGAACACTCCTCGATCCGTCAGGAACTGGCTCAATGTGTTCACTGCAAAGCAAATATCTGGTCTCATGTTCGTCAGGTACATCAAGGACCCAATCATTTGACAATACATAGTGATATCAACCGGCTCAGGTGAAGCATCACACAGAAGCTTCAGGTTCGGTGCCATAGGTGTGGCCATAGCCTTGCAGTCCATCATCCTGAACCTCTTCAGGATCTCTACTGCATACTTCGCTTGTCCAAGGAAGATTCCATCTGCACTCTGCCACACTTCCATGCCAAAAACAAATACTACATCATCCCCAAGTTCTTCATCTCGAACTCGGCAGCAAGCTTCCGCTGCATGTCGTCAATCAATGTATCCTCACCTGTTACAGACAGGTCATCCACATACAATAGTGGTATCACTAGATTTCCTTCCTCAAACTTGTAGTAAAGGTTGGAATCCACTTTACTCTTGGTAAAGCCCATACTGGATAGAAAGTTGTCTATCCTACCATACCAAGTTCTGCACATATGTGAATCCCTGTCATGTGTCTCAGAACCAGGTGGCTTATCCACATACACTTCTTCTTCAACTACACCATTCAAGAAGGCTATCTTGAAATCCATCTGGTGTATCTTCCACTTCATCACTGCAGCCAGATAAAGTATGGATCTAATGGAAGTGTATCTGGCTGCAGGAGCAAAAGTCTCTATGCTACCATATGCAACATGCTTGATCTTGTAGATCCTCTTGGAAGTCACTACAAACTACCCTTCATTATCAACTAGTACTCCTTGATCATGGCATTCTTCCCAAATCCTGGGAACTTCAATATTTTCAATAGATAACTTTGTTGTTGAACACATGTTGTAGTCCTTCTTTTGTAGGTGATGGTATATGAGCTTTCCTACACAACAAGTTAAATTGCATGATTAGAAAATATCTTATAGTTTTTAGAACAAATTCTTACACGTATAGAAATATGTCATACAATCATGCAATTATCTTAGCCAATGCTTCAATACAACATTTATCCATATCCTGTAACTTTCTAGATGCCTTCCAATCTCTACCAGAACATTGTTAAGAGTTTGCACTACTCCCAACATGTCAGCAAAGAGGTTTCATTCTAGATAAGTAGCAATGGAATGTTGCATAGTGCCATAGGCCACTTACCAATCACATGCATATTAGTAGTATACTGTTCATTTATGCAATTATTCTAATATGCATAATACACAACCTAAGTCTAGGAACATAAGCATATACATCATTGAATAACATTATTTAAACAAACAAATATGTAGGAAATGACAATTCAAATACTTATCTTTGTTTGGTTGTTGGGTTGACTCCCTCTTAGTCTTTGCTTCTTTTTTGCAACTCCATTCTGATGTGGATTGTGAGAAGTGGTCAACTCCCTCTGAATATCTGCATCCTTGCAGAAACTACTTAAGTGTCCTCCCTCTTGATCTTTGTTTCCTGGATTACCTGTCCTTGAACTTATATCCATCCTTAATCACTATGCATGCTTATTAGTATCATCATTGTGTTATCCTTGAGGTCTCATACATAATCACACATTTATTAGTATAATCTTAATACTATCAAAACACAATAATCTTAAACATGTATAGTCATGATCATTCACAAATAATAAACGTTAGTATTCAAGGTTTCAGGGAAGTCTTCTTTTACTCATGCATATTCTTATTTGATCATAGGACTCTTCTGATTAGTTAAGTCATCAATGCATAAACCCGTGATTACTCAAACCTATACCTTCATGATTCTTCTGGTTAGTCATATCATCAATTATGGTAAGAAACATAATATGCATACAACCATGACTATTCAAACTTATGACTTCATGAATAATCATTATCAACAACACAATAGTATAAGATCCTAACACAACGTAGGATTCTAGCTTGATATAGGAAAAACATACCTGGATTAGCATGCTAGCTAGTTATGTCTAACATACCCGCATAATGTCTTCTGGTTCTCTTCAGTGACTTGTGCTAGTAACCTGCATGTCTCATAAGTTAACCATTGTAGAACCAAGTTATACATACCTCGTAAGTAGATCTTCTATGTGATCCATGACAATGGATGAATCTTTGTCTTCATGTCACCATGATCATATGTTCTTGAAGTAGAACATGATTTGTCTTTCTTGGTGTACCTTTTATGTTAGCGAACAACATAAACCTCATACAACATCACAATGCATTAGTACAATCATAAGTGTCAAAACCTTAATCAATGAATATCTTCTATTAAGGTGATACGACAAGTCTAGTAATTAATCAAGATTATATTGTAATGATATGAAGACAAACATATCATAAACTTAACGATGAACAGAATTCGAAACATACCTATAAGCCATACCTGTCAAGATTGCTTGTAATCTTCTTATGGAAGGCCTTAGCCTCATCTCCCTCTGAGACAGGAACTTCTTCACTTATGTAGGTGACCAATCCATCTTCTTCTAGGATTAACCCAATCCACTTGATTTGCAAGAACTAGACCTGGAGCTGGATTAGGGTTTGTCAGAGAAACCCCCAAAATTCAAACTTTTAATTTCAAACTTCCGAATGGATAGAAATATGTGCCTTGATGAGCTGATCAAGCTGGTATATTTAGAATTTGAAAACTCCAAAGTTTCACTCCTCAATTTTGCCTTTGAAACTTCCGGATTCACTTGACGTGGCCCCGAACTAGGGCTTGATGAAGCCCACTCTTCTTCCCAATCAAAAGGTTTGATCCAAAGCTCTAAGCTTCTATTTTTCTGAGGAGCTTCCAGCCGTGGTCATAGATTTCAAAAATTCCCATTTTTGCAGAAGCCCTAATTTTCCACTTTTCCAATCAAAGTCCCGAACTAGGGTCTGATCAAGCCTGGTCTTCTGCCCAACCAAAAATTCTGATCTTTGTCTCTAAATTTCTATTTTGATGAGCATCATTCAGCCGTAGTCTCCAATTACAAAAATTCCAACTTTCTCTGAAACCCTAAATTCTGGAAGTCATGAATGAAGGTGCTCAAAAATAATTTTTTTTTGACAGAAATATGTACCTGATTGTTTATCGTGTAACTCTACACTTTTCGATCCACAGGGTCTGAAATTTTTTTTTGTGGTATCCTGACCTATCATCTTCCCATCCCGATAGGTATTACCTCAATTGGATTCTTTGAGAGAGAGTTATGCCAAGTGTCGCAATGTGACCTGTTTATGGGATAAAATAGGAGAGTGAACTTGTACGGTGTGACACGTGTCACTGGTTCAACTTCGGCCTTTGAAAACGTTTCCCGAGATAGTATAGTCTGTTTACTACCTGTCACATTTTACGAAATTTCATTTGGAGATTCCTATCCCAAGTTATGACCTTTTTTCCAAGGTCACCTATTTATGACTGAGATTTGGAAGAGGCAGAAACCCTATATTGTACAGATCATAAATCACAAAGTAAAACGAATTAGAGGTTTTCCTTTGGACACAAGGTACATGGGGATCTTAGCGTTGGCCTATAACAATTGAAGATCCGAAAACATTTCCAAAATGGATTTATAGTGAAATCTCTACAATGACTGGTTTTTGCTATATCAATCCCTAGCATCGTAAGTGCAACAAGTGTCATACATGCCATATCATGCCTTCTTTCAAGCTAGCTCTGATACCATGTTAAATTTTCAGAATTTACTTCAATCTGATCTAGGATCTTAACTGAGAGAACAACATGTACAACAAATCTACAGCATATCAATCATGGACACAATAATGCAAGCACACAAGAGACACAGAGTTTACTTGGGGAAAACCATAAAGGTGAAAAACCCCAATAACTTCCTCAGAGATTGATAGAGCAATGATACAGCCATAGTAAAATAGATAGTATTCTCCTAGCAGCAGAGCCTCCTCCTCATAAGTGCTCCACTTTCTGAATGAGAGAAGTGTGTGAATGAATGATCAAATAGAGATCTCCCGATCTCTATTTATACTTGTTCTGTCTTGCCCAATAAACTAATGGGGCCTACATGTCTAGCTTAACCCATGGTTAACTTAATCCGGGCCGACCCCACACTTGGTGTTCTAATAACCCTTTGACCCACATGACTTATACAGGGCCGACCCCAACAAGGTGGTCTAAGAACCCATCAAGTATAAGTTACGACACTTACAATATAAATGATGACACTTCCGTATAGAGGAATAATAACATCTCTATAGGAATACAAACACTTCTGTATAGAGGAATAATGCCATCTCTATAGGAGTACAAAATACATATATGAAATACATGGGTGAAATACATTCCGAAGTTACATATACATCAACAAATAGAACCAAATGACTTCATCGGGTGTTAATTCATTTCAGGATGTTCTGAACAAAGCCTCCTCTCAAGAGGAGAAAGGTCTCATATGTCAATTTCAGCGGGAACTAAAGGTAAGAGTGCTACAAGACAGGAACCTGAAGCTGTCAGATGAAAAGAAAACATAGAAAGAACTGATCGAGAAGGAAGCACAATAATCTCATGCCAAAAAAACGTTTCTCTTGACTTATCAATCTCATGATAAAGGAAAAGACATTGTTGAAGATCCTAAGTAGCCTCAGCCACTTCAAAATCTCAATGCCTTGATAAAGTCAACAGAATAGATGAAGAAAAGTTTATCTTTTATGAGCTCAGCAATAGAGACGTAGACTACAACTTCAACTCCTTCAGTAAAGAAGAAGAAAAAAGAAAATCCATTACTGAATATTGAGGATAGTGACTGGGAGGAGGAGTTACCATGTCGTGTCATTGTTCCTACAAGTTTGAAAGAAGTTTCTACAGTCACTCAAATTGTTTCTGATTCAGTTGGAGATTTATTGGGGGATGATTCCTTTCTTGATGGTCACTTTTCAGACATCATTACCATTTCTACTGCAAACTCTTCTCCATCCCTTACCATTCCCACTAGGATGAGGAGTTTGAACCTCTTGATGATGAAAAAGATCAACATGTTACCACCATTAGTTATTTTTCTGAACTTCCTATGGTAGAAGAGGAATGTGAACCTGAAACAATTTTCAATGTCCAACACCATTACAACACCAGAAGTAAAGGGAAAAATTCACAGGAATATTCACCATCAACATCCAGTCCAAATAAAGGAAAAACAACAATACATAAGGAAACAATTATTCCTGAGATTGAATATAATCTAGTTGATGATTTGAAAAGGGTGAAATCTAATATATCCTTGTTTGAACTTCTGGAAATACTCTCTATGAGGGAAAATCTTCCTAAAAGCATGATTTCAAACAAATCAATAGAAGCTCAAAACAACACATTAGAAATCTCTTCAAAACCAACTGACCAAAATCCAAATGGGAAGAAGACTGCCCCTTTTCTGCTCACCTTTGAGATATTCAATAGGAATCTACACAATTGCATGATAGACTCTAGTGCCTCATCCAATGTAATGCCACTGTCTATGTGCAAAAATATCAATGCGTCTTGGGAACCTTCACCCACTCATATTGTTCAACTTGACAGATCTAGAGTCAGGGTAGTAGGGGAATTGAGAAATGTACTTTTCACATTATCTGTTGATTCGAGGATTCATCAGATTATTGATATTGTAGTAGCTAACATCCTGAAGCATATGTAATGTGGTTGAGTAGAGACTGATCAGAGAAACTTAAAGGATACTTTTCCACTGATTGGCCACATTTATGGCTCCCTTACAATGGACAACCCAACAAAAGTAAGATTCACATAGAGACATTTATGAAACAGACAGTCATTGATCTAAATGATCCTAGTGAACCTACTGTCTACTTCATCTCACACATTACATTATACTTTTGATATATTCTTTGGGAATTTACCTGTTGACTCTTGACCTACTGAGAACATTGAAAGTTAGTCTAAGATTGTTAATTACACTACTATTCCATTTTATGGTTCTATCGTACATAATGTTTATAATGTAAATACCAATTTTAGAGTAGATTTAGATTCATGGACTTTATTTTTTGGTGGATCAAAATCCAAGGATGGAGATGGTGTAGGTTGTGTTTTGATAGATCCTAAAGGAACCAAGATTATGATTGCTTGTAGATTAGAGTTTGAATGTACTAATAACATTATTGAGTATGAAGCTCTTGTCTAGGGGCTCATAAAAGAAATTGATTTGGGTGAACAGGTTATGGATTGTTTTGGGGATTCTAAAATCATTGTCAAACAAGTAAGAAACAAAATTCACTGTTTATACCCTCGCTTGATAAATTATCAAAAACTCATTAGGGATTTTCCCAACTCTTTCACAACATTTAATATTAAGTCTCTCCCTAGGTCAGAGACTTTTGATGTTGATTTATTGGCTAATACTGCTTCTAGACTTATTCCTCCTGAAGGTATTTCTCTTAATACTTTCTCAACTGAATTAACATCCCTGATAAAATCACCAATTAGAAAGTCTTTGAAAATGACTAACATATTTTGGACTTCTTAACAGCTCAAGATACCTTCAAGTATTTAGCCATCGATGAAGATGATCATGACAAAACCTTATCAGATCCTAATTTTCTTTCAAGCTTGACTCCTAGAAAGATACTATGACTTGGAGGATAAATTCAAGAATATAACTAACTACAAGACACATAGCTCTTCGCTAAACTAACAACCTTTAAACTTAGGAACCGAGCATAATCCATAGCTGATTAATTTAGGGATTGATTGTTCACCTGATGAGAGAAAATCTTATATCAAGTTGTGTAGGGAGTTTAAGGATGTGTTTGCATGGACCTATGATGACCTGGAGACATTTGATACTAACATCATCCAACACAACACCCCTATGAAGCCAAATATCAAACCATATCAGCGAAAACTTAGGAAAATGCATCCTAGTTTAGAACCATCTGTGAAGAAAGAACTGAAAAAACTATTGACAGCAAAAATAATATTCCCTGTAAGGCACACACAATGGATTGCCAATCTCGTCCATGTTCATAAAAAGAATGGGGAAATTAGACTTTGTGTGGATTTCAGAAACCTGAACAAAGCATCTGAAAAGGATAACTACCTTGTTCCCCCTATGGAATAGATTTTGCAGAAAGTTGTAGGTGCTTAAATGTTTTCTCTGTTAGATGGTTTTTCTGGTCACAATCAAGTATTGGTCACACCTTCTGATCAACTTAAAACTTCTTTTAGAACACCTTGGGGCATGTTTTCTTACAATAAAATTCCTTTTGGATTAATAAATGCAGGTGCTACCTTTCAGAGGGCCATGGACATAGCTTTCAGGGGCCTAATGCATAATTCGGTAGTTGTTTATCTTGATGACATATCTATCTATTCCAATAAGAGACGTGACCATTTGTTTTCTCTGAAACAGGTTTTTGAAAGGTGTCGCAAGTACGGTATTTCTTTGAACCCAGAGAAGTTTATTTTTGCAGTTATAGAAGGAAATCTCTTGGGGTTTATAGTGTCTAAACATGGTATGATCATTGACCCTGAAAGAACAGACGCAATTGCCAAAATCGGAATTCCAAGTTCTAAGAAATCCATGCAGTCTTTTCTAGGGAAGATTAATTTCGTCCGGAGGTTTGTGCCTAACTTTTCCCATATTGTTAAGCCTTTACAAGAATTGATAAAAAAGGATGTACAATTCAAGTGGTCTGTCAGTCAAAGGAATTTTTTTGTCGAGAATAGTAGAGCTATTGGAGAAGCTCATGCGTTAATGTCCCCTGGATTCACAAAGGATTTCATTCTTTACACATTTGCTATTGATTTTTCTTTTGATGTTGTGCTTACACAGAAACAAGCTGAGGATACCGAAATCACAATTTCTTTCATGAGTTCAGAATTTAAAGGAGCTGAATTAAATTATTCCCGAATTGACAAACAGGCTTATGCAGTTTATAAGTCTGTTAAACATTTTAGGCATTATCTTTTAAAATCTAAAACTAAAGTCATTGTGCCTTATGCAGCAATAAGAAATGTTTTGATTCAGTAAGAGCTTGGAGAGAAACGCGCCCATTGGATGACTGTGCTACAAGAGTATGATTTAGAAACCAAACCTGCAAAAATTGTTAGAGGACAAGGTTTGTGTTTATTAGCTTCTCAATCTAATGATAATGAACAAGCACATCTTGAATGGAACTAGGAGGAAGCTACATCTAAAGATACTGTAAATTTCATTTATGCTCCAACATATGAATGGTATGACGATATTAGGTTTTTTCTTACACATGGGTTTGCTCCTCAATCTCTGGACTTCAAGAGACGTAGAAATCTTAGACTAAAATCTGCACCTTATCAATTTATTGATGGGGTTCTTTTTCGAAATAATTATGATGGAGTTTTTCTTAGGTGTCTAGAAAAAACTGAAGCTGATAATGTTTTGTTGGAATTACATGCAGGACCTATTGGAGGAAATTTCTCAGCAGATACAACTACACACAAAATTATGATGGTAGGTTACTATTGGCCAACTCTGTTTAAATATGCATATGCTTTCACAAGAAAGTGTGAATCCTACCAAAGATGTGCTCGTAAGGTTAAGAAACCTGCTTTTCCCTTACAACCAGTCATTGTTTAGTTTCCCTTCCAGCAATGGGGTCTAGATTTTGTTGGCACAATCACTCCCGCCTCCTCTTTGCAACATCGATACATCCTCACTGCAACAGACTATTTCACTAGATGGGTCAAAGCAGATCCTCTTAGGGTTTCCAATACCAGCCAAGTCATATCTTTCCTTGAGAGCAATATTGTCACTAGGTTTGGGGTTCCTGAGTCCCTAGTTTTTTATAATGCCTCTTATTTTTCTTCAATCGATCTCACCAGTATGCCCTGGAGAAAGGGATTAAACTCAAGTATTCCACCAATTATTACCCATGATGAAATGGATTGGTCAAGTCTTCTAACAAAAAATTGATTAATATATTGAAGAAGACTATAGCCACCCATCATAAAAACTGGCATACCCAACTTTTCAATGCTCTTTGGACAGATAGAGTTACTCCAAAAGCTGCAATTGGAAATTCCCCTTAATTCTTGGTCTATGGCAAGGAATCCATTTTACCCTCAAACCTATTACTCCCATCATTATAGTTGGCTCAATCATTCTTACAGGATGGATCTTCTCCTCTTCAACAAAGAATTGATTCATTACTTAAGTTAGAAGAAGATAGGGAGAAGTCCAAAAATAAACTGTACCAACATCAACTGTTAGTCAAAATATGGTTTAATGAAAAATATTCAACTGGAAGAGACTTCCAAATAGGGGATTTGGTCTTGAAATGGGGCAAACAACAAAAGGATAAAAACGATTACACAAAATTTCAAAGCTTGTGGCTGGGGCCATTCATTGTTACAGAAAATATTGGACCTAGAAGTGTCCGATTATAGACACTAGAGGGTCACATAGAATCCTATCTAGTCAACATCCAACTTTTGAAGAAGTATTTCATTTAAGATAAGCGTTTGCTTATCTGTACATAGGAGTTTTTTGTTTGTTTTCCTTTTTGTTTTCTTTTGATTTGTTTTCTTTTTTTATTTTCTTTCAAATCATCATGTCTACGAAACATTTCGTCAGATGGTTTATCAATCTATTTCAAAATCAATTGAGTTCGAAGTTTGGAAGAGCTACGACAGCTTATACTTTATTCAGTCTTTATGTGAGAATGTACTTTCTATAAAATCCAGCAAGTAATCCATGTAGACCAATTAATTGGTATTTTATTACATGGAACACCATTTTAAATACCTCATTTGATCATTAAACCATAAAAGTGATTTGGTTATCATGTCATGTGTTCCATTAGTTCTTGGAAATAAAATCTTTAGTCTAGTCAACCTTTCTGCTATTATGTTTCCCATATTAATCATATTGGAATTAAATAAAATTCATTTAAAGGATTGCAAGTTGTAAGATGGGGGGTCTTATCACAATTCAACCTATCATGTTCATAGATATTTGGTGGAATGACATCTCCACATCTGGTCATCAAGCTAGGGGGTGGATTTCAACTTCTATTGGAATAATGGAAGATACTATAATAGGTCAGTCCATTCATGATCTGCAGGTATCAGTGAATGACACTGCTAATATTTGGTCACCAAGCCAAGGTAGTGTTTACAATTTAATAAAGTTTTCTTCTATTTGTTTTTTGATTTAGATACTTTGTTGAACTCAAGGACAGGGGGTCTTATAACAAGCCATCCTGGCCATGATCATTGGTTCTATTTTGGACTGGAATTATTGTTATATGGTTACCAAGCCATGGTAATTGCTTGAGGTCAAAAAATCAAATCCAATGGGTCTCTTGACAGAGCTAGCTTGTTCAGTTTCCAGGTGGAATTTGTGAATGGCATTACCAAAATCGGATCACCAAGTCAGGGCAATGGTCTTGTTTCAACAAACTCTCATTTTTTTTCTTTTGTTCCAAAAAAAAGGGTTGACGATCTTCGAAACCTGCAATGTGGATTGCGAAATTCAGAAACCAAATTGAAAAATAAGTTCAGATCGTCTTTTCCGAATCCACAAATAATTTGCGGATTGCAGACATCAAAATTTCCTTAAAACATCTCCACAAATTCAACATTCTCGCAACCCACAATGTGGATTGCAGGAAGATTGATTTTTTTCATATTTCGACTATTTCGCATTCCTAAATTCGGATTGCGAATTGCAGAAACTATAAATTTCATAATTTTCAAAAAGTGCTTCTGCATTCCCGCAACCCGCAATGCGGATTGCGGGAGGCTCAAATCATATAATTCAAAAAACGCTTCCTCAATTCCATTTTCCACTTTTCTTGTTATGATCATGGTCATTGATTGGTTTCAAATCTGTGGTTTTGTTATCTCGTCAATAATAATTTTGGGGTTAAATACGCTACGTAAAAAAAATATTTTACCATTTTCACTTTGTGAATTTCGCCCTGCTACCAATTTTACTTTCTCCATCGATTCATGGGTAAGTGTCATTGTTCTTAAACAATCATCTGCTTGATAATTGCAATTTAAGTTTGTTTTTCCTTTTATTGAAATCTCTTTTGGTTATTTTTATTAGAAAAAATCCTATCTTTTAGTCATGTCGAAGAACACCAAGCCTAAAACTGCCCTCGATGAGCTTAAAAAAAAGGACCCAAATAGTGGAATCTTATCTGACATTGAAGGGAGGGTTTCCGAAACCTATTACCTAGATGGGTCCCAAATTTATGCCACTTTTGATAATGATGACTTCTCTAAGATTCAGCGTGACCAATCAGCCTATCTCAACATTAGAAAATCCCAAATTCATGTTATTGCAGCTAGGCCATCCGCCATGCATTATACAAACGTGGTTAAATGGATAATTGACCATGCTAACCCTCAATACCGATCATTCAATGACGTTAACCAAACTATGTTGGTGTCCTTTCGACTTGAGATTTTTTCCATGGCTTATGCCCTTAGGAGTCCTGAAGAGCTTCTCACTAGACAATTCCTTGAGGCTTCCACTACTCAGTTTAATTTTGATGAGATGATCAATTCTTGGATGGAAAACCCCACTATCTTTACTCCCAAGGATGATAATTTGTATCCAGTTACTTGGTTCAAAGAGCCTTTTTCTTTGCTTGCTTCCATGCTATCCAAATTATATTGGTTACTAAATTGCTTAGTTTTCAAAGCAGAATGGGCTCATGCGCCGCACCATATTCTTACTACTGGAGAGTCTTTCAACTGGGATCATATTTTTTTAGTTGTCCTTAAAGAAGCAATTGAGAAATACAAGAAGACCCCCACCTGCAGGAAACCTGCATTTTACCTAAGTGGCTATGTCATTGATGTGTTCTATTCCACTTTTCCATTTCCTTCTATGGGATGGAATTGGACCAGGGAAGCACCTCTAGTCCACATCTATTGTTCAGCACTTTGGGAAGATAACTTCATACCTTCTATCTATGATATCTGTGATCACTTCCTTGGATCAATTTATTACAATATTTTCAAGGAAGATCCCCTTGTTTTTTCTGCACGAGAAAAAGCATTGAGAACTACCATGGGAGACTTGTATGTGGGAGAATATTTCTCTTACATTAGTATTTGGGGAAGAAAAATAGTTCACTTGCTTCCTAGAATAGTTCCAGACATGATGGTGATTGAGGAAATATCATTTCAAACTGCAATTGATGGTGCCTTCTCTTATTTCTTTGGAGCTAAGAGGAAAGGCTGGCCCAAGTTTCCCCTTACTCTTGGACCATTTGTAATCCAGAATTCCACTCATGCTACCTTGCTTGGAAAAAGGATCACAACCCTAAAGCTTGGGGAAGCCCCAAATAGAATGCATGATCCTAAGTCATTTCTGGCTAATCACTTAAACTATAACAGAAGACGCATCCGTGAAGTAGATCCTCACCGTGATCTACTTCGACCCATCTTCTGTTAAATTGGGTGTTTTTCAATTTCAATTGCTTCATGGATGCGTCTTCACTTAAACTTAAACAGACTATTTCACTAGATGGGTCGAAGTAGATCCTCTTAGGGTTTCCGATACCAGCCAAGTCATATCTTTCCTTGAGAGCAATATTGTCACTAGGTTTGGGGTTCCTGAGTCCCTAGTTATTTATAATGCCTCTTATTTTTCTTCGATTGATCTCACCAGTATGCCCTGGAGAAAGGGATTAAACTCAAGTATTCCACAAATTAGTACCCACGACGAAATGGATTGGTCGAGTCTTCTAAAAAAAAATTGATTAATATATTGAAGAAGACTGCAGCCACCCATCATAAAAACTGGCATACCCAACTTTTCAACGCTCTTTGGACAGACAGAGTTACTCCAAAAGCTGTTGTTGGAAATTCCCCTTAATGCTTGGTCTATGGCAAGGAATCCATTTTACCCTCAAACCTATTACTCCCATCATTATAGTTGGCTCAATCTTTCTTACAGGATGGCTCTTCTCCTCTTCAACAGAGATTTGATTCATTACTTAAGTTAGAAGAAGATAGGGAGAAGTCCAAAAATAAACTGTACCAACATCAACTGTTAATCAAAATATGGTTTAATGAAAAATATTCAACTGGAAGAGACTTCCAAATAGGGGATTTGGTCTTGAAATGGGGAAAACAACAAAAGGATAAAAACGATTACACAAAATTTCAAAGCTTGTGGCTAGGGCCATTCATTGTTACAGAAAATATTGGCCCTACAAGTGTCCGATTATAGACACTGGAGGGTCACATAGAATCCTATCTAGTCAACATCCAACTTTTGAAGAAGTATTTAGTTTAAGATAAGCGTTTGCTTATCTGTACATAGGAGTTTTTTTTGTTTTCCTTTTTGTTTTCTTTTGATTTGTTTTCTTTTTTTATTTTCTTTCAAAAGCATCATGGCTACGAAACATTTGGTCAGATGGTTTATCAATCTATTTCAAAATCAATTGAGTTCGAAGTTTGGAAGAGCTACGACAGCTTATACTTTATTCAGTCTTTATGTGAGAATGTACTTTCCATAAAATCCAGCAAGTAATCCATGCAGACCAATTAATTGGTATTTTATTACATGGAACACCATTTTAAATACCTCATTTGATCATTAAGCCATAGAAGTGATTTGGTTATCATGTCATGTGTTCCATTAGTTCTTGGAACTAAAATCTTTAGTCTAGTCAACCTTTTTTCTATTATGTTTCCCATATTAATCATATTGGAATTAAATAAAATTCATTTAAAGGATTGTAAGTTGTAAGATGGGGGATCTTATCACAATTCAACCTATCATGTTCATAGATATTTGGTGGAATGACATCTCCACATCTGGTCATCAAGCTAGGGGGTGGATTTCAACTTCTGTTGGAATAATGGAAGATCCTATAACAGGTCAGTCCATTCATGATCTACGGGTATCAGTGAATGACACTGCTAATATATGGTCACCAAGCCAAGGTATTGTCTTACAATTTACAATTTAATAAAGTTTGCTTCTATTTGTTTTTTGATTTAGATACGTTGTTGAACTCAAGGACAGGGGGTCTTATAAAAATACATCCTAGCCATGATCATTGGTTCTATTTTGGACTGGAAATATTGTTATATGGTTACCAAGCCATGGTAATTGCTTGAGGTCAAAAAATCAAATCCAGTGGGTCTCTTGACAGAGCTATCTTGTTCAGTTTCCAGGTGGAATTTGTGAATGGCATTGCCAAAATTGGATCACCAAGTCAGGGCAATGGTCTTGTTTCAACAAACTCTCATTTTTTTTTCTTTTGTTCCAAAAAAAAAGGGTTGACTATATAGAATTAATAGAAGGTTTTTCCTATAATTATCCTTAACTGCCCTCTCATGCTTGCATATTAGCATAGTGAATATCATTTTCCTTCTAGGTAGCTTTTCTATGGAGTTCAATTTTATGTGGTTTGGACTGAACAAGTACTAATTATTTATATAACAATTGTATTGATTCTGCTATGTTTTGTGAAGACATTTTCAAGTTATTGTCTGACATACTTTTCATGCTGACATATTACTTCTCAGACTTTGGAAATTATTTTTACAGAGATAACTACTTCACCCAGCCAGTCGCCATTTTTTGTAGGCACAACAAAACCCATTGTTTGCTCATAAAATGGGATCCCTAGCTAAAATTAATTATGGTAATATAAAAAATTTCCTATCTTTCTTATGGGGTTCTATGATTAGTTGTCCTTCATCTTTGGTTATGTGTGGTTTGAATCCAATAAAAGTATCAAAGTACACTTATTTTTATGCATGTTTGTGAGTTGCGGAAAACCTTTTTTTTCGTGAAAATACAATGGTTCCGCAAACCTGCAATCCGCAATGCAGATTGCGAGAACCCAAATTTTTTGAACTTTGGATTTCTTACTTCCGCATTTCCGCAACCCACAATGTGGATTGTGGAATTCGGAAACCATTTTTTTCGATGAAATCACTTTCTCACTTCTGCATCTCTGCAACCTGCAATGTGGATTGCGAAAGACGGAAACCAAATTGAAAAATAAGTTCAGATCGTCTTTTCCGAATCCGCAAATAATTTGCGGATTTAAAACATTAAAATTTCCTTAAAACATCTCCACAAAATTCAACATTCTTGCAACCCACAATGTGGATTGCGGGAAGATTGATTTTTTTCATATTTCGATTGTTCCGCATTCCTAACTTCGGATTGCGAATTGCAGAAACTATAAATTTCATAATTTTCAAAAAGTGCTTCTGCATTCCCACAACCTGCAATGCGGATTGCGGGAGGCTCAAATCATATAATTCGAAAAACGCTTCCGCAATTCCATTTTCCACTTTTCTTGTTCTGATCATGGTCATTGATTGGTTTCAAATCTGTGGTTTTGTTATCTCGTCAATAATAATTTTGGGGTTAAATACGCTACGTAAAAAAAAATATTTTACCATTTTCACTTTGTGAATTTCGCCCTGCTACCAATTTTACTTTCTCCATCGATTCACAGGTAAGTGTCTTTGTTCTTCAACAATCATCTGCTTGATAATTGCAATTTAAGTTTGTTTTTCCTTTTATTGAAATCTCTTTTGGTTATTTTTATTAGAAAAAAACCTATCTTTTAGTCATGTCGAAGAACACCAGGCCTAAAACTGCCCTCGATGAGCTTAAAAAAAAGGACCCAAATAGTGGAATCTTCTCTGACACTGAAGGGAGGGTTTCTGAAACCTGTTACGTAGATGGGTCCCGAATTTATGCCACTTTCGATAATGATGACTTCTCTAAGATTCAGCGTGACCAATCAACCGATCTCAACATTAGAAAATCCCAAATTCATGTTATTGCAGCTAGGCCATCCGTCATGCATTATACAGAAGTGGTTAAATGGATAATTGACCATGCTAACCCTCAATACCAATCATTTAATGACTCTAACCAAACTATGTTGGCGTCCTTTTGACCTGAGGTTTTTTCCATGGCTTATGCCCTTAGGAGTCCTGAAGAGATTCTCACTAGACAATTCCTTGAGGCTTCCACTTTTTCAGTTTGATTTTGATGAGATGATCAATTCTTGGATGGAAAACCCCACTATCTTTACTCCCAAGGCTGATAATTTGTATCCAGTTACCTGGTTCAGAGAGCCTTTTTCTTTGCTTGCTTCCATGCTATCCAAATTATATTGGTTACCAAATTGCTTAGTCTTTGAAGTAGGATGGGCTCATGTGCCGCACCATATTCTTACTACTGGAGAGTCTTTCAACTGGGATCATATTTTTTTAGTTGTCCTTAAAGAAGCAATTGAGAAATACAAGAAGACCCCTGCCTCCAGGAAACCTGCATTTTACCTAAGCGGCTATGTCATTGACGTTTTCTATTCCACTTTTCCATTTCCTTCTATGGGATGGAATTGGACCAGGGAAGCACCTCTGGTCCACATCTATTGTTCAACACTTTGGGAAGATAACTTAATACCTTCCATGTATGATATCTGTGATCACTTCCTTGGCTCAATTTATTACAAGATTTTCAAGGAAGATCCCCTTGTTTTTTCTGCACAAGAAAAAGCATTGAGAAATACCATGGGAGACTCGTATGTGGGAGAATATTTCTCTTACATTAGTATTTGGGGAAGAAAAACAGTTCACTTGCTTCCCAGAATAGTTCTAGACAGGATGGTGATTGACGAAATATCATTTCAAACTACAATTGATGGTGCCTTCTCTTATTTCTTTGGAGCTAAGAGCAAAGGCTGGCCCAAGTTTCCCCTTACCCTTGGACCATTTGTAATCCATAATTCCACTCATGCTACCTTGCTTGGAAAAAGGATCACAGCCCTAAAGCTTGGGGAAGCCCCAAATAGAATGCATGATCCTAAGTCATTTCTGGCTAATCAATTTACCAAGGAGCATATCAAAAGTACCTATGTACATTAAACATAACCAAATGACTTCATCTATGCGGGTGTGTTGCTGTTGTAACCTGATCCCCCCAAAAAATTCATTTTGTAGGGCCCCTCCTTTATGCCTTAGAATTTTTTTTTTTGCTTCTTAGAACTTTTCCCTGTTTGGCACTTAGAATTTCTTTGAAAAAATATCGAATTACAAGCCTTCTTTCCTAAGCACAAACTCGAACTTTTTGCTCTGAAACGATCGCAATATTTTGGTTAAATTTCGTCGATCGTTTCACAATTTTTCACTAATGTTTTTCCAACGCTTCGCGGATTTTTATCTTTTTGGCGCCGACCGGTCGCAGTTCTTTTGATTATTGTTGCCAACCCATTTCACGGGTTTTGTTTATCTTTCGCCGACCTTTTCGCCATTTGTTTTGTCAACCGGTCATGGTGGTCTTCGTCGAAAAGTGGCAGATTTTCCAAAGTGGTCAAAGAAATTGGTTTGGTTGTCGCCGACCTTTACGCAAGTTATTTTTGTTTTTTTGCCGACACTTGTTGCAGCATTTCGGATTGTTGGCACCGACCGGTCGTAGTTTGGTGAGTCATTCATTGTCGACCATTTCGCGGTCTTTGGAATTTTTGTTTCCTGAACAACGTTTACATCTCCAATTTTTTCGCCGATCCAAAACTCGTTGATAGTTTCGCTCTGGCCTAGCAAAAAATCGCCAACCATCGCACTCTAAGAAGACTCTTCCACAAGTGTTTGCTCGTCCTGTTTCGCAGTAGTTTCGGCAGAGGTTCACCGACATTTCGCATCATCTTGGACAATTTTCTGACCACTTCTCGGTGTTTAGAGAAGATCTCGCCGACCATTTCGTAGAGGATATGGTAAGACCGCCGAAACAGTTGGCGTAGATTTTCTTGGAAAGCGTGAATTGGTAGGGTCATTAAATGACCCCACCAACCAATCCTCGTTCGCATTTATGACAGGATATTAGATATAGAAAATGGAAATCATTTTGTTTTAATATTATTTGTTTGCAACACGAAGGAACTCCGTTCGAGCATCCCAGGAACTTTAGCCAGTCGATGTACGCTAGGTAGCAACCAACTGCTAGGTTCACTCCCCAGAAAACCACTTCTTCGTTGATAGGTAGGCTACCTAAACTAATCCATCGTTTATTTTTCCATTGCTTGCTTGGGTTTTTGCTTTACGCCATTTTGAAGGTTTGGGGGTAGGGTTTTTTCTTTAATTTTAGGCTTGGCATAGTTGTTTTCTTCAAAAAAACACACCAAACGCAGCTATCCTCTGTATCACTTTTACCCTCATTTTAACTTTTGATCCCAGTCACCCGTCATAGCCCGCATGCTTTTTACCTGTCGTCGAGGACTTGGGTTTCGTTCAGTTGGGTCTGTCACAACTGGTTATTCTTACGTTTTACCAGATTCTTAAGAACCTAGCAGCCTTTCAAAAGATCATTTTTTCCATGGTCGGTTTTCTTCGAAATTTCCGACTTCATGAGCGAATGCACTGCCGCTAAAATGTTTTATCGGCCCAGTACTTGCGTGCTGTAATGCCCCAATTTTGACCCTTAGGAGATATTGGCTTTTAATGTAAATATTGTATGCATGCGTTGTATGTTTCCCTAGCGAGGAGCTCAAGGCCAAGGCCCCGCTATTATAGGTTCGAATTTTATTTAAAACAAGCAAGTATTTGATATTTTGATACCCATGTGCTATTAAGCCATGGAATATTGTAAATTGATGTAAATGTTAATATTTCAATAAAATACCAAAACTGGCTATGGAAGCAACCAATGAGAAGGGGCCATGTGTATCCACTAGGGAGTGGTGAGGGGGTTGTGGGGATGAACCATATGTTTCCAAATGTCATTGTGAGAACCCATTTGACTTTCCTTGATGACATTTATTTATGTTGTCAGGAAGTTGTTGAAGATTTCAGTCCATGGCTTCAATGGAGCATGGGCAGCTCAAAAATTCATATGGCAGAGTATGGGCTCTGTTTTCTTGTACCACAAGTCACTCTACCTCATGAGAATGGATTATTCCTCATCCCCATTCCATTGTGGAAGTTACTGGCATCAGTTTTCATCCAGGACGAATTACCAGCAGTGAAGAAAACCCAGAAATCGCAACTTTGCAAGAACCCACGTTTTGAAGAGCCAAAAACACCCAGATTTAGTATTTTACAGTGAAGACCAATGGGGGATCCATAGATATGAACCTTGGGGCAAAATTGAGAGTATTAGATACCCCAAAATCCATTGGAAAGCCCAGTTTCTATAGCCCAGAAAACAAGTGACGGGATTGAGTTATTTTGATGACAGAGTTCTGAGAAATCCAAGTGTGAACAACTGAGCAAAGGTTGGGTTTGCATGATAAACCTAGTGAAGGCTAGAATCTCAATGAATTAGTTACTGGACCTTTCTATGCCCATCCTGAAGAGTACTGGAGGGAAGGGACGCCTGAGGGACTGTGCAGCAGAGAAGGGGACCTTCCTTGTGTTGGGTGTGGTAGGTATTGTGGGTGCCTTGACTGTTTGAATTAACTTGAGATGTTTGTAGCTCTGTGGTTGAGCTCACTGGCTTATCATTTCCCTCCTCTATCTTCTTGTATGCTTGATAAACCCAACTGTGTGTTTCCTTAGCATAGCTATTGAGTGAAACCATGGCCGTGAGTGAGCCCAGTTAGTTACTCCTTAGTGGATACACAACCCAACTCGAAGGTGATCTCGTAGCTGAAAGAATACAGGATGGACAGAGATCTATGGTTGGGTGGAACATTGCTCTCACATAGCCAGTTGTTGGACAAATTCATCTCAAAGATAAGTGTTCTCTGTGTTGTAAATTATATGCATTATGTGTTATGCATTGTGTTAATTCAGAATGATATTTATTCATGATTAATGGAATTGGTATGAAGTCTATGCATAGCATGAGAATGGGATGGATTCTTTGCATGTTGATGCATCATTTGCTTGAGATAAATATGTTGATGTATGTCTATTATGTGTGTGCAATTATGTATTTTAATTCCGCTGTGTAATTTAATTTTGCATTTTATTTAAATGGCAAAACTTTTACCATTATGGCTTTGGGGAAGAATTAGACACCCCATGTTACAATCATGTTCCCTCCCTTGCATTGGATTGATGGAAGGGGACGCTACATGTGCGCTGCTATATCCCTTAGAGCTTCCGCACCCATTGACCCGTGCTACATGCTCAAGTTTTGAAAGCAAGTGTTTTTGTCACCAAATCACTTGGTCTCCAAGCACCTAGGCGGTTTTTTCCGCTCTGTCAAGCCTCTAGCTTTTTCGCGAGCATTGTTTGTGTGTTGAGCAAGAAAAATGTATTTTCTTCCGAATAATTTTTAGCTGTTAGTTAGAGCCATGCCGGAAAGTATTTCGCCTTTAATAAAATCCCTGGGAACACACGGGAATTGGGTGATTCCACGAAGGTGGTTCACCATTTTTTGCGGATGGAAGCTAAAAAAATTGTTTTCGAACCCTCGATCGAGGTCTTTTCAAGCCCTTGATCGAGGTTTTAAAAGTTCGATTGAGGATTTTAAAATACCTCGATCGAGGGTTTTAAAAGACCTCGATCGAGGGTTGAAACAAGACCTCGATCTAGATTTTCAAAAGCTTAATCTAGATTTTCAAAAGCTCGATCTAGCTTTTGAAAAGCTCGATCTAGCTTTTGAAAAACATAAAAAGACTCGTTTTAGGCCCTCGATCGAGGGTTTTAAAATACCTCGATCGAGGTCTAGGTAAAACCCTCGATCGAGGTCCTATTTAAACCTCGATCGAGGCATTTTAAATACCTCGATCGAGGGCTTAAAAACAGGTCGAGAGCCCTTTTCACTGCAGAATGAAAGTTTTGTTTGTCTTCCACAGAGTTAAACCATGTCATTAAATGCTCATTAATGAGCGGACTTGATACCATTGGATTCGTCAATGAATCCTCTATCCATATACATAAAATTTATGAATTTTTATCTTCATATGTCTTTTGTTTTTAAATTTCTACTAAAAATTGCCCTAAAAAACCTTGCCGACAACTTTGATTGAGCTCAAAGATAAATCCACAACATTCAAAATACACATCCAAAAAAATTGAAAAAATACACAAGCCCTAGATAACGTGTCCTCTTTAAAATGGTATTTTTAGTTTTGCAAATTATGTAAAAAATCAAAAGACTTCATGCACACACACACATGTGTGCAAAATGTGACTTAAATATTAATTGGTCAGTTTCGAAAAATAATAATAAATATAAATTTTCGAGAAAAATTAAAAGAAAAATATGTAATCCCTAATGCATTCTGTCTAGATCATGTTCACATATTTCATTTTTTAAAATTATTAATTTAACATTAAATTATTGTGCACACACACAAACTACTTGTTAATTTCTCTTCAAATTTTTAAGTACACACGTTTCATTAAATGAAAATTCGACACGATATATGACATTGGTATATTTCGAAAAAAATATCATTGGAAAGCCAACATAATTCTCTACATTTCGTTTTTCAACCGCATGTCCAAATTCATGTGGAAAGTATGAGTTTTGAGGGCTTCAATTTAATACATGGGTAAAATTTCTGTTTTTCACCGTCATATTTGGCCAAAAAGAGTTACCCATCTTCATGGAATCACCCATTTACCATTTTCACTTACGCATTGTTTAGGGACTTTCACATTTTTTGGATATTTTAAGGCTTTGAGCAAATTAAATAATTAAAAGCAATAAACCGTTAATCATACAGAATTGAAGTTGACTAAAAGTCTTATTTTTCTCATGGATAAATGGTCATTGCAGTCAAATGTTAATGTTGTTCATTACCCAATGCCATAGTGATGAATAACCTTTCCTCACTGATTCCTTTTATGTCCTATAACACTTGTTATGCACAGGCGATCCGCCAGGAGAAAGGAGAAGCTACTAGAATCAGACTCGGACGTAGAAATCCTCTTGGACACCTCACTTGAAACAATGTTCGGAGATACCAAATCAGTGACAGGAGCCACTCCGAAATTTCAATGGGGTGAACTATAGAGGGCTATCAGGGATACAAATTTCCCTGATGCGACTATCGAAGAATTAATGGTTTACCAAAATATCAAGAGGTTTGGGGAAGAATTAGACACCCCATGTTACAATCATGTTCCCTCCCTTGCATTGGATTGATGGAAGGGGACGCTACATGTGCCCTGCTATATCCCTTAGAGCTTCCGCACCCATTGACCCGTGCTACATGCTCAAGTTTTGAAAGCAAGTGTTTTTGTCACCAAATCACTTGGTCTCCAAGCACCTAGGCGGTTTTTCCGCTCTGTCAAGCCTCTAGCTTTTTCGCGAGCATTGTTTGTGTGTTGAGCAAGAAAAACGTATTTTCTTCCGAATAATTTTTAGCTGTTAGTTAGAGCCATGCCGGAAAGTATTTCGCCTTTAATAAAATCCCTGGGAACACACGGGAATTGGGTGATTCCACGAAGGTGGTTCACCATTTTTTGCGGATGGAAGCTAAAAAAATTGTTTTCGAACCCTCGATCGAGGTCTTTTCAAGCCCTTGATCGAGGTTTTAAAAGTTCGATTGAGGGTTTTAAAATACCTCGATCGAGGGTTTTAAAAGACCTCGATCGAGGGTTGAAACAAGACCTCGATCTAGATTTTCAAAAGCTTAATCTAGATTTTCAAAAGCTCGATCTAGCTTTTGAAAAGCTCGATCTAGCTTTTGAAAAACATAAAAAGACTCGTTTTAGGCCCTCGATCGAGGGTTTTAAAATACCTCGATCGAGGTCTAGGTAAAACCCTCGATCGAGGTCCTATTTAAACCTCGATCGAGGCATTTTAAATACCTCGATCGAGGGCTTAAAAACAGGCCGAGAGCCCTTTTCACTGCAGAATGAAAGTTTTGTTTGCCTTCCACAGAGTTAAACCATGTCATTAAATGCTCATTAATGAGTGGACTTGATACCATTGGATTCGTCAATGAATCCTCTATCCATATACATAAAATTTATGAATTTTTATCTTCATATGTCTTTTGTTTTTAAATTTCTACTAAAAATTGCCCTAAAAAACCTTGCCGACAACTTTGATTGAGCTCAAAGATAAATCCACAACATTCAAAATACACATCCAAAAAAATTGAAAAAATACACAAGCCCTAGATAACGCGTCCTCTTTAAAATGGTATTTTTAGTTTTGCAAATTATGTAAAAAATCAAAAGACTTCATGCACACACACACATGTGTGCAAAATGTGACTTAAATATTCATTGGTCAGTTTCGAAAAATAATAATAAATATAAATTTTCGAGAAAAATTAAAAGAAAAATATGTAATCCCTAGTGCATTCTATCTAGATCATGTTCACATATTTCATTTTTTAAAATTATTAATTTAACATTAAATTATTGTGCACACACACAAACTACTTGTTAATTGCTCTTCAAATTTTTAAGTACACACGTTTCATTAAATGAAAATTCGACACGATATATGACATTGGTATATTTCGATAAAAATATCATTGGAAAGCCAACATAATTCTCTACATTTCGTTTTTCAACCGCATGTCCAAATTCATGTGGAAAGTATGAGTTTTGAGGGATTCAATTTAATACATGGGTAAAATTTATGTTTTTCACCGTCATATTTGGCCAAAAAGAGTTACCCATCTTCATGGAATCACCCATTTACCATTTTCACTTACGCATTGTTTAGGGACTTTCACATTTTTTGGATATTTTAAGGCTTTGAGCAAATTAAATAATTAAAAGCAATAAACCGTTAATCATACAGAATTGAAGTTGACTAAAAGTCTTATTTTTCTCATGGATAAATGGTCATTGCAGTCAAATGTTAATGTTGTTCATTACCCAATGCCATAGTGATGAATAACCTTTCCTCACTGATTCCTTTTATGTCCTATAACACTTGTTATGCACAGGCGATCCGCCAGGAGAAAGGAGAAGCTACTAGAATCAGACTCGGACGTAGAAATCCTCTTGGACACCTCACTTGAAACAATGTTTGGAGATACCAAATCAGTGACAGGAGCCACTCCGAAATTTCAATGGGGTGAACTATAGAGGGCTATCAGGGATACAAATTTCCCTGACGCGACTATCGAAGAATTAATGGTTTACCAAAATATCAAGAGGTTTGGCCTTCATAAGGCAGCCACACACCCAGAGTTGTTCCCGTGCTCAGAGATCATTGGGTGGATCTTTCCCCAGGTAGATACTAACACTAGAATCATCTCATATGTTAGTGGGACGGGGCTTGCATCTTTCCAACCAAACCATATCGTTGCAGCATACAAGTTGAACACCCCTAAAGTCATGATGAATGATGATTGGGTGAAAGGAGTCAACATGGATCATTTAGACTTCACCAAAAGGATGATGATCTTTGAAAAACAATTGAGATCGAGGACTAGTGGAGAATACGAAATTCAGCACTTGAGGACGCCATACATGATCATAGCCTTGATGTTGAGCCAGGTTTTTGGGTTCGAAAATGGGAACATATATAAGATCAGTTGGGTGTCGGTGATGTACCACATTGCCACACATGGTATAATGTTCAACTGAGCAGATATCATCTCTGACACTATGTCATCACATATAGCTGCAGCACAAGGAGGATTGACACAAAAGAAAGTTGATTTCTTTATGGCCTCTTATATGGTGGATTGCTTATTAATCAAACACTCTTTCCCTGATTTGGGATGCGTTTGGAACCATAATGAATCTCCCCTCCACGTGGCCTATCAAATGACTTGGGCCCACAAGTATGTGAGCCACTACACCCGTATTTGTGAAAGGTTTATCATGCCATTATATCAACTAATCTTCAAAGAGGAACTGAATTGTATGTCATAGAATGCCATGTCAGTCATCGAGGAACACATATATTATTACTTCTCCGTCGAAGGGACATATATCAGAATGTATGGAGGAACTGAACCCCCTTCTCTGTTTCGTCGGTATGCCACTGATTACGTCGTACATAAAGAATCTGTGAGGAAACTCTTCATCAATGAGTTTAGAAAGGTTCTTCATGACAAGAAAAAGGATTCCTATCCATAGATGCCATTTACTATTGGGGCATACAAGCTTCACAAGGAAAAAGAAGGTGAATTTTTTCCTAAAGATTAGAAGTATTTCATTTTGGAATGAAGAGTTTCAGAAGACAGAAAATGAAGGTAAGGTTTCCACCCATTGTACTTCCTGCAAGTTCACCTTTGATTATGCAAATATTTTTTACAAAGATGAAGAATTCTTTCGGAGCGCGAAGAACATGACCAAATTGGGAAAGCGCTATTGTCCCAAAAGCAGATCTAGTTCTAGTTCTAAGGCTAACACTGCCAAGGAATCTGAGATAAATCAAAATGAGGAAGCAGAAAAGCAATGTCAGGATGTAGTGTCTAGACAGTTAGCAGAAGCTTAAAAGAAGCTAAAAGAAGAGACTGAAAAAATCCGGAAGGAAGAAGCAAATAGTCTTCAGAAAGAAGAAATCGAAAGACTTTGAAGGGGGGAGGCTGAGAAGATCCAAAGGGAAGAGGCCGCAAGGGTACCAGAAATGAAAGAAAGAGCAGAAAAGGAAGCGATTGAACAGCAAAGGAAAAAGGAAGAAGAAGAAAATTCCAAGGAAGTTGTGGAACAAAGAAGCCCGAGCACAGAATATATGGACCTAGACCTATCAAATATGATCACCGAAGGACACTCCCCACTTCCGGAACTCGCTCTCACCCCGTTTACCCATTCAAAGTGGAACACGGTGGCAAGATTGGATATAATCATTTTTTACTCTAAAAACAAGACTATCATGAAGAGGTCAGAAAAGAGAATGAGATGTCCAACCTACGAAGATGTTGTTACAGTAACAGAAAGCGCAATCTTCCAAGGTACTCAAAAAGACCCTAAGCTCATGGCATCAATCAACATAGCTGCAGCACAAGCAAGTGCATGCAATGTTGACAAGCTTATGGACTACGTGGCCAGAAAGAGGGCTAAGCTCTTCAAAGTAAAAGATATTTTGATGGAGCGAGAACAGGGATTGGAGCTAAAAAGAAAACATGGTGTCCTCATGTCTGAAAAATAAAGGATAACAGAAGAATACCAAAATCTTGAAGTTGAAAAGGATGCATTGACTGTGCAGTTGGTAATTACAGAGGGCGAGAAAAGGGACCTGGAAACTCACATCAAGGAGTTGGAGAAAAATGAGGCAGAAAGCAGGCAACAAGTTGGGAACTTCAAGGTTCAGTTTGAAAGTTTGATAGAGGAAAAGGAGTTTCTGATAGAGAAACTTAATATCATAGACAATAATAAGCAAGACTTGACTCCTTTTCATGAGCAAGGTTGTGGAATTCAGAATAAGATATATCATTTACAAGAGATCATCACCGCGGAAGTCTGTAAGATGAAAATAATGATATCGATGAAAGAGATTGATGCTAAAACTCTGGAAAATAGATAGAAATTAGTGCACACCATGGCTGAAATCAGGAAGCAAATAACATGGAGAGAAGGAAAATCAGAATTTCCCGAGCACTTGCCTCATAAGACCATCACATATTCAACTCTGGATTCAGGACTACTTGAATTCTACAGAAAATCTAGTCTACGAATTAATAACAGGATTCCCAAGACCATTGAGAAATGTACAGGACTTTACGAGAAGATCCATGAGATTCATGAAAAATGTCAGTTGGTTATGCCTCCAACCATAGAATAATTTCCAGAAAGGGACCAACACTTATCATAATTGCAGAACGCATTGAGTGATGACTTGGGTTACATTAAAAGGTTGGAGGCGCTAACAAGAGAAGACTTGCATAATTTCATTGGACAAGCTTGCATTCACACATACGTTTTGGAAGACAGCTACAAAGCAATTGCTGAAGGAGTAAAGAGTATCGAGGCAGAATTATCTAATCATGAGATCTCTTTAAAAATGATGGAGCCCGTCCAAAGTAATATTATTTTAGAGGAAACTAACATATGGGCCAAATATATTTCTGAGTTGGAAAAGACGGCTGGAAATTTATTTTTGTAATTTCTTTGTCTAAACACTAGACAACAAAATTTTGAGATTCCCTAGGGTTAGGGTATGTGAAGAGGCACTAGAGACAATTTTGTAAAGTATAAATAGGAGAAGAGAATGGAAAGTAAAGGACTTTTGGCAGGTACAATGGAGCTGGACTATTTTGTATGAGAACTATTTTTGTGCTTAATAAAGAAAGATTTGTTGCCCGGGGAAAGCAAGCACATGATTTTGCTTGGAATATGTGGAATGTCATGAGGAACTAATTCTTTGTACATTCATATTTCATACTATGAGATCATTCTAAACTGTCTTGAATTACTTCATGATTGTGAATGATTTTATTTCCTGTTTAAATGTTGATGTGCTTATTGAGTAATAGAAAGCTTTAATTATATCAGAGTTATCTTTGGTATCTTTTATTTCTGCTGTAAATGTGCTTATTATGTTGAAACAACTATCTGTGAAGCTTTTATGTGCATTCCCAGTTTATTACTCTTAATTTAGATTTGCTCCCTGCAGGGATAGTTTAGATTAATTCAGTTAGATTATATAGAGTAGATAGACTACATCCATTTAACTAGGTCACTTGCATCTCATCTTTAAATAAAATATATAAACGGTGGACCGAGCCACAACTAGCAAAACCAAAATTTAAATCACACATGGTGGTCGGGCCATTAATCGGACGGATTCCCCACACCAAATGGTGAGCGATCTAATTGGGATTACTTGCCAGGGAGAATCCCTAACTGTTGGTGCTGTGAATTTTAGGGCATCAACAGTTTTTGGCGCTAGAAGAAGGGCGCCAGTGCATGGATGGTAGACGAAACCCATTTGTTAGAATAAATTCCTCTGAAGACCCACTTGAAACAGCTATCCCAGAAGATTTTGTTCTGGAATCACAAGATCAAGAAAACACCAATTCTGGAGGTGGACATCAAGAATCCCTATACGCTGTCCCTTTTGAAGAAGTAAATCATTTTCGTAGGCATACGCATTCTTATGTGATTAAACTTGGAGGATTGAGCGTGATTCCCATATTTACCAGAAGGCGACTTCCTAAGAAATAAATCCAATGTACCAGAGATTCGGTGCTTGTAGAAAATTTGGAAGAATTGTTGGATTTATCTTTGCAAGAAATCACCGAACCTCTTAATCAGTTGAGACCGGATTCTCCTCCAACTCATGAAATTCCTCATACCCCACTATATTCACCACCTCATTTACCACCACGAATTATAGCTTTGTCTATGTGGAGATCCATAGGACCACTTAATCTGGCTTCTCCTTTACATGATCTTCCCAAACATCCAGAAAGGGTGCTACCTAAATATGATCCTGGAAAAGGCATTTCTATTGAGGATCACCTTAAGAGTTTCTATTTGGCTCTGAATCTCCCAAACGTAGAGCATGAATATGTAGTTTGTGGACTGTTTACCTACACATTCGAACCTAAGGAATCTTCTTGGTATTTTAGTTTGTAGGCTAATTCAATAGTAGATTGGGATGGTTTCGAGAAATGTTTTTTAAGTAAATTTGGAAATCAAAAGACCATTGCCACACTCATGAAGGAACTTCTATCTATGAAGTTGGAAAAGAAAGAAAAGGTATAGGAGTTTAATCCGAGATTTACTACCTTGTTGAATAATTTTAGTGTTGCAACAAAACTTGCCGAGGAATCCTTGGTAGAATATTATACTACAGCACTGGATCCACCCATAGACATGTTTGTTAAAAGAGCGGTTAAGGCTACATTAATATAAAACTATGAAGAAGCCAAGAAAGTAGAAGCTAAGCCAGATAGTATTGCTAAATAATCAATTGATTTGGAAGTAAAATCAACGACCAACAAGAAGCCTCTGTTGTTATCTAGGCCTAAGGAAGAGTCATCAACCGGATTAGAAAATGTAGTCAAGATGATGCAGAAATTGTCCAATAAAATTGTAGATTTGGAAAAGGATAAGGTAGCTAGTACGTCTAGAAAACCATTCAAACCCTTCTACAAGAAAATGGAAGAAAGTGGACAACCTCTTCCTCCTGTAAATAACTCTGTTGTGCTGAATCTAAACGAAGTGGGCATGGAACATTTATGCACCTTTCATCAAGAACAACATTCTGAAAAACGTTTCCCGCAGTGGATAAATTCAATGAGTTTGGTCATGAATCAATTGTTAGATGCACAAATAACAGACCAAAAAGACCCCCAAGAAGATCATACATTTGATCAAGAAGAGCCCACTCCAGACACCGCGATGTTATTATGGGACTGGGCACCCACACTAGGATTGACGGAAGAGGATCATGCTGAAGAAATCCAAGTTTCATCAGTAAATATCACTACTAGGAGTAAAGGACCGGTTGTTGATCAAAGCCCAGTTGTGCCTAAATCAAAGATCGCAAAAGAAATGCCAAAAAAGAACATAAGTGTCACTCAACCACAACCTAAGGTAAATCATCTAGCGGCAAAAGAAACAATCCCAGTAATTAATGAAAAGGAAAATATCATAGTGAGCTAGACGGGGAATGGTGGAAAAAGCCCGGAAGAATACAACATGGGGTATGACATCATTGAAGATATCAAGAAAACTAAAGCAAATATCTATTTATTTGAATTATGTAATCTTCCCCAGCAAAGAAAGAAATTGTTAGAAGATTTTGACCCACAATCAAGCAATACAGTATAAACCATTGAAGAGGACACTGAGATAAACGAAGCTAGTATTGGTGGAAAATCAAAATCTCAGACCCTTCCTTTCTTGTTAACCTTCAAGATTTTTAATCATAACATGCACAATTACTTGGTGGATTCCGGGGCGTCCTCAAATTTTATGCCACTATCAATCTGCAAGAAAATTAATGGACAACCAATACTATCTCCTTCTCAAATCATACAGTTAGATAGGTCTGCCGTTAAAGTAACTGGAGAGATGAAAGATGTACTTATTAGACTATCTACAGATCCTAGAGTGTGTCAATTCATAGATATTATGGTGGTAGATATACCTGAAGCTTATGGTTTAACAATGAGCAAGGACTGGTCTACGAAACTGAACGGTTATTTTGCAATAGACCGGTCGCACTTGTGGTTTCCATACCAAAATAAAGAGAATCAAATCAAAATACTGAGAGAGCCTCATATGAAACAAAATGTGACCTAGTTAGAAGAAAAGAACGAACCTGTAAATTTTTCATCTTCAGTATTGGGGAATTACTTTTTAGAAATTGAACCAAGAAATTATCAATTAGAAGATGTTGGCCATGACTCAGACAAACAATCCGATCTCCTTCAATTTTCATGGATTGATGATATTGACTGTAACATAGTAAAATTAGTTACTGAATTACGTGACAATGTTGACTTAGTCAAAACATAAAATAAATGTTGGTTTTTATACTTCAATGGTTCTAAAACACAAGAAGGATCCGAAGTCGGTTGTGTTCTAATTGATCTTGAAGGAAACAAACATTTTATATCTTGTAGGCTAGAGTTTGAATGCACAAATAACACAGCAAAATATGAAGCTCTAGTTCAAGGTTTAAAGAAAGCTATTAGTCTGAATATCAGATATTTAAAAGTCTTCGGTGATTCTAAAATAGTTGTCAGACATGTGAGAAATACAATTCATTGTCTATCGTCGCACTTAAAAGGATACCAATCTGAAGTCTGGAATTTAATTTCAAATTTTGATGCTTTCAATATAAATGTTGTTCCTAGATTACAGAATGTTGTAGCTGATTTATTAGCTACTTCTACTTCCAGATTAGTACCAACCAATAACAAATGCTCTATTGCATTGATTTTTCAGGCCATCCATACCTGATAACATTACAAATCTAAGAGTGTTTGATAATGATGAGTAGATTATCAGTTTCTTAACAAATGAAGATGCCTTCCAAGAATCTATAATCAATGAAGATAAACACAATTTGGATCTGCGAAACAAGGATGCGACTAAAGGGAACTTTATGCCAAAAGGAGTAAGGACTCTTGAAGGATTGTTTGATCTACAGGACAAATTCAGGAGGCCAGACAGTGTCAATACTAATATTTATTAGATGCAGCATGAGTTGGTAAACTTGGGTACAGACGCTGAGCCCAAATTTGTTAATCTAGGTAAATGTTGTTCGCTATGCGAAAGGTGTAAGTTCATCCAACTTTTCCAACAATACAAAGATGTTTTTTCATGGCCTTATGAAGAGTTCAAGACATATGACACGCGTATCATACATCATGTCATACCCATGAAGTCAGGCGTGAAACCATTTCAACAAAAGTTACGAAGGATGCACCCAACACTCGAACCATTAATACAGAAAGAGTTAAAAAAAATGTTAGATGCTAAGATCATCTTTAAATTCTGACACTCCGAGTGGGTCGCTAATTTAGTCCCCGTGCGGAAGAACTAGGGAGAAATAAGATTGTGTGTAGAATTTCGGAACTTGAACAGAGCATATGATTAAGAAAACTACCCTGTGCCACCAATGGAGCATATTTTACAAATGGTATCAGGATCAGAGCTATTCTCCCTGCTAGATGGATTTTCTGGATACAATCAGGTATTAGTAGCGGAAGAACACTGACTCAAGGAAACTTTCCGTACGAAATGGGGAACGTTTGCATATCAAAGAATGCCATTTGGCCAAATAAATACTAGAGCTGCATTTCAGAGGGCCATGGACATTGCGTTCTGAGGTTTGGTTGCCCACTGCATGGTCATTTATTTAGATGATGTGACTGTTTTTTCCAAGAAAAGGGAAGACCATGTTTCCCACCTAAAACATATTTTTGACTGCTACAGGAAATATGGTATATCTCTAAACCCTAAGAAGAGTGTTTTCGTTGTTCTTGAAGGAAAAATTCTAGGTCATATCATCTCGAAGAAGGGAATCTCAATAGATCAAGAGATAGTGCAAGCTATAATCCAGATTCCCATGCCCCATAGCAAAAAATCTATGCAATCATTTATGGGCACGATAAATTTTGTTTGAAGGTTTGTGCCTGATTTTGCTCAGATTGTTAAACCTTCGCAGCAAATGGTGAAGCAGAGTGTGCAATTTAAATGGACTGAAATAGAGAAGATTGCATTTAAGTACATTAAAAATTCCATAGCCAATGCCCCTTCTTTAAGAAGTCCAAATTTTGAGAAAGATTTTATCATGTACATTTTTGCTTCAGATAACTCTCTCGCAGCAGTGCTCACTCAGAAAGGAGAATCAAAAGATGAATATCCAATATATTTCACGAGCACCGGTTTGTAGGGGCCTGAATTGAACTATCCACCTGTGGATAAGCAAGCGTATGCAGTGTTTAAAGCAGTAAAACAGTTCAGGCCGTATATCTTAAAAACAGAACAAAATTTATAATACCTCACCCCGCTGTCAGATCATTGTTTGTGCAAAAGGAACTGGGGGAAAGAAGAGGAAATTTGGTAAACACACTTCAAGAGTATGATCTCTAATTTAAGCCAGCTATCATCATTAAGGGTTAAGGCTTGTGTAGGTTACTCACTGAAAATCCAATGAGTGAAGAGCAGGAGTGGGAAAATGAAGCTGAATTGAATCTTACTGAGGTATGTCCTATTTTCACTATGCCCGAGTCTTGGTATAGGGACCTAGTGCACTATTTGCAACAAGGATATCTACCAGAACACTGGAGTCCTAATCAGATAAGGAAAATCCAATTAAGATCAATGTCCTATCAAATAATTGATTTAGTGCTTTTTAGAAAAAAACTATGATCGGATATTTCTTAGGTGTCTTGAGAAGGAAGATCTAGAGAAGGTAGTCAAAGACATACATGATGGCCCTTCAAGGGGACATTATTCCGGAGATACCAATGCTCACAAAATATTGAGGGTAGGATACTATTGGCCTACTCTTTTTAATTTTTCACATGCTCATTCCAGGAAATGTGATGTATGTCAAAGAAGTGCTAGCAGATTTCCAAAAGCAGCAGGAGCATTGTAGCCAATTATTATATCTGAACCATTTGAGCAATGGGGCATGGATTTTATTGGAGAAATAAATTTGAACTCTTCACTGCAACATCGATATATCCTCACAGCTACAGACTATTTCACCCAATGGACAGAATTTATTCTGTTGCGTAAAGTGAACGAAGACGCAATTATCAAGTTCTTGCCAGAGAATATCATAACCAAGTTTGGGGTTCCAATTTCTTTAGTTTTTGATAATGCAACTTACTTTTCATCTGTAAAATTAAATGCATTTGTTTAGGAAAGAGGAATTAAATTTCATTATTCAGCAAATTATTATCCCCAAGGAAATGAACTAGCCGAATCCACAAATAAAAATCTCATCTGAATTCTTAAGAAAATTGCTATTGAGAATCGAAGAAATTGGCATGCATCCCTTCTGAACGCTTTATGGGAAGATAGGGTTACTCTAAAGAATGCCTTATGAGTGTCCCCTTACACACTGGTCTATGGGAAAGAATCCATACTCCCGCCTAATATACTTCTCCCATCCTTACAACTAGCCCAAGCCTCTCGAGGTTCCAGCAGAGAAATCCTATAGTCACGAATTGATACCCTACTGAAGCTTGAAGAATCACGGAAGAGGGCCAAAGATAGATTCCACCAACACCAAGATATTGTCAAAAGGTGGTTTGATAAATGGAAGTTTGGCAAAAGGAGTTTTGAAGAAGGTGACTTGGTTCTGAAGTGGGATCACCCACATGATGATAAGGGAAAGCACACAAAATTTCAACAATTATGGCTTGGCCCTTACCAAATTTCTGACAAGCTTGGTCCATCAACATACAAACTGAAATATTTAAAAGGGGAGGAAGAAAACATCCCTGTCAACAGCCTTGCTCTAAAGCAGTATTTCACTTAGTTTTAGAAGTTGTCTGTACATAAATAAACTTTGTTTTTGCGTTATTTCTAGTTTGTTGTTTTGTGTTTTGAGTAGTATGTTTTGTTTTGATTGCTTTCATTTGATTCATTTGTTCACTTGTTCTTTGTTTTATTTATTTTTTTTCAAATAAATCCCAGCCCAAATTCTTGGTACATGAAAAGATAGGGCTCTGAGCAATCTCAAAGGCATTTCCTGAAAGGGCATAATCTACTTATAAAAGAAAGTTTCTCTATGTGACATTTCCTTTTCCTAATTAGTTTTAGAAAAGGGAGGATCCTCTTCAGTTTCATATCTGGGTCATGATAATCCCTGTTAAAATAACTGAGATTTATGATTTCTGTATTACTATCTTGGGGCTCCATTCACTCTCACATTAATGACTATCTCAGGTAGTCCAGTATGATGGACCCACGAAAAGGAAGCAAGTCTCATAGATGTATGGTATTTAAAATGATCCCATGATGCAAATCAAAACCCAAAAGATCTTATATCGAAGAGTCCAGTTTCCATAAAAATCTCACCTCTATCAAAGCATGGTTGAGAAAGCAAAGACATCCAATCAAAAGAGTTTCTCTAGTGGTCAGCTCAGCAAGGTTCTTCTCCATCCGTGAGCATGGAAATCATAAGTCTCTTGCTCACAGAAAAGGAAATTATGGATGGAAGAACCTAAGTCAAATGTTGAAGACTGAAGAAATCTACCATGGAAGACTCAGACAACAAAATTACTCAATAAAGAAAGCATCTAAAAGAAATGCTGACAGCATGGGAATGAGGAACAAACAAATACGTCTGTGGGATTTTGTTACGATCCTCTGGAATCCTATTTAGCGGACATCCGAAAGATAAATTTAAAATGAACTTCACATTTTGGCCTCAAGAGAGTGGTTGAGAAGTCTAATTCAAAGTTACCCTTATTTCCCAATGACCCATGTGATAAAAGTGGTTACTCCCCTATATAAAATCTGACCTATATAATCATTTTTGGTACTTATGGGACCAATGACATGTAAGTTTCCTGACCTTGAAAGAGATTATTCATAGATCTGTGTTCACCAGCGAATCCTCAATTGTTGATGCTGCAACCTGATCCCCAAAAAAAATTTATTTTGTAGGGCCCCTCCTTTATGTCTTAGAATTTATTTTTTTTGCTTCTTAGAACTTTTTCCTATTTGGCACTTAGAATTTCTTTGAAAAAATCTTGAAGTACAAGGCTTTTTTCCTAAGTAAAAACTCGAAGTTTTTGCTCCGAAATGATCGCAGTATTTTGGTTAAATTTCGCCGACCATTTCGTAGTTTTTCAGTCATTTTTTGTCGATGCTTCATATCTTTTTATCTTTTTAGCGCCAACCAGTCGCAATTCTTTTGATTATTTTTTCCGACCCATTTCGTGGCTTTTGTTTATCTTTCGCTAACCTTTTTTCCATTTTTTTTGTCGACTAGTCGCACTGGTCTTCGTCGACGCTCCGCAAGTTTATTCGCCGAAAAGTGGCAGATTCTCCAAAGTGGTCGCACAAATTGGTTTGGTTGTCGTCGACCGTTACGCAAGTTTTTTTTAATTTTTTTTCGAACCCTTGTCGCAGCATTTTGGCTTGTCGGCGCCAACCGGTTGCAGTTTGGTGAGTCATTCGTTGCCAACCGTTTAGCGGTCTTTAGAATTTTTGTTTCTCGACCGACGCTTACTTCGCCAAGTTTTTTGTAGCGTTTTTATCCAAAACTCGCCGATAGTTTCGCTCCGACCTAGCCAAAACTCACCGACCATCGCACTCAGAGGAGAATCTTCCACAAGTGTTTTGCACGTCTTGTTTCGCAGTAGTTTCAGCAGAGGTTCGCCGACATTTTGCAGCCTTCTGGATAAGTTTTCGACCACTTCACGATGTTTCGAGTGGATCTCTCCAACCATTTCGTAGAGGATATGGTAAGACCACCGAAACGGTCGA
Organism: Larix kaempferi; assembly: GCA_027924585.1. NCBI lineage: Eukaryota > Viridiplantae > Streptophyta > Pinopsida > Pinales > Pinaceae > Larix > Larix kaempferi. The sequence continues at coordinate 4,316,156 of BSBM01001229.1, forward strand.
TGTAGATTTTATTGGAAAGCGCGAATTGGTAGGGTCATTAAATGACCCCACCAACCAATCCCCGTCCACATTTATGACAGGCTCTTATATATAGAAAATGGAAATCGTTTTGTTTTATTATTATTTGTTTGCAACATGAAGGAACTCTGTTCGAGCATCCCAAGAGCTTTAGCCAGTCTGTGTACGCCAGGTAGCAACCAACTGCTAGGTTCACTCCCCAACAAACCACTTCTTCGTTGATACGTAGGCGACCTAAACTACTCCACCATTTATTTTTCCGTTATTTTCTTTGGGTTTTTTCTTTACGTCGTTTTGAAGGTTTGGGGGTAGGATATTTTCTTTAATTTCAGGCTTGGCATTGTTCTTTTCTTCAAAAAAACAAACCGAATGCAGTTGTCCTCCCGCTTGCTTTTACCCTCGTTTCAAATTTTGATCCCAGTCACCCACCTTAGCTTGCACGCTTTTCACTTGTAATCGAGGACTTGGGTTTTGTTCATTTGGATCTGTCACAACTGTTTATTCTTACATTTTACCAGAGTCTTAAGAACCTAGCAGCCTTTTGAAAGACCATTTTGTCCATGGTCGGTTTTCTTTGAAGTTTTCACCTTCATAAGTGAACACACTATCGCTAAAAAAATTTATCTGCCCAGGACTTGCGTGCCCTATTGTAGACCTTAGAGCTTCTGCACCCGTTGACCTGTGGTACACGCTCAAGTTTTGAGAGAAATCGTTTTTGTCACCAAATCACTTGGTCTCCAAGCACCTACGCGGTTTTTCATCTCTTTCAAGCCTCTAGCATTTTCGCGACCATCGTTTGTGTGTTGAGAAAGAAAAACGTATTTTCTTCCAAATGAGTCTTAGCTGTTAGTTAGAGTCATGCCTGAAAGTATGCCTCCTTTATTAACATCCCTCGGCATGCACGGGTATTACTGTTTTCACTTACGCATTGTTTAGGGCCTTTCACATTTTTTGGATAAATAGTTGACTAAAAGTCTTATTTTTCTCATGGATAAATAGTCATTGCAGTCAAACGTTAATGTTTTTCATTAGCCAATGCCATAGTGATGAATAACCTTTCCTCACTGATTCATTTTATGTCCTATCAGACTTGTTATGCACAGATGATCCGCCAGGCGAAAGATGAAGCTACTAGAATCAGAATCGGACATAGAGATCCTCTTGGACACCTCGCTTGAAACAATTTTCGGAGATACCAAAGCAGTGACAGGAGCCACCCCATAATTTTAATGGGGTGAAATATACAGGGCCATCAAGGATACAAATTTCCCTAACGCGACTATCGAAGAATTACTGGTTTACCAAAATATCAAGAGGCCTAACCTTCATAAGGCATCCACACGCCCAAGTTTTTTCCCATGCTCATAGGTCATTGGGTGGATCTTTCCCCAGGTAGATACTAACACCAGAATCATCTCATATGTCGGCAGGATGGGGCTCGCATCTTTCCAACCAAACCATATTGCTGCAGCATACAAGCTGGCCGCCACTAAATTCATGATGAATGATGATTGGGTGAAAGGAGTCAACATGGATTATTTAGACTTCACCAAAAGGATGATGATCTCTAAAAAATAATTGAGATCGAGGACCAATGGAGAATATGAAAGTCAGCACTTGAGGACCCCATATAGGATCATAGCCCTAATGTTGAGCCGGGATTTTGGGTTGGAAAATGGGAACATATATAAGCTCAGCTAGGTGCCAATGATGTACCACATTGCCACACACGATACAATGTTCAACTGGGAAGATATCATCTTTGACAGTATGTCATCACATATAGCTGCAGCACAAGGAGGATTAACACAAAAGAAAGCTGATTTATTTATGGCCTCTTATCTGGTGGATTGCTTATTAATCAAACACTCTTTCCCTGATTTGGTATACGTCTGGAACCATACGGAATATCCCCTCCACGTGTCCTATCAAATGACATGGGCCCACAAGTATGCGAGCCACTAGGTATGCGAGCCACTACACCTAGATTTGTGAAAGGTTTATCATGCCATTATATCAGCTAATCTTCAAAGAGGAACCGAATTGTATGTCAAAGAATGCCATGTCAGTCATCAAGGAACACAGAGATTATTACTTCTCCACCAAAGGAACATATATCAGAATGTATGGACTAACTCAAACCCCTTCTCTGTTGCCTCAGTATGCCACTTATTATGTCATAGATAAAGAATTTGTGAGGCAACTCTTCATCAATGGGGTTGGTAAGGTTCTTCATGACAAGAAAAAGGCTTCCTATCCATAGATGCCATTTACTATTGGGGCATACAAGCTTCACAAGGAAAAAGAAGGTGAATTTTTTGCTAAAGATTTGAAGTCTTTAATTTTAGAACGAAGAGTTTCAGAAGACATGATAGAGAAGGTAAGGTTGCCGCCCATTGTGCTTCCTGTAAGATCACCTTTGATTATGCACATATTTTTGACAAAGATGACAAATTCTTCTGGAGCGCAAAGAACATGACCGAATTGGGAAAGTGCTATCATCCCAAAAGCGAAGCTAGTTCCAGTTCTAAGGCTAACACTACCAAGGAATCTAAGATAAAGAAAAACAAGGAAGCATAAAAGCAACGTCATGATGCAGTATCTAGACAGTTAGCAGAAGCTGAAAAGAAGCTAAACGAAGAGACTAACAAAATCTGGAATGAAGAAGCATATAGGATTCATAAAGAAGAAACCAAAAGACTCTGAAGGTAGGAGGATGAAAAGATCCAAAGCAAAGAGGCCACAAGGGTACAAGAAATGAAAGAAAGAGCAAAAAAGGAAGCGGCTGAACAACAGAGGAAAAAGGACGAAGAAGAAAAGTCCAAGGAAACCCAAGTACACAAGATATGGACATAGACCTACCAAAGATGATCACTGGAGGACACTCCCCACTTCTGGAGCTCTCTCTCACCCCGTTTACCCCTTCAAAGTGGAACACAATAGAAAGATTGGATACAATATTTTTTTAATCTAAAAAGAAGACTATCATGAAGAGGTCAGAAAAGAGAATGAAATGTCCAACCTATGAAGATGTTGCTACAGGAACATAAAGCACAATCTTCAAAGGTACTCAAAAAGACCCTAAGCTCGTGGCATCAGTCAACATAGTTGCAGCACAAGCAAGTGCAGACAATGTTGACAAGCTGGTGGACGACATGGCCATAAAGAGGGCTAAGCTCTTCAAAGTAAAATATAATTTGATGAAGGAGCGAGAGCAGGGATTGGAGCTGAAAAGAAAACATGACATCCTCCTGTCTGGAAAAGAAAGGATACCAGAAGAATACCAAAATCTTGAAGCTGAAAAGGATGCATTGACTATGCAGTTGGTAATTATAGAGGGCGAGAAAAGGGACTTGGATACTCTCATCAAGGAGTTGGAGAAAAACGAGGTAGACAGTAGGAAACAAGTTTGGAACTTCAAGGTTCAATTTGAAAGGTTGATAGAGGAAAAGGAGTTTCTAATAGAGCAACTTAAAATAGCAAAGGATAAGAAGCAATACTTGACTACTTTTCATGAGCAAGCCTGTGGAATTCAGAATAAGATATATCATTTACAAGAGCTCATCACTAAGGAAGACTGTAAGATGAAAATAATGATATCAAGGATGAAAGAGATTTATGCTGAAACTCAAAAAAATAGACAGAAATTAGTGCACACCATGGTGTTGGTCACCCTATATGCTAATTAATTAGAGCTAACACACTGGATGCTCAATATGAATTGTCAACCCAGGTAGGTCTTTTATTTCAATGGCAATTAGCACAATCTATGCATAAATACTTCAAGTAGCTGATTGAATAAATGGATATAAATTATCCTACCTATCTGTTCAGTCAAACTCATCTCATGGCTAAGACTAATCTAATTTATCCATCTAAGAATTCAAAGTACATTTATCTTCCTACAACCATCACTCCAGCAATTACTGATCTAAGAAGAATTAAGCTAGACTTACTTTTGCAAGAAGCTAAATCCTAAAGATATCAGACTACAATGCATTAACCATAACCTGTCTAAGATTATCTAATCTGGGAATTATAAATGAAAGGAAGAAATCAAACCAATCACAATCATAATCTAACTAATGCAATAAACTTCAAGAAAGATAAATAACATAAATAAACTAGATTTGAGTTGATTGTAATAGCTAACTAGCACAATTGCATAAAAGGAACTAACCTACACAGTCGACTATCACATATGCAGCTACAACAATTCAGAATGCAATCATTAACTAGCAAAGGAAAATGAAATTATCAATTACTACTGTTGCAGCTCTCTGGAAAACGCACCTACTGTAAATCCACACCACACAACAGAAATAAGATAAACTACCTACTTAAATCAGCAATCTCTGTGAGAAGGCGTGCCCTGGCCTTCTAACAGAGATGTTGTGAACTAACACAAATTAAAACACAAAGATAAAAATAACTCGGATCCTTGTATTAAAATGCAATACTTTGTTACAGATCTTAAGATCAAAATGTTTATTCGCCAAACCCAGGCTCAGAACACCTCTTTACATTTATACCAAAAATGACATGAATTCATCCCACGAATATCGAGCAGCCATGAAGATCTACGATCTTCAGGCTGCCGATTTACAATAGAATAGTTGCAGCCATTAATGAGATTTGAATGACATCGTTGCGTTCAGGCCTGGGCCATTACATGTTGTTAACATACTGAAGTAAATTCTAACTGACCAGACTAGATTATTAGTTGGATGCTCTGTCGTGGCCCAGTCATAGCTGGCCTTGTGGAGGAACACTTGAACTGTCACAATGATTTTTGGAACCGTACTCAGGGAGGAATAGTTGGAACCGCGTATGCCTCTTATCCACAAGTTCAGAGAGCTGCTACACCTATGGTATTTCCAAAGCTTCTGAACTATCTTTGCAAATTCAATTCATATTAGCATAAATCAAAGATAGAGTTCAGAACCATAAACAAATTAGGCATTAATGAAATTAAAAAATAATGAATTATACCTATTGCAATCCATGCTCTGCTTAGGAAGATAATCACTTAGGTTATGGAAAGGTGAGCAAAAATAGGGAAAAAGGTATATGTAAGTGTGGGAAAAAAGGGGCCATTTTGGGGCCCAACATATCCCCCCAGCTATCCATTTGCATGTCCTCATGAAAAAACCAACTAATATAAATCTGTGTCTGGTCCTCGTTCATGCTGAGCAGAAAAATTGAAGGAAATAGCAGGTTCATGACCTACCTCCAAAAATCCATTGCAAGCAACCCAATGATCCTAGCCCTATTTATCTTCTACTTTGGTTAGTGTGTAATTTATATCCCTGTATTTCCCTGCTAGCCACCATATGAGTGTAAATTTGAACTTGAGTCCCAGCCAGTGGATTCTACAACTCTTCATGCATTTTACATACCCTGCTACCCTGTGAAGAGCCTGTTTAAAATTCTAAAGGCAGTAAGGGTCCCTTTTCTTCAAAGTTGAAGAAGAAGTTTGCCACCTGTGTTTGTTTCCTTCTAGGGAAAGATGTGTTAATTTTTCAGAATTTACTTCAATCTAATATAGGATCTTAACTGAGAGAATAACATGTACAACATATCTACAGCATATCAATCATGGACACAATAATGCAAGCACACAAGAGACACAGAGTTTCACCGGGGAAAATGAAGAAGGTGAAAAACGCCGCAACTTCCTCAGAGATAGAAAGAGAAATTATACAACCAAAGTACAAGAGATAGTCTTCTCCTAGAAGATGATCCTCCTCCTCACAAGTGTGCCACTTTCTGAGAGAGATAGAAGTGAGTAATAAGTGATCAAATAGAGATCTCCCGATCTCTATTTATACTTGTCCTGTCCTGCCCAATAAACCAGTGGGGCTGACTTGTCTAGCTTAGCCTAATAACCCATGGTTACATTAATCCGGGCCAACCCCACACTTGGTGGTCTAATAACCCATTTACCCACATGAATCATACAGGGCCGACCCCATCAAGGTGGTCTAATAACCCATCAAGTATAAGTTACGACACTTACAATATAAATGACGACACTTCTGTATAGAGGAATAATAACATCTCTATAGGAATACAAACACTTCCGTATAGAGGAATAATAACATCTCTATAGGAATACAAACACTTCTGTATAGAGGAATAATAACATCTCTATAGGAATACAATATACATGGGTAAAATACATTCAGAAGTTACATATACATCAACACTCCCTCTTAACTAGGAAGTTATTTCTCGACACAGATCTGCTAGCACAAGTCTTCTTCTCTGGATCATCATCAGTGAATCATCGTCATCGTCACTATTGCTACTATCTCAATCAATCTCTGATCTACTCTTCATAGGAAGTTCTATAGAGCCAGTCCTGTTTCATACTGGATGTAGGCCCTCCACCTACAGGTCTTCATCATCACTTGCCATACTGTGGAATTCTTAGGACTTATTACGTGCGTCACAAAACCTCGCAAGAGCATCCAAGTTGTTACGATCACACGGATCTACCTGTCGGATCTCCTAGGGCTGTATTATATGTGACTGTCACAAAACCTTAAAAGAGTGTCTTGACAAGCAAGATCTCTAAAGAGCATCTGAGGCCTTTTTCATCCTGTCCAAATCTCGAGGACTTATTACATGTGACCCCTACCACAAAAACTTTAAAGAGTGTCTTGACTAGCAAGAACTCTAAAGAGCATCTAAGGCCTTTTCATCCTGTCCAGATCTCCAGGGCATATTACATGTGGTCATGGAAAAACCTCGAAAGAGCATCCCAGGACTGATTACGAGCACACAGCTCAACCTATCAGATATCCCAGGGCTAGATTATATGCCATATGACAAAACCTTGAAAGAGCATCTGCCAGATATCCCAGGACCAGATTAAATGCCATAGGAAAGACCTTGAAAGACTATCTGCAAATCTCCCAGGGCCGTATTATATGTCCTCCCAAAGAAAAACCTCGAAAGAGAGTTTTCTAGATATCCCAAGGCCACATTACATGCCATAGAAAAAACCTCGAAAGACTATCTGCAAACCTCCCAGGGATGGATTATATGCTTATCTGCACAACCTGTTCCAGGGCCACAAAGTATCAACCTAATACTCACCATACATCATCCTAATGTACACATGATCATCCTGATCATCATCACTGCATCGTCCTGATGCATGTCATCTGGATCAACATCCTGAAGCTCGTCACCCATGATCATCCTGATCATACAATGCATCCACCTGATGCATACCAAGTATCTACCTGATACATATCATCATACATGATCCACCTAATCATACAATGTATCCATCTGATACATACACAGATACATGATCCACCTAATCATACAATGTATCCATCTGATATATCAACACACATGATATACCTGATCATACAACGTATCCACTTGATACATATACAGATACATGGTCCAAGCATCCAACATGATGCATATACATATACATGATCCAACTGATCATAACAAGCATCAACATGATGCATATACAAATATATCAAGCATCCAACATTATGCATATACAGGGCAGTAACTGGAGCATCATCCTAATGCTCATCATCCAGCACTTACATCCACAACCATGTGAAGGATCCTCCTCTCACCATGCTTGGAATGGCTCCAGCAAATGTGTCCATCACTTCTTCCTTGAAGTGTCATCAATCTTAAGAACACCAAGCCTCTCCCTGAAGTACTCAAACTTCACTCTGGCTAGTGGTTTCGTCAGCACATTTGCAACCTATTCATCGTCGCAATATACACGAGCTTCACTGCTCCTCTCTGCACCATATCCCTGATATAGTGATATTTGATCTCAATGTGTTTTGACATGTCATGAAACACCACGTTGTCAGACAGCTTCATAGAAGATACCAGTAGCATCCAGTGGGAGATCAAATAACTCATACAGTAGCTTCCTCAGCCATACTACCTCACAACTAGCCGAACAAGCTGCAACATACTCTGCCTCGGCTATACTCAGTGCTACGCAAGACTGCTTCCTGCTAAACCAAGAGATCACACCTGATCCCATACTGAAGCAACATCCAGATGTGCTCTTCCTATCTGCAGCACTGCCTGCCCAATCTGAATCAACATAACCCTACAGTTTAAACTTTTGATTCGCATCATACTTGAGCTCATAATCAATTGTACCCTTCGGGTACCTCAGAATATGCTTTACAGCGACCAGGTGAACACCTCTGGGATCCGTCAGGAACTAGCTCAATGTGTTCACCGCAAAGCAAATATCTGGTCTAGTGTTCGTCAGGTACATCAAGGACCTAATCATCTGACGATACATAGTGACATCAACCGGATCAGATGAAGCATCACACAGAAGCTTCAGGTTCGATGCCATAGGTGTGGCCATGGCCTTGCAGTCCATCATCCTGAACCTCTTCAGGATCTCTACTGCATACTTCCCTTGTCCAAGGAAGATTCCATCTGCACTCTGCCACACCTCCATGCTTAGAAAATAGTGCATCATCCCCAAGTCCTTCATCTCTAACTCGGCAGCAAGCTTCCTCTTGGTATCAGCAATCAATCCATCCTCACCTATTACAAACAGGTCATCCACATACAAAAGTAGTATCACAGGATTGCCTTCCTCAACCTTGTAGTAAAGGTTGGAATCTTCTTTACTCTTAGTAAATTCCAAACTGGATAGAAAGCTGTCTATCCTACCATACCAAGTCCTAGGATCTTGCTTCAAACCATACAAGGCTTTCTTCAACCTGCACATATATGACTCTCTGTTATGTGTCTCAAAACCAAGTGGCTGCTCCACATACACTTCCTCCTCGACTACACCATTCAAGAAAGCTATCTTGACATCCATCTGGTGTATCTTCCACTTCAGCATTATAGCCAGAGCAAGTACTAATCTGATGGAAGTGTATCTGGATACAAATGCAAAAGTCTCTTCATAATCAGCCACGAGCTACAAAACTTGCTTTGTATTTTTCTATGCTACCATCTGTAGCATGCTTGAGCTTATAGATCCACTTGGAAGTTGTTGAGATATTGTAACTTCAAAGAATATTATATTTGTACTTTATTATTCCGGAGATGTTTCATTCCTCCGTGAAAATCTTATTGTATATCCGGAGATGTTTATTCCTCCGTCGGAATGTGGTAACTCGGGTTATTAGACTTCCCTAGTAGGGGTCGGCCCTGTATGTGTTATGTGGGTCAAAGGGTTATTAGACCACCCTAGAGGGGTCGGCCCAGTTAGTTGTAGTGGGGTATTTAACCTATTGGTTAAATACGAGCCTACGTGTACTTGTGTAAAATACATATCAGAGTAGTGTATAAATAGAGGAGGTGTGTTCCTCATTACATACACTCACTCACTTGAGAAAGGCGCATTTGTGGAGGAGAGTTCTGCTATGGAGGAGAAGGAGCTTATGCTCAGGGTTTGCATCTTTGTATATTGCTGGTCATCTATATTGAGGAAGCTTTGCTGGGTTTTCTACCCCATGAGGGTTTCCCAGGATAAATCTCTGTCTCTTGTGTTTATGCTATGCTTGTTGTTTCTTCAGTGATCCTGTATATGCTATTATTGTGAAATGGAATGTAATGCTGCTATTTTCTGTCTTAGCATATTGAATTTTAACATGGTATCAGAGCTAACCTGAAGGAAGACAAGGTATGGCACTGAAGACACTTGCTTTACTTACGACAATTTGAAGGTTAGGGTTTTACATAGAAAAAACTAGTCATCGTAGCACTTTCGCTATAAATCCGTTTTGGCGAAGTTTTCGGATCTGAAATTGTTACAGGACGAAGCTAAGATCTCCAGGTACCTTGTGTCCAAAGGAAAACCTCTAATTCGTTGTACTTTGTGATTTATGATCTGTACAATATAGGGTTTCTGCCTCTTCCAGATCTGAGTCAAAATCAGGTGACCTTGGGAAAAAGGTCATAACTTGGGCTAGGAAGCTCCAAATGAAATTTCGTGAAAAGTGACAGGTAGTACACCGACTGTACTATCTCAGAAAACTTTTTCAGAGGCCGAAGTTCAAACAGTGACACGTGGCACGCCGTACAAGTTCGCTCTCCTGTATTTTCCCAAAACAGGTCACGTTGCGACATTTGGCATAAATCTCTCTCAGAAAATCCAATTGAGGTCAGACCTGTCAGGATGGAAAGCTAACAGGTCAGGCTATCTCAGAAAACGTTTTCAGACCCTGTGGATCAAAAATTTCGGAGTTACACCAGAAACAATCAGGTACATATTTCTGTCAAAACAGAATTATTTTTTAGTACCTTCATTCATGGCTTCCGAAATTTAGGGCTTTGAAGAAAGTTGGAATTTTTGTAATCGGAGACCACGGCTGGATGCTACTCATCAAAATAGAAATTTAGAGACCAAGATCAGAATTTTTGGTTGGGCAGAAGGCCGGGCTTGATTAAACCCTAGTTCGGGACTTTGATCAGAAAAGTGGAAAATTAGGGCTTCTGTAAAAATGGGAATTTTTGAAATCTGTGACCACGGCTGGAAGCTCCTCAGAAAAATAGAAGCTTAGAGCCTTGGTTCAAACTTTTTGATGGGGCAAAAGAGTGGGATTCATCAAACCCCAGTTCAGGGTCACGTCCAGTGAATCCGAAAGTTTCAAAGGCAAAATTGAGGAGTAAAACTTTGCAGTTTTCAAATTCTAAATATATCAGTTTGATCAGCTCATCAAGGCGCATATTTCTATCCTTTCGGAAGTCTGAAATTCAAAGTTTGAATTTTTGGGGTTTCTCTGACAAACCCATATCCAGCTCCAGGTCCAGTTCTTGCAAATCAAGTGGATAGGGTTAATCCTAGAAGAAGATGGATTGGTCACCTACATAAGTGAAGGAGTTCATGTTTCAGAGGGAGATGAGGCTAAGGCTTTACATAAGGAGATTACAAGCGATCTCGACAGGTATGACTCATCGAGGTATGTTTTGAGATTTGTTCATGATTAAGTTTATGGTATGTTTGTCTTCATGATTATTACAGTTAGTACAATCTTGATTTTAGATTTGTTGTATCACCTTAACAAAATTATGAATGCATGATAGAAGATATTCATTGGTTAGGGTGTTGACACTTATGATTGTACTAATGCATTATGGTGTTGTGTGAGGTTGAGGTTGTCTGCTAACAAGATACAGGTACATCACAAAAGACAAATCAGGCTTCATGACCATGAAAACATGAAGACAAAGACTCATCCATAATCTTTGTTCTACTTACGAGGTATGTATGACTTTGTTATATTATGCTTAACCTATGAGACATGCAGGTTCTAGCTCAGGATCTCTAAATCATTGAAGAGGTTGTTTAGGTATGTTGTACATAACCAAGTAGGTATGCTAATCCAGGTATGTTTCCCATGAATCTTACCTTGTGTTAGGATCCCTTATATAAGTATACTTGGAATGATTGGTCATGCTCATTCATAAAGTTAGTAATCAAGGGATTATGTATATTATATCTCTTATCAATGATATGCATGAGTAAAAGAAGACTTCCCTGAAATCTTGAATACTAATGTTTATTAACTATAATCATGACTATACGTTTTCAAGATTATTTAGTACTATAATGTTTTGATAGCATTTAGAATATACTAATGAGTGTATGTTTGTGTATGAGATCATGAGGATGACTCTTGAGCATGCACAGTGGTACAGAATGAATAGAAGTTCAAAAGACATACAGAAGATCAAGCGGGAGGCAGCCACACAAACATAAAAGATAAGTATTTGAGTTGCTATTTGAAATAGTAATGATATTGCCTGCATGCATATTTGTATTCCTAGAATATATAATGCTGAGTGTAAACATTCATAGAGTATTGAACAGTATACAACTAATGTGCATATGTTTGGTAAGTTGGACAAACATTCCATTTTTGCTTAGAATGAAACCTCTTTGCTGACATGCTGAGAGTTGTGCACACTCTCGATAGTATGTTCTGGTAGAGATGGAAGGCATCTAGATAGCCACTGTATGCATACAGGATATGGGAAAGTGTTGTGCCAAAGTATTGGTCAAAATAGTTGCATCACTATGTAAATGATATCTGTATGCATAATAGGTTATCTTTTGATGATTATGAAGTATTACTAATCATGTACTTAATTTTGATTTGTAGGAAAGGTCATGAAGAATGATGGACACCGTACAAGTGGTGGATGTTCAAACAAGAAGATTTACAAATCAAACAAAATATAGAAGGCTCATGGCTATAAGTTTCTCTTAGAAAGGGGAAGAGAATCACAACAAGATGTTTGCTCCAAGTATGGTGTAATTAAAGAAGAAGTATGAATCAGGTTCTGTATAGGTAACTAGGATCGATAATAAATAATCACCATGGGTGATGTGGATCTCAACCTTTGCTACAAGGTTGAATATGATACACATATGACATGGATGCAAGAAGGAACTCACTACAGAGTTCGAATGATATTGAGGCTCATATCAGTAGACCCATCTAAGGAGAGATGGCACAGATAGATATGCAGAAGTTCATTCAATGCAGAAATGAAAAATGAAAGATCTCAAATTAATGCTTTACTTCCTAGGTCTGGAAGTATGGCAAGGCTCAGAAGGAACATTTCTCAACCAGGGAAAGTATGATGAGAAATATGACTTGAGGTGTTGGAATGGCCACTCTTATGGATTCCAGCTTGAAGCTGTTAGGGGATAACTCATCAAAGTTAGTGGATATAACTCTGTACAGTCGAATTATTGGGTCTTTGATATATCTAACATATACTAGGTTAGATATATGCTTTGTTATGAACACCTTGAGTTAGTATCTAGTGGAAACTAGATATGTTTACCTGATAGTTGCAAAGCATGTGATGAGGCACATAAAGGACACGATAGAATTTGATCTAGGCTATCTTGAAGATCATGACTTCAGATGGCTATTCAGATTCTGTTTGGGCAGGAAGTGTTTCAGACAAGAAGAACACATCGAGAGGATGTTATTGTCTGGGATTAGCCATGATCTCGTGGTTTAGCTGGAAGCAGTCTAGTGTGACTCTCAGCACAAGCGGAATATATGGCTGCTTGCTCTGATAGTTGTGAAGAAGTTTGGCTTTAGGATTGTTTGACTTAGAGATAGAACCAACTGAGATCCTATGTGATATTTAGAGTTGTATCAGTATGACACAGAAAGGAACTCTAAAAGTTTGAATTTGTAACAGGTTACCGTTGTACTAACCAAGCCTCTACGTCAAGTGAAGAAGTTACCAAACAAACCTCTGTCTCGAGTGAAGTTTGAATACTTCCGAGACAAGCTTGGTGTAGTTCAAAAGGACCCTCCTCGAAAGGGGGAGTAGTATAGTCACTACTGATGAGATTGTCTCATCAAACAACAAGGTCGTTGATGAGGTAACCTGTTCTCTACACCCAGTTACTTAGAAATATTTAGATTTAGGACTCTCTTACTTAGAATACTTAGTTTTACTTATACATGCTTTTGATGTTAGATGTATTAGTAAGAATACATGCTAGATGTGATGTATACATGTTTTGATGTATTAGTAAGAATACATGCTAGTTGTGATGTATACATGTTTTGATGTTAGATGTATTAGTAAGAATACATGCTAGATGTGATGTATACATGTTTTGATGTATTAGTAAGAATACATGCTAGTTGTGATGTATACATGTTTTGATGTTAGATGTATTAGTAAGAATACATGCTAGATGTGATGTATACATGTTTTGATGTATTAGTAAGAATACATGCTAGTTGTGATGTATACATGTTTTGATGTTAGATGTATTAATAAGAATACATGCTAGATGTGATGTATACATGTTTTGATGTATTAGTAAGAATACATGCTAGTTGTGATGTATACATGTTTTGATGTTAGATGTATTAATAAGAATACATGCTAGATGTGATGTATACATGTTTTGATGTATTAGTAAGAATACATGCTAGTTGCGATGTATACATGTTTTGGTGTAATGTATACATGATTTGATGTATTGGTGAGAATACATGCTAATGTGATAACTGCTCTTGTATAGATGAGAATACAGAAGGGGATTGGATCATCCCTGGACTTTCAGTCCTAAAGAGAACCGTAGACGTAAGGTCTCCGAGAATGAAGTCCTTAGTGGACAGTTGAGGGGATTGGATCATCCCTGGACTTTCAGTCCTAAAGAGAACCGTAGACGTAAGGTCTCCGAGAATGAAGTCCTTAGTGGATAGTTGAGGGGATTGAATCATCCCTGGACTTTCAGTCCTAAAGAGAACCGTAGACGTAAGGTCTCCGAGAATGAAGTCCTTAGTGGACAGTTGAGGGGATTGGATCATCCCTGGACTTTCAGTCCTAAAGAGAACCGTAGACGTAAGGTCTCTGAGAATGAAGTCCTTAGTGGACAGTTGAGGGGATTGAATCATCCCTGGACTTTCAGTCCTAAAGAGAACCGTAGACGTAAGGTCTCCGAGAATGAAGTCCTTAGTGGACAGTTGAGGGGATTGGATCATCCCTGTACTTTCAGTCCTAAAGAGAACCGTAGACGTAAGGTCTCCGAGAATGAAGTCCTTAGTGGACAGTTGACGGGATTGGATCATCCCTGGACCTTTAGTCCTAAAGAGAGCCGTAGACGTGAGGTCTCCGAGAATGAAGTCCTTAGCGAACAGTTGAGGGGATTGGATCATCCCTGGACTTTCAGTCCTAAAGAGAGCCGTAGACGTAAGGTCTCCGAGAATGAAGTCCTTGATGGACTTGAGGGGATTGGATCATCCCTGGACTGTCAGTCCTGAAGAGAGCCGTAGACGTGAGGTCTCCGAGAATGAAGTCCTTGATGGACTTGAGGGGATTGGATCATCCCTGGACTGTCAGTCCTAAAGAGAGCCGTAGACGTGAGGTCTTCGAGAATGAAATCAGTGGATTAAATCATCCTTGGACAGTAAATCCAGTAATTCCGAAAGGAAGGATAGTCCTAAATGAATTGAGTGGATTAAATCATCCTTGGACAGTAAATCCAGTAATTCCGAAAGGAAGGATAGTCCTAAATGAATTGAGTGGATTAAATCATCCTTGGACAGTAAATCCAGTAATTCCGAAAGGAAGGATGGTCCTAAATGAATTGTGGTTGGATTAAATCATCCTTGGACGGTAAATCCAGTAATTCCGAAAGGAAGGATAGTCCTAAATGAATTGAGTGGATTAAATCATCCTTGGACAGTAAATCCAGTAATTCCGAAAGGAAGGATAGTCCTAAATGAATTGTGGTTGGACTAATCATCCTTAGACAGCAAATCCAGGAGGGATAGTCTTAAATATGATTGTAGTTGGACTAATCATCCTTAGACAGCAAATCCAGGAGGGATAGTCTTAAATATGATTGTAGTTGGACTAATCATCCTTAGACAGCAAATCCAGGAGGGATAGTCTTAAATATGATTGTAGTTGGACTAATCATCCTTAGACAGTAAATCCAGTAATTCCGAAAGGAAGGATAGTCTTAAATATGATTATGATGAGATTGATCCAGTAATTCCGAAAGGAAGGATCAAGTATGCTGCTGATCGTGTGATGACGATGCTGTTGATCGTGTGATGACGATGCTGCTGATTGTGTGATGACGATGCTGCTGATCGTGTGATGACGATGCTGCTGATCGTGTGATGACGATGCTGCTGATCGTGTGATGACGATGCTGTTGATCGTGTGATGACGATGCTGCTGATCGTGTGATGACGATGCTGCTGATCGTGTGATGACGATGCTGTTGATTGTGTGATGACGATGCTGCTGATCGTGTGATGACGCTGCTGCTGATCGTGTGATGACGATGCTGCTGATCGTGTGATGACGATGCTGCTGATCGTGTGATGACGATGCTGCTGATCATGTGATAACGATGCTGCTGATCGTGTGATGACGATACTGCTGATCGTGATGTTGATGTTGATGTTGACATTGATGTACCAGTAACTGTTTGAGTTACTGATGAAGACAAATTGAAGAAAGCTTCCAATGATTTATAGATGTATCATGTATGATGTTGATGACTCCTTGCTCGTGCAGATGTTGTTATAATATCCTTCTCGTTAAGGGGGAGTGTTGAGATATTGTAACTTCAAAGAATATTATATTTGTACTTTATTATTCCGGAGATGTTTCATTCCTCCATGAAGATCTTATTGTATATCCGGAGATGTTTATTCCTCCGTCGGAATGTGGTAACTCGGGTTATTAGACTTCCCTAGTAGGGGTCGGCCCTGTATGTGTTATGTGGGTCAAAGGGTTATTAGACCACCCTAGAGGGGTCGGCCCAGTTAGTTGTAGTGGGGTATTTAACCTATTGGTTAAATACGAGCCTACGTGTACTTGTGTAAAATACATATCAGAGTAGTGTATAAATAGAGGAGGTGTGTTCCTCATTACATACACTCACTCACTTGAGAAAGGCGCATTTGTGGAGGAGAGTTCTGCTATGGAGGAGAAGGAGCTTATGCTCAGGGTTTGCATCTTTGTATATTGCTGGTCATCTATATTGAGGAAGCTTTGCTGGGTTTTCTACCCCATGAGGGTTTCTCAGGATAAATCTCTGTCTCTTGTGTTTATGCTATGCTTGTTGTTTCTTCAGTGATCCTGTATATGCTATTATTGTGAAATGGAATGTAATGCTGCTATTTTCTGTCTTAGCATATTGAATTTTAACAGAAGTCACAACAAACTTCCCTTCGAGTCTTGGAACCACATCCCAAACATGATATATTGGTACTTCTTGACCATGGCATCCTTATACTGTATCCCATATCCTGGCAACTTCAGTTCTTCAATGTCTTCAATAGATAGTTTTAACTTCGTTGCTGGAACAAATGTTGTAGTCTTTCTTTTGTAGGTGACGGTATACGATCTTTCCTACAAAACAAGTTAAATTGCATGATTAGAAACCATCTCATGCAATTATTTTATCCAATGCTTCAATACAACATTTATCCATATCCCGTAACTTTCTAGATGCCTTCCAATCTCTACCAGAACATTGTTAAGAGTGTGCACAACTCCCAACATGTCAGCAAAGAGGTTTCATTCTAGATAAGTAGCAATAGAATGTTGTACAGAGCCATAGGCCACTTACCCAATACATGCGTATTAGTAATATACTGTTTATTAATGCAATTATTCTAATATGCATAATACACAACCTAAGTCTAGTATATACGTCATTGAACAGTATTATTTAAGCAATTAAATATACAAGAAATGACAATTCAAATACTTATCTTTGTTTGTTTGTTGAGTGGACTCCCTCTCAACCTTTGCTTCCTTGCAGGAACTACTGGAGTGTGCTCCCTCTTGATCTTTTCTTCCTAGATTACCTGTCCTTTTACTTATATCCATCCTCGATCACTATGCATGCTTAAGTGTGCAGTAGTGTCATGATTGTGCCATCCTCAAGATCTCATACATAATCATACATCATTAGTATAGATACTAAAACAACAAAATATTAAACATGTATAGTCATGATCATTTCAAACACAGATAATAAACATTAGTATTCAAGGTTTCATGGAATACTTCTTTTACTCATGCATATTGTTATTGACCATAGTGTTGGTTGTGGAGCTAGATCTTCTAGTCTCATAGATGATATTGTATCAGCCGTGTTTGTACCCCAGTTTTATATGATATGTAGGTGGACTGTACACTCACCCCAGCAAGGGGGGGTGGGGGGTCCGGGGGCAGCTCCCCCGAAGAAAATTTTTGGGGCTATTTTTGCCAGCTGTTTTGCGGGCCCATGGTTTTGGGTATCCCGTGGTATTTTCCCATTGTATTTCCCTTATAAAATAAATACATTGTAATACGGCTAGTGTTGTTGATGTATTAGGTTTTATGCATTGTAAATATCTCTGAGATCAGGAGAGAGACTGTGAAACAGAGAAGAGGAAGTGCAGTGGTTGTGCTGCAGGTTGTATCCCTTCACCTTGCTGGACAGTAATAATAATAAGGACTGACAAATTCAGTGTAGACATAGCCCAAGTTGGGTGAACCACGATATATCTGTGTCTCTCTTGCAATGTGTATGTGTGATTATATTTGCATTTCGGTTTATTGTTATTGCTCTGCGATCCTGTTTTTCTAACAATTGGTATTAGAGCCAAAGGTCTATTTGGCAGTTAAACCCGCAGGAAGCTAGGGTTTCTGGTTCGAGTGGGAGCAATGGCAGAAGAAGGAAAGTTTAAGGTCGAGAAGTTTAACGGCCAAAACTTCGAGTTATGGAAGATGCAAATGGAGGACTATCTATACCAGAAGGATCTATTCCTACTGTTGGAAGGAAAAGCAAAGCAGCCGACGGCTATGAAGGATGAAGAATGGGAGGTTCTTGACAGAAAAGCTCTGGGAACAATACGGTTGAGCCTGGCTTCGTCGGTGGCTTTCAATATCTCAAAAGAAACGACAATAGAGGGTTTGATGAAAGCATTGGGTAAGCTGTATGAAAAACCCTCGACCTCCAACAAGGTATTTCTAATGAAGCGTTTATTTAATATGAAGATGTCTGAAGGTGGATCTGTTACTGATCCTTTAAATGAGTTTAATACGGTTACAAATCAGCTAAGTTCTGTAAGTGTGAACTTTGATGATGAGGTTAGGGCTCTTCTAATCTTGTGTTCATTTCCAGAAAGCTGGAATAGCTTGGTCATGGCTGTAAGTAACTCTGTCTCTGGTTCAAACACCTTGAAATTTGATGATGTTATTGGTGTTATTCTTAGCGAGGAAATGCGAAGAAAAAGCACAGGTGAGACATCAGGTAATGCATTGACCATGGAGAGCAGGGGAAGAAAAAAGGAGAGAGGAAAGAGCCAAGGTAATCATGGAAAGTCTAAAATGGGCAGATCCAAGTCCAGACTGGGAAAGATAGAGTGCTGGAACTGTGGAAAGAAACGACATCTGAAGAAAGACTACAAATCTCTAAAGAAGAAAGGAGATGCACAGAAGGAATCTACCCAGGAAGCAAATGTAGCAGGTGATGTGTTACAAGATGCTTTGATTCTTACATTAGATCATTAGAGAGATTTTGAGGTCAAAAAATGGCCTCATAAGAGATGTACTAAAAAAATATGAGATATATTAAAATATTATGAATTAGGGGTTTTATGGGGTAGGTATATATGACAAGTCACCTCCTACACTATTTTCTATGCACAATATAAATAACCATGGTTGAGTTACTTTTCAAAATACACTAGAAATAAAATTAATAAAATAAGTCTATATTCATGTGACAAAGATTCATTGTAAATTCCCAAAAATTTATTGTCCTTTAGCGTTTATTTGTCTTGAACTTGCAAATGAAATTAAATAATAAAAAACATTTTTAAGAGCTATTTTTTTAATTTTATGTTGACTTTTTATATTTAGTATTTTTTTCATGAATTTAATATAATGTAATTCAATTGAGAATTTATTTACATGTAAAATGTTAATAATATTATTATAATCCACATTGCATTATTATTATTATTATTATTTATTAAATCTATTATTATTCTTTATTAGTTTGACATTATGGTATTAAATAGAATGGAGTGAATACATAATTTAAAATTAAAAACATAAAAAGGATAATATATTATTTTATAAAAAAAAAGTGAAAGGACTTTCTTTATGAATTAAGAGTACTTCACTTGAAAATGACAATAATATTATTTTATGAGAAAGTGTGAAAAGACATTCATTATGAGTATTTTACTTGAAAATGACAATAATATTATTTTATGAAAAAACTATCATTATGAGTACTTTACTTTATGACTTAAAAGTACTTACACCATTACCTTGGTTAACTATGTGTTTTCATCCACCATAGAAAATTTGACAAATAAGCATTCTTAACTCATGCAATGCCACCTCAACCAAGGGGGATGATGTCATCTACAAGAATGTGATTGGTTGTTTTTTATAGTACATTTTCTTTGTTTTAAGGCCATTTTTTGACCTCAAAATTTCTCTAATGAATACTAGTGATTATTGGGTAGTAGATTCAGGAGCTTCATGTCATCCTACACCCCATAGGAAATACTTTCATGAGTATGTTCCTGGCGACTTTGGACATGTTTTATTGGGTGATGATGAGCCATGTAAAATTGTTGGAATGGGTAAGGTATGGATAAAAGTTAAGAATGGAACTGATTGGTTGTTGAAAGAAGTTAGGCATATTCCTGCTATGAAAAGAAATTTGATCTCAACAGGGCAGTTGGGAGACGGCGGCTATCTATCTACGTTCGGAGAAAAGTGGTGGAAGATCACTAAAGGATCAATGGTGATAGCAAAAGGAGACAGAGTAGGTACGTTGTATTTATGTCCTCATAATACTGACCATTCTATCTCTTTAGCTTCCACAGGAACAGATACAGCATTGTGGCATCATAGGCTTGGCCACATGAGTGAGAAGGGGATGCAGATTCTCCACTCAAGGAAGTTGTTGCTGGATTTGTAGCAGGGAAGTTTGGAATTCTGTGAAAACTGTGTTTATGTAAAACAAAAGAGAGTCAGATTTCTCAGGGTTGGGAAACAGAAGAAGAATGAAAAATTAGAGCTTGTGCATACAGATGTATGGGGACCGGCTCAGGTATAATCTCTTGGTGGCTCTCATTATTATGTTACATTTATTAATGATGCAACTAGAAAAACTTGGGTTTATTGCATTAGACAGAAAACTGATGTGTTTGCTACTTTTAAGAAGTGGAAAGCTTTGGTTGAGAATGAGACAGGAAAAAGATTGAAGTGTCTCAGATCTGATAATGAAGGTGAGTACTGCGGCAAGGAGTTTGATAGTTACTGTTCATACCATGGGATTCGTAGAGAGAAGACGGTCCCAGGAACATCACAGGAAAATGGTGTGTCAGAAAGGATGAACAGAACGATCATGGAGCGTGCAAGGTGTATGAGACTGCATGCAGGGTTGCCCTTACAATTTTGGGCGGATGCTGTAAATACTGTTGTTTATTTAATAAACAGAGGACCTTCAAGTGCTTTGGATGGTGGTATTCCAGAGGAAGCATGGACAGATAAAAAGGTAAACTACTCATTTCTAAGAACGTTTGGTTGTGAAGCATTTGTCCATATTGATAAAGAAAATAGAACAAAGCTTGAAGCTAAATCCAAGAAATGTACCTTTATTGGATATGGGTTTGATGAATTTGGTTATCGTTTATG
Organism: Larix kaempferi; assembly: GCA_027924585.1. Taxonomy (NCBI): domain Eukaryota; kingdom Viridiplantae; phylum Streptophyta; class Pinopsida; order Pinales; family Pinaceae; genus Larix; species Larix kaempferi. The sequence continues at coordinate 4,337,366 of BSBM01001229.1, forward strand.
GGATTATGAAAATAACAAAATCATCAGGAGTAGAGATGTGATATTCAATGAAAAGGTCATGTATAAAGATCAGTTATAGGGAAAGAAACAGGAAAAGGAAAACACAGAGTACATAGTGCTTGATGAAATTAAAGAAAATGAAGTTCCGAAGGTGCCAGAAAATCAAGAGCAACAACAAGTACCTGAAACTCCTACAACTGTAAGAAGATCTACCAGGTTAAGTAGACTCCCTGAACTATACTCTCCTTCAATGTATTATTTATTGATGACTGATTCTAGTGAACCAGAATGTTATGAAGAAGTAATGCAGGTGGAAACTAGAAAGAAGTGGGAGCAAGGCATGAATGAGGAGATGGACTCATTGGTAGGAAACCAGACTTGGGATTTGGTTCAGTTGCCTGCTGGTAAAAGAGCATTGCAAAACAAATGGATTTACGGTTGAAGGAAGAAGAAGGAGGTAAGAAGCGGTACAAGGCCAGACTTGTTGTAAAGGGGTTTGCATAGAAGAAAGGTATAGATTTTGATGAAATATTTTCTCCTGTTGTTAAGATGACTTCAATTAGGACTATCTTAAGTCTAGTGGCGGTAGAAGATTTGCATCTTGAACAGTTATATGTAAAAACAGCCTTCCTCCATGGGGATTTGGAGGAAGAAATATATATGCAGCAGCCAGAAGGGTATGAGGTCAAAGGTAAGGAGGATCTGGTATGCAGGTTGAAAAAGAGCTTGTATGGCTTGAAGCAAGCTCCAGGGTAGTGGTATCTAAAGTTTGACAGGTTTATGACAGAAAAAGGTTATAGTAGATGTCATTCTAACCACTGTGTTTATTTCAAGAAGCTAGACAATGGAAGATATATTATCTTGTTATTGTATGTGGATGACATGCTTGTTGCAGGGTCTGACATGCAGGATATAAATGTACTCAAAAGGAAGCTAGCTAATTCATTTGCGATGAAGGATTTGGATGCTGCAAAGCAAATCCTTGGTATGAGAATAATGAGAGATAGGAAAAATCGCAAATTGACATTGTCTCAAAGTGAGTACATACAAAAGGTGTTGGAGAGGTTCAGAATGCAAAACCTGTAAGTACACCTTTGGCTAGACATTTCAGTCTAAGTAAGGAAATGTGTCCCAAGACACAAGAAGAGACAGATTACATGTCCAAGATTCCCTATCAATCAGCAGTTGGCAGCTTGATGTATGCCATGGTGTGCACAAGACCATATATTTCACATGCAGTGGGAGTTGTGAGCAGATATATGAACAATCCAGGTAAATAACATTGGAAGGCAGTACATTGGATTCTCAGGTATTTGAGAGGTACTACCACTGAGGCATTATGTTTTGGAGGTTTAGACACTGTTCTACAGGGATATGTTGATGCAGATATGGCAGGTGACAAGGATAGCAGGAGGAGCACCATAGGGTATGTGTTTACTATAGGTGGAACAGCAGTAAGATGGATTTCGAAACTACAGAAGGTTGTTGCACTTTCAACAACAAAATCAGAGTATGTTGCCATTACAGAGGCTAGTAAATAGATGATTTGGTTGCAGAGGTTTATGGAGGAAGTGGGTAAGAAGTAGAAGGATAGCAGATTGTATAGTGACAGCCAGAGTGCCATTCACCTTGCAAAGAACTCAGCATTCCATTCCAGGACTAAACATATACAGCTCAAGTACCATTTCATGCGCTATGTTCTGGAAGATGAACTGTTAAAGCTGGAAAAGATACATACTAGCCAGAATCCTGCAGACATGTTCACAAAGGTAGTGACAAGAGAGAAACTGAGTTCGTGCTCGGTTTCAGTTGGCATTCTAGCATGAATGTGAAGAGGATAAATTTTCCAAGTCCAAGTCTAGCAAGTGCAGCAGCAGTGGAGTTGTTGTGATCAGTCTCCAAGTGGGAGATTGTTGGTTGTGGAGCCAGATCTTCTAGTCTCATAGATGATATTGTATCAGCTGTGTTTGTACCCCAGTTTTATATGATATGTAGGTGGACTATACACTCACCCCAGCGGGGGGGTGTGGGGGGGAATTGCCCCCCCACGGGGTTCTGGGGGGGACCATCCCCCCTGGTTGGGGGGTCCGGGGGCCAGCGGTCCCTTGGTGGGGGTTCAGGGGTAGCGCCCCCAAGAAATAGGGGTTCAGGGGCAACGCCCCCGAAGAAACTTTTTGGGGCTGTTTTCACCAGTTGTTTTGCGGGCCCATGGTTTTGGGTATCCTGTGGTAATTTCCCATTGTATTTCCCTTATAAAATAAAGACATTGTAATACAGGTAGGGTTGTTGATGTATTAGGTTTTATGCATTGTTTTGCGGGCCCATGGTTTTGGGTATCCTGTGGTAATTTCCCATTGTATTTCCCTTATAAAATAAAGACATTGTAATGATTGTGCTGCAGGTTGTATCCCTTCACCTTGCTGGACGGTAATAATAATAAGGACTGACAAATTCAGTGTGGACGTAGCCCAAGTTGGGTGAACCACGATATATATGTGTCTCTCTTGTAATGTGTATGTGTGATTATATTTGCATTTATGTTTATTGTTATTGCTCTGCGATCCTGTTTTTCTAACACATAGGACTCTTATGGTTAGTCATACATCAATCAAAGTAAAAATCATAATATGCCTAAACCCATGATTACTAACTTCAATGAATAATCATTATCAATCATGCCATGTATACTTATATAAGAGATTCTAACATAAGGTAGGATTCTAACTTGATATAGGAAAAACATACATGGATTAATATGTTAGCTGGTTATTGTCTAAAATACCCACATGATGTCTTCTTGTTCTCTAAAGTGACTTGTGCTAATAACCTGCATATCTCATAGGTTAACCATTATAGAACCAAGTTATACATACCTCGTAAGTAGATCTTCTATGTGATCCATGGCAATGGATGAACCTTTGTCTTCATGTCACCATGGTCATATGTTCTTGAACTAGAACATGATTTGTCTTTCTTGATGTACATTTCATGTTGGTGGACAACATCAACCTCATACAACACCACAATGCATTAATACAATCATAAGTGTCAAAACCCTAATCAATGAATATCTTCTATCATGCATTCATAATTTTATTAAGGTGATACGACAAGTCAAAAAATTAATCAAGATTGTACTAACCATAATAATATGAAGACAAACATATCATAAACTTAATCATGAACAGATTTTGAAACATACCTGTAAGTCATACCTGTCGAGATTTCTTGTGATCTTCTTATGTAAGGTCTTAGCCTCATCTCCCTCTGAAAAAGGAACTTCTTCACTTATGCAGGTGACCAATCCATTCTCTTCTAGGATTAATCCAATCCACTTGATTTGTAGGAACTGGATCTGGAGCTGGATTAGGGTTTGTTAGAGAAACCCTAAAAATTCAAACTTTGAATTTCAAACTTCTGAAAGGATAGAAAGATGCGCCTTGATGAGCTGATCAAGCCGATATACTCAGAATTTGAAAACTGCAAAGTTTCACCCCTCAAAATTGCTTTTGAAACTTCCGAATCTTCTAGACAGGATCCTGAACTAGGGTTTGATAAATCCCACCCTTCTTCCCAACCAAAAGGTTCGATCCAAAGGTCTAAACTTTGATTTTTATGTCGAGCTTCCAGCCGTGGTCACAGACTTTAAAAATTCCAACTTTTGTAGAAGCCCTAATTTTCCACTTTTTCGATCAAAGTCCCAAACTAGGGTTTGATCAAGCCCGGGCTTCTTCCCAACCAAAAAATTTGATATTGGTTTCTAAATTTTTTATTTTTATGAGTAGCATTCATCCGTGGTCTCCGATTATAAAAATTCCAACTTTCTCCGAAACCCTAATTCCCGGAGCCATGAATGAAGGTGCTCAAAATCCAATTATGTTTTGATAAAAATATGCACCTGATTGTTTCTGGTTTAAATCTGAAATTACAAATCCACAAGGTCTGAATATTCTACCTATGGTAGCCTGACCTGTCATATTTCCAACTCCATAGTTCTGACCTCAATTGGATTCTTTGAGAGAGAGTTATGCCAAGTGTCGCAACGTGACCTGTTTATGGGATAAAACAGGAGAGCGGACTTGTACGGCGTGTCGCATGTCACTAGTTCAACTTCGGCCTCTAAAAACCTTACCAGAGAAACCACAGTCCATTCCCTACCTATCACTTTTTACTAAATTTCATTTGGAGCTTCCTAGCCCAAGTTGTGACCTTTTTTCCTAGGTCACATGTTTATGACTGAGATCTAGAAGAGGCAGAAACCCTATATTGTACAGATCATAAAATACAAATTACAACGAATTAGAAGTTGTGCTTTGGACACAAGGTACATGGGGATCTTATATTCAACCTGTAAGAGTTTCAGATCCTTAAACCTCTCCAAAATGGATTTATATCAAAATTTCTACGATGGCTGGTTTTTGCTATATCAAGCCCTAGCATCGCAAGTGCAACAAGTGTCATACATGCCATACCATGCCTTCTTTCAGGCTAGCTCTGATACCATGTTAATTTTTCAGAATTTACTTCAATCTGATATAGGATCTTAACTAAGAGAATAACATGTACAACATATCTACAGCATATCAATCATGGACACAATAATGCAAGCACACAAGAGACACAGAGTTTCATCGGGGAAAACGAAGAAGGTGAAAAACCCCGCAACTTCCTCGGAGATAGAAAGAGAAATGATACAACCAAAGTACAAGAGATAGTATTCTCCTAGAAGATGATCCTCCTCCTCACAAGTGCACCACTTTCTGAGAGAGATAGAAGTGAGTAATAAGTGATCAAATAGAGATCTCCCGATCTCTATTTATACTTGTCCTGTCCTGCCCAATAAACCAGTGGGGCCACCTTGTCTAGCTTAGCCTAATAACCCATGGTTACATTAATCCATGCCAACCCCACACTTGGTGGTCTAATAACCCATTTACCCACATGAATCATACAGGGCCGACCCCATCAAGGTGGTCTAATAACCCATCAAGTATAGGTTACGACACTTACAATATAAATGATGACACTTCCATATAGAGGAATAATGACATCTCTATAGGAATACAAACACTTCCATATAGGGGAATAATAACATCTCTATAGGAATACAATATGCATGGGTAAAATACATTCTGAAGTTACATATACATCAACAAGATGTTTTTGTTTGGATATCAATTCAACAGAAGTAGAGATAACCTTCTCTTGTAACTTCTTCAGATGTTGAGTCTTCCATGGAGATAAGAGACTCCTTCCATATTTTACAAGGAGAGCCCAAGGAGATTGAGGTTCACTCCTAATCCATAGATTGGAGTTGGCCTCATTCCTATAAATTGGATGAAAGGCATCTTCCCACTGCACATGATTATGAACAAAAGAGGCAAATGCCCTCAATTGGACATCTCCCAAGTAGGGAATGGGGTTAGAGCGAGCATCCATGAAACAAACTACATTATGCAACTATAATTCACACAAGAGATTCTGCTAAGGGAAACTGCTTGCCATAAAGGTCTCTATGAACTGAAGGGAGGTCATCAGATGATAAGGTCTACCCTCCTTTAAAGATTTCAACTAAAACAGGGTCGTTTGTTTATATAAAAACACCAGATAGGAAGGGGATGGGGCTCTAGAGCTTAGTAGTTCCGGAGAGAGGGTGTACATTTGGTTTTTGTCTTTTTGCATGGATTTGAATTCCTTCAACTCCTCCAATTCGTTTTGCACCTCTTCTCACTGAGATATTTGAAAAGTTAATTCCTCTTCCATTTTCCCCTTAATTCCCTAATAGTCTTGCTATGTTCATGGAGAGGGACCATCCCTTCTTTGCACTGATCAATATATTTTTTCGATTTGGATAGCTCAATATTTAACAAAGAAAACTTGTTTTCCAAATGTTGAATCCTTCTATCCTCTACATATTTCTCATCCTCAAAGTCAATCTCAATGATCTCTTGAGGTTCCACCTCTTCTATTTCAAGCACCATTGTCAAAACTTGACCTGGGACCATCTAATATTGTGTCTCAGCAGGCTTGTCTTGAGTCAACAAATGTTAGAAACCCATGTCAACCCTTCTATTTACTTTGTTGGTATATTATTGTTGGACGCATATGCTTTGTAAGTCGTCCCGTAGTATTTGTTGATCCATAGTTTGTCTTATTATTGTTGGACGCATATGCTTTGTAATTCGTCTCGTAGTAATTGTTGATCCATAGTTTGTATTGGCCCATGGTTTGTATTGACACATGGTATTGACCCATGGTATTAGCGCCTAGACTTAGTATATAAGTTTGTGTTGAGACCAATGAAGGTACCATGAAGTTATTTGTATTGAGCTTGCTCAAAGGAGGTTTCCCCCTCGAAGTGGCCTGTGATCAATAAAAGCGATTTTGAGTTCTATTATTTCTTCCATCTCATGTATTTTCATTAATTAATTGTTGCAGGTTATTCACATCTAGTATCAGAGCACTTTCTTGGTCTCACTGGGTGAAATTTCTGCCAAAAAATTTTCCACATCTGTTGCAGCTTCGGATTTGGGAATAATCCCTATCCGCTTAACTGTGGGAAGTACTTGGGAATAAGCCCTAAAACGCAGTGTGAGGAGTACCACAGGAACCCCAAAGTAGTTGGCCCATTAAGAGGACCTGCCAACGAAAAGGGCAACGACCCCTACCTGATTGACTAGTTCCCACCCGTGAGGTAAACCAAGAGTTGTCGTTTGTGGAAAAGCAGTTATCAGTTTTACCTGAGCTGTGGAGTGAGGGGTACCGGTCCAATACGCAAGTTGTCAGATGGCATTGGTGGCCAAGTGAATCCACTGAACCGATAGGAAGTCGAACATACTTGGGGTCCATATCTAATTTCAACTGAACTGTTGCCGATCACTTCCGTGCCATTGCAAATCCATCTGTTTCCGATCACTTCTGCGATGATTCATATCCATTCTGAAAGCCGGTTCACATCCATTCTAAAATTCGTTTCAAATCCAGCTGTTTCTGATCCATTCTGAGCCATTCCAGATCCTGTCGTTTTCGATCCATTCCGAAAGTTGTTTCAGATCCATTCTAATATATATATATATATATTGTTTTTTCACCATATCTCCCTTGTTTTAACTTTGTTTTCCCTGAAACTTCACTGACACCCCTGCCATCCCATTCTGCATTATTTCATTCCTGAGGACCATATCCCAAATTCCACTTCCCAAAGCTAGAAATGTCACATTTGTCTATTTTTAGGGTTTGCCATAACTTTTTCAATTTTCACCCACTCACCTCCAAATTTTTCCACCGTGTTCATTCCCTATTTCTGCTTCTTTATCCCTCTTTGACAAATTTTCTCATTCTTTCACCCCACTTCTGAAATCCCCATTTTTTGCTTCCCTGTCCATCAGAAAGTGTCCAAAACCTAGTCAAACCCCAATTACCCCTTCAATTTTTTCCCAAATCCAAATTTCCCTTTACTAAATAAGCTTTTGTTTGCATTTTTCTATCCATTCCCCCCCCCCAAAAAAAAACTCCTAGTTATGGTTGTCACCCGCACAGGAGAAAAAACCATGGAGGAAGCACTTGCAGCCATCCAAACCAAACTCCAAGATCTGGATGAAAAAATTCTCATCCTCCATCTTCAGCATTCAGCCATGAACAATCATCGACAGCAAGAATCTTCTGTAGCCAATGGGTTCTCTTCTTCCAGCAATTTCTGTGGTCCAAAGCTTGAATTTCCTTGCCTCAATGGTACTGATCCGACTGGATGGATCTATTGTACAGAACATTATTTCAGTTTGCATAATACTTTTGATGTCCAAAAATTTCCACTTGCATCCTTTCATTTGGAACAGGAAGCCCTTCAATGGTACCGTTGGTACATCAAGGCTCATGACGAGCCAAAATGGACAGATTTGTGCCAACTCCTTTTGCAACGATTTGGTCCTAGTGCTTTTGATTACTTCACCGGAGCACTCTCTAAACTTCATCAAAGTGGCACTGTGAGAGAATATCAGACAGAATTTGAGAAACTAGCCAATTACACAGAAGGATTGTCTGATGAATTCTACAGGAGTTGTTTTATCAGTGGTCTTAAGGATGAAATCCGGTCAGAGGTTAAAATGTTCTGTCACAACACAATGATGGAAGTCCTAGGGTTGGCTAAGTTGGCAGAAGACAAGATTGTAGCCCAACAATGCTCCAAACCCACTTTTGTTCCCTTTCAAAATATGGGTTCTCAACGACCTCCCATCCTGCCAGCTCCTCGACCAACTCCTATCAAGTATTTGTCTGAAATAGAGATGCAAGCACGCAGAGAAAAAGGGCTTTATTCTAATTGTGATGAGAAATTCACTCGGGCACATAGATGTGTTCAACAAAATCTCTATCTCTTGGATATGGATTCTCCACCTACCTCTACAATTGGTGAAGAAACTCTAGATACAATGGATGATCAGGTAGACATTCAGGAGCCACCTATTAACCCCCCATCTCAGGATGAACAACTAGAGATATCTCTCCATGCTTTATCCGGCGTCACCACCCCCAAACAATGCGGGTCAGGGGTTACTTCAAGAAGCTTCCTCTTACAATACTTATTGATTCTGGTAGCACTCATAACTTCATTGACCCTCGGATCGCCAAACATGCTGATTGTTTTGTCCATCCTAGCTCCAACTTTGAAGTCATGGTTTCCAATGGGGGCACCTTACCTTGCAAGGGGAAGTGTCACAATGTGCGTATCTCTCTGGAAGATTATAACCTGCGCTCTGACATTTTTTCCTTGTCCTTAGGAGGATGTGATGTGGTTTTGGGTGTTCAATGGTTATGCACACTTGGCCCCATTTTATGGGATTTTGCTGAACTTTGGATGTCATTTTCATTCAATGGGAAACAACACAAATTTAAGGGCTTACAACAAGGGTCTCTCTGCATCATCAGTTCACATCACCTGGAAAAGATCCTTAAGAAGAATTTACATGGTGTCATTGCTCAACTCCATTCCATTCAGATGCACCCATCAATGGTCTCCCCTACTTCCTTGGATAGATATGCAAGTGTCCTTGCTGAACCAGTGGGCTTGTCTCCTTAAAGAGACCTTTCCGGTAAGAATTTAGCCACATCTACATATCAACAGGAAATTATGGTTATTTTGAATGCAGTACAGAAGTGGCAGCCATACCTATTAGGGAATTATTTATGCATCAAGACTGATCTCTAGGGTCTGGAAAATTTCCTGGAACAATGGGTCTCCTCTCCAGCACACCTAAAATGGGTTATCCAACTCATGGGTTATGCCTATGCGATCACTTACAAGAAGGGTAAGGACAATATGGTGGAAGATGCTCCTTCTCGCACATTTGATGAACCAGTTTCTCTTACAGCTATTTCTCTGCTTGTTCCAAATTGGTTGCAATATGTTCAACATGGCTATCTCTTCTATGAACTCCATGCTTCTTCATCAGTAGGGCACTATGGGTTCCTCAAAATGTATGACTAGGAACAATGTAACTTCTTTTGGCAGGGACTGCAAATGACAATTCAACAGATGGTAGCTAACTGTGATACTTACCAGGTCAACAAGGGTGAAACGACACTCCTTTCGGGACTACTCGAACCCTTTCCCATCCCTACACAGATTTGGACAACTATTTCTATGGATTTCCTAGAAGCGCTCCAGTGGTACAATACCACATCTAAAAGGACACCATATGTAGCAGTCTATGGACAGGAACCACCAATTCTTCTTCCATACACCTTCAGCAGCTCCCCAGTTCAGGAAATTGACTCGGTTCTTTGAAATTGCGATCAGATTCTTCTCATTCTGCAGGACAATCTTCACATGGAAAGAATTCGACTGAAACAACAAGTCGATCAGCACCGTTCTGAGAGCACTTTTCACGCCGTTGATATGGTTCTTCTTCATATTCAGCCTTCCAAGCAACCCTCCCTGAAACTCACAAGGCGTCAGTGGGCCAGAATGCAACCCGAGGATGCTGCAGGGGAACCACTCCTTCATATTCTGCATCAATTTCCACATCTAAAGCTTTGAGTACAAAGATTTTTCTAAGGGAGAGGGGATGTTAAGAACCCATGTCAACCCTTCTATTTACTTTTTTAGTATATTGTTGTTGGACGCATATGCTTTGTAAGTCGTCCTGTAGTATTTGTTGATCCATAGTTTGTCTTATTGATGTTGGACGCATATGCTTTGTAAGTCATCCCGTAGTAATTGGTTATCCATAGTTTGTATTGGCCCATGGTTTGTATTGACACATGGTATTGACCCATGGTATTGGTGCCTAGACTTAGTATATAAGTTTGTGTTGAGACCAATGAAGGTACCGTGAAGTTATTTGTATTGAGCTTGCTCAAAGGAGGTTTCCCCCTCGAAGTGGCATGTGATCAATAAAAGCAATTATGAGTTCTATTATTTCTGTTATCTCATGTATTTTCATTAATTAATTGTTGCAAGTTCTTCACAACAGATTAGCAACTTCTTCTTCATCAGTCACAGCAGTTTCCGCTTGTGTAGATGCATCAACAAAATAAATTGGAAATGTTGGTTCTTGTGTAACAGCATCCCTTGTTTCAATTACCTTGGTTTGTGTTGCAGCTTCCATAACCAAGTCGAGAAGTACTAGTTCTTGTGTAACAACACCTTCTTCCTTCATTCCAATCTCATACTCCTCTGTTTGAGTTGCAGCCTCAACAAATAATTTTGAAGATGTTGGTTCTTGTGTAACAACATCCAAATTCTGAGAATTGTTTGGGGTGCCTATTGTTTGAGTTGTTGCCTCAGTAACAAGATCTTGTAGTGTTGGTTCTTGTGTAACAACCTCCTTTTCTGAGATGACTTCAGTTCTTTTAAATTGCTGAGATTCTCCTTGGGTTTCTTCAGAATCTTCTGAAAAATGAGACTGACCCAGGACTGGTTCAGTGTTCCCCGCTGGCTGAGATTGCATCTCTTCATCTTCTCCTAAATCAACGTCAGGGATTATGTCAATTTCAGGCTCATTTCCTTCCATTGTGTCCACTATAGGGACTTCCTATAGTTCTTTCCTTTCTCTTAAATATTTTTGTGCCACTAAGTCCAATACTGTGACTTTATGCCCTGCCAATTTGAATATATCTCCACATTCTGGGCATACCATTTCTTCCTGTCCTTCATTTCCCAAAACAAGAGGTGGATTCTCCAGCTGGTCTACAGCTTCCTCCAACGTATTCAAACTCTTTTCTGCCTATTTCCTACATGCTTCTTTCCATTCCTCTAATTCACCCCGAAGCGTTTGCACTTCCTCTTTTACCAGCTCATTCTCAAAAATGAGGTTTTCAATTTGGGGTTCTTCTACAGCGGGTTCTTGTGTAACAGCAAGTGATCGAGGTTCTAAAATGGGAATTTCAATATTTATCCTGATCGAATGCACTGCTTCTACTACAGTAACGTCTCTAGTTCTCTTTTTCTTTGCAACCCCAGATGACTGACCTTGACTGCAAATTTCTTCTATTGCAGTAACTGGTCTAGTTTTTCTCTTTTTCGTTGGACTGGATGTTTGGCCCTTGTTCCTTAGTCTTTCCCTTCTTCTCCAAGACATAGAAGTCTCTATATTTTTGGGAATAGGGACGAATTCCTGCTCTTGAATTATAGTTCCCCTTATTTCGGGGGAGGATTCAACTTCCAGAACCTCCATGTATCCTCCTTTGACTAACTCTGTTTGATATTCTTCCTCTTCCATTACAACTTCCACAGCTACAGCTTCCACTATCGCAACTTCAACAGATGCTCCAATTTCATCTTCCTCTGCTGCAGGTGCCATATCTACTGCCTTTGCTGACACCCTGGATTCTATTTCTATCGGGTTTGATGCTTCTTCAATAGGACCTGCCGCTGTTGCATCTTCTAATACCCTAGCTTCATTCTCCGCATCTTTCATTGTGACTTCTTCTACAATAGGATTTGTTGTTGTCACAGCTTCCCCTATATCTACATCCTCTTCATCCTCCAATTGGTCCTCTAATGCTCCATTCCTCCCCCCAGCTGATTTTGAGGAACTCCGGTCCTCAATTTCAATACCCCCTACTTCCAAGGCAAGCTCACAGGGTACCCTTGGCCGAGCGAGAAATTGTTCCCATGTCAAATTTTGGTGTGCAAGGGCCTTTAAGACTAATAGTTTAATTAACCCACGATTTGTGAGGGAAGATAAGGGATTTCGAGCACTTATAACATAATGAGCTATGCTTTGCATGGTTTTTAAAAGATAATATGGCATATTTACAATCTGCGATGGTGTAAATGTGACAAGAGGAAAATTTCATAGATATAAACGACACAGTACCTACCCTCGCATGTGATGTATTTATTGAGAAATATTGCAACCTGGTCCCAAGGACTTGGAAGGGTCTCCAATGCTGTTCCTCTACCCCGTGGTTGAACACTTTCTCCTGCTGCCAGGAAATCTTCAACTGTAGTCAAGTTATGGCGCTTCTGACCAAACCAGTGCTTCCCAATTCTGAGAAATCCTGTTACTTCCACCATGATTGCCTCTGTAACATATATCCTTATACCGTGAACCTCTGAGTGGGTGCCGGTCATATTTTGGGCGAATTCAAGGGTCGTTTCCACATGAAAAACATTCAATAGTTGGAAATAATCCATCCACCCAGCTTCCTGAAAGATAGCAAAAACTTCTATGTTCTCGCGCAGAGATTCTATCGTTAAAGGTTTGTATCTCACAGGGATACCAATAGTGCTAAGTTTCTGCGAAATATGCTAGCAAGTGCACCAGTTATAGTTTCAGACGCTAGGATGAATGCATGCAAACACGGTTGATGGATAGCCAAAGTTTGAATTGGGCACTTTTGGAAAGGTGGCACAGTTATTTTGGGAAATTGGCACGATTATTTTTGGAATAAAATTGGTGGTAGGATTATCGAACGAGCCAGATAGGATGATGGTCATAATCATAAGTACGAGTAACAACTTAGATGTGGTTTCGGTTCAGTTGATTGGGTGTGGATTTATGACAGGGACTAACGACAAATATAATCATTATTGCTTGTTGCGTCATCGCATGCCTAATCATGGTTATGGTTAAAACTCGTACCTTTGAAATTAATGCTCGAGTCGTCACTTTGCCATGGTGGCGCCATTTCACAGTCGCATCACTAGTGGAAAGATAAATGCACATGTGCCTCCATGAGTTGGCCATCATCGCCTGGGTTGATAAAGTACATCCATGTTGGCATTAATGATAAGAGTGCATGGTGGAGGTGGAGCAAACTAACAAAGGATGATGGAGACAAAATGAGCTTTTAACTGAAGAATTAGCAGATTCGTAGCTCAAAATCGGAAACATATGGCAAAGTCGCGGCTAGGAACTTATGAAAATTTGGCAAAAGTTGACGAGATGTGGTGGAGTCGCAGCTGCCCTAACAGGAAAAATAGTCAGATTTTTGCGGAGTCATAGTTGTGCAAATAGGGAAAATGCTCAAATCGAGCGGAGTTACAGCTGCGGAAAATAGGAAAAATGGGCGGGATTTAGCAGTGTTGCAGCTGCGGAAAATGATAAAAGTAAGCCAGATTTAGCAGTGTTGCAAATGCAAAAATAGAAAAATGGGTGGGATTTAGCAGTGTTGCAGCTGTGGAAAACGAGAAAATTGGCAGGATTAGGTTGTGCTGTAGCTGCAAAAATAGGGAAATGGGCAGATTCTTAGCAGAGTTGCAGCTGCGAAAAAGGTTGGAAAATATTTTAACTGAGTTATTGGAGCTGCAACATTGAGTCGTCCATGGGAGGAAGATCAACCAGAATGCTGCAATCGCTTGGTCCAAACTACGACTTCCTCCATTCGAATAAATATATCCACTTATACATGTACAGAATTCTAAAAAAAACAACAAACCCATCAAAGCTAAAAAATAAAACAAAATAAAAAGAAAACAATGATTTATTTATGTACAGAAAATTTGTGCGGAATTGTAGCAGTTTCTTTTAGGAATTATTAGAGACAAGGAAAAATCCTTGCTCCTAAATCAATTGATAATCTAAATCAACTGCAACATGTGAAATGAATGCATCCTTCAAGATTGGTTTATGGTACAGTCGCAGTCGATGACCATTGGCAAATAATGGTGTCTTGTTTTCATCAATGGTGATCAACCGAACTATTCCATTGTCAAACACTCTCTCTATCTGGTAGGGACCTAGCCATCTTGTGTGTAGTTTTCCTTTAAGATCCCTTTTAAACCGTGAATCATACAACATATCCCAGTCTCCTTCGCAGAAGACTTTCTTCTTTATAAATATGTCGTGCCACTTGGAGTGTTGTTGTTGGATTAAAGTTGTATGATGTGCTACAGTTATGTGCTTCTCATCCAACTCATTTAGCTGATTCAGTCAAATCCTCTGAGCTTCTATTAAATCAAGGTTTGCTTCTATAGTTGTCTTCAAAATTCTGATTTCAAATTCAATAGAGAAGACATCATTTTTACCGTACACCAATTCATATGGGGAGAAACCAATAGTGTTGCTCCATGTGGTACAGTAAGCACATAATGCCTCAGGAAGTCTCTCAGCCCAATATTTACGGTGACTCTTCACCGTTTTTGTCAAAATAGCCTCAATGACCTTAATTGTGCTTTCCACTTGGCCATTGTCCTATGAATGATATGGTGAGGTTATTTTGTGTTGAATATGATACTTCTGTAAAAGGGCTCCCAATTTGTGGGACACAAATTGTGGTCTTCCATCTGTAATTATTTCTTTGGGTACTCCAAAATGGGTGAAGATCTCTTCATATAAGAAATCCATTACAGCTTGATCAGTAGCTTTGACCAAAGCTACAGCCTCCACCCATTTGGTCATGTAATCTGTGCAAACTAGGATATAAACTTTCTTCTTCGAGGGAGGGTTGATAGGCCCTACAAAATCCAAAGCCCATCTGTCGAAAGGTTCAACCACAAGTTGTGGCTGAAGAGGCATTTCATCTAATCTATTTGTCCGGCCCATCCTCTGCTAGTTGTCACAAGCCTGAACATACTTTTCGCATCCCTGAACAATGTCAGCCAAAAATATACCGTCCTTAATACCTTATGACCCACCCTTTTGTCAGCAAAATGTCCCCCACAGGGCTCATCATGGCAAGCTTTCAAGATACTGTAAATTTCATCCTCGCTTACACATCTTCTGATTTCCAAATCAAGACCTGTGTAGAAAAGATGTCCATCTAACCAACAGTATCTACCACTCTGCTGTATGATATTTCTTTTTTCTCTCTTTAATAGATGTGTTGGAAGCTTGCCTACAACCAAAAAATTATCAATATCTGCGTACCATGGGGAATGAGCTGATACTACAAACAAATGTTCATCAGGGAAGGAATCTTCGGCTGGTAAACTGTCATCATTGTTAGTAAGTCGAGATAAAAGGTCAGCAACAATGTTTTCCTTTCCTAGTCTGTCAATAATTGTAATGCCAAATTCTTGTAACAGTAACCACCATCTAGTTACTCTAGCATTCGTGATAGGTTTATTCATTAAATACTTGATGGCTGAGTGATCAGTGTGCACAAAAGTGGAATATCCAGTAATGTAGTGTCTAAATTTATTGATGGAATAAACAATGGCAAGGAATTATTTCTCTGTAACAGTATAGTTCAGTTCAGCAGGGGCCAGGTTCTTACTGATGTAATAAATTGCATATGGAGCATGACCTTCCTGATGTCCTAATACTGCTCCAATGGCAGTATCTGAAGCATCTGAGGAGATATGAAAAGGCAGAGCCCAATTGGGCCCTCGTAAGATGGGTGTCGTGGACAGCCTTTTCTTAAGATCATTAAACGTTGTTTGGAATGCATCATTCTAATCAAACTGCATATCCTTCATCAGCAGGATGAATAAAGGAGAAGCAAGTTTGGAAAAAATTTCTATAAATATTCTGTAGTAACCAGCATACCCTAAGAAGCTACGTACCTCTTTTTGTGTCCCAGGAGTGGGTATGTTTTCAATTACCCTAATTTTGGATGGGTCTACATGGATACCATCAGTAGAGATGAAATGCCCCAGAACTACACCCTCGCTCATCATCATATGGCACTTTTCAGTGCTTAAAGATAGATGGGTTTGTTCACAGTGTTCTAAAACTTTCTCTAAATTTGTCAATGCTTCATCGAAACTACTACCGTATGCAGTGAAGTCATCCATAAAAAAATTTGTGCAGTCATTTACCATCTCTGAAAAGATCCCAATCACCACTCTCTGAAATTTGGCCGGTGCATTACACAACCCAAAAGGAAGTACCCTGTATGCAAAAGTTCCCTAGGGAAAGGTGAAGGTAGTTTTGTCTTGGTCTTCTAAATCTATCTGGATTTGAATATAACCACTAAATCCATCCAGAAAAGAAAAATACTTGTTTCCAGACAAGGTATCAAGGACCTGATCAATAAAAGGTCAGGGAAAGTGATCTTTCTGCGTTGCTTTATTCAATTCTCTGTAATCTACGTAGACCCTCCATTTCCCATTCTTTTTTGGTACAATCACGAGTGGAGAAACCCACTCGCTGTCTCAAATTGGGTATATAAATCCCACTTCCAAATTTTTTTGGATTTCTTCCTTCACTATGTCCCTAAGTTCGGGTTTATCCTTTGTTGTGGTTGGCACACTGGTCTGGAGTCGCTTTTGATGTAAATGTGGTGGGTACACATATTAGAGGGGATACCCTTCATTTATGTGTATTCCCAGGCGAAACCCCCCTATGTTTTTTCAACAGAGTGATCAGGCATTCCAGCTCATTGGGCGCAAGATTCAGGTTAATTTTCAATGTTTTCCCGGCTCAATTTCTACTAGGACACTTTTCAAATTTTTAAGTATTGGAATTATGTTGGCATCACTCACTAGAGTCTCTTATGTTAGATTTTCTTGTTCTTTTTCATCTAAAGTACTGTTCAAAATCTGGTAAGCATGTTTATTGACAGATGTGGGATCACTAATGAAACTGTTAATAGTTTCGTGCTCTATTTCATCCTTCAAATTTAAGCCTCTCCCTATCGTTAACAATGTCTGAACGCCTTCTTCTTCCTCCATATCCACCCAAAGTGGAGTTTTAGCTTCTAAGCTTGGTCGGGCTAGAGGATATAAAGTCAAGCTTTTAATATCAGTTCTGTCTGAGATAGTCATGGACCCTGACCGGTAGCTGATGCAAGCATATGTTGTGGCTAACCAAGGTCTTCCCAGGATCAGTGGGTGTCCCCCCAGCTGTGACTTCGGTTGCAAAACCAAGAAGTCTGCAAGGTATTCCCATGAATCGACAGTGACTACGAGGTCATCTAGGATGCACTCGGGCTTGATTTTTGATCTATCAGCAAGTTCTAATATGGTAGGGGTTGGATAAATAATAGTGAGTCCAAGTTTCTTCACAGTTTCGATCGTCATAACATTAATAGCTGCGCCTCGGTCTACCAAAATGTTAGGTATCTGAGTGTGTCCTATGTGAACTGTAACAGTAGAGTTTCCAGGGTCATCATATTTAGCCAAAGGAGTCGTCCCCATTATTAGTTCGGAGAATTTTCCCATTACATGGGAAGTGGGGCGATCCCTAGGCTTTCTTCCTGATTTCTTTACACACAGATCTCTAACGGTATTGGCATAAATGGGCACATCATGGAGGGATTGTAACAATGGAATTTTGACATATAAATTCTTCAATTCTCCTAAGAGATTGAATCGAGGTTGTTCCACTGTCTTTTGTAGGGCCAATCATTCACGATATGGTGGTTCTCTTTTCAGCTGTGTAGGCTGTGTTTCATCGTGTATTGCTCCTTGTGTTTGAGCTAATGTTTCAGTAGGAATGTCAGCATCCTCAATGATGGGGATTGTTGAGTTGACTGAATTCTCAAAATGCTAATCCATTCTTGCTTCTGTCACAGAGGATGGAACATCCCCAATGACGATCGGTTCCACTACCCTCCCTGATCGTAAATGTATGTCATTGCAGGGAATTGAGGAAATGGAATAAGTAGGCATGTTGGTAGTCTCAAATTGATGAACTGCTTTATTATTCGGGTTGGGGTTAGGTTGTGCAGGCAATTGTGGTCGTGGTGGTGCATTCATAGGTGCGGCATTGTTTTGGAGTTGCAGCTGTGGCTGTTGATACTATTGGTGAGGATACTGTTGAGGAGGATACTGTTGATAAGGAGTCTGGTGATGAGGAAAATTATTTTCTAGGTAATAATTTTTCCAGTTGGGAGACCAGGGAGCTTGCTGGTTCGGTTGTTGTTCCCATGGCATCCAAGGATTAAGATTTTGTATTGAGTTTTGATATGGATTCCATTGGTTGTTAGAATAATGTGAAGCAAATTGTGTATTCATATTATTCATATTAATCATATTATTCATACCATTCATATTATTCAAGAAAAATTATGGATTTGGGTTCATACATTGGTTCTGAGGTTGCCAAGGCTTCTTCTAAGCAATAAAATAAGCTTGTTCCACGCCTGAAGTAGATGCCTGCAGGACTGCTTTGACTTTGGGTAATGAAGGAGATTCCTTGGTATCATGATCCAATTCACATATCTGACATACCTGCACCTTGTCGAGCGGACATTCTTTCAGTGGGTGCTTCTTTCTACATTTAGCACAAAATACGCCAAGTGCCAAATATTCTGCTGCTTGCCTCTGCTTTTCTCTCAAGACATCTAATTTTGAGGAAATGGAGCTCATCATATCTGTTTTGAAATTATCCAAAAGGTTTCCTATTTCTTCCTGAGTGGCACCTCCACTAGCTGACTTTTGTGTTCTATTGAAGACATCTTGATCTCATTCCTTGTCCCATTTTTTGGTTCTGGAGGACCCTCTTGAATATCTTCGACATAAATCAATGATCTTGTCAAAGGGTTCTTTTGAAATATCCCCCTTCCCAGCAAATTCAACATGTCTAGGAAATCTTCTCTGATCCCGATCAGTAGGATTATCTTGAGTACATCGTTTCCTATCTTGGTATGACCAGACCTCTGTAAATTATACAACAACCTCTCAACAAAATCTTCTAGGCTCTCCTCCTCTTTCTGAACCATTTTCAACAACTCTTCCTTTCTATCTCTGGTTCTGCAATACTCTTGATATTTAGAAAGGAATGTCTTTTTCATTTGATCCCAAGTAGTAATGCTCTCGTGACCTATACTCATGAACCATCATAGAGCATTTCCTTTCAGAGTGGCTGGGAATAGTTTCAGTTTCTGCGCATTGGATCAGGTGTAGTCGTAACTGCGACAGAGGATGTCGAACTCAAAAAGAATTTATCAGGATCTTTAGAGGACTTACCATGTGTTAACACCTAAAAAGTGCTCACTAGCTCATTCCCTTACTCACATGACCCATTTGTCCACTTTTCCACCATCTGAGCCTCTGAAACCAACAAAAGGTCACCAAAAGACCTTGGTACACCCCTTTTTCCATTAAAAAAGATTATTTTTCCAAGAAAATCATAAAAAACCCTCAAAAAGGGTCCAAATTCCCAAAAATATTAAAAAGGGAATTAAAATATTATTTTTATTCAAAAAAGGAAAAAGGAGGGAAAATTACCTAAACCATGTTGGTCAATACCATTGGTTTCCACAAAACCACAAATGGTATTCCTCACCACCAAAACCTATAAAAAGGTGGTAGGGGCTCCTCATTTCACATCCTTCCATTATCTCATCCTTATGCTGCTGAAATCTCCCATGAGCACTTTTAGCCATTGAAGCAACCTTGGAGAAAGAGACCTATTGGAGTTTGGAGCTACTCATCTTGGGAGTTGCTCAACATCAACCTTCACCATTGAAGGTAATATCGCAAGCACTTGCTTGCCCCCCACTTTTCAATACAAAAAAATTATTTCTTATGTTTCTTGTTCTTGATTTTTGAAATATTTAAATTATTTGCTTAGATTCTTGTTTAGATCCATGAAAAGTATTGTTTATTTAGTTTATTGTTTTTATTTCTATTGAAACTGCTACTACTAGTTAGTAGGTGCCCATAGCACTAAGCTTGGTTGCAAAACCGAGCCAACAGTTTTTGGCGACTCCGCTTTGGTTTGAACTTTAGATCTCTAGCTTTGCCATTAAATCTTAGTTTTTATGAGTTTTTAACCATTAGATCCATAGATCTGCCATCTTAGACAGCAGATCCATTGCTGTTCTGAGATTTGGCCCCAAAAAACAGCCCTAAATTTTAAATTTTCGAGTTCGTTTCTCGTTTTCCGTGCACGGCTTCCGCCTCGCGGCTTTTTGCCAGACAGTCGCGCGGTCCATCGCGACTTTTCTGCATTTTTCCGCGCGGTCCATCGCGGCCTTTTTCAGACAGTCGCGCGGTCCATCGCGACTTTTCTGTGTTTTTCCGCGCTGCACACCGCGGCTTCGCGGCCTTTTTCCGCGCTGTCCATCGCGACTGTGCGCCCAAAACCTGCGCGGTCCATCGCGACTGTGCGCCCAAAACCCGCGCGGTCCATCGCGACTGTTCGGCCAAAACCCGCGCGGCCCATCGCGGCTGTTCGTCCAAAACCCGCGCGGCTGAATTTTTTCATTCGGCCATCCCGATTTTGAAAAATATTTTTTACTGTACTTTCTGCCCATAGCACATTTTTTACAGTATCAAAATTCTGCATATTTTCCAGATTTAGAAAAAAATTTTACTATTTAAAAGTGCATACATAGAAATCTTTTTAAAATTTTCAAGAAAGTGAAAGAAAGATTCATCTTGCATTCTTTATCTAGATTCAAATTTTTTCTTGTTTACTTCTTTAGAATCTTGCCCTTAGCAAATTTTATTGAAACGAAGAAATCCATTTATTTCTTTTAGAAGTTTATTATTTGCTTTCATAAATCCAAAAAATCCATTATTTTTTGAGTTATTTTTTAAAAAAGCAAATTAATTTCTTTTAGTGAAAAAGTCTTAAATATTTGCTTATTATTTTTCGAAAAGTCCTTTATTTTTTGAAAAATTTCCCTTAAAGCATTTAATTTTTTCAAGTTCAGTTTACAACACCTCACGTGCACTCACACGATCACTTAATTGAACTAAGACTTAAAACTTACCCTAATTTGAACACACTCTTAACCCCACTTGGGGAACACGAAAAGAATTCTTGTAGCTAGGTAGTATTGGGGGGATAGGTGTTCCAATAACACCCCTCAGTTCATACATCTGAGACATAGAAGTTGTCCAATTAGGGAGCTAAAATCTCTTAGTACTTTTTGGCGCGGTCACAACCGGTTTGTGGGAAGGCCTCTCCCCTAGGAGGGTTGAAGTCGCGAGGATGGTTCCGGAAGCCTGAGTGGGATACCGAAACCCATTCAGTAACCGAAGGGCTACCATTCGCAGTTCTCGGGATATCCCTGTATTGGGATATTGCGATCAAAGGACCAAACGGCAGATTTACCTTTTCTCGACGCGTCATGAACGGAGTATCCTAGTAGCCTGTCTTTTTAGGATTGATTACCCGGTGTCCCTCCCGGTAGGGGGATATCTAGCCGTTGTCTCTACATTCATATTGTCTGACTTGGATTTCATCACCTTGCAGGGGATATCGTCTGTTTGAGTCACAATACTTTTAGATTAGGTGTTTGCATGATCTTTACCACCTTTTGAGTCTAGTTACACCTATTTTTTCTAGGAGCCGCTTGCATGTTGGTATTCTGACCGGTTGTTGCATTCCTCCACTTATTGTAGCACAGCTGCTAGAATAAGTGCATTTTTTGAGGATCGATTTTTTGGCCTGTGAGCCTTCTTTTTTCACTCCCCTTTTTGCACCCTTGGTTGCATTAGGGTTTTGAGTCTTTTACATACATATATCACCACCTGATACTTAAAACAAATTTTTACATAAAAAACATATTCTCACCATTGAGAATTCTAGACGTTCTCGTCGTCTACAGGGCGAACTCCCAGAGTTTAGTCCACTTGGCTCTCCACGTCACGGACGCAGAGCATTATCCCTTGATTCGACACATCGTCGATCATCTAGACGGTCATCCGATTCTGACATACCCCACTTCACCTTTGATTTGGAGGTAGAATCCGAAAACCCCACAGAGTTACCACCGACCACAATTATGTCTGGAACGCCAGATGATCCACAATTTACATTAACCATAGGTCAGACATCCGCAAACCCTTCTGCGGGAGTACCATCCATGGCAACACCCACCCCCTTGGGTATGCCCAATATGGGTACCACTCCACATTCAGGAATGCCTAACACAGGACCACCACCTGTCATGGGCATGCCCAACATGGGGGTCATACCCCCTTCGGTTTCCACAAACCCTATCCCAGGAATCCCTAGTACGATTCCTAACCCAAGTGTCACTCCTGTTGCACTTGGGAATGCTATCCCAGGAATCCCTAGTGCGATTCCTAACCCAAGTGTAACCCATGTTGCACTCGGTAGTGCTATACCAGGAATCCCTAGTGCGATTCCTAACCCAAGTGTAACCCAGGTTGCACTTGGGAGTGCTAACCCATATCAGGCCACACCTTTTGGAGGGCACATACCCTCCATACCTAGCATACCTATAGGCGCTACTGGACCCCTACACCATACCACAATGGCTAGGCAGGTCCCGGTTCCGGTCACTACATCCGCTAGTCTACCATACATGGCAAGTCTCAACCTGCCAGATTTAGCTAGGCTCACAAATGACCCCATCAGGCATGACCCTGCTTGGCCCCACATGCCCACTAAGCTTCCCTCTGACATCCCTAAGTTCGAGGGAAAGGCCGGAGAAGACCCCCAGAACCACATCATGTCTTTCCACTTATGGTGTTCCTCCAACTCCATAGTGGACGACTCTATCCGCCTCCGTTTATTACAGCGCACCTTCACTGGCTCTGCAGCCAAATGGTATATCGAGCAACCCCATGGGACGCATTCCTCATTTACCTCCCTTGCCTCGACCTTCCTGCAGTTCTTTCAGCTACCGGTCCGCTATGATGCGGGCGTCGAGATCCTACTGTCTTGCAGACAGAACACAGCCACGCACATCACTGACCATATTCATGATTGGCGTCGGCGCCGAAGCCTATGCAAAATCAAATTAGACGATCGAATCTTTTTAGACTGGTTCCTTAAATCCCTCCTTCCCCTCATTGCGAAGGATGTAGCTTCTGAAAGACCCCAGTCTGAAGAAGAGGCCATCCTTAAGGCCCAACAGTTTGACCTTATCTATGCCCAGTCAGGTTACCTATACACCATCATACCTGACGCCCCACGAGGTGACTCTGCACGCGGTGACACACCGGGGGCATCCCATGCCGCCGATGGCATTATTGGCCAAATTACACCGCAAGCAAAACCTTTCAGTATGGTGAGCACCATGCCCGCCCCAGACCTTTCTAGGGCTACATCCAGTTCCGGAGCGACAACTTCTTATGCTCCAACAAACCAGACCCATCATGTTCATGGACCCTCTTGTCCACAACATTGTTATGGCCAAGCGCCATCAGCATATGTACCTCCTACATACTATGCTCAACCTACGGTACAAAACCCCATGCAGTTTCCACAACAGCCCATGCATTACCCACAACCGGTTGCACCGGCTAACCTCACACCTCCACCAGCGCAGGGGTACCAACAACCCCAACAGGCAACTGGACCACCTCCAGCTCCACCTGCATACTATCCACCGCAACCTGCTCCCGCACCTGCGGCTCCTCAGAATCCCCCCAATGCTCAAGGGCATGTGTACGCACAACAACAGCAGCCCCAATATCAAAATAACCAACGCAACCAGGGTGGACAACCCAACCGCGGAAGAGGACGCAACCGTGGAAACAATCAAAACCGTAACCAAGCTCCACAGCCTACCCAGCCCCCGCAAAACAATAACGCGGCGCCCGCTCATCAGAATCCTGATCGGCCACCTAAGCAACCTAAAAATGCTAATTTACGGACAAACCATCCTTGTTCCATTTGCGGTGTCTATGGCCACTATACCCATGCTTGCCCACATCTCGAGCGAGCTCGACAACTATGGACAAATGACGCCCATCGTCAAGGGCAGGCGGCTCCTCAGCCACCACCCAACCCCCCACCACCTCCACAACAACCTCTGGTTCTCCAAAACCCCTTTCCAACACAGGGGGTGGTAAACACCCAGCCGTTAGCCCCCCAACAGGGCAACGTGCAACCACAACAAATTACTTACACAGCTCCTGATCAACCCAAGTTTGATTCAGGCACCCACCACTTATTGATGATGTCCACCGCTGACGTCAATATCCAAACCCGTCGGAATCAATACGGACCGACTTCTGAAGCCCCCCCCGCCGAAAAAGATACCACTGCTAATCCCACTGATCAGACATTGCGTATACCTCAGGTTCCACTTGATGGCGCTTCTAAAGCACCTCGCTTCCCCCTTCGCCGAATCAACAACAACCCCAATGCACGAGCTGCGTCCAATTACAACATCGTAGATGACTTAGCTCAATCTCCCGCAGCCATGTCTGCGTTAGAAGTCTTAAAAACCTGTCCTACTCAGCGCAAGACTTTACTTTCCGCCATTGGGGCGATTGACCCAAATGATTCGAACTTGATGACCTTTGATTTAGACCAATCTGAACCACGACTGCCTTCTACCATAGCAGTCCAAGTTTCCGTTTCTATTCGGAATCTTGTCATTCATCGATGTATCATCGACGAAGGTGCATCCACATGTGTCATGTCCACTTTTGTTTGGCAGAAGTTGGGCTCCCCTGCTCTCCAGCAATCCACCACTGCATTGCGGGCCTACGACGGCCGGTCAGCTCAACCTCAAGGTTTATTACCCAAGGTACCCGTCCAATTAGGTGGGAAGACTGTGCTCATCGACATAGAGGTCATTAACGCCCAGCTTGACTACAACCTTTTACTTGGCCGCAGTTACATGTACGCCATGAAAGCGGTCGCCTCCTCCGTCTTCCGCACCATGATGTTCCCCCATGAGGGCCGCGTGGTCAAAATTGACCAACTCACCTACTATGACCCCAACGCCCCTGCAGCACCGGAGAATGTTCTCCCCATGATTGAACAACCCGCTTCTAGTGCGGTTACCTCCTTTGTGTCTTCTGTGGCACCCGGACTGTATTCGGATACACCAATGACCTCTACATTCCAGGCCATCCCACCACCGACATCGGAGACACAGGTCGCAAATCTCTGTACTGTTTCGCAGAATACGCAAACAGCCGGCGGTCAACCACCATTGATCCCCAGTCACATTGGTGTTACACCCATCCACACCATCCCCTTCCTATTTCCTCCTTCGGGTGTAGTAAGCGCCCCGGTTATGGCTACCCTTAGCCTACCCGGGCTAACATTGGGATTACCCGTGTGGTATATTCCGCCTCCCGTTCGATTACCGACACCAGACGTCATCCTCCAACCGGTACAACCTATTGTTACCACAAATCAACCTCCTCCTGGCGTCGCGATCCCTTCGTCGGCAACGACACCTCCTCCTAACCTCAATATTCCTTCGTCGTCAATGAAACCTCCTCCGGGTCTCACGATTGCGTCGACGTCAAAGGATCCCCCTCTCCTTGCTAAGCCCACTGGGGGCAGAGGTCCACAACCCTACACTGCCATACCACCTCCTAAGGCAGCCAAACCCCCACCGGTGTTTCGAGCTCCCCCCAAATGTTCATTATGCGATGAAATTGGCCATCCAACTCATCAATGCCCACATTTACCGGCACTCCAAGAACATATGAATATGTTGGACGATGACATCGGCATCCCGGTAGTCAAATTAGAGCCACCTCTACAGCATCGCGACAAATCACTGCGCACTAACCATCCTTGTGCTATATGCAGTGTCTACGGCCACTACTCACACCATTGCCCTGATCTACCAGACTATAGAGCAGCGCTGTACGAGTTAAACAATGCCGATTTAGAGATATCTCCTCCCCTCATCGAGGAGATTCACCCTCCACCATCATCCTCGTCAGAAGAAGTCAATACGATATATATGATTTCGACAACCTTCAAACCAGAACCCCTTGATTTATGGTCTGACTACTTCAATACTGACGAGCAGATTTTGGAAACACTCACTGCACCCGACTACCCTTGGGATGATATGCATCATCGCTCGTACTTCCTCCCGGAAGCATCTACCTCCACCGCATCCAACCAGCTATCAGTCGAGTCGAAAGACTTCATACCTGCTAAGGTCGATTGGTTAAAGGACCCCATCCCAGCACCGGATGCCTTTGAAGAAGGGAACATGTCCAACATTTCCCCCACCATACAGATAGACATTTCCATAACACCAGGGAAACCTGAGCTCATCTCGCTGGGCGCATCTTGCACTCAAGCAGAAACCCAGGCATACAAAAAACTCTTTCAAGAGTTCCGAGACGTCTTCGCCTGGTCCTATACCGAGATGCCTGGTCTCGACCCCGCCATTATTGAACACCACATCGATACATGGCCGGAAGTACCCCCTGTTCGTCAGAAACAGCGACCTATTCACCCTGCCAAGCTCCCCGCTGTCAAGGCTGAAGTCGAGAAACTTCGAACAGCAGGTTTCATCTACCCTATTCCATACACCACATGGGTGTCGAACCCCGTCCCTGTCAACAAAAAGCAAGGCACCCTTAGAGTATGCACTGATTTCCGCGACCTAAACCACGCTTGTCCAAAAGATAATTTCCCCACGCCATTCATTGACCAACTCATTGATGAGTGCGCGGGCCATGAAGTCCTATCCTTCATGGACGGGTTTTCCGGATACAACCAGATTCACATCCGCAAGGAGGATCAGTACAAGACTGCCTTTACCACCCCATGGGGCACCTTTGCCTATCGAGTCATGCCCTTTGGCCTTAAAAATGCTGGTGCCACTTTCCAGCGAGCCATGACCTACTGCTTTCACGACTTGGTCCATATCCTGCGGGTCTATCTTGACGACCTCACAGCGCGTTCCCGAAAACGATCAGACCACCTTAACGACCTCCGGCAAGTTTTCCTGCGTTGTCGTAAATATAAAATCCGCTTGAACCCACACAAGTGTGTCTTTTGCGTCCCGGCAGGCCGGTTGTTGGGTTTCATTGTTTCCCAAGACGGGATCACCGTTGATCCCCTGAAAGTCAAAGCCATCTTAGAACTTCCCCCTCCTCGCACGCTTCGCCAGCTTCAGAGCTTGCAAGGTCGGTCCAATTTTCTTAGGCGCTTTGTTCCTGATTACGCCACCAAAGTCCATGGATTCTTACGCTTACTTCGTACCCACATACCCTTTGTCTGGGACGAACAAGCAGACACGGCATTCGAAGCCCTCAAGAAGGCTCTCACACAAGCCCCCTTGATATCCCCACCGGATTTCTCCCAAGACTTCACCCTTTACGTCTCGGCATCCGAACATGCCGTATCCGGAGTTTTGGTCCAGGAAGATGCTTCCCACAAAGAGCATGTAATTTATTACGTCAGCCAGACCTTGTCTGGCCCACCTCTACGTTACCCATACGAGGAAAGATTAGCCCTAGCTGTAGTCTTTTCCGTACAAAAACTACGACACTACATTTTGCTTAGTCATACCACGGTCATGGCCGACTCCAACCCCATGGTCTACCTCCTCACCAGGAGACTCCTTCAGGGTCGTGTCGCTAAATGGGTCATTATCCTCCAGGAATATGACCTTACTTTCAAGACTCCCAAAAGCACCAAAGCCCTCGCGCTTGCTCACTTAATTACAGATCTCCCGTCCTCTTCGACATCACCCGTTATCCATACGGACCTGATTGACGAGCAGATCTTCGTCATTTCGTCGGACGACCCTTGGTACGGAGACATTTTGACTTACCTCCGTACACAAAAATTCTGACCACACATCGATCGTGATGGACGCCGTCGCATACGACACCACGCACCCCGATACCTACTTATTGGAGATGTACTTTACCGACGCGGCGTTGATACTATTTTACGCCGCTGCCTATCCCATGGTGAGGCAGAACAAGTCCTCAATGATTGTCATAGCGGTGCCTGTGGAGGCCATTTCTCCGGCATGGCTACCGCCCAGAAAATCATTCGGGCAGGTTATTTTTGGCCATCGTTGTTTACTGATTGCATCACCGCAGTCAAGCATTGCCAGAACTGCCAGCTCTTTGCCCCCAAAGCAAGAACCCCCCCTGCCCCCCTTCATCCAGTCATCACTGTTGGACCATTCTGCAAATGGGCCATAGACTTCCTCGACTGCAACCCCCCGTCAGCCGGCGGTCACAAACACATCATTGTGGCCGTAGATTATTTCACCAAGTGGGCAGAAGCCATGCCGACCTATAACTGCAAAGCCGACACCGCGGCGCGGTTTTTCTTCAACCACGTCATCGCTCGTTTCGGAGTACCACAACAGCTAGTCTCTGACCACGGCTCTCACTTCGAAGATGCCGTCTGGAAAGAATTATCAACCATGTTGAAATTCGAACACCATTTCTCTTCCGCTTACTACCCCCAAGGAAACGGCCAAGTCGAAGCGATCAATAAAATCTTGAAGACCATTCTCCAACGCACTGTAGACAAGCACAAGTCCAATTGGCATCACATGCTTTTCCCAGCACTCTGGGCTTACCGCACATCAACCAAAACCGCCACCGGTTTTACCCCTTTCCATTTAGTTCACGGTGTAGAATCTGTCCTCCCTATTGAGTGCCAGATCCCAGCTTTACACATCGCCGTTGAGCTCCTACCGGATACTTCCCCGATCGAGCAACGTTTACTGCTCCTAGAGCAGGCCGATGAAGATCGGCGCACAGCCATTCAAAACATGGAAGCCGCTAAACAAAGATCGAAACTAAGTTACGACAAACGCGTCCACCCAAGAACCTTTTCGGAGGGAGACCTTGTCCTCGCTTACGATCAAGCTCATGATAAAACCGGAAAGGGGAAGTTCGTGTCTATGTGGCAAGGCCCCTACATCATACACACCTGCCTCGGGCAGGGGGCATACATTCTGACCGATTCAGAAGGCAACACCTTACGCAACCCACGCAACGGGTTGTACCTTAAAAGATTTTACCCATAGAAAATCTCATGGACACCATCGTCCATTTTTTAGTATAGGCATACGTTTTTCGTTCACAAAATTTTTTTCAAAAAAACCTAAATATTTGTTTTCCCTGCATGATCACAGATGGAGCCTCTTCCACTCTGCCATATCGGTTTCGCTGATGGTGCAAGCCGTTGGTCTCCCAATCTCGCCTCCGCAGCTTGGGTAATATACTCCCCTTCACACGAGTTAATTCACATTGATGGAGTATGTTTAGGTGCCGCCACCAATAATCAAGCCGAGTACGATGCCGTGACCGGTCTCCTGGCCGCTGCTCTCCAGATGAGCATACGTCACCTCAACGTTTTCTTGGACTCACAGCTCCTAGTTTCCCAGCTCAACAATGATTACCAGGTACGCGATCCCTGTCTGTTCAGAAAATTCCTGCGCACTAAACAAATGGTTAGACAGTTTGAATCCATTACATTCACACATGTCCCAAGACACCTCAATAGTGTAGCAGATAATATGGCCAACAGTGTCCTCGACTGGCACACCAATCACATCATGTCATATCCATAAACAAACTTGCATCCAGGTGCAAAACATGTGCCTCCACGGGCATATATAAAAAACCAATATTGCATCCACGTGCATAACATGTGCCTCCACGGGCATAAAAACAAACAAACCAAAATGATGAACCATGTGCATAGCATGTGCCTCCACGGGCATATATAAATCTACAAACACACTGCATCCACGTGCATAACATGTGCCTCCATGGGCATATACAAAAGACAAAGTGCATCCACGTGCATACACAACAAAATATCCAAAATATATATCCACATATATATACGAACCAAATAGTCCACATGTCATAAGTGCCCTCAGCACTCGATATACACAAAATACATCTGTCATACAAAAAATGCTTCCCCATATGCTCATGAGCATTTGGGGGCAAGTACAATGACGTCTAAACATCAGGATCCTCCGGATCCTCAGGCTCCTCCTCCGGCTCCTCCTCCGCTGGACCAGCCGGGTCAAGACGACCCCGAACTCGCCGCTCGGCTGGCCCTGCTGGGTCGTCCCTCAGACGTATCCTCCCCGGTGCCGGCTCTGCCGGAGCATCTCCTCCACCACCCCCGTGTCTCGCAGCAAGCACCGCTGCCCTCAACAACAGTGACTGCCACTCAGGCGGTGCACCGAGACATCCCTGCAAAATCTCCCGATCAAGGTCCCTCCAGCCATCCTCCGGAAGTCTAGCTACGATCCGGGCTAAAGTCCGTCGAACACCATCTATAGCATCGTCCTGAGGGACAACCCCTCGCCCACGGGCTCCATATCCTCCACCACGAGGAGGACGTACAGGTACTGGGGGGACGAGCAACCACCATCGCCCGCCCCTGCCGAGCCACATAATCAGGTGGTGGTACCGGACCAATATCTGCACAAAGCAAGTAGAACCATCAGATACTATACAACAGACATCATCATGATCAATCATAATACATATGGTATAAACATCACATAAGACACAAAAACATACCATCTAAGCTCCAGGCCTGTCCTGGGGCACGTGGCATCTCTGGGTCTCCCCGGTAGTCCATACCAGCGTATGGATAGTCCTCGATCACCAGTGGCATCTGCTCCCACTGCTGGAAAAAATCCTCTGTAAAGAAGCCACGGATACCACCGCCAGCACGAGGCATCATCTGCCCCCACCTCATCATACGAGGCTCGCTAGGAAGACCAGCACGAACCGGTACGTGTGGCCGTAGGGTCGGCACCCGCTCAAAGAAAAAACAACATAAAAATGAGGCGTAACAGAACTCACCTCCCTCTCTCACGGCCTTGTCCAGATCTCTCCGGACACCGGCCAAGAACATCTGAGCCCAAGCATAGTAAGTACCCCCGTAGAACGGAGTCCACCAACACCGTCTGCCCCCCAGACATACGATGTGGTGCAGCAGCACCCAAAACCCTCAGAACACAGGCACCAACGGCCCGCATATCCCACTCACGTAGGAACTTCAAACTGATAGAGCTGTTTACCAAAACAGCGTCATCCCCACAAAAGGTCTGTAAGAGGTCCTCCATGTCCACGCCTGGAGGCAACCTCGGAGAGATATCGCCCACCTCACCCAAGCGAGGCAAACCCGTCAAAAAATATACATCAGTGAGAGTAATCTCCAACCTCTCACCACCAATAATAAAGGCACCCTCTACCGGCACCCACCACTGCACGAGCTTGTTCAGGAGTCTCCTCACTGAACGAATATAAGGTATCTGAGCGAACTTCAAGAGTCCGCTCATGGCTAGGGCCTGTCTCACCCCCCCATCATTCTCGATCCTCGCCACAATCTCGGCATCAATATCTCTCTCCCGCCATACGGACTGAGCCCTCCGCAACATCCTGCCAAGAAAACACAGAAAATTTTAGCCCCAGCATAAAAATTTTTAGAAAAAATCCCATCGCGGCTTTTTCACAAAAAGCCGCGATGACCATCGCGGATTTTCCACAAAAGCCGCGATGACCATCGCGGGTTCCATGAAAAAACTCGCGATGAACATCGCGAGTTTCGTCCAGACAGTCGCGATGAACATCGCGACTGTCACCCATGAACACGCGATGAACATCGCGGGTTCCGACCTCACAGTCGCGATGAACATCGCGACTGTGGGTCTAAAACCCGCGCGGTTCATCGCGGGTTCCGCCCCGAAACCCGCGCGGTTCCACGTTGGAGAGTCAACGTGGAGTTTCGCGGCCTTCGGGGGCCCACCGCCAAATAAAAAAGACATAATTGACTAGGTTAAGGCGAATAGAGTTACCTGCAACTCGCTAAATCGAAAACCAACGGTGAAATCTCCCAGAAATCGAGAAAAAGCTCTGACTGCTCTATCAAACTCGCACGTGACAATGACAAGTCATATTGGACCCCACGTCCTATTTATAGAAATTCCACAAATTTCAAACAACCATTGCGGGTGTCATACGAAGTCCATTTCTCAAACCGTTGGCACCGTTGGGATCAGCACAGCGAGAACTTCATAAAGGTTCCTCCCGTTTCCCGTTTTTCCCGGGGTCCATTTTTGACCATTTTTAGCCCCTCTCGTGGCCTCGGTTTGCGTGCCACATCGGCCGTTCTCCGTTTTCGATGTGCCTTATATGGCCGGATTCATTTTTCCGCGCTCGTGATGACGCTTGAGACCATTTCTCGCTCTCACCTTTAGATTTTCCGGGCATTTTTTCCACGCCCCCTCGTCGCCTCGGTTTGCGTGCCACATCGGCCGTTCTCCGTTTTCGATGTGTCTTATATGGCCGGATTCAGTTTTCCGCACCCTTGATGATGCTAGAGATCATTTCTCGCTCTCACCTTTAGATTTTCCGGGCATTTTTTTCCACGCCCCCTCGTCGCCTCGGTTTGCGTGCCACATCGGCCGTTCTCCGTTTTCGATGTGTCTTATATGGCCGGATCCAGTTTTCCGCACTGATGACGATGCTTGAGACCTTTTCTCGCCCTCATCAATCCATTTTTTGTTCGGTATAATTTTATCCCTTTTTCGGGCCGAGCAACCCCTTTTTACGAAAAAGGCACTTAGGGAGTTTCTGTTAAGCTCTTTTCTGACTCCTAAAACAATGAAAAGATCGCCGAGCAATCTTGCTTCCTTTCATGCTCGATAAACGTATCTGAAAGGGAGTCTACCTGGTATAAGTTTACCCCTTTTCCGGACCTCATAGACTAATTACGAAAAAGGTATACTCTAGTCACATCGGCTAGAAGAGTTCTCCATCCGCATCATTTTATCCTTTTTCGGGCCTTGGAGACTAAACTTACGAAAAAGAAACACCAACAGAGTCCACTTACCGTTTTCAGACTCTCTAAACATGAAAGCAACCATGAGCATGCGCCGTCCTGGGCTCACAAAATCCACAGGACCGTACCATTTCAGAGCACACTTTTATCCCTTCTTGGAGCTCATTAAAACTACGAAGAAGGAAGAATGGTGCCTCTTGGCGCCACGACAGATCATGTCTACTCACATAGCAGCTTCCCCATTCTGGTCGCCTTTGTTCAGAGTATTCTGCAGTATGTCACCCGGAAACTCCCTCGACAGCTACCATCAGCTTCACCCCCCCAGAGTCAGTACATACCCTTCAGTCCCTAAAAGATGATCCCCACACCTACAAGTCAGTTCCCTACGCTGCCAGGTCAACCACGTCATCATGCTCTGAACAAAGGAAGTTTGAGTCTACCCATTTTTGACCCAGTTATTTCCCATCCCCACAAGTATGTCAGTCCTACCAGCAGTACTACACCACTTCAGTTCTACACCTCGTGCTCCTGTCAAGGAAACATCATTGCCTTGTTAGTTGCTGGTCTCCCTCTGTCGACGACAACCACATTGATTCCAGAGGATAGACCTAGAGGTCCCTGTGTCTTGGACTCATTACCATTTATAATGGGTGCCTACGGATCATTTCGAGAGGAATCCTCGGTGCCTCTCCAAATGGTTGTTTCTCACATGCTCGACTTCAACACCTTGATCGCATCGTTGAGACTCGCACAGGGTATTGGTCTGTTCAGTTATTAGTCGAAGACCCCGGATACCTCCTGACTCCTCCACATTTGAGAGTCTTCCTATGGATCACACCAGCTACACTTTTTTCTATGGATATCCGGGTTGCGCATGGCGACAGTATTCAGATTTACACCTGTTTCATACTCCCTTGAGTATACAGTTACATTAATTCTCAGAGATGACTCATAGTCTTTGAGTCCCTACAGATGTTGGACACCTTCAGTTTCAGCAGTTCCACAGTTAATCCAGTGTATCAGTTATTGAGATCACTCATGATCATGAGTATATCCCACAATCATGTCCCCTCTGGACCATTATGATGTACCAGTATATTTCTTTACGTATTAGATCCCCCTTCTTGGGACTAATTGTTTTGTATATGTCTTGATACGAGCATGGGAATGCCCGCCTCGTCCTTTATCAGAGATTATACCTCATTCATATTGAGGCCATGTAATATTTTTTGTTTTTGCAGCTTCCAAGGGCCGTGGCTCCAGCCTCCAAAACGGTCTCTTCTCTCCCCTAAAACCCAGAAAAAGGACAAAAGAACTATGATGTCTATCGGCCATACGATGAGCTCCTGCCCTCACACATCAGGGGGCAATCTGTTAACACCTAAAAAGTGCTCACTAGCTCATTCCCTTACTCACATGACCCATTTGTCCACTTTTCCACCATCTGAGCCTCTGAAACCAACAAAAGGTCACCAAAAGACCTTGGTACACCCCTTTTTCCATTAAAAAAGATTATTTTTCCAAGAAAATCATAAAAAAACCCTCAAAAAGGGTCCAAATTCCCAAAAATATTAAAAAGGGAATTAAAATATTATTTTTATTCAAAAAAGGAAAAAGGAGGGAAAATTACCTAAACCATGTTGGTCAATACCATTGGTTTCCACAAAACCACAAATGGTATTCCTCACCACCAAAACCTATAAAAAGGTGGTAGGGGCTCCTCATTTCACATCCTTCCATTATCTCATCCTTATGCTGCTGAAATCTCCCATGAGCACTTTTAGCCATTGAAGCAACCTTGGAGAAAGAGACCTATTGGAGTTTGGAGCTAC
Organism: Larix kaempferi; assembly: GCA_027924585.1. Lineage (NCBI taxonomy): Eukaryota > Viridiplantae > Streptophyta > Pinopsida > Pinales > Pinaceae > Larix > Larix kaempferi. The sequence goes on from BSBM01001229.1 coordinate 4,372,011, forward strand.
TCATCTTGGGAGTTGCTCAACATCAACCTTCACCATTGAAGGTAATATCGCAAGCACTTGCTTGCCCCCCACTTTTCAATACAAAAAAATTATTTCTTATGTTTCTTGTTCTTGATTTTTGAAATATTTAAATTATTTGCTTAGATTCTTGTTTAGATCCATGAAAAGTATTGTTTATTTAGTTTATTGTTTTTATTTCTATTGAAACTGCTACTACTAGTTAGTAGGTGCCCATAGCACTAAGCTTGGTTGCAAAACCGAGCCAACACCATGGAAGTTTGGGAGAACTAAGGGTGAAATATTTTTCATGGGGGGCGCCCCTGGTGTCTGGGGGATAGGGAATTTGAGTGTGACAACAGTGTCACCTTAGTGTTTATATTCCACCTCCTCCTCATGGCGTTCATTATTTACTTCATGTTCTCCGTTTTCCATGTCGGTCCAAAATTTTAATGCTTCTTTCGCTCTTTCCTCCTCTGCCTTTTCTTCTTCTTATCTCCTCCTTTATTCTTCTCACCTTCTTTCTTATTCTGCTTCTCGGCGATGTTCTAGACACTCTTATTTAGTAAATCTACTCCCGTTAATATGATAGATCTCCTCTCTATCCGGTGCACCCACAACTCTTCCCTTGTCTTCGGGAGGTTTCTTCTCTGGAATGGGAGTTGAAGGTCCCATTGCGTTCTCCACAGTTGATATCAATGTTTCAATATTAGGAGGAACAAAGTTTCCTCTTCCTAAAGATTTTTGTGGTAATCTAGTAGAAGAATCAGCTCTAGCAATTATTTTGTCAATAAATGTCTGTCTTCCCAGACCTATGTTACAGCCACGACCTCTTCCACCTACAATGTTATTATTTGGAGGGGGTTCCCGATTTGTTTTTCTTGTATTCATGCATGCTTCAAATCATCAAAACTAAAATGAAATCAAATAATCAACCACTATCTATGCCTATAAATTACCATCCCCAGCAACGGAGCCAAAATGTTGGTCGCCCTATATCCTAATTAATTACAACTAACACACAGGATGCTCAATATGAATTGTCAACCCAGGTAGGTCTTTTATTTCAATGACAATTAGCACAATCTATGCATAAACACTTCAAGCAGTTGATTGAATAAATGGATATAAATTATCCTACCTATCTGTTCAGTCAAACTCATCTCATGGATAAGACTAATCTAATTTATCCATCTAATAATTCAAAGTACATTTATCTTCCTACAACCATCACTCCAACAATTATTGATCTAAGAAGAATTAAGCTAGACTTACTTTTGCAAGAAGTTAAATCCTAAAGATATCACACTACAATGCATTAACCATAACATGTCTAAGATTATCTAATCTAGGAATTATAAATGATAGGAAGAAATCAAACCAGTCACAATCATAATCTGACTAATGTAATAAACTTCAAGAAAGATAAATAACATAAATAAACTAGAGTTGAGTTGATTGTAACAGCTAACTAGTAGAATTGCATAAAAGGAACTAAACTACACAGACTACTGTCACACATGTAGCTACAACAATTCAAAATGCAATCATTAACTACCAAAGGAAAATGCAATTATCAATTACTACTGTTGCAGCTCTCTGGAAAATGCACCTACTGTAAATCCACACCACACAACAGAAATAAGCTAAACTACCTTCTTAACTTGGCAATCTCTGTGAGAAGGCGGGCCCTGGACTTCTAATAGAGATGTCGTGAACTAACACAAATTAAAACACAAAGATAAAAAGAACTCGGCTCCTTGTATTAAAATGCAGTACTTTGTTACAACTCTTAAGATCAAAAATTTTATTCGCCAACCCCAGGCTCAGAATGCCTCTTTACATTTATACCAAAAATTACATGAATTCATCCCACGAATATCGGGCAGCCATGAATATCTACGATCTTCAGGAAGTCGATTTACAATAGAGCAGTTGCAGCCATAAATGAGCTTTGAATGAGATCTTTGCATTCAGGCCTAGGCCATTACATGCTATTAATAGACTAAAGTAAATTCTAACTGATCGGATTGGATGATTAGTTGGATGCTCTGTCGTGTCCCAGTCACAGCTGGCCTCGTAGAGGAACACTTGACTTGTCACAACAATATGTAGAACCATACTCAAGGAGTAACAGTTGGCGCCACATATGCCTCTTCTCCATAGGTTCAGTGAGCTGCTACACCTGTGGTATTTCCAAAGCTTCTGAACTATCTTTGCAAAGTCAATTCATATTATCATAAATCAAAGATAGATTTCAAAACCATAAAACAATTAGGCATTAATGAAAACAATAATGAATTATACATGTTGCAATCCATGCTCTGCTTAGGAAGATAATCGCTTAGGTTATGGAAAGGTGAGGAAAAAGAGGGAAAAAGGTATAGGTATGTGTGGGAAAAAAGGGGCCATTTTGGGGCCGAACACATGGCTAAAATCGGGATGAAAATAACATGGAGAGAAGGAAAATCAGAATTTCCCTAGCACTTGCCTCATAAGACCATCGTGGATTCAACTCTGGATTCAGAACTACTTGAATTCTGCAGAAAATATGGTTAGTGGATTAATAACAGGATTCCGAAGACCATTGAGAAATGTACATGACTTTACCAGAAGATCCGTGAGATTCATGAAAAATTTCAGCTGGTTATGCCTCCGACCATAGAATAATTTCCAGAAAGGGACAAATGCTTATCATAATTGCAAAATGCATTGAGTGATGACTTGGTTACATTAAAAGGTTGGAGGCGCTAACAAGAGAAGACATGTCTAATTTCATCATAAAAGCTTCCATTCACGCATACTTTTTGGAAGACAGCTATAAAGCTGCAGCTGAAGGAGTAAAGGGTATCAAGGTAGAATTATCTAATCATGAGATCTCTTTAAAAATGATGGATCCCGTCCAAAGTAATATTTTTTTAAAGGAAACTAACATATGGACCAAATATATTTCTGAGTTGGAAAAGACGACTGGAAATTCATTTTTGTATTTCTTTGTATAAACACTAGACGACAAAATTTTGAGATTCTCTAGGGTTAGGGTATGTGAAGAGGCACTAGAGACAATTTTGTAAAGTTATAAATAGGAGAAGATAATAGAAAGTAAAGGACTTTTGGCAGGTACAATGGAGCTGGACTATTTTGTATGAGAACTATTTTTCTGCTTAATAAAGAAGGATATGTTTCCTGGGGAAAGCTAGCACATAGATTTTTCTTGGAATATGTGGAATTTCATGTGGAACTAATTCTTCGTACATTCATATTTCATATTGTGAGATCGTTATAAACTGTCTTGAATTACTTCATGGTTATGAATGATTTTATTTCCTGTGTAAATGTTGATGTGCTTATTGAGTAATAGAATGCTTTAATTATATCAGAGTTATCTTTGGTATCTTTTCTTTCTACTGTAGATGTTCTTATTATGTTGAAATATTTATCTGTGAAGATTTTATGTGCATTCCCAGTTTATTACTCTTAATTCAGATTTGCTCCCTGCATGTTTAGTTTAGATTAATTCAATTAGAACAGATAGATTAGATAGACTACATGCATTTAACTAGGGCACTTGCATCTCATCTTTAAATAAAATATATAAACGGTGGACCGGCCCGCAACCGGTAAAACCAAACTTTAAATCACACATGGTGGTCGGCTCGTTAACCAGACGGATTCCACACCAAATAGTGAGCGATCTAATTGGGATTGCTTACCGGGGAGAATCCCTAACTGCTGGTGCTGTGAATTTCGGGGCATCAACAGGGTGTTAATTTATTTCAGGATGTTCTGAATAGAGCCTCCTCTCAAGAGGAGAAAGGTCTCATATGTCAATTTCAGCAGGAACTAAAGGTAAGAGTGCTACAAGACAGGAACCTGAAGCTATCAGATGAAGAAAAAACACAGAAAGAACTAATCGAGAAGGAATCACAAGAATCTCAATCCAAAAAACCTTTGCTCTTGACTTATTAATCTCTTGTTGAAGATCCTAAGCATCCTCAACCTCTGTAGAATCTTAATGCCTTGATAGAGTCAGCAGAAGAGATGAAGAAAAGTTTAGCTTTGATGAGCTCAACAATTGAGACTCAAACTACAGCTTCAACTCCTCCAGTAAAGAAGCAGAAAAAAGAAACTCCATTACTGAATATTGATGATAGTGACTGGGAGGAGGAGTTACCATGTCCTATCACTGTTCCTTCCAATTTGACAGAAGTTGCTACAATCACTCAGACTATTTTTGATTCACTTGGAGATCCATTGGGGGATGATTCCTTTATTGATGGTCACTTTTTAGACATCATTACCATTGCTACTGCAAACACTTCTCCATCCCTTACCATTCCCACTAGCTTTCCATCTCCACCTTCATCAAACCTTGTAGTTCCCTCAATTCCTCCATCTAATTCACTTATTTCCTCTCAACCTCAAGCTCCCCCTAACTTAGTTGAAGTGCATGTTTCTGTCATACCATCAAATCATGTCACCTCACCTTTGATACCTATTTCTATTCCTCCATTTTCTACTACCATGCTGACTTCTATTTCATTACCTCAGCTGGACATACCTATTCCTACCCTTGATATTTCCCAACCTATGCCTTTGGTATCAGTCTCGGGAGTCTCATCCTCAATTGGTGAAGAAATTGCTGACTTTGGTGATGATGTAGTGGTATCACTTAGCCAATATTATTGGAGTAAGCAGAGAAGGCAATGGTTAAAAAGGGTTTTAAAAGAGAAAGGGAAGGCACATTGGTGCAAGGCTCAGTGCCAAATCAGATTATCTGGAAGAGGGCCTCCACAGATGTAAAACAAGAAGATTTAGAAACAACTGCAGCTATGGGATCATTTGTTGGTGCAAACTATGACTCTTTTTCCTCACTCAATAGAGAGATTGAGGAAAAAGAAAAAATGTTGTAAGAGCTCAAACAGAAACAAGCTCAGTTGGATGAAAATCATCAATTGCAGTTACAAGAATTGAAGGATAAATATGAAGATCAGCTTCACAAGATGCAATCCATGAATGAGGATCTTGAACAACAAATTTCAGAAGCCCAAATTCATAATGCACAGTATGCTGAAAAGCTAGCAGCTCTTGAGAAAAAGTTAGAATCCTCACAATCTGCTTCTGCTGCTTCTTCATTTTCACAGTTTTCTAAGGAAGCCTAATTCAAGAATTTACTTTAAGAATAAATGATGATTTCATAAACTTCTTGATTGAATTCTTTCAAGGCCTGGATGATATTCAGGAAGTCTTTAATTCTTTTGAACATTACTCAGATATTATGTCTGATCATAATCAAAGAAGAAATGTTGTTTCTAAAGCCTTTGCAGATGCCATTGATTGGCAAAAATATATGAAGGACAAGCCTAAAGAAGTCCCTATTCTGGATAAACTCAAACTCAGAAGGATCAAGTTCTCTTTGGAATCCTGGGACAATGTTTGTGATATTGTTGAAGCAACCATTGAAGAAAGTCATAAGGTTTGCAAAAAGAAGTGGTTTGCTTCTAACAATTTGCTTGAAATGGTATATTTTCCTGTTATGACCCAGATCGAGACTACCCTTCCACCTAATGTCATGATTGAATAGGTTGAAGAAAAATATATGAATTCCAAGGAGCGTATCGGACAGCTCACGCAGATTCAGATTACAGATCTCAAGGAGTTAGTTGAGACACCCGTTGCTTTGGGAATGAAGATCAATGTTTTCCTGTGGGAGTGGTCAAAGACTAAGAACAAAGAGATAGAGGATTATATCTGCAAATCCCAACTAAACCTGGATCATGATCAATATAAGGATGTAGATGACCTCTTAGATGTGTTTTCCAAGTGGCAATCTTCCCTTGGCAAATATTCAATTGATAATTTGTAATCCCTATCTTCATGGGAAATTAGTTCCTATGTAATTTTGTAATTTATTATTTAAAGGGACTGGGATTTCAGGAATAGGGGGTTGGAATGAAGGGAAAAACCATCGAGGGAAATTTTTGGATACCTTCTGTACTTTGGAGAATTGTAATGTTTTACAATATTTAATGCAATTCAGTTAGTTTCCCTTCCTTTCTTTTGTCATATGTATTAAGTTTTCTTGATGCATTTTGGTTCCTTATTTCAATCACATATTTAATAATCTTGTTTTGTATTGTTTATTCATAATACATATAGATCTCTATGTTGATGTTTCATCATAAGATTTGTATGCAGGTCATGTATCAGTAAATGTTTTTGCTTGATTCACATCATTTAATGTTGAATAATTACAAAGCAGTCATTCATTTGTTAATTTTATATGTTAATTTGTTAATTGACATATCAACTACATAACAATTAAATAATTGAAAACTTTAAATTCAAACAAATTGGTTTTCACTTCTTTGTTTTGATTGAAGCTTGGTGATCTTAGATCTGATCTCTATTTTCATTGATCACTAATAATATTTGCTTAAACTTACAAATTTGATTGTTCTGAATCCAAATCACATTCTTAGATATAGTTTAGTTAAGTTAGATTTAATATTATTTAATTTTACTTGTTTTCTTTATGCTTTTATTTTGTTTCTTTCAAACAGATTTTCACATCTTCCTCATTAGGAGGAAAGATCCAGTAGGATCACCCACACAGAGCCAGCAGAGGCCTGATATCTGTAAGATTCAGCTCTACCAAACAGCTTAGGGATAGGGTAATTCTTGCGTAGGGTTATTTAAATCCTTTTAGGATGGGCTTTCTCTTTATGTGTTTTTTCCTTAAACACTGCTAGCACACCCAAGGACTCAACAAGACACTATGCTAAAGTATGCTCTTTGGGAAGACCGAGTAACTACAAAAAAGGCTATCGGAACATCTCCTTTTCAACTTGTTTATGGCATTGATGTTGTGTTTCATGTTTAGTTGAATTTTCCAATAATTAAGTTTATGCAAGACATTGAAGAAGAACCAAACGAAATTCAGAGACGTATTTTTCATATGGTTGAATTAAAACATGAAAGAGATGCATTATTAGAAAAAGCAGAGGCTTACAAGAGGAAGGTCAAAGAGAGATTTGATAGGAAAGCTAAAGAAGATTCTTTATTAATGGGTGATATGGTAGTTATATGGGATGCATGTAGAGATGAAAAAGGTAAGCATGGAAAGTTCGATAATTTGTGGTTAGGTCCTTTCACAATTGCAAAAATTTTAGGGAACAACACTTTTGTGTTACAAAACTTGGAAGGTTAACAGTTTGCATGCCTAGTCAATGGGCGGTTTCGGAAACATTTTTATCAATACTGAGATCATGGGGTACCGGATTTCATTTTATATACCATCAAATATTTCAGTTATGTTGAATAAGTCTCCAACCCAATGGACTTGTACAGGTATCCAATATTCAGTTTGAGGTGTAAACAAGGTACAATTATAGCATATTTTAATTTCAGTTAAAGGCACCTAGTCTACACGTTCTTGAAGCCTCACGAGGAAATATTCATCCTCATCGAGAGCCAAATTTTAGTACTAGAGTTGAAATCCTAAATAAACCTTATATGTTTTTTTAACCCTATGTTTTTGTTTACTAGCTTATATCCTAAAACTTTCCAAATATTTCATTTTTCCTATTGCTTTAAAACTTCTAGGTATTGTGGTATGTATTTCTTTTATTATTAAGTTATTGCTTTAAAACTTCTAGGTATTGTGGTATATATTTCTTTTATTATTAAGCTAGGGTTGGCTCTTTTCAAAATTTAATTTCTTTAAAATAGTTCTTATTTCAAAAATTCCTTTAATTTTCAGTCTTAAATTGAAAGGATTGACCAAGATGTAACACAACTATAACTGCCACATTCTGGCAGCAAGTCATTATGAAGCTACATCTGTCAGCGCTTCCAGATCGCTGAGGAAAGGTGTTAAATGTCATGGTTAAATCTTGAATCATGAATGGATATGCTCTTCAGAATTCGTATCACCTGCATGTTCATTGAACAATAGCTAATTACGATTGCATACTACAGTACTAGAGAATGGTACCGTTAGTAAGATGTTCATTGAGATTTCATTCCAAAAAATGATGAATTCATTGCATGAAATAGGATTAACTTATGGAAATCCGTGTTTCATTAAGGTTTACAGCATGAAGAGGATGAGCAGAAAACCACATAAGTTTGAACCTGCTAATACTCACTAGGACAAAGAGCATCTACAGTGTGCACAAATTTTTAAAGATGTCGGTTGGTTCACTTTCTTTGAAAAGATTAAAGGGTATCATGTGGAAGTTTCTCAGACATTTGCTAGGAAATTTACAGGCACTTAGGTTGATTTTTCCATTCTGAAATTTAAAGTTTCTGAGACTTCCATTGCATAATCAACAAGTTTTCTTTCAGAAGCTTGTTTAAGCTTGTTTCTCATGCCAGGGTATGAAACCATAGACTGGGGTAAAGGCATTCATCTCAGTGCATTAAAGGAAGAGTGGAGACAAGTTTTAAGTATTATCCAAACATATATAACCTGTGAGGGAAGATTTTCCACAATATTCAAGTATCATTTATGTTTCTTGCTTCACATTACAGGGACATCAAAACTGAGTTTTCCCTTTTATATGTTTAAAAGATTATCCAAAATGGCTACGAGAGTAAAGAATCATCCATATTATTCGTCTCACATCATTTTTCACCATGGTCTGATTAAGTTGTTGATTGTAAATGATTTGAAGAAAAATAGTTGGACCTGGCTTCATTTTCTTTTCTGGTTAATGTTTGAGCTAGAAAAAACTAAAGCTGTACAAGAACAGGATGATGAAAGGAAGAATAAAGGTAAATCTCCTCCATATAAAGGGGTAGTTTCTCAGTTTGAAATTTATAACACGGATAGTCAAGAAACCCCCAAACAGTTTGAAAGTTACAAAAGAAAGGTCACAGAGCAAAAATCCGATCGTAAAGAGGATACAGAGGCAGAGAAAAATAGGAAGAAAAATGAAGATGGTAAGGAGAAGATCGTGATAACTCCTAGGACTCCAAGTCATTTTGAGGAAGAACTAGTGGAGAAAGTGTTAGTAAAATCTATGCTTGAAGCAGCATATTCAAAAGTAAAAATAAATGATACTTATTTTCAAAATTCTGGAGTTGTTCCATGGAGACCTAAACCTAGGGCTTCTAATAAACTTCAATCGAATAGAACTCTTAATCCTAAGTTAAAGAGTGAAACCATAGTTGATGTTGATGGATCCAGTAGTGAAGAGGAGATAAAGTCCAAGGAAATGGAGAAAGTTATTTCACAAGCCTTAGAAAATATTGAGGAAAGTATCAAGCCTATTCCAGAATTGCCAATAGAAGAATATGTTAATAAAGGAAAAGAGCTTGTCACAGGTTGTCAAGAAGGAACTAGTCTAAGCTCAACAGAGATTAAACGAAAAGCAGAGTATGTTGATGACAAAATATTTAAGCTTAGTTCTGAATGTCAAAAGGATGTTGTGGATGAAGTTTTAAATAGTCAACATTTGGATAATGTTGAGAGTAAGTTACAAATAGAAGAGATCTGAAATTATAAATCTTCGGAAAGCTTTGCACCATTATAAGACCCAGAATTCACATTTGAATCATTTTAATGATCAACTAGTTCAAGATAATCGAATATTAAGAGAATATTTAGAGGATATTAATACGAATTATGTTGAGTTAGTGCAAGCTATTGAAGAAGCTATAAAGAGAAGAAAACTAGCTCAGACAGAGAATGAAGAATTAGTCAAGCATAATCAGGAGATTCAAGGAAAGGTACAGGATATGGACAATGAATTCCCGCGGCTACAGAGAAGGTCTCAAGCATTAGATGGTCTAACCATGCTAGCAGAAGCAGCTCATGGCATCTAATTTGTTCTAGAAATCATTATGTTATCTACGTGGCCTTCGAAGATGTATACACAATTTTGGTTCCCTTATATTGAGACAGATAATCAATTACTTCAGTTAGTAATATCTTCTATATTTGATGACCACTGAATTTAAATATTGGTTAGTATATTTTTAGACCTATTCGATCCTTTAATTTTGGATCTAAAACTATTTTCAGTATCTCTCTTAGTATAAATGTAAATGCTGCAAAAATAAAAGGGGTTGGTACAAGAGACTGAGACTTTCTGTATGGACCAGTAGCTGAAATTTTTTTTAAGATTGTATGATGTACTGAAGACTATTTTTGAATATGAAATATTATATATGAGCCAACTAAACTTATGATCAATTGTAAATGCATGTCATGTTTTTATTAATTTATGTTTGTGTATCTTTGATTGATAATGTTTTTGTCATTCATTATCACTTTCAAACTTATGTATTTACATATTCTTTTCCCATAATGTTTTTTTTTTTCTGTTTGAAGGAATGTTTAATCATGATATAGGAATACATTTGGTATCTTGTATTATTGATAATATTATTGGCTCAGAAGATCCGCAATATCATTTATTCTAGTATTTCTTATTTGTTTTTCAGATCTTAAATTGTGCATATTTTTTGTTGTATTATCACTCTCGTAGCCCATCCATGTTATTTTAGCTTATTCATCCCATAAAATCATAAGTAATACCTTTTAGATGCTCGGGATTTGTAACACCCTAGTCTAGTGCAAAATCCAATACAAACAGGAAGCATTCTTCAATTAAAGGTGCAAAGTGTAAAAGAGGGAGACAAACTGCTAATGAAGGGCTTTGCTGGAGACACGACACTGAGGGTGATGATGACTAACAAAACTCATAATGTTGCGGATAGGGAGACTCAATGAAATCGATCAAAGGTGACCAATGGTTGCTTCCAAAGAATACTAATGTTCCCATGGCTTTGAGTGGATCAGGGAACTGTTTGTATATAAAGAATAATTGGTGGGGTCCACATGGTTTTGAGTGTTGTTGGGAACCATCTTGATGATGGGTGGGATTCCCATGGTTTTGGGTGTGTTGGGGAAACAATTTGATGATGGTAAAAGTTCCCATAGTTTTGATTGAGTTGAGGAACTTTTTTCCACGATGATGTGAGGTTTTTTTTGCAATTGTTTTGCAAAACGCGAAGACAAGTGCCCCATGAATCAATTCCATGCAGATGGTTCCTGCGAGAATAACTTAATAGAATTGGTTGTTGCGAATGGTGGGGACCCCATTGTAGTCTTCACAAGGATGATGATACAAAGAAAATTGCAGATGGTAGATTTCTCATGGAGGTATGAGTGGTCAATGGTGATTCTTGATCATAACATGTGCCAAGGAATTTGATTGCATCGACTACTGAAGGTGGGGGATTAAAAGTGCAACTATAACATGATGAATTATGGGTTGTTCATTTCAAAGGGGATCAAATTCCTCGGAATTGTGGAGGTTCAACATCATGGTTGTCAAATAATGATTGGTATATAACAATGCGCACACCCATGGGGGAAATATGCTATTATCAGTAGTGATATTGATGGCACATCATTACTAGGAATTAGTATCTTATGGTTATCAATGGGAATATCGAGTAGATGTAATGAAAACAGAGAGAAAGCGTTACCTATATGTCAGTTTCGAGATGATACCTGTGATAGAAGTTCAGCGTCATTGCTAAGGGATAGAGTCTTATTCTTTTAATGTAAAAACAAGAGGTAGTCGGATCTTGGTCATTATCCTACACACACGACGCAAATACCCAAGTGTAATAAAGATCACAGGGAAGGTATTGACGATGTAGAAATAATAAGCAACAACATAATGCACTTGCGGAGTGTGCGTGGATCAAGGGTAGAAATGTTTGAAGTACAACTCGTTGATAGGGTTATTGAGGGTTATTCCTTTAGGGTCAGTTAAAATATATGCCCATTTGGGTAGGCATTTCTTGATGACATAGGGTCTTTTCCATTTAGATACAAATTTACCTGGTCCCGGTAGGTTGTCTTTCTTAGCGTTGAATACAAGGATAAAGTCTCCCTCATTAAAGGTTTGAGGTTAAACTTAGCGATCATAGTGCAATTTGGAGTGCACCTTCCGATGGCCTCATTTGTTTTGAGTGATTCCATTCATTATTCATCGAGGTGTTCCAAAGTAAAAAAATGTTGTTCGAGAGCCGAAGTAGCAAGTAACAACTCTACAACATATTGGAGTGTAGGGATTTGGCACCCAATGGGTAAAACAGATTCTACTTTATGTATGAGGTGAAATGGGATAAATCATGTGGTCGTTTTAACTGAATTTCGGTATGCCCAGAGAGCATGGAATAGCATATGATTCCAATTAGATATGTTCCTTTTTATTGTGCATTGAAGCATGGTTTTGAGAACTTTATTCACAGCTTCAACATGGCCATTCATCTTAGGAGAGTAGGATGTTGATAATTCATGCTTGAACCCTAAAAAACGTGATAAATCCTCAAAATTCTGATTGCGGAAGTGGGTTATGTTATCAGAAACTAACTGCTTTGGTACTCCAAACCATGAAATGGCATGATTAAAGAAGAATCATGTAGCGGTTCGGCTTGTACAATCAAATGTGGGCATTGCTTCGACCCACATAGTGAAGTAGTTGACTACTACTATGATATATTTGTGACCCTGCACTGAGGTAGGTCGGCACTCCATGAAATCAATTTCCCACTTGAAAAATGGACCAGCGGTGATTACTTGATGGAGAGGGGCAGGGGGTTCCTTTGTTTTCCAGGAAAACACCTAACAATTTACACATTGTTTGATAGTGTAAACGCAATCCTTGAATAATGATGGCCAAAAATAGTCGGTGCGAAATATTTTCTAGGTGGTGGCTAGACCTTAGAGGTGGCCACCACATGCCCCATTGTGATAGTAATTGAGGACCTGATCTACTTCCTCATGGGTCAAGCAGTATCATAGGATAGTATTGATCTCGCGTGACGATATAAGACATTTGCAAAGAGAAGATAGAATGTATATTGATGGCGTATGCATCTGAGTATGGATATATGTTAGGATATTGCCATACCATGGATCGTCGCTAGCTATGAGGAATAGATGTTCAGATAATTGGTCGTTCACAGGTTCTCCTGAGGTAGTGGCCAAGAGGTCGGTGATAAGCTCGACAAGGGACAAGGTTTTTTTGTTTTTAGGGACCACAAACGCAAGGTCGAATTCTTGGTGGATAACAATCCAGCATGCAAACTTACCGTTGATCATCCGGCGGCTAAGTATATATTGCATGGGATTTGGGTCGGTGACCACCTTTTTTTTTACGGAGAAAGATGTAATGGCGCAATTTGTGCTAAGAGGATGACGGCTAATACAAGATTCTCATCCTAAGTGTAGCTGAGTACTATTCCTTCCAATGTTTTGTTGATGTAGTAAATGACATGTTCATTGTGATGTTCATCCTATGGGACCAAGACACTTGCAACAACAGAAGCTGACACAAAAATATAAAGGATAAAATCTTTGTCAAATTTTGGTGGAGGGATGGCGGGTGCATAATCCAATGCTAGCTTCAGTGTGTAGAAAGAGCTTTGGGCTTGTTCATTCCAATGAAAGGGGATATCTTTCCTCAATAGATGCAAAAAACCATGTGCCTGAGTGGCATAATTAGGAACAAAGCATTGAAGGAAATTAGTCTTCCCCTGAAAGCTTTGCAACTGGCATCGTGTTTGCAGGGGAGGTAAGTCAAGGATGGCTTGGACTTTAGATGGGTCTATAGTGATACCTTATTTTGACACAATGAATCGTAATAAATGTCTTGCAGTGACCCAGAACATGCACTTTTGTGGATTTAATAGTATATTGTACTTGTAACATCGCATGAAAATGGTGCAGAGATCGTGAAGGTGATCACATCGTTTTTTAGACTTGGTAGTGAGATAATCAAGCAAAGTGAGCATGATATGGGGCAGATCATTGAAAATATATGTCATAGCCCTATGGAAGGTGGCTCCAACATTCTTTGTCCCAAAAGGAATAACCCTATAAGCAAAGGTACCCCAAGTTGTTGTAAATATCGTTTTGTACTGATCCTAGGGGTGGATCTATATTTTGTTATAACTAGAAAATCCATCCATAAAGGAAAAAATATCACTACCCTCACATGAATCGATGATCTAGTCAATGAATGGGGTGGGACAGTTGTCCTTGGGGCATGCTAGGTTGAGATCATGGAAATTTGTACAGTCTTGGATGGTACCTTGCTTCTTATTTACTAGGAAATGGTTGGATACGCATGACGTATAAGCAATGGGGAAAATAAATCCACCATGAAGGAGTTTCTTGATCTCAGCCTTGATAGTTGGATCCTTAGAAGGGTGGACAGGTCATTGTTTTTGTCTAACCATGGGTGCATCTGGCTAGGTGTCGATATGATGTTCGACAAGTGTAGGGTCTAAGTTGGTCATTTCTTCATACAACCATGCGAATACATCTCGAAATTATTTGAAGAGGGTGGTGAAGAATCCTGATGTGATGGAAATATAAACTTGAATCGTGGGATAAATATTGGCTATATTTCCATCTTCAAAGGAATCGAGGGTACGGATAGGGTTTCCGAACCAATCAATATGTCTAGGGGGTAGAAAGTCTTTTGATTCAATAGTGTATTGTTGGACCACTGAAGTGATTGGTGGGTCATGGTAAGGGGAAAATGATGACTTATGATGGAGGTTGTCCCAAGGAGGCTCATCCAGATGCATGGCTTCCATTTTGTCTTCATCTATGGAGAAGAAATATTCCTCTAACATATCTTCATCAGAAGAGAAGGAATCGTCAAAGCTGGTATGAGTGGACCAACCATTGTTGGTAGAAGTGATGGGATCTCTCGTCTAGGAAGGGTCAACATAGGTGGCCTTGGTGCTTGGTGGAAGGGGTATTGAGTCAATATGAAGGATATCCACATAGAGAAGGGGGTTTTGGGGAGGATGAGGGATCTCCTCTTGTGGGAAGACGAAGATGTTAAATTCACTCTCAGCAAATGGTGATGGAGGGTCATCCCTGCTAAGGTAAAGAGAGACCAATGGTATGTTTACCTCTTCATTGTCCTCAATAGAGTTGTTTTGTTCCTCAACACCATGGGAAGGGTTGTCCCCAAAGGTGTAATTTTATTTGATAGTCACTTCTACGTTGCACGAAGGGTGATTAATGTGACCAACATAGGACATTGGAAGGAGTGGTGAGTCATCAACCTGCATGATATACATGGATGAGTAGCATAGGATTGATTGAGAACAATGGTTTGGAATTGAGGGTGTCAGGGAAGCAAATGTTGTTTGGGGGGTGGCGGGAGTGATTCTTCCAATTGAGCTGCTTCAGGGGTACTCACTATGGGAGTGAATGTCATTGTTGTAACGACATTTATGGAAGTCATTTCCTGGGGTTGAGGTGAAGAAATCTCAACCAAAGTTTGAGTGAGGTGAATGGTTTCCAAATTTTCTTGAAATCGAGGGAGGTTGGGAAAATGGTGCATGTATTTCCCAAATTCATAACATATCGAACATGCATGATTGGTCCACAACGACTTGGACTTAGGTGTCCTACAAGGCGAAGATGAGGTTGCAGAGGTGCCCCCTGCTATCGCATGTGCTGCATGCATCATAATAACAGGGGTGTTGAGAAGATTCCTAATCTCTGGTAAGGTGGGGCATAGGTTGGTCACATGTCCTTTTTTCCCTCATAGGGAAAATGGTAGAGTGACCCTCATTGCAGGAGTAGTGGTGATCATTATTGGGGATTTTAATATTTGTTGGGTTATGCCCCCTACTTTAGGATTAGAGATTGTCGATGATGATTTGAGAGTAGGGTTGGTTATGAGGGTGGATTTCAAATTAGGTTGACTCATGCCCCCATTGATGGGTTTAGTGACTGTCGGCAGTGGTTTAGTCACAAGTGTCATAGGATTGGATTGCGGTACAGATGGCGTGACTATCCTAGATGGCGTAGATGGCGTAACGGTCGAGACTGGGATGAAATCATAGTGGGATATTAGTTTTGAGGCCATCTCAGTGTAAGGTGGAATAACGTACCACACATGTATCCCCAAAGTGATATGTTACACCTAAAATCTTACCATTTCAGTGTATACATCCCTAAAGTTTCCTTGACTAAGTTATTGACCTGGAAGAGATGTGAACTCATTCATACTAGGTTTTGAGAGTTCATCGTAGGCTACCCTCATGCAACCTGCGACGTTGCATCTTGCTCTCTTGCAGGGTGTGATGATGTCAGTTAATGGACAAAAATAGCTCCTTCGAGCCCATTCTCGAAGCCAATTGACATGGATCCTTATCCCTAACCTTTTGGGAGAGTTGGCACTCGGTTCCTAACATCTTGGAAGGATCCCCTATCTCTCTCCTACCATATCTCAACCTACCCTATCCATACCCTATCCACTTAGTCCTATATAAGTGAAGCTCACTCCCATTCCAAAGGGAGGAAGTCTATAGTGTCTGCATGCTGGTGAAATCATCTTAGAGAGATCTCTACTCATCCATTGAGAGACTCACACTTCCTTGGGAGGTTATGGCATTGGCTTGGATGGAGAAGGGTTACTTCGTTAAGCTCTGGTTGTAGTCTTTCTCTTCTATGTGCTTTCCCTATTTTTACAGTAATATAAACGATTTCCACCAATATTGTTGTGTTGATGATATTGTGTAGTTTACCTGCTTAACTGTTTACTTAGATTTGTTATCGTTTAGATGCTTTTACTTGTTTGTCTTGTTTTGTGTATCTTGTAAGGCCTTGCAACTTAGATCTGACGACCGCGAGGCATGGAACAACATCCAGGAAAGGACTACAAACTTAAGGTAATACATCTAATAAATCGATTTTTAACTAGATCTAGGAAAGTGGTTTATAGTCTGTTTTATTTGTTCTAGACTCACATTGAGGTAGGGAGATCCGGCTCGCGTCCAGTTGAGTGGATTGTCCGTCAAACAAATCCGGTGACCATACTGGGGAAGACATTGTTTGTAGTTTTCAATTTGAATGCCATTTTCAGTTGATTGCTTTTGCAAGCCATCCATAATCGTATTTTCCTTGTAAGCCTTGTTTCACCATCAGATCTTCACTTTGAAGAGTCTGTCCTCCTATGAGTTTGTACTCACCATTTTTTGACCATTTCATTGCTCATTATGTGGATATTTGTTTGTTCTTGAACTTGGATCTCGCCTGTCACACCTGGTCAGTGGAATCAGAGCGACACTGTGTCATTTTTTATCTTTGTTCTCTGTCTATTGGCCTATCGCCGCAACCCTTTCATTGGTCTAATGCGACATCGTCGCACTTCCTGCATTGGTAAACTGCGACGTCGCACTGTGTACAAACACAGACTGCGTCGATCTGTCGAAATTGGCATACAGGAATCCCTTCTCCATTCTTCATTTGAGTTTTGGTTTGATGTATAAACTCCCTCTGTGCTGCAAGATCCAGTGAGAGACCCCATTTTTTATTGGTGTGTTGAAGTGTTTGGTTTCTTTTTGGATTGGTTTTGGGTCCCATCTTGGACAAGTCTGAGATTTGGTAGTGGTGGACACTTTGGTCTCCCTCGCATGCATCCACTCACCCTTGCATTCCCTCCCTTCCTTACCTGATCTAATCATTGCATTAGATCAGTTTCCAGACCTCATTTGCATACATCTTTTCATTTTTCTTGCTTTGGTTTTGCTTGCATCCGGTTGATTTTGGGTTTTGGATCCATGTTTGGCCCCTTGAGTCAAAACTAGTGTTTTGATTACATTTTTAAGTGAAATGGGTTCTATGTTTGAAAAACAATTCCCCCTCATGGCCATTAATCGTGCATCCTACAGTCATTTTGACCCATATTAAGGTTTTGAGATCATTTTTTGTTTGGTGTGATTGGCTTGTTTTAAAGACTTGAAGAGTGTGGGATATCCATGTCTTTTTTAGCCTCTTTTTCTTGGGTTATGCATCTTATTTCCTTTACATGCTAAGCTATCTAATGATTATTGGAAAAGATTCATTCTTTGTCTCTGCTTTAGTTCAAAGAAAAGCTTGATTTTGTCACTCTTTTGCTATATTCATGAAATTGGAAAACATAAGTATTCTTCTTGCTTTAATTTGATCATTTGGCATTTTTGGTGTCATACTCATAGGAAGAAGAAAAGGTTTGTTTCATTTTTTTGTACATTTGAGTTAGACATGATTATTAAGTGCTTTTCTTTGTCTTGCATTTGATTGGAAACGTTTGTGGAATCCTTCTTTCCATAGCTTAGATGTGTCTTTTTCAAGTGTAAAAAGATAGGAAATGAATTATAATTATCGCTCTTAGTAGATTGCATTTGGTAGATTCTGAGCCTTTCTTGAGTACCTTTGAGTTGTTTGGGTGCTTGTCATTTTTCTTTGGGAATTTCTGAATGATTAGAGTGTTGTAGATATTCTCTCACTTTCTGTATATAGATATGAAAAGCATTTAGTTATCAAGTTCCATTTCTGATACATGCATTTGAAAATTGAAAGTGCTTCATTATTTTGTCTTATACATTGTTAAGATTAGCTGCATCTTTCATTTTCTTTGCTCTTTTTAGCTGATTATTACATAAAGTTAGAGTTATTGCACTCTAGGAGGGAATTCTTCTTTTCGCTACTGCTTAAGTACTTTTTGGTTTGAAAGAAAGAAAAATCTCTCCTTACCTTAAGCAGTTTTCATTGAAAATGAAAGGAAAATGTGCATTATCATGTAGTTAGGATTTGCATTATTTTTACATTTCCTGTCTACACCTCATGCATCCACCTAACTGCACAAGATAAAATTAACGCTAGCTTAGGTTAAAATCATTTAGTACTTGTGTGTAAGTTAGAGACGTGTTCCAGCGTCGTAAGATGTGGCAGCTGTCGTTACTTGCCAGCACTGTATTCTGGGGGTATTGCAGTCTTCCACGTACTTATCGGTATATCGAAGCTCTTTCACGTACCCACCAAGTACCACACGTACTTGGTGTATGTCGAAAGGTGTTTCACGTACTCGATAGTATATAGGAAGGTATCATGTCGTACAATTGTGCATTAGACAACACCACTACATATTTGAGCTCCCACGTACCTTGTGTATATCAACAGACACCATTAGGATCCCTGAGACCAACTGAGTTAACCTTTTGGCCAATACACTGAGAACAACACTCGGGGAGATTACTACACACGTGTCGTCCAGGTAGTCGGGTATTCAGGAAAGCGTACGGTCCCAATCCTCCTTGTCACGTTTTACTGTTAGACCCTGCGGTATATAGCGAGTTGCGAAGCCTTGATAATCCTGTGAGGATACTGACTTTGAATCCACTCCTATTCACACAATTTGCTTGTTTCTTTTAGACTTGAGTAGTGTTTGATTTGTGTGATACTTTAGATACTCTTAGGAAGTTTAGATATGGAAGACTCTTCTGGGACTACCAACCAAGAGGCCCCTTTCCAAGGTATGCCATTGTTATTACCCCTTGTGGAACTGTTGGTCCTCCCTTTATGGCTACATTAAGTCTTCTTGGATTGACAATAGGATTACCAGTATGGTTATTCTCCAATCCAGTTACACCAAGTGCACCAATTGTGTCGAACCTAGGTCCTTCACCACATGAGCATCAATCTCATGGTGACCCTTCTCCTTCTTCATCGAAAGTTGAATCAGCTTCCATCTCTTCCTCTCCTCCTACTGAAAACTCTGATATTAGTAAGAAGGTGGAGAAGAAGAAGAAGAAGAAGAAGAAAGGGAAGATTAAGAAGAAGAAGGATAAGAAAGGGACCGAGCGTCAACCATCTGCCTCTAATGGCACTCATTCTATGAGAACACCTCGTAAGCCCAAGTTCCCTTGCAAACTTTTCAAGGGCGATCACCTTCTCAAGGATTGTCCCGGTCTTTCTCGTGTGTCAGAAGTGTGGTCTAGAAACTCCAGACTGCTTGTATCGTCAACCTCTGACCATCATGTTGATGACACTCCCTCGACTAGTGACCCGTTGGTGAAGGATCGGAAGGGTAAAGTCCTGTATCCTTGTTTGATATGCAAGGGTATGCACCGTACTTTTCTTTGTCCAAGCATGGATGAAGCTTCACAGTGGTTGGAAGATATTACTAGTTCTCAACAAGTGCTTCCAACAAGTGATAGTAATTTGTCCCTCGACCCCCCGCTGGTTGAGCAAGTGATCAATTTAGTTTCATCTGTAATTGATCCCACTCTTCCTTCCAAGAGTGAATTGATCGAGTCGCTGTCATCTCCACTCGATCCCACTCTTCTATCAGAGAGCGTTCAGACTGCAACTATCACCTTGACATAGTCTTCATCTCATCCTACTCTCCCCAATGAGAGTGGATTGATAACCACTGATGTTTTTCTAGTCAATTCCAATCATGGGGGGAAATAATCCGTTTCCACGGGACCCCCTCCAAGTACTGAGGTTATTTCATTTGATTGGAATAGTCTAGAAGAATCTCGTATCCCCTCAGATGTTCCTTTCCAGATATCTGTAGGTGTTGCCGAAAAGGAAATATTTCACACTATAGTTGACGAGGGAGCTTCTGTTAGTATTTTATCCTTGAATTCTTGGCAACCTATAGGGTCTCCTCAGCTTGTGTGGGTTACCGGCCATATTTTGGCTTTTAATAGAAGGCCTACTAGACCTTTAGGGATTCTCCCGCAGTTACCTGTTGCATTGAGAGGTAAAATTGTTTATGTTGATGTCATGGTTGTCCAAGGTCCTTTAGATTTCAATCTACTCCTTGGACGTGACTATGTCTATGCTATGAAAGTCGTAGTGTCCACACTCTTTCGAGTGATGTATTTTCCCTATGATGGGAGGATTGTGACCATTGATCAGCTTTCCTTCGTGACACCCAATCATCGCATGACTTCCATTCAACAAACTTCCCTGAACATTCCACATGTATTAGGGGTTTCTTCCCCTTAAGCATGAGGGGCGTATCTCCAGCCTCTGGACATCACGCTGGGGGACACACTACCAACCTCTGGATAGGAACCAGTAGTTTGAGCAGAGTTTACCTTTGGCTTCAAGCTCGTTAAAAAATGAAACCAGTAGTTTGAGCAGAGTTTACCTTTGGCTTGAATCTCGCTAAAAAATGAAACCAGTAGTTTGAGCAGAGTTATTTTCCTATGTCAAGCTCATTAATTCCATTCCCCTTGAGTTATGTTGAGCAGAGTTTACCTTTGGCTTGAATCTCGCTAAAAAATGAAAAAAATCCTTTCCCTTTGAGTCGAGTCTTCTCGTAGACTTAGTACCTAAACCTTCTTTCCATTCCCCTATGCCTCAGGCGAATGCAATGAAGCTTGGGGGGCATGTCTTCAACCTCTAGAAGTTAATTCGAAGTCAACTCAATCGCCTTTCCACACCATTTTGGAGCTAAGTCACTTACTTCTAGCAATCATGCTGGGGGCAGGTACCAACCTTTGGATATCATGATGGGAAGATTCCACCAATGGGAACTTTTTCGAGCATACTTTCCTTTTTAGTTTTCGAGCTCATTAAACCATGAAAATAATCCCGATTTCTTCCTGTATCAAGCTCGCTAAAAAAATGAAACAGTACCTCTAGAAATCATACTAGAAGTAATCCGTCAGTTTCTTGTGCTGGGGGCAAACTTTCCAACCTCTAGCCATCATGTTGGGAAGAAACCTACCAATGGGCATTATCCTGAGCATAGTTCATTTTCTATTACAAGCTCGTTAAAAAATGAAGCAGACATCATGAGAATTATTTTCACTTGTCTTTGAGCTCGTTAAAAATAGTAAGATGGTGTTGAGCTTACTTTTAACTTTTTTCATGCTCTGGTTGAAACATGAAAAGTGGTTTGAGATTAGTTTTTACTTTTTCGTGCTTTGGTTCAAACATGAAAAAGATTCTGAGTGCTTTTGATACCATTCTCGTACTCATTAAAAAGTTGAGTAAAATGGTGTGTCTAAGGAGTATAGGTTTATCACTTTATCCGGCGTCACTAGACTATTTACAGAAAAGGAACTCCACCGAGTTTAATTTTTCCTTCGTCGTACTTGGTTATCAAACATGACAAATTTGTTCACGGAATCCTCTTTAAGCTCTTTTCAGACTCCTAAAATATGTGTTAGGAACCCATGTCTTTACTTTGTTAGTATATTATTGTTGGACGCATATGCTTTGTAAGTCATCCCGTAGTATTTGTTGATCCATAGTTTGTGTTATTATTGTTTGGTGCATATGCGTTGTAATTCGCCTGTAGTATTGTTAATCCATAATTTATATTGGCCCATGGTTTTGACCCATAGTATTGGTGCCTAGAATTAGTATATAAGTGTGTATTGAGGCCTATGAAGGCACCATGAAGTTTTTTGTATTGAGCTTGCTCAAAGGAGGTTGCCCCCTCGAAGTGGCCTACGATAAATAAAAGTGATTCTGAGTTCTGTTACTTCTGCTATCTCGTGTATTTTCATTAATTAATTGTTGCAAGTTCTTCACATCTGGTATCAGAGCACTTTCTTGGGCTCGTTGGGTGGAATTTCTTCCAAACAAATTTTTTTTCGCATCTGTTGCAAGTTCGGATCTGGGAATAATCCTTATCCACTTAACTGTGGGAAGTACTTGGGCATAAGCCCTAAAACTCATTGTGAGGAGTACCACAGGAACCCCAAACTAGCTGGCCCATTGAGAGGACCTGCCAGCGAAAAGGGCAATGACCCCTACTTGATTGACTAGTTCCCACCCATGAGGTAAACCAAGAGCTGTCGTTTGTGGAAAAGCGATTATCACTTTTACTTGAGCCATGGAGTGAGGGGTACTGCCCCAATACGCAAGCCGTCAGATAGCATTGGTGGCCGAGTGAAACTCTTGAACTATTAGGAAGCCGCACATACCTGGGTTCCATATCTATTTTCAGCTGAACTATTGCTGATCACTTTCGTGCCATTGCAAATATATCTGTTTCATATCCATTCCGCACCATAGTAGCTCCATTCTGAAAAGAAAAAAAGAAAAAGAAAACTCCTAGTTATGGTTGTCACCCGCGTAGGAGCAAAAACCATGGAAGAAGCACTTGCAGCCATCAAATCCAAACTCCAGGATCTTGATGAAAAATTTCTTGGCCTCTATCTTGATCATTCAGCCATGAACAACAAATGACAGTATGATTCTTCATCAGACAATGGGTTCTCTTCTTCCAACAATTTCCGTGGTCTGAAGCTTGATTTTCCTCGCTTCAATGGTACTGATCCGACTGGATGGATCTATCATGCAGAACAGTATTTCAGTCAGCATAATACTTTTGAGGTCAACAAAGTTCCACTGGCATCCTTTCATTTGGAACAGGAAGCTCTTCAAAGGTACCGTTGTGTAATGTCCCCATTCAAATAAGTGCATAGTAAGACAATCCCATCAATCCTACTAGTTTCCTAGGTTGGATGGGCACATGTGGGATGGTAATAAGGAAGCTAATAAATGATATTTAGACATTAGAGGGGTTCAACCATTTAATAAATATGGTGAATAAATCAATTCAAGATAAATTCTAAGTGGCAAGTGGTTTTGGAGACATATGGAGGTGGTGGGACCCACACTAGCTTGATTTTTCATAATACATGGTATCTCTCTTTTGCAAATTCGAATTAATGGGAATGTGAACACTCTTGGGTGAGTTGGTAAGTCATAACACATTTCATTGAGAATCTTAGGTCTGATTGGGAAGGATTGGTAACCTCCATGGAAGATAAAGAGTCAAAGTGGAAGTTTGTGGACACTTGGGCTAGATTCCCTAGCCCCTATGACACCAATAATGGAGCATCTATGACAACTATGACAAATTGCAGACCTGACCTCTGACATCTGACCACTATGACATGTCAGCACCAAAATTAGGCTCAAGGAAGGCGAATTTGGGAGTTGGAGAAGCCAAAGAGACTCAAAATCGAATTTGGGAGAAGATGGAAGGTTGGAACTAGGAGACAAGTGGCAAATGTGGAATATTTCCTAAATGGAAATCTATTGAATCTATTGAGAGGATTTCGACCCTTAGAAGGATAATGTTGTTTATAAAATGTAGAAATGAAGAATGAGAATGGCTTTTGATGATTTGAGAAAAATTGCATTTGTGAAGAGAGAGCTAGTGGATGACTAGTTTCTTGCCTTAGCCAATTTCTAGGGTGAAAGATTCCCATCCAAGTTGGTGTTTGGAGAGGCCACTCAGGTCTTTCATGGTGCTTTAATGGAGTTTGTATTTGTAGGTAGCAGCTACAGGAAGTTTCATGGTTTGGTTTAGTGCAGCACTTTCTCTCCACCGTTTCCAGTTTTGAAGGCATTTTCATGCTCCTTGAGGGAGGGCATTTTTGGTGAGCACTTGTGCTTCTTGAGAGAGCTTCTCATTATATATTTCTGATTGTAATAGCTTCATATCCTCTTTTATTAATATTCAGAAACTCTCAGGTCGAAATACCCACTGGTTGTATGCAAAACTATTGATTAATGAGCAAACAATGTCCATTTCCCCAATGCATTGATGTATGACACTATAATGTTGATTATTTCGAATGGATGGATGATTCTCTGATATATTTGTGATAAATATACTTCCATGGATGCCTTATACAATTTTCATGTACTGTACTTGAGAATTTGAAGCATTTTTACTCAGTTTAGTTGTATTGGGAGGTGAAATAGTGTCATTTCCCCAAGGGTCGAATTGGGGGTTTTTGCTGTTGAATGTGAGAGAGTTAGAACAGTAGTAAAAATAAATTAATGGTGCATATGAGACCTTAATCACATACTTAACACATTATATACCTCTTTTCATAAATTCGTGGGAGTTTGGAGGCATTTGGAAGGCCATTTGCAGTGTTACCCGAGGGGGATTTGATGCACAAATTACTAGTCAAAATTACCTATATTGATCAGAATACAAATCAAGTTTGCAGCAGTATTTGGAGGGCCATAAAACATCCATGAACCATATATTCAATTCTAAATACCATTCATACACTCCTACAAAATATTTGGGAGCATTTGGGGTTGATTTGGAGGTCAAAACAGTTAAACTAGTCAAAGGTCGAAATTGGGGAAAAAGTGGAAAAATTGGCATTTTAATAGAATTTTGAAAAAGGGTCATTACACGTTGGTACATCAAGGCTCATGAAGAGCCAAAATGGACAGATTTTTTTCAGCTCCTTTTGCAAGAATTTGTTCCCAGTGCTTTTGATGACTTCACAGGAGCCCTCACTAAACTTTGCCAAATTGGCACTGTGAGAGAGTACCAAACTGAATTTGAGAAACTAGCCAACCACATTGAAGGATTGCCTGATGACTTCTACCGGAGTTGTTTTATCAGTGGTCTAAAGGATGCAATCCGCTATGATGTCAAAATATTCTGTCCCAACACAATGATGAAAGCCTTGGGGTTGGCTAAGTTGGAAGAAGACAAGATTGCTTCCCAACAACGCTCCGAAACCACTTTTGTTCCCTTCTGAAATATGGGTTCTCAGCGACCTCCCATCCCACTAGCTCCTTGACCAACTCCTATCAAGAATTTGTCTAAAACTGAGATGCAGGCACGCAGAGAAAAAGGGCTTTGTTATAATTATGATGAGAAATTCACTCGGGGACATAGATGTGTTCAGAAAAAGATCTATCTCTTGGATATGGATTCTCTCCCTGCCTTTGAAATTGGTGAAGAAGCTCCAGATACAATGGATGCCCAGGTTGACATTCCGGAGCTGCTTATTGACCCTCTGTCTCAGGATCACCAGCCAGAGATATCTCTCCATTCTTTAGCTGGAATCACCACCCCCCCAAACCATGCGGGTCAGGGGTTACTTCAAGAAGCTTCCTCTTACAATACTCATTGATTCCGGTAGCACTCATAATTTCATTAACCCTCAGATCGCCAAACAAGCTGATTGTTTTATCCATCCTTGCTCCAACTTTGAAGTCATGGTTGCTAATGGGGGCACCTTGCCTTGCAAAGGGAAGTGTCATAATGTGCATATCTCTATGGGAGATTCTCTGACATGTTTTCCTTGACCTTAGGTGGATGTGATGTGGTTTTGGGTGCTCAATGGCTACACACACTTGGCACCATCTTATGGGATTTTTCCAAACTTTGGATGCATTTTTCCCCCAATGGACAAAAACACACATTGACAGGCTTACAACCAGGGTCTCTCAGCATCATCAGCTCACATCGGATGGAAAAACTCCTTAAGAATAATTCACATGGTGTCATCGCTCAAATCCATTCCATTTAGATGCAATCATCAGCGGTCTCCACTACTGCTTTGGATCTACAACAAATTCTAGATCGATATACCAGTTTCTTTGTTGAACCAGTGGGATTGCCACCTTCAAGGCCAGAGGACCATCATATTCAGCTCCTTCCTGGAAGCGTTCCTCCCAACATCAGTCCCTATCACTACCCATTTCACCAAAAAACAGAGATTGAAATGCTCGTTCGGGACTTACTGAAGCAAGGTATTATTTGCCCAAGTAGTAGTTCATTTTCTTCACTAGTTCTTCTCATTTGCAAAAAATATGGGTCATGGCGCCTTTGCATTGACTTCCGAGCACTTAATCACCTCACTATCAAGGATAAGTTTCCAATTCCTGTTGTTGATGAGCTTCATGGTGCTCAATTTTTCTCCAAGTTGGATCTTCATTCTGGGTATCATCAAATTCGAGTTCATTAGGATGATATCCCTAAAACATCTTTTCGCACACATGATGGCCACTATGAGTGTTTGGTCATGCCCGTTGGCCTCACTAATGCTCCTTCCACATTCCAGGCCTTTATGAATAAAATATTCAGGCCCTACTTGCGGAAATTCATTCTGGTATTCTTTGATGACATCCTCATCTACAGTAAAACCTGGGCTGAACATCTCCAGCATATGGATCTTGTAATGAAAATTTTCTCTGACCATCATCTCCACGCCAAACAGTCTAAATGTGTTTTTGGACAGGAGGAAGTCGAGTATCTCGGGCACATTATCTCAGCAGAAGGGGTTCGCGTCGATCCTGCCAAAATCACTGCCATGAACAATTGGTCGCGTCCTCAGACACTCAAGAGTCTTCATGGTTTTTTGGGGTTGATTGGATACTACTGCAAGTTTGTCAAGGATTATGGGAAGATTGCAGCTCCATTAACTTCTCTATTGAAAAAGGATGCTTTTACATGGACACATGCTACTAAGTGTGCATTTGATAAACTGAAGCAAGATATGTGTACTACACCTATTCTAGCTATGCCTGATTTTTCCAAGCCCTTCACTATTGAGAGTGATGCTTACGGCAATGGACTTGGTGTTGTTCTCCTTCAAGATGAACACCCCATTGCGTTCACCAGCAAAGCCCTTTCAGGTAAGAATTTAGCTGCCTCTACATATGAGAAGGAAATGATGGCTATTTTGCATGCAGTACAGAAGTGGCGCCCATACCTATTAGGGAATCATTTCTGCATCAAGACTAATCATCATAGTCTGAAATATTTCCTGGAACAACGCGTATCCTCCCCATCACAACAGAAATGGGTTAGGAAACTCATGGGTTATGACTATGAGATCACTTACAAGAAGGGTAAGGACAATATTGTGGCGAATGCTCTTTCTCACACATTTGATGACCAAGGTTCTCTTTCCGCTATTTCTATGCCTGTTCCAAATTGGTTGCAATCTGTTCAACAGGGCTATGTCAATGACTCTTCATTATCTCAAATCATCCAACGCTTGGCCAACAACCCTTTTGTTTTACCACATTACTCTTGGGATGGTGCTTCCCTGAGATACAAGGGTCGTCTGGTGCTTCCCCAGAGCACAGATATTCAACAGGCTGTCTTCTATGAACTCCATGCTTCTCCATCAGCAGGGCACTCTAGGTTCCTCAAAACGTATGAGTGGGCATGGCGTAACTTCTTTTGACAGGGCATGAAAAGAACAATTCAACATATGGCAGCTGAATGTGATACCTTCCAGCGCAATAAGGGTGAAACGACACTCCTTCAGGGATTGCTCGAACCCTTGCCCATACCTACACGGATATGGATAGATATTTCTATGGATTTCATTGAAGGGCTCCCTAAGTCTAGAGGGAAGACAGTGATTTTGGTTGTGGTTGATCGCCTCTCCAAATATAGTCATTTTTGTGCTCTCATTCATCCCTATACAGCCTCCTTAGTCACTCAAATTTTCCTGGACCATATCTTTCGTCTTCATGTCATCCATTCTTCCATTGTCTCGGATCGTGATGCGACTTTCACGAGTCATTTTTGGACATAACTATTTCTCCACACTGGCACCAAACTGAAGATGAGTTCAGGGTATCACCCACAAACAGATGGTTAGACTGAAATTATCAATAAATGCTTGGAAACTTATCTTCGTTGCTTCACCTCTGAACAACAACATAAATGGACAAAGTGGCTCCCTCTCGCTGAATTGGTACAATAACTCTTACCACACTGCCTCTAAAATGACCCCATATGAAGTAGTCTATGGTCAGGCACCGCGAGTTCTTCTTCCATACACCCCCAGCAGTTCACCAGTTCAGGAAGTTGACACGATCCTTTGCAACCGCGATTAGATTCTTCGCATTTTGCGGGACAATCTTCATATGGCAAGAAATCACATGAAGCAACAAGCCGATTAGCATCGTTCTGAGCGCACTTTTCAAGTAGGTGATATGGTTTTTCTTCGTCTCCATCCGTACAAGCAATCCTCCTTGAAACTCAAAGAGCGTCATAACCTCTCTCCAAAGATCTATGGGCCATATTGGATTCTTCAGAATATTGGGTCCATTGCTTATAAATTGGAACTTCCTCCTTCTTCCCGCATTCATCCAGTATTTCATGTCTCTTGTCTGAAGAAAGTTCTTAGCACCAACATCAAAGGACAAACTATTTTACCCGAACTGGATAATGAAGGATCCATCCTTTTGGAGCCGGAGTCCGTCCTCAATAAGCACACTTGTCATTTTCGCTCTCTCTCTATCACAGAGGTCTTAATTCAGTGGCATGGCATGCAACCAGATGATGCTACATGGGAACCACTCCTTCAGATTCAACAACAATTTCCACATCTAAATCTTTGAGGACAAAGCTTTTTCTAAGGGGAAGGGGATGTTAGGAACCCATGTCTTTACTTTGTTAGTATATTGTTGTTGGACGCATATGCTTTGTAAGTCGTCCCGTAGTATTTCTTGATCCATAGTTTGTGTTATTGTTGTTTGGCGCATATGCTTTGTAAGTCTCGTATTATTGTTGATCCATAGTTTGTATTGGCCCATGGTTTTGACCCATAGTATTGGCACCTAGACTTAGTATATAAGTGTGTGTTGAGGCCTATGAAGGCACCATGAAGTTATTTGTATTGAGCTTGCTCAAAGGAGGTTGCCCCCTCGAAGTGTCCTACGATCAATAAAAGTGATTATGGGTTCTGTTATTTCTGCTATCTCGTGTATTTTCATTAATTAATTGTTGTAGGTTCTTCACAATACGAAAATATTGCCAAGCGAACATGTCACATTCACACTTTTTAAAGCATTTGAATGTTCGTCTTCCTGGTAATAGTTTACCCCTTTTTCGGACCAGGGGGCACTATTTACAAAAAAGTTATACTCCAGCCAATCATGACTGGAAGAGTCCTCTACCATGTTGTTTTACCCTTTTTCGGGCCATGAGGCTAACTTTACGAAAAAGGACCGTTTGAGTATTCTTTAGTTCTTTTCAGACTCTCTAAACATGAAATGAAAACCGAGTTTACCTTATATGGACTCGTTAAACTCTCACATCGAAGGGCACGTCATGGGACGAACCCCTCCTATCCCAGGTTCAAAAAATATTTGGGATTGGACTCATCTATGAGATGAGCTATACCGAGCATCTGGTTACCCTCATCAAGCTCGTAAAAAACACATGAGGCACTCATCATTCATGATGGGGGAAAAGGAAATCTTTTATGTTACACCCTTTATCTGTGGCAGTACCTAGTCATTCTTGAACATGGCAGTCATCTGCATTTGCATACTGCACTTGGATCATATGTTTGTCCTCAATTTTCACCCACTTCCTGAGTCTTGTCACTCCTTTGATTCATTCAAAGTATGCTTCCATTATCAGTTTCATTTAGGTTTTGGTGTCGTACTCGTCATGTCAATATTGCCAAGTCATGCCATGCCCATGTTCAAGAATATTCTCACGATTCATTATTTGTAGTAAGTACGCCTACTACCATGTCGGTCTACTCTGAGTCAGTCTTGCATGTTACTATACCATCCGATCCACTCTACACATCTCTATCATGTTTCGTGTCGATGATGGAGGATTCATCATGGCCCTCCTTTGACGGATTCATCCTTGTCGACTTCAACACATCATCCGAGCATTGAACCTAGAAACCAACCAAGTACCTTGGCCCTACATGCCTCAATGGCATGTTACCTCACTTTCAACATGAGTTTACATCATTGACTCTTGATTGAAAGATTTCATCTCGCGTTCAACTTCAACTCATGTATTCACGCTTGGTGATATGTACTGTGATACCTTGGGAATCATTGACATCAATGGTGATTTCCCTCGCACTTGTTAACGGTATACATCAATGACCGTTAATCAAGTGGTTTATACCATGTTCAACATCAAGACATTTGTAATCACATGGATAGATTCGTATCATTGTGGGTTCAGCTTGAAGACCCTAGGGAGTCATGTTTTACCCATGTTGCGATGGAGATTGTATTGATTCATATCACATGGATCCACATTTGTATTGGTCGTGGTTGTGTTATCATCTCATCATGGATCTACACTTGTGTCTAGTAGCCATGATTGTGTTCAGTCGGTCATTACTACCATGGATTTGCATTGTATTGGTCGGCATCCAAGTTGTACATCATATGAGACTGTGTACTCAGATTCAGTTGCACTGCAGTAGCGCCCTTCGTCCGACAAGCCATTGCCATTCCTTCTGTCAAAGCATTTCACCTATCCAATTTTCAACATCTTCATGCTTTGGGGGGCATTCTGTTACACCTAAAATCTTACCATCTTGAGATTCAGTGTATACATCCCTAAATTTTCCTTGACTAATTTATTGACCTGGAAGATATGTGAACTCATTCATACTAGGTTTTGAGAGGTCGTCGTAGGCTTCCCTCATGCAACCTGCGACGTCGCATCTTGCTCTCTTGCAGGGTGCGACGATGTCAGTTAATGGACAAAAATAGCTCCTTCGAGCCCATTCTCAAAGCCAGTTGACATGGATCCTTATCCCTGACCTTTTGGTAGAGTTGGAACTCGGTTCCTAACCTCTTGGAAGGATCCCCTATCTCTCTCCTACCATATCTCAACCTACCCTATCCATACCCTATCCACTTAGTCCTATATAAGTGAAGCTCACTCCCATTCCAAAGGGAGGAAGTCTATAGTTACATGCTGGTGAAATCATCTTAGAGAGATCTCTACTCATCCATTGAGAGACTCACACTTCCTTGGGAGGATATGGCATTGGCTTGGACATAGAAGGGTTACTTCGTTAAGCTCTGGTTGTAGTCTTTCTCTTCTATGTACTTTCCCTATTTTTATAGTAATATAAATGATTTCCACCAATATTGTTGTGTTGATGATATTGTGTATTTTACCTGCTTAACTGTTTACTTAGATCTGTTATCGTTTAGATGCTTTTACTTGTTTGTCTTGTTTTGTGTATCTTTGCAGGTCTTGCAGCTTAGATATGACGACCACGAGGCATGGAATAACATCCAGGAAAGGACTACAAACTTAAGGTAAGACATCTAATAACTTGATCCTTAACTAGATCTAGGAAAGTGGTTTATATTCTGTTTTATTTGTTCTAGACTCACATTGAGCTAGGGATATCCGGCTTGTGTCCGCTCGAGTGGATTGTCCGTCAAACATGATTCCAGGTAGATTCAACTGAGGCATAACCGGTGTCCCTTGCACTTCTGTGGGGGGTATAAGAATGGTATTTGGAATATGGGAGGCACTGATGAACTCAATGTATGCTCAACACCATCACTCAATGGAGGCATTGATGATGATTCCAAGGGGGAGGTGGGAACATTTTCGGAGGTGAAAATGATGCACATAAGACCATCAATCGATGTAGGTATTTCAGGCAGTGGACTTGAATAGAACCCTAGAAAGTTGGAGTCCTTGTACACTCTTGGACATATATCAACGTAAGGGGGTTGACTTGTTCCAGCGATCATGGGTAAGACATTGTTAGGTTATTTGTTGGTATGGGGGTCATAGTAATTGATTTGGTCAACGATGACTATATTCCCATTAAATGGAAACGTCATTATGCAGGAAAACGAAGAGGCCACTACCTTCATGGCTTACATATAACTACAACCCAACAAGATATTATATTCGAGTTGTGTGTCAACTACTTCAATATCTATCATGACCATTTTCCCCCCCATCTCAATGGGGACATTCTGGTACAATCCCCTAGGTTGTGATGGTCTCCTTTCATATATGCGAAGAGTGATCGGATAGGAGACTAACTAGGGTGAACCCAACCATTTCCAAGCATTGGAGGACATGACACATGTGGACGTGCCTTACGTGATGATGCATCAATGAATCATAATGTTTTTCATCGTAACAAGTACTTGGAATGTGACTAACAAGGGTAGCCATGATTCACCTTTGTCGAGATCAAATTTCATAAGGCATGAGTCAGAAGGGTCAAAGGCATCGATTGCATTGATTAATGCCTTTCTTTCGGTTGGTAAATATTGTAGCACTTCTAATGTGGACATGGCATCTGGTGATTGAGCCAAGTCATCCATAATACTGTAATTGTGGGTGGATTTCATATGGGATTTATGGGGGGTGCGCCTAAGTGGTACCTTTGGGATCCGTTGGATCTACTCACCGATTGGGCATGGTATTTGCAAAGGCCCCCCAGAATGGGTAAGCTACATCCGCCACTTATGGGGGATCACGCCCTCCATAACCTTTGGCTCAAGTTTGGAGGTTAATATATGTCGTGTTCATATAGATATTCTGGAAGGAGCCATCGCTAGAGGGGCGAGGATCCTGTTGCTGAGTAATGATCACTTGGTTAGAAAGGGGTTTTTGCAAGACATCAGTTTGGGGTTGTGGGGGATTAGGCACCTGATGGGGATTAACGATTTTATTCTTATTGGCTTCCACCAACTGTTGGAAGTCGGGGATAAGTGGAAAACAGGTGAGTGTAGTGACCATAATCTATGCAAATGGTGTAGGAATAATTGGTCCTTGGGTTGTCATTTTTCCCTTACTTGGGGAGGTTATTAACCCCTGCAGGTTGGTTACCCTGGTTTTGGTTCTGTTGAAGAGGGGGGTTTCCCCCTTGCCCCTGTTACTGGTTTTGTGTGTTCTTAACTTTCATCTTCCCATGATTCTAAGGATTCTGGGGGTTTGTGGTGTTCAATTGCTGAAACTATTGAGCTTGTTTCCTGAAAGAAGGTTGAACTAAATTAACCCCCAAATGTGGCATGGAGGCAGGACCAGGAGGACATTGAAATAGGTAATAAGGGTTATACCCCAGCGGTGGGATATATGCATTTTGTGCTCCATAGGATGTGGACATAGGAATGGCTTGCACCATTTGTGGTAGAGGTGCAATCGATACTTAGCTTGCATTGGGATAAGTAGGACTATAAGGTCCATATTGTAGCTGACCAAATTGAGGACTTGGTGCAGGAGCAGGGGTTGTTGACACAGGAGGGATGGGTGGGTACTATGGTGCCATGTTAAATGGAATGGGAGTAGGAGTAGGAGGAACCTTTACTTATTGGTAAATGGACCCGATAAGCACATCCACCGAATGTAACAAACCCGCTGGTGTAGGATCCAAAGATCGATGTTGAGGAGCATCGAGTAGGATGGTGTATAGGTAATCAGATTGTGTATAGATGAGGTCTAAATGGCAGGACTTTAGGATGGCCTCTTCCTCATTTTGGGGCATTAAGGTTTACACAATTGCAGTTTGTAGTGACTTGATGAACCACTCCAACAAGAATTGAGGTTGTATTTCGATTTTACACAATGTGCGATGTTTATGCCACTCATGGATGTGGTCCGCTATGTGTGTAGAGGTTCTCGGTTGAAATTCTATGAGAATTTTGAGACCAAGGTCATGGAGAATAGGAAGCTAAAAGTATGTGATAAATGTTGTGGCCAATGTCCCAAATGTGGCATAGGTCGTTCCTGGTAAGTTCACATACCATTTTGTTGTCATTCTGGTAGGGATTCGTTGAAAGAGGTGAAGCCTCACTTTGTCTTTCACTATGCTATTGGAGGAACACCGTAGTTGAAAAGACATAACGTGGTTGGATAGATCATCTCCTTATTTCCCTTCAAAATTTTGGATATATGAGGGGATCTTTTCAGGCATAGCTATCCATGTTTGATCATGTGCTATGGGTTCATTGATCAATTTGGCCAAATCAAGGAGATTTAGGCTATCCATGAAAGGTAGGTTGGGTGTAGGTCCTTCCATTTTATGTTGTATGTTGTTTCCTCGAGGGGGAGAACATGGTATATGTGGTGGTGATCTCTGTCTCTAATGGGAATGCGAGGATATAGTTTTCTCTCCTCCCGAAGAGGGAGACGAAGTAGGTGGATTTCTGTCAAGGGGTGAAAATAAAATGTGGCCTTTTCCGTGAGAGTGTGAACCAAGGGCTTCTAAAGTATCTTCAAGGGGAGAAAATGAAGGGTTTCCTCTTCCACGAGAGGATGAAGCAAAAGGATATAAACTCTCTCTGAGGGGAGTAAATGAATCAAGTAAGGAACTTCCTCACCCTGACGATCCTATCAATGTGGCCTAGAAGTGGCCCTGACTAGAGTACCTACCTCGTGAACAATGGGAGAAAGGGGTAAAACATCCCTCTAGAAATAGGAAAGGCATTCCAGTCTTCAAGACTACCTTAGGGTGTTTTTTTCCTCAATGGTGGAATTTTAGTGTCAAGTGAGAGTGATTATGGGAATGAACAAAATTAAGCAAATGGAAAAATATGCCAACCGCTACATTTGCAAAATGGTGCAAAGTAAGTGATATGTGCTATGTTGGTTTAGTGCAAGAGTTCGCACATGTAGGTTCTTTTTAATAACGAGTTAGTGAAATTGTATTTTAAAAAGAAAATAAATGTAAATTCCCTAAAGACCTAACGTCCTTCCTCTCAAATGTAACCAGGCCTTCCAAAAGCACAATTGATGGTGATAATGGGATCCATACACTAATTGACTAGTGAAGGTAACAAAGAGTCAGTTACATCGGTTATGGGGCCATGTCTTGGAAGAGATGGAAACTTTCCCAATGGAAATATCTGACTTCAGGAACCAATTATCCTTACAATTTATCCTTGGTTATATCCTAATTTTGGCCACTAAGATACCCGCGTCAAGTGTGGATAAGTGGTTTTTTTTGGGTCGTATAGTGTTTCCTCCACAAAAAGCTGAGTGGATATTTGGAGATGGCAAGGAAATTATACCTCAGCTAATTTGACCTCCTGAGGCACTACGCACTTCTTATTTGGGTTTTCTTTTAACACTTGCTAATAGCGGGATTTAATAATACCCTATAATTCAACAATGTTATGTTTCAAAAACTTAATGAAACTAGATTGGTGGGAATTAATGGATGCCTAGCCCAATCAATCCTACCTAACTAAAATGTCCTCCTTGGATTATTTTAGTTGGTTGGCAATTACAACTATTGATTTTGAAGGGTCTAAATTCACTTAAGGAGTGTAAGGGAGGTATTTCACAATTCCCTTCCTTCTGATTCACCAATATCACAAGTAATGCAAGGTGAAGAGCATACTTAGAGTGAAATATATTTTAGGTCCCTTAGCGTGTGTTAGTGATGCAAACACATGTGATATAAGAGAATTGATTGTTGCAATTTACTAAAGAGATTTAAAGTAAATTCAAATGGAGATTTAACTTCAACTCTAAAGATGCTAATGGTGCTTGCTAACAAAATGCTAATGAAATAAAAGTGTGCAATGGAGGTGTTTCACACTTCTCACCTATTTCTGATTCTCCAAGCTCACAAGAAGTACGAGGTGAAGGGAATAATTTGGGAGATTAGAGTCTTTAGGTCCTTGCTTGTGTGAAAAATTGGATTTACACTACTTTTCCTTAAAACACGGAAATTAAACAACAACAAAAGATGTATTGAATCCTAGTGGCAACAATGAGGACCATTGAAAGCCTCAAAGTTGGTTACCTAAGTAGATTTCAAGAGAGAAGGACTCTTTACTCCCTAATCTTGGCCTAAGTGGGATGATTACTAAAGAAAAACTAACTATTGCGAGTTAATTTAAATCTGGTTCATTAGTGAGCAGTCATTGGGACTCCAAGATTGTATATAGAACTGATAAAAAGAAAATAAATGACAGTAGAATGGAAAAAAAACAAACACACAGTAGCACATAAAATATAGTCACTAGCGTGTTGATGTATATGTAACTTCGGAACATATTTCATATATGTTGTATGTACTCCTATAGAGATGGTATTAATCCTCTATACAGAAGTGTCATCATGTGGATTGACAAGTGTCGCAAGTGTGTGTACTTGTCGATGGGTTATTAGAACACCATGTGGGGTCGGCCCTGAATTATATATATTATAATGTGGATGTACCTAGCTAGACAAGTCGGCCCCATAAGGTCACTGGGAAAAAAGGTTAGTATAAATAGAGATCGGAGATCTCTATTTTACTCACTCAAAAAAGTAACTCACTCTCACTCAGAAAGTGGCGCACTAGTGAGGAGGAGGATCATCTGTTACTAGGAGACTATCTCAGTGTTATTTGGTTGTACTTTGGTTGAGCCATTGCTCTCTCTATCTCTGAGGAAGTTGTGGGGTTTTTCACCTTAGGGTTTTCCCCACGGAAACTCTGTGTCTCTTGTCTCTTATGCTTTTGATTCTTGTGATGCATGTCATATTGTAATTGTCATGCATTGATATACTGTATATGTTATTCTCTCAGCAAAGATCCTAGACTATTGTTAATTAATGCTCAAAATTTAACATGGTATTAGAGCCAGGTTGAGAAGAAGACATTTTGCAGTGACGGAAGCTTGAGTTCCTTGTTTATTGGGTTTCTCTCCATAGATTTTTGAAAATAAGTATAGTATATTGACTCTACTCATCAAGGTGCATCTATCTGTCCAATCAGAATTCAATTCCGAGCATTTTCAGATTTGGCCCTAAAAATTAGGGTTTCCACAAAAATAGGAATTTCTGGAATCTGAAGGCACAGCTGGAAGCTCCTTGCAAAAATCGAAGTTTAGAGCTTTGGATCGAGATTTTTGGTTGGGTAGATCTCCGGGAAACTCAAACCCTAATTCAGGGCTCTCCCTCGTGAACCCAGGAGGACAAAAAGGAAATTCTGAAGGGCAAAACTTTGCTGATCTCAAATTCCAAATGCACCAGGCTGATCATCTCATCAAAGCGCATATTTCTATCCTTTCAGAAATTTGAAATTCACATTTTGAATTTTTAGGGTTTTTTCTACAAACCCTAATCTGGGACCAAATCCAGTTGTCAGCATTTCAAGTGGTAAGACCTAAATCTTTTCTATTTCCATTTGAAGTACTCTTTAAGATGTCTCTCCACACCAAGCTTGAGGATAAGCTTGAAGGGGCTGATAACTTCTGAGCCTGGAAGTATAGGATTGGGTTAATCCTGGAAGAAAATGAGTTGGACTCATATGTGAAAGAAGACATCCCTATGCCAGAGGATGAAGAGACCAAGGTATCGCATAAGAAGAACTTGGTCAAGGCAAAGAGAATCATTGTTGATTCTATCAAAGACCATCTCATACCCCATGTGTCTTCTCTTAAGACACCCAAAGAGATGTTTGACTCTTTGACCAAGTTATTTGAAGGGAAGAACATAAATCGGAAGATGACCCTATGGAACCAATTGAAAGGAGTAAAGTTTCAGAATGGAGAAACCATTCAATCTTATTTTTCAAGGGTCTCCCGGATCAAGGAACAACTAGAAGCAGTGGATGAAATGGTCGAGAATGGTGAAGTGGTGATGACCACTCTAAATGGCCTACCCAGGTCATGGGATTCCTTTATCCAAGGAATTTGTGCAAGGAAGAAGTTGATCTCCTTCAGTAGACTACAGGAAGAATTCTCACAAGAAGAAGAAAGGCTTGTGGCATGAGAAGAAAAGATGCGGAATGAAGA
The DNA here is from genome assembly GCA_027924585.1 of Larix kaempferi. Lineage (NCBI taxonomy): Eukaryota > Viridiplantae > Streptophyta > Pinopsida > Pinales > Pinaceae > Larix > Larix kaempferi. Next base: position 4,410,121 of record BSBM01001229.1, read on the forward strand.
TCAAGCTCTCACAGCTCACACCAAGAAAGGGAAGTCCAAGAGAGAGCCATCTCACTCCAAGAAATCTTCACATCACTTCAAAGAAAGAAGAATATGCTTCACCTGTAATGAGAAAGGACATATTGCCATAAATTGTCCCAAGAACAAGAAGGACAACAACAACTCCAACAAGAAGAAGAAGGGCAGCAAAAGAAGCTTTCATGCTCATGCTGCCGAAGATGATGAACCCCCAAAGAAGAAGGCTAGGGCAGAAAGTGATAGTGATGATGACTCATCAAGTGAAGAAGAGTATGTTCTGATCTCTGCTCTCACAGGTACTATCTCCCATGGTTGTAATGATTGGTTAATTGACAGTGGGGCTTCCAAACACATGACTGAGTTTAAGGAATCTTTTGTGAACCTATCTGAACATGAATCACCCCATAAGGTGAAACTTGGGGATGATTATCAATACCCAATCAAAGGAAGTGGTGAAGCCTCCTACAACCTAGATTCTGGAAAATCTTTGAAGATGAAAGAAGTTCTTTATGTACCTGGGCTCAAGAAGAACTTACTCTCCATCTATGCATTGGATTCAAAAGGTATGAGGGTTGCATTTTTGGATGGCCAAGTCCTAATGTGGCCAAAGGGAAAGAACATAGATGATGCAGTAGTGATTGGAGAGCAAGAGGGAGGTTTGTATAAATTGAAGGGACAACCTGAACATGCCATGGTGCATGAATCCATGGAGCCAAGTGAACTTTGGCATAGAAGACTTGCTCATATGCACTATAGAGCACTTCCAATTGCAAGCAAGGCAGTAGAGGGTCTTCCTGAAATCAAGACCAAACATGAAGGTGTTTGCAAAGGATGTGCAAAAGGTAAGAACATTAAGAAGGCTTTCCCAAGCAGTGAAAGCAAGGCAAAAGACATCCTAGAAATCATCCACTCAGATGTATGTGGTCTTATGTCATCCAGTTCCCTGAGTGGGTATGTTTACTATTGATGACTTCTCCAGGAAGACTTGGGTATATTTCTTGAAGAATAAAGATGAGGTGCTTGATAAGTTCAAGGAATTCAAAACCTTGATGGAGAATCAAATTGACAAGAAGATCAAAACATTCAGATCCAACAATGGTGGAGAATTCACCTCAAGTGACTTCAAGAAGCTTTACAGTGATTCAGGGATTAAGAGGGAGTTGATTGCTCCTTATAATCCTCAATAGAATGGAGTTGCAGAAAGGAAGAACAGAACAGTCATGGAAGCAGCAAGGGCAATGCTGCATGATCAGGATCTACCTATGCATCTATGGGTAGAAGCAGTTAGAACAATTGTATATGTGCAGAACAGAACTCCCCACAATATATTGGACAACAAGACACCAGAAGAGGTCTTTTCTCGGTTCAAGAAGATTGATGTCAGCAAGGATGAATATAAGTTCAAAGACAGGTAATCCAGGAAGCAAAGATCAAGAGGGAGCACACTCTAGCAGCTCCTGCAAGGATGCAGATTTTCAGAGGGAGTTGACCATCTTCCTACATTCCACAACAGAAAGGTGTAGAAGAAGCTACTTCAGCAGCTCCTGCTAGGAAGCAAAGACTCAGAGGGAGTCCACCCAACAAACAAACAAAGATAAGTATTTCAATTATCATTTCTTGCCTATTTTGTTTGTTTAAATAATATTATGCTTATGTTCCTAGACTTAGGAGATGTATTGTGCATATTTGAATGATTGCATTAATGAACAGTACACTACTAATATGCATGTGATGGGTAAGTGGCATATGGCACTGTACAACATTCCAATGCTACTTATCTAGAATGAAACCTCTTTGCTGACATGTTGGGAGTAGTGTAAACTCTTAACAATGTTCTGGTAGAGACTGGAAGGCTTCTAGAAAGTTGTGGAACATGGATAAACGTTGTATTGAAGCATTGTCTAAGATACTGCATGATTGCATGACATATTTCTTTATGTGTAAAGAATTTGTTCTGAAAATTATGGGATGTTTCTAATCATGCAATTTAACTTGTTTTGTAGGAAAGACCGTATATCTTCACCTACAAAAGGACTACAACATTTGTTCCAACAACAAAGATATCTATTGAAGATATTGAACTTCCCAAGATCTGGGATGAAGAAATAGAATGCCATGATCCGTCGACCATGAAGAAGATGTTTGGGATGCAGTCCCAAGACCTAACAGGGAGTCACATGTGTGCAAATTGAAGGAAGCCTTGTATGGCTTGAAGCAAGCTCCCAGAACTTGGTATGGTAGGATGGACAGTTTCCTATCTAGTTTGGGCTTTACCAAGAGTAAAGCGGATTCCAACCTTTACTACAAGGTTGAGGAAGGGAATCCTATGATTCTACTCCTATATGTGGATGACTTATTTGTAATAGGAGATGATAGATTGATTGCAGATACGAAGAGGAAGCTTGATGCTGAATTCGATATGAAATATTTGGGAATGATGCACTATTTCCTAGGTATGGAGGTGTGGCAAAGTGCAGGTGGGATCTTCCTTGGTCAAGGTAATTACACAGTAGATATCCTGAAGAGATTTGGGATGATGGATTGCAAGGCCATGGCCACACCTATGGCATCGAATCTAAAGCTTCTATGTGATGCTTCATCTAAGCCGGTTGATGTCTCTATGTATCGTCAAATGATTGGGTCCTTGATGTACCTGACGAACACGAGACCAGACATTTGCTCTGCAGTGAACACATTGAGCCAGTTCCTGACGGATCCAAGGAGTGTTCACCTGGTTGCTGTAAAGCATGTTCTGAGGTACCTGAATGGTACAGTGGATTATGGGCTCAAGTATGAGGCGAATCAAAAGTTTAACCTGCAGGGCTATGTTGATTCAGATTGGGCAGGCAGTGTTGCAGATAGGAAGAGCACATCTGGGTGCTACTTTAGTATGGGATCAGGTGTGATCTCATGGTTTAGCAGGAAGTAGTCCTGTGTGGCACTGAGTACAGCTGAGGCAGAGTATGTTGCAGCCTGTTCAGCTAGTTGTGAGGCAGTATGGATACGGAATCTATTGTCTGAGTTATTTGATCTCCCGTTGGATGCTATTGGTATCTTTTATGATAACCAGAGTTGTGTGAAGCTGTCTGAGAACCTAGTGTTTCATGACAGGTCGGAACACATAGAGATCAAATATCACTATATCAGGGATATGGTGCAGAGAGGAGCTGTGAAGCTCCTATATGTTGCGACGGGCGAGCAGATTGTAGATGTGCTGACGAAGCCACTAGCCAGGGTGAAGTTCGAGTACTTTAGAGAGAGGCTTGGCGTTCTTCAGATCGAGGACACTTCGAGGAAGAAGTGATGGACACATTTGCTGAATCCATTCCAAGCATGTTGGAAGGAGGAACCTTCACATGGCTGTGAATGTAAGTGCTGGATGATGAGCATCAGGATGATGTTCTGGTTTCTGCTGGATATGATCAGTTGGATCATTTTTGTATGTATGTATGCATCATGTTGGATGCTAGATATGATCAGTTGGATCATTTATATGTATGTACGCATCATGTTGGATGCTGGATATGATTAGTTGGATCATTTATATGTATGTACGCATCATGTTGGATGTTGGATATGATTGGTTGGATCATGTGTATGTATTTTGTATATGCATCATGTTGGATGCTTGGACCATGTATCTGTATATGTATCAGGTGGATACATTGTATGATCAGGTAGATCATGTATATTGATATGTATCAGGTATGATCAGGTAGATCATGTATGTTGATGGATACATTGTGTGGATCATGTATCTATGTATCAAGTGGATACACTATGTATGATGATATGTATCAGGTAGATACTTGGTGTGCATCATATGGATGCATTGTATGATCAGGGTGATCGTGGATGACGAGCTTCTCCAGATGACATGCAGTAGGATGTTGCAGTGATGATGATCAGGATGATCATGTGTACATAAGGATGATGTATGATGAGTATCAGATGATACTTTGTGGCCGTGGATCAGGTTGTGCAGGTAAGCATGTAATTTGTGCCCTGGGAGATTTGCAGATGGTCTTTCGAGGTTTTTCCTATGGCATGTAATTCGGTGCCCTGGGACATCTGGAAAATGCTCTTTTGAGGTTTTTCTTGGGAGGACATATAATTTGTGCCTTGGGAGATCTGCAGATAGTCTTTTGAGGTTTTTCCTATGGCATGTAATTTGATGCCCTGGGATATCTGGAAGATGCTCTTTTGAGGTTTTGTCCTATGGCATGTAATTTGCTCCTGGGAGATCTGGACAGGATGAAAAAGGCCTCAGATGCTTCAGCCAGGTTTTTCCATGACCACATGTAATTTGCTCCTGGGAGATCTGGACAGGATGAAAAAGGCCTCAGATGCTTCAGCCAGGTTTTGTGGTGAGATCACATGTAATGTGCTCCTGGGAGATCCGACAGGTAGAGCCGTGTGCTCGTAACAGCCTGGGATGCTTCAGCCAGGTTTTGTGATGGGTCACATGTAATGTGCTCCTGGGAGATCCTACAGGTAGAGCTGTGTGCTCGTAATAGCTTGGAATGCTGCAGCCAAGTTTTGCGATGCACGTAATAAGTCCTGAGGATTCCACAGTATGGCCAGTGATGACGAAGACCTGCAGGTGGTGGGCCTACATCCAGTATGAAAAAGGACTGGCTCTGTAGAACTTCCTATGACGAGTAGATTCCGAGATTGATTGAGATAGTAGCAGCAGTGACGATGATCCAGAGAAGATGACTTATGCTAGAAGACCTGTGCTGAGAAATACCTTCCTAGTTAAGAGGGAGTGTTGATGTATATGTAAATTCGGAATGTATTTCATATATGTTGTATGTACTCCTATAGAGATGGTATTATTCCTCTATACAGAAGTGTCGTCATGTGGATTGACAAGTGTCGCAAGTGTGTGTACTTGCCGATGGGTTATTAGACCACCATGTGGGGTTGGCCCTGAATTATATATATTATAATGTGGATGTACCTAGCTAGACAAGTCGGCCCCATAAGGTCACTGGGAAAAAAGGTTAGTATAAATAGAGATCGGAGATCTCTATTTTACTCACTCGAAAAAGTAACTCACTCTCACTCAGAAAGTGGTGCACTAGTGAGGAGGAGGATCATCTGCTACTAGGAGACTATCTCAGTGTTATTTGGTTGTACTTTGGTTGAGCCATTGCTCTCTCTATCTCTGAGGAAGTTGTGGGGTTTTTCACCTTAGGGTTTTCCCCACGGAAACTCTGTGTCTCTTGTCTCTTATGCTTTTGATTCTTGTGATGCTTGTCATATTGTGATTGTCATGCATTGATATACTGTATATGTTATTCTCTCAGCAAAGATCCTAGAGTATTGTGAATTAATGCTCAAAATTTAACATAGCGTGCAGTAACGTGATTACAACAGAGTAAGGTTGTGCTAATAGAGAGCATTACTGCATGGGCGAGGATATGTTAATGTGTGCGAGTACCATGACTCTCAAAGAGAAATTTTCTCAGGTAGCACGCGTGATTATATAAACAACAGTTATGGCCCAAAGGAGGCCGAACTCTAGGAAGGAAAGGCATGGACCTCTTCACCTGCATAAGACAAGCACCCAAAATTAGCTATCTATCAAACAAGAACCTAGTTAAAGAGAAATGAACAAAAATATAGTGGAGTCGCCATAAATATTGTTGAGGGAAAAATGTCACAAGGGTGAGCAATCTTCCCTCTTTGTAGGTTAATCCTTTGAGGTTGTCAACAAGGCCCATTATTGTAGTATAGAAATCAAATGTGAGTGACCCCAAATTGATCCTACAAGCCCTTGCTAGTAAAATAAAACAAAATGAAACAAAAACTGGAAAATAACTTGAAATAAAACAAAGGGAGTGAGAGAAAGAAAAAAAAACAAATAGCCAATGAAAGAACTAATTTAGAATGCCCAATAGTCAAGCTTGTTACATGAAGTGTCACCTAGGAGGTGTGGGATTCAAAGGGAATCCAACAATATCCCTTAGGGAGGTCCTTTTTTTCCACACTAAATGCTAAATAACTTGAGAGAACAATGGGAGAAACACTTGCCCCTTGGAGGAAGGTGGCAAGGGAGCTTGAAGAATGCTAGTAGGTATGGGAAGAGGTGGAAGAGGTTCCAACATAATTCCAATAGCATAAGCTTGCTCTAATTTCTCCTTACTAGATGCATGACCATGGCTTCCTTTTATAGGCCAAGAAGTGGCCAGGAAACAACTAGATCCAAATGTGGACTCATTAACTCCATGATCTAGCTCCAAAGTACAAAAGAGGGGGAATTCAATGAACCCAAGTACATGAGGAGCCAAATTCGAATTCTTGGAGGTGATGGAACCTTTATGAGCCTTTAATGCACCATAGGTGGCTGTGGTCCCGTCATTTTTGCATATAATGCAGTTGTCCTCTCCTTGGAATTTGTGCCCAGTCTCTTCCTTGGAGTCAGCGCCCTTGCTACAACTCACTTCTCCTTCTTCTCTTCAACTCTCTTGCTCTCTTTTCATTTGTTTCTATTACTCTCCTAGAACTCCTTCTGCTTATTTATAAATGAGAAATGGCTCTAACTCCTCGTCTTCCAAAATGAATGACCAAGATTAAATATTGGGATCTCAAGAACAATGGTAGTGATATTTTTGCACGGTATTACAACTTAAGTCATTTTCTCTCATCCTAAATCAAAAGTCACTTTAACTTTATAAAAATAAAGTTAATGTCTAAGAAAGTCACTTTATGGTCACTTCTACATGCTTAGACACCAATACCGTAGAAGACCATCCGAGCTATAAAACTCAACATATACTTGTCATTTTAACAACTTGTATTATACACATAAGAACTCATAAATTATCCATAGCCTTAGTTTGTGTGTATGGATCTTTATTTTACATTGTTTTAAATCATTATGAAAATGTATAACTCTTCAATGTAATGACAACTATAGTTTCTCGTTATTTTGCTTCTACTTAATCTTGATATATTCAACAATGTAGCAATGTGCATGCACATATATACAAAAAATATTGTACAATAATATTGGAATTTGATACATGCACATTAGAATAGAAATTCACAATATTGAAATCCAAATACACATTGTTGTAATTCGATATTGAGAATTTTGAAATCAAAATTCATAGTTTTGGAGTCGAGATTGAGACTTTTAGAATCGAAATTCACACTTTCAATACTTTGGGAATCTAATTTTCACACTTTTGGATCCAATGTCCACAGTTTCAAAATCCAATGTTGACACTTTGAGAACTTGGTATTCACAATTTCGTAGTCCATATTCTAGGTGATAAGTCCATACTTAATAAAATAAGTGTTAAATCCAAAGATGTTTTATAACCTATAATTTTAAAATTACATGCAACATTTATTTCCCATTCTCTTGATTGATGTTGGATGTACTTTTGGGAATCTAAACCCATAATTTGATATTTAGAATAGAAACATAAATTGCTCAAATTGAAGAAGAAAAGGTTTTATTTTGTGGCATCTAGTATGAGCAGTGGACACAACATGCTCAAAAGAGGTTGAGTTAGAGACTATGAGCCTTGGTTAACCCATTGGAACATAGATGAGGACCATCAAACTAATATAATGAATAATATTAAACTTTACATTCCTATGGAATATAAGATAAGACCGAGAACACCAATGAAATCATTAACAAGAGGAAGCTAGAATACTACAAAGTTTTACCAATTTTAATTTTGTTGATCAAAACTATTCCAACATTACAAACTTAAATAACGAAATGAATATTGTCAAAATCAAAACCAATACTCGTGACCTTTAGGGTAAAATCGATAGCCACACTAACCAAAAATCATTATAAGATAAGCAAATTTATAATATAAACAAAATTGAGAACAAATATGATTTCCTTTTAACATGTCACACTCTTAATAATATAAAATATAACTATACCCAATATCATTCTTACTTTCAAAGACCTCATGCTTGTTAAACACATATACTCTATTCTCTACTTTTATACAATCATCTTCACCATGTTCAAATATACAAATTAAATTATAAAGAATATTTAATTTCATTCTCCTTATTTGTAAAATATTTAATTTAAATTTGGGGAAGTGGTTGCGCAGCAACAATTGGCGATTAGCTAGTGAACACAAATATCTGAATAATCCCTCTTTAAGGTCAGAAAAGCTTACATGTTGTTGACCCTATATATAATATAAGGTTTTAAAGACCATATTTAATATAGGAGAGTACTCCTACTTCTATCACACTGGTCATTTGGGGAAAAAGTGTAACTTTGAGCCAGACATATTGATCACTCTCCTAAGGCCAAAATGTGGGTTTTATTTTAGTTCCATTTTTCGGGTGCCCACTAAATAACTCCACAGGATCGTGAAAAAATCACATAGATTTATCCGTTTGTTCCTCATTCCCATGCTGTCAGCATTTCTTTAGATGCTTTCTTTATTGACAAATTTTGTCATATGAGTCTTCCATGATAGCTTTCTTCAATCCTTAATATTTGACTTGGGTCCTTCCATCCATAATGTCCTTTTGTGTGAGCAAGAGAGTTAATTGTTTGTCATGCTCACGGATGGAGAAGAACCTTGTTGAGCTGACTACTTGGGTAACTTTCTTGAGTAGATGTATTCATTTTTCACAACCATTTCTTTGATGGAGATGAAATTTTCTATAAATATGACTCTTTGATGTAAGCTCTTTTGGATTTTAATTTGCAGCATGGGATCATTTTAAATTCCATACACCTGTGAGACCTGCTTCCTCTCCGTGGGTCTATCATAGTAAGCTTCCTAAGATGGTTATTTATGTGAGATGAATGGAGCCCCAAGATAGTAATTCAGAAATCATAAGTCTTAGTTAATTTATAGGGATTACATGACTCAATTATGAAACTGAAGCGTATTTTCCCTTTCTAAAAAACTGATCAGCAAATAGCAATGTCACATAGAGAAAAAATTCCTTTTATAAGTAGATTCTGAATTTTCAGGAGATGCCTTTGAGATTGTTAAGAGTCCTATATTTCCACATACCAGTATGTTGAGTTGGGGTTTATTTGAAATGAAATAAAGGGAAACAAACAATAAGAAAACAAATGAAGCTGATGAAAAGAAGACAAGACAAACTAGACTAATCAAAACATAAAACAACAGACTAGAAAAAAAGAACGCAAAGTTTATTTATGTACAAAAAAGTTCCTAAACCTATTTGAAGTATTATTTCATAGCAATTCCATTGACAGTGAGATTCTCTTCTTCCCCTTGCAAATCTTTCAGTTTATATGTCGACAAGCCAAGCTTTTCGGCAACCTGGTAAGGGCCAAACCATAATTGTTGAAATTTCATATGCTTCCCCTTTTCCTCATGTGGGTGATCCCACTTCAGGTCTAAGTCTCCTACCTCAAAATTTATTTTACCGGAATTTCATTTATCAAACCATCTCTTGACAATATCTTGGTGTTGATGTAATCTATCTTTGACCTTATGCCGTGATTCTTCGAGTTTCAGCAGGGTATTCATTCATGACTGAAGGATTTCACTACTGAAACCTCGAGAGGCTTGGGCTAGTTGCAGGGATGGGAGTAATATATTTAGGTGGGAGTATGGCTTCTTTACCATAAACTAGCATATAAGGGGATACTCCTAAAGAATTCTTTGGAGTAACCCTATCTGCCCATAAATCGTTAATTTGGAAGGGATGTATGCCCGTTCCTTTGACTCTCAATAACAATTTTCTTTAGGATTCAGATGAGATTCTTGTTTGTAAATTCGACTAGTCCATTCCCCTGGGTATAATAATTTGTTGAATAATGCAATTTAATTCCTCTTTAATAAGCAAATGCGGTTAATTTAATGGATGAGAAGTAAGTTGCATTATCAAAAACTAAAGAAATTGGAACCCCAAACCTGGTTATGATATTTTCTTGCAGGAATCCGATGATTGCGTCTTCGTTCACTTTACGCAAAGGAGCATCTTCTGTCCACCGTGTGAAATAGTCATTTGATGTGAGGATGTACTAGTGTTGCAGCGAATAATTTGGATTAATTTCTCCGATAACGTCTATGCCCCACTGCTTGAATGGTTCAGATATAATAATTTGCTGCAATGGACCTGCTTCTTTTGACAATCTACCAGCACTCCTTTGACATACATCACATTTTCTGGCATGAGCATGAGAGTCTTTGAAAAGAGTAGGCTAATATTATCCGGCTCTTAGTATTTTGTGAGCAATAGTATCACCAAAATAATGTCCCCCTACAGGGCCATCGTTTAATTCTTTGACCACCTTATCAGCATATTCTTTCTCGAGACATCTAAGAAAAACTTCGGCATGATTCTTTCTAAAAAATACTATGTTTATAATATGATAGGATGTTGATTTTAATCGGAGTTCCCTTCTCTGCTTAGGACTCCAGTGTTCTAGTAGGTATCCTTGTTGTAAGTAGTGTACCAAATCCCTATACCAAGATTCTGGAGCAGTGAAGATAGGACATACCTCAGTTATATTCAATTCAACTTCATTTTCCCACTCCTGATCTTCATTGGCTGAATTTTCAGTGATCAACTTACAGAGGAATTGACCTTTAATAATAGTGGTTGGCTTGAATTCTAAATCATACTCTTGTAGAGTAGTTACCTAGTTTCCTCTTCTTTCCCCCAATTTCTTTTGCACAAATAGAGATCTGACAGCCGGGTGAGGTACTATGAATTTTGTTCTATTTTTTAGAATGTATGTCCTGAATTGTTTTACTTCCTTAAACACTGTATATGCTTGCTTATCTACTGCTAGGAAATTCAGTCCGTCTCCTTGTAACCCCGTGCTCATGAAAGAGAATGGATATTCATCTCTGGATTCCCATTTTTGAGTGAGCACTGCTGCAAGAGAAGTATCTGAAGCAAAGGTGTATATGATAAAATACTTTTCAAAATATGGACTCCTCAAAGAAGGTGTGTGATCTATGGAAGCTTTTATGTCTTTGAACGCAATCTTCTCAATGTCATTCCATTTAAATTGCATACTTTGCTTCACCATTTACTGCAAAGGTTTAACAATTTGCGCGAAATTAGGTACAAACCTTCGAACAAAATTAATTGTGCCCATAAATGATTGCATATTTTTTTGTTATGGGGCATGGGAATCTGAGTTTTAGATTCGACTCTCTCTGGATCTATCAAGATTCCCTTTTTCGAGAAGATGTGACCCAACAATTTTCCTTCAAGAACAACAAAAACACTCTTTTTTGGGTTCAGAGATATACCATATTTCTTGTAATGGTCAAAAATTTGTTTTAAATGAAAAACATGGTCTTATCTTTTCTTGGAGAAAACTATTACGTCATCTAAGTATATGACCACACAGTGGCCAACTAATCCTCGGAATGAAATATCCATGGCCCTTTGGAATTTGGCTCTGACTTTCATTAGGCCAAACGGCATTCTCTGATATGCGAATGTTCCCCACTTCATGCGAAATGTATTTTTTAATTGATCCTCCTCAGCTACCAATACTTGATTGTAGCCAAAGAATCCATCTAATAGGGAGAACAATTATGAGACAGATACCATTTGTAAGATCTGTTCCATTGGTGGCACAAGATAGTTGTCTTTTTCGACGCTCTATTCAGGTTTCGAAATTCGACACATAATATTATTTCTTCGAATTTCTTTCGTACTAGGACCATATTATCCACCCACTCAGAGTGTCAAAATTTGAAGATAATATTAGCATCCAGCATTTTTTTGAATTCCTTTTGTATTAATGGTTCGAGTGTTGGATGCATCCTTCGTAGTTGTTGTTGAAATGGTTTCACACCTGGCTTCATGGGTATCACATGTTGTATAATGCATGTGTCATATGTTTTCAGATCTTTGTAAGTCCATGCGAAAACATCTTTGTATTGCTGGAAAAGTTTAATGAACTTACTTCTTTCGCCCGGAAAACAGCATTTACCCAGATTAATATATTTGGGCTCAACTTCTATACCCAAGTTTACCAACTCATGTTGCATCGAGGAGCTATTGGTATTGACATTGGTTGGTCTTCTGAATTTTTTCTATAAATCAAACCGACGTTCAAGAGTTATTACTCCTTTCGGCATAAAATTTCCTTTACTTGCATCCTTATTCTGCAAATCCAAATTGTGTTCATCTTCATTGATTATGGATTCTTTGAAGGCATCCTCATTCGTCAAGAAGTTGATGATTTGTTCATCATTATCAAACACCCTTGGATTTGTGATATTATCAGGTATAGATGGCCTAAAAATAAATTCGATAGAGCATTTGTTATTTGTTGGCACTAATCTAGAAGCAGAAGTAGCTAATAAATCAGTCATAGCATTCTGTAATCTAGGAATAGCATTTACGTTAAAAGCATCAAATTGTGCAATCAAATTCTAGACTTCAGACTGATATCCTTTTAAGTGTGGAGACAGACAATGAATTGTATTTCTTATCTATCTGACAACTATTTATGAATCACCAAAGACTTTTAAATTCTTGATATTCAAATTAATATCTCTTTTTAAACCTTGAACTAGAGCTTCATATTCAGCCATGTTGTTTGTACATTCAAACTCTAGCCTACAAGAGAGAAATTGTGTGTTTCCTTCAGGATCAACCAAAACACAACCGGCTCTAGATCCCTCTTGTGTTTTGGAACCATCAAAGTACAAGATCCAACATTTATTTTATGTTTTAACTACATTAGTATTATTTCCTAAGTTAGTAACTAACTCTACTATGTTACAATCAATGTCATATTGCGTTTGTCTGAATCATGGCTAACATCTTCCGTTTGATAGTTTCCTGTTTCAATTTCTAAAAAATAATTCCCCAACACCGAAGATGAAAAACTCATAGGCTCATTCTTTTCCTCCAACTAAGTTACATTTTGTTTCATATGAGGCTCTCTCAGTACCTTGATCCGATTTTGCTTGTTCTGATATGGTAACCATAAGTGAGACCAATCTGTTGCAAAATAAATATTCAGTTTCGTAAACCAATCCCCGCTCAATATTAAACCATAAGCTTCAGGTATATCCACTACCATGATAACTATGAATCGGCATACCCTAGGATCCGCAGATAATCTGATAAGTACATCTTTTATCTCCCCTATGACTTTAACAGTAGACCTGTCCAATTGTATGATCTGAGAAGGGGATGGTATTAGTTGCCCATTGATTTTCTTATGGATGGATAATGGAATAACATTGGATGAAGCTCCAGAATCTACCAAGCAATTATGTGCGTTATGATTAAATATTTCAAAAGTTAACATGAAAAGCAGAGTCTGTGATTTTGATTTTCCACCAATGCTTGCTTCGTTAATCTCAGTATCAGACTCAATGGTTTCTAAGGTACTGCTTGATTGTGGATCAAAATATTCTAACAATTTATTTATCTGTTGGGGAATATTACATAATTCAAATAAAGATATATTCGCTTTAGTTTTATTGATGTCTTCAACAATATCATACCCCATGTTGTATTCTTATGTGCTTCTCCCACCATTTCCTGGCTTGTTCACTATGGATTTTGCCTGTTTATTTATTACTGAGCTTGTTTCTTTCACGACTTCAGTATTCACTTTGGGTTGAGGCTGGGTGATGTCAATGTTTCTCTTTGGATATTCCTTTGTGGTCTTCACCTTAGGCAACACCAAGCTTTGATCTGCCATCGGTCCTTTACTTCTAGTGTTAATATTCACCAATGATACTTGGACCTCTTCTGCTTGCTCTTCTTCATTCAACCCCAAAGTGGGTCCCCAATCCCATAATACCAATGTGGTCTCCTCAGTAAGCTCTTCTTGCTCTTTTGTTTGATCTTCTTCCACCTCTTCATGATCTGTCAGTTGTGCATCCAACAATTGATTGATTACTAAAGTCATCAAATTAATCCACTATGGGCAGCTTTTTTTAGAATGTTGTTCTTGATGAAAAGTGCAAAAATGTTCCATACCAAGATCATTCAGATTTAGGACAGTAGAATTCATAATAGGTGGTAAAGGCTATCCACTTTCTTCCCTTTTTCTTATAGAAGGGCTTAAATGGTTTTCTAGATGTGCTAGCTCCCTTCTCTTTCTCTATGTCCACTACTTTGTTTGATAATTTATGTACCATTTTAACCACATTTTCCAGTTCATTCGAGGGTTCTTGCATAGGTATGGATAATATCAGAGGCTTCTTGCTAGTCATTGGTTTCACTTCCGATTCTAATGAATGTTTCGAAATACTATCCAAATCGGCCTCTACCTTCTTAGCTTCTTCATAGTTTTCTATTAAAGTAGCCTTGATCACCCTTTTAACAAACATGGCTATAGGTGGATACACTACTGTATCATAATTTTCTACCAAGGATTCCTCAGTTGGTATTGTTGTAGCACTAAAATTGTTTAACAAGGTAGTGAATCTCTGATTGAACTCCTGCACCTTTTATTTCTTATCCATCCTCATAGATAACAATTCTTTCATATGAGTGTGGAAACGGTCTTTTGATTTCCAAATTTATTTAAAAAACATCTTTCAAAACCATCCCAATCTGCTATGGAATTAACTTGTAAACTGAAATACCAAGAATATGCCCTTGGCTCAAATGTGTAAGGGAACAGTCTACAGACCACATCTTCATGTTCAACATTTAAAATATTCAGAGCCAAGTAAAAACTCTTCAAGTGATCTTCAACATAAATTCCTTTTCCAGGATCAAACTTGGGCAACACCCGTTCTGGATGTTTGGTAAAATCGTGCAATGGAGCAACCAAATTAAGTGGTCCCCTGGCTCTCCACGCAGGTACATTTCCAGCCATAATTCACGATGGAGAATGAGGTGGTGAATGTGGTATTTCGTGAGGTGGAGGAGATTCAGGTCTCAACTGATCAAGAGGCTCTATGATTTCTTGAAGATATAAATCCAACAACTCTTCCAAATTCTCTACTAGCAATGAATCTCTCGTGTATTGGGTTTCTTTCTTAGGAACTCTCCTTCTAGGAAATGTGGGAATTATGTTTAACCCCCCAAGTTTTCTTACGTAAGAGCGTGTATGTCTCCGCAAGTGGTATACCTCCTCAAATGGGATAGCGTATAAGGGTTCTTGGTGTTCACTTCCAGAATTCAGACTTTCTTGATCTTTGGGTTCCAAAACAAAGTCTCCTAGAAAAGCTGTTTCAAATGGGTTTCTAGAGTAATCTCTTTTTGCAGCCATGCACTGATGGCCCTCCTTCTAGCACAAAACTATTGATGCCCTGAGATTCGCAACAACAACAGTAGGGATTCTCCCCGGTAAGCAATCCCAATTAGATCGCTCACTGTTTGGTGTGGAAAATCTGTCCGGTTAACGGTCCAGCTACCGTATGTGTGATTATTAAAGTTCTTTACTGGTTGCGGCCCAGCTCACCGTTTATGTAATTTTATCTTTAATTATGAGATGCAAGTGACCTAATTAAATGCATATAACTGGAAGGAAGAAACCACACTAGCAATGTGCAGGTTCTTACCTCTCGTATTACCGCTCCTGCCTGATCAATTATCTATTTATTCCTACACTAAGCTAACTATCCTATCCCTACAAGGAGAAAATTTGAATTAAGAGTACTGGAAATGTAAATACAAGTCTAACAGGTAGTTGCTTTAACACAACATTCACATTTACAGCAGAAAGAATACCAAAGATAGCTCTGGTATAATTAAAACAATTATTACTCATTTACACATAAAACTTTGCATAGAAAGTAAAATCATTCATCACCAATGAATTAATTCAAGAAAGTTAAAACGATCTTACAGTATGAGTTATGAATGCAAGAAGAAGTAGTTCCACATTAATCATTCTACACATTCTAGGCAAAAATCTTTGTGCCACTTTCCACAGCAAACAGATCCTTCGTATTAGCAGAAAAATCATTCTCTTACAAAATGGTCTAGCTTCTATTATACTAGCAAAAATCTTTACATATGTATTCTCCTCCTCTATTTATCTTACAAAATAATTTTTCCTCTAGTGACTCTTCATTTACCCTAACCCTAGGAATTCCCAAAATTTTGTCTTCTAGTGCTTACATCAGAAAATACAAAAAAAAAGATATTTACAATTTAGATTTATGCGGTTCCAGCTAAACTAGGATAATATTCTCTTGACACATTAGCCCCTTCAAATATGGCATTAAGCCTGCTAGGACACAATACTTGTAAAGAGGCTTCATGATATGATAGTTGAGTCTCAATGTGCCCCATCCCTGCTTTCACTACCTTGCAACTATCTTCCAGGAAATATGCATGTATGGATGCTTTCCCTACACAATGGTGGATATCTTCTTCAGTGATGGCGTCCAGCTTTCTGATGTATTCTAACTCCCCCTGCAACCCACTCTGCAATTCTTCTATGCGTATATCTATTGAAGGAAGCTCGTTCATTTGCGGGAGCAGAGAGAGATGACACTTTTCATGAACTTGCTGGATTTTCCCATAAAAATCCTGACACTTCTAAATAGTC
The DNA here is from genome assembly GCA_027924585.1 of Larix kaempferi. Lineage (NCBI taxonomy): Eukaryota > Viridiplantae > Streptophyta > Pinopsida > Pinales > Pinaceae > Larix > Larix kaempferi. Next base: position 4,426,622 of record BSBM01001229.1, read on the forward strand.
GTTTGGATGTCATTATTTAGTTTTCTGGCAGCCTTCCTGCAAAATTCCAGCAGCTCCATTTCTGAATTCAAGTTTGTTGTTGTCTTTAGAGGCAAGTTGTCAAGGTATTTAGAGTTGGTTTCTCTCCAGACCATTTGGCTCTTGACCTTTTTCTGCAACATCATACAACCTTTTCTTGAATGCTAGCAACTCTGTGGCTATCTCATTCATCCTTGTCATCGCCAACTTCATTTTGAATATTTCATTTGTGAGAAATTCTTGGGCATGGTATATTTGTTATTGAATCTTACAGGCTTGATCGCAAAATGGAGTTATGTCTAGCTTCCTCTTATCTGCCAACTCCAATTGCTCTGCTAAAGATTCCTTTTCCTTAACCAATTCTTCTATCTGAGCTTTCATCTCTTCGACCTGTTGGTTTGCATCCGACTCCCTTGATTTTAGCTGAGTGATCTATGCTTCAAAGTCGCTCTTCTCTCTTTCAATAATCATTAATTGTATAGTCAATGCTTCCTTTTCTGTGTCTAAAATGTGAAATTCATTCATTATCCTTTCCTTCTCAGATAGGAGGGCGCCATGTTTCCTTTTCAATTTCATCCCTTCTCCTCGCTCCTTTACTAAATTATATTTTAATTTGGGCATCTTCTCTTTACTTCGCTCAATATCATTCATCAATTTACCAACATTATTTGCATTTGCTTGCGCAACAGCTATGTTTATAGATGCCATGACCTGTGGGCCTTTGTGTGTACCCTCCATGATGGTGCTCTCCTGAACAGTGACGACATCGGGTTTGGAGCCCATTTTCAACCTCTTTTCTTGTCTATTTGTGATGGTTTTTATTTTCTGATCAAAGATGATAGTGTCCAATTTGGCCACGGAATGATACTTTGATGGTGTGAATGGGGTAAGACCGAGATCCTGAAATGGGAAGTGTCCTTCGGTGATTATCTTCGTTGGGTCTGTGTCCATATATTGCACATTCAGGCTTCTCTTTTCCATAGCTTCCTTGGACTTTTCTTCCTCCTCCTTTTTATTTTGTTGTTCGGATGCTTCTCTGTCCGCTATTTCTCTCATTTATTGCAACCTTACGGCTTCTTCTTTCTTGATCCTTACAGTCTCCTCCCTTCGGAGTATTCCAGTCTCTTCTTTCTGAATTATGTCAGCCTCTTCTTTCTGGATCTTTTTGGCTTCTTCCTTTTGGAATATTTCGGCCTCTTCCAATAGCTTCTTCTCAGCTTCTGCTAACTGTAACCTTATGACTTCATCCTTTTGTTTCCTTTCTACATCCTCCTTTTGCGTCCTCTTTGCTTCCTTGAGAGTGTTATCCTTAGAACTGGAACCGGATCCACTTTTGTGACGAAAGCGCTTTTTCAGCTCAGTCATGTTTCGTGTTCTCTGATACACTTATTCATCTTTCAAGAAGAGATGTGTGTATTGAAAGTTAATCATGCAGGAAGCACAATGAGCAGCGAACTTACCTTCGCTATCGCTCCTTCTGAAAATATTTGTACCAAAATGAAAGGCCTCTAAATCCTTAACAAAATCCTCATCTTCTTTTGCCTTGGGAAATTTGTATGCTCCAATAGCGAATGGCAGTTGTGGATAGGAAGCCTTCTTCTTGTCATGAAGAAACTTACCAACCCCATTGATTAAAACTTGTCTCATGGCCTTTTAATGTACAACAAAATCAGTGGCATACTGAGGCAATAGAGAAGAGGGTTGGGTTCCCCCATACATCCTGATATATGTGTCTTCTGTAGAGAAGTAATAATCTCCATGTTCCTAGATAACTGACAAGGCATTCTCGGACATACAATTCGTTTCTTTTTTGAAGATTAGCCGGTATAGTGGCATGATCAACCCCTCACAAATCCGTTTGTAGTGACTTACATATTTGTGATCCCATATCATATGATAGGCTACGTGGAGGGGATATGTGGTCGGCTTCCAAACACACCCAAAATTAGGGAAAGGGTGTCTGATCAAAATGCAATCCAAGAGGTAAGAGGACATGAAGAAGTCATATTTTTTCTGTGTCAATCCTCCTTGTGTTGCACCAATGTGTGACACCATACTCTCAAAAATGATCTCATCCCAGTTGAAAATTGTACCATGTGTGGCAATATGGTAAATTACTGGTACCCAACTGAGTTTAAATGTGTTTCTGTTTTCCATGCCAAAAAATCAACTTAACATCAGAACAATGATCCTATACGGGGTCCTCTAGTGTTGGCTATCGTATTCTCCGTTGGACCTTGGTTGTTAGAGAAACAGGATCACAAAGCAATAACAATAAACAGAAATGCAAATATAATCACACAAACACATTACAAGAGAGACACCAATATATCATGGTTCACCCAAGATGGGCTACGTCCACACTGAAATTTTCAGTCCTTATTATTATACCGTCCAGCAAAGTGAAGGGATACAACCTGCAGCACAACTGTTGCACTTCCTCTTCACCGTCTCACAGTCTCTCTTCTTGATCTAAGAGATCTTTACAATGCATAATACATAATACATTCACACTAGCCGTATTACAATGTCTTTCTTATAAAGGGGAAATACAATGGGAAAATACCATAGGTTACCCAAAACCATAGGCCCGTAAACTGTTGGCAAAAACATCCCCAAGGTTGGGGAACGAGTGTACAGTCCTCTGGGTTGCATGGCTGAGACAATATCATCTATGAAACTGGAAGATCTGGCTCCACAACCAACAATCTCCCACTTGGAGACTGATCACAACAACTCCACCAATGCTACACTTGCTGGACCTTGGACTTGGAAAATTTCTCATCTTCACCTTCACGCTAGAAGGCCAACTAAAACCGAGCAGGAGCTCAGTTTCTCTCTAGTCACTACCTTTGTGAACATGTCTGTAAGATTCTAGTTAGCATGTATCTTTTTCAGCTTCAACATTTCATCTTCCAGAACAGAGCGTATGAAATGGTACTTGAGATGTATATGTTTAGTCCTGGAATGGAATGCTGAGTTCTTTGAAAGATGAATGGCACTCTAGACGTCACTATACAACCTGTTATTCTTCTGCTTCTTACCCAATTCCTCCATAAAGCTCTACAACCAAATCAACTCTTTACTAGCCTCTGTAACAGCAACATACTCTGCTTTCGTTGTTGAAAGTGCAACAACCTTTTGCAATTTTGAAATCCAACTTATTGTTGTTCCACCTACAATAAACACATACCCTGTGGTGCTCCTCCTGCTATCCTTATCACCTGCCATATCTGCATCAACATATCCCTGTAGAACAGTGTCTTAACCTCCAAAACATAATGCCTGAGTGGTAGTACCTATCAAATACCTGAGAATCCACTGTACTGACTTCCAATGTTCTTTACCTGGATTGTTCATATATCTACTCACAACTCCCACTGCATGTGCACTATCTGGTCTTGTGCACACCATGGCATACATCAAGATGCCAACTGTTGATTGATAGGGAATCTTGGACATGTAATCTATCTCTTTCTATGTCTTAGGACACATTTCCTTACTTAGTTTGAAATGGCTGGCCAAAGGTGTACTAACGGGTTTTACATTATACATTATGAACCTCTCCAACACCTTTTGTATGTACTCACTCTGAGACAATGTCAATTTGTGATTTTTCCTGTCTCTCGTTATTCTCATACCAAGGATTTGCTTTGCAGCACCCAAATCCTTCATCACAAATGAATTAGCTAGCTTCCTTTTGAGTACATTTATATCCTGCATGTTAGACCCTGCAACAAGCATGTCATCCACATACAATAACAAGATAATATATATTTCATTGTCTAGCTTCTTGAAATAAACAGAGTGATTAGAATGACATCTACTATAACCCTATTCTATCATAAAGCTTCCATATTTTAAACACCACTGCCCTGGATCTTGCTTCAAGCCATACAAGCTCTTCTTCAACCTGCATACCAGATCCTCCTTCCCATTGACTTCATACCCTTGTGGTTGCTGCATATATATCTCTTCCTCCAAATCCCCATGGATAAAGATTGTTTTTACATCTAACTATTCAAGATGCAAATATTCTACCACCACTAGACTTAAAATAGTCATAATTGAAGTCATCTTAACAACAGGAGAAAATATTTCATCAAAATCTATGCCTTTCTTATGTGCAAACCCCTTTACAACAAGTCTGGCCTTGTACCGCTTCTTACCTCCCTCTTCTTCCTTCAACATGTAAATCCATTTGTTCTACAATGCTCTTTTACCAGTAGGCAACTAAACCAAATCCCAAGTCTAGTTTTCTACCAATGAGTCCATCTCTTCATTCATGCCTTGCTCCCACTTCTTTCTAGTTTCCACCTACATTACTTCTTCATAACATTTTGGTTCACCAGCATCAGTCATCAATAAATAATACATTGAAGGAGAGTATCGTTCAGGGATTCTACTTAACCTGGTAGATATTCTTACACTTACAGGAGTTTCAGGTACTTGCTACTATTCTTGATTTTCTGGCACCTTTGGAACTTCATTTTCTTCAATTTCATCAAGTACTGTACTGTACTCTATGTTTTCCTTTTCCTGTTTCTTTCCCTGCAACTGATCTTTATACATGACCTTTTCATTGAATATCACATCTCTACTCCTGATGATTTTGTTATTTTCATAATCTCATAAGCAATAACCAAATTCATCAACCCCATATCCAATAAAGGTACATTTCTTGGATTTAGATTCAAGCTTTGTTCTATTTTCTTTATCAATATGGACAAATGCTTCACAACCAAAAGTTCTCAGAAATGAGTAGTTTACCTGTTTATCTGTCCATGCCTCCTCTGGAATACCACCATCCAAAGCACTTGAAGTCCCTCTGCTTATTAAAAAAACAGCAGTGTTTATAGCATCTGCCCAAAACTATAAGGACAACCCTGCATGCAATCTCATACACCTTGCACACTCCATGATCGTTCTATTCATCTTTTCTGACAAACCATTTTCTTGTGGTGTTCCTAGGACTGTCTTCTCTCTACGAATCCCATGGTATGAACAGTAACTATCAAACTCCTTTTCGCAGTACTCACCTCCATTATCATATCTGAGACACTTCAAACTTTTTCCTGTCTCATTCTCAACCAAAGCTTTCCACTTCTTAAAAGTAGCAAACACATCAAATTTATGTCTAATGCAATAAACCCAAGTTTTCCTAGTTGCATCATCAATAAATGTAACATAATAATGAGAGCCACCAAGAGATTGTACCTGAGCCGGTCCCCATACATCTGTATGCACAAGCTCTAACTTTTCATTCTTCATATGTTTCCCAACCTTGAGAAATCTAACTCTCTTCTATTTTCCATAAACACAGTTCTCACGGAATTCCAAACTTACTTGCTTCAAATCTGGAAGCAACTTCCTTGAGTGGAGAATCTGCATCCCCTTCTCACTCATGTGGCCAAGCCTATGATGCCACAATGTTGTATATGTTCCTGTGGAAGATAAAGAGATAGAATGGTTAGTATTATGAGGACATGAATACAACGTACCTACCTTGTCTCCTTTTGTTATCACCATTGATCCTTTAGTGATCTTCCACCACGTTTCTCCAAACGTAGATAGACAACCTCCATCTCCCAACTGCCCTGTTGAGATCAGAATTATTTTCATAGCAGGAATATGTCTTACATCTTTCATTAGCCAATCAGTTCCATTCTTAAATTTGATCTACACCTTACCCATTCCAACAATTTTACATGGCTCATCATCACCCAATAAAACATGTCCAAAATCGCCTGGAACATAATCATGAAAATATTTTCTATGGGGTATAGCATGACATAAAGCCCCTGAATCTACTACCCAATAATCACTAGTATTATCTAATGCAAGAATTAAAGCATCTTGTAACACATCACCTGCTACATTTGCTTCCTAAGTAGTTTCCTGCTGTCCATCTCCTTTCTTATTTAGAGATATGCAGTCTTTCTTTAGATGTCCTTTCTTTCCACAGTTCCAACACTCTATATTTTCCAGTCTGGACTTGGATCTTCCCTTTTTAGACTTGCTACGATTACCTTAGCTCTTTCATTTCTCCCTTTGTCTTCCCCTGCTCTCCATGGTCAACGCATTACCTGATGTCTCACCTGTGCTTTTTCTTTGCATTTCCTTGCTAAGAATAACACTAACAACATCATCAAATATCAAGGTGTTTGAACCAGAGACAGAGTTACTTATAGCCATGACCAAGCCATTCCAGCTTTCTGGAAATGAACACAAGATTAGAAGATCCATAACCTCATCATCAAAGTTCACACTTACAGAACTTAGTTGATTTGTAACCGTATTAAATTCATTTAAATGATCAGCAACAAATCCACCTTCAGACATTTTCATATTAAATAAATGCTTCATTAGAAATACCTTGTTGGAGGCTGGGGGTTTTTCATACAGCTTACCCGATGCGCTCATCAAACCCTCTGTTTTCTTTTCTTTTGATATATTGAAAACCACCGACGAAGCCAGGGACAGCCATATTGTTCCCAGTGCCTTTCTGTCAAGAACCTCCCATTCTTCGTCCTTCATAGTCGCCGGCTGCTTTGCTCTTCCTCCCAATGGTAGGAATAGATCCTTTTGGTACAAATAGTCCTCCATTTGCATCTTCCATAACTGGTAGTTTTTTCCATTAAATTTCTCGACCTTAAACTTTTCTTCTTCCACCATTGCTCCCACTCGAACCAGAAACTCTAGTTTCCTGCGGGTTTAACTTCCAAATGGGCCTTTGGCTCTGATACCAATTGTTACAAAAACAGGATCGCAAAGCAATAACAATAAACAGAAATGAAAATATAATCACACAAACACATTACAAGAAAGACACCAATATATCATGGTTCACCCAAGATGGGATATGTCCACACTGAAATTGTCAATCCTTATTATTATACCATCTAGCAAAGTGAAGGGATACAACCTACAGCACAATCGCTACTCTTCCTCTTCACTGTCTCACAGTCTCTCTTCTTGATCTCAGAGATATTTGCAATGCATAATACCTAATACATTCACACTAGCCGTATTACAATGTCTTTCTTATAAAGGGGAAATACAATGGGAAAATACCACAGGTTACCCAAAACCATGGGCAGGTAAACTGTTGTTGAAAACAACCCCAAAATTTTTTCCTACACTCATTCCAAGGTTGGGGAACGAGTGTACAGTCCTCTGGGGTGCACGGCTAAGACAATATCATCTATGAGACTGGAAGATCTGGCTCCACAACCAACATTGGTCTTAACTACCTTTTATGGATCGTCATCTTCTTAGCATAATTAAAATGATCCATATTGACCCCCTTTATCCAGTCATCGGACATCATGACTTTAAGGGAGGGAAGCTTGTACATTGCAGCCACGTGGTCTGGTTGGAAGGATGCAAGCCCTTCTGATCCCTTGACATCTGAAATGATCCTATTGCTAACATCAACCTAGGGCAGAATCCACCTAATAACCTCCAAGCATGGAAATAACTCTAGGCGTGTAGTCTCCTTTTGGAGGCCGTACTTCTTTAAGTTCTGGTAGACCATTGACTCTTCGATGGAAGCGTTAGGGACATTTCCATCTTTGATGGCTCTATATAACTCGCCCCATTTGAATTATGGGGTGATCCCCGTCATGGATTGAGTGTCTTTGAACATTGTCTCTAGCGAGGTATCCAATAATATCTCAATGTCTAAGTCTGATTCAGATAACTTGGACTTTTTCCTGGTGGACTGCTTATGCATAAGTCTGATGAGACACAAGATGGACAAATGAGGGAACAAATTATTCATAAACAATTCATTACTCATGGTATAAATGAGCAAAAATGAAATCAACATCCAATTGTTTCGATTGTCTGTTTTATCCATGAACAAAATAAGGTTTTTAGTTAATTTCAAATTTTTGTATGGTTGGTAGCCTATCTTCTTCGAAACAATGTGTACAAATTCTTACAAAAGAAACAATTTGGAGACAAAACAGTGGTTGATTAACTGAATAATTTCATGCAATTATTAATGTTCGTTTGGCTTCAGTGAGCATGCAAATGATGACTTGTCACAACTTAATTTGACAAAAACTTTGCGAAGAATTTCATTAATACACAGTGAAGAATTAGTTGCAAAAAATTTAGATTTCTTCTATGTGAACTTAAGGTTCATGTTGTATAGAGGCCATTAAAACTATGCATAGTCAATTGCATTTTCTATATTCACATTGCACCAAATTGATTGAAATAACAACGGTGTTGAGCACAATGAAACTTTATGCATTTATCTATCGGCAGGGGAAGCATAACGACTTCATAAGAGAAAACATGACAACTTGCAACACATTGTTTGACTGAAAACACAACCGATGACGGGGTCATGTCCAAACATCCCTCGTTTTGCTACCTAAACCTCTAAGTTTGCGTGGCCCGAGATGGTCCAATAAGGTGAAAGGCTTTCAAAAACACAACGTTGTAGTTATAGGGTGCTTTGGGCGTGCGTGGAAGCGGTGTTGATTGTGTGTACCCAGGGCCTAGGTCTTTTCCTAGAGAGGAAAGAGGTAACCCTAAGAAGACAAGCTCAGTCAAGCTCATGCGTCGCACAGGGGAAAACAGTAATCAAAACCTAGGAACTACATCCTTACTAACCAACTGACTCCCTCTCAACTGACTCAAAAGGTACAAGGGCTACGACGAGCCGTTAGACACAAGAAAACCTCGCTAGGTGAGGCCATGGCATACTCGAAAACAAAATTGGTTGAACCCTGACCCCACAAGTCCCTCTACAACCTTCCATCATTTAAAAGCGACCAAGCAAAGACCAAAATGTTTAAAAAGAATAGAACAAGGGCTACAGGGTGCCTACTTGGCAGTTGTGCACTGGATGAGAAAGCGAGCTCAAAAGTGTTGAAATTCTGCCGTCCAATGAGTGATGGTAAAAACGACGTTTTCTTCTTTTTCAAACGTCGGTAAAAAAATATTAACCCCCTCTCGTTATATGTATAAAAACAAATCCCCTATCATTAATGCGAACATGGTTTCGGTGGGTGGGGTCATTAATGACCGCGCCCCCTTTTCGCTGCGTCAAGGCCAACTCCGTCGACCGTTTCGGCGTGAATTCTTCATTCACCGTGAAACGGTCGGCGTATACTTGTCGCGTCACTGCGACTGTTCGACATGATTTACTAAACAACTACAACCGATCGACGTGAGTTGTCCGGACTTCCGCGAATTGATCAACACGATCTTCTTTGATTGCGGCGACCGTTTGGAAAAGTGGCTCGATCGCTACAAACCATCAAGGCAATTTGTCAAGTCACTCCGAAATATTGGCGCTAACTCATCAAACAAAAGCGAAATGGTTGACGCTAAATAACTTGAATGCGCGACCGATCGGCACCGAATCGTCGGAATGCTGCGAAACGGTAGGCGCAATTCACCTAAAAACTACGAAACGGTTGGCGCACTTCGCCACGAAACGGCGAAAGGGTCGGCGAAAACTCGTTTAAAAGCTGCGAAACGGTTGACGAAAACTCGTCCAAAAGCTGTGACCGTTTCAGAGTAAAAACCTGAGTTTGTACTTAACCCAAAAATTGCTTTTCCTCTGAAACTTTTAAGCCCAAGTTCTAAGTGTTAACAGAGAAAAACTTTCAAGAAGACCTAAAACTCTAACTTAAGAAAATAAAGAAAGGGCCCAAAAATAAAATTTTGGGGAAGTAGTTGCAGCAGCAACAGGCCTCTAGTATGAGTAGTGGACACAACATGCTCAAAAGAGGTTGAGTTAGAGATTATAAGCCTTGGTTAACCCATTGGAACTTAAATGAGGACCATCAAACTAATATAATGAATAATATTAAACTTTACATTCCTATGAAATTTAAGATAAGCCCAAGAACACCAATGAAATCATTAACAAGAAGAAGCTAGAATACTACAAAGATTTTACCAATTTTAATTTTGTTATCAAAACTATTCCAACATTACAAACTTAAATAACAAAATGAATATTGTCAAAATCAAAACCAATACTATGACACTCAAGGTTATTAAACACATATACTCTATTCTCTATTTTTATACAATTATTTTCACCATGTTCAAATCTACAAATAAAATTATAAAGAATATTTAATTTCATGTTCAAATCTACAAATAAAATTATAAAGAAGGTTTAATTTCATTCTCCTTATTTGTAAAATATGTATATGAAATTTAAATTCCATTCTCCTTATTTGTAAAATATTTAATTCCAATCTCCTTAAGATTGATTTGATTAATCTCAAAACATCATTATTAAATGCTTTTTAATTTAATTAAATTATATAAAATAAAATAGACAACTTTAAAATATTCTTCATCACCATCAATAACTCCAAAAACATCTTCATACTTATAATAATGAGTCTTCATCATCATCAATAACTCCAAAAACATTTTAATGCTTACAATAATGGTTTTTCAAACCACAAAAGTATTTTTAAAGCTTATTCCCAAACACAAATATAATCACTTTTTTACACACGGTGTGGAGTATCCACTAAGTAGCCTTTGTTCAACTCTCATATTTATGGAGTAGCACTAGCATTACTTCAACTTGTCAAAAAAGATTTACTATTTCACCGACAAAGTTCTTCAATGAATTATTACAATATTTAATCCACACCCAACAACCTAACGTGGTGTCTTTGATTTACACACACATTTTATTCATTTGAATTTTCTCACACTTAAACCTGAAGCAAACTTGGAAAAACATTAATTAATAAAGAAAGCACGTGGACCGCACGATCACAGAGATTCCAGGATCATGAAAGTGATGTATTCCCCGCCAAGTGGAACCCAAAGAGAATATCCCCTTCACATGAAGAAAATAGGAAACAAAGAAAGTAGGTATGAATCTAGACTTTCTGTGTCATTAAACTGCGGGTCCATTGACTTGAACATGGAAACGGCCCGACTTTGAGATTTTTAACCAATAAAGTAGATAAATAATCCAATTGTTTAAGGTGGAAACTCTTTTCTAAATTTTAAAAGAACAACTCTATTTGATTCATAGAATTTTGATCATTGATTTTTGTGGCAGGGAATTTGGACTATTCTTTGTTTATATGGGATTTAGATTTTTTCAAAATGATTCAAATTTTCAGAAAATTCTGTAAATCATGACGAGAGTTTACCTCACTCAATTTTGTCTTCGTTCGATTCGTGGAGATCTTGTCCGTACTCACTCTCCTGCTATAAAAACTTGGAGAGATACTGTGTGTATGTATTAGTTTCAAAGCTTGCAGGAGGTGTACTGCTTCATGGAAGGTTTGTTTTTATTTTTATAATTCATGCTGAACTACTTCAAGCTTTCGTTTTGTCACATATGTCTCACTGCTGCTTCTGTGATTGTTTTTATGGTTTTCTTCAACTGGGTAAGGCCTTACATGTAATTTTGAGCTACAGAAACTGCACAAGATTCTCTCCTGTGCATCCAGATGTACTTAAATCACTATTCTTCATGGGTTTGCTTCAGGGTTTGGGCTTTACTTGCCTAGCAACTCTTGTACATGTTAGCAATGCCTTTCAAACTAAAACAGAGGTGCAGAAGTGAGAAGAGACGAATGGATCTTCTAGGTGAGGATCAGATTTGTATTTTTAATGAAATATCTGATACTCATTGATGTGTAAGCTCCGATGCTAATGGATGTGTGCTCACTGGACACCAAGATCACATACCCACAAGCATCGGAAATTGTATCCTCAATGAAAGATATGATACAAAGTACACAAAACCTTGATCTATTCAGACCGCTAGCATCCTGTTTTCTCGTGGCTTTTGTTCACCCAATGTTTGCTTCATGGCAATCTTCAAGTTTGAAGCAACATGGTTAGGATTTTGGTTTCTGACACAGGTTATCTGATGTGTTTTATTGCAGAAGAGAGGTTTGGATTATAGCTGGATGAAGAGAGGATCAACAAACTGACTCCAGCTCTGCTTAGGCAGGTAAGGCCTTGGTCCTGAGCTCTGCTTAGGCAGGTAAGGCCTTGGTCCTGAGCTCTGCTCAGGCAAGGTTCTGGTCTTAGTGTCCAATATTGAATTCTGCTGATTAGTCCTTCAGCAATGGCAACTTTACCAGCAGCCTATCAGAGCGCTACTGTTTCTCCTGATTGGCTTAACAAAGGAGACAATGCATGGCAAATGGTATCGGCCACACTTGTGGGTATGCAGAGCATGCCGGGCCTAGTCATCTTATATGGCAGCATAGTCAAGAAGAAGTGGGCTGTAAATTCTGCTTTCATGGCACTCTATGCATTTGCTGCTGTTATGATCTGCTGGATTACATGGGCATATAAAATGGCATTTGGGGATAAATTGCTTCCTTTTTGGGGTAAGGCAGGTCCAGCACTAGGCCAAAAGTACCTCATCGGAGCTGCCAAGCTTCCTGCGTCACAGCACAATTACCATAATGGCACCTTGGAGACCGCCATGATTACACCTTTCTTTCCTATGGCAACCATGGTGTATTTCCAGTTTTCTTTCGCAGCAATAACATTGATTTTATTGGCTGGTTCGGTGCTGGGAAGAATGAATATCAAGGCATGGATGGCATTTGTGCCATTATGGCTCACCTTCTCATATACAGTAGGAGCATTCAGCTTATGGGGAGGAGGATTCCTTTTCCAATGGGGTGTGATTGACTATTCAGGAGGTTATGTCATCCACGTCTCTTCAGGCATTTCAGGTTTCACTGCAGCTTATTGGGTATGTTTATTTTCTTTTTAATTGTACTTGCTCATTCAACATATGATATTCATTGCTAGTCCAATGTCTCTGAACACTTGGCTAGTTCCATGTCAGCAGTACACGATTCAGATCCTCTGGGTTAGGTATACCAGTTTATGTCAATGGGTTTACAAGGAATGCCATTCACAAATGTGGAGAAGCATCCTTGGAGTTTCCTCCGAGGATTTCCTTAGAAAAAATATGATCCATATCACTTCTTCTGTAAATGATTGTTAGTATATATATTTTTGTATTTACAGGTTGGGCCTCGGTTAACAACAGACCGTGAAAGATTTCCTCCAAATAATGTCCTGCTGATGCTGGCTGGAGCAGGGCTTTTATGGATGGGGTGGTCTGGATTTAATGGAGGGGATCCTTACTCTGCCAACATTGATTCATCAATGGCAGTATTAAATACCAACATTTGTGCAGCCACCAGTCTCCTGGTATGGACTTGTTTGGATGTCATATTTTTCGGAAAACCCTCCATCATTGGAGCTGTCCAGGGAATGATAACAGGACTTGTCTGCATTACTCCTGCTGCAGGTATTGTCTTCATATTCTTATCTTCTTTAATCAAATATCAACAATTCATTCGCTGTGAAAATAAAATCGAATGCCTAAAGAGTTCACAGATTAAAATGTAGAAGCGGTTTATGACAGCTTTAAGGAATCTAATGAGCAATTCTAGATGATTGATGTGTGGCTCTGTTTTTCATGAACTCAAAATAAGATGAAATTGGAAGATACTTGGACCTGATTTGAACAATGAATAATCCAAATAAAATACTGTGGAACTGAACTTTCTAATTCAAAATAAAGGGCAATCTGACCATCCATGGTATTAGAAGGACATTCCTTCCATTTTCTCTGATTTATTTTGAACTGCATTTTTCATCCAGTGTAAAATACCTGACAAAGCTAAAGGTAACGATTCACAGTTTTAATTGTTGAAGCATTGATTTTATTAATCCAGGCAATAATAGGCCAGTTCTCCATATAGATGTTCCCACCTTGTAGGCATCCTCAGTGCCTCACATCCACCAGGTTTTGAGTATTCCTTCAGTTCCTATGTTTTTTGGAATTTCAGTGACCATTAACTTTTTTTTGCAGATTGAAGTCTGAGATATTTAAAAATCCAGGGATGGAAAATACATTTTACGTGTTCCATAGTCTGAGTTTTGTTTCGTGATTCTTTTTTATAAAATGTGCTTTCTTAATACAAAGGAAACACAATCTTTACTCAATGGAAAAAAAAAGTTTGAGTTTTGTTTCATGATCCTTTTCCTTTGGAAGCCATTTTTGGGTACCATGAGCCACTGTTCTGATATAGAGGATGTTACAAAATAGGATTTGTCTTGAACATATATCTCATGCCCTATTATTTCTTGATGCTGGAAATACGTTGAGAATATCATATAGATACTTCTTTGACGGTATTGCCAAATAACAGTGATCAAATTGCATCCATTTTGAATGACACTATCTATAAAAAAAATTGTAATTTACTAGTCAGTCACTCAAAGTCTCAAGATGCTTCTTCAATTCTAGAAGAACTTTAAGTATATGTATGTATACATATATATGCTTTAACAGTTATTTTCATTGAGTCTGGAGTGATTAATTCAGAATTTAGTTAGAATCTAAATTTTGATTATATGTGTGCCTGTATCCCTCAAAAATGTACCACCAGTCAATATTGCTTGATATCAAGGCATTTGCCAATTCACCCAAGAACATGTCTTGATGTCCATTGTCTATATTCACTGTGCTTCAGGTGTTGTGCAAGGATGGGCAGCAATTATAATGGGTGTGTTGTCTGGAATCATACCATGGTTCACAATGATGGTTGTGCATAAAAGATCAGCCTTATTACAGAAGGTTGATGACACCCTGGGCGTATTCCATACTCATGCTGTTGCAGGAGTATTGGGTGGAGCACTTACTGGTCTTTTGGCAGAGCCTGCTCTATGTTCACTCTTCCTACCAGTCACAAATTCAAAGGGAGCCTTCTATGGAGGTCCGGGTGGGGTGCAATTCCTTAAGCAGCTGGCTGGAGCATGTTTTATAATAGGTTGGAATGTTGTAGCAACCAGCATAATCTTGTTGGTGATAAGCTTGGTGATCCCCTTACGGATGACAGATGAGCAACTTCTGATTGGAGATGATGCAGTTCATGGTGAGGAAGCGTATGCTCTGTGGGGAGATGGTGAGAAATATGATATCACCAAGCATGAATCGCCTGATGAAACAAGGCTGAGAGGTCGCACAGGACAGGATACCAGAGGATTAACAATTGAATTATGAGGAAAAGCTAGGTATCTTCTAGAGACCAGTCTCTATTGTTCGTTGATGTCTGTAATTTGTTGGAGGGATTGTTCCTCTTGTTTTAGTCTACTGTAATTGTTTGGTCAAAAGTGTCAATGAATCGGTCTAAACTGCAATTTGTTGTATTGTCTAATGGATTTATTTCTTATTCTTATGCTAGCTGTTACCAATTGCTTTAGTTTGAAGTATATTTTATTCTTTTGAATATGAGAATAAGAAAATAAGGAGGATGGAAGATAGAGAAATCGGTAATGGTAAGTTTGGTAGTAAGTACAAAATTTTCCACATCACCTTAGCCAATATGAGTTTAAGAGTAGCAAATATGAGTTTAAGAGGAAAAGGGAAAAAATACTAATGGTAAGTTTGATAATTGTTTTACTTCAAAATTCAAAATTTGTGCAGTACCGTGGCCCCTCTCGTCCACCCCCTCATGTCACTCATCGTTGCTCATGCCCAACAAGTTCCCTCGCCGTTCTAGGAGCTCTATAACTCTTCTCAAAATCCTAATCAGCTTATTGCTTCTCAGCTAAATTACTTGATCATTTGTTTTCATCCTCTTGTAAATCTTTCTCTATAAATGCCCTTATCTCAAATTTAGTATCTAATTTTATCAAATACTTGATCATTTGTCTTCATCCTCTTATAGATATTTCTCTATAACCGCCTTTATCTTGAATTTAGTATCTAACTTTATCAAATCCTCTTCCCTGGACCGAGCCCTCAAAAAATAACTTTTTTCTCGTAATCCTTAACCCTGGTCAGACCAAAATCTCATAAGAAAAATAACCCCCTTAAACCCATTGTCATCGCCATCAAAGCCCTCACCCACACATTATCCAAATATCTAGTTAGACAAAACTCTTCTTTTTGTAGCAAAACCTCGTCTTTCATAAAGGACTTCACTGGTTTTATTAACAAAAATCATGACTTTCATCTCAAGGAACCAAATTTCGTGGTTAGTTTTGACATAGTATCCTTATAAAGCAAAATCCTTTCGCTTGAAGCATTTAATCTCATCACCAAATTAGTTGCTTTTGAAACTTTAAATCTCATCAAGATATGCCTTTCCTTCACCTTCTTTAGCTTCAAAGGAAAATTTTATGAATAAACTAAAGGTGTTTCCATGGGCTTATCCTTATCCCCAATAGTAGTTGATATATTCATGCAAGACTTTGAATCACTAACTCTTAACAGCTTCCATCTTAAACCCAAACGTTGGTTTCGCTTCATCGACGACACCTTCGTTAGTTAGCCTCACAGTTGATCGTCCCTTTACTCTTTCCATGACCACCTACATAACATTTCTCCCCACATTCAATTCACCATGGAAATTTAGCAAGACAACTCTCTCCCCTTCCTAGACGTCGTCATCACCCATCAACCTAATGGCTCCCTATCTCACCAAGTGTATCAAAAGAAAATCATACCAATA
This sequence comes from Larix kaempferi, assembly GCA_027924585.1. Classification (NCBI taxonomy): domain Eukaryota; kingdom Viridiplantae; phylum Streptophyta; class Pinopsida; order Pinales; family Pinaceae; genus Larix; species Larix kaempferi. Next base: position 4,443,148 of record BSBM01001229.1, read on the forward strand.
GATACCTGCATACCCAATCCCATCACCACCCTACTCAAAAATTCATTTTACTTAAAACCTTCATCTATTGAGCTATTCACATCTCCAATCCCCAACATCTAGAAACTAAAAGAACCCACCTCATTGATGCCTTCCTAGTAATGGCTACTCCCTAACCTAGATAAACAAAGCCCTTTATTTATCCCTCCATCCCAAACCCAGCCCCCCCCCACTTAATAATCATCTCTATTCCTTATATTTGCAAGATCACCAACCACAATTCCAAAATCTTAGCCAAAAATAATGTTAAAACATTATTCAAATATCACGAAACCCTCAAACATTTATTTCAAAGTGTTAATGATAAATATGACGATCTTCTCTCTTAAGGAGTCTACCAAATTCCTTGCTCCTATGGAAAGTTCTGTTTCGATCGAACGGGTAGTTTTGTCCAAACTTGCCTAAAAGAACACATAGCTAATACCTTCCACAACCATCTCTCCAAATTTGCCATCGCTAAGCATTCCCACAAAGCCAAACATGTCATATGTTTTTATCAAACCAAAATTCTACCATCAACCTAGCATTACTCATCTCGTCTCATCAAAGAAGCCCTAGAAATTGAAAAGCATCTCAACAATTTTAATCGAGATGGTAGATACAAGTTGAGCTAGTCTATTCTTGGAAACCCACCATCCATAAAGTTTGCTCATGTCCACCCTCTCAACCTTGACCTTAATTGTTGCTTTCATCACTTATTCATCATCCTTTCTCAATATTTCATTTGTTGTTTTCCTATCCTAAAGCTTGGTCGTATCCCTTGAGATTTATTATCCTTCTTGGTACTCTAATGTCCTCATATTATTCATAACCTTATCTCTTCTCTAATAGTGTTCCCCTTATCTTGGTTCATCCTCCTACTTCCTAAATGCTTTGAGTACACATAAATTCAATTTCATGTTTTAAAGTTCTTCAATGTTTTCAAAAAAACAAATTGTTAAATTTAATTTTTTTAAATTAAAAATAAATTTCAGGATTTCATTCAATTTTCTCATTAGTAAAAAACAATGGGACATAAATCTCTAAGAATGTGGTTTTATTTTAAAAAAACATTTAATATAGAATATTCTAAAAGTATTATGTGGCAACTTTCACATGTTATTGTTGACTTTTGTTCACTAAAAAACCCAATCATTTAAATGTCACAAATTCTATAATTTTTTTATATAATGTATTCTTTACTTTCACAATTTCTTTATTAAACCTAAAACTTCCTTGCATATTCACTATCTTTATCTTCTCTCTAGTTTTTCTCTCTCATTCATCTTACACTTGCTCTTTGCTCCAAAGACCTTTTATTTATCCATTTTCCTACCTTTCCATTGTTAAATTAATCTTTATTTTTTATGTAATATTCTTGACTCTAACTAATGCCCTCTCTTCATTTTTATTATTCCATTATCTAGTTTTCACTCTCATATTGACATATTTTCATCCTAACCTTTCTTTTATAATTATCTCCATTTTTCATTTATTATTTACATGACATGCTCTAAATAACTTCATATTATTTTTCTTCATAACTTTCATTCATTACTAATAATACCTTCTCCATAATAAACTTATTTTATTTTACATAAATAATTTATTTTTATTCTTTTTTATTTTTTTCTCCAAACTTCTTGCTCTCTCCTCTCAATTAGCTTATTCCTAAGTAAAATTCATTCTAAACAACCTTGCTAACAAAATACACACCTTAAGAATAAGCTAACAAAAAAATTGACTAATAATTTATTTTTATGTATTCTTACATAATTGTTCTTATCTATCTATATCATATTTCATATTTCACCTACCCAACTCTGAACCATTATATTTCCATTAATTTTTTATATTTATAAATTATAACTAAACTCTTAATGATAAGTAACGCATCCACTCAAATTATTTTTATAAAAACTACTCCACTCTAATACAATTCAATCTAAATATAATGCAAAATATAACCCAAAACCGAAAACAAATTAATAGTAATGCTAACTTTGAAAATCATTTTACTCCGACATGAACTTGAATAACAATTTTAATATGATGTCTTATAGATCTTTTTTACTTCGAAAATAATATAGAAACAATTTTAATATCATATCTTATAAGTCCTTTTTATTTATTTTTAATATCTTTGCTTTTCTAAATTACTTTTTTGTGGGAAAATCTCTACTAATAGTTGTCATAATTGTATCATGACATATCAATGTGATGGGACTTGCTTATCCGTGATATTCTCTATTGGCTCGTAGATTGATTCAAAGCAAACTCAAACATGGATAAGATTCATGCATTTGTTGAATTTATTTTTCTTTGATGCATGATGTGGATGTACAAACATAATGTATTATTTATTTATTATATATACATTTTAATAAATAATTAAAAATTATATTTTATTTTTATTTTTCATAAAATTTTATAAACGAAATATATAATTATAGAAGTTTTAATGTATTCTACGTTTACATAAAATGTTGTTTATAAACCAATATAGATCCATCTCAAACTCGGATTTATTAAGTACAAAGAGGGATCTAATTTCTTGAGGTGCAATTGCTTGTTAGATCCGTGTTTAAGATTGATATATGCTTTTTATTTGTTTATTTTATAAGTCAACATGGGTTTTTTTAATAACTTTTTATTTGGTTTTAATTTTATTTTATTTTATGAGCCTACTTTTTATTTGGTTTTATTATTTTTATTTTATAAGTCGACATGAAATTTTTTAATTATTTTCTATTTTGTTAGGAACATGACAACATCTCTACCATACTAGGCTTCAAAACACCTCGCTACTCTCGGTGCAATTAGATTTTTTAAGACAAATTATTTAGCTATATTTATTTAATCTCTAGAATCAAATTTTATATATGTATATATGTGAAAAATGAGAATTGGATTTATAAAAATAAGAATCCATACATGTATATATCCTCTAACTTGATGATGGAGCTCCAAGAAATGAAAGTGCTCTCAAGCACTCCTAGGGTTTCAAAGGACTCCCCTTTTGCAACTTTTTCCACCCTACCATCTCCTCGAGCTGGCACTTCCCCTCAAAATAATGCTATCAGAAGTTTGCACACCATGGGTTCCTTGCCCACTCGTCCTTCGGTACCTTCATCCACTACAACAAATCATCTCTCCTATTACATCCTCCCTGACACATTATCCCATGTTCGATGTGTCTTCCACTTTGCATCTTCGGTTCCTCCTCCAAGCTTTAACTCTCCCCTGCACACCTCTGCTCCATGTGTGCTCCTTTCCTTCGTGAACCTCAAGATCCCCTCCCCGTGAAAACAATGACGTCGTCGAAAACCCAGTTGTATCAAGAAATCCACATAGGTCATGAAGGCAGTAATAGATCCTGATCTTTTCAAAGAAAACATGGGTTGATATATTGAGTGTGATTCAATTGGAAGGATTCATGCTCATAGTTTCATGGAAGATGCCTCAAACAGTAGACACACTGCACATGGGAACACATTCTTGGCTACTCCCCTCTTACACATGTGGGTGCATGAGGATATATCATTTTTTCTTCAACTCAGCAAAAAATTGCCATGGAAGGGTCGTGGTTCTAGGGAAATGCAACACTTACCCTGTTTCAGTGGCACCTAGGGTTTGACCATATAACAGAAAGAATCCACATGCTCACCTTATGGGTAAAGATGCCTCATTTTCCACTGGAATTTTGGACTAATCCCATCTTCAAAATTATAGGAGATACCTTGGGGAAATTTCTGAAGGAAACGTTAACCAAGGAAGGTGTTCTCTGGGGGTATGAAAAATTTTGCATGCACTCACTTTAGGTTTTTGGTAAACCTAATTTTCTAGTGAGATATTATAAGAAGGAGGAAGGTCCATAGTGGTCATCGAGAAAAATGATTCGATATAGATCTGTTTGAGAGGTGGGCGAATTTCTTATGAAATGAGGGTGCATTCTTTGAGGAGAGAGAAGCCCGTTCTACTTCTGGTTGACCGATTGAGCAGTTGAGACTTTCAGAGTATCCTTGTCTTAGTGATTGAGGAAGGAATGTGACGATCAGAGCTCAGATTTGTTAAGATCTAATTCCGTACGAGCATCTGACATCTTGAGGGAGGGCGCACTTGTCCATGCAGAGGAGGGGTGCATTCAGTAGTTGGCCTTCTTCTTTGGCTGAGCAGATCATAGCATTGTTGTGAGAGAGATAGTACCAATAAAATTACCTGCAAACATATCCAGATCCAATTGACAGTTAGGGCACATTTCCTCTATGCATGCATCAGTTGTTGCATGCAAATCTAGGGTTTTCACCCTAACATGTTTGGTTGTTCCTTCTGAGGTAACATTGTATGTACTTGTATTCTTCTTACTTTTGTCTGGGCTCGAGATAGAAGAAATCCCCTCAGATAGCTGGTTTTCCCCGATTGGGGTTTCCAGGGTAAAATATTGAGTTGTGTGATTGCTATGTTTTTCTTTGTGGAAGTGTTAAGAGTTCTATAGTGTTTGTATCTTAAGTCATTATTGTATTTCTGATTTATAGAGACCCAAACCGCTTGAGATATCAGGGCTATCTAGAGAGAGTAGTGATCTCTACATAAAATTAACAAAACAAAGCAAAAGACAAAGACGATAGTGGCTTCGATCTGTGTAGATATAGATATATCTCAAGGGCTCCTGGATGTCATCATGTTGGAAGTGGGTGATAACTATTACATGCAATCGATGGACTACAAGAACGTCCCCTTCCACTGCAATAACTATAAATTACACGGTCACCTTTAGATTAGCTGCCCCTTTTTAAAATCCTCGGATGATATTGGAGGAACTTAATCAGTAATCATCCTATCGAATTTTGGGTCCCAATCCCTTGAATCGAACCAAAAAGGTAAGAGAAAACTACAGGATGTCGAAGAGGAGACAGAAGGGTTAAATAATACCCACTCAAACATCGATGAAGAGGTGGCAATAGTCAACACTCAACAAGGATCTAAAGGATAGGATTCTAAAACATCCATAGGTTCTAGGATCCCCCACAAATCTTTCTCCTTCTAAAAAAAATATATATATAATCTCCCCTCTTGTCTCCTCATCCTCCTCGTCCACCAACTCTCATGATTCCTCTCCCTCTAATTCTAATGAATTCGTCCCCCACTCGGGCCAAAAGAATGAACCCTCTATGAGTAATATCTCCTCCTCATTTACAGAACGCCAGTATAAAACCATATCTCACTCAAATATGGGAAACCAATCCAGGGGATTGAGCTCATCTCAGCCTATCATCGACCCAACTACAAGAGGAATAAGATTGCATCTCAGCCATGCCATCAACATAGTCGAATAAGAGGTAATTGCAGGAACACAATCAACAATTCAACGGGCCCTTAGCATAACAACCCGATCAAGGGTTAAAAAATGAAAATTCTCTCTCACAACTCAAGAGGCATAGGGTCTTCCTCGAAACAAAGAGCCCTAAATTGTCTCACCTGCAAGTAAAACCCTCCATCCTATTCATACAAGAGACTATTTTCAAAGTCATCAGCTCTCAAAAAATTTTCAAGAAGCTCTTCCCCAACTGGACCTTCATCTTGGAGGGCGTTAATGGAAACTCAGGCGGTTTGGATCTTGGTTGGGATCAATTTATTCATATGCAATCTTTGGTAAGCACACCACATTATATCCTTGCATCTGTTTTCTCTTACTCCCTCCATTGCTCCCTAGATTTGCTCAACATTTATGCACCTTATCGTGATCGTCAAATATTCTGGGATAGCCTCTTCACTTATCCCCTCATCTCCCTCCCAAACCTCATCATGGGAGGATATCTAAACCCAATCTTGCACAATGGTGAATCTTGGGGAACCATAGCTCGGCTAGACCCCCTCTCCTCTTATTTTCATCACCTTTTTAGTCAACACCTTTTGGTTGATGTCAAACTCTTGGACATTGGCCATACCTGTTCCAACAAAAGATCTGATAACTTGCATATAGAAAATAACCTCGATCAGTTTCAGGTCAAAGAATCCATGCTTCTCTCTTTTCCCGCATACAAGTCCAACACCATTAAAATAGGGCACTCCAATCATTTCTCAGTCACCTTGGAATTCTCTATCAATATTTCAAAGCCCCCATCTCCATTTAAGTTCAATCCACACTAGCTCAAATACGACGAGTTCACAGCTTTGGTTTCCAATAATTATTCACCCTGTGAGCCTCGCATTAGTTCCTCAATCATGATGGTTTTCGAACACAATCTCCTAAAAATCAAAGGTCTCACAAAATATTGGGAACTGAAAACCTTCAAGAACGATGAAAAATCCCTCTCACACATTGAATCCTCTGTATCCATCAAGATAGCCTCCCTTGCCTCCCCCCGGAGTAAAAAAGAAACTTTGGATGAAATAGATGCTTTGGAAAAATAAAAGGCTAGGTTCTTGGCATGGACCAAGACCAAATGGCATATGAAGCGTAGAGTTATTTGGCTCTTAGAAGGAGATAATAATACACCAGTTTTCCATATCCAAGCAAATGGAAATGGAAACCATACAACACTACAAGGGCTTGTTCATAGAACCCCCTCGAGAAAACATTTGGAACATCATGGCCATATCATCCTTCTTTAACAGTTTCCTTTCTCAGACACAATATGAGGACATCCAAAAGTCGTTCACCAAAGATGAAGTGCACAAAGCTCTTCACTCCCTCCAACTAGGTAGAGTCTCCAAGAACGAACGGATTGACCTCTTAGTTTTTCACTCATTTATGGGACCTCGTGGAAAAATAACTAATAGTGGTGGTTGAAGAGTCTAGAAATTTGAGTAAGATACATCTTCCCTTCAATGCTACTTTCATAGAAAACATTCCAAAGCTGATTCTCCCTCTAGTTGTGATCAATATCACCCCATATCCTTATGTAACTATTTCTACAAATTTCTACAAGTTTATCATTCCAAAGTCATATCCAACCACTTAAAACCAATTCTCTCTCCTAACAACTCCTTTGAGCAATTCGGCTTTTTACACCACTGAAATATCCATGAGGACATCAAGGTGGCACATGAAGCCCTCCACTTGATAAAATACATAGCCTTCCTTTATGCTGAAAATTGACCTAACCAAGGCTTTTGATAAGGTAAATTGGCTATACCACCGTTTAATCCTCACACAGCTTGGTTTCCCTCATGCATTCATAGATTGGATTGAAGACTGTTTCAAGAGTGTTTCCTTTATAATCCTTATCAATGACTCAACATCTTCTTTCTTCTACCCTCTCGTGGACTGCGTTAGGGCTTCCCGCTCTCCCCCTACTCTTTCGAATAGTCACAAACGCCCTTAGCAGGTACATCAACTCTGAAAGGAGGAATGGAAATCTCACTGGGGTGAAAATTGCAAGTCCCCTACATATCTTTCAAATCCTTTTTGTGGATGACATACTTATCTTCGGGAAAGCATCCATATCATAAGCAAAATGTATGGACATAATCCTCAAGTTATTTTCCTTTGTTATAGGTATGGAGATCAAATACAAAAAATATTCTATTACTTTTTTCATGTTCCTCTCTCACATAAGCCTCTACTCCTCTTAATCCTTCCTTTCCATGAAGAGCCTTCTAACATATGCTTCAAATATCTGGGGTTTCTACTCAAATCCAATGATTACATAATACAATATTGGTAATGGCTAATTGATAAAATAAGCAAAAGGATTAGGTCCAGGTACCAAAGGTGGCTATCAATGGTTGGGCACCTAACCTTAATCAATAGTGTAATTGTTGCCATTCTAGTATATTGGATGTCAATAGCCTATATCCCAAAGACTATGTTAAAAAAAACAAGGAAACTTTGCTCAGTTTTTCTTTGGTATGGAAACAAAAAGGAAGCAAGCATTCCCATTTGTTGATGGGAGCTATACTGCAAGTGAAAAGGATGTGGTGGCCGTGGCATAAAAAACCTACACTTATTTTCTCAAGCTCTTACAAAAAAGGGCCTATGGTGCTTGATCACTCATAAGAGCCTATGGCAACAATGCATCCTTCAAAAGTACATTGCTCAAGTCTCTATTCTTTCTTAGCTCCAATCAAACCCTTCTCCCTCAAGTAGTGGATCCCTCATATGGAGAGAAATCATAAGACTTTTCACATCGTAGGTTAGTATCTAGCATGGGATCCTAGAAACGGGCGAACATTCAATTTTGGTGTGGATCCAATCCTTGGTCTCTCCTGTTAAAATTCAATATGCTAAGACAGAAAATCGCAGCATTACATTCCATTTCATAATAATAGCATATACAAGATCACTGAAGAAACAACAAGCATAGAATAAACACAAGAGACACAGATTTATCCTGGGAAACCCTCATGGGGTAGAAAACCCAGTAAAGCTTCCTCAATATAGATGACCAGCAATATACAAAGATGCAAACCAAAGACATGATCTCCTCCTCCACCATAGCAGACCTCTCCTCCACAAGTGCGCCTCTCTATCAAGTGAGTGAGTGTGTCAAATGAGGAACACACCTCCTCTATTTATACACTACTCTGACATATCTTTTACACAAGTACATGTAGGCTCGTATTTAACCATTAGGTTAAATACCCTATTATAACTGACTGGGCCGACCCCAGTAGGGTGGTCTAACAACCCTTTGACCCACATAACACATACAGGGCCGAACCCCACTAGGGAAGTCTAATAACCCAAGTTACCACATTCCGACGGAGGAATAAACATCTCCGGATATACAATAAGATCTTTACGGAGGAATCTCCGGAATAATAAAGTACAAATATAATATTCTTTGAAGTTACAATATTTCAACACTCCCCCTTAACGAGAAGGATATTATAACAGTATCTGCACGAGCAAGGAGTCATCAACATCATACATGATACATCTATAAATCATTGGAAGCTTTCTCAACATCATCAGTAACTCAAGCAGTTACTGGAACATCTTCAATACTGGAACATCTTCAGTACTGAGTCTTTATCTTCTGCAGCACTCAAACAGCTACAACAACATCAACATCTAGATCCTCACGATCATCAGTATCGTCATCTCACGATCATCAGCATCGTCGTCACACGATCATCAGCATCGTCATCACATGATAATCAACATCGTCAGCATCATCATCACACGATCATCAGCATTGTCATCACACGATCATCAGCATCATCATCACACGATCATCAGCATTGTCATCACACGATCATCAGCATCGTCATCACATGATCATCAGCATCGTCATCACACGATCATCAGCATCGTCATCACACGATCATCAGCATCGTCATCACACGATCATCAGCATTGTCATCACACAAGTATCCATACCGATACAAGTAATCACATCATTAATACAAGTATCTATACCGATACAAGTAACCACATCATCAATACAAGTATCCTACCGATACAAGTAACCACATCATCAATATGAGTATCCATACCGATACAAGTAACCACATCAACACACATAATCATGTTACAGGATGATCAATCCTGCTCTCTTTAGGACATAGGTCCATGGATGATGCAATCCAGTCATGTACCTTTTGAACCGAAGTCCAGGGACGATCCAGTCCTATCATGTACCTTTTGAACCGAAGCTCAGGGACGATCCAGTCCTATCATGTACCTTTTGAACCGAAGCTCAGGGACGATCCAGTCCTATCATGTACCTTTTGAACCGAAGCTCAAGGACGATCCAGTCCTATCATTCAATTCTCGGAGACCTCATGTCTACGGCTCAATTCAAAGGACTAAAGTTCGAGGACGATCCAATCCCCTTACCTGTTCATTCAGGATTTTGTTCTCGGAGACATCATGTCTACGGCTCAATTCAAAGGACTAAAGTTCGAAGACGATCCAATCCCCTTACCTGTTCATTCAGGATTTTGTTCTCGGAGACATCATGTCTACGGCTCAATTCAAAGGACTAAAGTCTGAGGACGATCCAATCCCCTTACCTCTTCATTCAGGATTTTGTTCTCGGAGACATCATGTCTACGGCTCAATTCAAAGGACTAAAGTCCGAGGACGATCCAATCCCCTTACCTGTTCATTCAGGATTTTGTTCTCGGAGACATCATGTCTACGGCTCAATTCAAAGGACTAAAGTCCGAGGACGATCCAATCCCCTTACCTGTTCATTCAGGATTTTGTTCTCGGAGACATCATGTCTACGGCTCAATTCAAAGGACTAAAGTCCGAGGACGATCCAATCCCCTTACCTGTTAATTCAGGATTTTTTTCTCGGAGACATCATGTCTACGGCTCAATTCAAAGGACTAAAGTCCGAGGATGATCCAATCCCCTTACCTGTTCTTTCAGGATTTTGTTCTCGGAGACATCATGTCTACGGCTCAATTCAAAGGACTAAAGTTCGAGGATGATCCAATCCCCTTACCTGTTCATTCAGGATTTTGTTCTCGGAGACATCATGTCTACGGCTCTCTTTAGGACTGAAGTCCAGGGATGATCCAATCCCCTCAAGTCCACCAAGGACTTCATTCTCGAAGACATCCGTCTACGGCTCTCTTTAGGACTGAAGTCCAGGGATGATCCAATCCCCTCAAGTCCACCAAGGACTTCATTCTCGAAGACATCCGTCTACGGCTCTCTTTAGGACTGAAGTCCAGGGATGATCCAATCCCCTCAAGTCCACCAAGGACTTCATTCTTGAAGACATCCGTCTATGGGTCTCTTTAGGATTGAAGTCCAGGGATGATCCAATCCCCTCAAGTCCACCAAGGACTTCATTCTCGAAGACATCCGTCTACGGATCCTTTTAGAACATATGTTCAAGGATGATGCAATCCCTCTTCTTTCTCGGAGACATCTGTCTACGGATCCTTTTAGAACATATGTTCAAGGATGATGCAATCCCCTTGTCAAATTAGACCCTATCTAAGGACCATCCACCAACCTCTCTATTGACATCACTAATATAGGTATCCTCATCATCGACCTCACTGTCGATGCAGGCAATCTCATCATGAGTGATCACATCACTCCCCCTTTCGAGGAGGGTCCTTCTGAACTATATTAAGTTTGTCTTGGAAAACTTTACTTGAGGTAGAGGTTTGGTTAGTACATTGAATCAGGAGAGGTTTGGTTAGTACATCGGGTCGGTAGAGGTTTGGTTAGTACATTGGTAACTTGTTACAAATTCGAACTTTATAGTCCTTTTTTGCACCATATCTTGTATATAGAAATGTCAGATCTTTATGTGCTTTGACTTATCATGGAACACTGGATTCTCTGCCATCTTGATACAACTCTGTTTGTCACATAGTATCACAGTTGGGTCTATCTCTAAGTCAAACAATCCTATAGCCATACTACTTCACAACTAGCAGAGCAAGCAGCCATATATTCCGCTTGTGCTAAGAGCCATACTGGACTGTTTCCTACTAAACAACAAGATCATGGCTGATTCCAGACAATAACATCTTCTCGATGTGCTCTTCCTGTCTGAAACACTTTCTGCTCAATCAACATCTGTGTAGCCATCTGGAGTCATGATCTCCAAAATAGCATAGATCAAAGTCTATCGTATCCTTTAGGTACCTCATCACATGCTTTGCAACTAATAGGAGAACACATCTAGTTTCCACTAGATACTGACTCAAGGTATTCACAACAAAGCATATATCTGACCTAGTATACATCAATGACCCAATAATTTGTCTGTATAGAGTTATATACACTAACTCTAATGAATCATTTTATAACAGCTTCAAGTTGGAATCCATGCGAGTGGTCATTACAACATATCAAGTCCTTTTAATATTTCTCGGCATACTTTCCCTGGTTGAGAAAGATTCCTTCTGAGCCTTTCCATACTTCCACACCTAGGAAGTAATGCATCAATCTAAGATCTTTCATTTTCATTTCTGCAGCCATCTATCTGTGCCATCTCTTGTCAGATGGGTCTACTGATATAAGCCTCAACATCATTCAAACTCTGTGGTGAGTTCCTTCTTGCATCCAGTTCATCTGTGTATAGAAACCATATTCAACCTTGTAGCAAAGGTTGTGATCCACATCACCCATTAAGCTCATCAATTGACTATCGATCCTGGGTACCCATACAGAACCTGATTCACACTTCTTCTTTAATTACACCATTTAAGAAGATGGTCTTATCTAGTCACTTGGAGCAAACATCTCGTCATGATTCTCTTCCTCTTTCTAAGAGAATCTTCTAGCCACGAGCCTTCTATATTTTGTTCGATTTGTAAATATTCTTGTTGAACATCCATCATTTGTTCGGTGTTCATCATTCTTCATGATCTTTCCTACAAATCAAAATTAAGTACATGATTAGTAATACTTCATAATCATGAAATCATGTTGACATGATAACCTATTATGCATACAGATATCATTTACATAGTTATGCAACTATCTTGACCAATACTTTGGCACAACACTTTCCCATATCCTGTATGCATACAGTGGCTATCTAGATGCCTTCCATCTCTACCAAAAAATACTACTGAGATTGTGCACAGCTCTCAGTATGTCAGTAAAGAGGTTTCATTCTAGACAAGCAACAATGGAATGTTTGTCCAACTTACCAATCATATGCATATTAGTAGTATAATGTTCAATGCTCTATGAATGTTTACACTCAGCATCATATATTCTATGCATACAACCTATTATAGGCAATATCATTTACTATTTCAAATAACAACTCAAATACTTATCTTTTATGTTTGTGTGGTTGCCTCCCGCTTGATCTTCTGTATGTCTTTTGAACTTCTATTCATTTTGTACCACTGTGCATGCTCAAGTGTGCACTAGTGTCATCCTCATGATCTCAAACATACATTCATTAGTATATTCTCAAAACATTCTAATTCTAAATAATCTTAATATGTATAGTCATGATCATTAGTATTCTTCTGGTTAGTTAAATCATCAATCAAGATAAGAGACATAATGTGCATAAACCCTTGATTAACTTTATTAATAACCATAACCAATCATACCAAGTATACTTATATAGGGGATCCTAACACAAGGTAAGATTCTAACTTGACATAGGAAAACATACATGGATTAGTATACCTGCTTAGTTATGTACAACATACCTAAACAATCTCTTCAATGATTTAGAAATCCTGAGCTAGAACCTGCATGTCTCATAGGTTAAGCATAATATATCAAAGTCATACATACCTTGTAAGTAGAACAAAGATTATGGATGAGTCTTTGTCTTCATGTGGAACTTGATTTGTCTTTCGTGATGTACCTGAATCTTGTTAGCAGACAACATCAACCTCACACAACACCATAATGCATTAGTACAATCATATAGCCCTAATCAATGAATGTCTTCGATCATTCACATGCATTCATATTGTTACTAGGGTGATAAGATAAGTCTAACATTAATCAAGATTGTACTAACAAATAATATGAAGACAAACACATTATGAATTTAATCAGGAATCAGATTTCAAGACATACCTGAACCTCCTTGAGTCATACCTGTTGAGACTTCTTGTAGTCTTCTTATGTAAGGCCTTAGCCTCAACTCCCCCTGAAACTTGATCTGGAGCTTGATTAGGGTTTGCTAGAGAAACCCTAAAAATTCAATATTTGACTTTCACACTTCTGAATGAATGGAAGGATGTGACTTGCTGAGCTGATCAAACTAGCATACTTCAATTTTGAAATCTCCAAAATTTGACCCCTCAAAATTGCCTTTGAAACTTCTGGATCTTCTGGACAGGATCCTGAACTAGGGTTTGATGAATCCCACCCTTCTGCTCAATCAAAAGGTTTGATCCAAGGCTCTAAACTCTTATTTTTCTGAGGAGCTTCCAGCCGTGGTTACAGACTTCAAAAATTCCAACTTTTGCTGAAGCCCTAATTTTCCATCTTTTTGATCAAAATCCCGAGCTAGGGTTTAATCAAGCCCGGTCTTCTACCCAACCAAAAAAATTCGATCTTGGTCTCTAAATTTTGATTTTCCTGAGTAGAATTCAGGCGTGGATTCCGATTCCAAAAATTCTAACTTTCTCCGAAACCCTAAATTCCGGAAGCCATGAATAAAGGTGCTCCAAAAATAATTCTGTTTTGACAGAAATATGTACCTGATTGTTTCTACTATAACTCTGAAATTTTTGCTCCACAGGGCCTGAAAACATTTTCTGCAGTAGCGTGACTTGTCATCTTTCCATCCTGATAGGTCTGACCTCAATTGGATTTTCTGAGAGAGAGTTATGCCAAATGTCGCAACATGACCTGTTTTGGGATAATACAGGAGAGCGAACTTGTACGGAGTGCCACGTGTCACTGTTTGAACTTCGGCCCCTGAAAACGTTTCCTGAGATAGCTCGCCCTGTTTTCTTTCCATCCTAACAGGTATGACCTCAATTGGACTCTCTAAGAGAGATTTATGCCAAGTGTCGCAACATGACCTGTTTATGGGATAAAATAGGAGAGCGAACGTGTATGGCTTGCCACGTGTCACTGGTTCAGATTCGGCCTCTGAAAATGTTTCCTAAGATATTACAGTCTGTGTACTACCTGTCACTTTTTACGAAATTTCATTTGGATCTTCCTAGCCCAAGTTATGACCTTTTTGCCTAGGTCACCTGATTTTGACTGAGATCTGGAAGAGGCAGAAACCCTAACTTGTACTGATCATAACTTACAAAGTACAACGAATCTGAGGGTTCCCTTTGGACACAAGATACCTGGAGATGTTATCTAGTACCTGTAAAGGTTTTAGATCCTGAACCTTCGCCAAAATGGATTTATAGCGAAAGTTCCATGATGACTGGTTTTTGCTATATAAAACCCTAACCTTCAAATTGTCGTAAGTAAAGCAAGTGTCGTAAGTGCCATACCTTGCCTTCCTTCAGTTTAGCTCTGATACCATGTTAAAATTCAATATGCTAAGACAGAAAATAGCAGCATTACATTCCATTTCATAATAATAGCATATACAGGATCACTGAAGAAACAACAAGCATAGCATAAACACAAGAGACACAGATTTATCCTGGGAAACCCTCATGGGGTAGAAAACCCAGTAAAGCTTCCTCAATATAGATGACCAGCAATATACAAAGATGCAAACCAAAGAAATGATCTCCTCCTCCACCATAGCAGACCTCTCCTCCACAAGTGCGCTTCTCTATCAAGTGAGTGAGTGTGTCAAATGAGGAACACACCTCCTCTATTTATACACTACTTTGACATATCTTTTACACAAGTACATGTAGGCTCGTATTTAACCATTAGGTTAAATACCCTATTATAACTGACTGGGCCGACCCCAGTAGGGTGGTCTAACAACCCTTTGACCCACATAACACATACAGGGCCGACCCCCACTAGGGAAGTCTAATAACCCAAGTTACCACATTCCGACGGAGGAATAAACATCTCCGGATATACAATAAGATCTTTACGGAGGAATGAAACATCTCCAGAATAATAAAGTACAAATATAATATTCTTTGAATTTACAATATTTCAACATCTCCCTTAAGGAGCTCATATCGAAGGATCTAGCAGAAACACTTAGCTCTTGACAGTTCCGCTCTTTAGCAGATGTATATAATGAAAACACAAATGTTCCATGGGTTTTAGGATGGTACAACTCTTCTCGACTTGGCCTATCATATACACAAGCTTTACAATGGGATGGGTACACACAAGGTATTCAGTGATCATCCATATATCTTTCATACGAGGAGGACACACTCATATGGACAAAAAACCCTACATCAGGCACATTCTAGTTCAAATTAGGATATAAGGACTTGGTGACATCAGAGATTAGGGAGACCCCACCGTGGTGGTGGTCCTCACTTAATCAACACCCCTCCAAAATCAAAATGTTTTTTTGGTTGGCACTAAATGGAAAAATTCTCACTTGGGAGAACCTGTTAAAAAGAGTTCAATGCCAGCCTAAGATATGCTTACTATGCATGACTTATGGTGAATCCATAACACACTTGTTGGTTGATTGTAAATTTACAAAATGAGTCTGGGGTGTAGTCAAAACTATGGGGGATCTGTCACTACTAGAATGGGAGGGCACCTTATCCGATGCTTGGGACCATTGGCATACTTAATGCATCCATCCCAAGATGCTTTCCTTCCTCCTCATTTTAAGTTGGAGTATTTGGATCATGTGCAGTAATCGAATCTTCAACAACACCGTGGCACTCCTGACAATAACATTCTACATATTCAAGTATGCTCTTGGAAACATCCTAAAAATAAAGAAAAATCCACCATAAAAGGCATCCTCCGATCTTTGATCAATCAACCACCCATGTCTTCTGCGATGGGAACTCTCAAGGAAATCCAATCCCAGTTGGTGTTGGTGGGATATGAATGCTTAAGGATCGGACAATCATTTTTCAGAGAAGAGTTGGGATCAACACAAACAATTATGCCGAGTTGCTAAGTATTGAGACATAAATCCTTACATCACTAGAGGGAGAATATAAAAGTCTTCACATTCTATCCGACTCAAAATTTGCCATTGATTGGATCACCAAAACAATCAACTGCAAAAATAACAGATTGGAGCTTTGATCTTAAGGATCCAACAACACACACTTCGCTTCAACAAATGTACATATCAACACACTCATTGAGAATACAACACAGTGGCAGACTCTTTGGAAAAACAAGCTTACACACTCCAAGAAGGACACATTACACTACACACAAATCAAAATGGTGAATCCTCCACCAAGGAGATTCACTATAGGTAATTCTAAAAGATGCAACTTCTCTCAGGCAATATGAAGATGGACAAAATGATCTTGACCGACCATGTTTTTTAATTCATGAAGAGTGAGTTTACTCACCAATCTATTGGTTGAAACTCCATCCCAATATATGTAACAAGCAGGAAATTTGTAAAAGGCCATATACTTCTTTTTTGATACATGTAACTTTTCAATCACAAGCTGGGTGAGAACTCACTCCCCACTTATTTTGAAACTCTCTATATGGGTGAGAATATTCCCATTAAACTATTTACCAAATGAAGCAATGCTCAAAAACCAATGTAATTTTTAGAAAATTTTAAATAAAGTTTTATTTTTATTTTTAAAACACATATATCATCTCTATAAATAAAAACATTTTTTACATGGAACAATGATAAGGAGGGCTAATAACGAAATACCAATAATGATTTTACATAAAGGGGTGTCAAAATAATGTTGTATTCTAAGACCCTCACAACTTACCTACTCACATGGAAGACCATCTCATGGATTTTGGTCACGACTCACATTGTAATACTATCAAATTTAGCATTTTATTATGTAGAGGACAACATTGTCATACATTAAAGTGTTTGATGGTTGTGCTATGTTTGATACAATTAAAGTGAAATACTAAAAGGAATAATTAAAAGTGTGCTAGCACTTTATTAATATCACAAATAACAATTTATTTTAATTCATAATATAATGCATGATGTAGAGGACAACATTGGCATATATTAAAGTGTTTGCTGGTTGTGTTATGTTTGATAAAAGAAAAGTGAAATGCTAAAAGGAATAATTAAAAGTCTGCTAGCACTTTATTAATATCACAAATAATAATTTATTTTAATTCATGATATTATGCATGATGTAGAGGACAGCATTGTCGTACATTAAAGTGTTTGATGGTTGTGTTATGTTTGATAAAAGAAAAGTGAAATGCTAAAAGGAATAATTAAAAATGTGCTAGCACTTTATTAATATCACAAATAACAATTTATTTTAATTCATAATATGATGCATGCCACTTTATTAATATCACAAATAACAATTTATTTTCATTCATAATATGATGCATGGCACTTTATTAATATCACAAATAACAATTTATTTTCATTCATAATATGATGCATGATAATAATTTCTTTTAATTGATAATATAATGTATAATCATACTAAAACAAAGTAATAATGTAACCATTAATGTATACATAAAATTATAGAGTATAATCCAAATGCATGTAAGAAAACATCAAAATGTCATAATAAATGCATGATATTAACTATTTGAAGTTTAAAAGTACTTCAATAAATGCATGATATTAATTATTTGAAGTTTAAAAATAAGTTAAATTGAGTTCTAAACAAATACATGGTATTAACGATGTAAAGCTTAAAAGTATATCATATTATAGTTTATGATTTTATTTTCTTCGGTTTCCCATAGATTTTATCTTTTTTTTGTTTTTTAGGAATAATTTGCTTTTCTATTTGAAAGATAAATTCATGATGCAATTGGCACAACTCAAGAAACCCTACATTTTGTTAAGATGAAGAAGTCTTCTACTATGATGGTCAAATTTGACTTGTCAAAGGCATATGATGAGTAAATTGGTTATTCTTGAAACTGGTGTTGATGTAGGTAGGTTTTTAGTTGGAGATGGTTAATTGGATCATATCCTATGTCACATTGGTCTCCTTTGATGTGTTAGTCAATGGATCTTCCAATACATTTGTCAGACCAGGCTGGGGCCTTAGACAAGGCTGCCCTCTAGCCCCCCTTTGGCCCCCCTCTTGTTTATTTTGGTAGTAGAAAGCCTCAACAGAATTATCCTGGATGCAAAATTAAGAGGTAACTATAAAGGTATTGATGTAGGGGATAGTTATATGTCACTCATTTATTTTTTGTTGATGACATTCTTCTATTCTCAAATGGATCAAGAAGAGAGTTGCTTTTATTACAATGATTCTTAAATCTTTTTTGCAAAAGCTACATGTATGTCTTATAATGTTAGGAAATCTTCCATTTCCTTTATGAATATGAACCAAGAAGACATTGAATGGATCTGCTCTTAGTTGTTTTCCCCCTAAATAAATAGCGAGAATGAGCTTAGATATCTTGGCTTTGGTTTGAAGCCGAATGATTATCAGAAAAGGGTTTGGGCTTGGATGATAAGGAAGATTGAAGAAAGATACCAGTTATGGTGTAATAAATGGTTGAGTAGAGGGGGTAGATTAATTTTGGTAAAGTTTTTCCTTGAAGCTGTGATAGTTTATTAGGTCTCACTGGCATATGTACCATGTGGCACTTTGGAACATATCAGGAAGATTAGTTAGAAATTCCTAAGGAAAGGAAGTAAGGATGGTTTCTCTCTGCATTGGGCAGCCTGGCACAATCTTGCATGGCCTAAGGATCTGGGAGTTTGGGGATTAAAGATCCCTACCTGTTTTGCAAAGGCTCTTGCAACAAAAGGTGTTTGGAGGATCCTTATTGATGAAGGTTTGTGGGTCAAAGTGGTAATATCAAATATATTCCCCCCCTTTAAATTGAAGAATGGTTTAGGTCTTGGGATAAATCCTTCAAGAACATATCAATTATGTGGAGAGCATGTTTATTGGCTTTTGAGGTCATTGGTGACTAGCTGCATGGGAAAGCCAGAAATGGGAGAAAGATCAGGCTGGGACAAGATCCTTGGATTGGGTGTGAAGGTGCCCACAAACTTCCTTGGAACATGGTGGTGCATCTGGAGGATCGGGGATACATTCATTTAGTACATATTAGTGACCCCTTCAATAGTAATGCATACTCTCAACATTGGTTGAGTGCTAAGGAAGTTGGCTTTGTGACTTAGGATGCCAAGTTATTTTTGGGACATGTATTTAAAATCTCTTAGAGATAGTCCTAAAGAATGAAATGTTTTGAGGATAAGTTAGTCTGGTCTAGGAACCCATTTGGGGGTTCTTATACTCCCAGTATTAGCTACAGGTTTATCATAGAAGAGGAGGATCATCAAGTCATTCATTGGTGGTATGTATTTTCCACAGTGTCGTCAAAATGATGAAGTCTCACAATGAAGCAAATACAACATATAATAATAGTTTAGGTAGTAATGTCAAAACGGGGCGTTACATGCACCCACCCTTTGGGAAACTTCGTCCCAAAGTTATGGTCAAAATAGTGTGGGAAGATCATGATGCATGGTCTCTGCGTCCTCCCAGGTAGCAGAACCTGGGTTATACTGGTCCCACTGGA
The DNA here is from genome assembly GCA_027924585.1 of Larix kaempferi. Classification (NCBI taxonomy): domain Eukaryota; kingdom Viridiplantae; phylum Streptophyta; class Pinopsida; order Pinales; family Pinaceae; genus Larix; species Larix kaempferi. The sequence continues at coordinate 4,463,174 of BSBM01001229.1, forward strand.
CCTTAACTTGGTCCACCAAACGGTGTCTGAGCTGTCTAACCCTGCAGTCCAATATACGTAATGGTTCGACCCTGATGGTCCCCTCATCTGAAACCTGCAGTTCCTTCCAATTTATTTTATGAGACTCATTAGCTACATAATGTCGTAAAACAGATACATGAAAAACATTACGAGTTTTATGCAAATAGGGTGGCAGCGCAAGATGATGTGCGACGGGTCCAACCTTCTCCAAATTTTCAAAGGGTCCTATGAATCATGGCAACAAATTTGTCCCTTTCCCAAACCGAATGGTACTTTTACTAGGACTAATGCGGACGAACACTGCATCCCCAACCTTATAGTTTTGGTCAACCCTATACGCATCGGAATAGATCTTTTGTCTATCCTTAGCTTCCTTTAACCGTTGTCTAATCTGAATAACATGTTCTTCCATCTCCTGAATCAACTCAGGTCCTATAATTACTCAATCCTCTAACCTTTACCAACTCAATGGTGTTCTGCATGGCCTTCCATATAATGCTTCATATGGATGCATCCTGATTGAGCTATGGTAACTGTTGTTGTAAGCAAAGTCTACCAAAGGTAAGTGATTTTCCCAATGAGTCTCATGCATCAATACTGCACCCAAACCCTTCCTTGAGGCATATGTTCAAACTGTGAAGTCCTTATCCATATCTAGAACTTGTAGGATCAGTGCACTCGTCAATATTCTTTTAAGCTCGGCGAATGCGACATCACATTCATTTATCCATTCATACCTAATGCCTTTACATTGGAGGGTAGTTATGGGTTTTGCGATTTTTTAGAAACCCTTAACAAACCTTCTATAGTAACCAACTAACCCCATGAAGCTTCTCACTTCATGCGCATTTCTTGGCATGGGACATACCATTATGGCCTTCACCTTCTCAGGGTCAACTGAAATTCCCTCACCGGAAATTATATTCCCTAGATAATGGTTTTCCTTCTGGTAAAACGAGCATTTGGACAACTTACCGTACAACTTGTGCTCTCTTAAGCATGACAACACTATTCGCAAGTGTTCCTCGTGCTCCCTTTCATTTGTGGAGTAGATAAGGATATCATCCAAGAAGACTTGCACAAACCGAATTAAGTACTTTCGAAACATACTATTCATGAGTCTCGTGATTACAACTGGGGCATTGGTCAAACCAAAGGGTACATCTACAAACTCATAGTGCCTGAACCGTGTTCAAAAAGAAGTCTTAGGTATATCACCTTCCTTAATTCGTAGTTGGTGGTAACCTGACCGCAAGTCGATCTTTGAGAAGACTGTCGCCCCTTTCATTTGATCTAAGAGGTCATCAATTCGAGATATCGGGTATCTATTCTTCACTGTGGATCTGTTCAAATCTATGTAATAGATACAAAGACGCAATGAACCATCCTTCTTCTTCACAAAAATGACTCATGCACCCAATGGTGAAATACTTGGTCTGATGAACCCTAGGTCTAGCAGTTCCTTCAACTGCATTTGCAACTCGCAAAGTTCTGGGGTCGTCATCCTGTATGGTGTCTTTGATGTTGGATCTGAACCGGGTTTAACCTCAATGGTAAAATCTAGTTCCCTCTTAGGAGGTAACTCATGCAATTCCTTTGGAAATACATCACTGAATTCGACTAACACTGGGTACTCATCAAAGGAGGGTCCCTTCTCATTGTTTACCGCTTCAACAATATATAACTAACATCCTTGTTGTATACATCGCTTTACGTTCATCGTGGATATGAAATGTAGGGACACCTTCCGTTTGATACCCTGGATCTCGATGGCCTCTCCCTTGTCATCGAAGCAAAGAACCTTCTTCCCACAATAGTCCAAGAAAGCTCGATGTTCCTCAAGCCAGTTCATACCTATGATTAGATCATAAGTTTCGAGGGTGGTGACGTACACCTTGACTTGTGTAACACACACCCCGATATCTACTATGCACTTGTCGACACTAGGTCCTACCGCTTGTTTTACCCCTGAAGTCATTTCTACCAAGTTGAAATCTTCATGCTTGTAGGCTGCCAATCCACATTTGTCTAATGCATATGGAAAAATAAAACTCTCTATAGCATCGGGATCAAACAATATTCTAAGTTTAACATTATTGACCATACTTGATGATTCCACCATAGTGGATTGGTGCTCTACCTGATGGTTATTCACTATTTCCGAGATCTGATGCTTACTAACCCCACTCCCCATTGGAGCCTTTCCTTCTCAATGCACTGTATCGGATCGTAATTGGAGATAGTCATGTTGGTAATGTGGACCTCCACATCCCCAACAAGCAACCTGTAATGGAGTAGGCGAGATGATTTGCTCAGACCTCTGAGAGGGTTTTCTTCCCCTGGGACCCCTTCCCTTGCTGACTGATCCTCTAAAATTCCTCACACTCTAGTGAGTTCTTGTGGCCAATTGGGATACTACTCTAGTTTCCACTGACCCGTCTACTGCCGCAACTCTTGTTGTATACCAATTTCCGTAGGGAGTTGGCCTCATATACCCTCCCCGAGGATAGCTTCGAGGGGCCTTCCCCACAAACCCTAACTACTAAGAGTTGAATGAATTGATGGGATTTGCACCCAACATATCCTTTGTGTAACGAGCGCAATCAACTGCCTCAAAAACCGAAGTCAGTTTCCACATCCGTATTTGGGCCCTGATCTTGGTATTGATCCCATACACAAAGCGCTAAACCTGGCGTTCGTCGTTGTCCAAGTAGGGAACATACTTGACTAATTCCATGAACCTTTCTTCATAATCCTCCACGGATAGATGCCTTTGTACCAAGGCATGAAGGGATCCTGCGTGTTCTTCCTGATAGGAGGCGGGTAAGTATTTCCCTTTAAACTTCTCCACAAACAGTTCCCATGGAACCGTGTCTGGGGTAAGGTGCAACTTCCTTTCTTGGTGCCCCGCCAATTCAAAGCGACTCTCTTTAGTTGAAATATGTATATCTTGGACTTGAATGTGGAAGTGTATTCCTATAAAGTTAAGCACTTTGTCATCTATTCCAACAATGACTCTGCTTGTATCCCTACACAACCCCCTGAAAACTTTGGAAGCCATATCTTCTGAAGCTCCCTTGTGATATTCTGATGAGGAGGTCTCGGTACCCTATTCACTGCTACTTCAGGAATTCCTTCCCTTAGTGGCGGGGCCTCCACTTCTACCTCCGAGGTAACACTTCCCCTTTGTAATTCTCGGAGTGTTTCATTTATTGCCTCCAAAGAGCACAATATGAGGACGGTATCTAGCGATGGTGTCGGTACATTTGGTTCAGGTAATGTCGTCGCCCGTCCTGCTCGCGTCCTTGCCATGTGTATCCCTGTATCATGGAAAAATACGACAATTAGCATACATTGACATCTTAATTAGGTTACTATTAAAATCACACTCAAACCTACTAGAGTGTGAAAGTTTATTTCTTTCTTCACCCGTAAACGGGTTTTACCTGATACTGAGGCAAATGCCTAACAGGGTGATGGTACGTGATCACTACTACATCCCTAGAGTACACCACCGTTGTGATCCACGGGTATAAGACGTGATGTCTTAGTTGTGTGTGGCGTCGCATCGTCCTCCTGCCTTCGGTAGTTACCGACGACCACACCAAGCACCAGGGTCACTCTCGGCGTGATCCCTCGATGTGAAATGCTCTATCTCACTTCCTTGACCTAGTTTTAGTTACCTCAGTTCGCTTTCAAACCTGGTAACTATGTTCAAATTTAAGTTATAACCTAATCATGTAATTTAATTAATTTACTTGCGTAATAACTTAATAATTAAACTACATTAATAAATAAATTACCTTACCTTATTTTACATTAATAATAATTTATTAATGAAATTCCACATTAATAATTTATTTATACCTAATCACATTAATAATTATAAGGTTAATTGTTAATCATTACATTAACCTTATAATGTTTAATTATTATAATATATATTAAATATTATTTAACTTTAATTACTAGAATATATAATTTAAACCTTATAATTAAACATTACTAATTCTAATTAAACATTATAATACTTAAACATTATTAATTATTAACATAACCTAATGTTTAACCTTCTTAAACCAAAATTAAAATTTAATTAACCCTAATCCGATTACCCTAAACTTAGGTGACCCGCATGGAAGCCACGCGGCCGACATGCAATAAAATATTAATTTCTAATTTCTAATTTAAAAGGGTCCAACCCTCGGCGCCGGTCATTTCTCTCGTTGAATTTTCTGAGTGAGCTCTGCTCTGCACCTCGAGCTCGGTTCCAAGAAGTAGCTCCTCCAAGTCGCCATAGTTAGCGAGAGATCTGCTCCATCGCAGCAAGCTTAGCCCGCAGGTATAGCTCTCTTATATTTGTTTGATTTATTTATTTATATATTTATAATTATTAATAAATAATTTTTTTTATATGGAGTGGGGTGGCGGCAACTCCGATGAGCGCCCTCCACCTCCATTGCTTCTACCCACTGGTCAGGGCTTTCTCCACTGGTCGAGGGCGCAGGTCCACCATGGCCTTAGGCTCATGGTGGTGCCCCTTTGGGTTGTTGTATCATGGACACAAGCCTGGTCGCGCCAGCTACTACCCATGGTCGCAGCTCAGTTGTCGGTTTTCGGCCCATGGCCACAACACTGGACGCGCCGACTGCTGGCCCATGGCCGCAACTCTAGTTGCGCCGGCCGCTGGCCCATGGCCGCGAGCCTGGTCGCGCCGGTTGTTGGCCCATGGTCACAGCTTTGGCTGCACCGACCGCTAGCCCATGGTCATGAGCCTAGCTGCCCATGCTTGGGCTAAATTTTTTTTTAACGTATATATATATATTTTTAAGATTTCGATATTTTTTTTGTTTTTTTTTTAAATTTAAAATATAAATAAATTTTTTTATTTAGTTTTTTTAATATATATATATAGTTTTGTTATAATTTCGTTTTGTTGTTTTAAATTTAGATTTAAATTCAATTCAATTTAAAAACCTTTTTTTTTAAATTTATGCATAAGTTTCGTTCATATAACAAATTTTTTGTTTTAATTTAAATTTGTTCACATATAATTTCGTTGTTTATATATACATATATTTGGTTTATATGCATATAAATTTTCTTTTGTTATAGGTAAACAAATTATATATATATATATATATATAATTTATTTCTATTTCCTTCTCCCCTTTTTTTTCCTTTTTTATAAAAGAAAATTTAATGTTTACATCGTTCCTCCTTTAATTCATTTGCAGCAGCAAATGATAATTCACCCCAAGTATTTCTGGAAATAGGGATTTAGTTTCCATATATATCAGTATTTACATGTTCCTATAAATAATAATGTAGTTTTTTTATTTAGAAATATAGAGTTCTAACTCTCCTCCATGTTTCATGCAGGTCTTAAGCTTCCGCAACAAGTAAATACTTGCACATAAGTCAGTAAATTTCCCTTTTCTTATCTACCGTTCTTTTCACTGTAGTGAGCCCTTTGGTTCCATATTTGGAACCATGGCTCTGATACCATGTGTAGGGACCCTATCTTAGGTCCCTTATCTCTTAATAAAAATCAAACCTTTTATGGTTACATCCTCGTTTTGTTTTCATTTGTGGTTTTCATTGTTTACATTTTGTGCCAATTTCACGTTTATTTTCATTTTTGTTTAGTACGAAAGCCTAAAAAAAATAACATTTACATGTCGGCAAATAAATGGGCTATTTTTTTCTATTTCAATTTTACTAAGTATGCATGTGCAACAACATATAGAAGGATGTATTTTCAATAAAATTTCCTTAAGTTATAACTTGCATAAGTGAAAAATTACAGAGTTAAAAAACGGATTTTATACCTGAATGAACATTACCTCAAAATACACCTATCTCGATGAACCCTGACCCTATTCCCTGTAACCCTAGAACTCCCCTGCTTTTTCCATCCCATCCAGGGCGCGGCAGGCCCCATGGTCACCCCACTAGGAGAGTCGAGAGGCCCCCCTATGATGTCTTTTGACGCAAATATGAATCCTTCCTTGACATCCCATGGCGCTACTCTCAAAATCATATCAGAGGAGATCCCCCTCCTTGGTCCTGAGGCTCCCTCTAATTCATCCACTGAAGCCGTCGTGACTGGATCCATCCTGGATCCATCGAGCACTCGTACCTGCATAGCCAAGACAACAGAACGACCTTGCATCAACCTCCCGGCAGAAAGGATCAATGGAATATCCCAAAAGATGAAAGACCATGCCCTCATCGGAAAATTTATTAGAGTCTGGCCTACCGAGCAAACCCTAAAATATTGGATCTCAAACAAATGGAAACCCAAATCCCACTTTGATCTCCAGCTGGGATCTAAATGGTTTTTCACCATCATTTTTCACTGACTGGAAGACAAGGCTCGAGTAGAGAATGGAGGACGATACTTCTTCAACTATGCAAGTCTGTATCTCATAAACTGGACGGAAAGATTCAACCCGAACAAGGAGGAATTCACTTGGGCTCCGGTGTGGATCCATATGTACTCTCCACCATAGGAGTACTGGATGAAGACACCCTTAGTGACATAGGAAAATCTCTTGGTAGCTACGTCAAATCCGCTTAGCAGACAAGAATCAGTAAGTATACCTCATATGCTCGTATTTGCATTTACATGCATATTGCTCAGGCTCTCCCAGACTCTATCAGCCTCATGCATGAAGATTATGAATGGATCCAAGCTCTTGACTGCGAGCATTTCCCCTTCCGCTACCGTAAATTTCATGAGCATGGACATATTTTTCAAGATTTCCCTCGTAATCATCCCAAACCCACTGATTCCTTAGGAAAAGGTCTTGATGAAGAAGGATTTCAAAGAATCAACAAGAAAAAATGCCATAGCCGCAATTCCACTTCCTAGCCAGGGAAACAGTTGTAGACAGACTTGCACCCAGCAACAGCTTCGTGATCCTTGAAGAAAACTTGGAAAATCCCCCAGAAAATGAAAAACCAGGCGTCTCCATCCCCAACCACTTGCCCTCGGAACCCTAAAAAGGCCCTTGTTCAACGCCCATGGAGGAACCCTCATCTGTGCCTACCCAAAAGCTTTCCACAAGCCCGAAAATTATGATGGATGAAGAAATAGATGAGATTGATCTAGGAGATATTGATCTCTTAGGTATGGAGGATTCCTGCACCAAGAAAGCTTTCAGTTCCATCCCCCCGCAGAAAATCCAACTCCTAAAAGAGGCCTTGGCTCGTGCCAAATGGAAAAACAAACTGCGTGTCCTCAACACTCCACAGAAATACAAGCACAAAGCACTCAAAGACAGCAAGAATCGTGGACGCAAAACCGATCTCCAGCGTGTTAGCATACTTGGCACTAGGCTTGTCAAATCCAGCCAATATGCGCAACAAACGGAATTCTTCCCCCTCCCTCTCCCCTGTTTCCCAATGAATCTCATATCTTGGAATGTGAGAGTTATGAACGGTACCTCCAAGCACCAAATGTTGAAAAGAAAAATCTTACAAGACCTACCCACGGTCCTCTTTTTGCAAGAAACCAAGTGCTCTACCCTTACCCGTCAAACCCTTATGGCCAAACTTTGGAAAGGAAACTGTTATATAGCTGCGCATGCTGCTGGCGTCTCAGGTGGCCTAGACATTGTGTGGAATCCCTCCCTTATCTCCCTTGGATACTTTTCCTCCTCCTCACTCCCTCTTTGCCTCCTTCCACCTCTTAGGTACCAGATTCCATGGAGCTCTGCTTAACGTCTACGCTCCCCATGCCGCCCCCCACAAACTCTTGCTCCTTGACTTTTTGCACGGGTTCAACTCTCAACACCATCATTCTCCTCTCATTATTGGTGGCGACTTCAACACGATTACCTCCCTCAAAGAGAAGAAAGGTGGCAGAAATATTCTCACTAACGAAGACACCGTCCTCAAGAACTTCATCAACAGCTGCAATCTGGTGGATCTCATCACTTCACAGGGTTTCTTTACCTGGAGAAACCATTAAGGAGGGGAGAGATGAATAGCTAAGAGGCTAGATCGCTTCATTGTATCCGAATATTTAATCAATGCAGGGGGCCTCTTAACCGTTGAAGTCCTTCTGGCCACTGGCTCGGACCACTGGCCTATTTCTCTTTCTTGGTAATGTCTTGGGACTAAAATCCTAAGACCCTTCATATTTTAAAAATTATGTCCAACCCATCCGAAATTTCGAGAGACCATTAATGCCTAGTGGATGGGTATTCAAGTAGAGGTCCGCTCCAAAATGGAAATCATGCAACAGAAACTGAAAATTCTCAAAGCCAAGCTCAGAAGATGGAACCACCATACCTTTGGCAACATCTTCCAAGCCAATATAAACCTGTAGAAAGAAATGGAAGAGGTCCAATGGTCCATCATGACTCAGGGCCTTTCTGATGCCCTCAAAACTAAGGAAAAAGACCTCATGAACTAGCTAGATAAGCGGTGTGAGCAGGAAGAGATCCTGTGGAAACGAAAGTATCGTGTGCAATGAATTCAAGAGGGTGAACACAATACTACTTTATTTCATCGCTCCACCATCCAGCACCGCATGACCAACCACATCTCTTCCCTTAAAACTAAGAATGACACACACCTCGAGGAGCACGAGGACATTGAGCAAGAACTAGTCTGATTCTACAAAGATCTTTTCACTGAGAATGCCCCCTCTAGGGATCGAGCCATTGATCAGATCACTACAAAAATTCCAAAAATCCTCAATGATGACCACAATACTACCCTGATAAATCCTATCTCCCTCCAAGAAGTGGAATCAACGGTCAACCAGATGAAGGACGACACTTCTCCAAGCCTTGATGGCTTCACCATCCATTTCTTCCACTTATGTTGGGACCTTCTAAAGCAGGAAGTGATCAAGCTGGTGGAGGAGCCTAGATAAAAGATATGGGTACTCCCCGCCCTCAACGCAACTTTCCTTACTCTTATCCCCAAGGAACAAGGCACTACCCAATCTGGTAAGTTCAGTCCAATCTCTCTTTGTAACGTAATTTACAAAATCATCATGAAATTTATTTCCAATAGGCTCAATCCCCTCCTCCCTCTTATTATCTCACCCGAGCAGACTAACTATGTTGAAGGATGCCAGATCCTTGATGGCATCATCGTTTCCCATGAAGTCACCCACTCCCTGAAAATTACCAAAACCCCTGGTATGCTCATTAAGATGGATCTTTCCAAGTCCTTTGACAAACTCAGCTGGGAGTTCATAGAAAAAATGCTTCTAGCCTTTGGTTTCAGTCAAGAATGGACCCGCTGGATCTTATCCCTCACCTCCTTGACTTTTTCTCCACTCTTGTCAACGTCTCTCCCTCCACCACTTTTTCCTCTTCTCGAGGCATCTGTCAAGGAGATCCATTGTCACCTTTACTCTTCATCCTCATGGCTGAAGGTCTGGGCCGCCTTATCCATGACGAGTTAAATGTTGGAAATATCAAAGGCCTCTCCCTTCATGGAAGCTCCCCCATCGCCTACCAACAATTTGTGGATGACAACCTCCTCGTCGGCCACCCCTCCATTCAAGAGGCCCGAATTTACAAAAATATCCTCCACTATTTCTCGGAAGTCTCTAGCACCACCATTAATCTTGAAAAATCCGAAATCTTCTTCTTCAACACAGATGCCATCTCTCAGTGTAATATTGCTCGTATCCTTGGCTTTGTTAATTTTTCGATAATTTCATTCCATTATCATTCAGGATCACTAAGAGAATAACATGTACAACATATCAATCATAGACACAAAAGAAATCACACAAGAGACACAGAGTTTCACCGGGGAAAACCAAGAAGGTGAAAAACCCCTCAACTTCCTCAGAGATAAGATAAGCCACAAACCAAGATCACAATGATCAAACCCAATAAGATGTCTCTAGCAGATGCTCCTCCTCCTCCACAAGTGTGCCACTTTCTCTCTTAGCTATGTGAGCTTGAGATAAATGAGAGACACAACCTCTCTATTTATACACTGACTTGACCTACCAATAATTCACTTGGGATGACTTGCTACTCAAGTCTAATAACCCATCCACATGACCTAATTAGGTCCGACCCCACACTGGTGGTCTAATAACCCATCAATACAAATGATGACACTTACAAATACAAATTACAACACTTCCAATGAGAGGAATAATACATCTTTGTGGGTTATACAATAAAGTACAAATGTAATACATGGAAGAATATCTTCCGAAGTTACAAATACATCAACACTCCCTCTTAACTAGGAAGGTATTCTTTCGTCACAGGTCATCAATACATATTGGCGCAAGTCTTCAATTATGGAGCTGGATCATCATCACTGGATCACGGAGCATCATCATCATCACTACTGCTGTACTCGACATCTCAATCACTAGGCTATCTCATAATTCTACTCGTCATAGGAAGTTCTACAGAGCCAGCCCTTTTTCATGTTGGATATAGGCCCACCACCTGTAGGTCTTCATCATCACTGGCCATACTTTGGAATCCTCAGGACTGATTACGTGCATCAACAAAACCTCGAAAGAGCATCCTAGGACTTTTACAAGCATACAGCTCAACCTATCGGATCTCCCAGGATATTTTACATGCAACTGCACAACTTGTCCACGACCACGGAGTATCATCCTGATACTCATGATCATACTAATCATCTCATCTTATCATCCACGAAGCACAACCTAGATGCACATACATAACACTTACACCATCGACATGGGAGAACACATCTACCACCATTCGGGGAAGGCTCGAGCCCTTACTTTTTCACCATGTGAGAACACATCTACCACCATGTGAAAAATGGCTTTAGCCCTTACATCTGCACCATGGGAAAACACATCTACCACCATGTGAGAATGGCTCCATCCCTTATATATGCACCATGCGAGAACACATCTACCACCATGTGAGAATGGCTCCAGCCCTTACATATGCACCATGGGAGAGCACATCTACCACCATGTGAGAATTTCACCAGCCCTTACATCTGCACCATGGGAGAACACATCTACTACCATGTGAGAATGGCTCCAGCCCTTACATCTACACCATGGGAGAACATATCTACCACCATGTGAGAATAGCTCCATCCCTTACATCTACACCATGGGAGAACACATCTACCACCATGTGAGAATGGATTCAACAATTACATCATGACCATGGGAGAACACATATGCAACCATGTCGGAAAATCCAGGCAATTACATCGCAACCATGGGAGAACACATCTACAACCATGTCCAAAAATCCCATGTGCATCTGTGTCTTCGAAACTCATCACACATAATCCAACTGATTATGCAATGCATCCACCTGATACATATCATCACATATGATTGTCCTGATCATCATCATAGCATCATCCTGATGCATATCATCCAGAGTATCATCCTGATACTCATCACATATGATCATTCTGATCATCTTCACTGCATCATCCTAATGCATGTCATCCTCCATGATCCAACTGATCATACAAAGCATCCAACTGATGCATATACATATACATGATCCAATTGATCATACAAAGAATCCAACTGATGCATATACATATACATGATCCAACTGATCATACAAAGCATCCAACTGATGCATATACATATACATGATCCAACTGATCATACAAAGCATCCAACCGATGCATATCCAAAGCAGTAACTGGAGCATCGTCCCGATGCTCATCACACAACGCTTACATCCACAGCCATGGGAAGGATCCTCCTCTCACCATGCTTGGAATGGATCTTACAAATGTGTCCCATCACTTCTTCCTAGAAGTATCTTCAATATGAAGAACACCGTGCCTCTCTCTGAAGTACTCAAACTTCACTCTGGCTAGTGGTTTCGTCAGCACATCTGCAACCTGCTCATCCGTTGCAACATACAGGAGCTTCACTGCTCCTCTCTACACCATATCCATGATATAGTGATATTGGATCTCAATTTGCTTTGACCTGTCATGGAACATGGGGTTCTCAGACAACTTCACACAAATCTGGTTGTCACAAAAGATACCAGCAGCATCCAACGGGAGATCAAATAATTTAGACAGTAGCTTCCTCAGCCATACTGCCTCACAACTAGCCGAACAAGCTACAACATACTCTGCTTCGGCTATACTCAGTGCTACGCAGGACTGCTTCCTACTAAACCAAGAGATCACACCTGATCCCATACTGAAGCAGCACCCCGAAGTGCTCTTCCTATCTGCAACACTACCTTCCCAATCTGAATCAACATAACCTTCTAGGTTAAACTTTTGATTCACATCATACTTGAGCCCATAATCAACTGTACCCTTCAAGTACCTCAGAATATGCTTTACAAAAACCATGTGAACACTTATCGGATCCCTCAGGAACTGGCTTAATGTGTTCACTGCAAAGCAAATATCTGGTCTCGTGTTCGTCAGGTACATCAAGGACCCAATCATCTGATGATACACGGTGACATCGACCGGATCAGATGAAGCATCACACACAAGGTTTAGGTTCGATACCATAGGTGTGGCCATGGCCTTGCAGTATATCATCCTGAACCTCTTCAGGACCTCTACTTCATACTTCCCTTGTCCAAGGAAGATCCTATCTGCACTCTGCGACACCTCCATACCTAGAAAATAGTGCATCATCCCCAAGTCCTTCATCTCGAACTCAGCTGCAAGCTTCCTCTTGGTGTCGGAAATCAACCCATCCTCTCCTGTAACAAACATGTCATCCACAAATAGGAGTAGTATCACAGGATTGCCTTCCTCAACCTTGTAGTAAAGGTTGGAATCCACTTTACTCTTGGTAAAGCCCAAACTGGATAGAAAACTGTCCATCCTATCATACCAAGTCCTAGGAGCCTGCTTCAAGCCATACAAGGTTTTTTTTAACTTGCACACATATGAATCCTTGTCATGTGTCTCAAAACCAAGTGGTTGATCCATATACACTTCCTCTTCGACTACACCATTCAAGAAAGCTATCTTGACATCCATCTGGTGTATCTTCCACTTCATCACTGCAGCCAGAGAAAGTACTGTTCTGATGGAAGTGTATCTAGCTACAGGAGCAAAAGTCTCTTCATAGTCTATCCCCTCTTTCTGGGAAAATCCACGAGCTACAAATCTCGCTATGTATTTCTCTATGCTACCATCTGCAGCATGCTTGACCTTATAGATCCACTTGGAAATCACAATAGACTTCCCTTCAGGTCTTGGGACTACATCCCAAACATCATTCTTCATGATCGACTGGTACTCCTCGACCATGGCATCCTTCCATTCTTTCTTTTCCAATGCTTCTTCATAACTGGAAGGTTCTTTGTTCATAATGTCACAGAGTAAGGAAACATAACTGGTATGTGATCTAGTTCTCTTCATTTATCTGTGTTCTTCTTCTGGAATTCCATACCTTTCTGCATCTTGAATGAGCTCTCTATCCCAAGCAAGTTTCCTCTTGTGAGATTTCTTCTCACAGGGTGGATCTATAGGTTCTTGTGGATCTTCAATTTCACGATCTTCTTCTGGAATTGCTTCATTCATAGTGGTGTCTTGAAATCTGGTTACCTTTGGTTCTTCATGGTCTTAAACAGGTGTCTTCCTTGATTTGATGTATGCCGAGTCTTCATCAAATGTGACATCCCTTCTAATGTCAATCTTCTTGAACCTTGGAAAGTATATTCTGTAAGCCTTCGAGCTTTCACTGTAACCCTCAAAGAATCCCTTCTTTCCTGAAGGATCTAGCTTTGTCCTCTTTTCCTTTCGAATATGTGTATATACAGGACAACCAAATATCCTGAGATGGCTAACTTCAGGTTTCCTACCAGAGAAGACTTCTTCAGGTGTCTTGTTGTCAAGTATCTTGTGAGGTGTTCTGTTTTGCACATATACAACTGTCCTAGCTGCTTCTACCCATAGATGAGTAGGAAGATCCGGGTCATGAAGCATTTCCCGTACTGCTTCCATGATAGTTCAATTCTTTCTTTCTGCAACTCCATTTTGTTTTGGATTGTAGGGAGAAGTCAACTCCCTCTTAATCCCTGAATCACTGCATAAATTCTTGAAATCACCTAAAGTGAATTCTCCACCATTGTCAGATCTGAAGGTCTTAATCTTCTTATCTATTTTATTTTCTATCAAGGCTTTGAATTCCTTGAACTTATCAAACACTTCATCTTTATTCTTTAAGAAATAAACCCAATTCTTCCTAGAGAAATCATCAATGAAAGAAACATAGTATACATACCCACTCAGAGAACTGGATGACATCGGTCCGCATACATCAGAGTGGATAATATCCAAAATTCCTTTTGCTTTGCTTTCATTGCTTGGAAATGCCTTCTTTGTGTTCTTTCCTTTTGCACATCCTTTGCAAACACCTTCATGCTTTGACTAGATTTCAGGAAGACCTTCTACTGCTTTGCTTGCAATTGGAAGTGCTCTATAGTGCACATGAGCAAGCATTCTATGCCAAAGTTCACTTGGCTCCATGGATTCATGTACTAGGGCATGTTTAGGTTGTCCCTTCAATTTGTACAGTCCTCCCTCTTGCTCTCCAATCACTACTGCATCATATATGGTCTTACCCTTTGGCCACATGAGCACTTGGCCATCCACAAATGCAACTCTAATCCCTTTTGCATCCAAAGATGATATGGATAGGATATGTTTCTTAAGCCTAGGTACATATAAGACATCTTTCATTTTCAAAGACTTCCTAGAGTCTAGTTTATAGGAGGCTTCACCACTTCCTTTGATAGGATATTGATAGTCATCCCCAAGTTTCACTTTATGAGGTGACTCATGTTCAGATAGATCTACAAATGATTCTTTAAACCCAGTCATGTGTTTGGAAGCCCCACTATCAATAAGCCAATCATCACATCCATGAGAGATAGTACTTGTGAGAGCAGAGATTAGAACATATTCATCTTCACTTGATGAGTCATCACTTTTTGCTCTAGCCTTCTTCTTGGGTGGTTCATCATCCTCAGCAACATGGGCATGATATCTCTTCTTGTTGCCCTTCTTCTTTTTGTTGAAGTTGTTGTTGTTGTCCTTTTGTTCTTGGGTCAATCTGAGGCAAAGTGTCCCTTCTCATTACCTGTAAAACATCTTAGATGTTTCTTATCTTTATAATGGTGAGAAGATTTCTTGGGATGAGAATGCTCCCTCTTGAACTTTCTGTTCTTGGTGTGTGCTGTGAGAGCTTGATCTTCATTTCCCATCTTTTCTTCTCGAGCCACAAGCCTAGCTTCTTCTTGTGAACATTCCTCCCATAGTCTACTGGAGGAGATCAGCTTCCTTCTTGCACATATTCCTTAGATGAAGGATTCCCATGACCTCGGTAGGCCATTCAATGTGGTCATTACAATTTCACCATTCTCCACTACTTCATCCACAGCTTCAAGTTGTTCCTTGATTTGAGAGACCTTAGAAAAGTAGGATTGAATGGTCTCTCCATTCTGAATCTTTACCCCTTTCAATTGGTTCCGCAGAGTCATCTTCCGATTTATGTTCTTTCCTTTAAATAATTTGTTCAAGGAGTCAAACATCTCCTTAGGTATCTTTAGGGAAGACACATGGGGTATGAGATGGTCCTTTATAGAATCAACAATGATTGTCTTAGCCTTGACCAGATTCTTCTTGTGTAAGGCCTTAGCCTCTTCTCCCTCTGGGACAGGGACCTCTTCACTTATGTAAGTGTCCAACTCATTTTCTTCTAGGATTAACCCAATCCTATACTTCCATGCTTGGAAGTTATTAGCTCCATCAATCTTATCCTCAATCTTGGTGTGGTGAGACATTTTAACGAGAAACTCAAATGGAAATAAAAGATTTAGGTCTTACCACTTGATTTGCTGAAAACTGAATCTGGAGTTGTATTAGGGTTTGTCAAAAAAACCCTAAAAATTCAAATTTTGAATTTCAAACTTCTGAAAGGATAGAAATATGTGCCTTGCTGAGCTGGTTAGGCTGGTATACTCAGAAATTGAAATCTTCAAATTTTCAGCCCTCAAAATTGCTTTTGAAACTAGGGTTTGATTTTCCCGGAGCTTCACCCAACCAAAAAGTTCGATCCAAAGCTCTAAACTTCAATTTTTTAGAGGAGATTCCAGCCGTGATCTCGGATTTTAGAAATTCCAATTTTTGCAGAAACCCTAATTTTTAGGTCAAAAACTAAAACAACTCAGAATTGAATTATGTCTCGACAGAAAGATGTGCCCTTCCAAGGAGAGTCAATCTAGCCTCCTGTCTTTGATGATATGTGGAGAGAAACCCAAATATTAAGAAGCCCTAGCTTCCGCAGCTACATAGTGCCTTCTTCTTAGGTCAACTTTGATACCATGTTAATTTTTCAATAATTTCATTCCATTATCATTCAGGATCACTAAGAGAATAACATGTACAACATATCAATCATAGACACAAAAGAAATCACGCAAGAGACACAGAGTTTCACCGGGGAAAACCAAGAAGGTGAAAAACCCCGCAACTTCCTCAGAGATAAGATAAGCCACAAACCAAGATCATAGTGATCAAACCCAATAAGATGTCTCTAGCAGATGCTCCTCCTCCTCCACAAGTGTGCCACTTTCTCTCTTGGCTATGCGAGCTTGAGAAGTGAGTGAATGAGATAAATGAGAGACACAACCTCTCTATTTATACACTAACTTGACCTGCCAATAATTCACTTGGGACGACTTGCTACTCAAGTCTAATAACCCATCCACATGACCTAATTAGGGCCGACACCACACTGGTGGTCTAATAACCCATCAATATAAATGATGACACTTACAATGTAACTTGCGACACTTACAAATACAAATGACGACACTTCCAATGAGAGGAATAATACATCTCTGTGGGATATACAATAAAGTAAATGGAAGAATATGTTCCGAAGTTACAAATACATCAACGGTATTTACAGCCTCATCCCTCCCTTCCAAATACCTTGGAGCTCTTCTCACTGACTTTGTCATTAAACATGCCTCTTGGAGAGACCTTCTGGACAAACTGGAAAACAAAATTAGTTCTTAGACCTTTTGCATAAGAAATATGCAACTTACTTTTCTCTGAGGTGGAGACAACAACCACCAAAAGTGGGACCTTGTCAACTGGTGAACAGTTTGCATGCCTAAGCGGGAAGGAGGCCTCGGAATTCGGGATCTAGAAACAAACAATGAGATTCTTTCAACTAAATTTGGTGGAACTGGGTCTCCAAAAATGCTCCTCTATGGGCTAAGCTTTGGAACCTCAAATATGACCCTGGATGGACAACCTCCCTGCTCGTTCACTTCGACCTGGACCCGCCTGATTCTCTTATGTGGAAAGCAGCCAACTGCCAAAGAGAATTAATAAAGCAACACAGTTTATGGGAACTCAGGGGGGGCACCCAAGCAAACTTCTGGATGGATTCTTGGAAACAAATGCTCAGTCTTTGCACTCAAAACGACTCGCAAGAGCTTTAGATCTTCATGCAAAACCAAGCTAATATGGCAGTGCAGAACTTATGGACGACCACAACAAATTCTCCCTTTAGATGTTGGACGACCCCCACCACCTGGGGCTTCATTGGACAGGCAAAGAATCTCTGGAAGGAACTACAAAAAAGGAAAATATGGGTTACTCCTAGACTTGACATCATCAGATGGGGGTACAAACCAAAAGGAACCTTCACCTCCAAGGAATCTTACCACCTTCACTCTCATCATCTGCATGAGAATCAGGACACTATTTGGGGTAGAACCTGGGGCTCGAACCTATGGCCCCAATTCTCCACCTTGTTATGGTTGCTTACTCATTGTAGGATCCTTACGTGGGATAATCTGCTCAAAATGGGCTTCCAGGGACCTTCCATCTGTGTCATGTGTGGAGCCAATGAGGAAACTATTGACCATCTCCTTGACACCTGCGTCATAGCCAACAATATTTTGAACATGGTCACTTCTAGGTGCAAACATCCCAACAGAGCTGAAGGAAACATTGTCCTCACGTTGCAGCAATGGGAAGAACATCCCTACACTTGCGACCTCCTCAACAGTCTCTGGACCCTTATTCCAGGGTTTGTTGTTTGGACTATTTGGCTGGAAAGAAATCAAAGAATATTTGAGAATAAAAGAAACTAGAAACTTGTGCCAGACCTCTGGGACTCCATGGTTTCACTCATGCAGGAGACTCTTTTCCTTAAGACCTATTACGATACGGATGCTCCTTCTTCTCAACAGGAAATCAACATTCTGAAAAGTTGGAACTTCCGTAAATTGACCATCAGTCCTTTTCCTAAGCCTCCCCCCCTCTGGACTCTATCTCGATCTCTTGGAGTCCCCCCCCTCCCAGATTCTTCAATCTCAACTTCGATGGAGCTTCCAAAGGCAATTCGGGTGAAGTAAGCTTTGGGTGTCTTTGGAGGTCCTTCGAGCTCCATTCTGAAAGTCTTTTATGGAGCTCTTGGGTACACCTGTAACAATGTTGCAGATTTAGATGGGCTTTCGAAAGGCCTCTCACTGGCCATCTCAAAATCCCTCCTACCTCTCATTATCGAAGGGGATTCTCAAATCATCCTCAACATGGCCAGCCGCCTCCTCAATGGTTCTTAGGCTTCAAAGCTCTCCCCAAGCTAGAGACTTGAGAAAGGGTTGCATCACCTTGCCAACACACTCACGCTAGCTCGCTCTGTCACCTTCCAGCATGTCAAAAGGAAATCTAATGCCTGTGCTGACTACCTTGCTAATTTTGGAGTGACCAGCAACACTCCTCACTGGGAGGGTCAGTTGAATAACATCATCTCTGATGATCTTCGTCACAATTTCCAGAACATCACCCATAAGGAGCTCCCTACCCCAGATGCAGGTGACGCAAGGCCCATGACACACATCAACCTCATATCCCGCCATCCCACTAGACTCCTCAGGGGCGGAGGAGGTGATGGTAATTTATGAGCCATGGGCTCTTGACTCCAGTGCATTCTAAACAGACGCTCCATGTTGTATCGGCCAATTTGCTTCGGCTCTCCCAGTACCAATGAATTAATGCTCATTCGTGTGAATACCATGGCGTCCCCTTGACTTAGATTAAAGAGGCATAGCAGAGCGATTTTTGACATTCTCTACGTGCTCCCCCAGGTCACTCATGTTCGTATAACAACAAGTATCTGGAACTCGTCTATGATCTTGCATTTGGCTCATGGTCGTGCTCCCTGGACGCTGGACTCTATGTCTCATCAGAGAGGAAGGTCTCGCAGAGGAATATCTGGTCGAGATGGAGGTCAACGGGACTTCACCATCTCAGATGGTTATGGGGAAGGCGTCTCCATCTCGGTCTTCCTGATGATAAACAACTGGGAAGCTCGTTTGTTGCCCGACCATTTCTCCTCGGGAAGGAATGACAGGTGCATCAATCACTACTGGCTCGTTAAAAACATGTTAGGATTCCTTATAGAAGAAACGAAAGCTACCTGGGACAGAGACAGAGAAATCACCCAGTCTCTAAAATCTCACTCGACCTCGCTGAACGGCCTGGCTTGTTCTCTGGAATCCATTTTCGGCGGACATAATTTTGCTGAGGTTGGCCATGTAGGAGTGCACCTCGCGGGATGGAGCCATGGTGGTGGGAGTCAGGTTGGTGGTAGTCATGTTGGTGGAATTCAGGTTGGCGGAATTCATGCTGGAGGAAGTCGGGCTGGTGGCAGCCATGCAGGTGGAGGAAGCAGCATCATCCCAAAGGGAGGAATGGACAATTTGCTAGCAGTTGGGGAAGGAAAAATACTTCATCCACGCTCTGAGCCACGTGACAAGGAGACTGCCACCCACTCATTTCCCACCCCTTCCACGGTCGACCAGCTTGCATGTAAAAGAGTCTAGGATGATGCAGAGAAGACTTCTTCTCCCTGGCATAAATTGGCTCCCCTACTTGTCAAAAGCGTGGACCAGGATGCAATTGAGGAGGATAACTTCAGTTGTCCAATTCTGGAAGATCCCCTCTCAAATGTCGCAGCAGCAAAGAAATAAGGTTTCGGATATCCTCTGTGTTTTTCAGCTTTTTTGTCTCAGCTTGATCACTTTTGTTGTTTTTCCCAGTAGTTACTATGTGGGCTCTCATAGCCACAAACTTTTTCCTATTCATAATGATGTTTTTTGTAATTACTGAAAGATTGGATACCTATGCTATACCCACTTTGATCTATTTGCTCTCTTGAGTGGGTGGTTCAACTCTCTAAATCCACCATCACCAGCTCTATGCTATGTAAACTTTACTCTTATTATTTAATAGATCTGTGCAGCTTACAAAAAAAACATTACCTCAAAATAGCTAGATGTCCCTTTTCTGTTGCTCCTCCTTGATTCTTCTATATGACCTGCAACCAAAAATATTCCCAAACTAGTAAACTCAACTGGTCAGACTAAACTGGTATGATTCCCTATCAAATGGAAAGGTCTTGCCGACCACCCAGCTCCAAAAGTTTCCCTTTGGACCCCCGAGCCAAACTGAGTACAAGCCCAACCAACTTCCCATAACAAAAATTTCTCCAACACTTCCCCTCTGCTCTGCTCTGCAACTTTCCTCTTTCTCTCCAAAATCCAAAAGATGCATTTTCCTATGTCTATTCTTCCCCTTATTCCTCCTTCCACCGACTCCTCCTATCATAAGTACCCCTATCCTCATCATTAATTTTATCCAACCCCCTGTCCTCCTCGAGCCTTCAACATTTGACTCAAAAACCATTGATTGTATTATTTTATTATTTCATTAAAGTTTGGGTTGGTTCGTCTACCAACCTTAAGTGCTTCACACTCAACCGAAAACCTCTCGGGAATATTTTTAACATTATTTCTTATTTCAAAATTTTAATTAATAAATAATAAAATGTTATATGTTATATAGTTAAAGCTTGGGGTTGGTTCACCCACCAACCGTAAGTGTTTTACACTTACACGTTTTAACACATTAATTACTAGTCATCTTTCGATGACCTCATAATTCAATGCTTCATTTATTATTATTAATTAATATGTTTATTAATTAACCTGAAATACAATTTAACACTTTGTTTAATAATGGCATAAGGCAACTATTTATAATTCATGCCATGTTCGAAATAACTTCAACACAATCTTAATTAATTAAGTAATTATAAATTAAATCTGATCCCTATATTTTTAACTAATTAATTAACATTGTTTAAGATGTAATTAATATTAACCTATCAAGTTAATATTACCTTAATTAATGAACCTGCCTGAATGAAGGAGGAAGGTGCGACAGTGTTTTCGAGGGTTTCTGAACTCTGTACCTAAGCTTGTCATTAAGGAAGGTGGCGGCCGATAGGGCCTCCTCGGAGTGCAGACTGGGAAGGGACATGAGCGTAACCATTGGGGGCGAGGCTTTGACCTCAACTGGGACGATGGACAAAGGGAAAAAGACAAATTCGGGACATGACCCTGTCCTTGGGGTAGGGAGTGCGGAAGCAAGGACGAGTGGGGTGGCCAATCTTGATCAGGGTTCAGCAGAACCCATAAATCCTGGGCAATGTCTGCCGAAGGCTAAGAAGATCCCCAAACTACAGATAAAATCAGAAAGAGTCAAAACCGACATACAATATATGAAAGAACACGTGCTCATTGGGAAATTTCTTGGCATTTTTCCGGTTGAGAAAGCGCTGGTTTGGTGGATCAACACAACCTGGAAACCCCAGGGGCATTATGATCTACAACTCGGAGCCAAAGGGTTTTTTACAGTGATTTTCTTTAATGAGGAGGATCATACGAGGATTTTTGAAAATGGACCATATTTCTTCAATTCTATGGGGTTGTATCTCCGCCCCTGGAAGGAACGTTTCAACCCGGATAAAGAAAATTTAACCATTTCCCCGGTATGGATAAGACTCTACTCTTTACCTACTGAATATTGGAAGGAGGAAATCCTTATGGAGATTGGCAATGAGCTGGGGGCATTCGTCAAAGTCTTGGAACAAACAAAGAAGATGTGATACACCTCGTACGCTCGAATTTGTCTCCATATGGATATATCCCAAGATCTTCCGAAAGAAATTGACATAACTTGGGAGGATGAAGACTGGTTCCAGGCTATTGATTATGAACAGATCCCTTTCCGCTGCCGGAGATGCCATGAACATGGGCATTTATTCAGGGATTGTCCTCTTAATAAATAGCCAGGAGGGAATCTAGACGTCGAAGGAAAGGATCAAGATGGATTCAAAAAAGTTTCCACCAAGAAACGACAAGCCAATAAGGTTGGGGGCCCTAAGATTCACAAGAAAACCATGACCCACAACAGGTACGAGGTCATGCAATCAGGAGAAGAAGCTCACGAAGGCAACAAGATAAACAAGGAGGAAAAGATTGAAGCACCTAACAAAAAGGTGGTGGAGAGCACTGTCAAAGATCCTGTGATAGATGTAATGGGAGAAGAAGGCTCATCACCAGAGGAAGGCGGAGATGAAATGGAATTAGGAGATCTGGACCTGGAGAGCTTGGAGGCGGCGTGTATAGTGGAAAATACGACTTCTATCACCCCAAAACAGGTCTCTCTCCTCGAGAAAGATATCATCAAAACCAAGAATCACAAATATCTGGGTATAGCTTTTGAATCTCTCAAGGAATCTGATGAAAAAAAGATAAGCAGAGGGGAAAAAAGGGGGAGACAAAGCAATATGCAGAGGATTCAAATGATAGTGGGGAATCTGGTTTCCTCGGGCTAGTATCCTACTATTGATGCGGCCCTAGCTTCCTCTACCCTAAATCGGTTATAATATTTGGATCGCATCTTGCAACATCAGAGGCTGCAAGAGCCTCCTGAAGACCCGTCTCCTAAGACGGAAGATTGAATTAGAAAAGCCCGCAATAGTTTTCCTCCAAGAAACTAAATGCTCCAAAGCGGATCTTCAATCCATCGAGAGGAAAGTCTAGAAACATTGTGAAGTCATAGCGATTGATGCCATTGGTAAGACTGGTGGAATCGATATCCTGTGGAACCCAAAAGAGGTTAGTCTGAGGGATTGGATGGCCTCAAGATTCATCTTACCTGCTTCTTTCCATATTTTTGGAACTAGAGTTAGAGGATTTCTGTCTAATGTTTATGGACCGTCAACGGAAAACCTGAAGAACTCTTTCTTGGACTCTCTGTGGAGCCTCAAAAGAGAGACTGTAATCCGACCCTGGATCATAGGGGGAAAATTTAATTTGATTCGGAGTCTGGCTGAGAAGAGGGGGGGACTCCGTTGTTTGCACGCCAACAATGAGGAATTTTTGGAGGTAATCGAAACATTGGAGTTGATTGATGTCAAAACATCCAATGGCTTATATACCTGGAATAACAAAAGAGCAGGGGAAAGAAGCATAGCTTCTAGGTTAGACATATTTCTGGTATCTGAATCTATTATGATGGGAGGTGGGGAGTTGACAGCTGTTGTGCACCCTTCTGTTGCGTCAGACCATTGGCCGATTAGCCTGGAATGGAAGAGATTAGGGGAACACCTCCGAAGGTCGTTTAGGTTTGAACAATTATGGCTCCTTCAACACGACTTTCCGATCAAATGAGACAGTGGTGGCAGACTTGTCGCCCTATCACAGGAACCAGGATGTACCAGTTACAACAAAAGCTAAAGTACCTGAAAGGAAAAATCAAGAAGTGGAATAAAGAATCTAGCTGAAAGATGGTGAGCGTAACACAAAGTTCTTTCACAAAGCGTCCATCCAATATCGTGATGGGAATAGCGTGGTTAGGCTCAAGAAGGAGGATGGCACATGGTGGAAACTCAACCTGAGTTGGAGCAGACCCTGAACGACTACTTTGAAGATTTACTGGAGGAACCCAATATTAATAGAAGAGTTGAAAGGGAGACTGTTCTCAGGCATATCCCGAGACTGGTCACGGAAGACCACAATAAGCTTCTCATGGATACTATCAGAATGGAATAACTCTATGAAGCTATCAAATAGATGGCGGATGACAAAGCCCCTGGACCGGATGGTTTCACCACCAACTTCTTTCACTCTTGTTGGGACTGGCTGAAAGTGGAGGTTTTGGCCATTGTTGAAGACTCCCAGTGGACTAGGAGTATCCTTAAAGCCCTCAATGCCACCTTTCTTACGCTCATTCCTAAGGAAACGGGCACGGAGGACCCCGACAAATTTAGACCTATAGCCCTCTGCAATGTTATATATATAATTATAACTAAGGTTATAGCTAACCGGCTGCGTCCACTCCTACCCTTGATCATTTCTCCGGAACAGGATGGGTTTGTGGAAGGACGTCAAATATTGGATGGCATTATTCTGGTGCATGAAACCATTAATTCTATAAAGAAGGATAAAATCCTAGGTATGCTTCTCAAACTGGATTTATCCAAAGCTTATGACAAGTTAAATTGGACATTTCTTGTAGGGATGTTAAAAGCCTTCGGTTTCAGTAATATTTGGATTGAATGGGTTATGAGCTTAGTCTCATTCCCCTTCTTCTCCATTCTGGTCAATGGTACTCCCTCCCAACCCTTTCTAGCTTCCCGTGGAATCAGGCAGGGGGATCCTTTATCCCTGTTTCTCTTCATTATCATAGCTGAAGGATTGGGAAGAATGCTTTGTGCGGCCCAGGACAGTAATGTTATCCGTCGTCTAGACCTATGTGATGGGTTGACTCCCCAAACCCACCAGCAATTTGTAGATGATACTATGCTAATGGGACCTTCACCGGTTCAAGAATCTAAAAATATCAAAGGCATACTAAACACCTTCCTTAGCGGCAGTGGCTTAGAGATTAATAAAGAAAAATCCAAGGTCTATTTCTTCAACATGCCCAGAATTAACCATAGAAATATTTTGTGTATTTTGGAATTTTCCGAAGGACAGATTCTGTCTAAGTATATGGGGGCACCCTTGTCGGAATCTACAATTTGTCAAGTCTCCTAAAAAGACCTTCTTGACAAACTCAAGAAAAAATTGGAATTGTGGATGCACCGTGCCCTAAATTTCCCTATCCGTCTTGTTTTGGTTAAGTCAGTGCTCCAAGCTATGTCGGTTTATTTGTTCTCGGTGTTAGTTGCACCCAAAGTTGTCCTGAAAAAAATTCAGAATCTCCAGAGGAACATCTTGTGGGGAGGCACCCATGATTAGAGCAAGTGGGCCTTGGTGAAATGGGAAACAATTTGCACTCCAAAAGGAAAGGGTGGCCTTGGTCTGCGAGACCCGCTATGCGTTAATAAGGTGTTAGGGGCCAAAATATGGTGGAGGTGGATTGTGCACAGGGAGGAACCATGGGCGAAGTTGTGGCATAGAAAATATGCCTCTTTTTGGCCCAAGCAGGACCTTATAAGATTCGGGGAGGATCAGCCTGGTTCGTGCATATGGAAGTTGGCTCAGTTGAATCGTGAGTTAGTCAAGCAACACAATTTTTGGTAGATAAGAGATGGAGCTTCTGCCTCCTTTTTGCATGATGCGTAGCAGCAATTCCCCAAATTAGATGAAAGGAAGGATAACCAGGAGCTGGTCCAGTATTTACAGAGTAGTCCATGGGAGAAGGTTCGAGACTTTTGGGAACCGGAACCTAAGGAACATCAAGTCAGACAATGGAAACCAATTCAATGGTGGCAGACCCTGACCCCGGAGGAAAATCTGGTCAATTTTTATGCAGAACTGCTCAAGTGCCAAATCCCTGTGGCCATGGGACCGGAAAAAATCAGATGGGGTTATTCCAATACGGGGAACTTTAACAATGTTGAAGCGGTTGCCCTTTTGGAAGGATATGATAGAATGCCTAGCGATGAAAAATGGAAAAAAGTATGGCTAATGAACCACTGGCCTAAAATTGCCACTTTTGGGAGGTTGTTGATTCATCGCCGCATTCTGACTTGGGAAAAATTATGGAAAAGAGGTTTTTCAGGGCCCTCACGCTGCTGCATATGCATGCTCAAAAGTGAATCTATCAACCATTTGCTTGATGAGTGCCCGCTGGCCTCTTTTCTCTGGTGTAGGGGGGAAGAAATATTCAGAAAGATAGCCAGAGTATGCGACTATCCTGATTTGTCCCTAGCAAATTGGCAGGATCAACCATTCAAAAGTGAACTTCTGAACCGTATTTGGGAACTGTTTGCTCGGTTTGTGGTTTGGGAAGTTTGGAAGGAGCGGAACCTAAGAATATTCGAGGATAAGCAAATAAATACTGAGGCAATTTGGCTAATGATTGAAATGCATCTAAAGGAAACTTTATACATTAAAAAATTAACCCTGGAAACGGGGAGTGTTGATCCTACTGAAAAACTAATTTTGAATGCTTGGGGTATTTTTAGCTTACCTCGAGGTCTCGAAGAAAAGCATGACAGCAGGGAAAAAACCCTTAGTCCCAAATTTTGGCAAACTCCTCTGGCTGGAACTCCGAAACTAAATTTCGACGGTGCATCAAAAGGTAACCCGGGCCCTGCTGGCTTCGGGGGAACAGTAAGAAATGCCTCTGGTTCGGTGATGGGCATGTTCTGGGGAAACCTGGGAGAAACAACCAATAACTTAGCGGAATTAGAAGGCTTGGTAAATGGCATTAGATGGGCGTTAACGAAGAATTGGTTACCTCTGATCGTGGAGGGTGACTCTAGCATCCAGATAATAATGGTGGGCCGTATCCATAGAGGCGTGGATTTTTTTAATGTTTCGCTCAATTGAAGATCGGAATGCAAGTTAAACCAGCTCCAGCAGCTCTTGCTAACTTCCCCGACCATCCAGTTTATACATGTGTGTCGAAAGGGAAATAGGTTGGCAGACGAGCTGGCCAACATGGGTGTGGTGGCATGTTTTGCTTTCAAAGCAGGCTCCCTGGAAGAGGTGTGTGATCACATGGCCAGACGACGTTGTGTAGAGATCGCAGCCATCGATCTCAATCCCTGGGCAGAAACCACATGCCACGGGGATGAAGAACACATGGAGGCTGGAGGTAAAGGACACTTGAAAACTATCCCTTGACGCATGGCAACAATTAGAACCCTAATGATGCTACGTACAATGGAGATATTAATTCTCCAAGTGGAATTTAAGTCAGTTAATCGGCGGTTTTTAATCACGCGCATGTCCAGTCACATCTGTTTAACTCATTTTAAATTCCTTGTCCAAGGGGAAGGGAAAGAATTTTGTAAGTATCATTATGAGAACATGATGAAGTACAAAGATGATGGTAGTCTCGATCTCAATGGTTGGTAGGGTACGAGAAGCATAAAGTTTTGCAGGCTTATCACATTTCAGGCATGCAAGATCTCTGGTAAGTACATAAGGGTTATTATTGGAACTAATGGGAATTTATGGTCTGGTACGAATTCCATTTCTAGATGCAGGGTCCCGGTTTATAAATCCATGGAGGATGACGAGGGCATCTAGATCTGCATTGATAAATACGTTTGCCTCTCCCAATTTCCAGGCATGGTTTTTTGGTTTAATATTCGTATTAGCTGGCTTCATATTGAGGGTGGGTTCTCCTCGACGTCTGGCACCATCTTTTTGAGAATTATGGCTCCTCGCATTCGCTTGTGTGGTTGTCATGGTTCGAGTAGAAATCCTGGGGTGAGGGGGAGACACAATGGGGAAGGGTCCAACGCTCAGGCAAATCCCAGTGAGGATTCCAATCCTATGCATTTTGATTGGGCGCACCTCTATCTTGAGAAACGTCGATGGCCATTGAGGGCCAGATTGCTCATCTGGAAATATCTCTGTAGAACGAGATAGAGACGAACCTGGGTCACCAGATTGCTGCTAACCCTTTTTGGGCATGCAGAATCCTTCTGGCTCGCGAAATTCAAGCTTGCGAGAACACTGTCAAGAACATGAAAGAGGTTATAGAGGGTATGAAAGTTATGCAACAGAGTGAGATGGAGAGTACTTGCACTCTAGAATCTCTGATGGAAGATCTCAGTATCCACCCCCCGCTGGTATCCAGGAGCGGGGAGCCAGGGACCTCGAGGTCTGATCAGTAGTTTGAACTTCATTGGTCCCTCTGGGAGTTCATGATAAAAGTTGATGATGGTGATGCCTCCCATTTTGTTATGATGCGGAGTTCTTTGCTGGTGTTTTGTCATGGTCAGCATGCGGTAGGTTTTTCTTTCTT
Source organism: Larix kaempferi (assembly GCA_027924585.1). Classification (NCBI taxonomy): domain Eukaryota; kingdom Viridiplantae; phylum Streptophyta; class Pinopsida; order Pinales; family Pinaceae; genus Larix; species Larix kaempferi. The sequence goes on from BSBM01001229.1 coordinate 4,491,284, forward strand.
CGTCTGGGCTCCTAGCTTGGTCTTCTCGGCGGATATCGGCTTCTGTTGCTACTTGTTACTAGTTTTTTTTGGGCACTCTCTGGACTCCATGCTGATTGTAATGTTGGTTCCTTTGTTCTTTTGGAAAAGATGTAATCTTGGGATGGCCATCTTTTTTTCCTTTGGGATGGGCCTCCAGAATGTTTAGCTCCTTTTGTGGGCTCCTTGTATCATTTTTGTACTTGTTGTACTATATTAATAGAACTTTGTCTGACTTACTCACAAAAAAAAAATTACCTTAATTAACATTACAATCACATTTAATATCTTAACCCAAGGTCTTGACTAATTAGGATTATTAATATTCATTTAAGCAATAATATCCAAGTGAATTAATTACCACCTAAGTTAACCATTGCTTGTTAACATCATTAATCAGTATTAACATTTATTTAGCCCTATTTACACCATAACTAATAATCAATACTATCTCAATTAATCAACCATTAATTACTAACTCAACGTAATAATATAATTTCCTAATTAGATAAGCAATATTAATGTAATTAATCATACTCATAACTTATTATTGCCTAAACAACATAGTTCAATATTATTTCACGCAAGTTTACACATATGTAGATGAGTTATGTAAGCATAGCTAATTCTTACACACATCGTGTATGTACAATAATAATCTTAACCACGCAACATTCTTAATCACTTAATTTATTGGTCACTGACGTATTATTAACATAATTTGATTGTTAGATCATTCACTTAATTAAATACAATTAAATGACGAACAATTATACAATTTATTGAGTTATGACACATGACTCGACAAGGTATTCTACATACACAGTTAATCAAGTATTCCCTCCTAATCATCATGGTACACCTATCTACCTACTCTGTCTATCTAGTTCACAACTAACTTCCACATCTTATCCTTCCTCTGTTGGACTACCCTGAAGTGGCACACCATGACCAACTCTAGTTAGAACCCGTAAGTGGAAGTGTCGACTACATCGACCAAGCTTCCCCAACAGACAACCTCCAATCATCATCACACACCTTGGCAAGCGCACTATAGCACAACCCTCCCATGACTCTGGGTTTTGGGGATAAACGGTGGGTAAAGCCTCCACCCCCCAATGGAACAAGGGACTATGTCTACACCGACATAATAAGTGCGTTGCGACTTGTATTCAGTTTGTCATTGTATAGCCAATCTGGGAAGTTGAGTTTCCTTAAACCCTACCCCACCCATACATCATGATAATAAACATAATAATATGCTAAATAAATAATGCATCACTTGCATACCATTTATCTTTCAGATTCCATGTCCCCGAGGTACTCCCACCTCGTAGGATCCAACTATCACTTAGCCATTTTGTCGTGTAAGTTAGTCTCTGACATATGATCTAGAATATTGTGCTAAACCCTTGACATGTATATATACATTTCATCATTAAGAAACAATAATCAATTCATTTCTATTTACCATGCTCCCAATATAACATGTATCCATTTAACATATAACTTTTAACGATATCCATGTACCCATCATTCAGTGATTTGCATGCAAGAGACATAATTAACACATGATATATATCAAAACATGACTACATACCATAACACTAACATCACACACACACACACATATATATCTCGGCAAAATAATAGAACCATATGTCCACAATGTCGTCAAACTGACGAAGTCTCACAATCAAACAAATACAACATATTAAAATAGTTCAGGTAGTAATGTCAAAATGGGGCGTTACAACAGCCATGTGAAGACGAGAAATTTTCATCAAGATAAGTATTAAATTACCAAGCACATTTTAACATTGATGAATCAAATAAATATATGTAGTATTTAAGCGAATTCAGTTATAAGATGTTTTATTTGTATGATGAATGAACATGCACATTCTAAAGGGTGGAAGGGTACAAATTTGAAGAATCGAAAAAAATGGGTCTTCTATTATAAACACTGAGGATGATATTTTCTTAAGGGGGATGGGAATGTATTGCCCCATTTTGTGGAAACCCCCTTGAACATAATTTTGTTATTGTTTGATATTTGACTCCTTGATAAATGTTGATGCTTTATTATTCCTATTATTATCTTCTAAAAATTAATTGGACAAAGACCAAAACAAGATGGGGCTCATGGTTCCTATAGGACTAGGAAACTTAAATATTTCAAACTTAAACATTGAAATTCAGTCATACATAGTTAAACTATTGAAACTTGAAAGAAATTAAAAAGAGCTAAAGCCTAATTAAACAAGGGAAATAGCTACAAAACAACTAGTCCCTACCTTAAATTTATGTGTATAATTGAGATAAGATATATGTTTATTGAAAATAAAATATTTATGATATTATTAGTTTTATTGTTTATTTATTATTGTAAATATTTGTAGAAAGAGTTAATAAGTAAATATCCATGAGACTTTTATAAATATAAAATTTATTAATATATTTCATAAATTCATTCTTTCATAATTAATTGATTCAAACACATTAATTAAGAGTTCTTTATAATATATTTGTTGGACATATATATGAATTGTGTACGGCTATTAATATCCATATCATCTTTTATAATCGAAATGATATAAAAATAATTGAAAAGATATAAAAACAAGTGAAAAAATGTGTAATATAATAGTTTAAAAATATTTTAATGTAGCAATGGTACATAGAATAAAATGATGTTGTAATATTAATATAATATTAATATAAAATTATTTTAAAGTTAAATAATAATAATACCACTTAATCATCTATATTTGATATTTTATTTTATTTTCATTAAAACCATCATTTATTTGATATTTTGTTTTTTTAAATGGATAGACACTATCATTTATATTTTTTATATATCTTGAAACTAGTTCCAAGATGGAGATGTCGAAAGTACTCAAAACTTTTATTTAGATTATTGTTAAAAAACTTTCAAAAGGATTATTGTTAAAAAACTTTCAGAAGATATTTCCAGAGTTAACGTACTAAGTTTTATTTTGAGTATTGTCAAAAGACCTCAAGAATTAACGTACTATGTTTTATTTTCAGTATTGTCAAAAGACTTGGAAAATATATTTTAAGAGTTATATTTAGAGTATCGTTAAAAGACTTAAAAAAAATATTTTAAGAGTTATATTTGATGAACATTATTAAAATAAAATTTAAAATATATATAATTGTTTTAAAAAATGTGTTTTTATTATTGTTGAAAATTTTCCGAAAGATATTTACAGAGTTGTATTTGGTGAGCACGATTAAAATAAGTTTTTAAAATATTTACACATGTTTTCAAAAATGTGTTTTTTATTAGTGTAATATTCAAAGTATTTTAAGACGTTCAAATTATTTGGTATATTGTGAAACTAGTTCCAAAATGTGGATATATAAAGTATTCAGAAAAAAGTTTTGAAAGTATTAAAAAAATTCTAACGAGAAATTTCAAAAGTGGTATTTGGTGTACATTATTAAAATAATTAAAATAATTTCCAAAAGATATTTGATGAGTGGTATTCGTATTTGATGTACATTGTTAAAATAAGTTTTAAAATATTTTTTAAAAATTTTGAAAAATATATTTTAAGAGTTATATTTGATAGATATTACTAAAAAAATTAAAAATGTCTCCTTATCATTGTAATATTTAAATGATTTTAAATTATCTTAAAATAAAAATACTTTATTTTTCTCTCCATCGAAATAAAGTTTTTTTTTAATTTTTAGATTTCTTTTGTTTAGATATTATGGAAAGAGGGATTGTGTCTAAAGGTGGAATGGTGGAGATGATGTTTGTTGGAAAAGAGGGATTGGGTCTAAAGGTGAAATAAGTTAAGTTAGATGCTTCTCATTTTTATATTTTTGGACAAGTTGGATTATGTTTAGAGGTTAAATAAGTTAAGGCCTTTTATGACAATAAAATTATGAAGAGGTGTGGATTTGTGTATGTTTTATTGTTTTTGAGATGAGATACGAATTTGTGTATATTTTATTATTTTCAAGGGTTGAACGAAGAAAAATTAAAACTTGTAAAGAAAAATTAGAACTTTGTTCTAATACAGAGAAGATAGAGTGATGTTGCTTCATCATTTGCTTAATAATATTTCATTTTATAAATACTAAAGTCATTTTAATCCACCTAACCAATACCGGAAATACTGGGCAATGGGTTCACTTTAATCACAAAGTGAAACATATATTTCGTCAACTTGTAAAGAATATTAAGTTAGCAATGTAATTGATATTTGAGGCAAGGGGTACCTCAGAGCTTGGCTTTAAGGCTTTTAGCAAAGGCAAAGGGGACTATGTGCAAATGGAGTTGCTAGATATTATAAATTATTGTAAAATGCTGAAATTATATGTATATGAGCTATAGGGGTTAAAAAGAGAGAGTTTGTCTCTAAATGAATGTTAAGCAGTAAATTGTCAATCAAACTTTTGATTTGATGCTACAAGATCAGATTGTTTGCATCAGAAAGGAAGCTAAAAGTCTGTGACTTTTTGTGAACAGTTGTCCTAGTCAATTAAATTGGCACATCTTTTAAGGCTTTCCCTTTAGTGAAGGAAACCATTACTTGTTTGTAGAAAAGCTACAGGTTACTCTGAATGGAGTGAAGCTACATGACTGCATTTTTTATTTTTTTGAACAAAGAATAGGAAATGAGGATTGTTTCTTATCCTTTTTATGATGGTGCACAAATATTTAATTTGCATTATGTGGAAATACAGTTTAGTTCTATTCTATCCGACATTGAAACTACAAATTGAGTTGTTGATAAATCATATTTTCTTTGTCCTTGCAACTCAATAGCAGTGGTTTATCGAGTTCTTGTCGTCGTTGCAGAGATAGTCGTGGAAGGGTGTCTGCTCTCTGATGTAGCAAGAGCATATTGTCTCTATAGGATGTGTCTTTTTGTGAAGTTAAAAGTTGTGGAGTCTCCCATTTGAGATGAGGTGTTTTAGAGAGAAAAGTTAAAAATTGTGGAGTCTCCTATTTGAGACGAGGTGTTCTAGACAAAAAAGGAAATGACGAGTCTGCTTGTAGAGGGGCTATCTCCTGAAACGATCATTTTGATGAAGGTGTGTAAATTTTACCATGGTTAATTTTAACGAACCATGTTTGACTTTGGTTAACCATGGTTTACTTTAGTTTCACCATAGTTAAACCATCATTGAGTTAAAGTCAACCATGGTCGACTTTAATGAAGCATGTTTTAAAGAATTTATGTTGCATTGCATTGTCGAGATAAACATCGCCATGTGATATAAACCTTGATGAAAGACACAAAGTGACGAAACCCTTCATGAATGTCATCTTCAGGAGACATCATCGCAATGCAACATAACCCTTGATGAATGTCACAATGTGACATAACCCTCGATGAATGTCACAATGTGACATAACCCTTGATGAATGTCAAAATGCGACATAACCCTTAATGAATGAATACATTTAGCATTAATGAATTTATATCGCATTTCATTGTCGACATAAACATCGCAATGCGACATAACCTTTGATGAATGCAACAATAACCCTTGATGGATCGGTTGCCTTTAGTGAACCATATTTGACAATGGTTAGCTAAAGTTAAGTCGTGTTTGACTATTCTTTACCATGGTTGACTTTAACGAACCATGTTCGACTTTGGTTAACCATGGTTGACTTTAGTTTCATTTGGTTAAACCGTCATTGATTTTAGTGAACCATGATTGAATTTAGTGAGCCATGGTTGAATTTAATATTTCACTTTAGTTAGGCATGGTTTACTTTAATGAACCATACTTGACAATTGTTGACACTGGTTAGGTATGATTAAGTATGTTTGACCATCATTGAAAATAGTAACGATGAGTGTCGAATGATGGTCAACATGATGAATATTGTTTGACCATGTAGTTGACTTTCATGAACCATGTTTGAGTTTGGGTAACCATGTTTGAATTTAGTGGCAATGGCCAACCATGGTTGGCCATGTTTGATCATGTGTGATGATGTTGGAATGTCTATAACCATATGTTGCATTACATTGTCGAGATAAACATTGCAATCCGACATAACCCTCGATGAATGTCAAAATCCAACATTATCCTTAATGAACATCATAATCCAACATAACCCTTGATGAATGTCGCAATGCGATAAAACCCTTAAGGAATGTACCAAGTCAATATAACTCAACATTGCGACATTCATTAATAATTAGCTATGTGACATTCATTAAGTGTTATGTGTTAAAGGGATAAGTCTTATTAGTTATGTGTTAAATGCATAAGCTTTATTGAGTTTGATTGACAATGGTAGGTTAAGTTTATTTGGAACATTCATCAATAATTATGTCACATAGTTAACCATGGTTCTCTTTAGTGAAACGTGGTGGACTTTAGTTAACCATTGTTAATGAAGAAGATCTTCCAAATTTTAGGAAGAACTTTTGTTTATTTTGAATTATTATTATTTTTTTCATAAATATGTTTTGTGGGAGAGTTCTCAATACCATTAAGACACATGGTTTTCTTCCCTAAAACACATCATGAATATGTATTTAATGATGGTTTTCTTCTCTAAAACACATGGTCAACCATAATTTATTGGAAAAATTAACTTTGCAGGACCCTTGGTCTTAATTTTTCCATGACCATGACACTATTATGGTTCTAATTTATAGTGTATACTTATCTAGTATGGATACCATTAACTTATGACATATTTTTTAATATTTTATATTGCATTTGTATGTTCTAATCAATAACAATATCATTAATAAAAATACAATTTAAAGATAATGAAAAGAATTGATTATTTAAGAGTTTATATATTAAAATTCGTTTTATTATTTCTAATATTAAATCATTTATATCTAAATTATAAAAAAGTTAAATTATTTATAGTCATTTTTATTGTTTTGGAATATTGTTTTATTTATTTATATACTATAAATTATTCTCCATCTTTCTAATAAAAAATATATAATTTAATTGTCAATTAAATTACAATTTAATATCAATTAAAATACAATTATATATATATATATATATCTATATATCTATATATATATATATATATCTATATGTATATATATCTATATGTATATAGATAGATATATATATATATATATATATATATATATCTATATATATAGATAGATAGATACATATATATATATATATCTATATATATAGATAGATAGATAGATAGATATATATATATATATATATATATCTATCTATATATATATCTATCTATATATCTATATATATATATATATATATATCTATCTATCTATCTATATATCTATATCTAGAGATATATATATATATATATATATATCTCTAGATATATATATCTCTCTCTCTATATATATATCCCAAACGTCCGATCCCTTTATAATATCTACAAACTTTCTACTAAATAAGATCGCTTATCCCAAACGTCCGATCCCTTTATAATATCTACAAACTTTCTACTAAATAAGATCGCTTATCCCAAACGTCCGATCCCTTTATAATATCTACAAACTTTCTACTAAATAAGATCGCTTAGCTCAATTTTGCATGATATAGTGATTTACACGAGTTGTAATCACCATTAAATCATTTAGATCTCGTGGCTTTTTTTCACTAGTGGCTATGCTTGAAATGCATTGCAAATAAATCTGAAACGTTTTTATCAAAATCATTTTTTAAATTGTTAAATAATCAACATCATGGGCATTCAAAAGAGTTCTTAGTGTATTTTTAAGTTTATCTATTTATCAATGACTATTTTTTACAGATTTTTTTAATAATTTAAAATATTATTTTTAACAAAAATGTGTTAAAACTTTTTAAATAAAATATATTAAATTAAAATTAAAATACAATTTTATTAAAATCTAATATTAAAAACACATGTTTCTTAATAGTGTGAAAAGAGTCATAGTATATCTTTTGAATATAATAAAAGTTAAAATTATTACTCAAAGCATCCAAAGCCAGGAATGAAAAAGATGTATTTAATGACGACCGCCAAGATTTCGCTATTTGAAAATATTCATTTCTCTTAGTAACTCGTCTGATTATACACCAATGTAATCTCTTACAGGCAATTTCAAAATGCCATAAATTAATTTTTAATTTTTTAAAGTTGGTGGTTATGCAATTGGTCGATTTCCAAACCTAACTGGTTATTCCATTGGCCACTGACTCGCAGCCTGCATATCATGATAAATATATGAAGACGATAAAAGAGAGACATGAAGATAAACAATGGCAGAAAAATATCACATTAATAAGTTATTAAGTTATATTGGATATGTACGAAAAAGACAATAAATATCATATAATCTTATAATAGTTAGATTAACTAACAAACGATGATTATTCTTTAACATCCCCCTTAATCATAAGTTTGTTAGTGCCTGAAAAACTGTCATTACTTGACAATCAACAATGTGTCAAGTCAATTCAGAGAGTAGAAAACTCACAAGATCAGCTACAAATGGTTGAAAATCTCTCGGAAACAAAATCTAGCAGAAGATTAAGACTTCTACTAAGTTGTATGGTTTCAAGTTGACCATAAACTATCCCAACTCCCAAGTAGAGAAATAGTATATGTTCTCTGAAAATGTAAACAAGCAAAACTTTACGTCTTTTACTTGATTGGTGGTTTTTGGATGACCACAAACCATGACAACAACAACAAGGTGGTTTTAGGATAATCATAAACCATATCATGAACAAGGCTGCATACTAGTTTCACATTTGATCATCATCTGTTCACAAGCTCACAACAAAAACTTGGAACCTGACTTCAATTTGTAGATATTATTCCCCCTGTCAGTGACAAGTTCTGTCAACTGCATTAACTTCATTTGGCTTCTGAAATATCTGAACATAAACAGGTTCAGATTACTTAGTCCTTCATTCACAATCTTCTAAAAATTCTGAACATAAACAAGTTCAGAATATTTACTTGGTCCTTCATTCACAAACTTCTAAAAAATTCTAAACATAAACAAGTTCAGAATGGTTTTTCTTTTGCAAGTCTCCTTTCACCTTCTAAAAAATTCTAAACATAAACAAGTTCAGAATGGTTTTTCTTTTGCAAGTCTCCTTTCACCCTTTTAAGCTTGCAAAAACACAGAACGCAAGTACAAATATTCTGACAGGCACAAGTTCAAAAAATGGGTGTTGAATTGTTCTTTAAAATCAGAATGATTTGTATTTTTTAATGCTGGAAGTGGTGGCAATGGTTGCACTAATATTCCAATCTGGCTGAGCTTATCTCGCCTGTACGTTCAGGTGGGATAAGCCAGCTGGGCAAGTGGGTCCGGAACCTCCCCGTTTGACTCTCTTCATTTCTCCGTTCACCGGCATTTTTTCACAGATTGCGGGGCCGTCGAGAGTCTGAGATACGTACACACACAAGGTTCAGTTGATGTGGATGGATTTGACGTCCTCGAGCTGCAAACTACCGTGCCATGGCCTCCAAAATGTCCCATCCTGCAATTGAGTCAAATTTGAACACAAACAATATATTCATTATTGACTCACACGACCTTTATACTCTGACCAAATCAAGTCTGCTGGTTTTGACAAGTATTGAAAGTAAGAATGCTCTAAATTTAATTTGGAAGAGAGACTAAAAATGTATTACTGGCCGTAAAACAATTTTATTCAATCTTCAAATTATAAATTCTTTTCAAAATGCAATGTTATAAAAACCATAAAGATAGATCATATAAAATCAATTGGTTTTTAATTATTGTCTCAGACATAAATTATTTTAATTTTTATTGTTAAATTTTTAAAAGTTTTGTTTAATTTTAAAATTAGTTTTTTTTATTGGTTAATATTTCTAAAATTGTTGTCAATAATTTTTTTTTACTTATATTATTATATCTTAATAAATAAATAAATGTTTTTTACCATATTAAATGATAATATCATTTAGAAAAAAATGACATTAAAAAAATTAATGAATTTAGAAGAAAAAAAAGACATTAGAAAAGACAAATTTGACATTAGAAAAAAATTAACTTCATTATTTAAAATATTTTCTTTGAAGATTTGCAAATGATAACACCTTACAACATTAGTTTAGAAAAAAATTTAGAAAATCTTTCGAACAACATATATCAAAGGGCATATATCTTTGTAAGGTATGTATTATTGTCCAAAAAAGACACTATTCTTAAGAAAAATGTTTATGACTAATGAAATATGTACCGCACATATATAAGTATCCAAGCTAATGGAGGGATTAAAATCTTAATACAGTTGGGTGTTATTGAAAATCATATATATTTTAAAGGCACAATCTACATCCCTTGTATTTTTTTAGAAATTGATTTTTAAGCTAAGATCAAGAATTATGACAAGTTTATCCAATTTTTAATTAAATTATATAGTATAAAAATAATTTTTTTATATCATTAATTTAAAAAATAAAATAAAGAAGAGTTATTATATTATATTATATGATTGATTTAAAAGATAAATGAATAAAAATTATTACATAAATAAATATAAAATTAATTAACCCATTATATAATTATAAAAAGAATAATAAATCTATCATATAGTTTATTTTCTCGAAAATATATTTCTAAACCATATATTAAACATTAAAATATTTTAGAGAGATACTTTATTATTATAAAATTAAGTCCCTCTATCTTAAATTATAATCACAAATCAATCATTAAATCATGATATAAAGATTAATAAGCTAATCACATAATAATATGATATGTTGTAATAGTTTGAGAAATATAATTAAATATATTTTTACAAAATATAATGTATTTTAAAGTTAAAAAAATTATAAAGATATATTTTTTTATAAATATATTTTATTTTATTCTAATTAAATTTTTTTTTTTTTATAAAACATTATGCATTAAATTCTATTTCTTTTAAAATTGATTCACTCAAATTATATAAAGATAGAAGTATTTTATTTTAACTATATAAATTTTTTTCATAAATTGAATATATTTTAAGAATTAGAAATATTCATAAGATTTTTACATTTGAGAATAAGTATGAATCTTTCAAAATTTCCCTCACTTAAATTCAAAAATAAAAAGGAGGGATATTTTCACCATTATAAACCATTTTCTTAAAAGAACTTAAAGTAAAAATAAGACATAGATATTTCAATTTGTAATTTATACACACAACACTTCCTAGTATTTTATAGTATTTTATAGGGACCATAACACTTGAGTGTTAATTTATTATTATTCTTTTGTTTGTTGAGGAATATGTATGTGCATGATTATGGCATCATAAATACCCATTCCTCTATATCAAAATGCCTTTTACTACAATGTTCATTTTCTTGTTGTTTCATCATATTTTGTGTCATACTCAAGTTGCCTTTCAATGTTTTGAGAACCTCTTGTCCACTGGGTCTTCACTCACTGAAATTATGCCATAGCTTCTTCATTAATAGGATATTAAAGAATACCCCTAATTTCACTAGATATTGATAAATACCTACCAAAATCTTTTTATTGAGCCCCCCTCCCAATACACAATTCAAATTAAAAAAACCCTATTTTTATGAGTTATTCCCTATTTTGACTAGATGTTCATTTTTACACCCCCCTCCAATACTTATAAACCCCCCGTACCCTACTCCCCTACTCCCCAATACCTACAATATATTGACCTTATTTTTCACAATTTAAAAATCCCCATTTATGAATGAACGTCATAAGATATTGGTCAATAAGGTGAATCCCATGTGCTCTTGTCGAGGCTTGATGTGATCCTCCACCACTTAAACCTTAGTTTTCTCTCTTGAGGGTGATGTGATGGATGGAGGATGATACCCATAGAGTGCCTTAAATGATTAAATTTTGGATGAATTCATATTGAAGGAAGTGTGATGCCACCATTATGTCGAGGCAACCATTTGACCCATTCTCACTATTTATTGAGTTAAAAACTTATAGCGATAACCTTCCAAATATTTGTTCACAATCTCAATTTTCGTAGCAGATTGTGGGTGTCAAGAGAATATGTGATCCAATTGAATACCTTTGTCTATCCCTTTCGGAAAATGATGACTTCTTTATCATAGCATATTATGCCCCTCATGGCATATATCCATGGTCTACCAAATAGTACATTGTATAGCAGCCTCCTTTGGTAACTTTAGTACTTTAAACGGTACCTATGTATTGATAACATAGGAATCCATTTTTACCATTATTATTCTTCCCCGAGATGTACAAGTGACATAGTTTGCTACCGAGATTGAGATATTTAAGCTTTTGTAGGGTTTTCCCCATTTCCACCATAATTCAGAGGGTGTGATATTAATAATGTCCCAAGGGTTTACTACAATATCACTCATTTTTTATCCATTACTATTGTTGATATTTATACTTTATTTTTGAAAGATGGAACTAATTTTACATAGTTGTGTTTCCAATGGGTTGCCATTCAGGTTTTCCTCCATTTCTAGAAAGAAGACAAAGAAATCCTTGGCTTGTTGCTAATAAAATTCCACAAATTTATAGAGATTTATGTGAAGATTCCAAATATGTATTTTTTTAGGGATATATATATATATATATATATTATATTTTATATTTTTTTGTTTTATCATATGTCAAATTTGTTTTTTTTTATAAATTTTAATTGGTTCACCTATTTTGAAAACAAAAAGGAATTCACACAAGTACAAACAAAGTCCTACACGCACAAAAGTAAATTGATTGTGTTAAGACCCTCATAACAGGGCCTGATGCTTAACTTTCTCATTTTGTGGCTTCACTGACTTTCATAATTTAAAAAAATATAAAATTAACATTAAAAATCATGCAAAATTAGTGATGCACAAGAACCGCCTATTGACTGCAAGTCTACAATTTGTTTCTCAAAAATATTTAGTGTTTACATACCAAACGCCGGGATTAATGCGAAACATATGCATTATGTCTTAGAAAAAAATATCATACCAATCTGAGGAGAACATCATTTTATTGGAGTTATAGTAATTGTACATAAGTAAAAGTTATATATATTCTTGAAGGTAACTCTATTGTCTATGATTCATCTTTTTACACCACGTTCTAAAACGTTGTGTAAATACCTCTAATACTTATTTTTGTTGATCAAAATTATATTTTACAAGTTTCCATTGCAACTAATGTGTCATAATTGGGTAGCATTATCTTGCACTACACCATGTTTAGTCTTAGAATGGAAGGCTAAGTTCTTTGCAGGATGAATGGCACTCTTGCTATCATTATACAACATGTTATTCTCTTGCTTCTTTCCCAATTCCTCCATAAACCTATGTAGCAAAATCATCTCTTTACTAGCCTCCATAGAAGCAACACACTCTGCTTTTTTTGTTTAAAGTGAAACAAACTTTTGTAGTTTCGAAATTGAAGTTACTGTTTTTCCACCTACAGTAAAAACACACCCTATGGTGCTCCTCCCGCTATCTATATTAATTAGCTGCCATATATGAATAAGCATATCCTTGTAGAACAATTTTTCAACCTCTAGAACATAATAAATGAGTACTAGTACCTTGCAAATACCTATGCACCCCTTATAAAGGTTAAAAAAGTTGACATGCCTTTTGTATTGGCTTGTGGAATTTGTGAAATTGAAAGTTTTGGAGGTGCCCAATCATATACCCCTTACACCAATGTTTTGTATATGATACCATTCTTTTGGGAGACACGATCATAGGGGAAAGACACTAGTAGTGGTGCGGGGACCAAAAGTCAGAAGTAGTCATAGAAGCAGTCACATCAACACTCCATAAACCATATATATAAAGATCCACTTAAATAGCTTAAATACAATATTAAATATATACAAAAAGTCCAATTTTTTTTCAAAAATTGTCCATAAATTGACTAGGCCTACAAATGTCCCAAAAGTGAGCCTTTATGCCCACTGAGTGAAATTCCCTTATATCAATTCTCAATGTTATGTATTTTAATTCTATTTTTTAAGCAGTTTGCACATTGTATTTTAGTGAAGTTATAAAAAAACAATTTTCAATGGAAAATGACAAAATATTAATAAAACAAAAATTAGGATATTTTTAATAAAAAATGATAAAGTATAAATAAAAAAATACTGAGATATTTTTTTTAAGTATCACAAGATTTATTTTAAAATAAATTAATACCAAATTTAAATAATAGTAATTTTAAATTGATAAAATTAGAGTTTAAATATAGAAAATGTATTGAAATATTTTTTAGTTAGATATAAATATTTTTTAATTAGATATAGATATTTATTTTACAATCCAATATAATATAAATAAATTTAAAATTTTGATTTCTTTTTATAACTTTAAGATGTACATATATGAATAAATAAAAATATATAATTATGAATTAGAATTTAATGAAAAACTTCATTTTAATGGTTTCATTGGAATTATTTTAATCCTTATTATATGAATACTTAAAACTCCATATAATACGTAAGTTTAAATAGATAAATTGGTTACCAAAACCAAATCAATTTTAATACTAAGATTTTCAATTATAAATCATATAAACTATGTTCAATAACATGTAATTTATAAACTATATAATTATGTCCTAGAGCAAATAATGACTTGCATATAATTTATGAGTGTTTCTTTTATTTTTCAAAAATAAAACACTCAAAAGAAAATGAAAATGAATATTTCATTATAATAAAATCTAATTTTAAAATAAATATTACTAACAAAGCCAAACCTCACCATTAGAAAGCCATTATGTATTATAACTCTGGGTCTTAGTTTGAAAGTCAAATTTAAAAATAAATACAAGGGATGTAGATTGTGCCTTCAAAATGTATATAATTTTCAATGACACCCAATTGTATTAAGATTTTAATTTTTCCATTAGTTTGGGTACTTATATATATAGGGGGAACATATTTCATTAGTTATGTATATGCAAGAAAGGTTCATAAGTATTATGTCAATTTAGTTTGTTTATATATAAAAAACAATATAGGTATTTTATTTGTTAAAAATCTTCTTGCAACTTTATTTCCACACTATCTAATATAATTTAAAAGTACATATTATTAAGTCGAGGATTAATGAAAGCATCAAAGTATTAGAAATATTGAACTTTCACCATGTCTTTTGTGGTCCAAGACATGTAAGACAAATGTTTGAAACTTATGATGTACCTCATGATAGAATAGTCTTGAGTCTTGACGGGTTGTCCATATCAAGAAAATATGACTGCAAATTAGTATCAAAGACTTTTTAAACATTTTTCTTAGGACAATATATCATTTGCATATTGTTGTACGGTGTTGCTTTTAGTAAACATTTTTCCTAAAACAATATATTTACAATGTTTTCTTTAAAGATTTTTTAGAAAATCTTTCGACATCATTTTTCTTAGGATAATATATTTAGGGTATCTTCTCTATCTAAACTACCGTTGTAAGGTGTTATCATTTGCATATCTTAAAAAAAAATATGTTAAGTAATTAAGTCAATTTTTTTCTAATATCAATTTTTTCTTTTCTAAATTCATTAATTTTTTTTTTAAATGTCATTTCTTTTTTCTGTTATTATCATTTAAGATTATAGAAAACATTTATTTATTAAGATGTAATAATATAAGTATAAAAAATTTATTGACAAAATTTTTAGAAATATAAATAAATTAATTTTAAAATTAAACAAAATTTTTAAATAATTTAACATTAAAAAATAAAATAATTTTAAGTCCGAGACGATAATTAAAAACTAATTCATTTTATAATCTATCTTTGTAGTTTTTTTAACATTGCATTTTGAAAAAACTTTATATTTTGAAGTTTGGATTAAACTTATAGGAATATTGTTTTACGGCGAGTAATCTCCTCCGTCTCTCTTCCATACTAAATTTAGAGCACTCTTACTTTCAATACTGGTCAAAACCAACAGATTTGATTTCGTCATAATATAATGGTCGTGTGAATCAAAATGAATATATTGTTTGTGTTTGAATACAACCAAGTCAAACTGAATCAATCAAAGGAACCAATGTTCGGATAACCAGCCACCACCACATGTGTTGGATAGTTGGACTTGCCATCTACCATTTAGTCGAAATATGGGCTTAAAGCGCTTATAAACACAGCTTTCTTTCCTGTTTCTAATCATTCACCTTTTCTTTCATCTCTCTGTTATTTTCCCAGCTAAGCTATCATTGCATCTAACTTGACAAACAGATCGTGCATCCGTTAATTATTATTCAATAAACAGGGTTGATTGCGTCCCTATTTTCCACTACATTGAAACCCAGGTGTTTATTGAAGTTCTAGCATGGCGCCCAGGGTGATGTACGACATCAATATCATTTGCGTTCTTCTTATCTCTAGGCTATTTCCAACAGCAAGCTCCAGACCTAATTTCCTCCACTAAGTCACTGTTGGCTCCGAAATTAAGGACAACTCCAATACCAATAACATTTATGAAGCTCATATTCAAGAAACCAATAAAGCCACTATGCAGCGTTACTCTATGATAAGATTCCAAAGAGTGGTTCTACTCCCTCGGCTCCTTCAACCTGCCATAACATTGTAATAGACACAGTCCGCGCTACAAGTTACAGTTTTTGATATAAATGAAATCAATGTCAAAACACATTGTAAAAACAGAAAATCAATCAACTCCAATGTCAATTATGAAGATGACCTTAAATACATGGACTCTTATTTTGGGAAATGAGGACGAATATTTCAAAGAGTGTTCTAGATACCTGCTACTGCTTGTACTACGCAGTGCCTGGATCAATTTGCATTAATCCTTCAATCTTTAATCTGATCGTCACGTGTAAGAGTGCCTCTTTCACTAAATTTGAGAAAGAAAAAAAACAGACATCTAGCAAAGTTTATGTTGCAATGGAAGAAACGTGGCAGCACATCATCTTGGAGATCCACCCTCACTTGTGAATCTTAGGAAATATTCTTCTCAAATATCCGAAATAGCTCATCCTCATCAGCAGGGCCTTTTCCTGCACATTAATGTGCCATGGCCTGATCTGTTAATGAAACTGAAAGCGGGGAGGCTCACATAGCTGGTTTTGAGCTATCAGTTAACGACTCTCCTCAAGGGGTTGCTCGAGTGAAGACTGGTCGAATGAAAACAGGGTATCGGTCGAGTGAAGAGAGGGGCGATCAAAAAGACGATCATGGAGCGAAATTCAAATTTGACTCAATTGCAGGACGGGACATTTTGGAGGCCATGGCACGGTAGTTTGCAGCTCGAGGATGTCAAATCCATCCGCATCAACTGAACCCTGTGTGTGTACGTATCTCAGAATCTAGACGGCCCCGCAATCTGTGAAAAAAACACCGGTGAACGGAGAAACGAGGTGAATGGAGAAACGAAGAGAGTCAAAGGGGAAGGTTCCGGACCCACCTGTCCAGCTGGCTTATCCCGCCTGAACGTACAGGCGAGATAAGCTCAGCCTTCCAATCTTCAATCTTGGAGAACTCCATTTGGCATCAATGCCTTCCTATCTTCAATCTTGGAGAACTCCATTTGGCATCAATGCCTTCCTTCAACACGGACCTTTGGTAATGATTTACAGAGAGCTCTCCCTTGAATCAAGAATTTCTGCATCGCTGTTAATGGACGGATTTGGAGGCTGCGTGCACCTTATCATCATCTTGTCTTTACTCATGGTCGTCTTCTAACACGATGGCACAATGCAGATACATGATTAAAAAATGGCGGATTTCTTTCTCAATCTCCTCCCTACTATTTCCCTGATTACATGCGTTGGCAGTAAACAACCTCCTCCTTCATATCTGCGCACGAGTGGGCAGTTTCTTCTATTGTGGTGCCTCTTCCTCTTTGTGTTCCACTCAAGGCACTTTACAATCTGTAATCACAACCTTGATAAGCTCACGGTGCAGCCCTTTCATGCCAGGATTTGATACCGGATCAGCTTGAAAGATCAAATTTGCAGGCAGATCTACTCTGTAGATTGGGGTAGTTCTTTTCTTGTGCCTTCTCTCCTCCAAACATCAATGACGGGTCACTGGCATAGGAGAAAACTCTTTAGGTGTAAAACATTTACTATCCCCAGCACTAGAAATGGAGGCTTTCTCTTCTAAGATTTTGTCTGGAGGCCTTCAGTATAGCGGACAGACTTATTTTCTGTGATCACTAGTCTCCTTATGGTGCGGTCTACAGAATTTTTCTTATTTCATGTTTCCTCACAGAGCCTTCTCCCCGTGGATTTCTTCGATGTTTTTCTGCTCTCCTTTAGTGGTTTGTACATAGGGTTGTAATCACCCGCTGAAGACCACAGCTCTCGTCCACCTTGTACGCAAAGTAGCAATCCAGGGAGAATCTTTGTGTGGCGTCGTAGCAGCATGACCATGAGACAACACCATATGGACTCTCTCCTTGG
This sequence comes from Larix kaempferi, assembly GCA_027924585.1. NCBI lineage: Eukaryota > Viridiplantae > Streptophyta > Pinopsida > Pinales > Pinaceae > Larix > Larix kaempferi. The sequence goes on from BSBM01001229.1 coordinate 4,509,691, forward strand.
CCCGATGGTCTTAATGATTCACCGGAATTTCTCGAGTTCTGGGATTTAGCACAATATCAAACGCTAAATGCAATATTTCTTCTCCAGAAATATTCAATGTCTTGAAGAACAGTCAGTGAAAGACATGGTAGGCGTAAGATAAATTAAAAAGAGGGGAGATTCGTGTAAAAGAGGATTTTATCATTCTCTCTCGTTATCTCATTAAAAACAGTTCATGAAAAGAAAGGAAGAGAACAAAAACATAAAATTCATTAAAAACAGTTCATGAAAAGAAAGGAAGAAAACAAAAACATAAAATTCAATAAAACTAGGAAATGTGTGTCAGCTTTGGTATCTATTGATATAGATGATCTGTGTGTTCAATTACAGTCTGAATTTGCTATTGTAGCACTGGAAATTAGTGTAATGCTAATTGTGCTAAGACAAGAGTTTACTTCCTAAATATCTTAGACAAGAATTTACTATCTGAATACCTTAGTAGGAGTACTGTTGGTATGATAAAAGATTGGTTATATGTTTGAATAAGGATTAATAAAGGCAGAAAATCCCTGAAATCTAATGCTAGGATAGCAAGATGGTGCAAGGATAAATATTTTTTCTGGGTTTGTATATTATCCTGAGATGATATAAACATTTAAAAACCTTAAAGAGTTTAGTCCTAAAGGAACGGTGACTCAGCTTGGGGTGATCAATAGTAGATTGAGAATATATGAGTCACTGTCAATCTAAAGTTGGGTTTTGTGGTAGTTTTTAATTTATTTTCAGAAAATTATACATATAAGTATTATATTCTCTCTAGTGTTGGGGTGGTTCGTGGCAATGTCCAATTTATTTCAGGAAATTATACAAATAAGTAAATTATATTCTCTGTACTGCTTCATTTAATAAGAGTTCTCCTTTAATATGCAAAAAAAAATACTCACAAACCCTAGCGCTCTGGCCTTGCGATCTGCTCCACGTTGAGTGATCCCCTGCGGCCGTCTGCGGGCTCCTCCTGAGCCTCAGCCATGGATCCGCCCCCGGAGGAACGTACGCGTCTACTGGATGCAGCATTCCATTCCGTGGTGGCCTCAACCCCCCCCCTCCTCCGGCTCTTGCCTACCACTCAGATGCTTTCATCAAACGTGCGGCCTCCCCTCGCATCCAGATCCTGTCAACAGCTTCGAAATTGAAGGCCCTAGCGCTGAGTGAACGTGGTCTGACAGGTCAATTTACAGGAATTTGGCCATCACCAAAGTCTATGGATGCCTGGACAAATAAAAATTGGATGCCTTTGATCACCGGTGGCTTACAACATTGCTTCTGTGGTAAGGGTTATTTTATTTTCTTGTTTGAAAACAAAGCTAATAAGAATCTCATCTTTCCAAGCGGCCCTTACTTCATGGGCCCTCGTAGCCTCTATCTAAACCACTAGAGCCTCTCCTTTGATCCCAAGAAAGACGTTCCTTCTGTTGTCCCAGTTTGGGTACGCCTCCCTCACTTGCCTCTGCATTGCTGGGATGATGATACCCTGCTTGCCATTGGAAATGCCCTCAGAAAATACATTGAAAAAGCGGAGCCTAAGGGTCCCCTGTTCGCTTATGCCAGAATTTGTGTTGAGGTGGATTTGGAGAAGGGTTTACCAGAAGAACTAAATCTGCAAATTGATGGATGGGAACATATGCAAAAGGTAGACTATGAACAACTGCCCTTTAAATGCAAAAAATGCCATGAATATGGACATTTCGTGAAAAACTGTCCCAAGAATGTCCAAGAAAACCCAGAACAAACTCAGGAGGAAGGACAAAGTGTATGGGCCCATTCACCACAGGGACAAAGTCAAATTTTTGTCTGCAATGTGTATGGGCCCATTCACCACAGGGACAAAGTCAAATTTTGGGAAGACCTCAGCAATCTCAAAGAGAGCATGCATGGAGAAAAAATTATCATTGTTGGAGACTTTAATGTCACTAATTCCCAACAGGAGAAGCGGGGCGGTAGCATAGTACATGACCCCTTTGGGGAAAAGCTTGAGGATCTTATCACCGATTTGGATCTTATTGATGTTCCCTTAAAAAATGCTAAGTATACTTGGAGCAACAGGAGGTGCAGCGTTGGGCACATTGCGGTCAAGATGGATCGCTTTCTGGTAAGTTCCTCCTTCTTTCAATCCGACTTTTTAATTAGTGCCTTTTCCATCCCTTGTGCCTCCTCTAATCATAAGCCTATTGGCCTCTCCATCTCCCCTCCGGAAAACCTTGGATCAATTCCTTTCTGTCTCAACCCCCTTTGGATCAAAACACCCGGCTTCCTTGATATTGTGATGCTCGCTTGGAACTCAAAATTGTTTGGTTCACCCAGTTACATTTGGGAGTCTAAACTTAGAGCTGTAAAAGTTGAGCTTAAAAAATGGGCCAAGATCTCTTTCAAAAACCCCTACAGTACTAGATTATTTTTCCAGTCTAAGCTGCACACTCTTCATCAAAGAATGGAATCTGAGGAAGTCACGACCTCTTTTCTAAACCAAGAAAAATCCCTTGAGTTGGATATTCTTAGAGAAGCAAAGCAGGAAGAAGAAACCTGGAGAATCAAGTCCAGGCAGCTATGGCTTAAAGGGGGTGATAGCAATACCAAGTACTTTCATAACCAGTCCAAAGCTCGCCAAAGTCAAAATGCTATCAGGGAATTAAAAAATAGCAATGGAGAAAGGATCAACGGACAAGAAAACCTCAAACTCCTTGCCTTCAATCACTTCAAGGAGCTCTTCTTGGATAGTGGAGAAACTGACCCAAATGCTCAAGCGGACCTCTTAGAGGGCATCCCCAATCTTGTCTCAGAGAATGCAAACAGAGAGCTTTCCAAACCAATCTTGGAGCATGAAATTGAAAAATCCATTTGGTCTATTCAAAATGATAAGGCTCCTGGCCTAGATGGCTTCACCATTAACTTCTATCGAGTTGCTTGGGAGATTATCAAAGATTACCTGAAGCGAATGCTGAACTGGACCAGGAAAAAAGATAAAATCGGAGGAGCCACAAACTCCTCCTAAGAAAAATCCCCTTGATCTATGAGTTGTTTCAGGCCAATCTCCCTTTGCAATACCTCTTACAAAAGTCTTGCTAAAATTCTCGCCACCCGGGATGAAAAAAATCATGGGAAAACTCATTTCTGACTCACAAGGGGGATTCATTGCGGGTCACCAAATCCTGGATAACATTATTATTGTTCAAGAAGCTATCCTCACTAGTATGGCAAAAAAACATCAAGGAATGGCTATTAAGCTAGATATGGAAAATGCCTTTGACAGGGTTAATCACAGCTTCCTCTTTGCCATCATGGAAAAATTCGGATTCTCTACAAGGTTTGTAAGGTGGATAAAAGCTTGTATCAACACCCCCTGGATTGCCCCACTAGTCAATGTTAGACCTGCCAACTTCTTCCTGGCAACTCGTGGTCTGCGCCAAGGCTGCCCTTTGTCCCCCTTTCTGTATCTCTTAGTTGCGGAATCCTTGATTCGAAAACTCCACTCCATGCAAGCCTCTGGTGACCTTAAAGGTATCAAAATTGTTAGAGGAGTTAGACCTGTCAATCACTCCCAGTTTGTTGATGATACTATCCTTCTTGGAGGAGCCTCTGCCAGTATTGCTAATAAGTTCAACCTTGTTCTCACGTCCTTCCTCAAAGCCTCGGATGGCAAAGTGAACTTCAAAAAATCCAAAATTTACAGCTGGAATTGCACTCATAGAACTCTCGCAAGAATTGTTAGGATATTTGGTTTTGAAGGATTAAAATATTGGAGCTCTTTCACCTGTCTCAGTGTGCCAATCTTTAAAGGCAGGAAAAAAGTGGCTGACTAGCAAGGGCTAGTTGTCAAAATTAAAAATAAAATCAGTTCTTGGGGCTCTCGTTGGATTAACCCTGCAGGAAAGCTGGTGCTCATCAACTCATCCTTTCTGCCTATCCTCTCTATACCTGCTCCATTTCCCTTGCCCCCAAGACTGTGATTTCTAAAATATCCAAAGCCCTTCGCATCTTCCTTTGGCAGGGTGGGAAAACCAATGGTACGAAAAAGTTTCATCTCATAAGCTGGGATACTGTGTGCAGACCTAAAGCTTATGGTGGGGCTGGGATAAAAGACCTTTCCTATATGAATCTCGCTCTTGGTGCCAAGATCCTCTAGAGGATCATCTCTGGAAAGAAAGCATGGTGGAAAGAGATTTTCTACAAAAAATATATGCAGGGAAGCAACAACAAGTGTGTGGAAAACATTGACCAAGAGAAGAAAGGAACATCGATATGGAATCTCTGCAAGAAAGCAGCCTTCATCATTCAAAATAATCTCTCTTGGGCTCTAGGAAATGGTAAGAAAATCAAAATTTGGAAAGACAGATTCAAGGCCTGCCCTCCTGCCAACTCGCTCCACTCTTTCTAGGATTTGAAATGTTGGATGGAGCAGGCTAACATTAATACTCTTTTTTATTTATCTATGTGGTCTACTCAAGGTAAATGGATGGGTTGGAAAAAACTCGACCTACCTGAGCATCTTCAATCTGACTACAATTCACTCCTCTCTCGGCTTCATGGTGCGATCCCCATCCACCGTTCATTACGGGATAAGCGCAGTTGGGGGGATGGTGGCCATTATACTGTCAAGGAAGGTTATAATTATTTGGATACTCTAAACAACAGAAGTAGCAAAGACAAAAAATGGAAGACAGTGTGGGATAGAGATGGGATCCCCAAAGTGAATGTTTTCAATTGGGCTCTCGCTCATAGGAAAATCCTCACTGCGGAAAATCTAAAGAGAAGAGGAATCGAAGGACTGGCTAGATGCATCTTCTGTAAAAAAGAGGAGGAGACTATTAATCATCTTTTTCTTGACTGTGAGTTTTCCCAAGTGTGGCATAGATATTTCCAAGACATCCACCTTAAACTTATCCTCCCTACCATTTGGTCTGACCTCTTTGTGAACTAGCACTTATACTACCCCAACTCCTTCTCCGGAAAATCAAACTTCAAAAGAGCCTAGATCGCATTTCCAAAATTCCTGTGTTGGAAACTTTGGACTTCCAGGAATCAAGAAATTTTTTGAGACCTCAAAGCTTCCCCTGGAAAAATCATATCCTCTGCCAAAGCCCTGTGGATTGACTCCCTCTCCTCAAGAAGCATGAAAAATATCTGCAAGGAACCTTTAAGTGTTGAAGAAAAAATTTGGCTGGCTAACCTGTTGATTCCCCAACCCCCCTCTATATCCCAAACTCTTAGGATCAATAAACCTCAGAGCTGGCATATCAGAATGGATCCTAAAGATCTCCAATCATGGATTCGAACTCTTAGAAGCCACATCCTCTTTTTCGATGGTGCCTCCAAAGGTAATCCCGGGTTGGCAGGTGCGGGGGGAGTCCTTATTGACTCTGATGGAAACAAAGTGGATGACTTCGCATGGGGAATTGGAAAAATAACTAATAATGAAGCAGAGTGGCTAGCTGCGATAAAAGGGATGGACATTGCTAGAAGCAAAGATGTCAAGGACCTAGTGGTTTTTGGAGATTCTATGTTGGTGATCAGAGAAGCTAGGGATTTAGTTAATCTACGTCGAAAACCACTCTCCAGGATGCATCAGAACTTCTTTTTTTTTGCCAAAGATTTTAACTCCCTATCCTTCCTTCACATCCTTAGACAAAGCAATCAAAGCGCTGGCACTATGGCTAATCTTGGCGCAGGTTTGAATTGTGGCCATGCTATTCTCAATGGTCTCCTTAAGGTGGATGTTTGGGTGCCTTAATTCCTTGTCTTACCCCTTGTTCCACCCCCTTATCTTCTCCATCCCTATCCACTTGAGGACCTCATTAACTCCCCATATCTCCTCTAGATCTTTCCGCTCTCATCAAATGTCTTCTCGCTTGTTTTGGCAGCCACCCCCGGCAAGCTCCACATGTCTCACATGCGGGGTTTTATTGCGGACGATCCCCAAGGTGATGAGTAGCTATTTCATGTCGGTTGGTGGAGCTCTTAACGCCCTGCGTTCTCTCCTATTTTCCTACTCCTCGCCTTCTGCTCCCGTCTGTGTCATTCCTTTCAGCTTTGTTCCCAGAAGCCTGTTAGTTCGGCTAACTATGGATGAATGCAACCAGTGCCGCCCTTCTCTGCGTTTTGGAATATGTAGGAGGAATGACTAGGGGACTCCTGGGGGGAATGGCAATGGCGGTAAGAAACGATACCTGTCTGATATTTTTCAGGGTAATGGCTGTGAAAATCCTCACAGCAGATCTAAGAGATGATGTATCTCACAAGAGAATAATTATGATTAAGCAAGAAAATAGAAGAAGAGTGATACATGCAGTATAATGAGCAACAGAATAATATGGTACAGTAGAACTCAAATAGAAGCAATAATACTTCGGTCATACTATGTTATTAATCACAAATGGACATATAAATAATACAATGCATGAGGAATTCGAATGCCTAAGGTGGCAATTCGAATTAGCCTTCATGGAGTGATCAAAGGATCATTGGAGTGTCATCGGAGCACAACTAGGTGTCCTCATGATCATCGGAGCGCAACTGGAAGTCTTCATCATCATCAGTGGAGTCATCAATGCTCAAGTAACTGTCAACCATCAGTCAAACTAACTCTGGTAGGTGTAACTCAGTGTAACTAAGTGTGAGTGTAACTGAGTGTAACTCAGTGTAACTGAGTGTAACTCAATGTAACTGAGTGTAACTCAATGTAACTGAGTGTAACTCAATGTAACTAAGTGTAACTCAATGTAACTAAGAGTAACTGAATGTAACTGAGTGTAACTGAGTGTAACTGAGTGTAACTGAGTGTAACTCAATGTAACTGAGTGTAACTGACTGTAACTGACTGTAACTGAATGTAACTGAGTGTAACTGAGTGTAACTCAATGTAACTGAGTGTAACTGAGTGTAACTAACTGTAACTGAGTGTAACTGAACTGGTAGGTGAAGAAGGGCGAGTTGCTCCCTAAAATCAAGGAAGAAGGGCGCACTAAGCAACTGGAGGGCTAAAACTAAATAGTGAGAAGCTCCTGGGAGCTGGCTAACTGAGGGCTAGGTGCTGGACTGATGACTGGGATGCATGCAAATTGCATGCAAACCCTAGAATGCATGCAAACCCTAAAAGGTGCATGCATGACTGAAAATGTAAATGATCAAAATACTGGTGGGACTAGGATGGAGTATAGGAATATCCTAACACCCCCCCTTAATCCATCCTGGGCCCTGGTAACTAAGACCAAAGGTCACCCAATACAATGAATAATAACAATCAATAAACCAAGGAAGTGGGAAAATTTCATGGGAAACATACCCCCTCCTCAAAAAATAGACTGTAAGGCACACATAAAAAAATAACAGCTCCAAACTCAAGCAGGTGTGATGCTTGGTCATATGTCTGGAGGTATCTTCTTCTTGGGAAGAAGTGGATCATGCTCAAAAAGCATGTGCTTGTACTTGCTCTTCAGATCGAATGTGATGAGAACAAATCCAATAGTATGAGAATGATCCTTGAACCTGTGATTCGAATCAGCTGAGGTAGGATCAAATCTGTGAAAGTGCATATAGTCTTTTGTCTTCTCCTTTGAACCACCATGGGTGAGATTGTGCCAAAAATAACTATTACATGTTTGCTTGAAATCAAAATCAGATTTAAGACTTTCAAAACAGTTTCTTGAGATCTCTTTTGAACCAGCAGGGGTGAGATCAAAACTATCATATGATGCATGAGAAATTATCTCAAGCGGGTGGCAATGGCCATATTCTTCAATAACCTTCTGAAAGCATGTGCTAATGATCATATAGTAGTAAATAAGAGATGTTTGCTGAAGAGGAGCGAATGCATTACCTCCAATAGCTGATGTTACCTCCGAAATAATCATGTGATTATGATGCAAACCAACAAACTCTGGTGCAAGAGAGGATTTAGGACCTTCTGCAATATCTAGAGTGTGAACTGGCATAGAAAGAGAAGAAAGTTTGAGCATGAGTGGAGAATCTGCAAGTTCTTTGTCATCAACTTCAATATGAGATGATACTGGTTCATGATCTGAGAGATCATCAAGGGGAGCGAATGCAACATGATCTGAGAGACCATCAGGAGGAGCGAATGCATCAACTTGCTTGCTTTTGAAGGGATTTGGACCAAATCCATCATTCTTTTTGCCGAATCTTTCATCCAGATGAGCCCATAACTCTTTTGGAGTTTCAATATCAATGATGGTCGGGTCCAATATGTAATCAGTCATAGCAAGCATCATTCTTCCAATGTGCATGTCACCTTTATTCAACCATTTAATCTTCTTTGTAGAGGATTCGAACTCTCTTTCAAAATAACAATCAAAGAGATCATGGCTCTTTAAATATGCTATTATTTTTGGTTTCCATTCATCATAGTTGAATAGAGAAAGAGGAGGGATTTCTTCTAAATTCATTGAAGATGTAGAGGACCTGCAAAAACAATATAGAATCACTGCAACTGCTACTGCTGCAAAAATGCAGATTCTGCTACAACTGCTGCACTCGAAATCTTGGTAATAACCTGCAAAAAAAACTCTCAAGAACGGAGATAAACAATACTCTCAACATGCTCTGATACCATGTGAAAATCCTCACAGCAGATCTAAGAGATGATGTATCTCACAAGAGAATAATTATGATTAAGCAAGAAAATAGAAGAAGAGTGATACATGCAGTATAATGAGCAACAGAATAATATGGTACAGTAGAACTCAAATAGAAGCAATAATACTTCGGTCATACTATGTTATTAATCACAAATGGACATATAAATAATACAATGCATGAGGAATTCGAATGCCTAAGGTGGCAATTCGAATTAGCCTTCATGGAGTGATCAAAGGATCACTGGAGTGTCATCGGAGCACAACTAGGTGTCCTCATGATCATCGGAGCGCAACTGGAAGTCTTCATCATCATCAGTGGAGTCATCAATGCTCAAGTAACTGTCAACCATCAGTCAAACTAACTCTGGTAGGTGTAACTCAGTGTAACTAAGTGTGAGTGTAACTGAGTGTAACTGAGTGTAACTGAGTGTAACTCAATGTAACTAAGTGTAACTCAATGTAACTAAGAGTAACTGAATGTAACTGAGTGTAACTGAGTGTAACTGAGTGTAACTCAATGTAACTGAGTGTAACTGACTGTAACTGACTGTAACTGAATGTAACTGAGTGTAACTGAGTGTAACTCAATGTAACTGAGAGTAACTGAGTGTAACTAACTGTAACTGAGTGTAACTGAACTGGTAGGTGAAGAAGGGCGAGTTGCTCCCTAAAATCAAGGAAGAAGGGCGCACTAAGCAACTGGAGGGCTAAAACTGAATAGTGAGAAGCTCCTGGGAGCTGGCTAACTGAGGGCTAGGTGCTGGACTGATGACTGGGATGCATGCAAAATGCATGCAAACCCTAGAATGCATGCAAACCCTAAAAGGTGCATGCATGACTGAAAATGTAAATGATCAAAATACTGGTGGGACTAGGATGGAGTATAGGAATATCCTAACAATGGCGGCAATGAATCTTCTAGGGGGGGTGCGCCAAAATTGGCCTGCTACAACCATCCCAAAGCGAAGGATCCAGGAAGCGGAGGTGGATGGGTGCCCATTGAGGCTGGTCATGGCCAGGGAAATAGGGGCACTGTGTCGTTTCCTGGTGTGGTTTCGTCTCTGGAATGAATCCGGTCTCGAGCTTTCAATCGAACCCCTGTGAAATTGGCAACTCGACAACAGTTTAGTGGTAGTCTTGGTGATTTGGGCAGCAAAAATTGGAAGCATGCTATCAGCGACATCTAGAGCCTGGGCAATATGGCTTCTCCTCAGGGGCAGGGAAGCCCCTCCCCTGAACTCCATTCGCAAGTACTGGACCTGGAAGCCCAAGTCCATTGGTTGAGGGGAGACCTCTCGGACATGAGGAAAGCAATCTCCCATTTGGCTATTTTGTTCAAATCTCCAATTCATAAGTTTAGGCAAGCACTGGTAAGATGAAAGACTATTTTGAAAAGCTAATGGGAAAACATGATACTTTCTACAGTTGTCTGCGAATTGTAGAGGCCAAAGTGGATTGTGTTAGGACCAACACCAGTAGCAGTCCCTCGGTCATCCTAAATATTGATGACGATAATGCAAGCCCAGCTCCTGGCAGCAAGGATAAAATGGCTCGTAACCACCATGACAACTGATACTCTTCTGTGCAATGCTCTTTTTGGTCTGAAGGATTTATTTACAGTTATATGTTTTACTTCTGTTGTTTTTTGTTAGGACAGTATGTCAATATTTACAGTTGTAATAGCCATATCAATACTTTCAATTATAACAGGCATAATGACTTTTTTGAACTTCAGAGGTTGGTAGGTGTAGAGTCTGTCTCGGCAACTCTGGTATTTTGGGAACAGCCTCCCCTACTCTTTATATATTGTTCCTCCTTTTTAATATAAAACTTGTTACCCGTTTGTGTAAAAAAAAAATAAGAGTTCTCTTTTATTTTGTTAAGTCCAAGAAGGGACTAGTACTGTTTAAGAGTGTATTTGATTCTTGTTGTTTTTAACTAGTGTTTTAAACATAAAAAGACTTTATCTATGTTATTTAGTAAAAAGTATTTTAAAGTAAATGCCATTTTTAAGATTTGTATATAATATAAGATTGTGAAATTAATTTAACTATTATCAAGAAATATTATTAGACAGAGTGTGTTTTAAAGTAAACAGAATAAAATATGGGCTATAGGAAAGACAACCTGTAAATGTTTGTTTATGTGTGGTGTTGTTTCTGGATTATAATTACTTATGTTTGTTTATGTGTGGTGTTGTTTCTGGATTATAATTACTTCAAATTGTAGTTTTAGTGTTTATAGCAAAAAATTAAAAGATTTATTTACCAAAACTAATATTATTAAAAAAAAATCTTAAGGAAATTATAATTAAACATTAATATGAATAGATTGAACTACTAAGTACTGATTCAAGTACATATAAAACTTGAAGCCAAGAAAATGGAAGAAAATGGGGTTGGATTCAAGATAACATATCCTCTATGATAGCGAATGAAAACTATACATAATCTATATTTATGGATAGGGTTGGCCTAAACAAGAAATAAAATCCTGTAATGATGGAAAACTGTTATAATATAAGATGTACAGTTCATAAATCCGTCAGAATAGACAAGGATAGACCATAATACAATTTCTGCGAGGTTTATTAAAGTTATCACATATTCAAATATATATACGAGAGTATACAAAATATTTGTAATTACATAAGGGAATGAGTATACATTCACACAGAAGTCGACTTGACCAATTACAAATACCGATTGTATCCATATTACAAAAAGTATAAATCCCTTAGGGTTTAATTAAATGTATTCTCAAATCCTACTAAATATATAACAATAAGAGACCAGTGTGTGGCCTAAACAAACTCTGAACTCACATTTATGTAAAATCAGATCAGTTGTTCCGAGAAGAGGTTGAAAAACGACCAATCGCTCTCTCCAAACCAAACCCTACCCTAAGTCAGGAAAGACCGATAAAACTCTGATGGTACTTAACTAGAAATGAAATTGCTCCTCAAGTCAATTGAAAGAGAAGACCGATAAAACTCTGATGGTACTTACTAGAAATGAAATTGCTCCTCAAGTCAATTGAAAGAGAAGACCGATAAAACTCTGATGGTACTTACTAGAAATGAAATTGCTCCTCAAGTCAATTGAAAGAGTTGTCAGTGTTTATCCAGTATTGTCATCCTTTAATACAAAGCTAACATCAAGTATTGACATGATAGAGTTTTGTAAAGTGGGTTGTGACTCACCCTATATATTATTTTCCACCTAAAAACTTCTTATAAGTGGAGCATGTTCAACTTATAAGTCAAGTCAACCATGTTAACCTTTGTATTTGATTTGCTTATGATATGAACCATAAATATTATAGGCCTTTCGAAGATACATAAACTATGATAAAGATAACCCCTAAGAACATTCACTCTTGAACTATATCGAGACACTTCCTATGTTTCCATGATGCTTATAATCTTTAAAGATTGAAAATCTTGAAGGGTATGTGGTATTTACAATTGGCAGGTAATTAGTACAATACCTTTATTAGTAGATAGAAAGTATATATGCATGTGTGTAAAGTAGAAGAACAAGTAGAACAAAAGACTTTTAATACCTTCAATAAAGGAAATAAAATTATTGTATGATATTATTGATGATCATAAGGTTATTTAGAATAAATAACCTTGAGATTAGACAATAGGCTAGATTATCTAAGGAATCTTAGGCTTCCCTAAGTTCAATAGAATCTCTTAGAAAGTTAATTTATAAGAAACAAATATTATTATATCAAAAGTTATCATCATGTTAACTTATGATTCCAAATTGTTTTTATTTCGTAAGTTTTAATAACATAATTTGGAATATACATTTAATGTTTAATCTATTACCCCCTAAAAAAAAATTGGTGTTTTTAGTGGAAATTAGAGGCATTGCATCATCTAGTTTGGCATGCATCTTCTCAGGCCAGTGTGAATGTCATCTTGAATGCCTACATTTGTAACACATAATGACATAATTTGTATCACGGCTTAGGGACTTGCATCCGGTGTCAAAAATACGTTGTGTAATCAACTTCAGAAGAGATAAAGTCATCATATTTATCTAATAGAGACTACAAAATATGATAGGACCCAACAGTCTCTTATATCATCTGGGTATACCATAGTTGGAATGTTAAATTGGTCTTTATCTATCTATACAACTTATCAGTGTTGAACTATCAATTGTTGAACTATGGCCTACCTTGAGGAGGATTCCACATGATCATTGATAACAATAGGAGACCTAAATTGTCCTAAATAAACTCCTTCCCATGCTATATTTGTGCATCTAAATAGTCCTAAATAAACTCATTCTCCAGATAGTATTCCCATCACATTCACATACCTTGCATGCATCTCTCCACATTAGCCACCCTTAATGGGCATTCATCATTTCTACATTTCCTAACTAGCTTGCAAGCAAGAAGTTGAGTGGAAAATATTATCTCCTAACAATTAATGGTGGAAATAACAACCTCATGCATCCCCTAACAGGTACCATACTTATGATAGATATCATCCAAGACAACATTTTGAGTCATAATTTCCTTGGCCGCATATTAACATGCCTAAGGGAGGCCAAACATCATATGTATCTTATTTGGGTCAATTGGGTATGCATGATCCAGCCACAAACATCCCCCATGTAGTCGACTGAGTAGGAACCTAATGCAACTAGACATAGTCGGGCTTCGATCGAAAAAAGGTACATCCAACAAGCTCTTAATCCATGACTGATAACTCTTCATTGCCCAATATTTATCCACGAGCCGCTCTTTTTTGTCCATGGAAACTTTGGTTTTTGCATAATAATCAAACTGCAACTGAGGAAACTAAGCCTCATCCTATAGGTTATAATGTAAATATTTTAGACTCGCCACCTTCCCAAGTAAGGTTGTCGAATAAACACCATGTTATCTATCTCCACAACTGACATTTATTCCTCCTTCACTACTTTACTCTTCATCCAGGCTTTGGGTTTTCTCGTCATCACCATGATTCAAGTTGAATTCCACTACTAGGTATGCACCTCACTTGACCACTCTACTTCAATTGTGTTGTATTTTCTCTATTCTTATTCACCATTTTCTACCCACTTACTCTGCTTAATGTCAGTTCTATTGGGTTTTTGCTATGTGTTGTTGTTAATGAGTTTTGATGTATTCATGAGAAACAATTAAGTTGTTAAGCTAAGTATGAATGTCCATCTAAGGCTGTAGAATGTACTTAGTACTGTCTTGATGAATAATAGAAAATCCTTTTATGTATCTTCTGCGCAGTGTGTTTCCCTTCAGTGTAGGATGTTGAATGTACCTTTTGTTTATATAGAATGAATGATTAGCGGCTCATTGTATAGAATGCATGCATGAGTAGATTAATGCTTAGGTAAATGGAAAGTAACCCCCCATCATCCTTTGTGCACCCCCTATTAGGGTCCTTGTGATTCATGCGTGCATCTCTGATGTTGAACCTCCGATGTGGTACTTTCGATGACCATGTCTTGATGCTCATGCATCCTTTACATTATACATAATTCTTGATATAAACATAAAATCCAATCAACTATGATTACATGAGTATATAAATCGAATTAGAACTTCAATTTGCATGGATATCATGGTTGATAACTAATCTTTAATCTAATTTATTTTAAACTAATAGATTCATTCTTTATATACGACATCTAATTTGCATTATAAATTAAGTGGATGAATGATAGTTGCACCCTTTCAAAATTGTATCTTAATATGTGGTCCAAAGATGTTATTCCATTCTACATAAGATTATAATCTCTCTTCTTTCCATCTTTCAAAAAATTACTATATTTTTATTATAAATATAAGGATTGGCATGTCATTCCACAAATTGAACTATGAAAAGAGTTAATATATGTGAAGACAAATTCTAAAATAACAAAATATATAAGGAAAGACTTGTCATTCTTCCAGCTTAGTCATCGAGCATCTTTAGCTCTTTTTGTCCCATTTGTACTTAGCCAATTTCATCTTCTTATCCCCATAGTAATAGATCTAGATCTTTGATATGTTTTAAATCGTTTCATAAGGATTTATTCAAAGGGTATTGGTGAAAATCAGTAATGTCACTTGTGTTCTAAAGAAAAAAATACAAAGGAAATTTTTTTTTACAGGGTATTGCTAACTCTTGTTGTATATGAGATATAAATCCAAAACACATGGTATCAAGCATAAAGGAACATTGCACAACTCAAAACGATATTTTTCAAAATATAAGTAAAATCTCATAGCATTTCTCTGCCAGTCACATTGCAAAATACATTCAAGAACTTCTTCTGAAAGGTAGTTGATACGACTATTTTAGAACTTTCTATTACATTAACATTTGATAGTCCATAGAAGGCTTTCAAAACCTAGAGAAATATTTACCATGAAAGCTAATCCGTACTTCCCTCTTCAAAAATATTTATTGTCACATTGCAGGTGAATACAAGAGAAAATAGTAACCGTTTGATTAAGCATGCCTTCAATCCTAAATTATACAGTCCATGTAGTGGTCGATATAAATCGCAGCTTAGATATTCAAAGGAAAATAAGAAAAATCATCTTCAAGATCAATATCACATTTTCAATTGCAAAATAACAAGGCACCTCAAGTATCCAAATACAATTTGTTGCCACCTAATTTGCACCTCGGATCACGTGGCAAAAATATTCAAGCCACTGGGTGCGACCTTGGGGGAAAGTAAGAGTCAAGTGTCGTCACTTGATATTGACTCCTCCAGATACGATTTATCCTAGTGAATCCAAGGGGGGTGGTCCATATTAAAATAATCTAAGGTTGTTAATTAATGAAAGGAAAAAAAAATAGCTATTCTAGGAGTTAAGATGAAATAACTTAAAAATAAACCATAAATCACTGCAATATGAAATTAAAACCCACATCTTTTAAGATACAACACCATTCATGACATTGGTAAAAATTAACTTAAACATAAAAAAGGAAACAGTAAAGATCGGTGCTGATGAAAATGGAGTGCTTGTGAGGGTTGCTTTTGTGGTCTCTGTGAAAGTATTGCAGTGTCTTGGTTGGTAAATTTTAATATTATTAAATGAGTGGATTAGGGAATGGGTTACTTCTTGGTTTGGACCACTAATACTAATATTCTTGAACTGAGCGCTAAGCAGCTTTACCAAGGGACCAATAGGGCGAGGCATAACCTGCTTAAAGTATCCCTCTGACTCTGTAGTACTCTCTCTTTGCTGCCTCCCGAGTTCTTAAAGATTCGTCTTAGGTGGATTGCCCTATTAAGCAAGTCACTTTAATCCCTTTTTGATTGTCCCACTGTTCCATCCAAAGGCCTATAGTGTTCACAAGAGCATACGAGGACTAAAGCCTAAGTTTATTTTAGGAATTTTATCAATCGTGTGGTTGTTTAAAGAATCAATGTACCGTTACTCTATTTTCCCTTTTCAAGTACTTCGGGAACACAGATAGATTCATAAATTTTAAAAGGAAGCATAAACTTTATGAAATAGAATGATAGCTGAAATGAAATTTACTAATCTAAAAAAGAAACCACAAAAAAAACGACACGCACCCCCCTTGGGGAGATCGGGTGTGGGTGCTTGGCTGCCCACTCATTTTTTTTTAAATAATTAGAATAAGAATATTTGTGTTCCTTTGTAGAATATGAAACACAAATTTACAAAATTTGAGGCTTTAAAAACGCCCACAGAACAAGTAGCAAGAGGAAAGGCCCTTGGATGGCTTAAATCTTCAAAATTTCGCCAGAGTGCCTCTCTACCTGTTCATTAATTGCTGCAAAACAACAACCAAATATAAGCCAAATATGCTAGATAATAATTTAAAAGCATAAAAAATTTGACATAATGTTTAAGTACTTTTAAGAGATAAAATTAGCATTTTAAACAAGTACTTGTTAGGAGCTAGATCTATAAAAATGAACCTTTAAAAATCAGATCTAAACTTATAAATGCAAATGCAAATCAAATTAGTTTATGATATATTTTTTATGCACTAACTTGATCAACAATGCTAAAGTAGCTAGTAACTAGAAAAGTAAATTTTAGTTTTGCATAGTGAAGAAGGAGAAAAGTAGCTTGATGTTAGAACTTGGGCGATGTAGTTTTTCACAATGGGGCATAGAGAGACTATATCTTTCTGAAAATATTGGAGAGGAGGAAGATGCAAACAAGCTCAACCTCTTCTTCAACTAAGATAACCTGCAACTTGGACAAGAACTTGCACAAAAAGTGATTAGAAAAACTTGGTGTTACCTGCCACAGAAACTTGGAAAAACAAGATCATTAAGCAAAATAATAATGTAATTCTAAGAAATCTGAGACAAATATACAGTAAGATTCTCAAGCAAACAAGCTGTTAAATATTACCCTACTGGGAGATAGCTCCCATTCAAAGGCCCAACACAACCACCATGAATGCAAGAAAAGTACAACGTTGGTCACTTCATGAGCACAAAACAATATTCATCCACACATGAAAATGCTACATAGTTCTTGACCTCCAAAGCCTTTATTCAAAATAATCAACGGTATTACAATAGAAACAACCTTTCGGTTCTCATTCACCCTGATCAATGGAGAGAGTGATTTCTTAAATAGATGAAGCCAAGCATAAGGGTTGTACACAATTCAGAGTGAGTTGTAATGGGTTGGAAAATGTTGCAAATCATCTTACTTCCAATTCCTAACTCCACTTACTTGCTTTATCTTATAACTTGCCACTTTTTTCTTGAGAGTTGCACCCCCCATTTGGAGAGAAAACTCATCTTGCCTTTACTTGCCGAGAAAAACACTCCGAAGTGTTTTAGAAACCTTAGGAATGTTTCCACTTTACTTGCCAACTCATAAAACTCACTTTCGACATGTTTCTGATTTTTTAGAAATTGTCGATTTCTTTATTTTCTCCATTCTTTTTTGGTATTTTTACTATTTTCGAATAATATTCAATTTTGGAGATAAATAATTACTTAAAAAATCAGGAAAGTAGGTTTAGGGGTAAATTGGGTGCTCTGAGTTAGAAAATGAGCACCCCCATGGCAAAATCGGACTTTAGACCACACTTTTATTACATTTTTTACTTTTTTCAATTAAACTATTAAAACTTAGTCTAATTTTACAGGATTTTTTTTTTCAAAACTTAAAAAAAATACTACGGGGACCTAGAACATTTCCATATGACTCAATACTTATGTCTAGCATGTTTAAATACATTGACATGTGAAATTTAATAACCTCCTAAGGCCTAACCATCAATACGACCATTCCAGCTTTGGAGGAGCAGGTGAAAAACTCAAAAATTATAAGTCATTTATTCAACAACATATAATTAACAAGGAAAAAACACCTTGGAATACTCGACTTGATCTTTAAGTCCTAGGAATCCAAGTACTTTACATAAAAATACCATGCTAGTACACTTTATTACAAACCCTGCGGGGCATGAACATGTGAAGAAAATTAAAAAGAGGGGCACTAAAAAATCCACGATGGACTTCAGAACATCGATGATGAGCATGTAACATGTTCAACCTTTGTTGTCTCGCTTGAAGGTCCAACTAAGTACAACTTAGCTAGTAACATATGGCTCCAAGTGCGAGACATGTGCTCAATCTGGTCTTCAAGCAAAGAGAGCATATGAGAACACCAGAATCTTTGGTTTCTATGACCTGTAAAAACATCTCAACTTGACAAGAAAACCCTTCAGTAGCACAATATCCTATAAGAAGCCAATGAACCATAAGTTGCATCATTCAAAAAATGAAACTTATTAACGAAAAATTCCTAAGTACATAAAAGGAAAGTACTGAAAAATAAATGCAGAAAGTAAATGCTCACTTTGATGAGCTTATTCTCCTACTCTAAGCATAACATAATCAAAATGTTATGTAAAATGAAAAATCCAATGCAACCATCTTAACATTTTATCAATTTTGAAGTGTTTGGCCTTGTCTTTGGTTACCAACCAAAGCAAGGAAAAATTATTTAAGAAATGAAAACCTGCGTAAATTTGCTGGATGGGAGGGTTGGATGGGTGATCATAGGAATGAAAAATATGATCAAACTGCTTCCCAAATTGGCAAGTCCTCCTGCAGGCTTCTTCTAACCAAGATTGGATAGGACTAAGATATGATTCTGTATGATGAGGCGGATCAACGACACCACCATATTGTTTCAGAAGGCCTTTAGGATGAAAATATTATGAAGTAACATAAGCCCTGGGATGCTCTGAATCATAAGGAACCACTCTATGCAGAGACAATTGTTGAGACTGATATTTTATTAACTGTATACAATCTAACTCTTCACTGCACTACCACCCCAGATATTCATCATTGGTACTTGTGAATGGCTCTGATTGATCATAAGAAGCATCTGCATGCTCCTCTTCCATATCAATATTCCCCAAGGTATCAAAATCCACACTCCCTTCTTTGGATACATCAAAGATGGGATTTTCTAAATCCATCCATTCATCATTATGCCCATCACTATCAAAAAGAGGGAAGTTTCCCATATTGCATCATATCCATGGCTATACTTATCCTCCTCATGTTCATACCAAGCCTCTTTAAGAGGCTTGGATTGAAAAGTATTACAAGGGAACACATGTTCCAAAGGTGCATTACCATGTGGAGAACAAGGAGGAGCATCATCATACACAATACAGTCTTCGTCATAAATTTATTTATAGGCCTCTGTACTAGTTTCTTCCGAAGGTAGATATGAAGTACAAGTGTCATCATCCTCACTGGTGTGATCCTGAGATAGCTCCAAATCTTCAATGTTTTTCACCATGGCAATATGAAGAGGTTCTTCTGAAATATCTTCAATCAAGGACCCTTCATGAATTTCCTTGACAACTTCTATTATGGATTTAGGAAAATATTGAATACACATGTGACCATCATCACTGAAATAGACTTGAGAACACTCCAAATCTTCAATATTTTCTGTTATGGTGACATGAGGAGGGCTTACAACAAAATATTCAATCGAGGGTGCTTCTTACAACAAAATATTCAATCGAGGGTGCTTCATGAAATTCTTCAATTGGGTCATGTTGTACTCTAGGAAGGAAGGAGTTATATTTTTTAACAAGCTGCTTAATCTCTGCCTTTCTCCTTCATGCCAATGAAAGAGGAAACACTTGAGAAAATCATCCATAGAAACTATGGATTTTTCACAAAGGCTACATAGCTAAATCGTTGCATTCCCCTCCAAAGTCCAAGCAAATATTGTCATCATATCATCCTCATGATAAATATTAAAATCAACCGCCAAATTGAAGAAAGCAACAATATGATGGGTGGTTGAATCACCATTGTTTCCATAGAACTCTAGAGCACTGTCAAATAGCTTCTCATGGTCATATAAATGATTAGGAAAACCATGGATATTTGAGAAATTTAATTGAGTGAAAGTTTCAAGCAGGAGAGCATGGAGTTCTTACTTATCATCATCCATAATCTCAAACCATGAGGCATCAAATATGAAGCATGCATGTAATCATATCTTGTACCAAATCAGCGAAATTGTCAAAATAATGAGCTTCAAATATTTTCAAAGTGTTGCATGGGCTCATCTACACACAACAAATCTCAACAATTTTGATGAGAAACGGGGTTTTATCCCTTCAATGGAGTCACTGTGAGAAAAATATACAATAAAATCTCTCACAAAAAAATGATTTTCTTTGTCAATTAAAAGAAAAGGGTTAGTGGAGTTGCCAGATGAAAAATTAAAGATCTACTCCAAGCATTCATCAAACAAAGAAAAAACAAAAAAGGAGAAAATAAAAGTCGTACTCTGGGAATAGAAAGATTTATCCCCAACAATGGCGCCAAAATGTTGCCTCCTAATTCGCACCTCGGATCACGTGGGAAAAATATTAAAGCCACTGCATGGGACCTTGGGGGAAAGTAAGAGTCAAGTGCTGTCACTTGATCTTGACTCCTCCATCTAGGCTTTCTCCTAGTGAATCCAATGGGGGTGGTCCCTATTAAAATAATCTAAGGTTGTTTATTTATGAAAGGAAAAAAAAACAACTATTCTAGGAGTTAAGATGAAATAACTTAAAAATAAACCATAAATCACTGCAATATGAAATTAAAACCCTCAACTTTTAAGATACAACACCATTCATGACATTGGTAAAAAATAACTTAAACATAAAAAAAAGGAAACAGTAAAGATCAGTGCCAATAAAAATGGAGTGCTTGTGAGGGTTGCTTCTGTGGTCTTGGTGAAAGTATTGCAGTGTCTTGGTTGGTAAATTTTAATATTATTAAATGAGTGGATTAGGGAATGGGTTACTTCTTGGTTTGGCCCACTAATACTAATCTTCTTGAACTGAGCGCTAAAGCATATTTACCAAGGGTCCAATAGGGCGAGGCATAACCTGCTTAAAGTATCCCTCTGACTCTGTAGTACTCGCTCTTTGCGACCTCCCAAGTTCTTAAAGATTCGTCTTAGGTGGATTTCCCAATTAATCTAGTCACTTTAATCCCTTTCTGATGGTCCCACCATTCCATCCAAAGGCCTACAGTGTTCACAAAAGGATACGGGGACTAAAGCCTAAGTTTATTTTACGAATTTTATCAATCGTGTGGTTATTTAAAGAATCATTGTATCGTTACTCTCTTTTCCCTTTTAAGGTACTTCGGGAACACGGACAGATTCGCAAATTTTAAAAGGAAGCATAAACTTTATGAAATAGAATGATAACTGAAATGAAATTTACTAATCTAAAAAAAAAACCACAAAAAAACGACACGGACCCCCCCGAGGGGATGGGGTGTGGGTGCTTGGCTACCCACTCACTTTTTTTTTTACAATAATTACAAATAATAATATTTATGTTCCTTTGTAGAAAAGGAAACACAAATTTACAAGATTTGAGGCTTTAAAAACGCCCACAGAACAAGTAGCAAGAGGAAAGGCTCTTGGATGGATTAAATCTTCAAAATTTCGCCAGAGTGCATCTCTACATGTCCGTTAATTGTTGCAAAAGCAAGCAAATATAAACCAAAGATGCTAGATAATCATTTAAAAGCATAAAAATTTGACATAATGTTCAAATACTTTTAAGAGATAAAATTAGCGTTTTAAACAAGTACTTGTTAGGAGCTAGATCTATAAAAATGAACCTTTAAAAATCAGATCTAAACTTATAAATGCAAATGCAAATCAAATTAGTTTATGATATATTTTTTATGCACTAACTTGATCAACAATGCTAAAGTAACTAGTAACAAGAAAAGTAAATTTTAGTTTTGCAGAATGAAGAAGGAGAAAAGCAGCTTGATGCTAGAACTTGGGCGATGGAGTTTTTCACAGTGGAGCACAGAAGTACCATGGAAAATTCTAGGGGATAATCTTAGCCCATGGGCTAAATTTAGGGATTTTAAATTTTTGATGGGCTATTTTTTTATTAAACGCCCGTTAGGTATGATTAGCCCAAATTTTATTAATTTATTTTTAACGAATAGAAGGTTATCCCTATCGAATTTAAAAAGGGGAGGCAAGCTAAAACAATTCCGCCCCTCTAATAATCGATTTAAACCTATGCCCGCCCACGAAAATCACTAGGCAGCTCCCATTCACCCTCGATTTCTAGAAATGGAAGTTGCTAGGGGCTCTTTCTCCTTCTATCGATCATGGAAATCGTAGTATTGAGTTATATTCATCCGGGTTTTATGGGTTGAATCTTGTTTTGCAAGTTGCTTAATGTCCACATGAGAAGGGCAATTGATATTTACTATCAGTTCGTATAGTGACCCATTTTCATCTAGGAGAGTTTTGAATCCCATCCCCTCAGATCCAAAGTTTCCCCAAGAAACATGGGAATTGTGAAGCTTGCGATTGATAACACTACAATAATGTTTTTGTTGGTGTTTGTGGCATCATTCCCAAGGGATGGGACTTCATTCATCGTCATGTATTTGGGTGTGCAAGTGGGCATGACGTTGCTTATAACCACTATCATTTTGTTTCTACTTTTGTTTGTGTTCTCCTTTCTAGGACCGGTCGTGGCAACCTGGAATACCATTGTCTATGTTGCCTCTTTTGCTTTGGGAATTTTCACATATTTTGACATGTTTCTTGTTTTGCTTATTGAATTTTATGGTTCTCAAATAATTTTTGTAGGGTTGACACTGTATTTTATGGTTGGTTAGCCTATTGTTGTGGTGTGAATGTTGCTCTTTTAATAATGGAAATACATTAAATATAGACTTACAGAGCTAGAGAAATGGATATCTGAAGTATAAGAGAAGGTATGAAATGCTTAACTCTGGTTTTTTGGATACCACGTAGAAAGTTGTATATGCTGCTATGTTATAATTGATGATATTGTGTGTTATTTGACTAAATCTTCCTAAATTTGGTATGCAAGGACGTCTTGTGATTAATTAAGATACATAAGGAAAGTTGTTGGTTTCTTGGTGAGATTCTCCCACACTTGTGATTCATTAAAAGCATACCTATATGCATTGGTATTGCTCTCTTAAAATGATCTTTGGTAAGGTGTGTGCATAAATGAGGTGTTGGTGGGCCCTTGTAATAGCATGGAGAGCTAAATGACGATTGAGGTGTTTGTGGGCCCTCATATTAACATTGATTTTATTTGACGTGGTGATGAAAAATTTCATTATTGTTTTCCAAGAATATTCCTAGAGTATGGTGAATTTCTATGTATTGCGATAGTTAGAGTGAGGTACCAAACTACCACCAAAAGAGGGCTTGTTATGTGATGGTTTATTAAGATTTATATCCTATTTATTATTTTGTGTATATGTTTTCCTATTACTATATATGGTTTTATACTTTATCAAAAAATTCACCAAGACTTCACAAGATTTTATAATTTAGTAAAACATTCGCCAAGGCCTTAGAAGGTTTTATAATTTAGTCAAAGATTCGCCAAGATTTTACAAGGTTTTATAATTTAGTGAAATATTTGCCAAGATTTTACAAGATTATATAATTCAATGAGAGATTCGCCAAAAAGTAATATATACATAATATAACATGATAAAATAGCCTTCATATTTTCCTATATATCATGGGGATTAGCCCATTTATTATACATAAAAATTTAGGGGGTGTTCTTAAAATTTTCACTGAGAGGGACTATATCTTTCTGAAAATATTGGAGAGGAGGAAGATGCAAACAATCTCAACCTCTTCTTCAACCAAGATAACCTGCAACTTGGACAAGAAATTGCACAGAAAAGTGATTAGAAAAACTTAGTGTTACCTGCCACAGAAACTTGGAAAAACAAGATCATTAAACAAAATAATAATGTAATTCTAAGAGATCTGAAACAAATATACAGTAAGATACGCAACCAAACAAACTGTTAAATCTTACCGTACAGGGAGATAGCTCCCCTTCAAAGGCCCAACACAACCACCAAGAATGCAAGAAAAGTACAACGTCGGTCACTTCATGAGAACAAAAAAATATTCATCCACACATGAAAATGCTACACATTTCTTGACCTCCAAAGCCTTTAATCAAAATAATCAATAGTATTACAATAGAAACAACCTTTTGGTTCTCATTCACCCTGATCAATGGAGAGAGTGCTTGCTTAAATAGATGAAGCCAAGCATAAGTGTTGTACACAACTCGGAGTGAGTTGTAATGGGTTGGAAAAGGCTGCAAATCAGCTTACTTCCAATTCCTAACTCCACTTACTTGCTTTATCTTACAACTTGCCACCTTTTCTTGAGAGTTGCACCCCCCACTTGGAGAGAAAACTCACCTTGCCTTTATTTTCCGAGAAAAACACTCCGGAGTGTTTTAGAAACCTTAGGAATGTTTCCACTTTACTTTGCCAACTCATAAAACTCACTTTCAGCGTGTTTATGAGTTTTAGAAATTGTCGGTTTCTTTATTTTCTCCATTTCTTTCTGTATTTTTAATATTTTCGAATAATATTCAATTTTAGAGATAAATAATTACTCGAAAACTTAGGAAAGTGGGTTTAGGGGTAAAGTGGGTGCTCTGGGTTAGAAAATGAGCACACCCATGGAAAAATCAGACTTTAGACCACACTTTTATTACATTTTTAATTTTTTCAATTAAACTATTAAAAAATAGTCTAATTTTACAGAAATATATATAGATAGATAGATATTTCAAAACTTAAAAAACAAATACTATGGGGACCTAGGACATATCCATGACTCAATACTTATGTATAGCATGTTTAAATACATTGACATGTGAACTTTAATCACCTCCTAAGGCCTAACCATCAATACGACCATTCTAGCTTTGGAGCAGGTGAAAAACTCAAAAATTATAAGTCGTTTATTCAACAACATATAATTAACAAGGAAAAAACACCTTGGAATACCCGGCTTGATGTTTAAGTCCTAGGAAGTCAATTCCTTTACATAAAAATACCATGCTAGTACACTTTATTACAAACCTTGCGGGGCATGAACATGTGAAGATAATTAAAAAGAGGGGCCCTGAAAAAGGCCCGATGGACTTCAGCACATGGATGATGAGCATGTAATATGCTCAACCTTTGCCAGATCGCTTGAAGGTGCAACTAAGTACAACTTAGCTGGTAACAGAATTAAAGCTTCTATGATTTTTTTCATATATTTTTTGAGTTTGAGAACATCAATCTTGATGGTGAGATTACCCTCAATGGAAGCAATATTGATCACAAATTTTCATCCTAAATGTTCACAGCATTGTTAGTATATGGTCTCACTTTTTCAAATCTTCATTATTATGTGTTTGAATCATCCTCAACCTCCCTCAGACAAGGAGGGATTACCATGGTTACACCATCCTTTTATTTTAATTCTTTCAATTTTATAATATACAATTTGCATCATAGTTAAGGCTATGCTTTAATCGCATTGCAGTTACTTATCTAATAGACACGAGCTTCATTATTTAATATAGAGTAACTAAGAAATCAAGATGTTCTACTTACATTACTCCCTTGATCTTGTACTCTATCAAGGTAGGCATGGTATCTTTCCAATAAATCCATTCTTAAAACCAAATAATAAGTACCCACAAGGTAACATATAAATTCCAATCAATTTGAACATTCACTAAATTTTGTTGGTGATCTTCTACTAAATTTTCTATTGTTTGTTGGTTTTTTAAGCCTGTAATCTCCCCATTTTGACCCCCTTTGCATTAAATCGTAAATGATGTAAATATTGTTATTTAATCATGGTGAGGAGCTCAAGGCCAAGGCCCCACCATTGATTTAGCATTTTATGTATCAGCAATTAAAAATAGATGCCTATGGTTCTTGTGCTAGACATGCACAATGTAAATTAAGACCTCAAGTAAATACGAATTTTAATGAAATACCCACAACTAGCTATGCAATGCAACAAAGAGATGGGGGCATGATTCTACAAGGAATAGGGAGGGAAATTATTCAAACCCTTGAGCCAATGGTGATAAGCCAAATGTCAATGAATAAACCCTCAAATACCCATTTTGGATTATGCACCCAATCATTAAATTCTTCCAAGAGTTGGTTGAGGTAGTTAATACCTTGGGAATGAAGAGGTATGGCAGCCAATTTCGTGCATGGGCAAGCCATTAACCTGAAAAAACATACTTTTGCTTCTAGGGCAAGAAAACACCCATGAAATGGTGCCCAAAGCCATTCTTCACCCATTGTCTTTACTCTCTTACGCAATCTGAGGTAGCTGAGTATGTCTCCTTCACATTTTCTACCATTTTCCTGTATTTTCCATGCCGAAAGCCATTCTTCACCCATTGTCTTTACTCTCTCACGCAATCTGAGGTAGCTGAGTATGTCTCCTTCACATTTTCTACCATTTTCCTGTATTTTCCATGCCTGGGAACTCGTTTTTGTGTTGCACAGTGGCTGGGGGGAAAGGGAGTCATGTTTTGGGGATTTATAGAGGTTATTTTTGCCCCTGGAATGCATAAAAACGTTTTCTGAAAATGAATTGCTCTCCTAGGGTTTCTTTTTCCCCATCTACCAGTTCGTTTTGGTTGCCCACATTTTTCAGCAGTTGTGTTTCGTTGTTGGGTGCATCCCTTTATTGGTTGAAATTGTGAGCAAGAATTAGGAGTGGAAGTGGATTAGAATTGGCTTGATAAACCTAGTGAGGAGGTAGCCTCTCAAGAGTATCAAAAGGGTTGGTTGCTCTTCTATGCACACCTTGAAGAACACTAGAATGGAAGGTATGGCCTGCGAGATTGTGTAATAGTGAAGGGAATACTTCCGTGTGCCAGGTGTGTAGGTATTGTGGGGACCAAGCTAGATAGATCTTGTAGAGGGTGTCCATAGCTTTGTGGATGAGCCACTAGCTTAGCAATTCATTCCTTTCCATTTCCTCAGTAGCCTAATAAACCCAATTGCAGATTGGATTGGCTCATTTTGGGTGTATGTTTGGCTATGTGTGAGTCTGTTGTTCTTTGGTTCCTTGTAGAAATCATGCTCAGCTCAGGGGTGGCAGTTGTGATGAGAGATTGATGAACACAATTGGCCTATGGTTGGGTGGAACGTTGCAGTTGCATAGCCAGTTGCTCGGGACTACTTTGGTTTAAGATAAGTACTCTCTTGTGTTAATTATGTATTGTCTTTAATTAATGAATCTCATGAATAATTTGAATGTATGATGGATGTGTAATTGAATCTATTTCCGCTATGACTTACATTTATACATCTGCATATGTATCTTTATATTATGTGAATGTTTATTTAGTAATTATGGGGCCAAATGCCCAACTTTAGCATCACGTTCTCTCCATCATGCCGGTATGATGGGAGGGGACATTACATTTCGGTATCAGAGCTGCTGGTTGCAGCATTGGAACTCTATGGGCCAAATTTGATTACAGTCACATGGGAAGGTCCCTTCCTAATCACCACAGGTATCAGCATTGGGCCTAAACTGGCTAAGTTGAATAAAATTACCGAGGTAAGATCACCTCCTGCTGAGCAGTAGTCATCATAGAAAGAAGGAAAGATTTCAATTTTTCCTAAGAGTTTTTGAAAATTTTGTTAGGATATTCCTATACTCCATCCTAGTCCCACCAGTATTTTGATCATTTACATTTTCAGTCATGCATGCACCTTTTAGGGTTTGCATGCATTCTAGGGTTTGCATGCATTTTGCATGCATCCCAGTCATCAGTCCAGCACCTAGCCCTCAGTTAGCCATCCCCCAGGGCCCCCAGGAGCTTCTCACTATTCAGTTTTAGCCCTCCAGTTGCTTAGTGCGCCCTTCTTCCTTGATTTTAGGGAGCAACTCGCCCTTCTTCACCTACCAGTTCAGTTACACTCAGTTACAGTCAGTTACAGTCAGTTACACTCAGTTACATTGAGTTACACTCAGTTACACTCAGTTACATTCAGTTACACTCAGTTACACTCAGTTACATTGAGTTACACTCAGTTACACTCAGTTACATTCAGTTACTCTTAGTTACATTGAGTTACACTTAGTTACATTGAGTTACACTCAGTTACACTCAGTTACACTTAGTTACACTGAGTTACACTTAGTTACACTGAGTTACACCTACCAGAGTTAGTTTGACTGATGGTTGACAGTTACTTGAGCATTGATGACTCCACTGATGATGATGAAGACTTCCAGTTGCGCTCCGATGATCATGAGGACACCTAGTTGTGCTCCGATGACACTCCAGTGATCCTTTGATCACTCCATGAAGGCTAATTCGAATTGCCACCTTAGGCATTCGAATTCCTCATGCATTGTATTATTTATATGTCCATTTGTGATTAATAATCCAGTATGACCGAAGTATTATTGCTTCTATCTGATTTCTACTGTACCATATTATTCTGTTGCTCATTATACTGCATGTATCACTCTTCTTCTATTTTCTTGCTTAATCATAATTATTCTCATGTGAGATACATCATCTCTTAGATCTGCTGTGAGGATTTTCACATGGTATCAGAGCAAGGTTGAGAGTATTATTTATCTCCATTCTTGAGAGTTTTTTTTTTTGCAGGTTATTACCAAGATTTCGAGTGCAGCAGTTGTAGCAGAATCTGCATTTTTGCAGCAGTAGCAGTTGCAGTTATTCTATATTGTTTTTGCAGGTCTTCTACAACTTCAATGAATTTAGAAGAAATTACTCCTCTTTCTCCATTCAACTATGATGAATGGAAACCAAGAATGATAGCATATTTGAAGAGCCATGATCTCTTTGATTGCTATTTTGAAAGAGAGTTCGAATCCTCTACAAAGAAGATTAAATGGTTGAATAAAGGTGACATGCACATTGGAAGAATGATGCTTGCTATGACTGATTACATATTGTACCCGACCATCATTGATATTGAAACTCCAAAAGAGTTATGGGCTCATCTAGATGAAAGATTCGGCAAAAAGAATGATGGATTTGGTCCAAATCCCTTCAAAAGCAAGCAAGTTGATGCATTCGCTCCACTTGATGGTCTCTCAGATCATGATGCATTCTCTCCTCCTGATGGTCTCTCAGATCATGTTGCATTCGCTCCCCTTGATGATCTCTCAGATCATGAACCAGTATCATCTCATATTGAAGTTGTTGACAAAGAACTTGCAGATTCTCCGCTCATGCTCAAACTTTCTTCTCTTTCTGTGCCAGCTCACACTCTAGATATTGCAGAAGGTCCTAAATCTTGTCTTGCACCAAAGTTTGTTGGTTTGCATCATGATCACATATTTATTTCGGAGGTAACATCAGCTATTGGAGGTAATGCATTCGCTCCTCTTCAGCAAACATCTCTTATTTACTACTATATGATCATTAGCACATGCTTTCAGAAGGTTATTGAAGAATATGGCCATTGCCACCCGCTTGAGATAATTTCTCATGCATCATATGATAGTTTTGATCTCACCCCTGCTGGTTCAAAGGAGATCTCAAGAAACTGTTTTGAAAGTCTTAAATCTGATTTTGATTTCAAGAAAACATGTAATAGTTCTTTTTGGCATAATCTCACCCATGGTGGTTCGAAGGAGAAGACAAAGGACTATATGCACATTCAAAAATTTGATCCTACCTCAGCTGATTCGAATCACAGGTTCAAGGATCATTCTAATACTGTTGGATTTGTTCTCATCACATTCGATCTGAAGAGCAAGTACAAGCACATGATTTTTGAGCATGATCCACTTCTTCCCAAGAAGAAGATACCTCCAGACATATGACCAAGCATCACACATGCTTGAGTTTGGAGCTTTTATTTTTTTTATGTGTGCCTTACAGTCTATTTTTTGAGGAGGGGGTATGTTTCCTATGAAATTTTCCCACTTCCTTGGTTTATTGATTGTTATTATTCATTGTATTGGGTGACCTTTGGTCTTAGTTACCAGGGCCCAGGATGGATTAAGGGGGGGTGTTAGGATATTCCTATACTCCATCCTAGTCCCACCAGTATTTTGATCATTTACATTTTCAGTCATGCATGCACCTTTTAGGGTTTGCATGCATTCTAGGGTTTGCATGCATTTTGCATGCATCCCAGTCATCAGTCCAGCACCTAGCCCTCAGTTAGCCAGCCCCCAGGGCCCCCAGGAGCTTCTCACTATTCAGTTTTAGCCCTCCAGTTGCTTAGTGCGCCCTTCTTCCTTGATTTTAGGGAGCAACTCGCCCTTCTTCACCTACCAGTTCAGTTACACTCAGTTACAGTCAGTTACACTCAGTTACACTCAGTTACATTGAGTTACACTCAGTTACACTCAGTTACATTCAGTTACACTCAGTTACACTCAGTTACATTGAGTTACACTCAGTTACATTCAGTTACTCTTAGTTACATTGAGTTACACTTAGTTACATTGAGTTACACTCAGTTACACTCAGTTACACTTAGTTACACTGAGTTACACTTAGTTACACTGAGTTACACCTACCAGAGTTAGTTTGACTGATGGTTGACAGTTACTTGAGCATTGATGACTCCACTGATGATGATGAAGACTTCCAGTTGCGCTCCGATGATCATGAGGACACCTAGTTGTGCTCCGATGACACTCCAGTGATCCTTTGATCACTCCATGAAGGCTAATTCGAATTGCCACCTTAGGCATTCGAATTCCTCATGCATTGTATTATTTATATGTCCATTCGTGATTAATAATCCAGTATGACCGAAGTATTATTGCTTCTATCTGATTTCTACTGTACCATATTATTATGTTGCTCATTATACTGCATGTATCACTCTTCTTCTATTTTCTTGCTTAATCATAATTATTCTCTTGTGAGATACATCATCTCTTAGATCTGCTGTGAGGATTTTCACAAATTTTGTCTAAGTTTGAGTCGGCCAGAACTAGCGAGTTTGTGCAGAAACAGTTGGCTCAACTTGGCAAGTTGGCCCAAAACAAAGGAAAATTTTCTAAGTGTTTTTCAGCATTGAAGAGGAATTTTCGGAATAACTCAGCGAGTTGGTCCGCAACGGCGGAAGAACTCGGCAAGTTGGCCCAAAACGGAGGAAAATTTTCTAAGTGTTTTTCAGCGTCGAAGAGGAATTTTTGGAAGAACTCAGCGAGTTGTTCCGCAATGGCGGAAGAACTCGGCAAGTTGGCCCGAAACGATGAAAATTTTTCTAAGTGTTTTTCAGCGTCGAAGAGGAATTTTCGGAAGAACTCAGCAAGTTGGTCCGCAACGGCAGAAGAACTCGATGAGTTGATCCGAAATGTGTTGGAAGAACTCAGTGAATTGCTCCGAAACAAAGAATTTCTGCAGTTTTTCAGTGAGAGTCTCAAGTGTCGAAAATAGAAAAATTGCCATGAAACTTATGCGCCAGATTGCACAAAATTGAAGAATTACAAAAAAAAACAAAAACGAGGGTGCTGCCCCGACCCACCCTACAATGGCGAAGCCACAAGGGGGCAATCCTCCTTGACCCCCATCGTACCCCCCCCTCATATGTTGTTGATTGTGAGAAAATTCTATGCTTTGACAAATTGTCAATATAATATTTTCCCACGTGCATGAAGTAATTTATGAATTTCTGAGAATAAAATGCAACTAACAATTGTGTTGATGAACACATTTTGCAGAATCATAGTCATAGGAAGCATTCTGGACAAGGCAGTAGGAAAGCTTCCATCTTGGTTGGGCCAAGAGGGTCAACATCATGGATGATGCACATGATCCCTATGAGCCTGAGACAGATGCCATGGGGGAGAACATACATGTTGAAAATGCTGAAACGGAATCTAATGGGAAAAGAAATCAAGAGACTCCTCCAAGTATTGCAACCACCATGAGAAGCATAAGGGTGGAGTTGCAAAGTTGCAGAGAAGATACTGAAAGGATGATTAAAGCTCGGAAAGAAAAAAATCAATTGAATGAAGCCATGCTACAGAGTTTAAAAGACATTCAAAGGCAAATAAACTCTGGGCATCAGACATCAAATCCAGAAAGGGGTGGGAGTAGTTCTAGGAGGAACTCCCGCAAGAGGGCCAGTAGCTCAAGAGGAGTTTCTACAGATAGAACATATACTCTAGAAATATCTTCTAGTGGATCATCCGACTCTGAAGAATCCATTGAGGGTTCAAACTCTTCATACCAAAGGAATAAGAGAAAGAGGCATTACAAGAATGATTCACATGGGGAGTTTAAGAAAGCAAAACCTCCTACATTTGATGGAGAGGTAAAGTCTGGTCAAGAAGCTGAAGCTTGGCTTCTTGGGATGAGAAAGTATTTCCAAGTCCAAGACTACTCTGGAAATATGAAGGCAAGGGTCGCCATCTTCAACTTGAATGGACGAGCATCTATATGGTGGGAACACATCAAGAAAGTGAAGAGGATCAATGAAAGAAAGATTGTGTGGAAGCAATTCAAGAAATACTTCAAGCAGAAGTACCTCTCTGACAGGTATTATGATGACAAGAGCAAAGAGTTCCATGAGCTGAAATTGGGACAATCGACCATGGAAAATATGCAAACAAATTCTTGGAGCTGTTGAGGTACGTCATGTATATTCGAGATGATAAGGTGAAAATTCAGCGTTTCCTAAGTGGAATGCCCCAGTCATATAAAGATAGAATTGAGTTTGATGAACTTCGAACTCTAAAGGAGGCCATAAGAAAGGCCAAGTATTGCTTTGATCAAAACAAAAGCAAACCAGAATTCCATAGGGCATGGAAGGATAAGAAAAACGAAAAAGTTTGATCAAATGAAGAAGGGGTTCAAGCCTCCTCAATTCAGGAATCAACAAAGGCAACCATCACAGGTTGTGACTAAGCCAACTAGGATGATGGGAGACAAGCCAAGAGAACCACTTCAATGTTGGGGTTGTAGAGGGGACCACATGCTTAGGAACTATCCACATCGGAATGGGAATCCAAGTCAAGTTCACAACATCCAAGGAGCTGAAACTGTGGGTCAAGTGGCAAGGACAATCCCTAGAATCTATGCAGCACTAGAAGACCGCCAGGCAGATCATCAATCAACTGTGGTTGAATTTGAAGGTAAGATTGCTAAGCAATCTGTTTCTATTTTGATTGATCCTGGATCCACTCACAGTTATGTCACTCCTAGAATTGTTGAGATTTGTGCTTTTAAGAAATTAAAGCATAGTAAATTTTGGTTAGTTCAACTAGCCACTGGAACCAAGAGAAAAGTTAGTGAAATCATAGAGAAATGTCCATTATAGATGGATGGGCTATTCACTTATGCAAATCTAAATATTTTACCACTGGGTTCCTATGATATTCTCATTGGAATGGATTGGTTAGAAGCACACAGGGTTAAACTTGACTGCTACAATAAGACATTTGAATGCATGGACAAAGAAGGAAACCCAAGGGTTGTAAAAGGCATTCCAAAGGTGACTTCTATTAGGCAGGTTTCAGCCATGCAACTGAAGAAGTTCTGTAGGAAGGGATGTCAATTGTATGCAGCCCACATCTTAGAGGCAACAGAGAATGAAACTCTTAAATTGGAGGACTATCATGTATTGCAAGAATTCAGGGATGTCTTTCCTGATGAGATTCTAGGACTCCCTCCAAAGAGAGACATTGATTTTACAATTAAACTTGTGCCAGGAGCTGCACCAGTGTCTAAGACACCCTACATGATGAGTACATTGGAATTGCTAGAGTTGAAAATGCAATTACAAGAGTTGTTGGAAAAGAAATATATCAGGCCAAGTGTGTCCCCGTGGGGACCACCTGTTCTATTTGTGAAAAAGAAAGACGGAACACTCAGGTTATGTATTGACTACAGGCAGTTGAAAAAAGTCACTGTGAAGAACAAATACCCATTGCCCTGAATTGATGACCTTTTTTATCAAATGAGAGGAGCAAAGGTATTTTCAAAGATTGACTTGAGGTCTGGTTACCATCAGGTAAGGATCAAAGAAGAAGATATTCATAAGACAGCCTTTAGAACGAGGTATGGACACTATGAGTTTGTAGTGGTACCATTTGGTCTCACAAATGCACCAGCTACATTCATGTGTCTCATGAATAATGTTTTTAGCAAGTATTTGGACAAGTTTGTTCTTGTATTTCTAGATGACATTCTCATCTATTCTAAGAATGAAGAAGAGCATGAAAAACATTTGAGAATGACATTGCAATTGCTAAGAGAAAATAAGTTGTATGCAAAGTTGAGCAAATGTGACTTTTATAAAGGTAAAATTCATTATTTGGGTCATATTATCTCAGACGAAGGAATATCTGTGGACCCTAAGAAGATTGAAGCCATTATGAATTGGCCAACTCCAAGAAATGTGACAGATGTGAGATCTTTTATGGGCCTTGTTGGTTGCTACAGGAGGTTTATTGAAGGATTCTCCAAGGTCACAAACCCGATCACTTCTTTGCAAAAGAAGGGGATAAAGTTTGAATGGTCGCCCAGATGTGAGGAAAGTTTCCAACGGTTGAAGAATCTTCTTACGAGTGCACCAATTTTGAAGATTGCAGACCCAGAAAAAGACTTTGCGGTGTGCACTGATGCATGCAATCAAGGACTTGGAGGAGTTCTTATGCAAGACAACCACGTGGTATGCTACGAGTCAAGAAAGTTGAAGGAGCATGAGAAGAACTATGCTACTCATGATTTAGAACTTGCATCCATAGTACATGCTTTAAAGATGTGGAGGCATTACTTAATGGGCAGGAAATTTGAGATAAGGACAGACCATTGTGGTCTGAAGTACTTACTTGATCAGCCAAATTTGAATGCTAGGCAAGCGAGATGGTTGGAATTTTTGTGTGAATTTGATTTTGAATCAAACACATAAAAGGGAAAGAAAACAAGGTGGCTGATGCACTCAGCAGGAAAGTACATGAAATGCATGTGGAAGCGCTTAGCACTTGCCAACCAGACTTGAGGCAGTAGATTGTTAACCATATTGCTGAGGATGAAGCGTATGTGCATATAAAAGACAAATTGCAGCATCAAAACCTTGAAAAGAAGTATGAAGGCTATCATTTGGAAGAAGACAAACTTCTTACTTATAAGAATAGAGTCTATATTCCAAATGTGGCAGATTTGAGGAGGATTTTTATGGATGAAATCCATAAAGCTCCATACTCTGGTCCCCCAGGATATCAGAAAACAATTGCTACATGCATGGAATGCCAGGCATGAAGAAGGACGTCGCTGAATACATTTCTAAGTGCATGGAATGTCAGCAGGTGAAGAGTGAACACCAACACCCAACAGGTTTATTGCTTCCAGTGCCAATTCCAGAATGGAAATGGGAAGTAATATCCATGAACTTTATTACAGGATTGCCAATGACTGTGAGACAACATGATTCCATCATGGTTGTGGTGGACAAGTTAACAAAGGCAACACATTTTATACTGGTCAAGTCCACACATAAAACTGATGCCATTGCAAATATTTTCATGAAGGAAATTTTTCAGATTACATGGGTTGCCTAAGGCAATAATTTATGACAAGGATACCAATTTCACTTCCAATTTTTGGAAAGGTATCTTTGCATATTTGGGTACACAACTAAGATTTAATACCGCATACCATCCTCAAACAAATGGGAAAACAGAAAGAGTAAATCGGGTGCTTGAAGACATGCTCCGCATGTATGTAATGGACAAACCATCCAAGTGGGAGGATTATCTACACTTGGTAGAATTTGCATATAACAATGGGCAACAAGCATCATTGGGAATGAGTCCTTATGAGGCTTTGTACAGCAGAAGGTGTAGGACACTAGTGACTTGGGACAATCCAGTGAACATAATTGTACTTGGGCCAGAATTGCTTAAAGAAATGGAGCAAGAGGTTGCCAAGATCAGACAAAATTTAAAAACAACCTAGGATAGACAAAAAAGCTATGCAAATAAGCATAGAGTGCATAGGGAATTCAATGTTGGGGATCATGTGTATCTTAGAGTGAGGTCAAGGAAGAGTTCCTTGAATCTTGGGAGTTGTGCCAAGCTATCACCTAGATATTATGGGCCGTTTGAAGTGCTTGAAAGAATAGGGCCAGTTGCATATAAAATTGCATTGCCTGCTAGCACTAAAGCTCATAATATTTTTCATGTCTCTTTGCTTAAGAAATATGTACATGATCCTAACCATGTGATTAATTGGGATGTCATCCAGGTGGAACCCGAGGGAGAGTTCCAAACCGATCTGTTGTGCATCCTAGACAAGAAGTTAACATTGCTCTGGAACCGAGCCTTCCGACAAGTAAAGGTGCAATGGAAGCACTACGGTCCCGATGAGGCTACATGGGAGCTGGAGGATGCCATGAGGGTGGCATATCCATTTTTGTTCAATTTTGATGAGCATTGAGGACAGTGCTAATGTAAGGGGAGGGGAATGTAATGTCCCCATTTTGACCCCCTTTGCATTAAATCGTAAATGATGTAAATATTGTTATTTAATAATGGTGAGGAGCTCAAGGCCAAGGCCCCACCGTTGATTTAGTGTTTTATGTATCGAAAATTAAAAATAGATGCCTATGGTTCTTGTGCTGGACATGCACAATGTAAATTAAGACATCATTTAAATATGAATTTTAATGAAATACCCACAACTAGCTATGCAATGCAAAAAAGAGATGGGGGCATGATTCTACAAGGAATAGGGAGGGAAATTATTCAAACCCTTGAGCCAATGGTGATAAGCCAAATGTCAATGAATAAACCCTCAACTACCCATTTTGGCTTATGCACCCAATCATTAAATTATTCCAAGAGTTGGTTGAGGTAGTTAATACCTTGGGAATGAAGAGGTATGGCAGCCAATTTCGTGCATGGGAAAGCCAGCAACCTGAAAAAATGTACTTTTGCTTCTGGGGCAAGAAAACACCCACGAAATGGTGCCCAAATCCATTCTTCACCCATTGTCTTTCCTCTCTCATGCATTCTGAGGTAGTTGAGTCTGTCTCCTTCACGCTTTCTACCATTTTCCTGTATTTTCCATGCCTGGGAACTCGTTTTTGTGTTGCACAGTGGCTGGGGGGAAAGGGAGTCACGTTTTGGGGATTTATAGAGGTCGTTTCTACCCCTAGAATGCATATAAACGTTCTCTGAAAATGAATTGCTCTCTTAGGGTTTCTTTTTCCCCATCTACCAGTTCATTTTGGTTGCCCACGTTTTTCAGTAGTTGTGTTTCGTTGTTGGGTGCATCCCTGTTGTAATGTCCCTTGTTAGGAATTTTATTAAAATGGCAATTTTCCACTTTTTTTCCCTAGTTCGACCTTTGACTAGTTTTGATCTCTAGGTCCCAAATTTGTCCCAAATGATCCCAAATATTCTGAGAAGGTATATGAATGATATTAGAACATAAATATGTGTTTCAGGGATTCCTTTGGACCTTTAAAATACTTCTACAAATCCTCTTTCAAATCTGGTCAATGTAGGTAACTTTACTAGTGATTTCCCTTTGACTAGTATTGGTCTCTAGGTCTCAAATTGACTCCAAATGCCTTCAAATATTCAAGGAAGGTGTATGAATGATATTAGGACTTGAATATGATGTTAGGGGATGAAATATGGCCACCAAAATACCTCTGCAAACTCTCTTAATATTCTAGACCAAGTATGCAATTTTACTAGTAATTTGGGGTTCAAATCCCCCTGGGGTAAGTATTGAAAATGGCTTCCCAAATGCCTCCAAAACCACTCAAATTTATGAATAGAGATAGGTAATGTATTAAGGATGTTATTAAGGTCTCATTTGCACCATTAATTGATTATTATATCTATTCCAACCCTCTCCCATTCAACTGCAAAAATCACCAATTCGACCCTTGGGGAAATGGCACTATTTCTTCTCCCAATCCAATTAAACTGAGTAAAAATACTTCATATTCTCAAGTACAGTACATGAAACTTGTAAAATACATCCATGGTATTCCATTAATCACAAATGCATCAGAGAATCATCCATTCATTCGAAATCATCATCAATACATTGGTTCACAACAAGGTAGTGGGGAAATGGCATTGTTCTTCCATTAAAAATGAGATTTATACATTTATACTTGGAATTTCGACCTGAAAATTTCTGGAGATGAAGAAAAGAGTATTTAATTCATATTACAAAAGAAATGGGGCATTATAAGCTCCCCCAAAGAGTACAATATCTCACCAAAAACGCCCTCCCTCAAGGATCAAGAATATGCCATCAAAACTGGAAATGGTTGAAGGAGTGAACTGCAATAGAAGAAACCATGAGCTTCCCTGTAGATTAAACCTGCAAATAAAGAATCCATTAAAGCTCCAAATGAAATGTCTGAATGGCCTTTCCAATTACCAACTTGGATGGGAATCTTTCACCCTCGAAATTGGCTAAGGCAAGAAACTAGTCATCCACTAGCTCTCCCTCTTCACAAATGCAATTGCAAATTCTACAAATGATCAAAAGCTGGTTTAATTCTTTGTTATTGAAATTTATAAAGTTTTAATGTTCTCCATGGGTCGAATTCCTTCCAAGAGACTCATGCCAACTCAAGTTGGGAAGAGATTCCAAAGAACGCCACTTGTACAACAATTCCTAGTCTCCCACTTCCACCAAATCACATGTCGAAACATATTAGCTTCCCTAACACCCTTGAGCGCCCTCTTGGAGTCTAGTTTTAGCCCTGACATGTCATATATGTCATATGTCAGCCTTCAAGTCTGATTTGTGTCATAGGTGTCATAGCATCTTCATCATTATTGTCATAGAGCTAGGGAATCTAGCCCAAGTGTCTCACTAGCTCCAAATTGCCTCTTCCTCTTCCATGGGAGTTACTCTTCCTCTATATTTCGACCTTGGATGAGTCATTCCATGAATAATACCTTTTGGATTCCCCCAAGTATGTTACCATTCACCTTGAATTCGAATTGGTGAGAGAATGATGCCAAGTGTAGTGGGGAAATCTAGCCATATGTGGGTCCCACTTCTTCCATGTGTCTTCATGATCAAATGCCACTTTGATTTTCACTTGTATATATTTATTTATCTCCTTTATTAAATATTTATGCCACTCTAATGTTCAAACATCATTTATTATCCCCATTATTCCAAATCCCAAAATTCCACCCCAAACTTAGGAAACTAATAATCTTCCTCCTTGGCAATTATTTGAACTTTAGCATCAATTTGACAAACTCTACTGAATAGGGACAATGTGATTAGGCCATTGTGACCCAATGCCAAATTTGGGACATTACATATCCTCCCTTCCCAATATTGCTTGTCCTCAAGCAATTTTAAACATGGGTGATGAAGAACCTGCTTTCTGTATAATTCTTTGAAGTTGCCATTGAATTGCCCAACCTTGAGTCTTTGAGTTTCCATGAATATTTTAGAGAGGAACCACCATGCTTGATGCTGCACTACTCTGATTAAAATCACTTTATTAAGTGGGGAATCCATCTCCCATACTACTTGCTTCCCCCCAAAAAATGAAACCAATGAGACAAAAATTATTCCAGGGTCCCATTGCTTGTATTGCACCCCAACAATCAAGAGTGCTCTCCAACCCACACCATTAGATAAGAGGATTCCTGGATCCCATTTTCTTGTATGCATTCTTCCAAACATGATGAGTACCAAATATATATCATCAAAGTACATAACAACATAATGAAAATGTACATCAAGGATATGCTTCATCAAAGAGTAATGAAAGTGCTTATACCTCCAAGCAAGTAGACCACCATTTTCCAAGTGCATAAAAGCTTCAAGTGACCAATCAAATCTGCTCCAATGACATAGGTGAGGATCCCATGTCCTATAATGCTGCTCCAAAAGGGTGTGATATGCATCAAAGTATTCAGCCATGTATTCTTTCATCCAAGAAGTGAATGAAGAATATCCACTAAAATTTGAACCAAATAATGAGTAGAAAAAACAAGGAGACTTCAAATGACTCAAAGAAGTCTCGCCAATACATCCATGAATGTGAGAATCATAAAAATATAACAAAGTATGTGGCTGCTGTTAACACCCAAAAAGTGCTCACTAGCTCATTTCCCTATTCACATGACCCATTTATCCACTTTTTCACCATCAGAGCCTCTGAAACCAACAAAAGGTCACCAAAAGACCTGAGTACACCCCTTTTTCCATTAAAAAAGATTATTTTTCCCAAAAAAGCATAAAAAACCCTCAAAAAGGGTCAAAATTCCCAAAAATATTAAAAAGGGAATCAAAATATTATTTTTATTCAAAAAAGGAAAAAGGAGGGAAAAGTACCTAAACCATGTTGGTCAATACCATTTGGTTTCCACAAAACCACAAATGGTATTTCCCACCACCAAAACCTATAAAAAGGTGGTAGGGGCTCCTCATTTCCCATCCATCCATTATCTCATCCTTATGCTGCTGAAATCTCCCTTGAGCATTTTAGCCATTGCAAACCACATTGGAGAAGAGACCATTAGAGATTGGAGTTGCTCATCCTTGGAGCTATTCAACCTCACCATTAGAGGTATTGATTCCGCAAGCACTTGCTTGCCCCATTCTTTCAATACGAATTCTTTATTTTATATGTTCTTGTTCTTGATGTTAAATTATTTTTTGTTATTTGCTTAATATCTTTGCTTAGATCCATGAATAGTCTTGTTTAATTAGTTTATTGTTATTTATTTCCATTGAAACTGCTGCTACTAGTTAGCAGGTGCCCATAGCACTAAGCCTGGTTGCAAAACCGGGCCAACAGTTTTTGGCGACTCAATCCGCCTCCGGCTTTTACAACGCACCTTCACTGGCTCTGCAGCCAAATGGTATATCGAGCAACCCCATGGGACGCATTCCACATTTACCTCCCTTGCCTCGACCTTCCTACAGTTCTTTCAGTTACCTGTCCGCTATGATGCGGGCGTCGAGATCCTACTGTCTTGCAGACAAAACACGGCCACGCATATCACTGACCATATTCATGATTGGCGTCGACGCCGAAGCCTATGCAAAATCAAATTAGACGACCGAATCTTCCTAGATTGGTTTCTAAAATCCCTCCTTCCTCTCATTGCGAAGGATGTAGCATCTGAAAGACCCCAGTCTGAAGAAGAGGCCATCCTCAAAGCCCAACAGTTTGATCTCATCTACGCCCAGTCGGGTTACCTATACACGATCATACCGGACGCCCCACGAGGCGACTCTGCACGCAGTGACACACCGGGGGCATCACATGCCGCTGATGGCATTATTGGCCAAATTACACCGCAAGCAAAACCTTTCAGTATGGTGAGCACCATGCCTGCCCCAGACCTTTCTAGGGCTACATCTAGTTCCGGAGCGACAACTTCTTATGCTCCAACAAACCAGACCCATCACATTCATGGACCCTCTTGTCCACAACATTGTTATGGCCAAGCGCCATCAGCATATGTACCTCCTACATACTATGCTCAACCTACGGTACAGACCCCCATGCAGTTCCCACAACAGCCCATGCCTTACCCACAACCGATTGCACCAGCTAACCTCACACCTCCACCAGCTCAGGGGTACCAACAACCCCAACAGGAAACTGGACCACCTCCAGCTCCACCTGCATACTATCCACCGCAACCTGCTCCCGCACCTGCGGCTCCTCAGAATCCCCCCAATGCTCAAGGGCATGTGTATGCACAACAACATCAGCCCCAATACCAAAATAACCAACGCAACCAGGGTGGGCAACCAAACCGCGGAAGAGGACGCAACCGTGGAAACAATCAAAACCGTAACCAAGCTCCACAACCTACCCATCCTCCGCAAAACAATAATGCGGCGCCTGCTCATCAGAATCCTGATCGACCACTTAAGCAATCCAAAAATGCTAATTTAAGAACAAACCATCCTTGTTCCATTTGCGGTGTCTATGGTCACTATACCCACGCTTTCCCACATCTGGAGCGAGCTCGACAACTATGGACAAATGACGCCCATCGTCAAGGGCAGGCAGCTCCTCAGCCGCCACCCAACCCCCCACCACCTCCACAACAACCTTTGGTATTACAAAACCCTTTTCCAACACAAGGAGTGGTGAACACTCAGCCGTTAGCCCCCCCACAGGGCAACGTGCAGCCACAACAAATTACTTACGCAGCTCCTGACCAACCCATGTTTGATTCAGGCACCCACCACTTATTGATGATGTCCACTGCCGACGTCAATATCCAAACCCGTCGGAATCAATACGGACCGACTTCTGAAGCCCCCCCCGCCGAAAAGGATACTAATGCTCATCCCACTGATCAGACATTGCGTATACCTCAGGTTCCACTCGATGGTGCTTCTAAAGCACCTCGCTTCCCCCTTCGCCGAATCAACAACAACCCCAATGC
Organism: Larix kaempferi; assembly: GCA_027924585.1. Lineage (NCBI taxonomy): Eukaryota > Viridiplantae > Streptophyta > Pinopsida > Pinales > Pinaceae > Larix > Larix kaempferi. The sequence continues at coordinate 4,552,083 of BSBM01001229.1, forward strand.
ACGGGCTGCGTCCAATTACAACATTGTAGATGACTTAGCTCAATCTCCCGCAGCCATGTCTGCGTTAGAAGTCTTAAAAAACTGTCCTACTCAGCGCAAGACTTTACTTTCCGCCATTGGGGCGATTGACCCAAATGATTCGAAATTGATGACCTTTGATTTGGACCAGTCCGAACCACGTCTGCCTTCCACCATAGCAGTCCAAGTTTCCGTTTCTATTCGGAATCTTGTCATCCATCGATGTATCATCGACGAGGGTGCCTGCACATGCATCATGTCCACATTTGTTTGGCAGAAGTTGGGATCCCCTACTCTCCAGCAGTCCACCACTGCATTACGAGCCTACGACGGCCGTTCGGCTCAACCCCAAGGTCTTTTAGCCAATGTCCCTGTCCAGCTGGCGGGTAAAACCGTGCTCATTGACATTGAGGTCATCAATGCCCAACTAGACTATAACCTTTTACTTGGTCGAAGCTACATGTATGCCATGCGGGCTGTTGCCTCATCCGTATTTCGCACCTTGCAGTTCCCCCATGAGGGACGCGTGGTCAAGGTCGACCAGCTCACCTATTACGATCCCAAGGCCCCCGCCACACCTGAAAATGTTCTCCCCATGGTTGAACAACCTGTTTGTGGTACAATTACCTCATTCATTTCCTCAGTAGGACCCGGACTTTACTCCGAGGCGCCAATGACCTCTACATTCCAGGCCATTCCACCACCATCACCGGAGACCCACGTCGCTAACATCTGCACCCTTTCACAAACACCCGGTAATCAACCCTCCTTGTTACCCAAACCACCATTGGTCCCTAGTCACATTGGGGTTACACCCATCCACACAATCCCCTTTCTATTTTCTCCTTCGGGTGTAGTAAGCGCCCCAGTTATGGCTACCCTTAGTCTACCCGGGTTAACATTGGGATTACCCGTGTGGTATATCTCGCCTCCAGTTCCACCACCGACACCAAATTTCATCCTCCAACCGGTACAACCTATTGTTACCACAAATCAACCTCCTCCTGGTGTCGCAATCCCTTCGTCATCAACGAAACCTCCTCCTAACCTCAATATCCCTTCGTCGTCAACAAATCCTCCCCCTCCTATCAAGCCCACTGGGGGCAGAGGTCCACAACCATACACGGCTATACCACCTCCTAAGGCAGTTAAACCCCCACCGGTGTTTCGAGCCCCCCCTAAATGCTCGTTGTGCGATGAGATAGGCCATCCAACTCATCAATGCCCACACTTACCGGCACTCCAAGAGCATATGAATATGTTGGACGATGACATCAGCATCCCAGTAGTTAGATTAGAGCCACCTGGCTGCCAAAAAAAATGTTCTCCAATCATAAATCTATTCTCCCAAGTGTTGGATGAAGTTCCTCCAACATCAAATGAACCAAGTGTTGAGCAAGAAAAACCATGAGTCTTCAAGTGACTCAAATGCATATCATAGGTGCATCCATTAGGATTTGCATCATCATAAAGTGACAAATAATGTTGCTGCAAATGTGAATAAGAATGTGCTCTAACCATGTCATCATAAAAGGTAAATCTAGGAGTTCCATACTCCTCATATGGCACCATCAAAAAGAACCCTTTCACCCATACTTCATTGAGACTAATACTGCAAAACATGAAATTGTAGGATGTAGGAGAACGAACTAACTCACCCAAATGATCAAAAAGTGCAGAAGTTTTATCATGGGAAGGATCCATGTGGGTAGTATCATGCAGCTCCTTCAAAAGTGGGAAACCTTTGTCATAGATTGGTTCCAATGTAGAGGAATCATGCTCTTCTTTAAAAATTGCATAACCTCCATCAAGAGACAATTCAAGTTCCTCTTCCACCACATCAAGTGTTTGGATCTCTTCAAGTTCATCTTCAAACACATTAAGCACATTCAAATTCCCACATTTCTCATGATCCACCATGTCATGAGAATCCTCCAAACAATCTACCATTTGACAATCTGAAACATAGGAGAAAAAACAAGTATCTTGCAACTTTTCAAGAAGTTGCTCATTTTGAATTGTGAGCTTATGAATATCCTCATTATTCTTCAAGTATGAATCATGTAACAATTCATTAAGCTCAAACAAATGGTTTCTATAAAAAAGCAAAGACATGAAATTACCTTTGATGTGGCACATTGCTCTTTGAATCTTCTCCATGTCTTCAAGGAAGGATGTTTCCTCCAATGAAGTAGCTCTCCAACAAGAATTTGACACCAATTCTTGAGTGTCATGGAGAATGATGAGGGACTCTTGGACCTTATTTTCATTCATATTTAAGGACCCTTCAAGAAAATAAGGCTCTTGCAAATGAACCTCCTCATCTTCTTCAATTTTGCTTGGACCAACTTCATGAAGCTCAAGTGGTGATGGGGATGTTGATCTTGGTTCTTCTTCAACTGCTACAAGGTCTTCATTATCATGCTTAATGGAACTTGGGTTTGCAGAAACACTTTCAAAATTTATCTCTATGTCACCAACATAGAGGTGTGAGCACCCATCAGTAGGTACTCCTTCATAGTTTAAGCATCCATCAGTAGATGCTCTTTGGTTCATGTCTAAGCTAGAAGGTGTCTCGAAATTATCTTCCATATTTTCAATAGAATCTTCTTCATGCTCTTGTGATGTCTCTTCATTTTTATCCTTCAAGCAAGATGATGCATTTTGCCCCTTGTTTTCCTTATGATCAATATCTTTGGAATCTCTTTTTGAAGAATTCCCAAAAGCTCTCCTCAAGTGGGACATAATTTCATGCACACATGTATGATACTCACTCCAAGGTTCTTTACAAGAAGGGCATAAACCTTTCTTTACTAACTCCATATCTTCATGTTTGGGCCTATTTTCAAAAACATGTTCCGCAAAGTACTCAAAAGACATGGCATTTTGTGTATTTTTGCTAAAAGCAAGATATTCTTGATATTTTTGATATTGTTGGGGCAAGGTTTTATATTTTGCTCTCCATCTTTGGAACTCACTCATAGAATTATCCTTGGTTGGTGTAACACACTCATATTCATCAGATTTAAATTCATAAGAATAATCTTCATTTCTCTTGAAATTGTAAGAAGTATTGCATGATGGCATCTCTTCCTCGTACCATTCACATTCTGCTTCATATTGCTCATAAGCATCTGCATATTCCTCATAAGAATTGTACTCATAGGATTCATCATAATAGTAAGACATGGTTGCCAATTATTCTTGAATGTATGTTCCTAATCCATAGGTGCAAGGACCATGCTCTGATACCACTGTAATGTCCCTTGTTAGGAATTTTATTAAAATGGCAATTTTTCACTTTTTTCCCCTAGTTCGACCTTTGACTAGTTTTGATCTGTAGGTCCCAAATTTGCCCCAAATGATCCCAAATCTTCTGAGAAGGTATATGAATGATATTAGGACATAAATATGTGTTTCAAGGATTCCTTTGGACCTTTAAAATACTTCTGCAAATCCTCTTTCAAATTTGGTCAATGTAGGTAACTTTACTAGTGATTTCCCTTTGACTAGTATTGGTCTCTAGGTCTCAAATTGACTCCAAATGCCTTCAAATATTCAACGAAGGTGTATGAATGATATTAGGACTTGAATATTATGTTCAAGGATGAAATATGGCCACCAAAATACCTCTGAAAACTCTCTTAATATTCTAGACCAAGTATGCAATTTTACTAGTAATTTGGGGTTCAAATCCCCCTGGGGTAAGTAATGAAAATGGCTTCCCAAATGCCTCCAAGCCCACTCAAATTTATGAACACATATAGGTAATGTATTAAGGATTTTATTAAGGTCTCATTTGAACCATTAATTGATTATTATATCTATTCCAACCCTCTCCCATTCAACTGCAAAAATCACCAATTCGACCCTTGGGGAAATGGCACTATTTCTTCTCCCAATCCAATTAAACTGAGTAAAAATACTTCAAATGCTCAAGTACAGTACATGAAATTTTTAAAATACATCCATGGAATTCCATTAATCACAAATGCATCAGAGAATCATCCATTCATTCGAAATCATCATCAATACATTGGTTCACAACAAGGTAGTGGGGAAATGGCATTGTTCTTCCATTAAAAATGAGATTTATACATTTCTACTTGGAATTTCGACCTGAAAATTTCTGGAGATGAAGAAAAGAGTATTTAATTCATATTAAAAAATAAATGGGGCATTATAATCTCCCCCAAATAGTACAATATCTCACCAAAAATGCCCTCCCTCAAGGATCAAGAATATGCCATCAAAATTGGAAATGGTTGAAGGAGTGAGTTGCAATAGAAGAAACCATGAGATTCCTTGTAGCTTACACCTGCAAATAAAGACTCCATTAAATATCCAAATGAAAGGTCTGAATGGCCTTTCCAATTACCAACTTGGATGGGAATCTTTCACCCTCAAAATTGGCTAAGGCAAGAAACTAGTCATCCACTAGCTCTCCCTCTTCACAAATACAATTGCAAATTCTACAAATGATCAAAATATGGTTTAATTCTTTGTTATTGACATTTATAAAGTTCTAATGTCCTCCATGGGTCGAATTCCTTCCAAGATACTCATGCCAACTCAAGTTGGGAAGAGATTCCAAAGAACGCCACTTGTACAACAATTCCTAGTCTCCCACTTCCACCAAATCACATGTCGAAGCATATTAGTTACCCTAACACCCTTGAGCGCCCTCTTGGAGTCTATTTTTAGCCCTGACATGTCATATATGTCATATGTCAGCCTTCAGGTCTGATTTGTGTCATAGGTGTCATAGCATCTTCATCATTATTGTCATAGAGCTAGGGAATCTAGCCCAAGTGTCTCACTAGCTCCAAACTGCCTCTTCCTCTTCCATGCGAGTTACTCTTCCTCTATATTTCGACCTTGGATGAGTCATGCCATGAATAATACCTTTTGGACTCCCCCAAGTATGTTACCATTCACCTTGAATTCAAAATGGTGAGAGAATGATGCCAAGTGTAGTGGGGAAATCTAGCCATATGTGGGTCCCACTTCTTCCATGTGTCTTCATGATCAAATGCCACTTTGATTTTCACTTGTATATATTTATTTAGATCCTTTATTAAATATTTATGCCACTCTAATGTTCAAACATCATTTATTATCCCCATTATTCCAAATCCCAAAGCTTCCACCCCAAACCTAGGAAACTAGTAATCTTCCTCCTTGGCAATTATTTGAACTTTAGCATCAATTTGACAAACTCTACTGAATAGGGACAATGTGATTAGGCCATTGTGACCCAATGCCAAATTTGGGACATTACACCTGTGTTGGTTGAAATTGTGATCAAGAATTAGGAGTGGAAGTGGACTAGAATTGGCTTGATAAACCTAGTGAGGAGGTAGCCTCTCAAGAGTATCAAAAGGGTTGGTTGCTCTTCTATGCATGCCTTGAAGAACACTAAAATGGAAGGTATGGCCTGAGGGACTGTGTAATAGTGAAGGGAATACTTCCTTGTTCCAGGTGTGTAGGTATTGTGGGGATCAAGCTAGATGGATCTTGTAGAGGGTGTCCATAGCTCTGTGGATGAGCCACTAGCTTAGCAATTCATTCCTTTCCATTTCCTCAGTAGCCTAATAAACCCAATTGCAGATTGGATTGGCTCATTTTGGGTGTATGTTTGTCTATGTGTGAGTCTGCCATTCCCTGGTTCCTTGTAGAAATCATGCTCAGCTCGGGGGTGGTAGTTGTGATGAGAGATTGATGAACACAATTGGCCTATGGTTGGGTGGAATGTTGCAGTTGCATAGCCAGTTGCTCGGGACTACTTTGGTTTAAGATAAGTACTCTCTTGTGTTAATTCTGTATTGTCTTTAATTGATAAATCTCATGAATAATTTGAATGTATGATGGATGTTAATTGAATCTATTTCCGCTATGACTTACATTTATACATCTGCATATGTCTCTCTATATTATGTGAATGTTTATTTAGTAATTATGGGGCCAAATGCCCAGCTTTAGCATCACAGTCTCTCCATCATGCCGGTATGATGGGAGGGGACATTACAAAGCCAATGTTACTTTCCAAATGGGTTTTTTTCAATTATAGGCACTTACAATTTCTTAACACTTTAGATGCTATAAATCTATTTGCATCTCCATGGTTTGTAAGTATCCTAATAGGGCTATCAAAAAATTTACCTTTCATTTTTATCATGAAACCTCAATGTTGTATATGCTTATTTATCCAATGTTACATATAACTTATGGGGTTATCTAGCTACATTCCTAATAGTGGTTGAATATCATTTTAGGTAATGTTTAGCATAATGGTCTTCTTTACATCTAAAACATCCTCCCGTTCTTTCATTTCTCGATGTCCCAACTAGACATTTATATTGTTTTGGGCTGCCCAATATTCTCTACTATTTTTATCATTAATAACCAACTTATTGGTTCCTTTGTTACTCAAAACCTCATGAGGTCCATGGCGTTTATTAATTTCCATTCCATATGTGCTTATGTTGTTATTTATATTCCCACCTTAACTATTGTTTTCTAGGTATTACTTTGGATTATACTCCTCTAAATGGTCTATATTTCTTGTTTCTAAATCTATAACTTTCCTTTATAGTCTTTTATTTTCCCATTTCTTCACTTCGACCTCGATTAATCTAATGAGTTCTCTTTCTTGCTTCATATAAAGTTTGTGGCTCTAATACTTTGAGTTGACCCATAAACTTCTTGTTTTCCAATTGTTCATCTCACATATATTCCACATGCTTAATAAGGTCTTTTAATTTATTTCCATATTCCATTACTAATATTGAACCTTGTCTCAAACCATGGAACTCATTTATCTTTTGATAAAAGTAATATTTAAATAGTTTAAACAGGTACTCCTTTATCTTTTGATCAAAGTAATATTTAGATAGTTTAAATAGGTAATTATAGTTGATGCATTGCATGAACCTATCCCATTTATTTTTTCCATATTAAGGCATCATACTATCATTTGGTGGCCTCGATCTAGGGTTGTTACTGGACAATCCACTCGAGCGGGCACGAGCAGGATCTCCCTAGCTCAATGCGAGTCTAGAACAAATAGAACAGACTACAAACACGTTTCCTAGATCTACTTAAGGACCAAGTGCTAGATGTCTTACCTCTTTGATTCGCTATCCTTTCTCTCGAATGTTGCTCCACGTCCCACGGTCGTCAGATCCAAGCTGCAAGACTTGTTAAGACACAGAAAAGAGAAACGAGTAAAGATCATCTATACAATAAGAGATCTATGTAAACAATTAAGCAGGTAAACAACACAACATCATTACACATAAGAACGACATTGGTGGAAAGCATTTGTATTACTGTAAATAGATGAGTACATGATAGAGATATAGGACTACAACCAGAGACTTAACGTAGCAGCCCTTCTCTGACCAAGCCTGTTGCCATGTTCTTCCGAAGAAGTATGAGTTCTCCAAGAGGTGAGTGAAGGTGTCTTAAGAGAGATTTCCCAGCACGTAAGCACTATAGGCTTCCTTCCAAGATAGATTTCACCAGCATGTAGATACCATAGCCTTCCTCCCTTTGGTATGGGAGTGAGCCTCACTTATATAGGACTAAATGGATAGGGTATGGATAGGATAGGTTGAGGAAGGGTAGGAGAGAGATAGGGGATATTCCCAAAGAGTTAGGGGTCAAGTACCAGCTCTCCTATAGGTCAGGGATAAGCCCCCAAATAAGCAAGTTTCAAGAAGGATCTCGAATAAGCTATTTTTTCCCATTAATAGACCTCGTCGCACCCTATAGTGGAGCAGACTGGGACGTCGCATGTTGCTAGTGTGCAACCTGCGACGACCCTTCAGAACCTGGAACAAATGAGTGCAAACCCTCCCAGGATGATTATTAGTCCAAGTATCTTCAGGGGTGTATACATTGAATCTAATGATGAGTAGATTTTGGGTGTAACAGAATGCCCCCCAATGCATGAAGTTGTTAAGGATGTACAGGTGAAATGCTTTGATAGAAATAATGGCAAAAGACTCGTCAGATGAAGGACGTTGTTGCAATACAACTAACTCTGAATTGACAATCTCATATGAAGTACAACATGGCTATCGACCAATACATTGCAGATCCATGGTAGTAATGACCGACTGAACACAATCATGGCTACTAGACACAAGCGTAGATCCATGATGAGATGATAACACAGCCACAACCAATACAAAAGTGGATCCATGTAATATGACTCAATACAAAGTCCATCGCAACCTAGGTAAAAATGACTCCCCAGGGTCTTCAAGCTAAACCCGCAATGATACGAATCTATCCATGTGATTACAAATGCCTTGATGTCGAACATGGTAGAAACCACTTGATTATCGGTCATTGATGTAAACCGTTAACAAGTGCAAGGGAGATCACCATTAATGTCAATGATTCCCAAGGTATCACAGTACATATCATCAAGCGTGAATAAATGGGTTGAAGTCGAATGCAAGATGAAATCTTTCAATCAAGATTCAATGATGTAAACTCATGATGAAAGCAAGGTAACCTGCCATTGAGGCATGTAGGACCGAGGTACTTGACTGGTTTCTAGATTCAATCCTTGGATGATGAGTTGAAATCGACAAGGATGAACCCGTCGAAGGAGGGCCATGATGAATCCCCCATCAATCGACACGAAACACGACAAAAGATGTGTAGAGTGGATCGGATGGTACAGTAACATGTGAGACTGACTCAAAGTAACAACGGCATGACGACGTGTGTACTGACTGCAAATGGTAGATGGTGAATGTGTTCTTGAACATGGGCATGGCATGACTTGGCAGTATTGACATGAGAATGACGCAGACTTCTAATTTAACTGATGGTGGAAGCTTTCTCCGAATGACTCAAAGGAGTAACAAGACTCAGAAAGTAAGCGGGGACTCATAGACAAACAAATGACCCAAGTACTATATGCAAATGCAAATGAGTGCCATGTTCAAGAACGACTATATACTGCCACTAAGGTATGTAACACAAACACTTTCATTTTTCCCCATCATGAATGATGAGTGCCTCATGTGTTTTTAACGAGCTTGATGAGGGTAACCAGATGCTCGGTATAGCTCATCTCATAGATGAGTCCAATCCAAAATATTTCCCAAACCTAGGATGGGATGGGTTCGTCCCATGATGGGCCCTTCAATGTGAAAATTTAACGAGTCCATAGAAGATAAACTTGGTCGTCATTTCATATTTAGAGAGTCTGAAAAGAACTAAAGAAGACTCCAACGGTCCTTTTTCGTAAAGTTAGCCTCATCGCCCGAAAAAGGGTAAAACAACATGGGAGAGGACTCTTCCAGTCATGATTGGCTGGAGTATTCCTTTTTCGTAATTACTGCCCCCTGGTCCGAAAAAGGGGTAAAATATCACCAGGAAAACGACCATTCAAAATACTTTAACAAGCGTGAACGCGACAAGTTCGCTTGGCGATCTTTTCAATTTTAGGGAGTCTGAAAAGAGCTTAACTATGGACTTTGGGGGGTGTCCTTTTCCGTAGAAGTTTAACGATCCTGAAAAAGTGATAAATCATAACTCGGTACGTTTTCTCATGGTTGGGTGAGTACGAGAAAAAACGAAGAGTAAACTCATCCTCATGCAATGATTACGACTTAAACACAAATAATAATGACAAAACATCAAAAGGAGCGTTCATACCTGTATTTATCATTGGTAATGCGAGAAACGGCACAAAAAGACCACTTTATGACTCCTGTACACTAGAAAAAGTGTCAAATAGCCCCAAATAAAATGACAATCGGTCGAAACTATATTAAATGGCCCAAAAAACGTCAAAATATTTTAAAAGGAATATTCCATTCTATTTTTAAATAGAAATATGGGCCAAAAATAGAAACATTGTTCAAATTGCCAATTTGGGTGGAGAAGTACCAATTTGGAGCCAAAACTTCCTTTGCCAATTTCAGGAGCTACGATCCGTCATTTCACCAACCGTCCGGACCAAGTAGGCCTAACTCTCAACCAACAACTTTGAAGTGGTTTACTTTTTGCATTTTTGTCCATTTTTTGAGTTTTTGAGTTGTTTGTGGATGGGCCATTGCACCCTCGGCTCGTCACAAGTGGCCCTTTCGAGACTTGCAACGATTTCAGGTCGTCGCAAGACTCGAAAACGTGACCTGTGACGATGTCGCGCTGTATCTGAAGGTACGGTGCGACGGTGGAAACCCAAATCCCAAACACAAAAACAAATTCAAAAAATGAGCTTGTGAATACTGAGGAAGGTCCTAATAGGGTTTAATTGCCCCTTTTGGTAGGTTACTAGCAAGCAAAAATGGTATTGGAGTGGCGACAGAGAGAACATGAAGTGGAAGATGAGCAAGCTGCAAACGATCCACAATGTGTGGAAGCTTTGAGAAATTGTGGGTTGCTCAAATTCTTCAAGATACGGGGGATGAGATCCCAGATCCTGTTCCTGACACACATGCTTCAGAGTTGGGATGCGGCCTAACAATACTTTGTGATAGGTGAGCATATCCTCACAATTGAAATTGAGGATATCTACTTTCTAACTGGTTTGTCACGAAGAGGGGACACTGTACATCTCACTGGGACACGGGCCAGTGATCGTACAGTTGAGGACATGGTGTCGCAGCACTGCGTAGCTACTTCTCGTCCTTCCAGTGGGAAGATACTCATCAGAGATGTGGTGAGTCATCCACTATGGACCATACTGCTCACTATTACTAGGGTGGCGGGTAGCCAAGCTCCACATACGGCTACCCGGACTCAGATGTTGTACGCAGAAGACTGTATGTCTCCCATGGTTTTCAACTGGTACGAGGGTCTCCTCGCCAACATCCGAGCTCAGCTGACCAAGTGTCGATGCGGGGAGCTCAAGCAGTTTGAATACGGATCAATCATAGTATCGTTCCTCTTGGAGCGGGTTCCTCTCTTGCGCCCGTAGTTGGTACTAGATGAAAGGGATCCAAGAGATCCTCACATGCTCAGGTGTGAAGAGGTGATGACCCGCCATGGTGGGGGTCCCATCATCAGTTTTGGTCCTGAGTTCTTTCGCTAGATGGAATGACAGTTACTTATGGTCGAGGACTTTACATATGGTGGCATGGACTTTCGAGAGGATCCCAACTTGGTGCTGCCAGAGGGTGCAGCATGGGGTGATATCGGTAAGAAAAAAACCCTTGTATTTTTAGTTTCGTATATTATATCATTTTTTTGATGTAGTGCTAACAAGTATGTAATATGTGTGTGCAGATGTGGCCCCATGTGACTAGTAGGTCTCTCCCTTATGGCGAGGAGAGACAGAGGTGCGGAGGCAGTCGTTCCTGCAGGTGCTCATCATGCCATCAAGGAGATGGAGGAGGTGTACAGGAACCTATCCGGGCTGATTGTGGATGTACCAGAGCTAGCCATCGATGACCTACCGAGGCCCATGCAAAGATTTGGAGTTGGGGCGTCAATATGCTTCAACTCTTTACTCCGCAAGGTGGCTCGTACTATAGACTGCTTTCTCACCCAGCGTCATAGAGCTGTTAGAGCGAGGGGTGTACGGGTCAGGCATCCAGCCTGAGTGCACTTTTTATACTTGTACTGATAGCTTATAGGCCTCAGATTTTTTGTACTTACTGAAAGCTATCGTGCTTCATATTTTGTACCAGCATTACTTTTGAACGATTTATATATATACATTATCGGCGGTTTATACATTATGTGTTCTTCGAATGATTAGTGATGTGATCTTGTTTATATGTTTTCTTATGTACCTTATATTTACATGTCGTGAATGCTTTTACATATTATGAGTATTATGTGTGTGCGATGAACCAATCCAAAATGAAGTTGGCCATCGAGTTAGCAACTGTGTTAAACTCTCATGGAATGTGCAGGTATTGAACAGATTCAAATGACCTTTCCAGGAGACGTACTTGTCTGAAGAGACAGAGTAAGATGGGATCACGGATGGCGTAGACCCAGTTAATATGGGAAACCACTAATTGAGAATCCATGTGGATGATAATGTGGTTCATACCCAAGGAAATGGCATTAGCTAGGGTTTTGATTAATGCCTGATATTCTGCGGCATTGTTGGTCGCGAACCCTAGGCAACATCCTCCTGAGCTAAAGAGCTCACATGTTGGGGAATATAGTACCCAGGCTGCCGAAGCAAGGTTACGGGTATGCTGGCTGGCACCGTCCGTGAATCCATAGCACATCGCCATCTGCACATGCAGACAGAACATGGTATGAGAAGCGGAAATAAGATCAAAATACACTCAAAAAGAAATGCCTCACACCACACAAAAACACACCATGCACAGTATATACAAGCAAGTCTATGAATGAGAGATCAAGCATAGTATCTCTTCAGGTAAAGCCCATTGCGGGGTTCACCTAAAGAGGTTCCATCATAATCGTCAAGCTCGTAGGCACCTTTTTCCAACACACATTTGATAACGTAGGGTCCATGCCACATGGACTCAAACTTCCCTGCTCCTAGTTTATCGTGCTTCTAGTCATAAGTGAGGACCAGATCACCCTCATTAAAGATACGAGGTTCAACCGACTTATCGTACTGGGATTTGATGCATTTCTTATGTGCTTCATTAGCAAGAGCGGCATCTCGGCGAGACTCGTCAAGTTTTTCTAAGTGCAAGAGATGTTGTTCCTCAGCATCAATGTTAGGAAGAAGTTTGACCATGAGCTGTAAAGATGGGATTTCGCACTCTATTGGTAAGACAACCTCCAATCCATATACCAATTGGAAGGGAGTGAAGCCTGTGGCGGTTTTAAAGGTAGTTCGGTAGGCCCATAATGCTGAAAAGAGCATATTATGCCAGTTGGACTTTTGTGTCCCTACCATCCTTTGGATCATAGTTTTCAAGACTTTGTTAATTGCCTCGACCTGTCCATTGGATTGCGGGTAGTAGGGTGTCGATTTTTCATGGCGAAAACCCAACGTGTCGCTCAATTGATCAACCATATGGTTCTGAAAGTGAGAACCATGATCGGTAACTATGGCCTACGGAACTCCAAACTGTGCTATCACATGATTAAACATGAAGAGTGCGGTGGTTTTGCCATCATTTTGGTATGTAGGCATAGCCTCGGCTCACTTTGTGAAGTAATCCACAGCTACGATAATGTAACTATGCCCCCCGACCGAGGTAGGCTTACAGTGCATAAAATCGATGCCCATTTTGCAAATGGGCCAACGACAATAGCTAGATGTAGTGGGGCGGGATGAGTGCACTTCTTCGTATGGAAGTGTTGGCAAGGAGGACATTTTTTTACGGCCTCAATACAATCTCTGAAGATAGTAGGTCAATAATATCCTGCATGCAAAATATTCTGGGTTGTAGCCATCCCAGAGAGATGACTGCCACATGCCCCTGCGTGACACTCATTCAAAACGCGTTCCGCCTCATCATGCGTGAGACAACATCGAAGAATTGAATCGACGCCACGACGATACATAGTATCATTGATTATTAAATAATATTTTGCATGGTGGCGAATCTTACGACGGTCGTCGCGAGAGAGTTGAAGGTTGAAGCGTTGGGTTTGAAGATATAACAGGATATCTCCATACCATGGATCAGTCGTACTGATGAGAAACAATGATTCATCCGGAAAGGAGTCATTGTGCTCAACTTCTACATCAGGACGAGGAAAGTCGCAAATGAGCTCGACAAACACCAAAGACTTCTTAGACTTGGCTTTCTCAAAAAGAAGATCGAATTCTTGCAGTATCACAATCCAGCGTGAATACTTTCCCCCAAGCACTTGACGTGTCAGTACATAGTACATGGGGTTCGAGTCGACAATGATAGTGGTGGTGTCGAGCAAGATGTAGTGACAAAAATTTTGGATGGCAATGACTGCCGCAAAAGCAAGTTTTTCAACATGTGAATATCTAGTTTCAGTGTCAGCCAGACCCTTACTTGCATAGTATATCACATGTTCCTTGGCGTTTGGATCCTCCTATACCAAAACCATGGCGATAGTGGTAGCAGAAGCGGAAAGATATAAGATGTAATGTCGATAATAATTAGGCGGTTGGAGCACAGGGGCATGCGTGATGGCATGTTTGATACTGTCGAAGGATTTTTGAGCTTGATCGTCCCAAATGAATGGGACATCCTTCTTGAGCAGTCTCATATAGCCCTGGGTCTTCTCCGCGAAATTACAAACAAAACGTCTTAAGTAAGTCGCCTTCCCTTGGAGACTTTGAAGTGTCGTAACATCTATCGGGGGTGGTAGGTTGATGATGGCCTCCACCTTTAAGGGATCAATGCGGATCCCATTCTTTGAAACGATAAATCCTAAGAGGCATTCGGACTCAATGCAAAAGATACACTTATGAGGATTCAGACGGATATTGTACCGTCTGCATCTGAGGAAAATGCTCGTCAGATGATCAATGTGGAACTCGCGTTGCTTTGAATGAGCAGGGAGATCGTCCAAGTAGGGTTCCACAAAGTCCTTAATATCGTGAAAGGTGTATGACATAGCCCGCTGAAACGTGGCACAAGCATTTTTAAGGCCAAATGGGAGCTTGCGATAAGAGAACGTACCCCATGGGCAGATGAAAGTCGTCTTATGTTGGTCGATCGGGTTGATCTCAATTTGGTTGTAACCAGAAAAGCCATCCATGAATGAGAAGATGACGCTTCCGGCACAGTTGTTGATGATCTAGTCGATGAAGGGGGTCGGGTAGTTGTCTTTCGGACAAGCCCGATTAAGGTCCCAATAATCAACACAGACGTGAATGGTGCCCTGCTTTTTGTTCGCAGGAACGACGTTTGAGACCCAATCCGTCGATGGGACAGGATAAATAAAGCCAGCCTTTAAGAGCTTTTCAATTTCTTCCTTTATTGCCGCAGTCTTTCGGGGGTGTACCGGTCGCAACTTTTGACATACAGGTTTGACGCTGGGACAGGTTTTTATTTCGTGAGAAACAATCGTGGGGTCTATCCTAGGCATCTCCTCATAGGACCTAGGCATCTCCTCATAGGACCAAGCAAACACATCTTGAAATTGCTTGAATAAGGCCGTGCTAAGAACGATTTTTTTAGGGGAACACTTCTGGCCTATGCGAATGTGTTCCACTATACCAGGTTTCACCGAGATGTCTACTGGGGTGGTTGGCTCAATGTTGGCCAAGTTTCCGCCGTGTCCGTAAGACATGTAAGGATGGGGGACTAAGGGGATGGGTAGATATCTGGTGAAAATAGGGTATGAATGTTGTTCTCTATGTATTCCAAAGGAGGAAGAAAAGATGACCTATGATGGAGATCATCCCACGGACTGTCATCAACATTCA
Organism: Larix kaempferi; assembly: GCA_027924585.1. Taxonomy (NCBI): domain Eukaryota; kingdom Viridiplantae; phylum Streptophyta; class Pinopsida; order Pinales; family Pinaceae; genus Larix; species Larix kaempferi. The sequence goes on from BSBM01001229.1 coordinate 4,567,426, forward strand.
TTACTTCCATGATGGACTCGTCTGAATGAAAAGTCCGAAGTAAGAGATCAGGTAGAGAGGACGTCCGTCGTAGAGAACAAGATGGGGAGGCCATGGTGAAAAGGTTCTCCGAAGCTGATTGGATAGCCTCATAAATGCATTTAGCGGGTGAAAGAGGCATCATATCTCCAAGCAGGTGTGTTGTGGCTTCATCCGGTACAAGCCAAGCATCATTCGAGTGAGATAAAATCTCAATGGAGATCATGTTCACTGTAGCAACATGATTAGGGGGCTCCGCGGCTGGAAAAATGCCCATGAGAGATGAATCTTTCAAAAGGACAACCCCTACACTCTCATATTGTTTTGACATTTGTCCAATGGAAGGAACATGGTCACCAGGATAAGTAGTGGTGTCCATTGTACAAAAATCTAACTGGTCGATAGTAACAATTTGTCCTTGGTGGGGGAACTGTACTATGTGACAGACTGAAGAGGATACCGCCTGCATGGTATAAAACCAATTGTGACCAAGCAAGAGATTATATTCTAACGGGGATGAGACCACTTCCACGTTAATGGTTACGGTCTTTCTGCCCAACTCAAATGCAAGAGCTTGTAAGAGCCCATAAGGTTGAAAGCCACGCCCGTCGAATGCTTTCAACGTGGTAGGAGAACGATTCAATTCGAGGGAGCCAATGGCTCTCCAACAAGCGATAGACTTGACAGAAGTGGAGGCTTCTTTGTCCAAAAGGGTACGATGGATAATCTTCCCAACAATGTTAGCAGAAACTTGGAATGTGAGCTGGTGTGAGAGCATCGTCTTAAAGTTGTCAAGTCGAAACATGATGGTGTTCGAGGAATCCGGGTCAACTGCACCAATGGCTGCAAGGAGAGTTTTGTGTTGATTAGGAAAATTCTACAAATCTTCCAGGGTGGACATGGCGCAAGGAGCTTGGGCCAAGTCCTCTACAATATTGTAATTTTGTGCCGCTCGAGCATTAGGATTGAAAACAAGTTTTCGAATCATACTCTTGGGCGGACGCAATATCGAATCTAAAGAGGGTCTCTCTATGGTGAGAGAAGTCGAAGGTACAGTGACATCAGTTAAGGATTCAGAAGTTTTTTCAGTATTACTTCCGGTGGGTTCCTTCGAAGGGACCAGGTCGTAAGATTGCGAGCGAGTATTTAAATTTATCGTTTCATTACGCACCATGAGAACATGCGCGGTATTGGATGTTTCTCCCTGGGATGGGGGGGTTTGAGCAATCATCTGCTGGTTTTGAGCAGGAAATGGATCATTGAGGACTGCGGGAGTCAGTTTACCCCTAAGAAACTTTTGCACTTCATCTCTATGGGGACACTCTTTGGAGAAATGGTCTTCTCCACACAGTAGACAAGGATACTTCAATTTCCTTTTCTGCTTAGTATCGTCAAGAGTGCTCTTTGGTTCTTGTTGGGCAGAAGACTTCTTGCGTTTCCCCTTGTTCTTCTTTTTACCGTTAAACTTTTGAGATGAAGTTGATTGAACAAAATTAACCTCTTCAGTTACAGCAGGAGCGATCGACTTGGTGGTGTTGTGGCCAGCCGAAGTCGGGTTGGATGATCCAACAGTGCTAATAGCAGGCTGGGTGTTAAGGGAACCAATGATTCCATCAGATTGGGGTCCCTTATGTGGTTTTGTGGGATCGTTAATGTCCCGGGGTGCGTCAGGAAAAATATTAAACAAAGTTCCATATTGAGTGTAGACCAGATCTAACAGATGGGCACTCGCGATGGCTTGTTCTTCGGTGACAACACCTCTCATGGAGACATCTTTCGCTATGGTGGGAATGAGCGATTTTGTAAACCAGTCTGCTAGGAGCTGATCTAGAATGGGAGCTTTAATGAGACGTCGTCTCCTTCTCCATTCGTGGATATGATCCAAAATGTGAGTGGCAGTATTTTGACGGAGCGAGGTTAAAAGCTCAATACCAGTCTCATACTGTATAGGCAGCTGGAAATGCGTCAAAACGTTCATAGCAAGAGAGCCAAAATCAGGAAAAGAGTGCAGTGGCAACTCAATGTACCACTTGGCATCCGAACCAGTGAGAGTCTTTTGGAACAATCTAAGACGGATTGAATCGTCCATTAAGGAATTAGATGAACACCATAAGTGGTATGTCATCACGTGGTTCTTGGAGTCTTCACCCAGCTTGCCGTCAAACTTGGGGATATCAGACGAAAGTTTCACCAGAATTGGTGGCCAGTTAGATCCATGGTAAATAGGATCATTGGTTAAACGGGATAGGTTAGGTAAGTACAAGGTAGCCAGAAAGGGCAGTTGTGGATTAGGTTGCACGTATTGATAGTATGGATAAGGCATGTAAGGACCAAACTGACCATAAGGTGTACCAGGATTAAATTGACCATAGGGGGGTGCGCCTCCCGAACCGTAAGGAGTTCCACCACTATAAGGTGGTCCATTCCAATAAGGCGGGGGTCCACCTCCACCACCGGGAGGGGGAGGAGGTCCGACGCCACCACCGAGAGGAGGTGGGGGTCAATAACCGTAATAAGATGGCCCACCACCGCCTCCGCCTGGAGAGGGTGGTGGACCACTTCCACCACCAGATGGGTGGGGGACCCCACCACCTCTGTTGCCGGAAGGATGAAGGTTTCCACCACCCCCGCCACCACCATAGTAATGAGTTCCTCCACCACCTCCACCTGGAGGGGGTGGTGGACCACCGCCACCACCCGAAGGAAAATATCCTCCTCCACCATGATAAGGTGGTCCACCACCGCCTCCGCTTGGGGGAGGTGGTGTACCATTCCTGCCACTACCAGAGGGGTGAGGGGGGTTGTAGTTAAAATGAGGGGGGCCTCCACCAATGTTAGGTGGGGGCCCGCCGCCTCCAACAGGAGGTGGGGGAGGACCGATCAGGGTTGGTGGTACTTGAGGAATAGTCGGTTGGGATCCATGTTACAACACAGGTTGTTTCCCCCATAGAGTGTATGGATTCTCGGGGTAAGTTACCCCGTATGGCGCGTTTCTGGGATTAGTTTGGCCCGACACGGGGTTAATGGAACCTGGATACGCTTGACTCCATGAGGGTTGGGTTACATTGGGCGGCCCTCCAACATGAGATAATCTCGTGGTGGACGGTATAGTGGGTTGGGACGGTCCAACGGAAGGCCCGTTGGGGTTTCCGCCACCTACGTTCTAGTTAGGAAACGGGGGTTTCCCCCCAGCCACAACAGGTTGACCACTATCAAAGGTTGAACCAACGTAGGTTGTTGACTAGCTACCGTGGTAATAACATTACCAATAAGATAATCCATGGGAATGGAATACCCTCCCCTTGAATTTTGAGGTGGCGGAGGAACTGGTAAAGTTACCGTGGTAGTGACAGGTGTGTTGGACCGTTTTCCTTCCACCGGTTGGTTCACTTGAGGTGCAGGACTGGATTCCTGTGAGGGTTGACCAGTCTCATTAGTGGTCTCGTGGTGGGGTGGTTCAGGTGATCTGTAAGAAATTAGATGAACTGGGGTGTTTCCGTCGTCAAGTCTTAATTGGAAGTGACGATTATGGAACTATTTAGAGTGTCGTTCGAGACTTTGTCTTCGAAGCTCATCACCTTTAACACGTAACTTTTCCAAACGTTCATGGATGGGACCGAAAATATCGACAGGGTCGGGCCTATAGTAAGGCCTAGTGAACTCTGGAGTAGTCCAATTAGGTGGGGATGAGATGGAAAAATGAGCCACTGGATGGTCTGTAGAAGACGTCCAATAAGCTGCTGAAGGACCAATAGTTGTTGTAGGGTCATCCTGGGGTCGATTTATCCATTCCAATGATCTAGGTTTTCCCAGGATGACAGGAGGAAGGTTTCGTGAAGTGGGGGTTTGTGCTTCTTCATCCTGCGGTGGATGAGAGGCAGGTGAATCTGGTGGAAACAAATGTCCGCCAATATTCAAAGTGGGGTTCCCTACTTCAGTAACTACGACCGTGTTATGCTGATCCATTCTTACCCTCAAAATAACCTCTGGATTAAGGGGATATTCGGGTGGTAAGTTCAAGATCCTATGGGACCTTCTCCAAGGAAAATCCGCCAGATTATCAGGAAAATCAACCAAAAAGGGCTGAAACAACGTTTTTCCTAAAGGTATGCTAAAAGAAAAGCAGTCCAGAAAAACCTACTCAAACTAAGGCAACAAGCAAACTTATGTGACAGAGTGTATTCAAAAGTCTGGAACCTCACGGGATTATCAAGGCATTGCAAACCGCGATATACTACAGGGTCCAACAATATGACGCGACAAGGAGGATTGGGACCATACCCTTGCCTGCATACCTGATTACCTGGACAGTACGTGCGTGCTAATCTCCCCAAGTGCTGTTCTCGATGTATTACTTTGCCAAGACGGCCAAATGGTTAAATCGGTTGGTTTCAGGAATCCTAATGGTGTCTCCCGATATACGCAAGCTACGTGGGAGCTCAAATCCATAGTGGTGTTGTCTAATGCATAGCCGTTGGCACGAGACCTTCTGATATATGTGTCGAGTACGTGATACACCCTTCGATATACGCCAAGTACGAATTATGGTACTTGGTGGGTACGTGAAGGAGCTCGATATACCAATGTATGTGGAAGACTACAATACCCCCGGACTACAGTGCTGGAAAATAACGACAGCTGCCACGCTTAACGACGCTGGAACACGTCTCTAACTTACACACAAGTTGCTAAAAAATTTACCTAGCTCTACCGTTAATTTTATCTTGGGCGGTTAGGTGACTGCATGAGGTGAGTAGATAATCGGAAGCATAATGCAAGCCCTAGCTACATGCATGAAATATTCTTTTCTTTCGATGAATTCTACCTATGGGAAGGAGAAATCTTTTTCCAATGGTATGCCGAAAAAAACTCAATGAAACACAATCTCAATTCAAGCAAATTTGAAAATGAAAGTATTCTTTTCCTTTTATGCGAAACACAAAAGCACAACACTACTAAACCAAATCAAAACAAATTTTTCTTTTCTTTTTCCTTTTCAAAGAAAAATGACCCTAAGTGATGAAAAGAGAGGATTCTGAAATGAAATATGCAAGCTTTTCAATTTCAATTTCAATGATTCTAAAAGCAACAAAAGTTAAAAATGCATCTATCTTTCCTTAAAATGGAATCAATTTTGCAAAAATCGAAGTGTACTTTGAGCTTTTCAAGAAAATGAGCGATTCATAATTCGAGAAAAACACAATAGATCATACATTCATTCAACTTTTCGAAAATATAAACAAGAATTTTCCAATGCACAACGATATTTCTTCAATAATTCTTTGAGAAACAATGGGAAAGAAGCACTTTTAATATTTTCAATGGATGCATCAAAGCATAGACTCGATAACAACTTTGCTTTCAGATCTAAATGACTGAAAAGAAAACACTACTTGCAGCACTCATAGACTCAGAAAACTCAAGAAAAGAGAAGCACTCAACCAAGCTAAAAGACACACTTAACTCAAAATCAAGTAGCAACAAGCAAACTAAGCAAGCAAAGCTCAAAATCAAAGTAGATGAGGTTTGGAAGCTGATCCACTGTAGTGATCAGATCAGGGATGGAAGGAAGGGAATGCAATAGCGAACGGATGAAGGTGGAGGAGACAAAGGTATCCACCATTACCGGTCTCAAGCTTGTCCAAAATGGAACCCAAAATCAATCCAAATGAAACCAAAATGTCAACACACAAATCATAAATGGGGTCTCTGGCTAGATCTTGTAGTGCAGAGGGAGTTCACACATCAGACCAAGGCTCAAACTATCAGATGAGAGGATGGATGCCTGTATGCCAACTTTTGGCAGATCGACGCACTCTGGCTTCACACACAGTGCGACGTCGCAGTTTGTCTTCATGGGAGGTGCGACAATGTCACAATGCACCAATGCAAAGGTTGCGATGGGTAAGCAACAGACAAAGGATAGAGACTCAGAAAAACACAGTGTCGCTTTGTTTTCACTGCTCAGGTGCGATAGGCGAGTTCTGGATTCAAAAATGAATCAGATCTCTCAATAACCATGACAGACTTGGAACTGAGTTGTATGGACTCAAAGGAATAAGATCAGGATCTTCAATGTGAAGATCTGAAAGTGAATGGAAAAAATGATAAACAGGCTCGTGTTAAGTAATCTACTGAAAATGACTTCCAGATTTAATGACTACTAAACAAAACAAACAGTACTCCCCAGTATGGTCGCCATATTTGTTACCGGACAATCCACTCGGGATGACACGAGCAGGATCTCCCTAGCTCAATGCGAGTCTAGAACAAATAGAATAGACTACAAACACGTTTCCTAGATCTACTTAAGGACCAAGTGCTAGATTTCTTACCTCTTTGATTCGCTATCCTTTCTATCGAATGTTTCTCCGCGTCCCACGGTCGTCAGATCCAAGATGCAAGACCTGTTAAGACACATAAAAGAGAAACGAGTAAATATCATCTATACAATAAGAGATCTATGTAAACAGTTAAGCAGGTAAACAACATAACATCATTACACATAAGAACGATATTGGTGGAAAGCATTTGTATTACTGTAAATAGAGGAGTACATGATAGAGATATAGGACTACAACCAGAGACTTAACATAGCAGCCCTTCTCTGACCAAGCCAGTTGCCATGTTCTTCCGAAGAAGTATGAGTTCTCCAAGACGTGAGTGAAGGTGTCTTAAGAGAGATTTCCCATCATGTAAGCACTATAGGCTTCCTCCCAAGATAGATTTCACCAGCATGTAGATACCATAGCCTTCCTCCCTTTGGTATGGGAGTGAGCCTCACTTATATAGGACTAAATGGATAGGGTATGGATAGGATAGGTTGAGGAAGGGTAGGAGAGAGATATGGGATCTTCCCAAAGAATTAGGGGTCGAGTACAAGCTCTCTTAGAGGTCAGGGATAAGCCCCCAAATAAGCAAGTTTCGAGAAGGATCTCAAATAAGCTATTTTTTCCCATTAACAGACCTCGTCGCACCCTATAGTGGAGCATACTGCGACGTCGCATGTTTCTAGTGTGCAACCTGGGACGACCCTTCAGAACCTGGCACAAATGAGTGAAAACCCTCCCAGGATGATTATTAGTCCAAGTATCTTCAGGGGTGTATACAATGAATCTAATGATGAGTATATTTTGGGTGTAACAAGGGTTTATTTATCTTCAAGTTGGTATACTACAAATTTGTCTTTCCCACTATTGAAAATTTTATGCACACCAAATACTCTTCCATGCCTTTCAACCAAACCTATTCTTGAGTTTTAATTTCAATTCCTTCAATGGAATTTGTATATTTATTAATTATTTAATTATAGTATCCTCTTTTATAGACTGTTTCCTTTTCAAAATCCATTACCTTAAGCATTTGTATTTTCTAGCTCATCTCTTGCAAGGTCCATGGACATAACTTTCCAGTATATTATCTTTATGATTATTTAAAATATAGCCATCTTCATTATCCCAACAATTCTCTTGTTCACCATTCAATTTAGTTGTGCTTGGACCTCCATCTAATATTGAAATACTTATAGTGTATATATTAACATATTAATCATCAGGTCACATCCCATAATGTTTTATTCAATGCCCTTATTTTAATTTCTATCACCCTTAATTCCTTTGGCTATGTCCTTTTAGTACTGTTGTTTTTTGTAGACATAATGTGAGTTCCCCTTAGGGTAAGGGAAACATACTATTAGTAGTGTTGTTTGTTGTATACTTAAAGTGATTTTACCACTAGGTAAGAAATTTCTTATGAATGTTGCTTAAGCCACATTTGACCCACGTGCTACTCTTTGTGTTTTGAGGAAATCTGAAGGAAGTGCTAGATAGTAAGGCTCAGATCTCCCAATGGTGTGGTGAGGGCCACCGACAAATATGCAAATAAATTATAGAACATATTCCTAAGATCTATTTTTAATATTCAAAAGGTAGAGAGGGGAGAAAGAGCCTGCCAATTGTAGGGTGTCATTGGGTGGACTGGGACCTGCTGATCCTCCTTTGTTTGCTACACTATATCTTCACCAAATGATCTGCAAGACAACAACAAAAACCTTTCTCATTTCCTTTTGATTATAAAAACTAAAAAACTTCAAAATTAATATCCCAAACATGAAAATAAATTCACATACACAACGATAAAGATACACATTGGGGGGGAATGGTATTCATTTTCATTTGATATAATAATAACCGCACTTAATTTCCATATTGCAATTTTGGTGTCGTCCTTCTCCAGATTCCAAGTTCTTTCCTTTTCCCTTATCCTTGATCACCAAAATCTATGGAAAGTAGAGATTTATTGTCCTTTCGATAATGTTTCAGCTCTCTCAAATTGTCTCTCAAGAAATCATCCTCTAGCATCTACCCCAAAGGATTCTTTTATAGCCTTGGATTAGGTCAAATGTGTGGGAATCCCAATGAGGGTGAAGATCCAAATATTACATGCACCCAATTCACATTTCTCCATAATTGATATTTTTACACCTTTTAATTCACTTTTTAATGGCTTTTCCTCCACTTTAATATTGTGGTGTCCCTTTTAGCTCTAATTTAGCATTTTGATGACCATAGATGCCTCTTAAGCGCCAAATCTATTAACCATTTGCACATTTCTTCTTGGAAAGTAGTGATTAGACCATGGAAAAAGTACTTTATCTCAGTGATTTTACTGAATCTTCATGTTGGGGCAGACTTAGTATGTGCTTCTAACACTTTCCATTAAGGGTGTTAAATATTTTGATAATAGATGCCCCCTAATGTGTGAGGTCAGAAGCATAGCTGATGGTTGAAATACATTAACTGAATAATTGATCATTTTGGCTAAAGGGTTAAGGAGAAGTACCATGGATGCAAGAGTTGGAAAGCACCTACAAGCAAAACAAGGCAATTTCCCAAATATATAATAATATTCCTAAGGCTGGAATACCCATGCTCAATAGTAAACAAGCATGGCCATGAATAATACACAATGAATCCATGTCAAAAGTAAACCTTGAGAAAGTAAACATGCACTATGTTAAGTATGAGCTATTAAATTCTTCATGATACTTCAACATGGCAATTTAATCTTGTGCAACTCGAGTAGCTAGCATTGATGAGTGATAATATTTTTTGTCTCAATGTATTCAATCCAAACATAATTATAGTACAAGTCTATATCATGCAAATAAATGAATTGTATTCGAGCATAATAAGATGCCATTTGATCACTGGTCATTGATGTATACTGATAACATATGCAAGGAAGCCCACCAATAATGATGATGGAATCCAAGGTATGAGTACAATATAACAAGTGTGAATAGATGAATTTTGGTCGAACACTTGTAGAATAAAACAATTAGAGATCATTGATGTATACCCACTATCATTTACGAGGAAACCTACCACTAATAAATACAAGATCCAAAGTACCCCGTGGTTTCTAGATTCACTTCATAGATAATGATTTGGCATCGATAGGAGGGCCATAATGTATCCCACATCAACTGACACAAAACAAAAATAAAAGGTTTGATATAATCTGATATAGCTGACAAGATCCAAAACTGTATACCGACACTAAGAAGGACGACATGATTGGTCAAGAATATTTGAGGAATGGACGACATTTTTTTGACTTCCGTTGAACACAAAACATGACACATAGTGACACTTGGAAACATAAGACTCAAGTAATTGACTTTAATGAAATCTACCAATGCCAGATGCATTAATAGATTCCCCATAATGATGAGAAGGATAACCCATCGATGGAGTTTTGTTCATAATCATGGTACAGTTTCCTAAGGAAAATGCGAATGAACCAGTTGTATTGATAAGTGACTCAAAGATGTGTCATGTTCAAGGGACTAATTGTTGTAGTTATTCAAATAATGAGATGTTAATGAATTCTATTTTCCTTTTTATATTTTATATTTTTTAATGTTTTTTTCATTTTTCATTTATAATCTCCAAAAAAGAATAAATAGTGTTATAATACTTTGGAGGAAATGAGTGTCTCGAGGGTGTGTGCCTACATTCCAAGGGCATGGGTCAAGATAAGGCAAGGATGAATTTACAAATAGGGGCTAAGATAATTATGTACACTCATCATGATGTTTCATCCCGGGATAAAGGTCGGTTGAACAAGAGAAATGGTTTATAAATGTCAAGTAGAAAAAAGTGACTACAAAGGAAAAGAAGCAACATAAGCAACAAGCAGCAAAGCAGTAGGCATAGATGTGCAAGAGGGTATTTTAAAACCAATGATGTAAACTAACACAAAATAGGGATCTCATTGGGAACTAGCTAGAAATATATGAAAGAGAAATATGGGATCTAAAACTCTAAGCCATGATCGGACTAATAGGGCTCCCAAGCCTATGAGAAAAATTCATTATGGGCACCAAAATGAAAATAGGGTGTTTACTATAGTGTCCCATGTTTGGTAGGCTCTATTGTCGAATGGTGGAAAATACAAATATGATGGGATGATGCACCAACTTCCAATAGGTTCGACCCTAGGGAAAATTTTGGTGGAAAAAGGTTCAAATGCATCATAATGAAGGGATAACCTAAAACTATATGCAATCTTCCAAATAAACCTAATCAAATCAAGGAATGTGCAAAGCATGCTCCTATACTTGGGTACATTTAAACCAAGTATTATCCCAGTGACCCCACAAAATATGCCCTTAGGTGGGTGTAACCAAATGTTCATAACTTCAAGGATAACTTCATCTAAAAATAAATTGTCATCCATGAATCCATGTTAACTAGGAGAGTTAATAGCCTAGATGGGAGAATTGAGCAGCTTGTATTCTCCTACAAGGGAAGACTTTGATTTGAACATATAGAAGCCATAGTAAATATCTTGGTATGAAAAATCTACATAAGATAAGGGTAAGCTAATCTATGTGCCACCACATTCCAAAGCATTGGCCCTATCCCTTCATCATTTTATACTAATAAACATTCCATTGAGACTACATGCGATGAAGTAGAGTCATCCACTGGAATGGGGTTAGAAAAAACTGATAATAGGAAATGAGCCACAAATTTTATGGTAAACACTAGAGAAAAGTTTTGGATGGGTACTGGTGGTGGGATTGTAAAATTTCCCATGAGGAGAGTGTCCTTAAACATTCCTACCCTAATATCTTGAATCACCTTGTTTTAATCCTCAATGAAACATACATTCAAATAGACACTGGTGTCAACTGTATAGTGATCGTATTGATCAATCATAACAATCTTCCCTTTATGAGGGAACCGAATCACTCAGAAAATTGAAGATATTGGCATCATCATTGGATGTATCCAATTACATCCCAATATAATATTTTAATATATTGGTGAATCCAATACTTCAACTTCCATTGTAATTATCTTACCCCCCAATTCAATTGGGAAGGAAGCGATAAGTCTATGAGGTGGGAAGGAATGTTCGTCAAATGTCTTAAGCATAGTATGGGATGGTACTAAGGTGGGTAATCCTAACAATTGCCAATATGTTAATGAGATAGCACAAGTAGAGGCCCCTTCATCAACAATGGTTCGAAATATGTTCTTGCCATGGGATGCCACTTTAATCTGAAAAGCGATTTGTGGAGGGAGGCTACATGTGGAGTGGTCCAAGTCAAATGTGATTAAGTTAGTTTCAGATAGATAAATAGCACATATAATAGATAATAGCACCTAAGGCTTGATCTAGGTCCTCAACAATAATGTAGTTGTGACCATCTCACGCATTAGGGTTATGGGTTGTTTTACGTAGCACGCATTCGGGAAGGATAGTTATTATATCAATGGCAAGTTTCTCAATGGAGAGAGAACCACTTGGATGTGAGGTTGATGGATTTGAAACACTAGGAGGTGGGTCGTAAGAACGAGCCCTTGTTTGGATATTAACCATATGATCACACATGAATACATTAGCATTGGGAAACTTCCCCCACTATGGGGGGTTAGCGTGCTTTCCCCCTTGCGAAGGTATCAGTTCCATAGAAATCATATATTATTGTTGTGGGAAAGGTTGCATCAACACAACATGTAGTGGTTGTTTCCCACCGCATTGACCCATTATGCGTTGAACTTCCTCCACATGAGGGCACTGGTGAGTAGGATGATCTCCCTAGAAAATATTGCAAGGGTACTTACATTTTATTTTCTCTTGGGTGCCCCTAGCTGGAGTGTTTGAATTGGGTGTAGGTCCTATCCCAATATTAGCATTTTTATTTTTCATTTGTTTCTTCTTTCCTTTAGGGTCTGTGGATTAAACTATAAGGACATCCAAAGTTTGGGTAGGAGTTGTGGGTTGTCGTTGTGCCTAGCCAGCTGTAGGTTGAGGGTTTTGAACATACGTCTGTCCCATTTTTTGGGTAAGTTGTTCAATATTATTGTCATAACCTATCACACCATTGACATGAGGTCCCTGAGGTGGCCTAGTTAGATTGGATGCAAGTCGTGCAGCATGGGGTATCAAATCATAAAGCGTGTCAGATTATGAATAGATTAATTCCATATGTTGGGAACTCTGAATGAGTTGTTCTTCTCTCATGGACCCTAACATAGCCACATATTTTTCAAGACTCGACAACAAATATTTCACAAACCAATTGGCTAAGAATGCATCTAGGATATCTACTTAGATAAGTCATTGATGCCTATGCCACTCATGAATGTGATCATATATATGATTTGTAGTGGTTTGTCAAAGTGAATTCTATAGTTCTATACTTGTTTCATAGAAAATAGGTAGTTGAAAATGTGTCAGAAAGACCATAAATAAGGAGGAAAAGTCCATGAATGAGCCACAAGGAAATTCGATATGCCATTTTGCAGCGCTTCCCGTGAGGGTTCGCTGAAACAAATGAAACATGGTTAGATGGATCATTAACTACAGATTTGGATGAAATCCATAAATTAAATGTCATCACATGGTTAGATGGATCATCTCCTGGAAATCCATTGAATTTGGTTATATCCGATGGAAGTTTGGTTAGTATTGTTGGCCACCCATTCAAATGTAGAACATTATCATTAGTCATTCGGGATAAATCCGATAGATTAAGAGTAGTCATAAATCGTGATCTCATTGTTGTTGTCATAGATGTTTGATGCACGAACCCCACTGATTTTTTCCCTAGAACTAATTGACATTACAAGGTACATTTTCCCCTTGTAGAGGTGGTGGGACCCAAAAATATTAGTTACTTCCTGGGACAAGACTAGTCCATTGTGGAATGGGGTTAACATTGGTATTATTGCCCCCCTGGCATAGTACCTCTAGTGTAGGGAATATTTCTCCCATGCATTGTGGTAGAAGAAGGTGGGGGATGACACCTTAGGGAATTATTGCTCATCTATAGAGGATAATTCCAATTAAAATTCATAGTTGAAGGTTTGATGCTTGATGCTTCTACCGAGAATATTAACATTCCAAGGAAACGGGTTGCCCCTAGAAGTAGGGCATGGACATACATTGGGAATACCAAGAGGATATTGATACCATCTTTGTGTGTGTGTCGCATGTGAATGACCAACCCAACCGTATGGGAAACCAATGTTTGGTAGAGCTAACCCACCAGTGGGTATACCGGATGATGAAGTAGACATACTTCCAAGGTTGGAACCCGAAATTGTATTGATCGACACTAATGTGCTAGTCAAATTCATAATAGGAATAAGCATGTTATCTATTGGGATTGGTGCACTTGTTGATGGAAATCCAGTAGGAATGGTACTCGGATTAAAAGGTGCATTGGCCTAGTTGGAGGCTTGATGACCTCCTTTAGCCAATGGAGGCCGAGTGGGTGTGGATCTATGGAATTCTGATGAAGACATAGGATCAAAAGGTGTGTCTTGTGTGTCTCCCCAATTTTTAAAAAAAATGCTATATCTACCGGTGATTGACTAATAGCCAATACAACTGGATTAGTAAGATCTATCAAATGTGGATTTGCGTAATCAATAGAATGATATTCAAGGGTTTCAATGTTGAAATGAGGATTCTCTTTAATAAAGTATATGGTTGGTTTGTGAGATGATGATGAATGTCCAAAATCAGACTATAGGTCTTCTTCTCTGATGATATTTCCCAAATGGAAAGTTTGTTCCAGTTTTGGGTCTCTTTGGTTTGATTTTAATAAGCATCATCACATTGTAGTGAGACTAGGTGATCATGGGGAATCTCCTCTTAGCTTCCTTGAACGATGGTTTGGGTGGCTAGACACTTTGAAAACTGGCATAAGGACTTTTTTTAATAATGTAAATTCTACAAAAAAGACAATCCTAAGCCTTACTAGACTCAAAGTATCATGAAACTAAAAAGGGCCTAAAAGATTCAACAAGCAAACCACTTTTCCAAAAACCAAGGTTAGTGAAAAGTGAGATAGGATGTCTTCCAAAATAATAGTCAATGAAGGATGTTAAGTCCTCAATAACCACTAGACAAAGGTGTGAAATAGACAATTATGCTAACATTCATACAATCAATCACTAGGGTTGCATGTACTCACCTTCCATGAACACACTCCCAAGGAGATGAAATAGAGGTTCTACATTTGTCTCGGGTATTGCAAGTGTTTCCCACAAGAAGTCACCTAGGTAGAGTCCTAAGAAAAGAAAATATGGTTACTACTTCACAAATCAATGACCGGGCGGAACAATTAACAAACAGAATAAGGCATGTGGGCAAGGAACGTGGGATGAATGTCCTAAACCCTAAATTATAACAAAGTGATGTCAGCACGAGGACTTGTCAACTTGCTATAACCCCATATACGCGAAAATCCTACTAACCAAGCAAAGAGGGGAGACCACTTCACTTTCATAGCTTATACCTCATGCTTGATGCATGTGTTAGGTGTGCTTTCCCAGCAAGCATCTCTTGATACTAATGGACACTCAATAGTAATTGCTAGTTCCAAAGTTCATGGTCTTGGATACGTTTACTCTCCAATCCTATTCCAAGGCCCTATTCCTGAGCTTGTTGGTTTTCTCTCTAAATTAATTCTTGATTACTTTTAATTTAAGTACATTCATTTAAGGTAACTTAATTAGGTTTGAGAAGTATGTCCTGAAACTGATATGATGTTTATGACTCAAAAGGTGGAACCAAACAATGTAATCATGATCAACAAAAGCACACTTTCTCATCGATGAATCTCTATAGCAAAGTGAGAGGATTATTTTCTTCTTTCAATCAAGTGGCATGCAATTAATCTAAGAATTCAATCAACTCTTTGTTTGAAAAATAATTTTGTAAAGTAGAAGCACAACTTCAAACTTTCTGTTAAATTTTCAGAATTTACTTCAATATGATCTAGGATCTTAACTGAGAGAACAACATGTACAGCATATCTACAGCATATCAATCATGGAGACAATAATGCAAGCACACAAGAGACACAAAGATTTACTTGGGGAAAACCATAAAGGTGAAAAACCCCAATAACTTCCTCAGAGATAGATAGAGCAATGATACAACCAACCAATAGAGATAGCCATAACCTAGCAGCAATCCTCCTCCTCCATAAGTGCGCCTCTCCTCCTTGAGAGCATGTGTGAGAAGTGAGTGAGTAAATAGAGTGCCTCCCGCACTCTATTTATACTTGACTTGACTTGCCTTTTTACCTAACTCATGTCGGCTCGAACTTAACCACATAACATAATGCTGAGTGGGCCGACCCCCAATAGGGTGGTCTAATAACCCTTTGACCCACATGGCCGACCCCCAATAGGGTGGTCTAATAACCCTTTGACCCACATGACTTATACAGGGCCGACCCCAAACAAGGTGGTCTAATAACCCCTCAAGTATAAGTTACGACACTTACAATATAAATGACGACACTTCCTTATAGAGGAATAATACCATCTCTATAGGAATACAATATACATATATGTGAAATACATTCCGAAGTTACATATACATCAACACTCCCTCTTAACTAGGAAGGTATTTCTCAGCATAGTTCTTCTAGCACAAGTCATCTTCTCTGGATCATCGTCACTAGATAATCGTCATCGAGTCATCATCATCGTCACTGCTGCTGTTATCTCAATCAATCTCTGAATCTACTCGTCATAGGAAGTTCTACAGAGCTAGTCCTTTTTCATACTGGATGTAGGCCCACCACCTGCAGGTCTTCGTCATCACTGGCCATACTGTGGAATCCTCAGGACTTATTACGTGCGTCACAAAACCTCGAAAGAGCATCCCAGGATATTACGGGTACACAACTCCAACCTGGAGGATCTCCCAGGGCGCTATTACATGTGACCCCACCACAAAACCTTGAAAGAGCATCTTAGGATGTTACGGGTACACAACTCCGACCTAAGATCTCCCAGGGCACAAATTACATGTGGTCCACCACAAAACCTAGCAAGAGCATCTCAGGATGTTACGGGTACACAACTCCGACCTGAGATCTCCTAGGGCACAAATTACATGTGGTCATGGCAAAACCTCGCAAGAGCATCTCAGGATGTTACGGGTACACAAATCCGACCTGAAATCTCCCAGGGCCCAAATTACATGCCATAGGACAAAACCTCGCAAGAGCATCTCAGGATGTTACGGGTACACAACTCCGACCTGAAATCTCCCAGGGCACAAATTACATGTCCTCCCAGAGCAATGTCTCGAAAGAGCATCCCAGGCTGTTACGGGTACACAACTCCGACCTATAGGATCTCCTAGACATGCTCATCTGCACAACCTGATCCACGGCCACAGAGTATCGACCTAATACTCACCATACATCATCCTGATGTACTTATGATCGTCCTGATCATAATCACTGCAACGTCCTGCTGCAAGTCATCTGGAGCAACATCCTGAAGCTCGTCATCCATGATCGTCCTGATCATCAATGCAACATCCTGCTGCAATTCATCTGGAGCAACATCCTGAAGCTCGTCATCTATGATCATCCTGATCATCACTGCAACATCCTGCTGCATGATCTACCTGATCATCAATGCATCTTCCTGATGCATACCAAGTATCATACATGATCCTCCTGATCATCAATGTATCCACCTGATACAAATATATGATACATATCATCATACATGATCCTCCTGATCATCAATGCATCTACCTGATGCATACCAAGTATCATACATGATCCTCCTGATCATCAATGTATCCACCTGATACAAATATATGATACATATCATCATACATGATCCTCCTGATCATCAATGCATCTACCTGATGCATACCAAGTATCTACCTGATACATATCATCATACATGATCCTCCTGATCATCAATGTATCCACCTGATACAAATACAAATACATGATACATATCACCATACATGATCCACCTGATCATACAATGTATCCACCTGATACATATACAGATACATGGTCCAAGCATCCAACATGATGCATAAACAATACATACACATGATCCAACTGATCATATCCAGCATCCAACATGATGCGTTCATACATACATAAAATGATTCAACTGATCATATCCTGCATCCAACATGATGCGTACATACATACATAAAATGATTCAACTGATCATATCCTGCATCCAACATGATGCGTACATACATACATAAAATGATCCAACTGATCATATCCAGCATCCAACATACATAAAATGATCCAACTGATCATATCAAGCAGAAACTAGAACATCATCCTGATGCTCATCATCCAGCGCTTACATCCACAGCCATGTGAAGGATCCTCCTTCCAACATGCTTGGAATGGCTTCAGCAAATGTGTCCGTCACTTCTTCCTCGAAGTGTCCTCGATCTGAATAACACCAAGCCTCTCTCTGAAGTACTCGAACTTCACCCTGGCTAGTGGCTTCGTCAGCACATCTGCAATCTGCTCGTCCATTGCAACATACAGGAGCTTCACAGCTCCTCTCTGCACCATATCCCGGATATAGTGATATTTGATCTCTATGTGTTTCGACCTGTCATGAAACACTGGGTTCTCGGACAGCTTCACACAACTCTGGTTATCACAGAAGATACCAGTAGCCTCCAATGGGAGATCAAATAACTCAGACAGTAGCTTCCGTAGCCATACTGCCTCACAACTAGCTGAATAGGCTGCAACATACTCTGCCTCAGCTGTACTTAGTGCTACGCAGGACTGCTTCCTGCTAAACCAAGAGATCACACCTGATCCCATACTGAAGCAACACCCAGATGTGCTCTTCCTATCTGCAGCACTGCCAGCCCAATCTGAATCAACATAACCCTGCAGGTTAAACTTTTGATTCGCCTCATACCTGAGCCCAAAAACCACTGTACCCTTCAGGTACCTCAGAACATGCTTTACAGTAACCAGGTGAACACCCCTCGGATCCGTCAGGAACTGGCTCAATGTGTTCACAGCAAAGCAAATGTCTGGTCTCGTGTTCGTCAAGTACATCAAGGACCCAATCATCTGACGATACGTAGAGACATCAACCAGCTCAGATGAAGCATCACATAGAAGCTTCATATTCGATGTCATAGGTGTGGCCATAGCCTTGCAGTCCATCATCCCGAACCTCTTCAGGATCTCTACTGCATACTTCCCTTGTCCAAGGAAGATTCCATCACTCTGCCACACCTCCATGCCAAAAACAAATAGTGCATCATTCCCAAGTTCTTCATCTCGAACTCGGTAGTAAGCTTTCGCTGCATGTCGGCAATCAATCTATCTTCACCTGTAACAAACAAGTTATCTGCATACAAAAGTAGTATCACTTTTATATTTCTCAATGCTGTCATCTGCAACATGCTTGATCTGATAGATCCATATGGAAGTCATAACAAACTTCCCTTCAGGTCTTGGGACTACATCCCAAACATCATTCTTCATGATCTACGGATCATGGCATTCCATTTCTTCATCCCAGATCCTAGGAACTTCAATATCTTTAATAGATAATTTTGTTGTTGAACAAATGTTGTAGTTCTTCTTTTGTAGGTGAAGATATACGGTCTTTCCTACAAAACAGGTTAAATTGCATGATTAGAAACATCTCATAATTTTCAGAACAAATTCTTACACATAACGAAATATGTCATACAGTCATGCAATTATCTTAGCCAATGCTTCAATACAACATTTATCCATATTCCGTAGCTTTCTAGATGCCTTCCAATCTCTACCAGAACATTGTTAAGGGTGTGCACAACTCCCAACATGTCAGCAAAGAGGTTTCATTCTAGATAAGTAGCAATGGAATGTTGTACAGTGCCATAGGCCACTTACCCATGTATATTAGTAGTATACTGTTCATCAATGCAACTATTCTAATATGCATAATACATATCCTAAGTCTAGGAACATGAGCATATACATCATTTGAACAATTTTATTTAAACAAACACATATGTAAGAAATGATGATTAAAATACTTATCTTTGTTTGTTCATTGGGTGGACTCCCTCTGAGTCTTTGCTTCTTTGCGGGAGATACTAGAGTCATAATCTGAAGTAGCTTCTTCTACACCTTTCTATTGTGGAATGTAGGAAGATGTTCAACTCCCTCTAAATATCTGCATCCTTGCAGAAGCTACTGAAGTGTGCTCCTTTGCTTTCTTTGCAGGAACAACTGGAGTGTGCTCCCTCTTGATCTTTGCTTCCTGGATTACCTGTCCTTGAACTTACATTCATCCTTGGTCCCTATGCATCATGATTGTGTTATCCTTGTGATCTCATATAAAATCATACATTCATTAGTATACTATTAAAACACAATAATCTCAAGCATGTATAGTCATGATCATTTCAAACAGAAATAATAAGCATTAGCATTCAAGGTTTATGTAGGAATCTTATGGTTAGTCAAATCATAAGAAGCATAACATGTCTAAACCTATAATTACTCAAACCTATGACTCTTCGCGTTAGTTGAATCATCAATTAAGATAAGAGATATAATGTGCATAAAACCTGTGATTATTCAAACCTATACTTTCATGATTCTTCTGGTTAGTCATATCATCAATTATGGTAAGAAATATAATACGCATACAGCCATGACTTATTCAAACCTATGACTTCATGAATAATCATTATCAAACAACACAACAGTATAAGATCCTAACACAAGGTAGGATTCTATCTTGATATAGGAAAAACATACCTGGATTAGCATGCTAGCTATTTATACTCACATGATGTCTTCTTGTTGTTCTTCAATGACTTGTGCTAGTAACCTGTATATCTCATAGGTTAGCCATTATAAAACCAAGTTATACATACCTCGTAAATGGATCTTCTATGAGATCCATGACAATGGATGAGTCTTTATCCTCATGTCATCATGATCATATGTTCTTGAACTGGAACATGCTTTGTCTTTCTTGGTGTACCTTTCATGTTAGTAGACAACATAAACCTCATACAACACCATAATGCATTAGTACAATCATAAGTGTCAACACCCTAACCAATGAATATCTTCTATCATGCATTCATAATTTTGTTAAGGTGAAACGACAAATCTAAAATCAAAATTGTACTAACCGTAATAACATGAAGACAAACATACCATAAACTTAATCATGGACAAATATCGAAACATACCTCGATGAGTCATACCTGTCGAGATCGCTTGAAAACTTCTTATGTAAGGCCTTAGCCTCATCTCCCTCTGAAACACGAACTTCTTCACTTATGCAGGTGACCAATCCATCTTCTTCTAGGATTAACCCAATCCACTTGATTTGCAAGAACTGGACCTAGAGCTGGATATGGTTTTGTCAGAAAAACCCCAAAAATTCAAACTTTGAATTTCAACCTTCCGATAGGATAGGAATATGCGCCTTGATGAACTGATCAAACTGGTATATTCAGGATTTGAAAACTGCAAAGTTTCACTCCTCAATTTTTCCTTTGAAACTTTTGGATTCACTGGACGTGACCCTAAACTGGGGTTTGATGAAGCCCACTCTTCTGCCCAATCAAAATGTTTGATCCAAAGCTCTAAGCTTCTATTTTTCCGAGGAGCTTCCAGCCGTGGTCACAGATTTCAAAAATTCCCATTTTTATAGAAGCCCTAATTTTCCACTTTTCTGATCAAAGTCCCGAACTAGGGTCTAATCAAGCCCGGCCTTCTACCCAGCCAAAAATTCTGATATTGGTCTCTAAATTTCTATTTTGATGAGTAGCATCCAGCCGTGGTCTCCGATTACAAAAATTCCAACTTTCTTCAAAGCCCTAAATTCCGGAAGCCATGAATGAAGGTACCAAAAAAATAATTCTGTTTTGACAGAAATATGTACCTGATTGTTTCTGGTGTAACTCCGAAATTTTTGATCCACAGGGTCTGAAAAAGTTTTCTGAGATAGCCTGACCTATTATCTTTCCATCCTCACAGGTCTGACCTCAATTGGATGTTCTGAGAGAGAGTTATGCCAAATGTCGCAAACTGACCTGATTTGGGAAAATACAGGAGAGCGAACTTGTACGGCGTGCCACGTGTCACTGTTTGACCTTCGGCCTCTGAAAACGTTTTCTGAGATAGCTCGGCCTGTTATCTTTCCATCCTAACAGGTCTGACCTCAATTGGATTCTCTGAGAGATAGATATGCCAAGTGTCGCAACGTGACCTGTTTATGGGATAATACAGGAGAGCGAACTTGTACGGCGTGCCACGTGTCACTGTTTGACCTTCGGCCTCTGAAAAAGTTTTCTGAGATAGCTCGGCCTGTGTACTACCTGTCACTTTTCACGAAATTTCATTTGGAGCTTCCTAGCCCAAGTTATGACCTTTTTCCCAAGGTCACCTGATTTTGACTCAGATCTGGAAGAGGCAGAAACCCTATATTGTACAGATCATAAATCACAAAGTACAACGAATTAGAGGTTGTCCTTTGGACACAAGGTACCTGGATATTTTAGCTTCGACCTGTAACAATTTCAGATCCGAAACCTTCGCCAAAACGGATTTATAGCGAAAGTGCTACAACGACTGGTTTTTACTATATCAAGCCCTAGCATCGTAAAAGCAACAAGTGTCATACATGCCATATCATGCCTTCTTTCAGGCTAGCTCTGATACCATGTTAAATTTTCAGAATTTACTTCAATATGATCTAGGATCTTAACTGAGAGAACAACATGTACAGCATATCTACAGCATATCAATCATGGAGACAATAATGCAAGCACACAAGAGACACAAAGATTTACTTGGGGAAAACCATAAAGGTGAAAAACCCCAATAACTTCCTCAGAGATAGATAGAGCAATGATACAACCAACCAATAGAGATAGCCATAACCTAGCAGCAATCCTCCTCCTCCATAAGTGCGCCTCTCCTCCTTGAGAGCATGTGTGAGAAGTGAGTGAGTAAATAGAGTGCCTCCCGCACTCTATTTATACTTGACTTGACTTTCCTTTTTACCTAACTCATGTCGGCTCGAACTTAACCACATAACATAATGCTGAGTGGGCCGACCCCCAATAGGGTGGTCTAATAACCCTTTGACCCACATGGCCGACCCCCAATAGGGTGGTCTAATAACCCTTTGACCCACATGACTTATACAGGGCCGACCCCAAACAAGGTGGTCTAATAACCCCTCAAGTATAAGTTACGACACTTACAATATAAATGACGACACTTCCTTATAGAGGAATAATACCATCTCTATAGGAATACAATATACATATATGTGAAATACATTCCGAAGTTACATATACATCAACACTTTCTTCTTTTCAACAAGCACTCAAATTCAGTGAAATGGAAAAAGAAGTTGATTCCTTTTTTAACATAAATTACATGTGAAACTTCCTAAAGTGGAGATTGATCATTTAATTTCCTAAAAATACTTGTCGCACATACAAAATTAAATCAAATTTACTACTTCCAAACAAATTTTATTACACATTTCAATTGATAAAGAATTTTCAAGAGCATGCAAACAAAGGCTACTCTATACTAATCCTTTTCATCCAAAACAATATTTACTCAATAATATTTATAAGAAGCATACTGTGAAATCATATCACAGGCTGATCATAAGATTTAATAACACTTCTCACACAAATTGCTAGTCTAGAATTGTCAAGAACACTGAAAATCGGACTCTGAATTATGCACAATATTAAACTGTATAGCATAAATGTACATCATCCAGCCATGTACATTAAAGTGGCTGCAAATATATAGAATTACATCAGAAAATTGAATAGCTTTGGATGCATTCGAATTAGTCACAAAAAGAAGGCTTACTAAACTAGCTAAAACCCCCAAGGTAGAAACATCTCTCTCCAACTCACTCAAAATGCTCACGAATTGGCTAAAAATATTTTGGAATGTGAAGTATACTGAAAAATGGAAAAATATGATAGCTTTTGGAGTGAAAAAGAGGCAAGGTGTGTTGACCACAAAAACTAGCACCTGCCAAAAGCACTGGAGCGCTTAGCTTTAGTCTTTATCCATCAAAAAGTAGGAAAAAGCAAAAGTAGGATATGTGCCCTTTCCATTTTGGATACCCAGTAAAGTAGGCAGGATGGCCATGGATGCACTCAAGTGTATAAGCATGGCATGTGGTGGACCTAGGAAGGCAAATAAGTGGCCAAAACATAGTAAAACTACCTAGGAAAGTAATAAAAATGAATAATAATTATATCCTAAGTATGACTATGGGTTTTAATGCTCTAACACATAGCCCTTACAAAATTCAAGGAAATTGCAGATTGAAACCACACTCTCCTTAAATTTGAATGGTTTGAAAGTAAAAAATTGACAAATCCTACTAAAAAAACACTTGATCGGCATTTTTTATCAATTTCGGACATGCAAACTCAATGAGCCAAACTTCTTTCAAATTGATACAATATTATCCCTAATTCTATTTAAAAGGATTGGTTGATGTATATGTAACTTCGGAATGTATTTCACCTATGTATATTGTACTCCTATAGAGATGGTATTATTCCTCTATACGAAAGTGTCGTCATTTGTATTGACAAGTGTCGCAAGTGTCACAACTTGCATGTGATGGGTTATTAGACCACAAGTGTGGGTTCAGCCCTGATTAGTATTACCATGGGTTATTAGACTGAGTTAGACAAGTCGGCACTACTAGTTTATTAGGAAAGTCAGGTCATGTATAAATAGAGTGCGGGAGGCACTCTATTTGATCACTTCATTATTCACTTCTACACTCACCAGAAAGTGGCGCACAAGTGAGGAAGGAGGACTATCTCTTGTACTTGAGCTGTATCATTGCTCTTTCTATCTTTGAGGAAGTTGTGGGGTTTTTCACCTTTATGGTTTTCCCCAATGAAACTTTGTGTGTCTATTGGCTTATGTGATTGATTGTTATGCTTGATATGATTGTTATGCTTGATATGATTGATATGTTGTACATGTTATTCTCTCTAGTAAAGATCCTAGATGTATGTTGAATTAATGCTCAAAATCTAACATGGTATCAGAGCTAACCTGAGAAGAAGACACAGTACAGTTATGGAAACTAGGGTTTCTTGTTTATTGGGTTTCTCTCCACCGATTTTGGAAAGGAAATAAGGTAGATTGACTCTAATCAGCAAGGTGCATATTTCTGTCCAATCATAATTCAATTCTGAGCACTTTTAGTTTTGGCCCTAAAGATTAGGGTTTCCACAAAAATAGAAATTTCTAAAATCTGAGACCATAGTTGGAAGATCCTTGGAAAAATCAAAGTTCATAGCTTTGGATCGAACTTTTTGGTTGGGTGAAGCTCCGGGAAACTCAAACCCTAACTCAGGGTCCTCCCTAGTGAATCCAAGAAGACTAAAAGGAATTTCTGAAGGGTGAAACTTTGCAGTTTTCAAATTCTGAGTATACCAGGCTGATCATCTCATCAAGGCGCATCTTTCTATCCTTTCAGAAGTTTGAAATTCAAAGTTTGAATTTTTAGGGTTTCTCTGACAAATCCTAATCCGGCACCAGATCCAGTTTTCAGCAAATCAAGTGGTAAGACCTAAATCTCTTCTATTTCCATTTGAAGTACTCTTTAAGATGTCTCACCACACCAAGCTTGAGGATAAGCTTGAAGGGGCTGATAACTTCCGAGCATGGAAGTATAGGATTGGGTTAATCCTGGAAGAGAATGAGTTGGACATTTACATAAGTGAAGAGGTCCCTGTCCCAGAGGAAGAAGAGGCTAAGGCCTTACACAAAAAGAACTTGGTCAAGGCAAAGAGGATCATTACTAATTCTATCAAAGATCATCTCATCCCACATGTGTCATCTCTGAAGACACCTAAGGAGATGTTTGATTCTTTGACCAAGCTATTTGAAGGGAAGAACATAAATCAGAAGATGACCTTGAGGAATCAACTAAAGAATATCAAGATCCAGAATGCGGAAACTATGCAGTCTTATTTCTCAAGGGTCTCCCAGATACAAGAATAACTTGAAGTTGTGGGAGAATATATAGAGAATGGAGAAGTGGTAACGACCACTCTTAATGGCCTTCCTAGGTCATGGGATTCCTTCATCCAAGGAATTTGTGCTAGGAGGAAACTTATCACTTTCAGTAGACTATGGGAAGAATTCTCACAGGAAGAAGATCGAATTGTAGCTCAAGAAGAAAATATGGGGAATGAATACCAAGCTCTCACAACACACTCCAAAAGACATGATGATAAGAAGGGACATCACCACAGTAAGAAAGAAAAGCATCACCATCAAAATCAAAGGGAAACTTCAGATCTCAAAGAAACATATCAAATGCCCGATGCTTTACATGTGTTGAAAAGGGACACTATGTTAGGGATTGTCCCAGAAACAATAAAGATGGCTCTCACAAAAGGAAGAATAACATCAAAATAAAACATCATGCTCATACTATAGAGGATGATGAACCTCCCAGGAAGAGGGATAGGGAAGAAAGTGAAGATTCTTCAAGTGATGAAGAGTATGTTTTAATTTCTTCCCTCACTAGTACCATTACTCATGGAAGTAATGATTGGCTTATAGATAGTGGGGCTTCCAAGCACATGACAGGATTCAAAGAATCCTTTATGAACCTATCTGAACATGAATCACCCCATAAGGTGAAACTTGGGGATGACAACCAATATCCAATAAAAGGAAGTGGTGAAGCCTCCTATAAGCTAGACTCTGGAAAGTCCATGAAGATGAAAGATGTACTTTATGTTCCAGGTCTCAAGAAGAATCTACTCTCCAAGTCTCCATATCTGCATTAGATGCAAAATGCATGAGGGTTGCATTTGTAGATGGCCAAGTCCTAATGTGGCAAAAGGGTAAGACTATAGATGATGCAGTGGTGATTGGAGAGCAAGAGGGAGGATTATAGAAATTGAAGGGCCAACCAGAACAAGCCTTGGTCCTTGACTCAGTAGATCCAAGTGAACTTTGGCATAGAAGGCTTGCACACATGCACTATAGGGCATTTCCAATTGCAAGCAAAGCAGTGGAAGGTCTTCCTGAAATCCAAAAAAAACATGAAGGCATTTGCAAAGGTTGTGCAAAGGGGAAGAATACAAAGAAGACATTTCCAAGTAGTGAAAGCAAGGCAAAAGGAATCTTGGAAATCATCCACTCCGATGTATGCGGTCCGATGTCATCCAGTTCTCTGAGTGGGTATGTATACTATGTTTCCTTCATTGATGATTTCTCTAGGAAAAATTGGGTTTAATTATTGAAGAACAAAGATGAAGTGTTTGACAAGTTCAAGGAATTCAAGGCCTTGATAGAAAATCAAACTGATATGAATATCAAGATATTCATATCCGACAATGGAGGAGAATTTACTTCAGGAGACTTCAAGAAGATATGAAGTGATTCAGGGATTAAGAGGGAGTTGACTACTCCTTACAATCCACAACATAATGGGGTTGCTGAAAGGAAGAATAGAACAATTATGGAAGCAGCTAGGGCAATGTTTCATGACCAAGATCTACCCATGCACTTATGGGCAGAAGCAGCAAGAACAACAGTATATGTGCAGAACAGAACACCTCATAAGATACTTGACAACAAAACACCAAAAGAAGTGTTCACTGGTAAGAAACTAGAAGTTATCCATCTCAGAATATTTGGTTGTCCAGTATACACTCACATCCCAAAAGAAAAGAGGACAAAGCTAGATCCTTCATGAAAGAAGGACATATTCGTGGGTTACAGTGAAAGCTCGAAGGCTTACAAAATCTACTTTCTAGGATTCAAGAATATTGACATCAGCAGGGATGTAACATTTAATGAAGGCTCAGCATACATCAAATCGAGAAAGACACCTGTTGAAGACAATGAAGAACCCAGAATATCCATAACACAAGACACTGCAATGAATGAAGCAATTCCTGAAGAAGATCGTGAGATGGAAGATCCACAACAACCTGTAGATCCACCTCGTGAGAAGAACTCTCAAAAGAGGAAACCAACATGGGCTAGAGATCTCATCCAAGATGCAGAAAGGTATGTCATTCCAGAAGAGGAACATAGAGAAAGGAAAAAGACAAGATCACACACCAGCTATGTTTCCTTACTCTGTGATATCATGAACAAAGAACCTTCCAGTTATGAAGAAGCAATGGAAAAGAAAGAATGGAAGGATGCCATGGTCGAATAATACCAGTCGATCATGAAGAATGATGTTTAGGATGTGGTCCCAAGACCAGATGGGAAGTCTGTTGTGACTTCCAAGAGGATCTCTAAGATCAAGCATGCTGCAGATGGTAGCATAGAGAAATACAAAGATAGGTTTGTAGCTCGTGGCTTCTCCCAGAAAGAAGGGATTGATTATGAAGATACTTTTGCACCTATAGCCATATACACTTCCATTAGATCAGTACTTGCTCTGGCTGCAGTGATGAAAGGGAAGGTACACCAGATGGATGTTAAGACAGCTTTCTTGAATGGTGTAGTTGAAGAGGAAGTGTATGTGGAGCAGCCACTTGGGTTTGAGACACATGACAGAGGGACTCATGTGTGCAAACTGAAGAAAGCCCTGTATGGTTTGAAACAGGAACCCAGGACCTGGTATGGCAGGATAGATGGCTTCCTATCTAGTTTGGGCTTTACCAAGAGTAAAGCGGATTCCAACCTTTACTACAAGGTTGAGGAAGGCAATCTAGTGATACTACTATTGTATGTGGATGACCTGTTTGTAATAGGTGAGGATAGATTGATTGCTGACACGAAGAGGAAGCTTGTTGTCGAGTTTGAGATGAAGGACTTAGGTATGATGCACTAATTTCTTGGTATGGAGGTGTGGCAGAGTGTAGATGGAATATTCCTTGGACAAGGGAAGTATGTAGTAGAGATCCTAAAGAGGTTCGGGATGATGAACTGCAAGGCCATGGCCACACCTATGGCATTGAACCTAAAGCTTCTGTGTGATGCTTCATCTGAACCAATTGATGCTACGATGTATCATTAGATGATTGGGTCCTTGATGTACCTGACAAATACGAGACTAGATATTTGCTTTGCGATGAACACCTTGAGCCAGTACTTAACATATCTGAGACATGTTCACCTGACAACTGCAAAGCATATTCTAAGGTACCTAAAGGGTACAGTTGACTATGGGCTCAAGTATGAGGCAAATCAAAATTTTAACCTGGAGGGTTATGTTGATTCGGATTCGGCAGGCAGTGCCATTGATCAGAAGAGAACTTCAGGGTACTAGTTCAGTATGGGATCCAATATGATCTCTTGGTTTATCAGGAAGCAGTCATGTGTGGCACTGAGTACAGCCGAATGTTATAGCTTAAAATGACACTTCTCCATCTGTGACGACACTTGCATCGCTTGGTCGCATGACGACACTTCTTGAGATCAAGTTTAGTCACACAACATGACACTTGTGGATTGAAGGGTCATTAGGGACACTGAATATGGTTGAAATTACCTCACTCTTGGCCCATTTGATGGTTATAACCCTTAGGAACACTTTTCCAGACCAAACCACCTCCTGAAAATCATTAGAAAACCCTGTTTTTGGCCATTTTTACACAAAAACGCTGGTATTCTATGCAAAGAGTAGCATTTTTCCCTTGAAAAACTCTACTCTGCTTCATAAAAGTAAATTTCAAATGCTGGTTTGCAGTAGAAAAGTAGATTTTTTTCCTGAAGCAGTCTAAAATCTCGATTTTTGGTCAAATTGAGTTAGTTTTGGAACCTCCTGATCGGTTATAACTACTTTTCCTCTCCTTCATTGACTATATAAGGAAGGTAGAAGGGCCATGAGAAGGGACCAAGCCCATAATAATGTTATGCTACAGGAATGGAGACCCTTATCCCCCTCTCTTGTGCCTCAATTTCTGATAAACCCTAGCACAGCTGATTAGAGATTGGGATCCTTGGAGAACAGAAGCAGGAGACCTTGAATCTAGGTTTTGTGAAGTGCCAAGCTTGAAGGAAGGTATAATTTTATGTAGTTTCTTCATTCATTAATAAATATCAAATGTTCTTCCCTTTCCAAATATGACATACTTATGTGTGTCTCAGATTTTATTACAGTTTGCTTATAGTTTGATGTCTTCTTATGTTATGATTATCAATCTTATATATGTAGTCAAATGTATTTGAGAAAGGTATGAAGTTCTTTTGAAGGTGTGGGAATTGCGACATTGAATAGCATTGAAGAGCAAGGAAGAGAGAGGCTTGGATCAACCTTGTGAATAAGGTGCACATCTTTCTAACCCTAATCTATTTGCTTACTAGTTGTACTTGCAGAACATTTATATGTCTATCTTTCATACCTGAAGTTGGTAGTTTCTCCCTTGAACTATAGGTGTATTTCCCTCACAACAGAATGGCGACTCTGCTGGGGAAAGCCTATCTGCTTAGGGGTATCCAAGGTCATTTCTTCAGTTTTGTTTGATGATATTTGTTCAATTTCTTGATTAGAATCCGTTATTAAGCTCTGTTTGACCCTCCTTGGCTCTTACAGACCCTTCCTATCCCTTACAGACCCTTACTGGCTCAGGTGTGGGGTGTTTTAACCCTATTTTTTCAACTTTTCCAGAAAAACGCTACTTTGTCTCTACACAGTAGAGTTTTCCTCCAAAAAAATGCTACTTTGTCTCTACACAGTAGAGTTTTCCTCCAGAAAAACGCTACTGTGTCTCTGCATAGTAGAGTTTTCCTCCTGAAAAAGCTGGTTTTCCTTTAAACAGTAGAGTTTTTTTCCTGAAACTGACTTTTTGAGTTTTGATCTATTTTGGGGGGGCTGTCGCTGCATTTTTTGGGGTCCCTGATGACCCTAGGTCTGAGTTAAACCACTGTAAGCGGTCTCCTATCCTTGTATTGATCCTATGTTCATGATTTGGACCTTCTTTGATCAATTTGGGCTTGTTTGGAAAGTTTTTGGGGCTTGTTGACCCAAGTTGGGGGGTTGTGGACCAGTTTGGTGTTTTGTACCTTGATTTGAGTCTAGCTGAATGTGCTTGCTCCATTTCCACTACATTTTAAATCTACTAAGTCTACTTGACCCTATTTGTATCTATTTGAGTGAAATTTCTCTTTAGATTGGTTTCTTATCCTCCCTTATGCTTTTAGTTTTCTTTTTGTAGTGAAAGCTCAAGTGTCTTTGCTATTATTCAGGACCTTGACTGCACTGTTTATGTGCAGACCTGACTTTACCAAACCATACTTCTTTGTAGTCCATTTGCTTTGTTTGGGTCTAAAAGTAGGTTTCGTACGCTTTTCCCAATGGTTGGCATGCTTACATCAATGAGAATCTGAAAGTCATATTGGTAGCTTTTACTGTTTCAATAAGGAAGCGCAAAAGTTCTTTGCTTTTGCTTTGATAGTAGGTTACTTTCATTTCCAGTTTTGTTTCTTACCTTTGAAAAGCATAAAAAAAAATTGATTTATTTTCTGAGTGGAGTACCTTGCAAGTGGCTTAAAGGATTTAAGAGTGCTTTGCATCAAAAAGAAGAAATTTTCTTTTGCATACTTATTTGTTTGAGTAGCTACATCCTTAGGTTTTGAGTTTAATTTTGTACATTTAGACTTTATTTTTATCTTTTTGCATTCGAAAAGACTAAAAATCGCATTTGCATATGCATTCTAGATCGTATCTTTAAGACTTGCATTGAAAATAAAAGATTTGTTTAGTGGTAAGCACTTCATTTTAGTATTCTATCTCGGTTATAACCACTCTCACACACCCACTACCTTTTTGAGTAAGCAAGTGACCTTTAAAATGAATCCTAATAAAATGTACTAGTAACATTTTCTTTTCTAGGTTACACTATTCACCAACTAGTTTTGGTTAGGATCTTGGGTTTAAAACACATTAAACCACCCAAGATCACACATTACACAAAAATCGTAGTTCGACTATCATAGGTAAACCCACCTCATTCAAAACTTTCCTGGGATCTATGCAATAGGTCTTGTGAGATCAGATTGTTGGGAATAAACCTCCTACTTTATGTTTCGAGCATATACCAAAATCGGATCGCGTTTGGGGACTCTTTTGAGTTTCAAGCTTAGTTACCCTTCCCACGCCTTTTGATTCGACCAGCGACTGTTCCCCCAGGAGTTTTTGGTGTGGTGGTATCCTTAGTATCTGACCATAGGATCATACACAGGTGACGGCGGAGGGTTATATCTGTTGTACCTAGGACAGATGTGGGAGGAAATCCCTTGCAGGTCTTTGGGAGGGCGGTTGGGTGATTCCAGCGCTTGCACCCTTAGTCATTGTATTGTGGACCCCAGGTAACTATCCTTCTTCCTTCGTTGATCTGTTCTGGGCCCTCATCATCCCAGAGTCTTCTCCGAAAAGCATATGTTTTCCTAGTTTGATTTATTGAGGACCTTTTTTAGTGGTGTGCTCTTTGTGCTACTTGTCTTAGTTTTCCTTAGAGAACTTCTTGCTCATTTGAGCAGGAAACTATGTCTAGCATTCCGGTGAGCGCCAATCAAGGTACCCCTATTCCAGGGGATCCTTGTGCTGTTCCATTCATTGGAAACATTGGTACTCCCTTAATGGCTACTATAAATCTTCTTGGATTCACTATTGGGCTGTCGGTTTGGTTGTTTTCCACTCCGAATGCCTTGCATACTCCTGATGCTTCTTTTGTAAGCACGTCAAATCAAGAGCATCAAAACCCTGTGACTTCTTTTCCGGTAACATCTTCTCCTCCTCCTTCTATCTCATATGGCGAAAGTAGCAATACTAGTATCCAGCAGTCTAAAAGGAATAGACAAAGGAAGAATAGGAAGAGGATTCCAAAACAAGAGGGCAGCAACCCAGGCACTGTAAGTCATGCTGGAGGAAAGCACCCTGCCTCTGCAAATCATGCAGGGGGCACCTACCCAGCCTTTGGAGTTCATGCTGGGAGAAAACTTTTAGTCACTGAAAATCACACTAAAAGTTTGTCTTCAACCATTGTCAGTCATGTTGGGGACACATCATTGATCACTGCTAGTCATATTAATGACAAGTCACCAGTTCCTGTGAGTCATACTAGAGACACTAGATCAGCCACTACAATTCATGCTGAGGGAGTTGACATTGTCGACAAACCCAATAAACAGAAGTATAAGTTCCCTTGAAAGTTTTGTGACGGAGACCATCTTACTTGTGCCCTGTAATTCCAGAAGTGCAAAAAGTGTGGTCCTTAGTTCAAAAGTCTTCTACTTCTGAGCAACCAACCACTACAAGTCATGCTGGGGGCAGACTGTCAGCCAATGCTAATCATGCTGAGAGTACTGACATTGTAAAGGACTCTCGACCTATAGGACGGAAACCAAATTTCCCTTGTAAACTCTGTAAGGGAGATCACCTTACTCACAGATTCCCTGCCATTCCAAAGGCACGAAGACTGTGGTCCATGTCTGAAAGAATCTTCATTCTGGATTTGTCTATAGATTTCCAACAATCAGATCAACCTTTGGTTGATAAAGTGGTTGAACCAATGCAATCTTTGGTCGACCCCACTCTTCCTTCAGAGAGTGAAGTGATCGAATCGATGCAATCTTCAACCGATCCCATCAGTCCTTGGGAGACTGATGCACCTGTCCCTGAAGTCTTCTGCATTACCAGTTTGGATGTTCCTGAAAAAGGGGGAACTTTATCTGTGTCATGTGAACCCCTACCAAGCCCTAGGATCATTTCCTTTGATTGGAATAGTCTAGCCGAACCTCATCTTCCTTCTTCAACACATTTCCAGATAAAGGTTGATATTGGGAACCACACGGTTGATCGATGCATTGTAGATGAAGGAGCTTCTATTAGTATCTTATCCGCTTATGCTTGGAGAGATTTGGGTTTCCCTAATGTTATTCCAGCTGTTAATTGGTCGTTGACCTTCGATAGAATACCTAGTGAACCGATCGGATTCCTCCGTCAAGTACCTGTTACTTTGGGTGGAAAAACAATCTTAGTTGATTTTATGGTTTTAAAGGACCCTGTGGACTTTGATATGATCCTCGGGCATGATTACGTTTATGCTATGCATGTTGTGGTGTCTACGCTTTTTCGTGTGATGTATTTTCCTCATAATGAAAGCATCGTCACTATTGACCAGCTTGCATTCGTTGATCCTCCTTATTACCCAACTGTAGACCAGTCAGATCCCTCGTCATTAGGCACTACTATGTCACATGGAATTTATGTGGCATATTGTTCCTTGAGTTCCACTACTACTGAGAAGGAGTCTCTGAGTTCATGCTTACCTTCTTGGGACTTAGTCCCATCTTTTGACCAAGTGACAGCTCCATCTGAATGTTTAGATATGTGTTCTATCTTGAAGGAAGTGCCAAGCTTGAAGGAAGGTATAATTTTATGTACTTGCTTCATTCATTAATAAAGATCAGAAGTTCTTCCCTTTCCAAATATGACTTACTTATGTGTGTCTCGGATTTGATTACAGTTTGCTTATAGTTTGATGTCTTCTTCTGTTATGAATATCAATCTTATATATGTAGTCAAATGTATTTGAGAAAGGTATGAAGTTGTTTTGCAGGTGTGGGCATTGTGACACTAAATAGCATTGAAGAGCAAGGAAGAGAGAGGCTTGGATCAACCTTCTAAATAAGGTGCACATATTTCTAACCCTAATCTCTTTGCTTACTAGTTGTACTTGCAAAACATTTATATGTCTATCTTTCATACCTAAAGTTGGTAGTTTCTCCCCTGAACTATAGGTGTATTTCCCCCACAACACCGAAGCAGAGTATGTCGCAGCTTGTTCGGCTAGTTGTGAGGCAGTATGGATTAGGAAGCTACTGTATGATTTGTTTGATCTCCAGTTGAGTGCTACTTGTATATATTGCGACAACCAGAGTTGTGTGAAGTTGTCGGAGAACCCGGTGTTCCATGACAAGTCAAAGCACATTGAGATCAAGTTCCACTATATCAGGGATATGGTGTAGAGAGGATCAATGAAGCTCCTGTATGTTGCGATGGACAAGCAAATAGCCGGTGTTTTGACCAAGCCGCTGGCCAGAGTGAAGTTTGAATACTTCAGAGAGAGACTTGGTGTACTTCAGATCAAGAATCCTTCCAAGGGGAAGTGATGAGTCCGGAGACATAGATGCACATGAGCCCTTCTCACATGGTGATAGATGTGTTCTCCCATGGTGAGATGTAAGTGCTGGAGCCATTCTCAGATAGTGATAGATGTGTTCTCCTATGCTGAGATGTAAGGGCTGGGGCCATTTTCACATGGTGATAGATGTGTTCTCCCATGGTTAAATGTAAGGGTTGGGGCCATTCTCACATGGTGATAGATGTGTTCTCCCACGGTGAGATGTAAGGGTTGAGTGAGCCTTTCCAACATGGTGGCAGGTAGTTCCTCCCATGGTGCATGGTGGTAGGAGAGTCCTCCCATGGTCGTGATGTAAGTGTTGAGCCTTCTCCGAATGGTGATAGATGTGGTCTCCCATGTCGGTGGTGTAAGTGTTATGTGATGTGAATCTGGGTTGTGCTCTGTGGATGATGATGGTGATCTGAAGACGATGATGTGACAGTATGGTACATAGGTTTTGCAGAGGCATATGATCATTCTTGAGATGCTCTTGTAGGTTTTGCAGAGGCAGTGTAATTAGTCTTGGGGGATCTTGCAGGTTTTGTAGAGGCAATGTAATCAGTCCTAAGGTGTACCTATTTGATGGCTTGCTCACAGAGATGTTGAATACCTACATGGAGGCTAGGCCTACATCCAGCATGAAAAAGGGCTGCTCTGTAGATGATGAAGACCTTCAGGTGGTGGGCCTACATCCAGTATGAAAAAGGACTGGCTCTGTAGAACTTCCTATGATGAGTAGATTCGATATTGATTGAGATAGCAGCAGCAGTGACGATGACGATGATGATGATTCAATGATGATGATCCAGTGACAATGACCCAGAGAAGAAGACTTGTGCTAGCATATTTGTGTCGAGAAATACCTTCCTAGTTAAGAGGGAGTGTTGATGTATATGTAACTTCGGAATGTATTTCACCTATGTATATTGTACTCCTATAGAGATGGTATTACTCCTCTATACGAAAGTGTCATCATTTGTATTGACAAGTGTCGCAACTTGCATGTGATGGGTTATTAGACCACCAAGTGTGGGGTCAGCCCTGATTAGTATTACCATAGGTTATTAGACTGAGTTAGACAAATCGGCCCTGCTAGTTTATTACACAAGTCGGGTCATGTATAAATAGAGTGCGAGAGGCACTCTATTTGATCACTTCATTATTCACTTCTACACTCACCAAAAAGTGTCGCACAAGTGAGGAAGGAGGAGTAGCTACTAGGAGGACTATCTCTTGCACTTGGGTTGTATCATTGCTCTTTCTATCTCTGAGGAAGTTGTGGGGTTTTTCACCTTTATGGTTTTCCCCATTGAAACTCTGTGTGTCTCTTGTCTTATGTGATTGCGTGTTATGCTTGATATGATTGATATGCTGTACATGTTATTCTCTCAATAAAGATCCTATAGTATATTGAATTAATGCTAAAAATCTAACAAGATTCACAAATCTAGAATCACAATATCTCAAGCAATCTACAGGAAATACAACCCATGAACAAGCAATAGCCAGCAATTGTTGATATTCAAAATTTTGAACAAAAGTGTGAATAAACAACAAAACATTCAAAACACTTGAGGAAGTAGATCATGACCCACGTGCTATGGATCAAGAACTATGTAAGTAAAAAATTGAGGCAAAAATTGAGCAAAAAAATAATTTTCAGGCAAAAGCATTGCTCTTTTCACATGCATTCATTATTGCTTGGCCCATAAGAGCAACCTAATCCCTACTATTAAGCTTAAAAGTAGCGAATATGAGCTGAAGTCACAACTGTTGGCCAAAAAAGGACAACTCTATGGGGAAATGTGGACAAAAAAGAGTCAAAACTCAAGCAAAAATGTTCATAATTGCCTCAATTTTCTCCAGTTGAACCCAAAGGATGGATGTGTGGATATAAAGCACTAAAACAATGAAATCTTGGTAAAAAACGCCAAATCCACAGAAAGAATTCTTAAAGAAATTATTTCCCTAGTATGGTCTCCATTTTTGTTTTAAGGAAATTTGAAGGTAGTGCTAGATCGTGAGTCTCATATCTCTTGATGGCTTGGTGAGGGCCACCGACCGAGGTTCAAATCATCTATAGAATATCTTCCTAAGATCTAATTTTAATATTCAAAGAGTTCAAAATGTAGAGAGGGGAGAAAGAGCCTACCGCTTGTAGCAAGCCATTTGGTGGAGTGGGACCTATTGATCCTCCTAATTTGTTTGTTGTGCTATATGTTCACCAAATGATCTGCAAGACAAAAACAAAAACCTTTCTCGTTTCCTCTTGACTACAAAAACTGAAATAACATTGAAATTAAGATCTCATACATGAAAATAAGCTCACATACACAATGATAAAGATACACATTTGGGGGGGATAGTATTCATCTGCATTTGATATTAGAAGAACCACACATACAATCCTGATTGTGATTGCGGTGTCATCCTTCTCTAGAGTCCAAGTTCTCTCATTTTCCCTTAGCCTTTGATGACCAAGATCTATGGAAAATAGAGATGTGGATTTCCCTTTGGACAATGTTTCAGCTCTATTAAATTATCTCTCAAGAAATCCTCCTCCAGCCTCTACCCCAAAGGCTTCTTTTATAGCCTTGGATTAGGTAAAATATTGTGGGAATCCCAATGTGGGTGAACATCCCAATGTTGTATGCACCTAATTTACATTTTCTCCATAATTGATTTTTTTACACCTTTTAATTCACTTTTTCATGGATTTTCCTCCACTTTAAGCTTGTGGTGACCCTTTTATCTCTAATTTAAAAACTTGATGACCATATATGCCTCTGAAGTTCCAAATCTAGTAACCATTGGCACCTTTCTTCTCGGAAAGAAGTGATTAGGGCATGGAAAAATTACTTTATCTCAATTATTTTAATTGATCTTCATGTTGGGGCAGACTTAGTATGTGCTTTCGACCCTTTCCATTAAGGGTGTTAAATATTGTGACAACACATTGGTCTATGTTGTGATCTCTTTAATATCTCTCTTTTGGACCTAATAAATGAGTGCATTTGATGATTGTCATGTTCTTATTGATTGCATACTTGGTTATTTTGTTTATACCAATCTTTGAATATTTGTGTGATCAAGTCAATTCGCATCACAAATTCATTGAGACCGCATTTGTTGCATCACATGCATCAAAATATTTTTCTCTTGCATTCCAGGATTTGAATTGCTCTCCCTTGTGTGAAAGGCTTCTCTCAGTCATGAATAACTCATTTAAGCATTCACAGGTCACGAACTGACTCAAAACTTGGTTTCAAGAATGAATCAACCTTTTCGCTGTGTGTTGGGAATACAGTGCATCAGGGGGGCAATTGGCCTGGTTTAGGAATTAAAATCTCTCGGATGTTGATGGATGGTGCCAATTTCAGTTAGCGCATGGAAATCCCTCCTAATAGAGATGACAAGAGAGTTGGCAACATTGAATTTGGGTCAAGTAATTTCAAGGATGGGGCCTAGACTTCCCTTAAATATAAATTATTGTGCACGTAATAACCACTAAAAGTAAAGATCCCTTCATTTGGAAAAAAAATAATGGGCTAATGCATTAAAGCACCCATCACTTCAATAAATTTTAAGTATCCAATAATTTTTAAATCCCCCATGGTCGATCAGTTTTAAATCCCCGATGGCCGATAAATTTTAAGTTGCCAATAATTTTTAAAGGGACAATGAAGAGAGATGTGACCATTGTTCCAATAAAATTTAAGTGGTCGATAAGTTTTAAATTTCCAATGGTTGTTAACTTTTAAAGGGATGATTAAGAGAGATGAATCCATTGCTCCAATAAATTTTAAGTGGTCAATATATTTAAGTGCAAATTTTAAGTGGATGATAAAATTTAAATTGATGATGTGCGATAAGTTTTAAATCAATGATGTTCGATAAGTTTTAATCATCAATGCACGACAAGTTTTTAATCAATGACCTATGAAAAGATCGGCACAATGAAATGTCACATCCATATTTTGGCCATAAATTTTGACTCAGACCTCCATTTTGAGCATTTTTTATACCATTGGAAAGGTATCAACAAGATATAAAACTTTGTACTTATAATAGTTTTCAAATTACCTACTATATATTTAAGAAATTGTAAAACAAAATAGGATCACCTTATCAATTCCCAAAAGGATCGATTTGACTTAAAACTTTATATGGTGCACATAAGTGAAAATTATAATGAAAGGAACATATTTCAATATTATGTAGTCACATGAAAGAACAATTTATATGCACACATAACCAAGGGACCCAGCTTCACCTTAATTATTAAATGTAAATTTTACATTTAATGTATTTTATGAAAAGTCCAAAAAGGGGAGTTGAATAGTTGGGAAAATACAAAAGGGAAACTCATGGGTTGGGGAGAGGAAACAATTTGATGGCTATTCAATGAAACGTTCAACTTTTGAGGGAGAAAATTTAAATAGGATGAGATCAAATGAGAATGGGATTTTAGCTCTCTAACTTTTTATGTACTAGTATTGAAATGTTAATGAGGAGAAGTAGCTTTTGGCCAAGTCATTTTCTGGGAAGCTCTAATTCCTGTATGTATCTCTTGTGGAATATTATGTTGCATTTGCTAAGCATCGCGATTATTTAAGAATGTATCTCATAATTTGGACTATTCTTATTTGTAGTTGTTGCATTCTTATTTCTATTTTCCTAAAAATGTTTGTCTAAATTTATGAGTACAAAACTTATAATGATTGTTTAATATTATATTATTCGAGGTTTACAACCATTTTCTCATATTCTTGTCTATATTCTTAGTGAACTAATTCATGGGTTATTGACAAGAGCATGTATGGTTATGTGCTTACTTCTTTTGACTATCAATCATGTCCAGACACATGCATGTTTCATTTTAGAGTAGTTGCATTTCATTCTTTAGTTTAGAAAACCATAAACGTTGGACCTAGTCGTAACCCTTAAACCAAAATCCTTAATGGTTGTCAGGCGAAAATGTGGATGGGTTCCTTATTCCAAATGGTTCTTAGTCTAATTCGGACTTTTCACCGACAGTAACCCCTACTATTGTCCAGGTTCATTTATATCAATCAACATATAACCAATCATGGTTAATAAAGTTGACCATGGTGTAAATATAGTTGAAATGTGGTTAATATAGTTAATCACAACGAATATAAATAATATGGTTGGTATTGTCAACATACTGACCCCTTTTTAGACTTGTGTTATGAGGTAACGTGGTGAAGGAGTATACTATGTTAGATATCATCATGGTAATATGGTTACTATTTTGTTTATGGATCATACTAGTGAAAAATATTAACATCTATTGCTCAATGATCCACCTTAACAGATATGACCATTGACATGATCACCCTTTAACAAACTATGACCTAGAACACACTAACCCCCTAATACTCTTTGATTGATCTTAAACCCTATGAATGTTGATGTAATCACCTCCTAACACACTATATTGAACCTAAATAAACTCACCTTATTAATACACTATCACCCTTAATCCCTATGAACTTTGACCTAATTATCATGTAATACTATGGCCCTACACACACTAACCCACTAAATATTGTGATCCTTAACTCATGTGAACATTAATGTAATCTTTCTCTAATAATGAATGAACTTGAATACTCTGACCTCATTAATATGCTATGATCCTTGAAGTAAACACCTCTAACAATTTATTACTCTAAATGCACTAGCCCCCTTAATACGATATAATTGTTACCCTTATTTCCTTTGACACAATCACCCTCTAGCATTCTATGGTCTAAAAAATGCCAATACTCTTAATACTACATCACCATGAACCCCTCCAAGTGATGACAAAATCATTCACTAGCACATTATTACCTTGAACACCCTAAACTAGTTAATACATTGTAACCCCTATGCCTATGATTATTGTTGAAATCACTCCTTAACACTCTAGCATTGAACACACTAATCCCATTAAATACTGTTAAAAACTAAAATTTTCTCAGCTTCCATGTCATCAACTTCATCATCATTGTAGATCATCATCGGTAGTATAAACACCATTTTCCCATCTCATTCCATCCATATGACCCTAGGAAGTGACAAAACTCCCAAAAATTGAAATTCAAACCATGACATTGACCATAAAAAGTTGAGGTCACTACTTTTCCTTCGAAAAGTGGGACTTAATCACTACTATGCCCCAAAAGGTGTGACCTGGTCCCAAAAAATGATTTTCAAGAAAAAGTTGTTACTTCCTACTTCTGTAACAAAGTATGGGACAAAATTGGACACAGCCCTTGATGTGGTCCAAACCTAATAACTGATTTAGCTTCCAAAACCCTAATTTCTCCACTAAGCATTCAAGGAAATGGAGAGCATACACATTGGATCTAGATATTTCCCTTGACCAACCTTGTGCCTATAAAAAGTCTCTCAATGTCACCATTCCACACACACAATTTCCATATCAAAACACGCCATCACTCTATTGAAATTCCTCTAGAAATAGATGGATACCAATTTATACTTTCTACTTTTTTCCATTGAGGAGATCCTTCCACGACGTTTGGCTGGAGATTGGAGGTACCAAAAGGAGTTGCATGACCCTTCCCTTGGACAACTACGGAGGCCTCATATCCTCTACATTATACTAAGCTATGACTCTGTAACTTTCTTTGTAATATCAATGAAAACCCATTCTTTGATTACATGCATTCTCTCGTGGTTATCTATGTTTGTGTTGTGATTTGAAAATTGTGGATTGATTGTTTAGTTTAGTTTTATGTTGTTTTATTTTCCCTATAGAATCTGCTACTAAGGATTGCACAACCCCTTGGTGGGTTCTCTTTTGCACACGAGTTTTAGAAATCACATAAAATAGATTTTGGAGACCATACTAGGGATGAATCCATGATCCACCCTTGGTTGTGTTAGACCATCATTTCTAGCTTCCTTTTTGTGTGTTTTCAGTAGGATTTGGTTGTATTTTCTTGTTTTTTTATTTTCATTTAGTCAGTAGTAGGTTCCTTGGCCAAAAACCAATGATTTTTAGTCGCGGTTGAAAGAACATAGCTTAGTGTCTAACTGTTTTAGGTTGAGGTAATGGGTTTTAGGGAGGATCTTGTGTTCTTGGCCATTTCTTTCCCATCCTAATTCACGACTTGCTCCCAAACTCTATTTTTTGTGCATTTTGCAATCGGTTTCACCTTTTCCTTTGCCATATTTGGTTCAGTTTCCTATTTCGGGTCTATTTGTAGTGTTATTTTTACAGTTTATAGCCTGATTGCTTGTTGTAGTGGTTGATTGATACTCCTTTTAGATGACATAGGTGAAGAAAAGATTGAGAGATCTTAGTATTTGTTTCCTTTATGGTTCTATTTTGGAGTGTTTTCCAATTGCATTTTTCTTCTTGTTTTAGCAAGGTTGATTACTAAATCAAAGTTGTTAGTTGATTGTTTGGATTTGTTTAAAGCAAGTTGTATTGTTGGTGCAAATCCTTTTCTCTTTTCTTTATGGATCCATTGTTAACTATCTTATTTGCATGCATTGTTGGAATTGTTAGTTGCTTGATTTTGATGCTTTCCATTCTTGAGAAATCATAGATTTATTTCAAGAAAAACATCATTAGTGTAGTAATGGAATTGCCTTACTTCTATTTTCATCATTATAAAAGTATTTGTATTTCCTTGTCATTTTATTTACTAGTTGCACACACCTTAATATAAACATAACTTGGTTCATGACCCGAAGTGGATCCTAAAAAACATCCCTAATCTAAACACATTAAATTCCCTCACTTGAGGGCCAAAATAATTTTGTAGTTAGGTTAGGAAATTGGGGATAGGTATCCAAACAACTCCCCCTAGTCATTATACATTTGAGACATAGTAATCGACTCTTTAGAGAACCAAAATCATCTATTATTGGACATGGTCATGACCAGTTTGTTATCAGTCCCATCCTTTTAGGTTGGTACATGTTGAGACTGGAATCAGAGAGCTAATTGGGGCACGTTTCCCTTTCAAATCTCCAAGGTCAACCAGATATTTGCTTTTAGCTAAAGGTGCAGAAAACATGTCGTATGTATCCAAGAACGAGGTAACCCAGTGACCATTCTATTAGGTATCTTACCTAGAGGTGGCTCTCATGGGTGAGAGGGAACTCGGGGAAGATAATTGAGAATCGACTAGAGTTGTCCCCAGTGACTTTCCCTATAATTGTCCCATTCATACTTCACTCTTGGCTTGATAGGATTTATGCTCCTATCTGAGTTTAGTGTTTGGAATTCCCTTGTGGATTTTTTTTACAGTGGAATTGGGACCCCATTGTTTGGAAAATATTTTAGGAAGATTTATTTTTATTTCACTTTGTTTTGTAGTTCTCCTTATAGGGATAGTGTATCTTTTCTTTTTATAGGGTTT
The DNA here is from genome assembly GCA_027924585.1 of Larix kaempferi. Lineage (NCBI taxonomy): Eukaryota > Viridiplantae > Streptophyta > Pinopsida > Pinales > Pinaceae > Larix > Larix kaempferi. The sequence goes on from BSBM01001229.1 coordinate 4,610,328, forward strand.
TCTTTTCATTTTTCACTCTTTGCCTAGATTATATCACTTGAGGCAACCACATTGCACTTGTTATTTGATTTAGCACCATTTCTAGAGTTAATATTATTTATTAGAGCATTGCTTACATTAGCCTTGTTTTAGAGCTGCATTGTTGTATTTGTCACCTTATACCATGTCATCACAGCTTCCCTGAGATAATCTAAGAGACTTCAAGGATGCCCTCCTTTATACAGGTTCTTAGGTGAACCATTGGTCCATACTAAAGGGTTCTATCCTAACAACCTCCATCCCTTTCTTATTCCTTATAGGATTCGTCAGATTCGGGATCCTCATAGCTTGGATTGCCATTCTCTGCCATCCCTCTTAGTCCATCTAGTAACATGGATGGTAACATCCATGTTTCTAGTGGAGGAAACATCGACGGAGGATCCACCGGTGGTGCCATATCCAACACCAATGGTGGCTCCTCTACCTCCCTTCCTATTGCAAGCCTCCCTTTTATGTATAGTATCAACCTTCCCAACCTAGCAAGGATAACCAATGATCCCATTCAACATGATCCTTCATGGCTTCAAATTCCTACCAAACTCCCTTTGGACATCCCTAAGTTTGAGGGGAAGGCAGTAGAGGACCCCCATAACCATATTATTTCCTTTCATCTTTGGTGATCCTCCAATAACAACGTCGATGATCCCATTTGGTTATGTTTGTTCCTAAGGACCTTGACTAAAGTAGCCATGAAATGGTATATCAATCAGCCCCATGGAGTGCATCCTAACTTTGTGTCCCTAGCTTCCACTTTCTTGATCTTATTCGAATTACTTTTCTATTATGATGAGGGAGTCAATATATTGTTTTCGTTTCGTCAAACTTCATCCACCCACATCACAAACCATATTCATGTGTGGTGTTGATGCATGAGGCTTTTTAAGATCAAGATCGATGACCGTATATTCTTAGATTGGTTTCTAAAATCCCTTCTCCCTTCCATAACTAAAGACATAGCCTCAAAATTCCCACAAATAGAATAGGAGGTCATCCTAAAAGCTCACCAATATGACCTCATCTATGCTTAATTTTATTACCTATATATGATCATCTATGATGCTTCTCAAAGTGACTCCACATGGAAATATCCTCTTGGAGCATCCCATTCTGTAGATGGCGTGATTGGTTCTATTGCATCCCATACAAATCCATATGCTCCATATCCTTATCATCCAAGTGGTTACTCGTATGGTGCTCCCCCAAGCATTGATAAACATCATCATGGTGCACCATGTGCACCCTACTACCCCTTGATCCTTCTCACTCATCCTCGCATGCAGGAACAAGCACATCCTACTCGTCTTCTCCTATAGACCCCATATGCATGGGCCCTCATGTAGTGGTGTTATGTGTGGTGATGATTCTACTAACTATGTGGATCCACCAACCATAAACCCGTATTACATATTTCATGGCCCTCTTCCATCCCCTCCAGTGCAGGAACACCCTACGACTCCCCCTTTTCCTCATGAGCAAGTGTACACTCAACAAAACATGGCTTCCCAACTTGCGCCCAATAACCAACAAGCGTAATTGAAGACCTCTAAGAAGAATAATAAGGGAAAGAGAAAATTCAATAACCAACAACAGGAAGATGGACACCAACCTCCCAACCCTCCTACTAACACTAGAGGTAATTCAAACCCTGCAAATTAGGATCCCAATAAACCTCCGCAAGGTAAAAACCCTAAGTCTTGAAATAACAATATGTGTTCCTTTTGTGGTGTTTATGGACAGTATACCCACCATTTTCCCCATATTACTAAGGCTCACCAATTGTAGAATGATACCAACCAATGTGAAGCGGCTAATGCCCCTCAAGGAAAATCTAACCCACCACATCCTCATCCAACTCAATTGCAACTAATGTTCCTACAAAACCCCTTCCCAACACAAGGTATGGTCATAGCACAACCTACAGCACCTTAACCATCTCAATCGTTTCCTTCGGTTCATCCCCATGAACCTTTTTCCCAACATCTCCTCATCATGTCTGCTAACATTAACCTCCAAATGCAGCATAATCAATACAGCCTTGCTAATCATACTCTTAACACCAATAAAGGGAAAGACTCTCCACTAGTCGAAGAACCTTTTTTGTTGGTTATGAAGCCTAATATTTATCTTCCTAATTCAGAGGCCTTGTTTCATATGTGTTTGGATCCTAGTTCCAAAGGGATGGGGTTCTCTTCCCCCCCAGTCAGGGGTTCGAGGGAGGAGTCCCCAAAGAATTTATTTTAGAAAAATGCCTTGTAAAATATTGTAATTTTGTAGTCAATCTCGATTGTTCATCATTAGTTCGCATATCTAACGGTAGAAGTTATGTTAGGGTTTTTTCCCCTAGAAGGCACCCTCTTTTATGTATGAGGGAATTATATTGCGCTTGTGTATTATGAAAGATCATTGTGACTAAGTTAGAGAGATTGTGAGAGAGTGAAGAGGAGGTTGCAATGGATGTGCTATAGGTTGTATCCCTTCATTTTGTTGGATGGGATAAAAGAAAGGACTGGATATTTCGTTGTGGATGTATCCAATATCGGGTGAACCATGCATATTGGTGTCTCTCTTGTATTGTTCTCTTAGATGTTTTATTTCTGCATTTATTTTATTTTATTTCTCTGCAATCATGTTTTCTAACAATTGTTATCATAGCTAAAGGTATATTTGGTTGATAAACTTGCAGGAAAGGAGGGTTCCTAGTTCGAGTGGGAGAAATCGTTGAAGAAGGAAAGTTTAGGGTCAATAAATTTAATGGCCAAAACTACTGGCTATGGAAGATGCAATGGAAGACTATATGTATAATAAGGATCTTTTCCTACTGTTGGGTGGAAAATCAAAGAAGTTGGTGACTATGAAGGACAAAGAATGGGAGGTTCATGACGGAAAGGAACTAGGAATGATATGGTCGTGCCTATCAATGCCGGTGGCTTTCAACATTTCAAAAGAAAATACAACAGAGGATCTTATATATTTTGTGTATATCAGAGCAGGAGTGCAGTTGTAGGGGATGCTTTTCTTGGAGTGCATATGATTGAACTGTTCATTATATATTTGAATGGATGTTTTATGATGATACCTACCATTTTTCAATCCAACCATACTGCTATAGAAATCAAGAGTTGGTATGTAGGAAATCTGGTTACATCAAAATTTTAGGCATTCATATATGATTGTAATTCTTATAAATGTCGTTCCAATTGCACATTAGTTTCATACATATTGCAAGATATAACATACATTGAACTTGTTCAGGTATGCATTATAGTAGAATATATCTCTAGATATCAGTATCATTAGAAAATATATCCATGTATCATATTCATTAGAAAAAAATTCCAAAACTTGGTATCTTTAGAAAACTTTCATCTTGTAATCCATATTTATTCTTATTCACTCCTACAAAATTGCTCCATAGTCTGTTCAGTTTACCAAATTTGTTCATGATAGAAAACATAATAGTGAGCCATTATATTTCTTGTATGGGATTAAATTCAATAATACGGTTGACACTGAGGTTCAATCTGGTAATACCACATTTATTTTGGCAAGGTATAGTTATTGGCCAAAGTGAGAACCTAACTAGTTTGCATTCTACGTTGTAATCTTTCCATCCAACATTCCCACCATACCAGCTTTCCATACTAAGTTACCATAGGTTGAAAGGTAAATTCTTGTATCAGATCATTCACTGATATGTGCATGGTTGATTTACACGTTGATATGTTCATGGTTCATTTACATGTTCCTTTTATGTTGTAGATAAGCATATTTGTTTTGCTTTAATTATTGTAGTTTTAGGGTTTGACTCTAATTGTCATTTATTAAAAGAGTGTGTTACAGTTTTGCAAATATTCATGGTTTATGTTCTTCTAAATAGAAAATATGAATTATCATTTTTTCTAAAATTTATGTTTATTGGTCTTTTCCATCAATGAAACCAATCACATACATTGACTATCTTACCTAGTCGTTCTCTTTTTCCAAAGTAAAATCATCAAGGGTGTCAAACTCAAAGAAACATAGCCTAATAAATCTAATATCAAATAGAAATCATCCCTAATCGAATCCCACGGTTAAATCGTAGATCCCAAAATAAATAGAACCTTGGACACAAGGAACAAAGTCGTCCCTAATCATCAATAAACCACAACACTAGGTAATCACTTTCCTTGTATCATTAATAATACATTATTTTATTTCTTTTTACCTTGACCACATATTACTCTATACATACTTCCTTTAACTTCAATTCACAAAATCATGTCCTTATTATTTGGTAGTATGCCTCTACTTCTAATAAGATTGTTTTTCCTTAAAAGCATAAGGACCACATCCAGGTGTGTGGTCAATGCCACTTGATGTGCATTCCAAAGAATTTGAGACTGTGGTTGCTCTCCTGATCGTGGCCATGTGCTAGGTTTCTTTGCTTATGTTAAATATTGAATATCTCACTTCAGTGGACCGTTGAAGGTGTTAATGCAGATCGACAACTGAAGATCGACTGTAGAGATGAGGTATTTGTGGAATCAAGTTATGTTAGGGTTTCCTCAAGTCATATTTATCTACGTGTATGTGCTATGATATGAAGGAAACTGTTGGGTTAGAATGTGTTGAAATACCTCGATGGAAGAGCAGCCTGATTGCATCTCTCTCATTATTGAAATGAAGTTTTGATGATATGTTTCGAAGTTGTCAAAGGATCATCGGGTGGTCCATATCATTCTTCAGCTGGAGCCATCATCAAAAGATTTGCAAATATTTGATCGCCTCTACTTCTAATAAGATTTTTTTCCTTAAAAGCATAAGATCCACATATTCATAGTAATCAACCTTTCTTGAATCATGAAATACAATTCATTAGTGTATGATGTTGCAACTTGTTATATATATATATATAACTTTTGAAACTTTTCCGTAAATGCTTTAACATCTTTTTCCACAATTTAATTATTCCAAATGTTTAGTTTTTTATTAGTTTATAGTTTGTTCCACCATAAACTATGTGGGTTTTTAACATTGATCACATGTACTTTACTTTTCTTGGGCCTCCTCCATAATGTTTTCCATAGTGATATTTTAGCACTTTACTCTTCTTGGGCCTCCTCTATAGTGTTTTCATAGTCCTATTTTAGATTTTGGGCCCATCCAATTAGTGCATTTACATTTAAATTCTTCTTTAATCAATGTATTTTAAATTCTTCTCTAATTAATGCATTTTCATGAGGTATTTAGTTTTTTTTTCCCTGAAAAAAACAATACTTGTTATTCCTTTTACAACATTAGTTCACCAACATTCTTTTCCACACAGAGTCAACCATTGCATATACTTCTTACTCTTTGTATTTATGTTTTAATTTAAAAGGACCATATCTCACTGCCTATTTTCTTCTCAAGTTATTACATCCACTTTAAGCAAGCTTTATATAGCATATTTTCATTTGCATTAAAATTAAACAAAAACAACAATCCGCTCCTAGCTTATCTATCAATCTACCCAGTGCAATACATATAAATCACAACAGTCCAACTAACATTCATGTCACTTAACTTCATCCCTTTCGTGATGAAGGGTTGAAGTTAAGTGACATGTGGAGGCCGGTTATAAACAAAAGTAAAGGGCATTGTTCTCTAATATGATCCATTGGCTGGAATATAAACAAAAAAGAGTGATCCAACCTCACTACCATAAGAAATTCTAGTCAAAATTCCATATTAATATATTCTGTGACCATCATTATTCCTCATCCCAATATTCAGATTGAGTGATCATCCTAATGATGGACTCAATTTAAGGAAGTCTGAAACGTTGGTTTTTTAAAATACATGCAGGTTTCCAATATAGTTAATGATTTTTTTTCTCTGAATTTCCTTGTTTATCGTTTGAATGGTTGAAAGACAAGTAGAGTTGAATGTGATTTGGAGGAGACCAGAAATAATTATTTGGGATTAAGAAAGGGTAGAAGAATTGAAGAATATTGATAATAAGTGGACTAGGGTGATAGATTTATGGTTTTATAGGGTCAAAGAAGGATATATTATTGAATTTGCTATATAATACCACGAATCCTTTGACCGCGCAAGGGATAGATTTGAGACAAACCCTAGAAAGAAGTTGTTGGCATAGATCCCCATTTGGATAAAAATTGTTGTTTATAGAAAAAGGGATTATGTACATGCAACTAGATGTCAAGGCCCCTCCCATCGATCCAACACAAGGAAGGAAACATGACTGCAGATCTTGGGATTTTTACCAAAAACTTAGACCGATTCATTAGATTCATACAAATAAAACAAATGTGTGTAGATACGAATCAAAATAACATGCACAGCGGAATTAAACTGTCCACACACATTTCTCATGCATACATTCAGTAAAATCAGAACAATCAATACCTTTTAAAAGTGAATACGCAGAGATAGAATACTTATCTTCATTGTGAAATTGTCCCAAGCAACTAGCTATGTCGCTGCAACGTTCCACCCAACCATAGGCCAACTGTGCTCATTAATCTCTCAGCATAGTTTCCACCCCCGAGATGGGCATGATTTCTACAAGGAAAAGGGGACTCTCAAGCTCAGCATAGCCCAAGCAAACATCACATCTAATCCAAACCAGTCCACAGCTGGGTTTATCAGGCCAATGTGATCCTTCTATTTTTGGATACTTGCACTCAAGCTCAAGCCAAAACAATGGATACCCAACCCATATACATCAAGCTCAATTATTGGGCATGGATACCCATTTTTAACAGTGGGATTTACAAATAGGATGTCCATGGGTTTTCCCCGATCGTGGCACAACAAAACGACTTATGGGGAGGGAAAAATCGACCACAGGGGAACAACTCGAATTTCCCACAGATATAGGGGCATTTAGATGGCGAAAGCAACCTCCCAGGATGCCCAAATCGGATTTCTTTTCTTCCCCACAGCTCTGCAACACAAAAACCAATTCCCAAATATGGAAAAATGAAGGAAAAATATGGAAAATGTGAAGGAAAACGCCCCAACTAGCTCATAACGCGTGAGAAAGCAAAGAAAATGGTGAATAATGGTTTGGGGAGCAAATTCGTGGCTCCTTTCTTGCCCAGGAAGCCAAACACATTTTTCCAAAAACTGATGGCTTGCCCATACCCAAATTTGGACAACCATACCTCTCCATTCCCCAAGGCATTAACTACCTCAATCAACTCTTAAAAGAAATAAATGATTGGGTACAAAAGTCAACATGGTAGTTGAGGGTCCATGGGTTCTCTCATTGACACTTGGCTTGACTTGATTGGCTCCAAGGGTTTGAATATTTCCCTACCAATTCCTTGTAAAAATCATGCCCCCGTCTCTTGTTGCATTGCATTGCATAGCTAGTTTTGGGTATTTTATTAAAATGCGTATTTACATTATATTTGCAATTCCATTGTGCCTGGCTAGCACGCAAACCATATCCATCACTAAATCGATGGCGGGGCCTTGGAATTGAGCTCCTCACCACGATTTTATAGCAATATTACATCCTTTACATTTTCATGTAATGGGATCAAAATCAGGGTATTACACTAGGCATGATGGAGGAGTAGACTCTTTTCATGCTGGGAGGGAGGGAAGAAATTAAACGTTCTGTACTTTTGTTTTTAGATTTCTAGATTTAAATTGTTCTTATTTATTATTTATTTAAAACAAAGAATGAATTACTGACATTTAGATAAAGATTTTCTCCATTGACATAAATTGATACTTTGTTTCGCATATTTTAACTCCTAATAATTCTCAAGAAGAAAATAGACATTTACTTTTGAAAAAAATTATTTATTAACATTTTCAAAATTTACAAATGGTTTTTATGAACTTATCTCTTTATAATCTCTTCTAAAATTTGGACGGATTGCTTCAGTGACTATCATCACACAAATAAGAACCTGGATCTCGCCCAACAGTTTTCACCTAGTAAGGGTCTATATTTGGATCACCGTCCAATGGTCTCCACCCAAAATATAGCCCTGGCCTCTCGTCTTTCTTTTCACCGCCATCATTCCCCATATCTTTTCTCCATGCTAAATCCAATGTCCAAAGTCCAATTAAATAGAAAATGAAGGGTTACATTACCAAAAACAATGCCCCTTTATTTTTACATCATAACTTTTTGGTTATTATCCAACCACAACATAACTAATTCATTTTGACTTTTTACATTTTGTTCTTATTTCATAACTTCTCTTTTAACACATGATTACAAGAATTGATCCATTTTAACTCTTTTGTTTTGAATTCCTTTTCCAATTATTACATGGGAAAATTGGTCTGTGACATTCTCCCCTCTTTGAATTGATGATGTCCTCATCATCCTTGACCTCATCTGCATCGACAGCTCTGAAAAAAACTAACCCAAATTCTGAAAACTAAGACCTATGAAGACTATCTGCAAAAAAAAGCAATGCATTCCCACTTTTTGCCTTGGTTCGTACTAGGCCATCCTTGTCGGATGACAGACTCCAAGTCTGTAGTATAGCATTTTAGCTTCCCAAATTCAGTTTTCAATAAAACCAAACCCTAGCCATCCTAATATTTGCAAGTTCATTGCGTCGAGAGGCGCTCTACAGCCCAGTATGAGGGAGATCTTGTAACATGTGTGAGTTTGTCGAGTGTTTGTCGAGTAACAAAATAATAAAAAGTAAACAAAAATAATAATACAAAGTAAAAAATAATAAATATTATGTCGGCCATAAACAAAAAAGAATAATACAAAGTAAAAAGTAAATATGAGACTTAAACTAGAGACTTTAGAGCTTAGGATTAGGTGATAAATATTATGTCGCTCATAAACAAAAAAAGAATAATACAAAGTAAAAAGTAAATATGAGACTTAAACTAGAGACTTTACTTTTTACTTTTAATACAAAGTAAAAGGTAAATATGAGATTTTAGAGTGTTTGTCCAGTTTAATACAAAGTTTAAAAAAAAGAATAATACAAAGTAAAAGGTAATAAATATAATGTCAGCCATAAACAAAAAATAATAATACAAAGTAAAAAGTAAATATGAGACTTAAACTAGAGACTTTAGAGTTTAGGATTAGGTGGCTCACTTATTGCACTCAAGGAGCTATTCAAGGAGAGGTTTGCACCTCGGGAGATTTGATCCCTCTCGGCACTTGATAGAGCCTAGGATTTGGATCTATGCTGATTTATTAAATAGTAGAGAGCTTAATATCTCTATAGAATTTTGTTATTAAATAGTAAAGAGCTTGATATATCTATAGAATTTTGTTATTAAATAATAAAGAGCTTGATATCTCTATGGAAATCTTCTACCAAACTCATCATAAATATAAGTTTTTAAATCTACCTTTCATTCATTATTAATATTTTAATTAAAAACATTTTAATCTTTTGATTGCTTTAATAATAAAATTAATAAAAATTTTGAGCCAGCGAACTGAGCAATAGCTCAGCTTCTGTGGACCTGCGATGGATTCTCTCAATTATGTGTACAATTTCTGCTAATAAGTAACTGGTTCTACGGGCTATATGGAACAGGGATAACCATCGCTTGCTTTATATCGATCAGTGATAGACACATTCATTCTTTTCTGTGACAATAATTGTTTATATGCAATGGGATAAATGCGGGTTGTATGGACAGCCGGATACTATGATTTTGTTTTAAGTTTAGGACATATGATATGTCGCTAATATGGGACAGTAAATATGTGACAATGTAGGGATCTCGTGATTCCCTTACATGTGCAGAATGTAATTTTGTTCATATTTTTTTGAAATAAAATTATGACTTTTTCCAAGGAAAAAATAAATAAAATTAATAAAAAATAATATGTAAACCATGTCGTAATAACAACACCCGCACACTTCAATGAAATAAACATCAAACAGTAACAAACTCTTTATTTCACGCCATTTTTGTTTTGAGACATTGATATCTTCCCACAAGGAATGATTTAATTATTATCTTTAAAAATAAAAATAAAAAAATTAATTCTAAACAAATACAACATAACCAACCATAAATAGAAAACTAAAGACAAACAAACAACCAACATAATGATTACAAAGATTTCACTCAATTCGTATGCAAAATTTAACTACATGGATTGGAAATGAAACAACCATGCTGCCAATTACATTCACTTACAATCTAAGCATTTTCCCACTTTCGTGCCTACCTCTCACATTTGCTATCCTTCTTATCCTATGGTTTTTTAATAATATTAAATTACCTTTTAACCTTATACAATACCTTTTAACCTTATCTTATTAATCAACAACTATAATTAAGGGAATCGATAACTATAAATCATGGCAAATCTAGGTCAATGGATCTATTCCTATAACTATCTCGATTACAATTGGCACCATCAAATAAATCAATACAATTATTGAAAATTAAACCTAGGTTATAAGATGATATACATATAACTTCCAAACATACTAATTACTATTCTCCACTTAACTTACAATATACTCTTTTTTTAATTACAATATACTATTTTTTTAATTGGGGTCCTACTAATAGGTGGGGTGGCTGGGGTAAAAAATATAATATTTTTTTAATTGGGGTCCTACTAATAGGTGGGGTGGCTGGGGTAAAAAATATACTGTAATCGGTTGTGGTCGTCCCCACTCCAGATTGAACCTCATACCTCATCACATCGACGCCCTTGTCTTGTATGCGCGCCGACTATTCTACTATGGTGAAAAAAGAAATACTCCTTTTTAATTACAATCTAGGTTATAAGATGATATACATATAACTTCCAAACATACTAACTACTATTCCCCACTTAACTTACAATATACTCTTTTTTAATTACAATTTGTTTTGCTAAAAAATATTATTAGTTTATTTCAAATTGGTTTTTCAAAAGTTATGGGTTAACTATTAAACTTTATGAACCTATTTTGATATTATGTTGTCGTAACGTGATTATTTTTTTTATATATGGATCTTAGAAATAAAAAATAATTTAAACATTTATGATCCCCTTTCGAGAGCCATGTTGTTCTACTTTTCATCCTCCACTTTGCTTTGTGTCAAGCAAAAATCCTCGATTTTCCGCTTCTAGTGTTTCTATCTGTGCTTGGCTTCTTCATTCATGTTCCCTGTGTTTAGGTCATCCAAGATTTCAGCTATATTCCTTTCAACTTCAATGAGGGTTTTGTCAAATCCTGAGAAGGTTTTCTTTACCCATGCTTTTATTAGGGTTTTGGTTTTTGTCAGATTTTATTAGAGATGTGCCACAACATGTACATCTTGAGCCTATCTAAAAGGAATCCAGCTATGTATGACTATAGATCTGAACTCCTCACATATTAACCAATGAGGATTAAACTTGAAGGGAGTAGTTTGTTTTTGGGTCGATGCGAAAAGCTCCAATATGATAGGAAAATGGTTGGAATGGCACACTTTAAGTATGGAAGATATGTAGGCTTTAATATTTAGAAGAAGGCATTCATTTAGGAGGAAACGATCGAATCTTTTGGATATAGGACCCTCACCCAATATTTTATTTGACCAAGTAGGTACTATGACAGATGGTTTGATATCTACCAAATGCAGTTGGTCAAGATTTTGGATGAAAAAGTATGAGAGAGAATCAGATATGGCATGTGTTCCCCAAGATTCACTTCTAAACATAGTTAGGTTTAAGTCATGATCCAATATGATATGTGGACGGACTAGGAGGTCATAATTAAAGAGATCATTCCAAAAAAGAGATTATGTCATGTGAGGGAGCTTAAATATTAAGGAGCTCCACTATGAGATTTAGGGACTTTGAGAAGCAAGTTGCACAAATGTAATTAGAAGAGCTTACTAATGCTTGGAAAAGTAGAGATTCATTCCATTCGAGGGCTAAACCGCTAAAATTTCGGCTAGCATCCACGAATAGAGAAGTCTAACCTGACAAACATTTGTTTATTATATTTTTTGAATTTTCAGAAGAGCACATAATTTATTGTATGAAGACAACTAAAGGCTTATGAAGATTAACCAATCATTGCATGGATCTTTGTTAAGAGGCCGTCACAATGCCTTTGATATTAGGGGATAGCAAGTTCATTTTTTCATCCTTGTTGGGGTTGCTTTGCTGAGGGCCCCTTGTATTATTGATTTTCTACCTGCACATACCTCCTTCTCTGCATCAAATTTAGCCAAATCTATATTAGAATTTCTTCCTCTAGATGTGGGATCTCCTTCGTAGACGTGGAGCATAGTTTCCTGGATTAATATTTTGGAATGGGATCGAGTAATATATCTTTGAAAGGAAGGAGAGGAGTAGGAATTGCCTCTCATAGAGGGAGGAGACGAGCTCTCTTCATATTACTCAATATCAATTATGGGCTTGGACAACGCCAGTTGTGTCAGAATTCCTTAGTCGGTTCCATAGCCACATTTTTCCTCTTTCCTTCTACAGGACTCTGTGGGATTCTATCACTAGAACCCATTATGATGGATTCTAATTCTATGATCTTTGTGTGGAGATGTGCATTTACCCTGGTTAATTCTTCATTAACTCTTTCAGATTCTTTATGAGATGTTTCTTGCGCAGTATTTATCTCCTCTACTTTGTGTTTATTTTGGGTTGTCGAGAGGGAGTCTTATCCAAAGTCAGAAGGGCTCATGACCAAATGGGTTCCCCCTATTTCATTTGAATACCTAAGGAGAGGACAAAAAATCTTCATATTCCCATGCGATCAACAATGTGTGCATTGGAAAGACACGTTTTTGTAATCCAAGGTCTGCATATATGTTTGGTATCCTGCTTTGATTAGAATGGTGGTTGGTAATCCTTGGGCGATGTCCATTTCTACAGAAATGGTTGCAACCAATGTTTGAGTTTTCTTCGCTATCTCCAGATCCATTTTTAAGAAAGAACCCAAAGAATCCGCAGTTGATTTGAAAATTTGTTCGTCCCAGTAGTCAATAGGTAAGCAGGGCATTTAACCCATAAGGAAAGAGTATGTATCCTCTCCCTGATTGGATCAAAGCATGCATGCCACCAGGACAGGGTAAGTGCAACATTCCCCCGGAACCATGGTCCTTTAAGCGCTATCTTGAATCAGTTGTCCATTGATTTGAAGAAAACATTTATATAACCTCTTGCTCCTGCGAAGGCTTGGGGAGAGTATCCTAGGACATAATTCCAAGTTCGATAAACCCAGTTCTTCATATCTTGTTCCTTAAATCTTCTTGTGTGAAATATTGTTATGAGGTCCATTTCTATGTAGTATGTTACCTTCTCTTTAAATATATCAAGATCAACTGACACCTCCATTTCCACTAGGAGTTTTGCAATGTAGTGAGACTTTCATTTTCTTTGCCTAGATTTCAGAGGATTTTGGGTATAGTTCTTGATGGGAGATTGAGTTTTTTTCAGAAGGGGTTAAGATATTGGGAACACTAGTTCATGAGAAAAGGGAGAAGTGAGATGGAAAGGGGTTGATAGGAGATCGCGGGCTGGAGAGGTGATGAGAGGATATAGTGAACCAACCCGTTTCAGGCTACACACATCCAAAATATTTGGAATATTGTAAAGAAATCCATCTGGATAACATAATAATTGAATATGAATATGAAATATGAGATATGATTATTACAATATCATGATAGTCCCATACATATAGAAAACCTAAAGGCACTTAAGGTGACCATTCACAAAGGAATGTGTGTAAGATTTAAACCTATGCAGAGAAGCAAAGCATACATATTATTTTAATCAAAACATAGATTGCACCACAACATTCACACATAATACATAAATATTTACCCTAGAAACCCTTAACCGGGAAAACCAACAAAACTTAGAGCCACCCCTCTTATTTTCTCATCATGATTATTAACCACTCATAATACAAAATATGGGTATTCTGCAGCATCCAAAACCCTAATCCGTTATCTCAGATTAGAAACAGACCCAATCCCTTAGCTGAGATTAGATTTCATATTTTTAGAAGAATCCCAAAAATAGCCCAAAAAATCGTGAACTCGCTTCGCTCATATCGATAATGGGCTAACACCATTTCCGATGTCCACTTCACGGAAGGGGGAGGGCGTTGACACCTACCCCCTATAACCCCCCCAATCCAGCACCATGCACAACGCCCGACACATACGATGGAGCACTAGATGGGTGGAGATCGTCAGGCACGTTGTCACCCCCCCCCCCACACACACACACGTGCAAAGAATATAACACATACCCAACAATGTGTCCCTTAAAAGAATTAATAATTATTTATTTTTATATGTTAATAGTTTATTATTATTTGACAGTGTATATATTTTGTTTATTACATTGTCTTCCTCTTCATAAATGCTTTTTCCTCAAAGCATATTGATGAAGAAGCTTTGTGCCTTTTGCTTGTAATCTCGTCACATCATTCTATGTTCTGTTGTAGTGGACGATACAAGACAATATGAACCTTTGAGTGTTGAAAAAAAAATTGAAACGTAAAAGGATCAGTCCATCCTAATTCAATTTTTTGTGGAACATTGCACTTCCACAATGAACTGTTATCATGAGATTTATTTGCGCTAGTAGCAATATTTTTTGTTATTTTTTAATATTGATATTAAGATTGTTTAATATAAATGCTTTTATGATTTGGATGTTGATAAGGAGTTCTTATTGTTTGTACTCCAACATCCTTATATGTTTGTTCTTTAACTAGATTGGCATCTTCTTGAGCTATGTTGTGGATTGGATCTGTGTTTGTTCCTTTTTCCACAACTTGGATTTTTACTCCTGAATGTTTTGATGCCTCCTTCTAGATTTCCTCTAACTTATTTTTCAACAACTTGTTCTCAATATTAACCTTCCTAAATGTTTCTTTTTGTGACTTCTCATCATGATTTAACTTCTTAATCTATTCCATCAAATATTGATTATGATTTCTAAGCTGGCAATTATCTTCTTCTTTTTCTAATAATATCCCTTCGATATCTTCATTAGCTTGTTCCGTCTTCTGACTATTCTTTAACTTCTTGATTTTTGTGACTAGAATTATATTATGATTTCTCAACCGAAATATCTCATCATTATTGTTTGATATCGTTTTATTGATCTTTGCAGTCTATAATTTGTGAGCATTTTTAAGGACGTTGTTTTGTTGTTGTAGATTTTTAATTTGTTGTTGAAGCTGTGTTGTTGCTGCAACATCCCCCCAAAATTTTTGTGATTTTGGGGCCCCTCCTTCTTGTTTTTAGAAGAAGGTTTGCTTAGGAACTAAACACTTCCTAGAAAGTCTTTTTGTACTTAGTTTTTCTAGAAGACCAAGTCTTTGAGTTTGTTTTTGTTTCTTTTTCTTCTAAGTAAAACTCAGTCTTTGTGGCTGAAACAGCGAACCAACTCACCCAGATCATCTGAAACAACAGACCAACTCACTCAGTTGAGGCGCAATGTGCGGCCCCATTTGTTAAATTTTTTAGCCTTTCCCGTTTCAGACGAACTCACCCAGATCATTCGAAACGCGGTTTTGTCTGCCTTGTCTTTTTCCAAGTTTTGTTGCGGCGAAACTCGCCAAGTTGCACCGATGTAACTCGCTGACGCTTTCTGAAATAACACTTCGTCAAAATCAAACGATCAGAGTTTGTTTTGGAAAAACTCACTGAGTCCGGCCGAAACTGTCACCGCAAAACTCTGAGCCTTGCCCAAAAGACGTGATACTGAGGCGCATGACGAAAATCGGAAAGAATTGCCGCAACGTGATAAATTACGCCCAGTTAGAGGCGGCGCTAAACTCGCCAAAGTTTGTCGGTCATTGCGGACGAACTCAACCAAATCTTCTGAAGTACCGCTCTGACTCACCGAGAGCTTCCAGTTGACGGCTCGCATTTAATGCTAAAGTACCATCGAAAGGAATCCTGGTCACATCATCGTAACGGCATTTAATGCCCCATGAACCCATTTAATGCCCGCACGTGCCCTATTTCTTATATATTAAGTAGGGTTTTAGGCCGGTTATGTTATTGTTTTTTTATTACTGTTAGAGCTTTGGAGAGAATGTCGTTCGAATCCAGTCAGCCTTTCCGGAGCAGCCAAGTCCGTAGTTCATCAGCTCCACCCAAGCCAATCGTTTACTGCCAAGTAGGTAACTTCACCAGGACCTTATGCTTTGTTTTTTTTTTCAGCAGCCCAAGTTCGTTGTTGCTTTTTGTTATTTACTTTTATTAGCCCCTCGCCTCGGCCACCCTCGCCCACATTAGAGTTTTGAGCCCGTCTGGTTTTTCTTGAAGCCATTGGAAAAAAGTGTAGCTAAAACTCGTCCCCTACCAGTTTGCTTAGCCTCATTTCTAGTGATTGAGCCCGTGTGGAAGACTACACCCATCCGCAACCTTCCAGTTTCTCTCACTTATATCCTTTTAGGAGCTCTCCGAAACATCATTCGGTTCGTCAAGCCCAGCGTCATAAGTTCCTTTTAACAATGATAATGAAAGCTAGTTTTGGAAAGTTTGTTTTAGCAGCTGCTTATTATGGTTTTGTTTGCTTCGTCGCTTGCGTTCTGTTTAAAGCATAATACCACACTATGAAATTGCTTGCTAATACTTCCGCATTTAGGCTATGTCTGATGTAGTAATGAATTTTCATCTCAATACTTATTCTACATTATGGTTTTATCGTTTATCTAATCATGTATTATTTTGGGAAGGTGTAATGCACAATACCGAAAGGTAGCAAGAAGAAGGAAAAGATGGTTGAGTTAGAGCAAGGTGGCCTCGAAGCAAGAATTGAAACTGTATATGAAGACAGCAAGCCTTTTATGAATGCTAAACCCGAATTTAAATAGGAAAATTTTCATTACATGATCAGGGACCAGGAAATTCCCGAGTCAGTCCTGGAGGAGATGTACCTATACCAGAATATTAGAAGCTCTGGCATTGCCAAAGTAGCAACGCGCCCCGAGCTCTTCCTTGCTCAGAAGTCATCAGGTGGCTTTTGGCCCATGCAGATGCCAAGTCAAGAGTTTTATCTGATAGCAAGGGAGAATCGTTCGCCTCGTTCCACCCAGCTCATATTGCGGCAACTTACAAATTTCCCTGCACCCAGTAGCTACTGAATGATGCATGGTTAGAGAGTCTCAACACAGATTTCATAGAAATGGACAAAAAATTACTAATTCTAGGCAGGAATCTGAGAGTGAAAGAAAGTGATGATTATGAAGTGCAAGCACTCAGGCCTCCCTTCAGAGTTATTGCCCTTATGCTAAGCATAATATTTGGTAAAGCTTATGGAACCACTTATCAACTGCACTGGGTACCTCTAATCCACTATGTTGCATTCAAAGGCATGGTATTTAATAGGGCAGACATCCTCTCGGATAATATATCCAAAGCCATATTTGTTGCTAAGGAAGGATTGCCCCGAGGAAAATCAGAATTTTACATGTCTTCATACCTCATGGATTGTATCCTGGCAAGGCACCCATTCCCAAGGTTAGGATGCATTTGGAATAAGGCCGACCCCCTAGTCTATATTGGTTACAAGATCTTATGGGCCCAGAATTACAAAAGGCATTACAAGATCATATGTGAAGAATTGATCATGCCACTATATGAGCTAATGTTCAATGAGGAACCCAGCTGTGTATCTAAGAATGCCATGGCTTTCTTAGAGAAGTATGGTGATCTTTACCTATCGGAGGAAGGCACTTACATAAGAATGTATGGAGGTTCCAAACCACCATACCTCCTGCCTAAGTATGCCACTGATTTTGTCATCCATAAAGAGGCAGTCAGACAAGTTTTTATAGATGGAGTTGGTCATGTCTCAAAGAAAGCAAAGAAATCCTCCTTCTCGGCATTTCCCTTTTGTGTCAGAGCATACAAGTTTTCTAAAGTCAGCTCGGCTGAAGAGTTTTTTCAATAGCTTAGAGAGTTTCACTTCGGAGAAATAATCTTCGAAAAGAACGACAGGCTCAATAAGGCCGCAGATCACTTTAGGATTATCAATGCACACTTTTGAGTATGCCCACTAATTTGACAAGGATGAGGAAGTCTTTAGAGGGGGCAGCAATATGACTGAACTTCAAAGAAGCCATCGCTTCAAGAGTGAAGCTAGCACCAGTTCCACTACAGCCCAAGCGGTCAAAGACACAGAATTGCGTATTCAGAAAGAAGCAGTCGATGCTCTAACAAAGGAAGATCAAAGACTCAAGGCTAAGGTTGAAAAGCTCCAGAAGCTGTTAAGTTTAAACCAAATAGACAAACAAGATCTCTGAAAGAAACACAATCACAAGATAGACACACAATATACCCTGGGAAACCATCATGGGGTAGAAAACCCAGCAAAGCTTTCCTCAATAAGATGATCAACCAAAATACAAGATGTGCTCCTTCTCCTTGACTCCTTAGCAGATCTCCCAGACAAGTGCGCACTCTTCCACAAGTGAGTGAGTGATCTAATGAGGAGTTCACCTCCTCTATTTATACTTGACTCCCAACTGACTAAAAGAACTAATGGGGCCGACCTCACCTGGAGAAGTCTAATAACCCCTAAAATATAACTGCAGGGCCGACCCACACATGGTGGGTCTAATAACCCTAGTTATTACAAACCCCTGGAGGAATAAACATCTCCAGATACATGATAGGGTTACCTCGGAGGAATGAAACATCTCCGGAATAATAAAGTACAAATATAATATTCTTTGAAGTTACAATATTCAACACTCCCCCTTAACGAGAAGGATATTATAACAACATCTGCAAGAGCAAGGAGTCATCATACATGATACATCTATAAATCATCGGAAGCTTTCTTCAATTCATCTTCATCAGTAACTCAACCAGTTACTGGAACATCAATGTCAACAGTGTTGATATCACTACGATCATCAGCATCGTCATCACATGATCATCAGCATCGTCATCATACGATCATCAGCATCATCATCAGCATCATCATCACACAATCATCAGCATCGTCATCACACGATCATCAGCATCGTCATCACACGATCATCAACATCGTCATCATACGATCATCAGCATCGTCATCACACGATCATCAGCATCGTCATCACACGATCATCAGCATCGTCATCATACGATCATCAGCATCGTCATCACACGATCATCAGCATCATCATCACACGATCATCAGCATCGTCATCATACGATCATCAACATCGTCATCACACGATCATCAGCGTCGTCATCATACGATCATCAGCATCGTCATCAGCATCGTCATCATACGATCATATTCCTAGGATGATCAATCCTGCTCTTTTTAGGACATAGGTCCATGGATGATACAATCCAATCTTCAGTTCTCGGAGACTTCAGTCTACGGATCAATTCTGGGACCTCAGTCCGGGGACGATGCAATCCCCTGCCTGTTCATTCAGGACTTCATTTTTCGAAGACCCAGTCTACAGTTCTATTCTAGGACCTCAGTCCGGGGATGATACAATCCCCTGCCTGTTCATTCAGGACTTCATTATCGGAGACCCAGTCTACGGTTCTATTCTGGGACCTCAGTCCGGGGACGATACAATCCCCTGCCTGTTCATTCAGGACTTCATTATCGGAGACCCAGTCTACGGTTCTATTCTAGGACCTCAGTCCGGGGATGATACAATCCCCTGCCTGTTCATTCAGGACTTCATTATCGGAGACCCAGTCTACGGTTCTATTCTGGGACCTCAGTCCGGGGACGATACAATCCCCTGCCTGTTCATTCAGGACTTCATTATCGGAGACCCAGTCTACGGTTCTATTCTGGGACCTCAGACCGGGGATGATACAATCCCCTGCCTGTTCATTCAGGACTTCATTTTTCGAAGACCCAGTCTACGGTTCTATTATGGGACCTCAGTCCGGGGATGATACAATCCCCTGCCTGTTCATTCAGGACTTCATTATCGGAGACCCAGTCTACGGTTCTATTCTGGGACCTCAGTCCGAGGACGATACAATCCCCTGCCTGTTCATTCAGGACTTCATTATCGGAGACCCAGTCTACGGTTCTATTCTGGGACCTCAGTCCGGGGATGATACAATCCCCTGCCTGTTCATTCAGGACTTCATTATCGGAGACCCAGTCTACGGTTCTATTCTGGGACCTCAGTCCGGGGACGATACAATCCCCTGCCTGTTCATTCAGGACTTCATTATCGGAGACCCAATCTACGGTTCTATTCTGGGACCTCAGTCCGGGGACGATACAATCCCCTGCCTGTTCATTCAGGACTTCATTATCGGAGACCTCATGTCTACGGCTCTCTTTAGTACTAAAAGTCCAGGGATGATCCAATCCCCTCAACTGTCCACTAAGGACTTCATTCTCGGAGACCTCACGTCTACGGCTCTCTTTAGGACTGAAAGTCCAGGGATGATCCAATCCCCTCAACTGTCCACTAAGGACTTCATTTTCGAAGACCTCATGTCTACAGCTCTCTTTAGGACTGAAAGTCCAGGGATGATCCAATCCCCTCAACTGTCCACTAAGGACTTCATTTTCGGAGACCTCACGTCTACGGCTCTCTTTAGGACTGAAAGTCCAGGGATGATCCAATCCCCTCAATTGTCCACTAAGGACTTCATTCTCGGAGACCTCACGTCTACGGCTCTCTTTAGGACTGAAAGGCCAGGGATGATCCAATCCCCTCAACTGTCCACTAAGGACTTCATTTTCGGAGACCTCACGTCTACGGCTCTCTTTAGGACTGAAAGTCCAGGGATGATCCAATCCCCTCAACTGTATTCTCATCAATACAAGTACAAGTATCCTCATCCATACAAGTACATTAATCAATACATGTATCATTATCTAGCATCAACAGCATGTATACATCATACATCGAAAGCATGTATCAATCATCAAAAGCATGTATACATCTATCATCACAATCATGTATACATCTATCATCAAAAGCATGTATACATCTAACATCAAAAGCATGTATTCTCACTAATACATCTATCATCACAATCATGTATACATCTATCATCAAAAGCATGTATTCTCACTAATACATCTATCATCACAATCATGTATACATCTATCATCAAAAGCATGTATTCTCACTAATACATCTATCATCACAATCATGTATACATCTATCATCAAAAGCATGTATACATCTAACATCAAAAGCATGTATAAGTAAAACTAAATAGAATGAAGTAGTCCTAAATCTAACTATTTCTAAGTGACTAGGTGAAGTCTCATTATTGATGAGACTTGCTTGTTATCAGGAATCATGCTACTCCCCCTTTCTAGGAGGTTCCTTTTGAACT
Organism: Larix kaempferi; assembly: GCA_027924585.1. Classification (NCBI taxonomy): domain Eukaryota; kingdom Viridiplantae; phylum Streptophyta; class Pinopsida; order Pinales; family Pinaceae; genus Larix; species Larix kaempferi. The sequence continues at coordinate 4,631,619 of BSBM01001229.1, forward strand.
ACACCAAGCTTGTCTCGAAAGTATTCAAATTTCACACGAGACAGTGGTTTGGTCAGGATATCAGCAATTTGATCTTCAGTGCTCACATACTCAAGCTTGATAGCTCCTTTCTGCACCATATCTCGAATATAGAAGTATCGGATCTCTATGTGTTTTGACTTATCATGGAACACAGGATTTTCTGTCATCTTGATGCAGCTTTGATTATCACACATAATCATAGTGGGATCCATTTCTAAGTCAAACACTCCAGATAACAGTTTCCGAAGCCATACTACTTCACATCTGGCAGAGCAAGCAGCTATGTATTCTGCCTCAGCAGAGCTGAGGGCCACACTAGATTGTTTCTTGCTGAACCAAGAGATCATGGCAGATCCAAGGCTATAACATCTACCTGAAGTACTTTTTCTGTCTGAGACACTGCCTGCCCAATCAGAGTCTGAGTAACCATGCAAATTGAGTTCATGACTTCCATCATAGAGTAGACCAAAATCTAATGTACCTTTCAAGTACCTCATTACATGCTTTGCAGCTATTAGATGAACCTTTCTAGGTTCTACTAGATACTGACTTAGGGTATTTATAGCAAAGCATATATCTGGCCTAGTATTTGTTAAATACATTAGTGACCCAATAATCTGTCTATATAGAGTTAGGTCCACTAACTCTGATGAGTCATTAACCAAAATCTTCAAGTTGGAGTCCATAGGAGTGGCCATGGGTTTACACTCCAACATGTCAAATCTTTTCAGAATTTCCACAGTATACTTACCTTGATTTAGAAAGATTCCTCTTGGTTCTTGCCACACTTCTAAGCCTAAGAAGTAGTGCATTAATCCGAGATCTTTCATCTCGAATTCTGAAGAAAGATTCTTCTTTCTTTCAATAATTTGTTTCTCATTTCCAGTTAGAAATAGATCATCTACATATAATAAAAGTATAACTGGTTCATCATCCATCACTTTGAGATAAAGGTTTGGGTCAGCTTTACTTTTGGTAAAGCCCATGCTAGTTAAGAAATTGTCAATCCTTCCGTACCAAGCCCTGGGAGCTTGTTTCAACCCATATAATGCCTTTTTCAGTTTGCATACATGAGTCCTTCCGTCATTTACCTCAAACCCTTGTGGTTGCTCTATGTATACATCTTCTTCAATTACACCATTCAGAAAAGTTGTCTTAACATCCATTTGGTGTAATTTCCACTTCATCATGGATGCAAGAGCCATGATAGTTCTAATTGAAGTGTACCTAGCAACTGGTGCAAATGTTTCTTCATAGTCAATTCCCTCCTTCTGAGAGAAACCTCTGGCTACAAATCTTGCTTTGTATTTTTCATTGCTTCCATCCGCAGCATGTTTTATTTTGAAGATCCATTTGGAAGAAACCACACTTTTATCTTTTGGTTTGGGAACTATATCCCAAACATCATTTTTCATTATTGACTGATATTCTTCAGTCATTGCTTCTACCCATTCTTTCTTTTGAGCTGCCTCTTCATAGTTAGTAGGTAGTTGATCCACAAGATCACACATCAGGGCCATATAGTTGGACACTAGCTTTGGTTTCTTCCTTTCTCTAGTGGAGCCTTCAGGAGCACCATATCTTTCAGCTCCTTGAATAATATCTCTAGCCCATGCTGGTCTTCTTTTCCTAGATAATTCTGCAACAGGAGGTTCTTGTGGTTCCAGCATGTCATGATCCTCTGGTATGTCCTCTTCAGGGATGTGAATAGTCTCTGAGATTCTGGGAGATGTATCTTCTTCATAAACTTCTTCAAGTTGACACTTTCTAGATTTCTTGAGAGCTGCTTCCTCATCGAAGGTTACATCTCTGCTTATTTCTATATGATGGAAACCTGGTATGTAGATTCTGAAGGCTTTGGAAGTTTCACAATAACCAACAAACATTCCCTTCTTACCTGAGGGATCCAATTTGGATCTCTTTTCTTTTGGAATGTGGATGTAAACAGGACACCCAAATATTTTGAGATGACTTACCTCAGGCTTCTTTCCTGTAAAGACTTCTTCTGGAGTTTTGAAGTCAAGAGCACTATGAGATAGTCTATTTTGTACATATACTGCTGTCTTGGCTGCTTCAGCCCATAGATACATGGGAAGGTCTTGATCATGTATCATAGTCTTTACAGCTTCCATGATGGTTCTATTTTTCCTCTCAGCTACCCCATTCTGTTGGGGATTGTAAGGAGTGGTTAGTTCCCTTTTGATTCCAGCTTCTTTACAGAAATCTTCAAATTCCTTTGAAGTATATTCTCCACCATTGTCTGTTCTGAGAATCTTGATTTTCTTGTCTGAGAGGTTTTCTATTAGAGCCTTGAACTCTTTGAATTTTCCAAAGACTTCATTCTTACCCTTTAGGAAGTATATCCAAGTTTTTCTTGAATAGTCATCAATGAATGAGAGATAGTATTCAAACCCACTTAGAGATGTGGTAGGCATAGGTCCACATACATCTGATTGTATTAGTTCTAGAGAGCTCTTAGTCTTTGTTTCACTTTTTGGAAATGGATTCTTGATATTCTTCCCTTTCTTACATCCTTTACATGAGCCATCATGATCAACCTTCAAGTCTGGCAAACCTATAACCATCTTACTCACATAGGGTAAAGCTTTATAGTTGATGTGAGCTAGTCTTCTATGCCATAGTTCACTGGGACTGGAAACTTCATGAGCAAGGGCAGATTCTAGATGACCCTTGAGTTTATAAAGTCCTCCTTCTTCTTCACCAATAACAATTGCATCTTTGATTGATTTTCCTTTGGACCACATGAGTACTTGTCCATCTATGAAGGCTACTCTAAAGCCTTTCTTGTCTAGTGCTGAGATAGAGAGTAGATTCTTCTTTAAACCTGGGACATATAAAATTTCTTTCATCTTTAAAGGTGTTCCTGAATCAAGCTTGTAGCTTGCTTCACCAATTCCCTTGATGGGATATTGATAATCATCTCCTAGAGATACCTTCTGGGGTGAAGACTTCTCTTCAATCTTGGAGAGAGTTTCCTTATGACCTGTCATGTGCTTTGAAGCACCACTGTCAATGAGCCAAGTGCCTTCACCAGGAGACACAGATCCAGAGAGAGCAGAAAATAGTACATATTCTTCTGGTTCTTCTTTCTTTACTTTAGATCTTTTCTTTTGAGGCCTTTCCTCCACTTCTTCTTCTTCTTCTTCTTCTTCTTCTTCTTCACTGTCATCTTCTGCCATATGAGCATGATGTCTTTTGTGAACAAACCTTTTCTTCTTCTTCTCTGGTAGGGTACAGTCTCTGGCATAGTGTCCTAGCTTGAGACAATTGAAGCATTGGACTGTGGAGATGTCTCCCCCTTTCCTTTTGATTCTATGAGAGGGTTGAGGCCTTTTGTGGTTTACTTTCTTGAAGTAGCCTCTCTTTCCTCTTTTGGTGTGGGTGGCCAAAGCTTGGTCATCCTCTTTGAGAAGTGCTTCTCTGTTGGCAACCCTAGCCTCCTCTTGAACACAATCCTCCCATACTACATCAAACTTCATACTTTCTTTTCTGGCACACATAGTTTGAATGAATGACTCCCAAGGTCTAGTGAGACCATTTAGAGCTGTCATCACAAGTTCATCTTCATCAAGAGTATCACCAATGGCATCTAGTTGCTCTTTGATTAGAGAGACTCTTGAGAAGTAGTCTTGAATGGATTCTCCTTTGTGCATCTTGGTACTCTTCAATTGAGTCCTTAGATTCATCTTTCTGTTGATGTTCTTTCCTTCATACATTCTTCCTAGGGCATCATACATTTCCTTTGGAGTCTTCTTGGAAGACACTTGGGGAATCAAGTGGTCTTTAATGGAATCAGCTATGATTCTCTTTGCCCTAATCAGATCCTTCCTGTGTTTTTCTTTGGCTTCATCTTCTTCTGGTTCTGCAACTTCCTCCTTGATATAATGAGCAAGATCATTCTCCTCAAGAATGAGACCAATTCTGTATTTCCATGCCTGGAAATTCTCTATGCCTTCTAGCTTGTCTTCAAGCTTAGTATTTGGAGCCATCTTCTCTTGGGGGAGTCCAAGAGACAGAGTAGACTTACCTGGGAAGTTACTTTTCACTTTTTCGGAATCTGGAACAGAATTTTATCGCACTTTTGGTAGAATTAGGGTTTGACTTTCCCGGAGTTCTACCCAACCAAAAAGTTCGATCTATAGCTCAAAAGAATGCTCTTGAGAAGGGATATCCAGCCATGTAATCAAAATTAAAAAATTACAACTTTTTTCTGAAACCAAAATCTGACGTATCGTACTTTTGGTAGAATTAGGGTTTGGATTTCCCGAAGTTCTACCCAACCAAAAAGTTCGATCTATAGCTCAAAAGAAAGGTATTGAATAGAGCTATCCAGCCATACAACCAAAAATCAAAAATACCAACTTTGGGATGAAACCCTAACTTCACCAAAGAGAGAGAAAGAGGTATTCTTACCTTGTGAAAGATGTCCTATTCAGTCTAGCTCTGATACCATGTCAAGTTTAAACCAAATAGACAAACAAGATCTTTGAAAGAAACACAATCACAAGATAGACACACAATATACCCTGGGAAACCCTCATGGGGTAGAAAACCCAGCAAAGCTTTCCTCAATAAGATGATCAACCAAAATACAAGATGTGCTCCTTCTCCTTGACTCCTTAGCAGATCTCCCAGACAAGTGCGCACTCTTCCACAAGTGAGTGAGTGATCTAATGAGGAGTTCACCTCCTCTATTTATACTTGACTCCCAACTGACTAAAAGAACTAATGGGGCCGACCTCACCTGGAGAAGTCTAATAACCCCTAAAATATAACTGCAGGGCCGACCCACACATGGTGGGTCTAATAACCCTAGTTATTACAAACCCCTGGAGGAATAAACATCTCCAGATACATGATAGGGTTACCTCGGAGGAATGAAACATCTCCGGAATAATAAAGTACAAATATAATATTCTTTGAAGTTACAATATTCAACAGAAGCAAGCAGCAGAAAGGATACAAAATGAGCAAGAGGATAAGCTTCGAGAAGAAGAAGCTCTTAGGCTTCAGGAGGAAGAAGCCCAGAGGCTTCGAGATGAAGAGCTAGAGAAGATAAGAATAGAGGAAGCTACCAAAGAGCAAGAAGAAAGAAAGGCGGTTGAGAAGCAGTTGAGGGCCGAAGAAGATGCACAAGCTGGGGGCTCTAACACGCAATACATGGATATAGACTTGTCCCAAATGGTTCAGACCCCTCCCGCGGAAGAGGACATCCCTATAGAATATCTCCCACTTATCCCTTTCACTCCCTCGAAGGATCATACTATGACTCAGTGGGATAAATTTGCATTTGATAAGGAAAGGAAGTCCATTGTGCGAAGGATAGAGACAAGGTTGAAGAAACCTTTCCACCCAGACATCATTACCCGGTGAGAAACCACTGTTATGCAGGGCACACAAAATGCTCATGTGGCTATGGCATCCGCTACTGTAGCTGTTGCTAAAGCAAGCGAGCACAATGTAGTCAAGATAGTAAATGAGTTGGATGCAATTAAGAAAATGTTATTTTTTAATCATTTAATTCAATAGATCTAGGATCTTAACTGAAAGAACAACATGTACAACATATCAAGCATAAGAGACAAGAGACAAGAGACACAAAACATTTCACCGAGGAAAACCAAGAAGGTGAAAAACCCCGCAACTTCCTCAGAGATAGAATAAGCACCAATACAAGGATCACAATGATCAAACCCAAGAGATAGATATCTTCAGCAACATACTCCTCCTCCACTTGTGCGCACTCCTCATCTCTCTCACTAATCCGAAGTGAGTGAATGAGAGAATTGTGTCAAATGAGAGAGTCACACTCTCTATTTATACTTTTACTTTCACTTGACCTTTACTCAACTAGGTCGGCCCCAACTTAACCACTTAACATAATACTGACTGGTCCAACCCCACTAGGGTGTTCTAATAACCCTTTAACCCACATGACTCATACAGGGCCGACCCCATCAAGGTGGTCTAATAACCCATCAAGTATAAGTTACGACACTTATAATATAACTTGCGACACTTGCAAGTACAACTGACGACACTTCCAATCAAAGGAATAATACATCTCCATTGGGGATACAATAAAATACAAATGTAATACATACAATATGCAAGTGAATATCTTCTGAAGTTACAAATACATCAACACTCCCTTTTAACTAGGAAGGTATTCTCTTGACACAAGGAATCAATACATATAGGCACAAGTCTTCAATTCTGGAGCTGGATCATCGTCACTGGATCATGGAGCATCATCGTCACTGCTGTTGTACTTGTCATCTTGATCACTGGTGCTATCTCATAATTCTTCTCATCATAGGAAGTTCTACAGAGCCAACCCTTTTTCATGTTGGATGTAAGCCTAGCCTCCTGTAGGTCTTCATAGTCTCTGGCCATACTGTGGATCCCAGGACTAATTACGTGAGTCAACAAAACCTCGAAAGAGTATCCCAGGATCCTTTATGTGCATAAGCACAACCGGCAAGATCTCCCAGGGATCTATTACATGTGACCACCAAAAAACCTCGAAAGAGCATCCCAGGACTGATTACGAGCACATAGTTCAACCTATCGGATCTCCCAGGGCGCTATTACATGTGGTCATGGAAAAACCTCGAAAGAGCATCCCAGGATTGATTACGATCACACAGCTCAACCTATCGGATCTCCCAGGGTGCTATTACATGCCATATGACAAAACCTAGCAAGAGCATTTGCCAGACCTACTAGGGAGCTATTATATGCCATAGGAAAAGCCTAGCAAGAATATCTGCAAATCTCCCAAGGCGCTATTATATGTCCTCCCAAACAAAACCTTGAAAGAGCATTCGCCAGATCTCCCACAAAGCTATTATATACCATAGGAAAAACCTAGCAAGAGTATCTGCAAATCTCCCAGGGCACTATTATATGCTTATCTGCACAACCTGTCCACGACCAATCCTGTAGAAAAACCTCACAAGAGCATCCTTGCACAAACTATAGGATCTCCCAAGGAGCTATTACATGCTACCTGCACAATCTATCCGCAACCAACCTGTATCAAAACCTCGCAAGAGCATCCGAGCTCAGAGTATCGGATCTCCCAAGGAGCTATTACATGCTACCTGCACAATCTGTCCATGGCAATGGAGTATCATCTTGATACTTATGATCATACTGATCATCATCACACAGCACATCATCTTGATGTACATCATCATCACATGATCAACCTGATCATCCTGATGCATATCATCTGGAGCATCTTCCTGATGCTCATCATACAACGCTTACATCCACAGCCATGGGAGGATCCTCCTACCACCATGCTTGGAATGCCTCCTGCAAGTGTGTCCCGTCACTTCTTCCTCGAAGTATCTTTTATGTGAATAACACCAAGCCTCTCTCTGAAGTACTCAAACTTCACTCTGGCTAGTGGTTTGGTCAACACATCTGCAATATGCTCATCAGTTACAACATACAGGAGATTCACTGCTCCTCTCTGCACCACATCCCTGATATAGTGATATTTGATCTCAATGTAATTCGACCTATCATGGAACACTAGGTTCTCTGACAACTTCGCACAACTCTGGTTGTCACAGAAGATACAGGTAACATCCAACGGGAGATCAAATAACTCAGACAGTAGCTTCCTAAGCCATATTGCCTCACAACTAGCCGAACAAGCTGCGACATACTCTGCTTTGGCTGTACTCAGTGCTACGCAGGATTTCTTCCTAATAAACCACGAGATCGAGATCACACTTGATCCCATACTAAAGAAGCCCCCCGAAGTGCTCTTCCTATCTGCAGCATTGCCTGCCCAATCTGAATCAACATAACCCTCCAGGTTAAACTTTTGATTCGTATCATACTTGAGCCCATAATCAACCATACCCTTCAGGTACCGTAGAATATGCTTTACAGCAATCAGGTCAACATGTGTAGGATCTATCAGAAATTAGCTCAAGGTGTCCACCGCAAAGCAAATATCTAGTCTCGTGTTCATCAGGTACATCAAGGACCCAATCATCTGATGATACACCGTGACATCAACCGACTCTGATGAAGCATCACTCAATAGCTTCAGGTTTGATGCCATAGGTGTGGTCATGGCCTTGCAGTCCATCATCCCGAACAGCTTCAAGATCTCTACTTCATACTTCCCTTGTCCAAGGAATATTCCATCTGCACTCTGCCACACCTCCATCCCTAGAAAGTAATGCATCATACCCAAGTCCTTCATCTCGAACTTGAAAACAAGCTTCCTCTTCGTGTCGGCAATCAATCTATCCTCACCTGTCACAAATGGGTCATCCACGTGCAATAAGAGTATCACTGGATTGACTTCCTCAACCTTGAATTAAGGTTGGAATCCGCTTTACTCTTGGTAAATCCCAAACTAGACAGGAAGTTGTCTATCCTGATGTACCATGTTCTAGGAGCTTGCTTCAAGCCATACAAGGCTTTCTTCAATCTGCACACGTATGACTCCCTGTCATGTGTCTCAAAACCAAGTGGTTGCTCCACATACACTTCCTCTTCGACTACACCATTCAAGAAATTTTCCTTGACATCCATCTGGTGTATCTTCCACTTCACCACTGCATCCAGGGAAAGTACTGTTCTGATGGAAGTGTATCTGGCTACAGGAGTAAAAGTCTCTTCATAATCTATCCCTTCTTTCTGGGAGAAGCCACGAGCTACAAACCTCGCCTTGTATTTCTCTATGCTACCATCTACAGCATGCTTGATCTTATATATCCACTTGGAAATCACAACAGACTTCCCTTCTGGTCTTGGGACCACATCCCAAACATCATTCTTCATGATCGACTAGTATTCATCGATCATGGCATTCTTCCATTACTACATCCCGGATCCTGGGAACTTTAGATTCTTCAATATCTTCAATAGATGGTTTTCTTGAACTTTGTTGCTGGAACAAATGTTGTTGTCCTTCTTTTGTAGGTGTTTGTACATGATCTTTCCTACAAGTCAAATTAAATTTCATGATTAGAAACTTCTCATAGTTTTTCAAAAACACATTCTTATGCATAAAGACATATGTCATACAGTCATGCAATTGTCTTAGTCAATGCTTCAATACAACATTTATCCATATCCTATAACTTTCTAGATGCCTTCCATCTCTACCAGAACATTGTTAAGAGTGTGCACAACTCCCAACATGCTAGCAAAGAGGTTTCATTCTAGATAAGTAGCAATGGAATGTTGTACAGTACCATAGGCCACTTACCCATTACTTGCATATTAGTAGTATCTTGTTCATTAATGCAACTTTTCTAATATGCATAATATACATCCTAAATCTAGGAACATAAGTATGTACATGACTTGACAACATCATTTAAGTAATAATAAATGACAATTCAAATACTTATCTTTGTTTACTTGTAGGGTGGACTCCCTCTCAATCTTTGCTTTCTTGCAGGAACTACTGGAGTGTGCTCCCTCTTGATCTTTTCTTCCTGGATTATCTGTCCTTGAACTTATATCCATCTTGAACCACTATGCATGCTTAAATGTGCACTAGTGTCATCATTGTGTCATCCTCAAAATCTCATACATGATCATACATTCATTAGTATAATCTCAATACTATCAAAACATTATGATCCTAAATAATCTTAACATGTATGGTCATGATCATTTCATACACAGGTAATTTATCACAAGCATTAGTATTCAAGGTTTCAGGGAAGACTTCTATTACTAATGCATATTCTTATTTGACCATAGGAGTCTTCTAGTTTTTCATATCATTAATCAAACTAAGAAGCATAATATGCATAAACCCATCACTGCCCAAACTTATAATTTCATGAATAATCATTATCAATCATGCAAAATATACTTATATAAGAGATCCTAACACAAGATAGGATTCTAACTTGATATAGGAAAAACATACCTGGATTATCATGCTTGCTAATTATGTCTAACATACCCACATAATGTCTTCTTGTTCTATTCAATGACTTGTGCTAGTAACCTGCGTATCTCATAAGTTAACCATTGTAGAACCAAATTATACATACCTCGGAAATAGAGATTCTATGTGCTCCATGACTATGGATGAGTCTTTGCCTTCATGTCACCATGGTCATATGTTCTTGATCTAGAACTTCATTTGTACCTTTCATGTTAGCGGACAACATCATCCTCATAAAACACCACAGTGCATTAGTACAATCATACATGTCATAACCCTAATCAATGAATGTATTCTATCATTCACATGCATTCATACTTTTACTAGGGTGATAAGACAAGTCTAAAATTACTCAAGATTGTACTAACCTCAATAATATGAAGACAAACCTATCATAAACTTAATCATGAAACAGATTTCAAAAAAATACATGGATCTCCTCAAGTCAAACCTGTTGAGATTTCTTGTAGTATGCTTATGTAAGTCCTTAGCCTCATCTCCCTCTAGAACTGGAACTTCTTCACTTATGCAGGTGTCCAAATCATTATCTTCTAAGATTAACCCAATCCACTTTGATTTGCTGAGACTGGATTTGGAGCTGGATTAGGGTTTGTCAGAGAAACCCTAAAAATTCAAATTTTGAATTTAAAACTTCTGAATGGATGGAAGATGCGCCTTGCTGAGCTGATCAAGCTGGTATACTTAAATTTTGAAATCTCCAAAATTTGACCCTTCAAAATTGCCTTTGAAACTTTTGGGTCTTTTGGTCAAAATCCTGAACTAGGGTATGATAAAGCTCGACCTTCTGCCCAACAAAAAAATTCGATCTTGTGCTCTAAACTTCAATTTTTCTGACGAGAATCCAGCCGTGGTCACAGATTCCAAAAATTTCAACTTTTGCAGAAACCCTAATTTTCCACCTTACCGATTAAAATCCCGAACTAGGGATTGATAGATCCTGGGGCTCTACCCAACCAAAAACTTTGATCTTGGTCCCTAAATTTCTATTTTGATGAGGAGAGCAATCCTATGCCGAGAACACTCCAAAATTCCACTTCTGTCAAAAGTCCTAATTTCCCGCAGCAGTGATAAGCTAAAAATGAGAATGCTCAGAATCCAATTCTATTTCAAAGAAATATGTGCCTTATTGTTTCTGGTGCATCTCTGAAATTACGAATCCACAGGGTCTGAAACTTCGGCCTGTGTTAGCTTGACCTGTCTTCTTTCCAACCGCATAGGTCTGACCTCAATTGAATTCTCTAAGAGAGAGATAGGACAAATGTCTCAACGTGACCTATTTATGGAATGAAAAAGTATAGCAATGTTGTACGGAGTGACACATGTCATTGTTTCAACTTCGGCCGCTGAAAAGAGGACCTGTGAAACTACAGTCCGTTATCTTACTGTAACTTTTTACAGAATTTCATTTGGATCTTCCTAGCCCAAGTTGTGACCTTTTTTCCTAGGTCACATGTTTATGACTTAGATCTGGAAGTGGCGGAAACCCTAACTTGTACGAATCATAAAACAGAAAGTACATAAAATTAGATGATGTGCTTCAGAAACAAGGTACATGGGTATTTTATCTTCGACCTGTAAAAGTTTCATAACCTGAGCCTTCACCAAAATGGATTTATAGCGAACATTCCATGATGAATGGTTTTTGCTATATCAAGCCCTAGCTTCCAATTTGTCGCAAGTGCAACTAGTGTCATAAATGCCATACCATGCCTTCCTTCAAGCTAGATCTGATACCCTGTTATTTTTTCATCATTTAATTCAATAGATTTAGGATCTTAATTGAAAGAACAACATGTATAGCATATCAAGCATAAGAGACAAGAGACAAGAGACACAAAACATTTCACCGGGGAAAATCGAGAAGGTGAAAAACCCCGCAACTTCCTCAAAGATAGAATAAGCACCAATACAATGATCACAATGATCAAACCTAAGAGATATATATCTTCAGCAACATACTCCTCCACTTGTGCGCACTCCTCCTCTCTCTCACTAATGCGAAGTGAGTGAATGAGCGAATTGTGTCAAATGAGAGAGTCACACTCTCTATTTATACTTTTACTTTCACTTGACCTTTACTCAACTAGGTCGGCCCCAACTTAACCACTTAACATAATATTGACTGGACCGACCCCACTAGGGTGGTCTAATAACCCTTTAACCCACATGACTCATACAGGTCCGACCCCATCAAGGTGGTCTAATAACCCATCAAGTATAAGTTACGACAGTTACAATATAACTTGCGACACTTGCAAGTACAACTGACGACACTTCCAATCGGAGGAATAATACATCTCCATTGGGGATACAATAAAATAAAAATGTAATACATACAATATACAAGTGAATATCTTCTGAAGTTACAAATACATCAACAGAAAAGGGCTCACATGTTGCAACTCACTGTGGTTAACGAGTAGGCCTATAGGTTATTAGTGGTGAAGAAATGTAATCGCCTTTTGTCAGATCAGAATGAATTGTCAGATAAGTATCAACGCTTGGAGGAAGAAAAGGAAAACTTGGCAGTCCAAATGATGATAGTAGAAGGAGAGAAGAATGATTTTGAAGCCAGGATCATTCAATTGGAAGAGGAGAAGGAGTTGATCTCCGAGCAAATAGAACAAGCAAGCAGCAAATCAATGGACATGAATCCCTTTCATGAACAATCCTGTGACATACTAAAGCAGATGCATGAGTCACAGGAACTGCTTACTGAAGATATTTGCAAGCTAAAGGCAATGGTGTACAGAATGAAATAAATTAACTCCGAAGCTATTAGGCTCAAGAAGAAGTACACACGGGTAAAAGAAGATATGATAAAGCAGATGGAATGGAGAGAAGGGAAGGCGAAATTCCCCAAACACCTCCCTCTCAAATCTGTGGTTGATTTTAAAGAGGATATAGGATTCATGGAGTTTTGTAAGAACTGCAGTGTGAAATTGATCTCTGTGATCCAAGTAACTATTGGAAAATGCAGCAGTCTTTATCAGAAGATTCAGGAAGTTCATGAAAGGTGTAAAGTAGCAATTCCCCAGACTCTTGAAGACTTCCCGAGCAAAGAAGAACGCCTATCTGATTTGAAAGGTGAACTGAGCATCCAGATGGAATATGTAAGGATAATAGATGTGTTAACAACAGATGATCCTCATTAGTGTATCGTACATCCTTCCATACACGCTCACCTGCTCCATGAGACTCTCCAGACTACAGTGGCAGAAGTGTCGGACATTGAAGCAAAGTTAGACAAGCATGTGATTTCTAGAAAAATCCTACTCCATGTCCCTGCTAATATTGTTACAAGAGATACTGGCATCTGGTTCAGCTACATAATAGAAGCTGATAAACAGGCAGCAGAGAAGGCATCAGTAGAGGCAGGACAGCCATCTAGAACAAAGGCCCCAGCTGAAGCAAAAGTGCCATCTGAAAGCTGACTTGGCAGTCACAATTGTCTAGCGATATGTTGAGAGTTCACCTTTCTATTGTTAAGTCGTGAGATAGAAGGACAGTTGTTTCTTTTTTTTTCTTTAATGTAAAAGGATTCCACTAATCATTCCAATTTTGTAAAAGGAATTTAAAAGAAAATTAAAATATTTAGGGAAAAGGGACATGTGGCAGCTCTTGGAGCATTTTGTAAAGCTATATATAGAATATTAGAGAATAGTACAAGGGCTTTTGGCAGGTGAAAAGACATTTTCTGTCATGTATGTGAACTAATTTACTGCATTTATAAGGAATTCGAATTTTTCCTAAAGAAAGCTAGGGAGACTGCGTTTTTGCTTGAAGGATGTGTTGAATGTTTGCTGGATTATTCCTGTATCATCTATACATTACTGTGAGATCGTTCCTTACTGTTATGAATTGTCTCTGTGTGATGAATGTTCTCATAATTTCCTCTGCAAAGATGTTTATCTCAAATGAGTGATGGAATGTGTTAATTAAATCAAAGCTATCTTTGATATCTTTTAGCTTCTGCTAGAAATGCATCTTTATGATTAAATAGTTATCTGTGCAATCTTTCGATGTTTTTTTTTTCTGTTTATTACTCATATTTACAGTTTGCTCCTTGCAAGGATAGATTAGATTTGTTTATATAGTTTTAGATTAATCTTTCTTAATTACCTACATTTAGCTTAGAGCACTTTCATATCATCTTTAAAATAAAATACATAAACGGTGGATCGAGCCGCAACTAGTGCAAAGAATACAAATCTTTAAATCTTACATGGTAGCCGGAACCGTTAACCGAACGGATTCCCCACACCAAATGGTGAGTGATCTAATTGGGCTTGCTTACCGGGGAGAATCCCTTGATGATTGATGCTACGATTTTCGAGGCATCAACAGTTTTTGGTGCTAGAAGGAGGGCCACCAGTGTATGGATGGTGGAGGAGATCCTTTCGTTAGAAGAAAACCCGCTGAAGACCCATTTGAAACAATTATCCCAGACAATGTAGATCTGGAATCAAGAAATCAAGAAAATCCCAATTATGAAACTGAACAGCAAGAAACACTGTACGCTGTCCCTTTTGAGGAAGTAAACTGTTTTAGAAGACATACTCTCTCTTACATTAGGAGCCTTGGAGGATTAACTACTGTTCCTTTGCTTCCCAGAATTAGAGCTCCTAGGAGAGGAACGCAATACACAAGAGATTCCGTTCTAGTTCAGAGTTTAGAAGAATTGTTAAATTTATCTTTAGGATAAATCACCAAACCTTTTAACAAAGTCAGCCCCGAAACTCCTCCAAATCAAGAAGAGCCACATACCCCACGGCATACTCCTCGTAATTCTCCACCACATTCTCTGCCAAGAGCCATGGTTGTGCCTGCTTGGAGAGCGAGAGGGGCGCTGAATCTAGCTCAGCCATTCCACGATTTGCCCAAAAATCCAGAAAAGGTTTTGCCTAAATACAATCCTGGGAAAGGAATTTCTGCTAAAGATCATCTTAAAAATTTTTATCTAGCTTTGAATCTTCTTAATGTAGAACATGAAGATGTAGTCTGCTGCCTTTTTCCTTATACTTTTGAACCCAAAGTATCTTCCTAGTACTTTAGCCTGCAAGCTAGCTCAATAGCAAATTGGGAAGATTTTGAAAAATGTTTTTAAAGAAGTATGGAAATCAAAAGACAGTAGCGACTCTTATGAAAGAATTGTTATCCATGAGAATGGAAAAGAAAGAGAAAGTTCAAGAGTTTAATCAAAGATTTACAACATTTTTAAATAACTTTAGTGATCCAACAAAGCCTGCTGAAGCATGTTTAGTGGAATATTATACAACAGCTCTTGACCCCCCTTTAACAATGTTCGCCAAAAGAACGAAGAAAACTACCTTGATAGAAAACTTCGAAGAATCCAAGAAGGTAGAAGAGGAAGCGGATAGCATTGCTAAACATTCTCTTGATCTAGAAGCAAAGCCAGCAACTACTAAAAAAACCTTGTTACTAACCAGGAATAAGGAAGAGCCATCAGCAGATATGGAAAACGTGGTTAAAATTATGCAAAAGTTGTCCCATAAAATCATAGATCTTGAAAAGGATAAGGCAGCTAGCACATCTAAGAATCCTTTTAAACCTTTCTACAAGAAAAGAGAAGAAAATGGTCAGACTCTTCCACCTATAAACAACTCTATTGTTTTGAATTTAAATGAAGTGGGAATGGATCATTTTTGCACTTTCCATCAGGAACCACATTCTGAAAAAAGTTGTCTGAAATGGATAAATTCAATGAGTTTGGTAATGAACCAAATGTTGGATGCGCAAATCACGGATCAGGAAGAGCAGACCCTGGAGGAAGAATAACCTGCTCCAGACACCACGATGGTGTTGTGGGACTGGGTGCCTTTAACGGAGTTAATTGAGGATAACCCCAAAGAAAATCAAGTTTCAACAGTTAATATCACTACTCGTAGCAAGGGCCCAATCACTGATGTATTGGAGAAAACTCACTATGGCTTAGGAATACCACAACAGACAGATGACTACCAGAAATCTACTCAATTCTCAAAACAATGCTATTATAAATGACAATGTTAAAATAATGGAGAAATGAAACCAACCTCAATCCAACGTTTGATGTAGATCCCCATTGGAGCTTTCAATCCGCGCACATCCAAGCACTTGTAATCTGCAAATTAGTCTTGACAACCAATATCTAACAAGTATAAGTGATATATAAATGGCATTAACATTATCAATAACAATGGTCCATAATATCATAAGCAAATGTAACCCAATGTATAATAAATGACATTCACACCATGAATGGACGAGAATATGAGTATTTCTATTAATGAACAAGAAGAAGTACAAAGTGATACGACCTCTTGCCGACAACCAATCTGAACCAAGATCTAGATCAATCCACTTGTGCCTCCACCACTTCAATCCTCCATGAAAGGAAAAATCAAACTAGCAAGGAGTTTGGAAGGTGAACATAACTGATTCACAACTACAAGGATCAATGAGTGCAGACTCAAGATAGGGAAAAAAATCCACTAGAGTTCCTATACTATTCTCCTCTTCCTCCCGTCCATAAGCCATATGTGCTCAATATATAGTCCTCTCAAAGGTAGGTGAAAGGACTCATCGAGACGTTACTTGGGCAGATGGAGAGCCAAAGGTCACCCAATGCCCGCTTTTTGGGAGTAAAAAGTAATAAAATAGTGGTTTTTACCATTTTACTTGATACCCGCGGGCTATAGGGATGCAACTCGTGAGTACGCATGCTATAGTGATGCAACATGCGGGTAGGAACAAAAATAGGGTAAACTGGTATCACTGAAGGATGAAAATGGATCTGAGTCACTGAAATGGATCCTACAGGCCAAAGAATGTTGATGCTCACAGGGTGGAATATTTATGTGTAACAGATGCCCCCTAATGTGTGAGGTCAGAGACTGAAATGTGCTACGATCGCTGAAATACATTATAAAACTCAGAAGTGGAGTGATGTAGACACAAGTGGAAAGAACGGCTCACTCGTCATAGTACAATAGTATCTCTAAATACATGTCGGTATAGTACAACAATCTGATACAATGCCCATGAATACGTCGTACGTAAGTAAATATATGTCACAAGTGATCATAGCCATGATACCTCTACAGTAAGATATGGTCTTCTGTTGAAAAGAAGACAACTGGTGGAAAACTGGAGGTACAAACTGTTGAAATCTGAGAGGTGATATCTCAGATGTAAATTCAAAGTCATATGTAGCATACTGAATGCCACAATCACCTGGGGTCTTCTACACAAGTCTTCGACGGTGAAAGTCTCATCAAGTGAATAAAGGAGTTGGGGTCGAACCTGATGAGACTTCATCTGATTACCGATCATTGATGTATATTGTTAACAGACACGAGATGACTCACCAATAATGAAAATGGGCATCAAGGCACAGAGCACAATCATCAGAGTGTGAATAAATGGGTTGAAGTCGAACACTAGGATGAATCCATCGATCAGGGGACATTGATGCATTCCCAAAACTGTCGATGGCGAGAGAACCTACCACTAATGACTGCAAGCCTCAAGCTACTCAACCGAACTCTAAGCCTCAAGTCCCGGAATAAATGAGTTGAAGTCGACGGAATGAAACTCATTGGAAGGAGGGCATTAAGGCATCCCCCATCAACCAACACAAGGTACCAGTAATGCTGAAATATTTGGAAGATCTCAGGTGAAACGAACTGACTCAATAAGGATGGCCGACACATAATAGTCAAGATATCTGAGGAGTGGCCGACACTGGTTTCAGGACTTCCTTTGAACAAGAGCATGAGCAGATGGATAGACTCAGGCAGCATAGACTTGACATAAACTGTGCAATGCAGGAGGCATTACAGAGGGCTCAATAATGACTGGAATCTTAACCAATCGGTGGAGAAAACTGAGAAACAAGTACAGCTCCTAAGGCCCAACTATAGTCCTGCCTCATAATGTACAGAGTGGAATGAATGCTCTGTTCAAAGGCGACACAATAGTTGCCAACAAGAAATAGTAACCATAATCCCGTTCGACCTTTTGGAATATTTGATTTTTTTGTCTTTTTCATATTTGGGAAAAGCTTGAAAAAGAATAAAATTGCTTATAGTACAACAAGTGAGGGAACGAGTGTCAAATAGCTAGCAGACTAGTCCCAAGCAGTGGAACATACCTATGCTCAATGCAAGGAAGTTCATGCAGGATGTGTACACTCGGGGGTGTGTTCCCTCAGGGTCAAAGGGTCATCAAATTGTGAAGGGAAAATATATAAGCTCTGCAGGGCTCGACGGGGAAAGTGCTCAGGCACCAGGCTAACAATTGAGTAAGCGGGAGCCGGAACAAGGCTCAAGCGGCAAGCAGGATGATGCAAGGCAATCACAACATCATATAACTGAGGGGAGTCCTTAAGGGAGATGGCCAGCATAAGACAAAGTAGAGTATGAGTCTTCATCGCAACGTCATGGCGTGACTACAAAGGACTCCCAATCCTGAGGACAAACAACGGCATGGGCACCAAAAGCACAATGGGGTTCTAACTAGGGTACCCATGTTCGAGAAAGCCCTACCGCCACATGACGACACTTCTATATTAGTGTGAAGGTTCCATGTCAGTCACGAAGCGGGGTCGCACCTAGGGTTTATGAAAATGTTCAACAAGTCAAATGCATAATGCATGTGGAAATGGCATCTAACCTATATTCCAGGTGTGAAATATACCTGCCGTAGGTGTAAAATGGTTTAGAACAACTCTCGCCAAGGAAATCTGTTGAAAAAACACTACTCCATGACACGGTATTAGTTCATAACAGCTCAAAATGGCAAAAACTATAGAAAAGTCGGTCCAAAAAATTATAAATAGTAAAAAAAATTGTAATTTTCAATTCATTTGCACTATTCACCATTTTGGAGTTAATTGGTAAGTTTGCACCTGAAACTTCGAGTGTCAATCGTGGGAGCTACAAGCGACCGTTCAGTGAACCGTCTGGAGCAGGTTAGTGGTCACTACCATATCTTTCATTTAAGTACTTTTATTTCAATTTTGGTCGATGGGATTTTTTTTTTTGCCAAGCCCTAAATGGCTTCGGCGCTACCCGCGGGCTGTAAGTGTGTGGGTCGCGGGTAGGGCATCAAACGCGCAGTCAAAAAACTGACTACCCGCATCTACCCGCAATTGTTTACAATATAGCCCGCAGGTACGGCCGTGAAGAAGTTTTTAAACATGAAACTGACTAAAAATCTCTTTCTTTTCACTCCAGGATGGTTCTAGGGTGGAGAGAACGAGAGCATGACTAGGTAGATGAGGCTGTGCGAAATGATTTGCAAGCACAACAAAAATTGCAAGCATGTGGCTTATATAAATACTGGAGTCTTGGGGGCTTAAGGGCCCAAAACCTACTGCTCCGTCATTTGATAAACTACTGGGATGTGGATGCTCAACACTTCAGCCTCAACAGGAAAACACTGACACTGGAAGTGGAGGATATCTATTTCATTACCGGTTTGTCCCGTAGAGGGGAAGTGGATAGTCTTCGGTCACGGACTATGGGTGGTGGGATCACTGTGCAAGACTACATAGTACGGTATTGTCCTGCCAACACACGACCAGTGGGAAGTCAAGTGCCAGTCAACCTCATAAAGTATCTGAGTACAAAGATCATTGTGGCAACTCTGGTGTGGATCATGGGATCCAAAGCACTACATCAGGCATCCAAACCGGTGATGTTCTACACATCACAATGCTTGCAGCCTACTATATTTGACTGGTGTACTACTCTGCTGGTGTCTATGAAGACACAACTGATGGAATGCAAAGAGGGGAAGGCCAAAAACTTTGGGTATGGTAGCATCCTCTGCAGTTTCTTCTTTGAGAGAGTTTCGGGACTTAGCCCAAAGGTGGATGTCTCTCCTCACAGTCACCAAGATCCAGCCCTGACCCGGTGGGCTGAGATACTGACACGACAGGGTGGTGGTTGTCTGGCATCACCATATACTAAGGAATTTTTCCACTGGTGGGACCGGAAGGTGATCGCTATAGAGGACTATCCCTATGTGGGGATAGACTTCAAACAGGACCGTGACATGCCGCTCCCACCAGGTGTAACCTTTGGAGACATCGGTGAGTACTCTTTTGGTTTTGTGTTTATTAATTTTTTATGGATTTTTTATTATAGTTAAAATGCAAAAAATATTTTTGGTGGTAGTATCATGTGCTAATGGGTGACTGTTTGCTCGCAGACAAAGGTCCAATGAGACCCGAGGGCTTCCCGAGACTTGGTCGCTAGGGTAGAGATGAGGTGGTAGCAGATGTTGCAGCAGGGCGCACACTCCAGACGTTGCGGCATAACATATCACAGATGGTTTCCCAAGTACCACTGATAGAGGTAGCCCAACTACCTGAGGCTATGCAGTGCCAGGTAGTGGGTGTTCCTGGTGAGTGGGCGCAGCTACTGTAGCGGATGGCTAATGCAATACAGTACTACTATGAGACACATCCCATCGAGGCGGCAGCTATACCTCCTCGAAGGGAGTAGATATCCTAGGGTCTAGTCATTTTTTGTATCGATGTGTATATTTTTTAGGGCTACGGGCTCCAGTCTTGTATGACACTACCATATTTGGACATATTTATATATATATACAACTTTGGTTCTCGGTTCTACTATATGTGTGTATGGTACAAATGTATGAATGTCTTTGTATTTATGTGCTTCATGATGAATGTGACAAATGCCAATCTAATACATAGTTAGCGTATGCATCAGATATATAATTATGACTTCTCGGAATGTGAATATATGTAATGGAAACAAAATGTCTCTCCAAGAGTTGTACCTTAAGGAATATCCGTAGTAATGTAGGGTCTCATACACGGTACTGCCCATTCAGCTGAGACACAACTAGTTGTGAATCTAGGCGGACTTCTAAATACTGTATACCATGTGAAATGGCATCCCGAAGTAGCTCAACAATGGCACTATACTCAGCCACATTATTAGATGTAGGACCGAGACAAGCACCTCCTGAGGACACAACTAGATGGTCAGGTGAAAAGATAACCCAGGCAACAGAAGCAAGCTGCTGCGTATGTCAGCTAGCACCATCCGCAAAACCTAAGAATGTAGGACATCCCGCTGACATCTGTCAATCAAAAAGAGGCTAATCAGCAGACCCGACAACCAAAAAGGAAACCTAGACTATGTACAGAAAAACTATACAATAGTGTACAAAAGTATCATCCCCAACCAAAGTTCAAGCGTAATACCGCTTGAGGTAGAGCCCATTTCTAGGCTCCTTCAAGACAACTCCCTCGTAATCTTCTAACTCATAAGCTCCTTTTTCAAGGACAAGCCTCACAATGTAAGGACCGTGCCACATGGGATTGAACTTGCCTGCCCATAGGGGTTCTTTAGCTTGGTCATACAAGAGTACCAAGTCACCTTTAGCATATTGTCAGGGACGGACAGACCTATCACATTGAACCTTGACACGATGCTTGTTAACATCAATGGCCATAGGGGCATCTCAATGGTGTTCGTCAAGTTGCTCGAGGTGTACTAAACGTTGTTCAATCTCCGTCGTATCAGGGAGGAGCTCTATGGCTAGCTTGAGCGAAGGGATCTCACATTCAATCGGTAAAAGTGACTCCACACCATGAACTAACTGGAATGGTGAGAACCCGGTGGCAGTCTTAACTGTGGTTCGATATGCCCATAAAGAAGGATATAATATGATATGCCAATTGGTCTTGCTTTGTTGGATGGTACGTTGGAGAATGGTCTTCAAAAACTTATTTACTGCTTCAACCTGACCATTCTCTTGAGGATAGTACGAAGACGAGTGTTCCTAATGAAACCCAAGCTTGAGAGACAAATCCTCCATCATCTTATTTTGAAAGTGACTGCCATGGTCAGTGATAATCTCTTTCAGGATACCGAATCGAGTGATAATCTGGTTGAAAACGAAATGGGCTACAGTAGCACCGTCGGCTTTAACGGTAGGCATGGCCTCATCCCATTTGGAAAAATAATCCATGGCCACAATAATATGATGATGCCCCCCAGCCGAAGTTGGTTTGCAATCCATGAAATCTACCCCCCACTTAGTGAAGGGACCGACAGTGACTACCGGATGGAGGGGCACTGGATGCGAGTATATGTTCCGAGAAAAAACCTGGCAAGGGTGATATCTCTTCACAATGTTAATACAATCTTTAAAGATAGTAGGCCAAAAATAACCCGCTTGCATAATACACTGGGCCGTAGCAAGCCCCGATAAGTGACTACCACATGCCCCCGCATGGAAATCATTAAGTACTCGTTACGCTTCTTCATGATTCAAGTAATGATGGAGAATGGAATCCTTTCCTCGGCAATACAAAGTGTCACCGACGATAGTATAATATTTAGCATGATGCCTCACACGCCGTCGCTCATCTCGTGAATAATGCGGAGGAAACTTCAAAGTTTGGAGATATCTAATGACATCCCCATACCAAGGGTCCTCGGTCGAGATAAGAAATAAGTGTTCATCCACAAAGGAATCTTCATGAATGACATCCTCATCAATCCTTGGAAGGTCCGACATAAGCTCAGCGAACACCAATGATTTCACCAATTTTGCAGAAGCAAACTCGAGATCAAATTCCTGAAGGATCACAATCCATTTATCATACTTACCCCCGATAAGGCATCGTGATAGCACGAACTGAAACAGATTGATATGAGCTACAACAGTGGTTTTTCGAAGCAAAATGTAATGTCGTAACCGCTGGACTGCGTGAACAGTCGCAAGTGCCAACTTTTCTACGTGGGTGTACCTTAGTTCAGCATCTACTAAATTTTGACTAAGATAATAGATAACATGCTCGACAAGCACATCATCTATTTGAACCAAGACCATGCCAATAGTCTCTTGAGACGCAGCCACATAAAGAATGAAATCTCGTGTAAAGTCCGGCGAACTAAGCACAGGGGCCGATACCAAAGCTTTCTTAATGGCATCGAAATACTGTTGGGCTCGCTCATCCCAGATAAAAGGTGTGTCTTTCTTAAATAGGTGTGCGAAACCTTTAGTAATACTGGCATAGTTAGCTATAAACCGACGCAGAAAAGTAGTTCTCCCTTGGAGGCTCTGAAGTTGTAACAAATTACGCGGAGGAGGCAACTGAAGTATTGCCTCAACTTTGAGAGGATCGACTCTAATACCCTCTTTCGAAACTATGAATCCTAAAAGGCGATCAGTCCTAACAAGGAAGATGCATTTGTTTGGATTCAATCGAATTTTGTAGTGAATACATCGTTCGAGAATCATATGGAGGTGCTTGGGGTGGTCCACTCTCTTGCGAGAATGGCCAGCAAGATCATCCAAGAAAACTTCCATAATCATCTTAAGATCGTGAAAGGCATAGGTCATGGCTCGCTGAAAAGTAGCTCCGGCGTTCTTGAGGCCGAAGGGCATTTTTCGGTACGCAAAAGTTGCCCATGGACAAATAAATGCCATTTTATGTTGGTCCGCGGGTTTGATTTGAATCTAATTATAACCCGAGAATCCGTCCATGAATGAAAAAATCTCACTTCCTGCACAAGCATCCAATATTTGATCAATGAATGGCGTGGGGAAATTGTCTTTCGGACATGCACGGTTCAAATCTCTGAAATCAGTGCATACACGGATCGTTCCCTGCTTCTTATCCACAGGAACGGGGTTTGACACCCATTCGGTAAGGGGAATGGGGTAGATGAAACCAGCTTTGAGCAGTTTCTCCACCTCTACCTTAATAGCAGCTGCCTTCCTAGGGTTCACAGCACGTAAGCGTTGTCGAACCAGTTTAGCATCAGGATACATTTTAATCTCATGTTCAACAATGTGGGGGTTTATTCCTGGCATCTCCTCATATGACCAGGCGAAAGCTTCCTGGAGTTCGGTAAACACATCAAAGTAAATAGCAATCTCCTCAGGAGTGCAATCGGCACCGACGTAAACATTCTCAATCTTTTCGGGAGTGCGAGAGATGTTGATCGAAGTGGTTGGCGAAATATTGTCCATATTCCCCTCCAAGAAAACATCATGCGACTGCAAAAGAGCGACAGGGTGACAAACCATCTCAGCTAGAGTCATCCTAAACTCCTCCTGCTCAATGAGCTCAAGGTTGGGAAGGAAATAAGATCGATGGTGCATATCTTCCCAAGGCCTCTCACTTCCACACATGGCTTCGGGGATAGCTTCATCCGATGGCAAAGTATCCTCGAGGAAATCGTGAGAGCAAGATGAGTTGGCTTCCCAAACTGGAAGCGTAACGGGATCTTCTTCAACTGTCTGGGAAGAAGAGAGATCTAGATCTGCAGTGGTTTGTTGGATGTGATCATAAGTGAGCTCCGCTATAGATAAAGGCATAGACATCCCGACGTGCGCAATGTCTCCAGACATAGAATCCTCGTATGGCAAAATCCATGGATCACCACAATAGGAAGTACAGAATGGCATACTATTCGAAGGAGGAGGCACACTGTCGGAAATGGTTCCAATAAAATTCACAGGTGCAGAATGGTTAAAAGTTCCCATCAACGAGGGGTACATTCCAACACCTATGTTCCCAGTTTCCGACTGAGAATCAAAAACTTGCGGGACTACTGATCCCGTGGATGTTTTGGAAAGAGTGCCAACATAATCCAGCTGATCGATCGTCACAATCTTGCCTTCATGGGGAAAGCAAATAACTCGAAATACAAAATACGCGACAGCCTTCATAGCGTACATCCAGTTCCGACCTAGTAAAAGGTTGTAGTCGATGGGCGCATCAACCACTTCGAATTCAATAGGTATGGACTTACCTCCCAAGGAGACAACAAGGGAAGGGATAATTCCATAAGGCGTAAAAGATCTACCGTCGAATGCAGTGATTGTAGTTCTCGACTCTAGTAGAGGAGGAGAGCCAAGAGCTTTCCAACAAGTTAACGACATTACTAACACGGAAGCACCTTCATCAACCATAGTATGTTTGACGAAGCTCTTAAGGAAAACAACCTGGATTTGAAAAGCCATGTGGTAAGGTAAGCGAGGTTGGACATCAGTAGTATCGAACTTGATAACACTAGGACTTCCCCCATCCTAAACTCCTAACGCACTCAAAAGGGCATGCTTCTGAGAAGGACAGGCTTGCAAAACTTCAAGAGTCGACATGGCACACGGAGTTTGGCCCAAATCTTCTACGATGGCGTAGTTCTGGGTGGCTCGAGCATTAGGATTATGCATGGAGCGCTTGAGAACACCTTTCGGTATCCACGACATAATAGAAGGCTTCTCGATATGCAAGTAATTATTAGGAGGAGGGGGAGGCTAATTCCCCAAATTCGATTGTGGTGCACCATAATCACGTTGACGAGTAGCAACACAAACCTCCAACTGAACCATATTCACACATCCATAACCACTAGTATTGGAAGAAGACATTGTCGTTTCATTAGTACCATAACCAATGGTGGGAGCATGTGAAGCCATGTTCTAGTGATGAGGTAGGGGATCCTTCAGTACAGCTGGGCTCTGTGCCAAATGCTTCGATGCTTCTTCAATACGAGGACATAAGTGAGTAAGATGATCCTCCCCACAAAGCTTGCAAGGAAATTTCACCTTACGCCTAGGTTTACGATCCTCGCCAGCATTACCGCCTTCCTGAGGAGGTTTGGCATTCTCTTTACGAGGAGTATTACGATTTCTATTGTTGTTACTTCCATTGTTTCCACCCCTACGATTATTTATCCCCTTTTTCTTACCACCAGGTTGCTGGTTACCCGATGGTTTCGTTGATTGCACATTGTGTACATCAGACGACGGAGTGGAAGTGGACAAGGTGTGAACCTGTCCGGGAGCAGACTGGTTTAGCGACAAATTTTGCATTTGATTAGCTACCAAATCTACAGGGAAAGTGCATGCGGACCCCACGATGCCATCGGCATGTGGTCCAGTAACTGACGTGGGCTCATGTATTGTTCTCGGTGCATCAGGAATAATGTCATACAAAATGTCAGGCTGAGAATAAAGTAGATCTAACTGTTGGACTTTCAAGATAGCTTGTTCCTCAGTCACAATGCTAGACATCGAAACATCCTTAGCAATGTATGGGAGTAAAGACTTAAGGAACCATTCCAACAAGAACTTTGGAGGAATGTTGGCTTTCACTAATCTCTTCTGCCGATGCCACTCTTGAACGTGGTCAGAAATATGTGTGGCCTTATTTTGACGGAAGGTGGACAACCACTCAGTAGCAGTATCATAACGAACCGGTAACTGGAAATGGTCTAAGAAAACCAAAGCAATCTCGTTGAATCCCCTATAGGTGTTTCCGGGCAACTCCACATACCACTTCGCGGCTGCCCCCACGAGGGTGCGTTGAAATAGTCGTAATCGAATGGAATCATGATTCAAAGAGTTGGAGGAGCACCAAAGGTGAAATGTCGTGACATGATCTCCCGGGTCCTCACCACCTTTCCCTTCAAACTTTGGAATGTCTGAAGGGAGCTTGGTAGGGACCGGGGGCCAAGTAGGGTCATGACACACCGGATCATTCGTGAGCTTCGAAAGATATAGGAGATTCAAGTGTGCAAGGAACGGGAGCTGAGGCTGGAAATCTTAATTATAAGCTCCCATAAAAGGTTGGTTGAATGGAACTGTGTTATACGATGGACCAAAAGCTTCACCATGAGGATTAAACTGCTGATACTGAAGACCTGACGGCCCATAAGTTTTCCCATGGCCATAAGATGGATAACCTCCCCCTGCCTGACCCATTTGAGAGTAAGCAGGTATATGTGTGTTTTGAGCACCATATTGGAGTGGTGGGTGATACTGGTGTCCAACACCGACTGTGTTGTAGTAAGAGTTTCCACCATGGGTATGGGGCATGTATGTACTATTCATAGTGGGAACCGTCTTGTATTGATCGTAATGGTATGGTATGTTCCCACCCCCAATATTAGGATTAGCTTGAGCAGTTGTGTGATGCCCATAAGCATGAGAAGTATTCCCAGGTCCAATATGGGTGTGGCCAGTAGCAGGGTTGGTGGTGTGATGTCCATGTGGATAGGAAATATTCCCACCCCCTAAATTACTATTACTAGCGGCGGTAGTGGACGCAAAAGTATGCGGTATGTGTCCACCCCCGTGGTTGGGAGGAACGGTATCATGTGCAAAAGAAGTCCTGGGTTGACGAGTAGCGACGTGTGTATTAGGTGGTGGATGGTGAGTCGTGTTTCGAACAGCATTCCGACTAGGTTGGGTATTCCTAGGAGGTGGTCGCGTTCCAACATTAGCATGGTTAGGAATCTGACCAGTCCCCATACTATGTGAGTGGGTGGACAACATAGTGCCCCCAGTGGGTATAGTATGGCTAACACTTTGACTAATGCCAGCATGAGTACCAACCATAGTGGAAGGTTCGAAAGTATTGTGACTAGGCATACCAAAAGAGAGTGCGGTGGGGTTGACCATAGGGTCAGAATCATCATGAGTCTCAGGCCTCCTATATCTAAAATCGCATGGAAATGAAGGAACGAAAGGCACGTCCTATTCTTCCTCCTCGGGTAATTCGGGCATCCCATAAAGATAATTATCCGGATTCAAAGGATCAAACGGATCCCGATCAAGTGGATTAGGCCAAATAGACCCAGGTTTAGTCTCAGGTGGATCACCTCCCCAATCCTCACGAGGAGTCTGGGGATCGGAAGTATGTTCAACTCTACCCGAAGGAGTAGAAAGGTCTTTCCCAATATCGAGATGTGCAGCCATGTAGTCCTCAACGTAAGTCTCGTAAGAATCTGAAGACTCAGAGGGATCCCTACGGCATCCTCTAGCAATACGTTGTGTAACCAAAGCTGGCTTTAAACCAACCAAGCGACGGGACCGACGGAGAGTAGGGCTCTGCGCCACGTTCTCTCCAGAGAGAGACACAGCGTCTCCTAAAGGCCAACTATCGATCAAAAAATAGTAAATCAAAAGCACACACCTAGAGAATCTACAGCCAAGAGCAGACAAACAAAGTGGCTAAATGAGCTCCTGACACTAGAGCCGGTATGTCTCACCTAGGAGAGGCTTGAGACTCCCAAACTATAGCCGGAGGTAACAGAATCAGTTATAGAGACACCCAGGCTTCACTGTGTCGACAGGGTCAAGTCCACTGCATGAACACAACTGTGCTGTCCAATCCCTATCTGACTCAGGACACAAACAGCATAACCACTCCAAGTACCCTGTGCGGTACCTAGGTAAGGAAACTATGTTCACCGCAATATAACCAATGCTCAGGGGGACAGTCACAGGTGGGACCCGTCGTATGGGCAGGGTAGCTAAGCCCGAAGCACAAGAGGATGAACCTCTGGTACCCCCAGATATGAACAAATCCTGGATATATCTCCCACGTTCAGCCGGTATCAGATGGATATCTCCTCAACCAACCTCCCGTGACCTCGTGCTTAACTCTGGATTGAGTAGAGCTTTCCTGAGAACACCGATCTATACCATGGATTCCTCCACTCCCTGGTCAGACACCTAATGTTTCGTTCAGTAGTCTTGGATTGTTAACTCACAATGATCTATTCCAAGACTCTAAACCTATGCTAGTTGGTGTACCCTATAAACAAAATAAGTCTAATCAATTTTATGATTAAGCGTTAATTTTAGTGGCTGTGATTACTCAAGGGATATGGTCGTGAAACTAGTGATGTGTAGACTCAATAGTATGCAACATCGTCCAATCCTAGACTCATCTATCCAACAAAACAATGTCACTATTATGCAAAATCAACCAACAATTCTGAAAAAAAATATGCAAACTTTTATCTTTTCAATGCACAAGTAGAACCTAAAATGAAGGCAACAAGCACTCAATGCAAAATGCAGTACATGGAAATAAAATATTTTTGCATTTTCTCTTATAAACAGAAAGGAAAATGAAAAAAACTAAATGAATATTTTTGTATTTTTTCAATATATATGGAATGAAAAAATGCAAGCAAAATCCTACTATTCAGTCACTGAAGTGCCGAGAAGATCACTAAGACAACCCAGCATATCCTAAACAGCAAGACTTAGCCAAAAGAAAGAGCTCAAAAGGAAGAAACCAAGAGGCTAAAACCAAAGATTGGTAAAAAAACAAGAAGGCTCAACCAAGAGAAACGAAGAGATCTGGTCACAACCAAGGCATGAAATAGTCAAGAAAGAGGCCAACAAAGACTTGGGAACCAACCAAACTCACCCAGCAACAACCAATACCCATAAACCAACAAAAGCCGGAGTTACACGCTACTGTCGAAGGAATACCTGAGGGTACCTGCGAGCAGTAGTGTAAACAGAGGCGGGTATATGCAGGCAGAACTAAGCCAGCCCGCGGGTGAGGAAAAGAAAATGATCAAATCAAGAGTCCAGAGGCTCAGAAAAAGCAAGCTTTCTACAGTGTATCTTAATGGGCAATCAATGACACAGAGCTTCGATAAACAGCAACTCTAATTATGGGCTAATGCTCAAAACAATTCCCAAACATGGATGTTTTCCCCAACGGAGTCGCCATTTTTGTATTGGAGAAAACTCACTATGGCTTGGGAATACCACAACAAACAGATGACTACCAGAAATCTACTCAATTCTCAAAACAATGCTATTATAAATGGCAATGTTAAAATAATGGAGAAATGTAACCAACCTCGATCCAACGTTTGATGTAGATCCCCGTTGGAGCTTTCAATCTGCGCACATCCAAGCACTTGTAATCTGCAAATTAGTCTTGACAACCAATATCTAACAAGTACATGTGATATATAAATGAAATTAACATTATCAATAACAATGGTCCATAATATCATAAGCAAATGTAACCCAATGTATAATAAATGACATTCACACCATGAATGGACGAGAATATGAATATTTCTATTAATGAACAAGAAGAAGTACAAAGTGATACGACCTCTTTCCAACAACCAATATGAACCAAGATCTAGATCAATCCACTTGTGCCTCCACCACTTCAATCCTCCATGAAAGGCAAACTCAAACTAGCAAGGAGTTTGGAAGGTGAACATAACTGGTTCACAACTACAAGGATCAATGAGTGCAGAATCAAGATAGGGCAAAAAATCCACTAGAGTGCCTATACTATTCTCCTCTTCCTCCCGTCCATAAGCCATATGTGCTCAATATATAGTCCTCTCAAAGGTAGGTGAAAGGACTCATCGAGACGTTACTTGGGCAGATGGAGAGCCAAAGGTCACCCAATGACCGCTTTTTGGGAGTAAAAAGTAATAAAATAGTGGTTTTTACCATTTTACTTGATACCCGCGGGCTATAGGGATGCAATTCGCAGGTAGGAACAAAAATAGGGTAAACTGGTATCACGGAAGGATGAAAATGGATCTGAGTCACTGAAATGGATCCTACATGCCAAAGATTGCTGATGCTCACAGGGTGGAATATTTCTGTGTAACAGCTGATCCAAGCTCGACTGCACCCAAGCCTAAAATATCCAAGGAGATACCCCAAAGGCACATCACCGTTATTCCGCCACAACCTAAGGCCAATTCAGTACCTGCAAAAGGACCAAACGCAGAGACAACTCAACAACTAAAAGTTACTTTAAATAAAATAGACAATCAACCGAAAGTTGCAAAAGAATGTGACATGGGATATGATATAATCAAAGATATAAAGAAAGTGAAAGCAAACATTTCCATATTTGATATGTGTAGTTTTCCTCAGCAACGAAAGAAGCTGTTACAAGCTCTTGATCCCCAATCTAGCACTCCACTAGCAAGCACTCGGGAAGATCCTGAAATAAATGAAGCTAGTATTGGCGGAAAATCTAAATCCCAAACATTGCCTTTTCTTTTAACTTTTGAAATTTTCAATCATAATGTGCATAATTGTTTGGTAGATTCTGGGGCTTCCTCGAATGTCATGCCACTGTCAATTTGCAAGAGGATTAATGGGCAGCCAATTCCATCCCCAGCTCAGATCATATAGTTAGATAGAACTGCGGTTAAATTTATTGGGGAAATGAAAGATGTGCTTATTAGGTTGTCCGCAGATCCTAGAGTGTGTCAGTTTATTGATATAATGGTAGTTGATATTCCCGAAGGTTATGGCTTAATTTTGAGTAGGGACTGGTCTACAAAACTGAATGGTTATTTCGCAACAGACTGTTCTCACTTGTGGTTACCATATCAGAATAGGCAAAATCATATTAAAGTACTGAGAGAACCGCACATGAAGCAGAACGTAACTCAGTTAGAAGAAAAGAATGAAGTTGTAGCTTTCTCATCTTCAGTTTTGGGGAATTATTTTTTAGAAATCAAGTCGAGTAGTTATCAATCAAGAAATGTTAGCCATGAATCAGATGAACAGTCTGATCTCCTTCATTTTTCTCGGACTGACGATATTGATTGTAACATAATTAGATTAGTTATTGACCTAGATGATAAAGATACTAACTTAGTTAGATCAGAGAATGTTTTTTGTGTTCTATACTTTGACGATTCCAAAACTCGAGAAGGATTTGCAGCTGGCTGTGTTTTAATTGATCCTGAAAACAACAAACACTTCTTATCTTGTAGATTAGAGTTCGAATGTACTAACAATACTGTTGAATATGAAGCTTTGGTCCACGGATTAACGAAAGCCACCGGTTTGAACGTTAAATACCTGAAAGTCTTTGGTGACTCGGAAATAGTCATCAGACAGGTGAGAGATACAATTCATTTTCCTTCACCACATTTGAAAGGTTATCAGTCTTAGGTATGGGATTTAATTACGCACTTTGAAGCTTTTAATATAAAATCTGTTCCTAGATTGCAGAACGTTGCAGTTGATTTATTAGATACTTCTGCTTCTAGATTAGTGCCTACTAATAATAAGTGTTCTATCGAATTGGTTTTCAGGCCATTTGTTCCAGATAATATTACAAATCTCAGAGTGTTCGATGATGATGATCAGATCATTAGTTTCCTCACAAATTAAAATGTTTTCCAAAAAGTTGTTATAGATGAAGAAAAGCATGATTATGATCTGCAAAACAAGGACGCAGTATGAGGAAATTTCATGCCCAAAGGAGTGAGATCACTTCAAAGTTTGTTCGATTTGCAGAGCAAGTTCAAGAAGCCAACAAATGTTAAAACTCATAGCTCCTCTATGCAGCATGAATTGGTAAATCTGGGCACAGAGGCTGAACCAAAGTATGTTAATCTTGGTAAATGTTGTTCACAAGGTGAAAGATATAAGTTCATTAAGCTTTTTCGGCAATATAAGGATGTTTTTGCATGGACTTATGAAGATCTAAAAACATATGATACTCGTATCATTCAGCACGTGATACCAATGAAGGCAAGCGTTAAGCCATTTCAGCAGCAATTAAGAAGAATGCACCCGACTCTCGAACCTTTAATTCAAAAGGATTTGAAGAAATTGTTAGATGCCAAGATCATTTTTAAAGTTCGGCACTCATAATGGGTTGCTAACCTAGTTCCCGTAAGGAAGAAGTCAAGAGAAATAAGACTATGTGTATATTTTCAAAATTTGAACATAGCCTCTAATAAAGATAACTATCACGTGCCTTCAATGGAACAAATTCTAAAGATGGTATCAGGATCAGAACTTTTCTATCTCCTTGATGGCTTCTCTGGTTATAATCAGGTATTAGTAGCTGAAGAAGACCGTCTTAAGACTAATTTCCGCACTAAGTGGGGGACATTTGCATATCGAAGAATGTCGTTCGGCTTGATAAATGCGGGAGCTACTTTCCAGCGAGCAATGGACATTTCTTTTCGGGGATTGGGAGGTCATTGTGTTGTAGTCTATCTTGATGATGTGACAGTTTTCTCGAAGAAGAGAGAAGACCATGTTTTCCATTTGAAGCAGATTTTCGATCACTGCAGGAAGTATGGTATCTCTTTAAACCCCAAGAAAATTGTTTTCTCCGTTCTTGAGGGAAAGCTTTTGGGTCACATCATTTCAAAAAAGGGAATTTCGATAGATCAAGAGAGAGTGCAATCCATCAACAAAATTCTCATGCCCCACAACAAAAAATCTATGCTGTCGTTTATGGGCACTATCAATTTTGTTCAAAGGTTTGTTCCTGATTTCGCTCAGACCGTTAAACCTTTGTAGAAAATGGTGAAGCATAGCGTATAGTTCAAATGGATAGACTTGGAAAATGGGGCATTTAAGGAGATCAAAGCGGCCATATCTAATGTCCCCTCTCTAAGAAGTCCAGATTTTGACAAATATTTTATTTTGTATACCTTTGCTTCAGATGACTCTCTCGCAGTTGTGCTCACACAAAAGGTAGAATCAGGAGATGAATACCCAATTTCTTTTATGAGCATTGGTCTGCAAGGCGTTGAACTGAACTATCATGTTGTATACAAACCGGCATACATCATATTCAAAGCAGTAAAGCAATTCAGGCCATACATTCTTAAGAACATAACTAAAGTCGTAGTTCCTCACCCGGCCATCAGATCCCTTTTTGTTCAAAAGGAATTGGGAGAAAGAAGAGGAAATTGGGTCACCGCTCTTCAGGAATATGATTTAGAATTTAAACCAGCCACCATCATTAAAGGTCAAGGCCTATGTAAATTGCTCACTGAACATCCAGTTGATGAAAAGCGAAATTGGGAAAATGAAGTTGAGCTGAACATGGTTGAGGTATGCCCTATTTTCACAGCTCCTGAATCCTAGTATGAGAGACTTAGTGCATTATTTGCAGCAAGGGTACTTGCCAAAGCATTGGAGTTCTAATCAAAGAAGGGAACTCCCTTTGAAATCAGCAGCTTATCAAATCATTGATGGAGTACTTTTCAGAAAGAATTATGATGGCATTTTTCTTAGATGTCTAGAGAAGGAAGATGCAAGTAAAGTAGTCAAAGAATTACACGATGGCCCTGCTGGGGGACATTATTCTGGAGATACAACATCTCACAAAATACTGAGGGATGGATATTATTGTCCCACTTTGTTCAGAGATGCTCATGCCTATGCAAGGAATTGTGGCGTGTGCCAAAGGAGTGCTGGGATATTACTGAAAGCAGTAGGACCGTTGCAACCAGTTATTGTCTCAAAACCTTTCGAACAGTGGGGCATAGATGTCATTGGAGAAATAAAACCGAATTATTCTCTGCAACATCGGTATATACTAACAGCCATAGACTATTTTACAAGGTGGACAGAGGTGTTCCATTGTCCAAAATCAATGAGGATGCAGTTATCAGTTTCTTAAAAGAGAACATCATAACCAGGTTTGGGGTTCCAATTTCCCTAGTCTTTGATAATGCAACTTATTTTTTGGATTTTAAGATAAATGAATTTGTTTATGAGAGAGGAATTAAGTTACATTATTCATCCAATTACTATCCCCAAGGAAACAGATTAGTTGAATCTTCAAACAAAAACCTCATCCGGATCCTTAAGAAAACTGTGATTGAAAATCAGAGAAGCTGACACATAGCTCTCCCAAATTCCTTATGGGAAGATAGGGTTGATCCAAAGAATGATTTAGGGGTTTCCCCGTATACCCTTGTCTATGGCAGAGACGCCATCCTCCCTCCCAACATTTTACTCCCATCTTTGTAAGTGGCCCAACCTTCCTGAGGTTCCAGTAGCCAAGTTTTACAATCTAGAATTGACACCTTGCTGAAACTTGAAGAATCCAGACATAAAGCCAAAGACTGATTCCACCAATACCAAGACATAGTCAAAAGGTGGTTTGATAAAAGGAAGTCTGGCAAAAGAATTTTTGGAGTAGGCGACTTAGTTCTGAAATGGGACCATCCACATGAAGGTAAGGGAATGCATACAAAGTTTCAACATTTATGGGTTGGCCCTTACCAAATTTCTTAAAAGCTAGGCCCAACGACGTACAAACTGAAAGACCTACAAGGAGAGGAAGTAACTCTACCTCTCAATGGCCTCGCTCTAAAGCAGTACTTCGCTTAGTCCTCTAAGGGATTTTGTACATAAATAAACACTCTTGTTTATATCTTTTATGTTTTGTTTTGTTTTATGCTATTTTCTTCATTCAGCTTGTTTGTTTTCCCACCTCGCTCTATGATCAAAGTTTTCTTTATTCTTTTAAAGTAAATCCTAGCCCAGGTTTTGGTGTAGTGGTTAGATAGAGCTTCAAACAAGACTCAAATCCTGTAAGGTAGAAACCTACTTACAAAGCAATGTTTTTGTGACTTTGTTTTTACTGTTGAGTGCCCAAGAATAAAGAGATCCTTTTTCTGATTGGTCAAAATAACCCTGTTTTAATAACTAAGATTCAGCATTTCCTTCGTACTATCTTGGGGCTCCATTCACTCTAACATAAATACCTGTCTCGAGGAGTTCATTATGATAGACCCATGGAAAGGAAGCATGTCTCAGAGATGTATGGCATTTAAAATGATCCCATGCTGCAAATGAAAGCCAAAAGAGCTTATGATTAAAGAGTCTGATTTCTAAATATTCTTGCCTCAATTAAAGCACGGTAGAGACAAGCAAAGTACATTCAATTAAATAAGTTGTTCAAATAAATCAGCCCAGCAAGGTTCTTCTCCATCCGTGAAGCATGATAATCAAACAAATTTCTCACTCACACAAAAGGACATTATGGATTGAAAAACCCAAATCAAATATGGAAGTTGAAGAAATTCATTTTTGGAAGACTCAAACGACAAAAGTCGTCAAGAAACGTCCAAAAGGATGCAAATAGCATGGAAATGAGGAACAAACAAATATGTCTGTGAGATATTGTTACGATCCTGTAGAGTCATTTTAGTTGACATCTAGGAGGCAAAATTCCAAAATGAACTCCATACTCAGGCCCTAAGAGAGTTGTAAAGAAGTATGATTCTAAGTTTCCCTCTCCCAAAATGACCATGATGATGAGAGTGATCACTGCATTCACGGAAGCTTAACTATGAAGACATTTTGTTGCCCATATAAATCAGCAGTTTGTAAGTTGTGTCTGCCCCTAAGGAGAGTTATTTTTCAGAGATCAGTGTTCACTAGAGAATGTCCAATTGTTGTTGTTGCAACATCCCCCCCAAATTTTTGTGATTTTGGGGCCCCTCCTTGTTTTTAGAAAAAGTTTACTTCAGAACTAAACACTTCCTAGAAAGTCTTTTTGTACTTAGTTTTTCTAGAAAAGCAAGTCTTTGAGTTTGTTTTTGTTTCTTTTTCTTCTAAGTAAAACTCAATCTTTGTGGCCGAAACGGTGGACCAACTCACCCAGATCATCTGAAACAGCGGACCAACTCACTCAGTTGAGGTGCAACACGCGACCCCGTTTGTTAAGTTTTTTAGCCTTTCCTGTTTCGGATGAACTCGCCCAGTCTGGCCGAAACGACGGACCAACTCACCCAGATCATCCGAAATGCGGTTTTGTCTACCTTGTCTTTTTCCAAGTTTTGTTGTGGCTAAAATCGCTAGGCTGCACCGATGTAACTCGTTGACGCTTTCCGAAATAACACTTCGTCAAAATCAAACGATCAGAGTTCATTTCGGCAAAACTCACCGAATCCGGCTGAAACTGTCACCACAAAACTCTGAGCCTTACCGAAATGAAGTGATACTGAGGCGCGCGACAAAAGTCGGCAAGAATTGTTGAAACATGATAAATTACACCCGGTTAGAGGCGGTGCTAAACTCGCCAAAGTTTGTCGATCGTTGCAGACGAACTCAGCCAACTCTTCCGAAGTATCGCTTCGACTCACCGAGAGATTCCGGTTGACGACTCGCATTTAATGCTAAAGTACCGCCGAAAGTAGTCCCGGTCACATCGTTGTAACGTAGTTTAATGCTCCATCAACCCGTTTAATGCCCGCACGTGCCCTATTTCTTATATATTAAGTAGGGTTTTAGGCCAGTTATGGTATTGTTTTTTATTACTGTTAGAGCTTTGGAGAGAGAGTTGTTCGAAGCCAATCAACCTTTCCAGAACAGCCAAATCTGCAATTCGTCATCTCCACCCAAGCCAATTGCTTACTACTAGGTAGGTAACTTCACCAGAACCTTATGCTTTGTTTTTTTCAACGGCCCAAGTTCGTTGTTGCTTTTCGTTATTTACTTTTAGCAACCCATCGCCTCATCCACCCTCGCCCATGTTAGAGTTTTGAGCCCGTCTAGTTTTTCTTGAAGCCATTGGAAAAAAGCGTAGCTAAAACTCATCCCCTACTAGTTTGCTTAGCCTCAGTTGTTGAAAGTATCAATTAACTAAGAGGGGGGGGTGAATCAGTTAATTACAGAGCTTAAACAATTTTAAAAATCTTTTCCTTGATATCTTATAGCAGTCAGGGTGTTATCAGAACCTTTACATTCATTCTTTTAATAGCAGAAAGTTCATTGCAGTAGATTTAATATATAGGCACAGTATAATCATTCAATCACACAAAAATACACATAAACACAGATTTTTCATGAGGAAACCCATAAAGGGAAAAAGCTCCTCTTCTTAGGATGTCAGGAAAGCTTCACCTTCTGTACATCATTTTTATCTCTAAGCTTCTACTCAAATGAGGCTACAACCTTCGAATTACGAGCACCCACTTGTAAAAGAGCACCAACTCTTCTTCTTCAACACCGACTGAAATATGAGGACAACAATCCTCCCTAGAACCTCCCTTCCACCCTAGCAAGAATTTTTCAGTTGATTATATCACATTGGTTCAGATAAATCAATACATACTCTTTTCATTTTTTGTTTTGTGCTGCTACAGCTTGGGTTTCTGGGCATTCTATTTTTCATTAAATTGAGCCACACATTTTTCTTCTGAGTTGTTCAGAATTTTCAGTCAATTATATCACACTGATTCAGATATATCAGTACATACCCTTTTCATTTTTTTTCTGTGCTGCTACAGCTTGAGTTTCTAGGCATTTTGTTCTTCATTAAATCGAGCCATACATTTATGTTCTGAATTGTTTTCTTTGAATCACAGCTTCATCAGCAACCACTCCTCTTCATCCTCTCAATTCTCACCCCGATTTTGTTCTCATCAATTTTTTTTATAGATGTTGAAGTTATATGCCTCGATCTCTTTAACTTCCAGATATACCAATTCTAAAACTGAAACTGTCTCTTTAACTCCCAAATCGAAAATTGAACTATCTCTTTGTCTTCCAGAATTTACACGCTGCAACTGACTAATTAATAAATAAATAAATGTTTGTGAGTCATAGCTTGTCTGAGTCACGGCTGTTTGAGTCACGACCATCTGAGTCTCAGTCGTCTGAGTCGCGATTGTCTGAGTCACGGCCGTCTGAGTCACGGCCGTCTGAGTCACAACCGTCTGAGTCACAACCATCTAAGTTGCAACCGTCTGAGTCACAACTTGTCTGAGTCGCAACTATCTAAGTCACAGCCGTCTAAGTCACAGTTGTCTGAGTTGAAGTCGTCTGAGTCATAGCTTGTCTAAGTCGCAGCTATCTAATTCACATTCGTCTGAGTCACAGCCATCTGAGTTGCAGTCGTCTAAGTCACAGCTTTCTAAGTTGCAGCCATATGAGTCGTAGCCGTCTGAGTCACCCGCCTTGTCTGCTTTCCAACCATCAATGACAACTGAATCAAAGTACCAACAATATCCCCCTTTGGCATTGATGGAAACCTACAATTTATGATGTTGCAAGTGTAATCACCGACTGCTTGTTATCTGCAACTACCTGAACTTCTCCCCCTTTGACATCAATGTTAAAGAAAACATGACAATACATCTCCCCCTATCAATATTAACTCAGAAATCAGCAAAGAAAACATTCTGGGACCATCTCGGAATTACATTAGATATGCAATAAGCACAAGATCCCCCTGCCAAAGTGAACAAGTTAGTTGGAACAAGATATGACACCCAACTTCTGGCGTAGATATTCAAACTGGATTTTGGATAAGGGTTTAGTAAAGATATCAGCAATCTGTTCTTTAGAAGCAATGAAATGTAATTAGACAACTCTGTTTGTAACCTACTCCCTTAAAAAATGATACTTGATTAGAATGTGTTTGGTCTTGGAATGAAGAACAGGGTTCTTTGACACACTAATGGCACTTATTGTAAAATTAGTCACAGCAGATCTAATGAACAAGTAAATCAATCACAACAGATGAACATAGAAAATATGGTGCAAAACTATGCAAAACATGCAGCAGTGCTCAATATCCCAATAAGGGTGAATAATTACAATAGAATACAATATCTGTCAATGAGCAATTCGAATTGACTAAGTAGGCCATTCGAATCTTTGAATGGAGTAGCTTGACTCCAACTAGGAGTCCTCATCATCAATCGGTGGTGCTCATCGATGCACAACAACCAGTCATCCAGGTGTCAATCTGAGTCTAACTGAGTGTGTCATGTGTAACTGAAGTGTGTAGCACTGATTAAGGGAAGGAGGCTCAGTGGGGGTCGCATGGGAGACTAACTGAAGTCAGAACAAGTCATCTAGTCAAACTGGAGGTCCAACGGAAGTGAAACAGTCAGTCGGGAGTGAAACTAGCCTCAAATCAGGGAGAATCAAAGCTAACTGAATGTAACTGAAGTGGAACTGCAGTGGTAGGTGAACAAGTGCGCCCTTCTCTGGCAGAAGGTGAGAAGTGGGCGCCTTTCAGGCTAGGAGGGCTAAAACTCTAAAGTAAGTGGCTCCCGGGTGCTAGAATAAGGTGGATAAGGTGCTGGAGGCATCAACCTGGTGACTGGGATGCATGCAAAGTGCATGCAAACCCTAGAATTTGCATGCAAACCCTAGAATTTGCATGCAAACCCTAATTGCATGCAAGATCCTGAAAAAATGATGTGGATATCCGAACACCCCCCCTCAAGCTAGACTATGATGTGCAAAAAATAATGTGGGGCCCTGGTAACTAAGACCAAAGGTCACCCCAATACAATAATCCAAAAAATGCTGAAAATAAACTAAGTGAGGAAAGAGGGAAAACCCAGTGGGAAGAAAGCCCCCCCTCAAGCTAAAGCATAATAATGAATCAATCTGTCTCCACCATGATGGAACTCACCCCCAACAGTGAACGGAGGTAACAGAACTTCTTCTCAGTGAATCTCTTGGTGAAGATGTCTGCAATTTGCTCATCAGTAGGGCAATATTGCAGAATGATGGTGCGGTCATGCACCAACTATCGAATGTAATGCATATGAATCTCAATGTGTTTGGTCCTCTTTCGCTGAACTGGATCTATGGAGATCTTGATAGCACTTTGATTGTCACAAAATAGGACAGTCGAAGTAGTGCCACCAAAACCAAACTCGAAAAGAATACCCTGCAACCAAACTGCCTGAATGCAGGCATTGACTGCCCCTCGATACTCTGCCTCTGCTGAAGAAAGTGCAATGGCTGCTTGCTTTTTGCTGGAGCAGCAAATAGCACCATGACCAATCATGAAAACATAACCGGAAGTGGACTTCCAATCAATGCTATCACCTGCCCAATCTGAATCAGTAAAACCAATGAAATCAAGCTCAGAATCTGCAGCATAATGTATGCCAAACTATCTCGTACCTTGCACATACTGCAAGATCCGCTTGGCTGCTCGCCAATGAAGCTCATGTGGCTGCTGCATATATCTTGACACGGCACTCATGGCATATGAGATATCAGGCCGTGAGTGTGTCAAATAAAGTAGTGAACCAATCAACTGTCGATACATACTGCAATCTGCAAGCGGTGTAGAATCTCCCTCCTCAAGACTGATTCCTGAGAGGAATGGGAATGGGGCTGCCTTACATTCAGCCATATTAAACTTCAATAACAGGTCAGAAGCATATTTTTGCTGAGATATAGTGATCCCATCAAAATTTTGAGCTATCTCTAAGCCCAAAAAGTGACTCAGCAAGCCCAAATCGCTCATGTCAAAAGCTAGATTTAAGGCAGTTTTTAGCTTGTTTATTGAAGTAAGTGTGCTACCAGTAATGAGAAGATCATCAACATAAAGTACAATAACCAACAAATTACCTTTAACTTGCTGAATATACACATTCGGATCAGATTTGCATCTTTGGAAATTCTGAGAAAGAAGGAAGGAGTCCATCTTTGCGTACCAAGCTCTTGGGGCCTGTTTTAACCCGTACAAAGATTTCTTCAATCTGCAAACCAATGATGGATCTGATGTATAACCCTATGGATGCTGCATATATACCTCTTCAGCAAGGTCTCCATGTAAAAATGCACTCTTCACATCCATGTGGTGCACTTCCCAGTGCTTGGATGCGGCAATAGCTAAAACAAGGCGGATGGAATCCATCTTTGCAACCGGTGCAAAAGTCTCAGTGTAGTCCACTCCTTGGACTTGGGAGAAACCTTTTTCCACCAAGCTTGCTTTGTATTTGCTGATAGAGCCATCAGCAGCAACTTTCGTGCGGTAGACCCATTTACACTTCACTAATTTTCTTCCAGGTGGAAGAGAAACTAGCTCCCATGTGTTGTTCTTTTGAAGAGAACTATACTCTTCATCCATGGCACTTTGCCATCTCGGATCTCGGTGAGCAGAATAGTATGATGTGGGATCTGAACCAGCCATCAAATAACAAATCTCAGGAAGTAATGGATCAGCAATATAAAGTGCCATACCTGCTCTTTGAAAGTCTGCTCTTGTTCGTCTCGGATCAGCAGGATTTCCAAGGTTTGAACCAGCAGATTGGAGAGTGTTTTGGGCCCACTTTGGTAACTGAGGAGGATCATAATGGTCGGATTCTGAACCTGATATGTCATGATCATCATATGCTGCTGAAATATCAGAAATATCAGAACTCATACCTTCATTATCGCTGCACGGATCTTCTCCTGGTGAAGGCGGTGAATCGGCAGTCTTCTCCTCGACTAGTTGCAATTCTTGAAGCGGTTCTTCAAATTGCACACTGCGCTCTATGAATATCTTTTTAGATCTGATATCCATGAGTTTATATGCTTTTTATTCTTCCCCATATCCTATCAGTATTCACTCGGTACTTTGTGGATCCAAAGCTCGTCTCTTCTCAGAAGGAATTCTAGCCTATGCAGTAGAGCCAAAAACTCTCAAATTTGACACATCCGGTTTGTGACCAAAGAATGCTTCGAAAGGAGTCATACCTTTCACGGATGAATGTGGAACACGGTTCTATATGTATGCAGCAACATTGATTGCTTCAGCCCAAAGATTTGCAGCCAAACCTTTTGATTCAATCATGCATGTAGCCATCTCTTTCAGTGACCAGTTTTTCCTTTCCGCTACACCATTCTGCTGGGGTGTGTAGGGAACTGTATGTTGGATCTGAATTCCGCTTTGGGCACAAAGTTGCAGCAACTCGGATTTAATATATTCTCCACCATTATCAGATCTAAGATCTTTGATCTTGCTCTCAGTGGCGGTCTCAACAGAAGCCTTAAAATCCTTGAATTTTCCAAGCACTTCTGACTTGTTTTTGAGAAAGAATACCCATGTAAAGCGGGAAAAATCATCAATAAATGTCAAAACATACCTTGAACCATTTAATGACATATGGGGAAGCGGACCACTGATATCAGAATGGATCAATCCCAATATTGTAGAAGCTCTGCTAGCTTTGCCATGGTCGAATCTATGCTCGGGGTGCTTCCCAATGATGCAACCAGTGCATATTCCCTTCGAGGAACGGAGTTGTGGAAGACCATCTACCATGGATTTGTTTGATAACAGCAGCAAATACTTATAATTAAGATGTCCAAATCTTTCATTCCAAAGCCTACTAACCTCATTACCATGTGTGCGAAGAGCAGTGGGCTTTGCAAGCGGAATAAAGTGCAAAAACTCATAGCATT
The DNA here is from genome assembly GCA_027924585.1 of Larix kaempferi. Classification (NCBI taxonomy): domain Eukaryota; kingdom Viridiplantae; phylum Streptophyta; class Pinopsida; order Pinales; family Pinaceae; genus Larix; species Larix kaempferi. Next base: position 4,674,397 of record BSBM01001229.1, read on the forward strand.
TTGCAGTGTGGTTTGCCTTTCCAACTGCAACGAGTCTTCCACTTTTGATATCAGAAATTTCAACTGTATTAGGGATGAATGTAACTTGCTTCGGTTCACCAGTGTGTGTCATTTGATACACAGAAAGAAGATTTGAAGCCAAGGAAGGCACATAGAGAACATTCTGAAAGCTTCCATGATCTACATGAATCGTACCTTTGCCCTTTGAAGAAATTTTTGAGTCATCTCCCAAATGGATGGGGATGGATTTGTTTGGATCGAATGAAGAAAAAGAATCAATATTTGCAGCCATATGATTCGATGCACCCGAATCTATCAAGAGAGTAGTGGGCTTCGAAACAGTTGCCATGAGTGCTTGTCCTCTTTCATGATCATCATTCCTATCCTTCTTCCTTGCACCATCAGGAAGGGTTATGTTGTTCTTTTCCAAAAGGAGGGCCATTTGATCTATAGTCTTCTTCATACATGAAATTTCGGGATGAAAGCCACGGTTACAATAAGTACATTTAGATTTTTGGTTACCTTCTTTGCCCTTTTGCTTGAACTTCGAACTGGATGGTGCATCCATTTGTTTGCCTTTCTCTCTTTGCTTGTGAGGCTCAAATTTGGGCTTCTCCTTCTTTTGCTTTCCTTTACCATTTGGGATCTTGGGTCCTTGAACATATAGGGCTGAATCTTTGGAGCTTATGGACCCCATTTGAATCAACTTGTCATGCTCTTTTGTGACGGACTCAATGAAGGCATTCAAGGTAGGCATCTTCCAATTCGGGGTAGTTAGCCGACCGGAATTGAAAGTAGAGACAAATACCGAATAATATTTACCAAGATTGCTTAGAATGGAGAGGATCAATTGTTTATCCTCTTTGATAAATCCACTATTCTTCAACTGCAAGTTCAAGTTCTTGAATTTTGTGAAGAATTCATTGATGGTCTCAAAATTCTCAGGACTAAGGGCAATCAATTCATTCTCTAATTGAAAAGCCCTAAGCTCATCCTGCTTGCCAAATAGTGTTTCAAGTTGCTCCCATATAGCTTTTGGAGTCTTCAATCTGCTAAGATGGAAGTGAAGATCTTTGGAGATGGAGAGACAAAGAAGACCATAAGCTTCATCAAGCTTGTTGTAGTGTTTGGTTCGATCTGACACATTGTTTGGCTCCAATTCAAGACCAAGATTGACTCGGTAGTAACCTTTTGAACGTAATATGATCTCCATATCATCTTTCCAATCAAAATAATTGAATGGGGTGAGGATAGGCTTTGAAGAAGAATATTCCATTGATAGGAGCGAGTCAAACTGATGTAGAAGGAGCTTGCATGCACAGTGTAGCGAATGCAATTGCTGTAGTGGAGCTTGCATGCACAATGTAGCGAATGCAATTGATGGAGACAATAAACCTGCAAATCACAATAAACCAAGAACAGTAAGGTCGAACAATCCACCCTTTTAGAGTTGCATCACACCTGGGATTGGAGATCAAACAATGTTGAATGGGTCCAATGTATCAGATCTAGGAATTATGTGGTAAATCAAGCTTCTGGAGTGGTATTGGATGTATTTTCAAGCTTTGCATGCACAGGAGCGAATGCCCTTGAGATATCTCATGCCAAAACTTTTTGCAATTTTTGAGCAATTCAGTCAAATCTTCTTGTAGAAACACCTGTAGAAAAGAGATCTTGTCCCTGCAGTGGCTCTGATACCATGTAAAATTAGTCACAGCAGATCTAATGAACAAGTAAATCAATCACAACAGATGAACATAGAAAATATGGTGCAAAACTGTGCAAAACATGCAGCAGTGCTCAATATCCCAATAAGGGTGAATAATTACAATAGAATACAATATCTGTCAATGAGCAATTCGAATTGACTAAGTAGGCCATTCGAATCACTAAATGGAGTAGCTTGACTCCAACTAGGATTCCTCATCATCAATCGGTGGTGCTCATCAATGCACAAGAACCAGTCATCCAGGTGTCAATCTGAGTCTAACTGAGTGTGTCATGTGTAACTGAAGTGTGTAGCACTGATTAAGGGAAGGAGGCTCAGTGGGGGGGCGCATGGGAGACTAACTGAAGTCAGAACAAGTCATCTAGTCAAACTGGAGGTCCAACGGAAGTGAAACAGTCAGTTGGGAGTGAAACTAGCCTCAAATCAAGGAGAATCGGAGCTAACTGAATGTAACTGAAGTGGAACTGCAGTGGTAGGTGAACAAGTGCGCCCTTCTCTGGCAGTAGGTGAGAAGTGGGCGCCTTTCAGGCTAGGAGGGCTAAAAATCTGAAGTAAGTGGCTCCCGGGTGCTAGAATAAGGTGGATAAAGTGCTGGAGGCATCAACCTGGTGACTGGGATGCATGCAAACCCTAGAATTTGCATGCAAACCCTAATTGCATGCAATATCCTGAAAAAGATGATGTGGATATCCGAACACTTATGTTATCATAGTGAATGGGAATAGGTTTAGAATATTTCACCTCCAAATCAACAAGAGTTTGTATCATCCATAATACCTGTGTACAACATGTTGCAGTAGCTATGTATTCAGCCTCAGTAGTAGATAGAGAGATAGAACCTTTCTTTTTACTCATCCATGCTACTAATGAATCGCCTAAGAAGAATGCACCTCCAGTAGTGCTCTTTCTTTCATCCAAATAGTTTTCCCAGTCAGCACCTGAATATGCAATCAACTGAAAGTTTTGATTCCTAGGATACCAAAGACCATAAGTCATTGTGCCTTTCAAGTATTTGAAAATTCTCTTCACAACTACCAAGTGACTTTGTTTGGGAGCAGACTGAAATCTTCCTACCATTCCAATAGCATGCAGAATATCAGGACGCGTTGCAGTAATGTACAGAAGATTACCTATCATTGACCTATATGTTCTTTGATCAACATCTGGTGAAATATCATCTTTACTAAGCTTGCAGCCAACAATCATAGGGGTACTAACAGGTGAAGAATCCTCCATCTGAAATTTCTTCAACATCTCTTGTAGATATTTCTTTTGAGAGATAAATAGTCCTTCAGAACTCTGAGTAATTTGAAGACCAAGAAAGTATGCCAGTTCTCCAATCATGGACATTTCAAATTCAGATTGCATAGCATTAGAAAACCATTGAATAGAAGAAGCATTAGTACATCCAAAAATGATATCGTCAACATAAACCAAAACAACTAATAGGTCATCACCTTCTGTTTTGATATACAGATTACTATCAACATTGCCTTTCTTGAATCCTTTCTCTTGTAAATATTTATCTAATCTATAGTACCGGGCTCTTTGCGCTTGTTTCAATCCATATAGAGCTGTCTTCAATTTGCAGACATGATCAGGATTGTCTGTTAGAGAGAATCCTTCAGGTTGTTCCATATAAACTTCTTCTTCTAAATCTCCTTTGAGAAATGCTGAATTGACATCCATCTGATAAATTTTGAACTTCTTGTGACAGGCATAAGCAAGAAATGTTCTGATAGCTTCCATTCTTGCCATAGGTGCAAAGGTTTCATCAAAATCTTGTCCTTCAACTTGAGCATATCCTTTACAGACCAATCTAGCTTTATTCCTGACAATTTGTCCTTGGTCATTCATTTTATTCTTAAACACCCATTTGGACCCAATCACATTCTTATCTGTTGGCCTAGGAACAAGTTCCCAAGTATTATTATTTTCCATCTGATCAAGCTCTTCATTCATAGCTTTTATCCAATCTTCATCTTCACTGGCTTCATTAAAATTCTTGGGTTCTATGATAGATAAAAAAGCAATGTGAGACTATTCTGAATTCTTAAGTAACTTACTTCTTGTTTGAACACCTTCATTCTTATTGCCAATAATTTGACTTTCAGGATGATTCTTTTGAATAATTCTTGAAGAAGGATTTACTGGTTGTTGATGTGTACATGTACTTTCATTTTCTAACTCAGAGTCTTCCTTTTCTGATTCTTGGACCTGTTCCTCTTCGTCTTCAGCTGCATCTTCTGTATCAACATTGTTTATCTGAATATCTTTTACAGGCATACCTTCATAAATCTTAATGTCAATGCTATCAACCATTTTATGTGACCTCTTATTGTAACATCTGTATCCTTTACTATTTGTAGCATACCCCAGAAATATACCTTCATCAGCCCTATCATCATATTTTCCAATATGTTCATCATTGTTTTTGATATAACATTTACTTCCAAAAACTCTAAAATGCTTAATTGAAGCAGGTCTCCCAAACCACAATTCATAAGGATTTTTATCACTGTTAGGCCTTAAGTGAGATTTATTAAGAACATGAACAGCTGTGTGAATTGCTTCTACCCAGAATGTCTGAGAAATATTTCTTTCATTCATCATTGACCTTGCCATCTGCTGAACTGATCTATTCTGTCTCTCAACTACTCCATTTTGCTGTGGAGTGCCTGAAATTGTATATTCTCTTTTGATTCCTTGTTCATCACAGAATTCTTTGAAGTCCCTTGAACAAAACTCTCCTCCTCTATCAGATCTTACTGCTTTTAATCTTTTTCCTATTTGATTCTCAGTCAAAGCTTTAAATACTTTGAATTTTTCAAATTCTTCAGATTTTTCTTTCAAGAAAGCAACCCATGTTAGTCTAGAGTAATCATCAATAACCAGCATAAAATAGTTTTCTTTACCTGTTCCTTCCTTTCTTGACGGTCCACATAAATCCATATGTACTAATTGAAGAGGTTTATCTGTTGATGTGAAGCTCTTAGATTTAAACTGAGTTCGAGTCAATTTTCCCATTTGACAAGGTTTACATACAACATCATATGGTTTTGAAATCTTAGGAAAATATTTTATAGCTTCATTGTTCCTAAGTTTGATTAAATGATCAAAACTCAAATGTCCAAGTCTTCTATGCTATAACCAACTCTCATCATACTTGCTTAGATGACACTCTTCCTTATATTCTTTCAAAACATAGACATTATTTTCTGTTCTTATACCTTTGGAAACCAATTGTCCTGAAGATACAGATTTTATTTTGAATTCTTTAGAATTGAATACAGCTTCACATCCTCTATCACATACCTGATTGACACTAAGAAGATTATGCTTCAATCCATCCACAAATAATACATCTTCGTATTTTCCTTTACTAGTTAGATGTACCAATCCTTTGCCTTTGATTTTCCCTGGAGCATCATTTCCAAAAGTTACATCTCCTGATTTGTGTTCACTCAGAGATAGAAATTTACCTTTATCTCCAGTCATGTGCTTGGAACAACCACTGTCAATATACCAGGGGTCCTTTTGTCTTTAAGCAGAAAGCACTAATCCACACTGGTTGTTTTCTTTCTTCTTCCATACTTTAGCCTTTTTAACAGAAAAATCTATTCTTGAATTTGATTCATAATTCTTTAAATGACAGTCTATGGCCTTGTGTCCAAAATTATGACAAATATAACATTCTGGTTGATTGTACAAAGACTCAAAAGAATTTATATTTCTAGCATAATCTCTTCTTCTTGTTGGAAAAGGTGTAGTATGATACTCTTATTTTCTCATTGATTGTTTCTCCTTATGTTGCAGCACTTGATTACTGTTAAGCATTCTTCGTTGTATGTTTCTAAAGTGAAAAACACAATTTGCACCTTTATGACCAAAATCAGAACAACAATAACAGTATCCATTGAAAAAAATTTGATACCTGAATCTTGACTGTCTTCTTGGAATAGACGGCCATGTCATTATGTTCTTTAATTATTTTCATGTCTTCTTGACTGCAGACAAGTAGCTATATCATCTTTTCCACTCATTAGATTAACTTTACTTTTGTCTTTATTTTCTTCAGTTTTGATGAAACTTGCTGACTTTGTATATTCTGACTGATTGATGTTCTGAAAGTTAATTACCTTAGTTGTTTCTTTGTTTTCTGACAAACTGCTACTCACTTCTTCATAACCTAAACCAATCTTGATCAAAGGAGATATTTGTTTATTCAGAATCTTATTTAGTTATTCTGTTGCTTTAATACTTGGCAAGTTTTGATGATAGAGAGATTGAAATTTTTCCAATTCTTTTCTAAATTTTACAACTTCTTCCTCTAATGCTTCACATCTCATTTTTTTCTGTGATAACTATTCTTTTAGAACATCATTTATTTTATTTGTTTCTTCTAGTTCTATCTTTAACGAGCTACAGTCTGTACTCGGTTCTTTAGCATTCTTTTCATAGTGCACTAACAACTGTTTTTGTTTCATCTTCTTTAATCTGAGTCTGTCAATTTCTTCCAAAGCACTAATCAACTCACCTTCCATATCAACAATAGCATCTTCATCATTCATATCGCTTCCATCATCTTCAAGATCTTCTATGGCCATAAGCACAAAATCATTCATTTTATCTTCACAAGATGACTCACTGTCTGAAACTTCTAAGAGGTCAACATCATTTGCACATAAACTTTTCTTTTTGTAGTTATTATTTTCATTGTATCTCTTAAATGTATGTTTCTCTTCATCAATAGAATTCTGACCTTTTTCTTTATAAGGACATTTAGATGCAAAGTGCCCTACCTTACTACAATTGAAACATTTAAAAGGAAACTTCCCTTTATATTTTCCTGATCCAGTTTTCAGTCTTCTTACAAATTTTTCCTCAATCTCTTCCATTTCAGATTCTATCTGTTTGTCTACTTTAAAATATGCTTCTCTAACGGTAGCTTTATCTTTACTGATTCTCATTTCATAGGCAGTTAAAGTTCCTAGAAGTTGATCAATAGATAAAGTTTTTAGATCACTCATTTCTTCTGTTGCAGAGACTTTTGGATTGAACTTATCAAGTAGAGATCTCAAAATCTTTTGAACTAGAGGAGCTTCTCCAATCTTCTCACCAAGACCCTTCATGGCATTCACAAGCTCTTCAACTCTCAAAAAATATTTACTAACAGACTCATCCTCATTCATCTTTAGCTGTTCAAATTTTAGTCTGTAAGTTTGAAGTTTGGCATCTTTTACTTTTTCATTTCCTTCATAGCTACTAATGAGTTTATCCCACATTTCTTTGGCAGATTGAAGATGCATTACCTTTACAAATTCAGATTCAGAAAGACCACTCAGAATGGCATTCATTGCCTTTGCATTAAAACTAAACTCTCGCTTATCATCTTTGGAAGCTAGTACAATAGGTTTTGTATATCTAGTTTCTACCACTTCCCAAACATCAACACCTAAAGACATTAGGTACTCATTCTAACCTTCCAAAAGGCAAAAAAATTTCCATCAAACAGAGGAGCTTTATTGGTTGAACCATGATGACTTTCCATGTTTAAGCTTATCAGATCTTCCTTAGACTAAAGGGTCTGGCTCTGATACCAATTGTTGAAAGTATCAATTAACTCAGAGGGGGGGGTGAATTAGTTAATTACAGAGCTTAAACAATTTTAAAAATATTTTCCTTGATATCTTATAGCAGTCAGGGTGTTATCAGAACCTTTACATTCATTCTTTTAATAGCAGAAAGTTCATTGCAGTAGATTTAATATATAGGCACAGTATAATCATTCAATCACACAAATATACACATAAACACAGATTTTTCATGAGGAAACCCATAAAGGGAAAAACCTCTTCTTCTTAGGATGTCAGGAAAGCTTCAACTTCTGTACATCATTTTTATCTTTGAGCTTCTACTCAAATGAGGCTACAACCTTCGAATTACAAGCACCCACTTGTAAAAGAGCACCAGCTCTTCTTCTTCAGCACCCACTGAAATATGAAGACAACAATCCTCCCTAGCAACTCCCTTCCACCCTAGCAAGAATTTTTCAGTCAATTATATCACACTGGTTCAGATAAATCAATACATACTCTTTTCATTTTTTGTTCTGTGCTGCTACAGCTTGGGTTTCTGGGCATTCTATTTTTCATTAAATCAAGCCACACATTTTTCTTCTAAATTGTTAAGAATTTTTCAGTCAATTATATCACACTGATTCAGATATATCAGTACATACCCTTTTCATTTTTGTTCTGTGCTGCTACAGCTTGAGTTTCTGGGCATTTTGTTCTTCATTAAATCGAGCCATACATTTCTGTTCTGAATTGTTTTCTTCGAATCACAGCTTCATTAGCAGCCACTCCTCTTCATCCTCTCAATTATCACCCTGATTTTGTTCTCATTAATTATTTTTTATAGATGTTGAAGTTATATGTCTCGGTCTCTTTAACTTCCAGATATACCAATTCTAAAACTGAAACTGTCTCTTTAACTCCCAATTCAAAAATTGAATTGTCTCTTTCTCTTCCAGAATTTACATGCTGTAACTGACTAATTAATAAATAAATAAATGTTTGTGAGTCGCAGCTTGTCTGAGTCACAGTTGTCTGAGTCACGACCGTCTGAGTCTCAGCCGTTTGAGTCTCAGCCATCTGAGTCGCGGCTGTCTGAGTCACAACCGTCTGAGTCTCAGCCGTCTGAGTCACAGTCGTCTGAGTCGCATTCGTCTGAGTCACAGCCATCTGAGTTGCAGCCGTCTAAGTCAGAGCTTGTCTGAGTTGCAGCTATCTGAGTCACAGTCGTCTGAGTCGCAGCCGTCTGAGTTGCATCCATCTAAGTCACAGCTTGTCTGAGTCGCAGCTATCTGATTCATAGCCGTCTGAGTCACAGCCGTCTGAGTCGCAGCTATCTAAGTCACAGTCGTCTGAGTCACAGCCGTCTGAGTTGCAGCCATCTGAGTCACAGCTTTCGGAGTTGCAGTCGTCTGAGTCATAGTCTTCTGAGTCACCCGCCTTGTCTACTTTCCAACCATCAATAACAACTGAATCAAAGTGTGATCCGAATCTTGGGAGCTGAGAACCGGAAGGCTTGAATGCCGAGAGAAGAGGGGATTAAGCATGCAAATCTGTCATAAAATTCACATGAAAAATACTAATCTTGCATGAGAATAAGCATGAACAAAAACATATGAAGTCAATGGGAGGTGAGGCTCAAAGAGGAGCCCCACCTCTGAAACTAATTACCAATAAGTCACTCAAATCTAATTAATCTCACAATGAACAATAGAAAATAGGAGAGAAACCAAATGAGTAACTTGTTATTATGAGAAGGCTTGCTAGGCCTTTATATAGCATTATTACAATGTGTCTTGAGACCATACCATGGGCCAAAACTATGTGCTAATGGTATTGGTTCTGAGTGTCTTTCTTAGTATAGTTTGAGAGGTGAGGCTCAATAATAACTCAATAAATAAGAGAAATGTAGGATAGAAACCAAATGCGTAACTTGTTATCATGAGAAGGCATGCTGGGCCTTTATATAGCATTATTACAATGTGTCTTGAGGCCATACCATGGGCCAAAACTATGTGCTACCAAACACCATGGATGAGAGAGGGTGGCCTCTCAATTTAATACTTTTATGGCTTATACATCCGAATTTAGACCATATGCCCCCTAAAATTCGGATCAAAGTGCCAACATCAATTCTAATGATTCGAGCCCGTGTGGAAGACTACACCCGACCGAAACCTCCCAGTTACTCTCACTTATATCCTTTTAGGAGCTCTCCGAAACATCATTCAATTCGTCAAGCCAAGCGTCATAAGTTCCTTTTAACAATGATAATGAAAGCTAGTTTTGGCAAGTTTGTTTTAGTAGCTGCTTCTTATGGTTTCATTTGCTTCGTCACTTGCGTTCTGTTTAAAGCATAATGCCACACTATGAATTTGCTTGCTAATACTTCCGCATTTAGGCTATGTCTGATGTAGTAATGAATTTTCATCTCAATACTTAGTCTGCATTATGGTTTTATCGTTTATCTAATCATGTATGATTTTGGGCAGGAGTAATGCACAATGCCGAAAGCTAGCAAGAAGAAGGAAAAGATGGTTGAGTTAGAGCAAGGTGGCCTCGAAGCAAGAATTGAAACTGTATATGAAGACACCAAGCCTTTTATAAACGCTACACCCTAATTTAAGTGGGAAAATTTGCATTACATGATCAGGGACCAGGAAATTCTCGGGTTAGTCTTGGAGGAGATGTACCTATACAAGAATATTAGAAGCTCCGGCATTGCTAAAGTAGCAACGCGCCCTGAGCTCTTCCCCTGCTCAGAAATCATCGGGTGGATTCTGGCCCATGCAAACGCTGAGTCAAGAGTTTTATCTGATAGCAAGGGAGAAGCATTCGCCTCGTTCCACCCAGCTCATATTGCGGAAACTTACAAATTGCCCCGCACCCAGTAGCTGTTGAATGATGCATGGTTAGAGAGTCTGAACACAAATTTCGTAGAAATGGCCAAAAAATTACTAATTCCAGGCAGGCAGCTGAGAGTGAAAGAAAGTGATGATTATGAAGTGCAAACACTAAGGCCTCCCTTCAGAGTTATTCCCCTTATGCTAAGCGGAATCTTTGGTAAAGATGATGGAACCACTTATCAGCTGCACTGGGTACCTCTAATCCACTATGTTGCATTCAAAGGCATGGTATTTAATTGGGCAGACATCCTCTCGGATAATATATCCAAAACCATATTTGCTGCTAAGGAAGGATTGTCCTGGGGAAAATCAGAATTTTACATGTATTCATACCTCATGGATTGTATCCTGGCAAGGCACCCATTCCCAAGGTTAGGATGCATTTGGAATAAGGCCGACACCCTAGTCTATATTGGTTACAAGATCTTATGGGCCCAGAATTACAAAAGGCATTACAAGATCATATGTGAAGAATTGATCGTGCCACTATATGAGCTAATGTTCAATGAGGAACCCAGCTGTGTATCTGAGAATTCCATGGCCGTCTTAGAGAAGTATGGTGATATTTACCTATCGGAGGAAGGCACTTACATAAGAATGTATGGAGGTTCCAAACAACCATACCTCCTGCCTAAGTATGCCATTGATTTTGTCATCCATAAAGAGCCAGTCAGACAAGTTTTTATAGACGGAGTTGGTCATGTCTTAAAGATAGCAAAGAAATCCTCCTTCCCGAAATTTCCCTTTTATGTCGGATCATACAAGTTTTCTAAATTCAGCTTGGCTAAAGAGTTTATTCAAGATCTTAGAAAGTTTCACTTCGGATAAAGAATCTTCGCAAAGAACGACAGGCTAAATAAGGTCGCAGATCACTGTAGGATTATCAATCCACACTTTGAGTATGCCCACTATTTTGATGAGGATGAGGAAGTCTTCAGAGGGGTCAGCAATATGACTGAACTTCAAAGACGTCGTCGCTTCAAGAGCGGAGCTAGCACCATTTCCACTGCAGCCCAAGCGGTCAAAGACACAGAATCGTCGATTCAGAAAGAAGCAACCGATGCTCTAACAAAGGAAGAGCAAAGACTCAAGGCTGAGGTTGAAAAGATCCAGAAGCAAACAACAGAAAGGATGCAAAAGGAGCAAGAGGATAAGCTTTGAGAAGAATAAACTCTTAGGATTCAGGGGGAAGAAGCCTAGAGGCTTTAAGATGGAGAGCTAGAGAAGATAAGAATAGAGGAAGCTACCAAAGAGAAAGAAGAAAGAGAGGCGGTTGAGAAGCAGTTGAGGGTCGAGGAAGAAAATAAAGCCAACGAGGATGCACAAGCTGGGGGCTCTAACATGCAAGACATGGATATAGACTCGTCCCAAATGTTTCAGACCCCGCCCACAGAAGAGGACATCCCTATAGAAGATCGCCCACTGATCCCTTTCACTCCCTCGAAAGATCATACTGTGACCCAGTGGGATAAATTTGCATTTGATAAGAAAAGGAATTCCATTGTGCGAAGGACAGAGACAAGGTTGAAGAAACCTTTCCACCCAGACATCATCACCCAGCGAGAAACCACTATTATGCAGGGCACACAGAATGCTCTTGTGGCCATGGCATCCACTACCATAGCTGCCGCTAAAGCAAGCAAGCATAATGTAGTCAAGATAGTAAATGAGTTGGATCCAATCAAGAAAAGGGCTCACATGTTGCAACTCACTGTGGTTAACGAGCAGGCCTATAGGGAATTAGTGGTGAAGAAATATAATCGCCTTTTGTCAGATCAGAAAGAATTGTCAGATAAGTATCAACACTTGGAGGAAGAAAAGGAAAACTTGGCAGTCCAAATGATGATAGTAGAAGGAGAGAAGAATGATTTTGAAACCAGGATCATTCAATTGGAACAGGAGAAGGATTTGATGGCCGAGCAACTGGAACAAGCAAGCAGCAAAGCAATGGACATGAATCCCTTTCATGAACAATCCTGCAACATACTAAAGCAGATGCATGAGTCACAGGAACTACTTACTGAAGAGATTTGCAAGCTAAAGGAAATGGTGGACAGAATGAAAGAAATTAACTCCGAAGCTATTAGGCTCAAGAAGAAGTACACACAAATAAAAGAAGATATGATAAAGCAAATGGAATGCAAAGAAGGGAAGGCGAAATTCCCCAAACACCTCCTTCTCAAATCTGTGGCTGATTTTAAAGAGGATATGGGCTTCATGGAGTTCTGTAAGAACTGCGGTGTGAAATTGATCTCTGTGATCCAAGTAACTATTGGAAAATGCAGCAGTCTTTATAAGAAGATTCAGGAAGTTCATGAAAGGTGCAAAGTAGCAATTCCCCAGACTCTTGAAGACTTCCCAAGCAAAGAACGACGCCTATCTGATTTGAAAGGTGAACTGAGAATCCAGATGAAATATGTAAGGAGAATAGATGTGTTAACAATAGATGATCTTCATCAGTGTATCCTACAACCTTCCATACACGCTTGCCTTCTCCACGAGACTCTCCAGACTACAGTGGCAGAAGTACAGGACATTGAAGCAGAGTTAGACAAGCATGTGATTTCCAGAAAAATCCTGCTCCCTGCCCTTGCTAATATTTTTATAAGAGACACAGGCATTTGGTTCATCTACATAACAGAAGATGATAAACAGGCAGCAGAGAAGGCATCAGTAGAGGCGGGAATGCCATCTGGGACAAAGGCCCCAGCTGAAGCAAAAGAGCCATCTAAAAGTTGACTTGGCAGTCACAATTGTCTAGCGATATGCTGAGAGTTCACCTTTCTATTGTTAAGACGTGAAGAGAGAAGGACAATTGTTTCTTTTTTTTTGTCTTTTATGTAAAAGGCTTCCATGAATCATTCCAATTTTGTAAAAGGCATTTAAAAGAAAATTAAAAGATTTAGGGAAAAGGGACATGTGGCAGCTCTTGGAGCATTTTGTAAAGCTATATATAGAAGATTAGAGAATAGTACAAGGACTTTTGGCAGGTGAAAAGACATTTTCTGTCTTGTACGTGAACTAATTTACTGCATGTCTAAGGAATTTGAATTTTGCCTAAAGAAAGCTTGGGAGACTGCGTTTTTGCCTGAAGGATGTGTTGAATGTTTGCTGGATTATTCCTATGTCATCTATACATTACTGTGAGATCATTCCTTACTGTTATGAATTGTTTCTGTGTGATGAATGTTCTCATAATTTCCTCTGCAAAGATGTTTATCTCAAATGAGTGATGGAATGTGTTAATTAAATCAAAGCTATCTTTGATATCTTCTAGCTTCTGCTGGAAATTCATTTTTATTGTTAAATAGCTATATGTCCAATCTTTAAATGTTTCTTTCAGTTTATTACTCATATTTACAGTTTTCTCCTTGCAAGGATAGATTAGATTTGCTTATATAGTTTTAGATTAATCCTGCTTAATTACAGGCATTTAGCTTAGAGCACTTGCATATCATCTTTAAAATAAAATACATAAATGGTGGATCAGGGCGCAACCGGTGCAAAGAAAACAAATCTTTAAATCTTACACGATAACCGGAACCGTTAATCGTACGGATTCCCCACACCAAACGGTGAGTGATCTAATTGGGCTTGCTTACCGGGGAGAATCCCTTGCTGATTAAAGCTACGATTTTTCATGCATCAACAAGCTAGTACAACTCTAAATCTTGGCACTCTAATTTCTGTTGGGATTGCATAATTACTTTATCCTTGTTGCTAAGGAGTTTGTTCAATTGTGCTATTTCTCCTTCTACTTTACTCTCGTCAAATTTCCTCTTGATGTATTGATTTTGTGATTTTTGATCGAGTTTCTTTACATCCCTTAATTCATCAATTTGTGCAAACAACTCTACCATAACATTTTTTTGGTCAAAAATATGTTTTTCTTTGAATTTCCATTTGAATTTTATGTAATTCAATCACCATTTGTAATTTTCTATTTTCCTTTTGATAACGAACTAGTTCATCTTCTCAATTTTTTATTTGCAATCTAGATTCCATGCTTCACGACTTCGACTTCTATTATTTAATTTGCTTCTTTGACAATAAATGGATACAAAAAGTGTAAGGAACGCCCAAAGTTTTCCTTATGTAAATAGCTTAAATCTTCATTTGAACTTCTTTTCTTTTATAAATATTAATTGTAATAATAAAAATTATTAAATAATTACATCATTAGTTGTATATATCTTTACACCAATAGGTATTTATATCTTAGAATGTGGGTTGGACTACCATCTATGCTTTTACTAGATTGAAGGAGGATTGAACAAGTGTACTGTCCAGATTGATTTTATGGTCGTCCTTCAAAATTCAAAATAAACAATTATAAAAAATAAAACATAAAACATAAAAAAATAGCTAGTAGTTGATGCATGGATAACTTGTAGCTCATGCATGGATAACACATAGTGATAGACAACCCATTAAATTAAATAAGGTAATAGCTTAATAGGTAGTTGAGGCATAGACAACATGTGATTACAACTAAGCATGGAGAATAAGTAACAAATAAGTTGTTCATGACACTTAACTTGTGACCTATTGGTGTTCACCAGCCACAAGTTAAGTGGTTGTGCTAGTAGAATTTGGGGTGGACTAGCATCTATGATTTTTCTAGATAGTGTAGCAGCCAGTTTGCTAATTAATTATCTAAACTTGCTTGGGTTTACAATTTATACACTAAACTTCTACAATTTAATTTTCAAAGAGAAATTGAAGCAACAGTAACAAATAAACTTGTAATTTTTATAGCATAGTAACAAGTAAACTTGACAACTTTTAAAATAGTAATAATTCATTTAACAGGAATAATACCTCTCCCTATGTGCATGAGTTGAATCCTATGTGGTGAATCGTGTGAATCCTTCGATGCTATGCAGCAAGCATGGAATTGATCAAGTAACTTGCCCCAAGGTGGAACACGGTCTTACCTCCCATCCAACTAAGAGCCTAGCCGGCTCCTAGCCCCAAGAAGCCATCCAAATGGCCTCCTAGCCCTCCGTGCCCGAGACCCCCAGAGAATAGAATAGTGATGCCCAGTCAGTTATGTATCTTCTTTGAGTTCTTAAACTCATCAACACTTCTCAACTTCTCCATCAAAACCCAATCCCCCGCAAAACAAAGCCTCCTCTTTGTCTTATCTTCCTTCACTATTTATTCAGCCTCAACCTTCCTCCATCGCCTCTTTCAAATAAATGATATAAAAACAATAATTAATTATTTTCTTCACATTCAACAATTTACAAAAATTTCGATTCAAGTTGAATTATAATATCTTACCTACACAGTCTTACTTCACGTGATATCATTAAGACAATTTATGGCAATCCTATCTCTGAAATTAAGTTTGGGAGAACAAATAATAATAATAATATCTTCAGTGTCATTCCACATGCCATAATTAAATGCAATATGCTAATCTTATCTTGGAATTCACGTAAACTTATCCCATTGTTTATTGGTACTCTTATCCCATACACAAGACAAGTATTGTTTTATTGGTGCACGCACCTATAAATATACATATTTAAATATTACTTGTGTACACGCATAGTAACTCAATAAGACATATATAATAATATTTTCATAACAATTTTAATATTGCATCATACATGCATATGCATAGATGTATTATTTTAATAACCCTTAAAATACATTTGACTCTTAAATATATTCAATGAGTCAACTTGATATTAATATATATATAGATCACATATACCCACAAGGTAACACCTCCTCAATCCATTAGAGACATATACAATAAAACAACAATCATATAAATATCAAGACATGGATTATAATTAAGCAAGCATCAACTAAGTTATTATACTAATGTATTCATAACCTAACCAATCATAATAATGTACTCATAAATCGACGTGTAGGTGGCCATCCCACACGTCTCAAGCGTGGGTACTATTAACCAACATTTATTATCCTTGATGCATCATTACTATATATTTGCAAACAACATACAACATAACAACTTAATCAATGCATTATTCATCATTCATACTTATACAAGAGTGATTAAACTGAATTAGATAAACCTAATGAAGCAATCAAACAAATCATCTTAATGGTTTATAACAATGTAGAACACCATCCAATCCATCATTGGTCCCACCCATCTTGATAAGTAATCAAAACAACCTATTCACCACTACTTCCATCACCTGACCTCACCATCCCGTCCTCTGTTGGAATATACTATGGCGTTTGCTATACCGACCTAACCATATATAGAACCCGTAAGCAGAAGTGTCGACTGCATCGACCAAGCTTCCCCAACAGGTATCCACTAGTCGTCATCACACATCTAGGGGAGCATACTTAGCACATACCTCCCACGACTCTAGGTTTCGGGGGATAAACGGTGGGAAATGCCTCCACCCCCGCTGATAGTAC
Source organism: Larix kaempferi (assembly GCA_027924585.1). NCBI lineage: Eukaryota > Viridiplantae > Streptophyta > Pinopsida > Pinales > Pinaceae > Larix > Larix kaempferi. The sequence continues at coordinate 4,691,022 of BSBM01001229.1, forward strand.
TAGGGTCAACACCCTACATCAACCATACTGTGCCATCACTGTTCTAAGGGGCCTCGTCATTGAAAAACCACTTTGGGCAAGTCGTGATTCCTGCAAGAACTCGCACTCACCCACAAGTCATAGAAATATTTGAATTCACTATTAAACAACATGAAAATCTATATCGCAATTCATATCAGTGTTTCAAATCACAACTTCAGTCGTAGTTACAACATATAATACACAACTATCTCATAGTTTATCGATTTGTATATTAGCTAAATAACAACAAACATGTCTCATGTATAAATATATCTAACTATTTCAAGTAGTATGGCATTTCACAAACTGATATTGAAATAACCAAGTATGTTCTTTCACATCACATTACATTTGTTCTATATTCAATGTATAGTTTTAACTAATATCAAGGTACCACCTTCCATATCCAATATGCATAAACAAATGACATACATAATTGTCACCAAATTAATAAAATAAAATGATAATTTCCATTTATTGTTCATGCCTAAGAAGGTTCATATGTTCACATAACAACAGTATAATTTAGTTCATCTACATCCAATGATTGACAACAAATAAAAGTGCTAATCTAATTCTCATTAGGGTTTAATTACTAAATGTCAAACATGGGGCATTACAGATTGCATGAGGATGAGACAAGTGTGCTGTCAAGATTGATTTTATGGCAATCGTTCAAAATTCAAAATAAACAATTATAAAAGAAAAAAGAAGATAAAAAATAAATTCTAGTTGATGCATGTGTAGCTAATGCATGTATAACTCTTAGCTAATGCATGGATAAGGGTCCTATTGGAAAACACGTAATAGATAACTTATTACTTATTTGTGACACTTAACATGTAGCCTATCGGTGTTTACAGGCCATAAGTTAAGTGGTTGTGCTAGTAATAATTATTGTTATTATTAAAAATTTAATAATAATAATAACTTCCTTCACTTTTAGACTTGTATATGTCTATCTTTCATAGTATATGGATAACTTCACTATAATAAAAAAAAAAAAAAAATTCTTACTATAGTGAATTTTTTTGTCTTACTGCAATACAAATGGATTTTTTTTCGTACTATGGTAAAAAATGGTTTTTTTTTCTTATTATGGTAAAAATGTTTTTTTTTTTTAATTATTGCAATAAAAATGGATTTTTTTTAATACCAATAAAAAAACTTTTATTTCTTTATTTCTTCATGTAAATATCTTTACTTTTTTTTTTTCTTTTTTTTATTGGATGGCAAATATCCTTCTTTCTTTTTGTAAATATCTTTACTTTTTTTTCTTTTTCTTTTTTCTTTCTTGGGTGGTAAATATCCTTCTTTCTTTTTGTAAATATTTTTACTTTATTTTTCTTTCTTTTCTTTTTTATTTTCTTCGGTGGTAAATATCCTTCTCTATTTTTTTTAAATATCTTTACTTTGTTTTTCTTTCTTTTGTTTTTTACTTTCCCCCCTTTGGGCCACGAGCCTAGAGTTTGGAGATTTCTTTGTCCATTTCTTCTTATTTTGTTTTTCCTCTCTCCCGCAAGGAGCTTCCTTTATTTCTTCAAATAATTAGTAATTTGAATGGAACCATGAGCTTTCAATATATTTGTCACGAGCAAAATAGACCATAGGTCAGCGGAACAACCGCTCTGATACCAAATATAGTGAACCAACCCGGTTCAGACTACACATCCAAAATATTTGGAATATTATAAAAAAATCCATCTGGATAACATAATAATTGAAAACGAATATGAGATATGATGATTACAATGTCATGATAGTGCCATACATATAGAAATCCTAAAGGCACTTAAGGTGACCATTCACGAAGGAATGTGTCCCTTAAAAGAATTAATAATTGTTTATTATTTATATGTTAATATGTTTATGATTATCTAATATTATATATATTTCATTTATTACAAGGGAACTGAGCTGGAGAGGTTCTGGAATGATGTGGTCTAAGGGTGAAACGGGATACGGTGGGCATCATTGGAGGGAGGGGATAGAGGGTAGTCTAGAGCTTGAAGAGAATCTCAATTGGCTGGTTCGACGGTAATCCTTCGGTTCCTGGAGCTCCATAGCTCAAGGCAGCATCATCATCATCACACACACACACACACACAGAGTTTAATGAGCAAGCAGGCTCCCTCTCCAAAGAGGCTTTAACAATACAATCTGGTTCTCTTGAATTTGAAGAGTTGGTTCAGGACAGGGTGATTGCCAGAGGTGTTTTGACAACATTCTAATTAGTACTACTGCAATATTTTTTCTTGAAAAGAACATTTTTTTAGTTGTTACTTATGTGGAAGATATAGCTTGGGTTATTTTTTCTGTTGTAGGTTAGAATTCAACCATTTTTCTCTGCCTGGAAGTGGGATTTTTGGTTTGGTTCTCTTACATGGTTTTATGTGCATATTAATGTTGTGTTCTATGTTTGGTGCTCAAAGGTGGCTCTAGTTTTTTCGTGACGGTCTTGGATGAACTATACACAGTCTTCTTGTATATGATGTCGAGGGGTGTACTAAGAGCCAGTCCTTTAGCAACCGCGTATGGATAATATACATGTTTTCTTTTGAGCCGTTGAAGAAGGGATCTATGCTCAGTGTCTTGACATGTTTGTACTTACTTTATATATCTTCATTAATGATTAATAGTAGATATATGATTTTTATGTGGAATGTGTGTATGCTCAACATTCTTAAAATTTAAAAAAAATAAGTTAAAATTCCATTAAAAATCTTTGTAAATTTTCAATTCTAAACTATTTATCAATTTACTTTTGAATTTTCTAACAAAAATTATATCTTAATACAAACCAAACATAAAACCAAAATTTGAAAAAACCTAGATTACCACAATTTCCATCACCACTTGCCATATGAATGTGATTTTAGGAATACATAAAAAGTTTCCACTAGGTGAGCCTACCCCTCCTATTCTTGTTCATTTTCCATCACTTCCCATATGAATGTGACTTTAGGAATAAATAAAAAGTTTCCGCATGGTGAGCCTACCCCTCGCCCCCTCGCCCCCTCTCACATTCTAATAGGTTCTTTAAATAACATATATGCTTTCATGTTGAGTTCCTTGTATACATATTAGAATGAGAGAAAATAAAAACGAGCCCTAGCCTCATTGGTCCTGTCCATACGTGTTAGTAATAATTTTTCTAGCCTATAATTCCTTTTGTTAATTCAATAATGAGCTTGGAGTCACCTAATGTTTAAAGGCATTCTATATCCATTGTTATTGCTACTTTCTCCATCAACTAGAGATCATTTTTCTCTATTATTGGTTCTTTCTTTATTATTATGTTAAAAGCTATTACATGGTTGCTCTCTACATTTACTTGAAATCTCTTGGCATGCTTGATCAAAATAATTCCATGCCTTTCTACATTTACTTGAAATCTCTTGGCATGTTTCATCAAAATAATTCTATACCTTTGATATGTTGATCTTAGGATAACTTAAATTTCTTGATCTTTATTGCTTTTTGTATACTTTCATAGCCACATCTGGCTTGTATTTCTAAGATTTCCTTGCTTAGTAAAAACATTTAATTTATTGCCAATCAACATAGATCCATCTTAAACCCGGAGCTATCAATCACCGAGAGGGATCCAATTTCTTGGGGTGTAATTTTTTTATCTTACATTTTTTACATGTCGAGAAAAAAATTACACCTCAACAAGAACTTTGATCTCTCTCGATGCTTGATAGATCCAAGTTTAAGATGGATCTATGACTGTTTTACTTTTTTTAATTGTATGAGTCAACATGGATTTTTTAATTACTTTTTATTTGGTTTTAAATTTTTATTTTATGAATTGACATGATTTTTTTTAATGATTTTAATATTTGGTAACGTTGCGTTATGTTACCTGACATTATCTCCTACTCTTGGTGAACAACCATATTGCCTACATCACTATACAAGGCAAAGCTTTATAGATATTGATCTATCCTTACAATAGCTTAAAGAGAATTCTAATACAATACTTCATTCTCACTTACATTTTCCATATTTTAATTTTAGAGCTTCTCTCCATACTTCTCTTGTATAAGACTAGCGCACTAACACATGCTCTATAAATTCATCTTCCCTTTTATTAAAAATACATCATCTAAATCTTTACTATGCCATTTTCTTAGAATTATCCCAAGTTAAAATTTTGTTAATGTCAATCATAAGAAAAATCTCCTTTTTAACATTCACTTGAGCTTCCATTTAGATTTCCACCCTCACTATTTATCTCCTTCATTCGAGTCCCATATCCTAATTTTTCTATATATACTTTATAGGATTTATTTTAAGACCATATTAACAATATTTTAAAAATTATAAATTTATTGCTTACACTCTTCTAATATCTCTCAGTGTAAATCCAATTGTGTATTTGATTTCCACCCTTGGTTCCATATTAAGCTTCATTTAAAATTTGTTACATGTACTAAGTTATAATCCCAATATTGCAAGTTCTGTTATTAAATAGTAGAAAGCTTAATCTATATTAAAAAAATCTTCTACCAAACTCATTATGTTCATCATGAACATAGTTTTTTCAATATACCTTTCATTTATATTTTAATTGAATACATTCAATCCCTATAAATCACATTGGTTGCTTTAATAATAAAACTAATCCAAAAATATGATACGTGAACCATGTCTTGATAACAACCCCTAAACACTTTAATGAAATGAACATCAAACAAACACATTGCTTGTTTCACACGATTTATCTTTTAACATTGATATCTTCCCACCCCCAATGATTTAATTAATATCTTCTCAAAAAGTAATTTAATTGTAAACAAATGAACCATAACCAAACATAAATAGACAACTAAAGACAAACAAACAACCGACATAATGATCACAAATATTTCACGCAATTTGTATGCAAAGTAAAACTACATGGATTGGAAATGAAACAACCATGGTGCCAATTACATTCATTCACGCCATAAGCTTGCAATCTAAGCTTGTTCCCACTCTTCGTGCCCACCTCTAGCATTTGCTATCCTTCTTGTCCTATGTTTTTTTATTTTAATAATATTAAATAACTTTCTATTATGCAATACCTTTTAAACTTATTTTTTTTCATACGAAAATTCAACTTACTATTAATATGCGAAATAGTAAAATATGTCCAATTGTCAACACAAAGTCACGTTATACAATATGATCAGTATAAACCCGGGACAAACCGGTTTTAAAGGGCAGAGAGCATATCTCTAGCAATATCAAATCCATGCAATGTACCATGTCTCATAATCATCCCAGACAGAGATATATCCAAAAGTCAATGTCATGACCACATATCACAACAGCAGTAAGTATATAGATCCCCATATAAAATGTAATCGAAATATATGAAAGCATATAAACTGTGTCAACAAAAAACAGCTCCAGCCGGAACTGATGTCCCGGAGCGGGTCCCAGAAAGAAACACGCCATCTGCTACCAAAAAACCACAGCTGCAATAGTCTGCCGCAAATATAATAATAGGTAATAGATGGTCCAACAAGGAGTTGAACACAAGATATATCAAAGATCTGCACATATATACAGTGAGTCAAATGTAAAATAAATATCGCCTACGTCAGAGTAAAAACATATAAGGATAAACAAAAAAGTAGACACATCATCATGTCCAATGAAGCAGATGGGACCCATGAGCAAATAGTGTATCATCCCGCCATTCCTGCCACATGATGGTTCCAGCCTGAGAATGGAGAGCCCGCTTGGAAAGCATATCAGCCTCCCGATTTACCTCCCTATATATATGCTCAAAATGGATGTGTTCAAATTCCAGGATGAGTTTTCTCGCCGCTTCCAGCGAATGTGTGAGGCCCATAACATTGAGTGGAGATATGCCCTTTGCCCAGGATATAACAGCCGAAGAGTCCCCAAAAGTAACAAGAGAATGTATCCCTCGCAGACGAGCCCAATATAATAATAACCAGAGAGCACAAACCTCACTTCTCGTGTTCGTTCCCAATCCCAGATTTAACCACAGGTGCACAGAGATGGAACAGGTAAAATGTAGTATTGCACCCGAGCCACCCGTGCCATTCCGGCAAGCAGCAGCCCCGTCAAAAAAACCACAAGGGAAAACCAAGATGGGGGGAGTCAAACGGTTCATCAGCTGTCGAGTACTCATACCCACAACCGGCTTAACAGTGTTTGAGAATTCCCTGTATGCAGCGATGATTTTATAGCATAAACCCGCTCGGAAAGGTTTCACATCCTCAAAAATACAAAGATTGCGAGTTCTCCAAACCTCCCAGATCATGAAGAAAGGGAGTTCTTTACATTCAACAGGGAGATGTGACCAAGATTTCAAGAAATCACCCAGTGAGTGAAAATCCCAGCAGAATTGCACACTGACACCATCAGCAATCAATTTCCACAGGTCTCGAATGAAACCACAATTCATAAACAGGTGTTCAACGGTCTCCCCCACAGTGTAGCATAGGGGACACCATCCCGGACCAATGTAACCACGCCGGCATAGGTTGTCCCAAGTGAGCACCCGATTAGCTAACGCTAGCCAGATGAAACACTTTATCTTGAGAGGCATATTCATCTTCCAGATAGCCTTCGTCCACCAGGTATCCACAGTGATAGACCCAGCAAAACACGCCTCATATGCCAGATGCGCCGTGACCATTCCACCAGACACATCCCACGACCAAGACAAACAGTCAGCCTCGTCGGATAAGTGAAGATTGGAATGATAAAATGATCTGATATATTCATTCCATTCAATCCCCATAGCTCCAGTTAAGCCCAGTTGTGTAGCAGTGATCCATCGAGGTTGTCCATCCCTACAGTGATCAAAGGCATGAGACAGAGAGCAATAACCTTTCTGTGTGAGGTGCATCCTCAAATCCGTCGAGAGAGTATATTCCAAAGGGCCACCCACGATCGGGTCAAGGCCCAATTTGATGTCACGACCATTTCCAAGTTTCCAAGCAATCCATTGTGAAACAATCCTGAAAGATCCCATTATTCCATTCCAAAAATTTGATACCCCCACCGTTGAGTGACGGTCCAGACGAAACCAGTTAGCTACAGATATATTTTTCAGGTACTTGGCCCTAATAATCCTGCCCCAAACAGACTTATCAAATAGAGCACGCCAGAGGCATTTTGCATGCAAGGCCTGTACAAAAAGGTCTAAATCCTTTATATTCCAACCCCCCAGTTTCCAAGGGCGGGCCAGAACAGACCATTTAACAAGGTGAAATTTTGAAGCGTCACCGCCACCCGACCATAAAAAGTTATACAGCTTTCTGCGAATCAGACATAGAATGGATCTAGGAACCTTGCAAAGTGTGAACCAGTACACCCCCAAATTCTGCAGAACAGCTTTTGCCAGCGTAAGTCGGCCACCCAAAGATAAATAACGAAAGCTCCAGTGACTGATACGTCCTTCAAATCTTCGAATAAGCCATGACCAGTCATGCACCAGGTAATTTGTAGGCTTCAAGAAAAAGCCAAGGTATTTTGTTCCCGTCTCCATCTCCAGAAATTTGAGGGGAAGAACAGATCCAATAGCAGCTTCAACATCCAACTCAAGAGAATGCTTTATAAATTGAGATTTTGTGTAACTAATAGTCATTCCAGTTACCGAGCAGAATAAGTCCAAGATCCTCTTATAATGTACCCACTCGTCGAGGGTACCTTTACCAAACAGCATAGCATCGTCCACGAACAAGGAATGTGTAACAACAATATCCCTGGTAATCTTAATGCCCTCTATCAGCCCATCCCTCTTCGCTCTATTGATGGTAAGACTCAGACCTTCCATAACCAAGATAAAGAGGAGGGGCGAGAGTGGACATCCCTGACGCAGTCCCCGGGAAGCTTTGAAGAAATCCGTGGGATGACCATTAATCAATATTGCATAATTAACCGAGTTTGTACAAGCCATAATCCACTTCATCACCTGCCAGGGCAGCCCAATCTGAATCAGTATCAGTCTCAGAAAGTCCCAATTCACCCTATCATATGCTTTCACTAAATCCAGCTGAAGGATAAGGGCATCCAGTCGTTTCCGTTTCACAGAATGTAGAATTTCCTGAGCCACCCCCACCGCATCATGGATCTGACGACCCTGCAAAAAACCATACTGCTCCATCGAGATATATTTGGACAGGACGGGTTTTATCCGGTCAGCAATGATCTTAGCAATAACCTTGTACACAAGATTGCAGAGAGCGATGGGTCTAAAATCATTATAGTTATCAGGGTGAGAAGTTTTCGGGATAAGTGTCAGATAAGTGGAATTTAAAGCCCCAGAAACAGTGCCTAATTTCCGGGATTCCTCCACTGCCATTCTGATATCCTCCCCCATAATATCAAAGAAGTGAATAAATATTTCCACCGTCCATCCATCTGGCCCAGGTGATTTATCTTTGGCAAATCCATGAAGTGTGTTTTCCACATCATGCAACGTAACTTCCCTAAAAATATCCATCCCCTCCTCATCGTTGAACATACGGGGGTAATCCTTAATAACCTTGAATTGTTCAGCTAAGGAAGTATAATAAGGTAATCAACAATTATAATTAAGGGAATCGATAACTATAAATCATGGCAAATCTAGGTCAATGGATCTATTCCTACAACTACCTCGATTACAATTGACACCATAAAATAAATTAATACATTTTTTTAAAATTAAACCTAGGTTATAAGCTAATATACATATAACTTCCAAACATATTAATTCCTATTCTCCATTGAACTTACATTATACTCTTTTTTTAATTTTTTCAACCGAAAAAAAACGTACTATTGCTATTCCTTGAAATCAAATAGTACAAAGATTTCCACCTTTTTGAAAAAGGTATATCCATACGGTTCAAGACTCTTTTTTTAATTACAATAATTTTTGTTAAAAAATATTATTAATTTATTTCAAATTCGTTTTTCAAAAGGAGTGGTCTAACTATCAAACTTTATGAACCTATTTGATATTGTATTGTGTTTATGTTGTCGTAACTTGATTGATTTTTGTCATATATGGATTTTAAAACTAAAAAATTGTAATCTAAATATTTTTAAAATGTAGTATTCCCGATCCCTTTTCGAGAGGTATATTGCTTTGCTTTTGGCGCAAGGGTGGGTCAGTCGAACCCTCTTGCTTAACTATAACACATAGTAAACACACAAATGCTCACATGGAATCTACGTGAACTGGAAATGCCATGAATTTGGCTTCTATTACTTGAATCAAATTCAAGGTCACATAGAAAGCAAATAAAACAAGTCGGCCTTAGCTTGTTACAATCTACATAAATAAATCTCTATTATGTCAGTGTGTTTCTCCCCTCTGTATGTGATCCTCATAGTCTTTTGATCCTCTAAACAACGAAAGAAAGATCGATCCCCGACTCTGTGCATCCGCACCAGTCTTCTACTCTGCTCAACTGTTATTCCCGAGGTCCACCCTACTGGCTTCCCCGAGACGTCCTTCTCTGTTCGCCGAATTATCCCTGATCCGTCTGACCTGTAGTTGTCAGTGCCCCTCCGTGGCTACACAACCTTCTTAACTGCCATTAACTTCCTCAACAACCCACAACGATTGCAGGTCGATCTCCTCAACTGCAGCGCTTCTCTAACTTTGCTACAGTTGTCGGTCTTATCACTGTCCTCCCCGACCGGTCTTGACTTCAACACGTGGACCATTTTCTACCTCGTTGGTTCTCGACTTAACTCGTCGTCCTCCTTAGTCTCTACGGTTGTTGTTCCGCCCTGTCCCTCTTACTTAGCCTTTGTCGCATCTCGACCATCTTGTCGACTTTCGACTCTTTCGACTTCCGCATCCCATCCACCATACTTCGACAACTTTTGCTCGACTACCTGGCTTTGACGGCCAGTCTCCTTCACACCAGTGGCCGTCGATAATCCCCCTGGTCATCCTTCTTCTGTTGATCAACTTCGACTGTTTCGCATAGGCCCCGATGCCCCTACATCAGTCTCCTCGGGTGAAAAAGAACTTGACTGCTCTGTCATTCTTCTATATTCTTCCTCTGAAATCCATGTCACCTCATTCAACTCATCATCCCTTCATCGGACTAAGTATTCCTTCTTCCGCGAACTCCTTGTTTGTCTGACTTCGCACTCATCCACTACTTCGGCGATCTCTTCTTTGTGTCGATCTAGAATTTGCCCTGTCCAATCGATATTCGACACTTCTACGTTGTTTCTTGTTGAACCTTCTTCATACGTGTATAGATCTGATACATTGAACGTAAGAGAAATGTTCAATTCCTTTGGTATCTCTAACACATAAGCATTGTCCGAAATCTTCTTCAGAATCTTACATGGCCCAATCTTCTTCAGCTTTAGCTTGTTGTATGTTCCTGTCGGGAACCTCTCCTTCCTCAAGTGTGCATAGACTAATTCCCTCTCACTTAACGATTGTAGCCTCTTCTTCCTGTCGGCTCTCAACTTATATGCCGCATTGCTCTTCTCAATGCGCTTGTGTACATATTCATGCAATTCTTTCATATTCTTTGCGAATGTTTCTGCATCCACGCTTTTTCTGATCTCTGTTGGTATCGCAACCAAATCCACCACACCATGCGGGCTTCAACCTTGAACAATCTAGAATGGGCTCATACCTATAGACCGATTCACATGGTTGTTATATGCGAATTATGCTTGCGCCAACACATTCTCCCACTGCTTGGGTCTGTCAGTCGTCAAACACCTCATAAGGTTTCCCAAACTTATGTTTACTACCTCGGTTTTTCCATCAGTCTGTGGATGGTATGCCGAGCTAAACTGCAACTTCGTATCCAACTTCTTCCACAGGGTTCTCCAGAAATGACCCATAAACTTGGTATCTCTGTCTAATGTTATACTCTTCGGTAACCCATGCAATCTAACTATTTCCTTGAATAATAGTACAATAATTCTTGTGGCGTCACTTGTCTTCCAACACGGAATAAAGTGTGCCATTTTTTAAAATCTATCGACTACCACAAAGATTGAGACGTTACCTTGTTGCATCCTCGGTAATCCTAGCACAAAATCCATGCTCAAGTGCTCCCATGGGACATTCGGCACTGGAAATGGTGCATATAGCCCCGTATTCTGACTTCATCCCTTTGCCAATTGGCAAGTTCGACACTGTTGTACCCACTTACTGACATCTGTCGCCATCCCTGGCCAATGGTATTTTTATTCGACCAATGCCTTGGTCTTGTCGATGCCAAAATGACCTGCTAATCCACCACTATGTAGTTCTCGGATTACGTTCTCTCTTACGGAACCCTTGGGAATACACAACTGTTTTCCCTTGAATAGGTATCCCTCTTGGATAAAATAATACAAGTATGGTGTTATGTCGACACTCCATGGTTCGTGACTAGCTTTCCATGCTTTCGCAAAATCTTCGTCGGTCTCATCCTCTGCTTTTACCGAATCTATTCATGTCGCCTGAACTGTCGTCGTGTTCAGCAATGCAACTCTTCGACTCAGCACGTCGGAAACCTTGTTCCAATTGCCTGACTTATGTCGCAACATGAAGGTATATCTTTGTAAGAATTCAACCCATTTCATGTGCCACTGATTCAACTTCGACTAAGTATTCAAGTACCTCAGTGCTTGGTGGTCTGTATACAACACAAACTCCCTGGGCAACAAATAATGCCTTCACTTCTTCAATGCTTACACGATAGCATAGAAATCTTGGTCGTAAACCGAATATTTCCACTTCGCTTCATCCAACTTTTCGCTAAAGAATGCAATTGGACAACCCTCCTGGATCAACACTACGCCAATTTCCATTCCACTCACATCGCAATAGACTTGGAAAATTTTGTTGAAATCTAGGAGAGCTAGTACTAGGCTCTTGGTCACCTTTTGCTTCAACTTGTCGAAGGATTTATGGGTAGCTTCTATCCACTTAAACTCCCCCTTCTTCATGCACTCTGTCGACAGTGCACATATCCGACTAAATCCTCTTATGAACTTCCTATAGAAACTAGCAAGTCCATGAAAACTCCACACTTCGGTTGTGCTCATTGGTTCTGGCCACTCTGATATAGCCTTCACCTTTTCTGGGTCCATCACTAACCCCTCACTAGAGATTACGAATCCCAAGTACACCAGTTCTTCCTTAATGTAGAAACATTAAGTTCACCATCAACTTCTCTTCCTCCAGCTTCCGCAACACTTGTCAAATGTGCTCCAAATGTTTGGCTTTGATTCGATTGAATATCAAGATGTCATCGAGATACACTATGACGAACTTTCCTAATAATGGATTCAGTACCTCATTCATCAATCACGTGAACGTAATGGGTGCATTAGTCAGTCCAAAGGGCATGACTAACCACTCATACAGTCATTCCTTCGTCTTGAAGGTTGTCTTCCATTCATCGCCTTCTCTGACCCTGCTCTAGTGATATCCACTCTTCAGGTCGATCTTGGTGAAGTATCTTTCTCCACTCAAACAATCCATCAAGTCATCCATCCTTGGCAATGGGAATATGTACTAGATCGAGATCTTATTGATAGCTCTGGAGTCTGTACACATCCTCCATTCTCCACCCTTCTTCGACGCTAATACCGTTGGTATCGCGCATGGGCTCAAACTTTATCTGATCAATCCTCTGTGCAACAACTCCTGGACTTGTCGATTGATTTCCTAACCCTCTGTCGGAGTCATTCTATGTGGTGCATTGTTTGGAAAACTTGATCTTGGAATCAAGTCAATCTGATGGGATATGCTTCTCGTCGGTGGCAATCCCGTCGGTGACTCATCGAGCATTATGCTCTTAAACTCGTCAAGCATTTCTGCGACTTCGAACGGAATTCTCTCCGTCATCGACCTTTCGACACATGGCCCTTTCGGAATGATGGCGAAACATCCCGAATGTTTCTCTTCCTCCGGTAGGAATTCCTTTGGTGAGCACACCAGCACTCACTTCTCCCAATAGTTGTTTTCGCCCTGCTTGCAGTCGGCACGATCACCTTGCTTTGGCTTCAGCATCCTCTGCGTGCCATTTTTCCACACTGTGACTGTATTGGATCGACCATCATAGATCATCTTCCGATCATATTTCCAAGGTATCCCTAACAACAAATGACAAGCATCCATTGGGATTACGTCGCACAGTACACTGTCTTTAAGTTTTCCAACCTTAAAGTTGATCATGCATTGTCTGGTTACCTTCACATGATGTCCTTTTTGAAACCAGGATATCTTGTATGGATTTGGGTGTTGTTGACATCTCAAACCCAACTTTTCGATGACCTCTATTGACACTAAATTTTTGGTACTGCCTCCATCGACAATGGTCTTACAGTATCTGTCGACGATCAACACTTTGGTTCGAAAGATGGCCTTTCGTTATTCCAGCTCCTCCTTCTTCCGCTGGTCGTTCTAAATCAACGTTCTCCTGGCCGTCATGTTTAAACCTTTTCCTCTACCCTCTTCGCCACTGTCGGATGTCGAATCTGTCTTCTTGTCGCCTTGATAATCTCGTCAACGTCTGGGTTTCAACTCTTTCGCCACGTGTAGATTCTCTAGGAATTCATAGGATTTTTTCCCCTCTCCGCGACACTTATAACATACAATCGTTGGTCTGTCAGCTCCTCTCTTTTCTGTTGGACCATTTCGACCAAATGCACCCCGACCGCAGGTCTCTCAACCATCCCATCAGTTTCCTTGTGCTTTCTCTTTGGTCGTTGTCCCTTCCATACGTCGGTTGTCTTCGATGACTTCTCCCCTGGTTCCGCTACTTTGTTCCTTCACGGAAAAAATAATCGCACCTCGTCCCATCATCCTACCTCTGGTCGATGCGGTTCTTCTCAATAGCTTTTCTTCTACCTTCAGAGCTAGTTGGTAGGATTCTCCAACCATTCTGAACTTCGACAGGCTCAACTTGTCATGTATGACATACTTCAATCCATTTACATATCTCGTGACTGCTTCTTCGTCTTCATTGGTTTGACCGGATCTTATCGACAGTCTGTAGAACTCTTCCATGTATTCCTTCACGGTCATCTCTTTCTGTCGAAAGTTTTGTAACTTCATAAACAAGGAAATCACATAGTCTCTAGGCAAGAACTTCCCTTTCATCTTGGCAACCATTTTGTCCCAAGACTTGATTTTCTCCTTTCCTTTCTTGACTCTATCAGCCTGTACATTATCCCACCACAATGATGCATGACCCTTCAACTTCAGGCATGCAGTCTTAACCCTCTTAGGATCCTCTATCTGCTCTATGTCGAAGTATTTCTCAATTTCTCTAAACCAGTCTATCAAGTCTTATGGATCCAGACTTCCTGAGTAGGTAGGTATGTCCATTTTTTCCTTACCCCTCATTTCTGTCAACAACTTGATGAATTTATCTTCTGGTTCTTCTTCCACTGCTTCCCGAGCTTCCACTTCCTCGACTTCCTCGTCGCTATGGTCAAGTGCATCGGGAATGCATCCACGCATCTGGATTTCTTTGATCGTTGCGACCTCATTGGTCAAGCTTCTCATTGTTCGCATGCACTCGTCGAACATTTCGCAATCAACTGTAACTATTGCACCTCGCGCTCTTCGTCCTACCCCACAGACATTTACACCTCTTTGTGCCATTCTTTCAACCACAACTGAAATCTCCTCTCGTCCAATCGCAACTGGACTTTTACCACACACGCACAACTCTACCCAACCGTAGCTGGAGCTATTCATGCCTACATAGATTCTTCTCCTACTCACAGGACTTTATGGATCTGATACCACCTGGTGCAAGGGCGGGTCAGTCAGACCCTCTTGCTTAACTATAACACACAATAAACACACAAATGCTCACATGGACTCTACGTGAACTGAAAATTCCATGAAGTTGGTTTCTATTGCTTGAATCAAATTCAAGGTTACATACAAAGCAAATAAAACAAATCGACCTTAGCCTGTTACAATCTACAGAAATAAATCTCTATTATGTCAGTGTGTTTCTCCCCTTTGTGTGTGATCCTCTCAGTCTTCTGATCCTATGAACAACGAAAGAAAGATCGATCGCCCACTCTGTGCCTCCGCAGCAGTCTTCTACTATGCTCGACTGTTGTTCCCGCGGTCCACCTTGTTGGCTTCCCCGAGACGTCATTCTCTGTCCACCGAATTCTCCCTAATCATGCAGACCTACAGTTGCCAGTGCCCCTCCGTTCCTGCACAACCTTCTTAACTTCCTCAACAACCCACAACGGTTGCAGGTCAATCTCCTCGACTGCAATGCTTCTCTGACTTTGCTACAGTTTTCGGTCTTATCACTGTCCTCCCCTACTTGTCTACACTTCAACACGTTGACCATTTTCTACCTCGTCGATTCTCGACTCAACTCATCGTCCTCCTTAGTCTCTATGGATTGTGTTCTGCCCCGTCCCCCTAGCTTGGCCTCTGCCGCATCTCTGTCGATGTTGTATCTCAACCATCTTGTCAAATTTCAACTCTTTCAACTTCCGCATCCCATCGACCATACTTCGATAGCTTCTGCTCGGCAACCTGGCTTCGACAACTAGTCTCCTTCGCACCAGTGGTCGTCAGCAATCCCCCTGGTCAGCCTTCTTCTGTCGATCAACTTCGACTATTTCGCCTAGGCCCCAATGCCCCTACATCATCTTTCCATCCTCCACTTTGCTTTGTGTCAAGCAAAAATCCTTGATTTTCCGCTTCTAGTGTTTTTATTTGTGCTTTGGCTTCTTCATTCATGTTCTTTGTGTTTAGGTCATCCAAGATTTCAACTATTTTCCTTTCATCCTCGATGAGGGTTTTGTGAGTTTCCGAGAAGGTTTTCTTTACCCATGCTTTTGTTAGGGTTTTGATTTTTGCCAGATTTGATTGGAGATGTGCCATAGCATGTGCATCCTAGGCTTGTCTAAAAGGAATCCAGTTATGTATGACTATAGATCTGAACTCCTCATAGATTAACCAATGAGGATTAAACTTGAAGGGAGCAACTGGATTTTGGGTCAATGTGGAAAGCTCCAATATGATAGAAAAATGGTCGAAATGGCACACTTTCAGTATGGAAGATATGTAGGTTTAATATTTAGAATAAGGCATTCATTTAGGAGGAAATGATCGAGTCTTTTGGATATTTGACCGTCATCCGATCTTTTATTTAACCAGGTGGGTCCTATGATAGAGGGTTTGATATCTACAAATTGTAGTTGGTTAAGATTTTGGATGAAAAAGTCTGAGAGGGAATCAGATCTGGCATGTGTTCCCCGAGATTCACTTATAAACAGAATTAGGTTTAAGTCACCACCCAATATGATAGGGGGACAGACTAGGAGGCCATAATTAAAGAGATAATTCCAAACAGAGATTATGTCATGTGAGAGAGCATAAATATTAAGGAGATGCGAGATTTAGGGACTTAGAGAAGCAAGTTGCACAAATGTAATTAGAAGAGCTTATCGATGCCTAGATAAGTAGAAAGTCGTTCCATCCGAGGGCTAAACTACTAGAATTTTTGCTAGCATCCACAAATAGAAAATTCCAACCCGACAAACATTTGTTCATCATCTTTTTGAATTTTTAGAAGAGCACATAGTTTCTTGTTTGAAGATGACTAAATGCTTGTGAAGATTAACCAATTGTGCAGGGATCTTTATTTGGAGGTCGTCCCAATGCCTATGATATTATGGGATAACAAGTTCATTTTTTCACCCTTGTTGGGGTTGCTTTGCTAAGGGCCCCTTGGATTGTTGATTATCTGCCTGCACATACCTCCTTCTCTGCATCATATTTAGCCATATATATATATTAGAATTTCTTCCTCTGGATGAAGGGATCCCCATCATAAATGTGGAGCATAGTTTCCTGGATTCATAACCTTTTCCTTTGGAATGGGATCGAGTAATATATCATTGAGATCAAGGAGAGGAGTAGGAATTGCCTCTCATAGAGGGAGGAGATGAGCTCTCTTCAAATTGCTCAATGTCAATTATGGGCTTGGACAATGCTAGTTGTGTGAATTCCTCAATTGATTCCATAGCCACATTTTCTCCCTTTCCTTCTACAGGACTCTGTGGGAGTATATCACTAAAACCCATTATGATGGATTCTAATTCTTTGATATTTGTCTAGAGATGTGCATTTTCCTTGGCTAATTCTTCATTAACTCTTTCAAATTCTTTATGAGTCGTTTCTTGTGAAATATTTATCTCCTCTACTTTCTATTTCTTTTAGGATGTCGAGAGGGAGTCATCTCCAATGTCAGAAGGGATCATGACCAGATGGGTGCCCTCTATTTCATATGAAGACTTGAGGAGATGACAAAAAATATTTAGATGCCCATGCGATCGACAATGTGTGCATCAGAATGACACATTTTTGCAATCCAAGGTATGCCTATATATGTGTTCCCCTACGTTGATTAGAATGGTGGTTGGTAGTCCCTAGGCGATGTCCATTTCTACACAAATGGTTGCAACTAATGTCTGAGTTTTCTTTGTTATCTCTAGAGCCATTTTTAAGAAAGAAACCAAATATTCCCCGATTGATTTGAAAATTCATTCGTCCCTGTAGTCAATAGGTAAGCATGCCATTTTAGCCCATAAGGAAATAGTATGTATCCTTTCCCTGGTTGGATCAAATCATGCATGCCACTGGAACATGATAAGTGCAACATTCCCCAAAACCACAGTCCTTCGAGTGTTATCTTTAATCGGTCGTCCACTAATTTGAAGACAAAAGTTATATAACCTTTTGCTTCTATGAAGGATTAGGGAGAGTAGCCTAGGATATAATTCCAAGTTTGATAAACCCAATTCTGCAGATCTTGTTCCTTACATATTGTTGCGTGAAATCTTCCTATGAGGGTCATTTATGTGTCATATGTTACCTTCTCTTTAAAGATATTAGGATCAACTAGAACCTTCATTTCCACTAGCAGTTTTGCAATGCAATGAGCCTTGTGTTTCTTTGCTTGGATTTCAAAGGATTTTGGGTATAGTTCTTGGTGGGAGATTGAGTTTTTTCCATAAGGGGTTGTGATATTGGGAACACCGTCTCATGAGAAAAGGGAGTAGTGAGATGGAAATGGGATTATGGGAGATCGTGTGCTGGAGAGGTGACGAGAGGAACTAAGCTGGGGAGGTTCTGTAATGATGCAGTCTAAGGGTGAAACGAGAGACGATGGGAATCATATGAGGGAGGGGATGGAGGGTAGTGTGGAGTTGAGAGGACAACAAAGATCACAACTCCATCATTGATATGTGAGGGGATCTGATTCGTGATAGCGCCAACGGTCTTCGAAGAGAATCTTAATTGTTTGCTTCAACTGTAATCCTTCGATTCTTGGAGCTCCATAGCTTGAGACACCCATGTGTGCCTATGTGTGTGTTTTCAACGTTTTTAAAATTAAAAAAATTGAGTTATAATTCCATCAAAAATATTTGTAAATTTCCTATTCTAAACCATTTATCAATTTTCTTTTGAATTTTCTATCAAAAGTTATATCTTAATACAAACAAAACATAAAAGCAAAGTTTGAAAAAACTAGATTACCACAATTTCCATCACCACTTTCCATATGAATGTGATTTTAGGAATAAATAAAGAGTTTCCACTGGGAGAGCCTACCCTTCCTCTTCTTGTTCATTTTCCATCACCCCCTCTCGCATTCTGATAGTTTCTTTAAATAACATATATGCTTTCATGTTGAGTTATTTGTATACATACTAGAATGAGAGAAAATCAAAATAATCCCTAACCTCATTGATCCTATCCATAATAAGTGTTAGTAATAATTTTTCTAGCCTATAATTCCTTTTATTGATTCAACAATGAGCTTGGAGTCACCTATATTTGAAGGCATTCTATGTCCGTTTTGATTGCAACTCTCTTCATCAACTAGAGACTATTTTTTCTCTATTATTGGTTCTTTCCCTATTGTTGTGTTAAAAGCTACCACATGGTTGTCATTTCGATATATAATGCCCCCCTCTCCACATTTACTTAAAATCCCTTGGCATGCTCCATCAAAATAATTCCATGCCTTTGATATGTTGATCTTAGGATAACTTAAATTTTTTCATCTTTATTGCTTTTTGTATACCACCATAGCCACATCTTACTTGTATTTCTAAGATTTCCTTGCTGAGTAAAAACATTTAATTTATTGCCAACCAACATAGATCCATATTAAACCTAGGTATATTAAGCATTAAGAGGGATCTATGTTGGTTCCATATTACACCTCACTTTGATCCATATTAAACTTCACTTTACACCTCAAGAACTTTGTTCCCTCTTGGTGCTTGATAGATCCAGTTTTAAGATGGATCTATGATGGTTTTATTTTTTTTATTTATGAGTCGAAATGAATTTTTTTAATTACTTTTTATTTGGTTTTATTTTTTTTATTTTATGAGCTGACATTAAATTTTTTAATTACTTTTTATTTTTGGTAATGTTACATTATGTTTCTCGACAAGATATCCTACTCTTGGTGAACAACCATATTGCATGCATCAATATACAAGACAAAGCTTTATGGAAACTGCTCTATCCTTACGATAGCTTTCAAATAATTCTAATACGATACTCTATTCCCACTTACATTTTCCATATGCTAATTTTAGAGCTTCTAGCCATATTTCTCTTGTATAAGTGTACTACACTAACATATGGTCTATAGATTCATCTTCTTTTTTATTAGAAATACATCATCTGAGGCCCTTACTATGTCATTTTCTTACAATTATCCCAAGTTAAAATTTTGTTGCAGAATGTCAATCATAAGAAAACTTAACATTCACTTGAGCTTCCATATGGATTTCCACCATCATTGTTTCTCTCCTTCATTTTCCTTCATTTTAGTCTCATATCCTAATTTTTCTAAGTATACTCTATAGTATTTATTTTCAGACCATATAATTTCATCATGATTAGAGATTTACTACTTACACTCTTCTAATATCTCTCAGTTTAAATCCAATTGTATATTTGATTTCCACCCTTGGTTCCATATTAAGCTTCACTTTGGGTTTGTTGCATCTTCTAAATTAAGAATCCTAATATTTTTTTTCAGATGAAAAACAAGCCATAACTTGATATTTTCTTTTTGAAAATCAAAGTTACAAAATTGTTCTCAACAGATCATCAGATGACCCTATAGATCATATCATCTTGTATAATACTACATGCATAGTCATTGCAGTTTTTCATATAAGCTTACTAAACATAAAAACAAAGAACTACTACAAGTGAATCTCAAGCTTAAGACATAATAGTCAAAACAGTGCTAAAACAAGGAGACATAAATGCCAAAAACTAAATGGAATATACACTACCATTATCCACAATGGTATCTCCAACCCATTCTTCGAAAGAAATGTAACCATCCAATGGTCCAATTGCCTCCTTTGACAACCTGTTTGCTTCCCTGTTTATCTCCCTGTAAATGTGAAGGAAGTATATATCTTCAAAAGATTTAATAAGATGTTCAGTATTTTCCATCCAAGGAAACAAATGTAGAGCATGCATTTCAAATTTTCCAACTGCCCAATCAATAATAACTTGAGAATATTCATAAACTTTGATACAGGAAATTCCCCTTTTAAAAGCGAACCATAGTAATCCCAAAGTGAAAACAATTCAACTTTCATATTGCTTCCATTCCCCACCCCCATCTTAAAAAGAAGTATGTGGTCTATTTTAACACATAAGACCATTCCGGATCCACAAATTCCATTCTTAGCCGCTCCATCAAAGTAGCCAAAAGAGACATTATTACTCACTTCAGGGAATATAATGCGTTGGTTATGCTATATTTTTTCAGAGATTGGATATTCATTCAAATAAGTTAGGACTTTCCTGCAGATGTAGAATATAAAAGTATAAACATACCAAAAAATCAACTTATTTATGCTTTTCCATGTCTCTTAGATAGCAAACAACAACGTATTATATTTCACTTTCTTATGAAACCATCTAAGAAGGAAATCATTAAATGACATACCGAACCAGTCATCTGAAATCCCCCACAATATGTGGAGTTCAAACCAAACCTTTCCGAAGAACGGGAAATGAATAAATAAATGTGTAATATCCTCCTCATCAAATTTGCACATTATACAGATGTTAGGACCCTTAAAACCCATTATCATTAGGTTAGGCCAAGTAAGGATTTTGTTCTCAAAGCATAGCCATAAGAAACATTTGATCCTCATTGGAATTTTCCATTTCCAAATCTTATGGTGCCACCATTTGGCTTCTGGCAATTTGTGATTTTTAATAATTGTATCATAAACATTTTTATAATTAGACAACCATTTGCATCTTGATGACCCCACACAATTTTATCTTGTTCTTTGGAAAGATAAATAACTAAAAGTTTAAGATTATTGATATATGAATCCCATTCTGAAGCGGAGTCATTAGCGAGCCCCAATTCTTCAGCAGATATCCAATTAGGAATACTATAATTTCCCCCTCGATGAAATATTTGAGAAAGCACAAAAATGTTCTTTGAATGAATATGTTCCAAAACCTGTGTCGATAGCCTGTAGTTATCCCCCACTCCCACATAGGGATCAATTCCCACATGAACCTTAGTACCCCTACCAATATACCAACTCAAATACTTGCTAATGTTTGGATATGTTGATATTATACTTCTCCATATCAACGAAACATTCCTGAAGTGAGTAATCAGGTTTCTAATCCAAAGGAGATATGTGAAAGTTTTTAGATATTTAGTCCTTATAACCGATCTCCACAATCCATCATCAATTAGTGCTAGCCATAGACATTTAGTTCTGAGAGCTTGACTGAACTAGTCGAGATTAAATAAACCCCAACCACCAAGTCTCTTTGGCCAAGATAGAGTTTCCCAACTAGATAAGTGGAATTTGGCATCATGTGGTTTTCCTGCCCAAATGAAATGAAATA
Organism: Larix kaempferi; assembly: GCA_027924585.1. Classification (NCBI taxonomy): domain Eukaryota; kingdom Viridiplantae; phylum Streptophyta; class Pinopsida; order Pinales; family Pinaceae; genus Larix; species Larix kaempferi. The sequence continues at coordinate 4,712,953 of BSBM01001229.1, forward strand.
TATTTCTGTGTATTGCATTTAGAATTGTCACTGGAACTTTCATAAGACCGAGCCAATAAGTCGGTATGCTCATCAAGGCAGATTGATCCAACACAAGTCTACCACCGATCGAGAGCCAATGAAAAACCCAATTATTAATCTTTCGATCACTTTTATGCAAAAGCCATCCCCAGTATTCAATTTTGTAGTTATCGGGTTTTAGATAGTACCCTAGGTACTTGAAGCCCTAGTCCAGTCTTAACATTTTGTAGGGGAGTAACGTCTCAATATGAGCTAAACATTAAGGGTCAGAATAGTTGTATAAGAAACTAGAATTTTGAATATTGATATCCATCCCCGATGCTTTATAGAAGACATCAAATATCTCACTAAAAGCTTTCCATTCACTAGCAAAGGCCTTACCAAATATCAAAACATCGTCAACAAAGAGTAAATGTGTTATGGAAAAGGATCTAGAGATTTTAATACCTTTGATTTTATCAGATTTCTTCACTTCTCCAGTAAGCCTACTTAATCCTTCTATGGAAAGGATGAAAAACAAAGACGATAATGGGAATCCTTGTCGAATTCCACTACTATTGGAAAAGAACTTTGTGGGAGAGTCGTTAATCAAAATAGCAAAGGAAGTAGTGGAAACGCTAGCCATTATCCAATTTGACGCCTCAACAGGAATACCGATCTGTATTAATATCAATCTTAGAAAGGATTATTCCATGCAATCATATGCCTTAATGAGATCCATATTCAATATTAATGCTAGTATATTCGTGGATTTAATAGAATGCAATCCCTCCTGTGCTACACCCGCAACATTAAGAATTTGGCAGTTGAACAGAAAGCTAAACTGCTCCATAGAAATATGCTTAGCTAGTACCTGTGTTGATTCTATTGGATATTATTTTGGTAATGAATTTATACAATAGATTGCATAAGGAGATAGGGCGAAAGTCATTAAAATCCACCGGTTTATCCTTCTTCAGAATAAGAGTAATATAGTTTGTGTTAATATTTTTTGGAATATAAGCCTTCAGTCCAGATTATTCAATAGCCTTTAGTATATCCTGCCCAAAAAGATAAAAAAAAGTGCGAGAAGAATTCCACGGTCCAACCATCTAGACCAGGCCTCTTCTCCTTAAAAAAATTCTTCAAGACTTCTTTGATTTCGTCCAAGGTTACCTCATTGCCAATCTTGTTCCCTTCTTCTTCATAAATCTTTTTAGGGAAACATTTGATAATTTTTAATTGTTCCTCCAAATTATTAACCTGCTCCTGTTTATAAATGTCTTTAAAAAAAGAGACCTTAGAGTTCATAATGGAGACCTTATCCTTGAGAAGAATACAGTCCACACTTCGAATCTCCTAGATTGAATTTATATTCCTCCGCTGATATGCATATCTATGGAAGAATTTGGTGTTTTGATAGCCTTGAGTGACCCAGATCGCCCGACTTTTTAGGCACCATATATTTTCTTGTTGTCTCAATATAATCGCTTATTGTTGCTGCAACCGCTTCCCCAAAATTTTATTTTTGGGCCCCTCCTTTATTTTCTTAAGTTAGATTTTTAGGTATTTTTGAAAGTTTTTCTTTGTTAACACTTAGAACTTGGGCTTAAAAATTCAAGAGGAAAAGCAAGTTTTGGGCTAAGTACAAACTCAGGTTTTTTCTCTGAAACAGTCGTAGCTTTTGGACGCGTTTTTGCTGACTGTTTCGCAGCTTTTAGACGAGTTTTCACCAACCGTTTCGCAGCTTTTGGACGAGTTTTCGCCGACCCTTTCGCAGTTTTGTGGCAAAGTGCGCCAACCGTTTCGCAACATTCCAACGATTCGGTGTCGACCGGTTGTGACATTCAAGTTATTTAGCGCTGACCATTTGACATTTGTTTGACAAGTTAGCGCCGATCTTTCGGAGCACCTGGGAAATTTGTGCCAACGATCGCAGCGATTGAGCCACTTTTCCAAGCAGTCACCGCAACCAAAGAAGATCATGCCAATCGTTTCGCGGAAGTCCATACAACTCACGTTGATCGGTCGTAGTTGTTTAGTAAATCACGCCAACCTGTCGAAGTGACACGACAAGTATACGCCAACCGTTTCGTGACAAGTGAAGAATTCACGCCGAAACGGTTGGCAGAGTTGGCCTTGACGCAACAAAAAGGGGGAACGATCATTAATGACCCCACCCACCGAAACCCTGTTCACATTAATGATAGGGGTTTTTTTTTATATATAGCAAGAGGGAGTTAATTTTTTTTTACCAACGTTCGAACAAGAAGAAAACGTCATTTTTACCATCACTCATTGGACGCCAGGCTTTCAATGCTTTCGAGCTCGCCTTTTCATCCAGTGCATGACTACCAGGTAGGCACCCTGTAGCCCTTGTTCTATTCTTTTTAAATGTTTTGGTTTTTGCGTGGTCGCTTTTAAATGTTGGATGGTTGTAGAGGGCCTTGTAGGGTTAGGGTTCAGCCAGTTTGTTTTCGAGTATTCCATGGCCTCACCTAGCAAGGTTTTGTTGTGTCTAGCGGCTCGCCATAGCCCTCGTACCTTTTGTGTCATTTAAACAGTTGAGAGGAAGTCAGTTGGTCGGTGAGGATGTAGTTCCCAGGTTTTGATTATCGTCTTCCCCAGTGCGATGCACAAGCTTGACCGAGCTTGTCTTCTTAAGGTTACCCCTTTTCCTCTCCAGGAAAAGACCTAAGCCCTGGGTACATGCAAGAAACACTGCTTTCATGCACGCCCAAAGCACCCTCTAACTACAACGTTGTGTTTTTGAAAGCCTTTCACCTTACTGGATAGTCTCGTGCCACACAAACTTAGAGGTTTAGGCAACAAAACGAGGAATTTTTGGACATGACCCCGTCATCAGTTGTGTTTTTAGTCGAACAATGTGTTGCAAGTTGTCATGTTATTCGCTTATGAAGTCGTTATGCTTCCCCTATCGATAGATAAATGCATAAAGTTTCATTATGCTCAGCACTGTTGTTTTCTTTTTTTATTAATTTGGTGCAATGGGAATACATAAAATGCAATTGACTATGCATAGTTTTAGTGGCCTCTATAAAACATATGTACTAAACCTTAAGTTCGCATAGAAGAAGCCTAAATTTTTTGCAACTAATTCTTCACTGTGTATTAATGAATTTCTTCGCAAATTTTTTGTCAAATTAAGTTGTGACAAGTCATCATTTGCATGCTCACTGAAGCCAAACGAACGTTAATAATTGCATGAAATTCTTCAGTTAATCAACCACTGTTTTATCTCCAAAGTTTTTCTTTTGTAAGACTTTGTACACATTGTTTCGAAGAGGATAGGTTGCCAACCATACAGAAATTTTAAATTGACTAAAAACCTTATTTTGCTCATGGATAACACAGACAAATCAAAACATTCAAATGTTAATTTCATTTCTGCTCATTTATACCATGAGTAATGAATTCTTTATGAATAATTTGTTCCCTCATTTGTCCATCTTGTGTCTCATCAGACTTATGCATAAGCAGTCTGCCAGGAGAAAGTCCAAGTTAGCTGAATCAGACTCAGACGTTGAGATATTATTGGATACCTTGCTAGAGACAATGTTCAAATACACTCAAGCCGTGACAGGGATCACCCCAAAATTAAAATGGGGCAAGCTATACAGAGTCATCAGAGATGGAAATGTCCCTAACGCTTCCATCGAAGAGACAATGGTCTACAAGAACGTAAAGAAGTCCGGCCTCCATAAGGAGGCCATGCGCCTAGAGTTATTTCCATGCTTAGAGGTTATTGGGTGGATTCTTCCCCAGGTGGATGTTAGCACCATGATCATTTCAGATGTTAAAGTAGAAGGGATTGCATATTTCCAACTGGCCCACATATCTGCAGCATATAAGCTGCCCTCCTCTAAAGTCATACACATGGTATGATCTTCAATTGGGCCGATATTATTTCTAAGAGTATGGTGTCACACATTGCCACAGCACAAGGAGGACTGACACAGAAAAAGATGACTTCTTCATGTCGTCTTATCTCTTGGATTGCATATTAGTCCGACACTCTTTCCCTATTTTAGGATGTGTTTGGAAGCCATCTGAAACTCCCCTCCATGTAGCCTATCAGATAACATGGGCTCACAAATACAAAAGTCACTACAAACTGATTTGCAAGGGATTAATCATGCCACTATACTGGCTGATCTTCAAAGAAGAACCAAATTGTCTATCCGAAAATGCCTTGTCAGTCATCGAAGAACATGGAGATTATTACTTCTTCGCAGAGGGCACGCTTATCAGGATGTATAGGGGAACCCAACCCCTGTTAGGAACCCATGTCTTTACTTTGTTAGTATGTTGTTGTTGGACGCATATGCTTTGTAAGTCGTCCCGTAGTATTTGTTGATCAATAATTTGTGTTATTGTTTTTGGCGCATATACTTTGTAAGTCGCCCGTAGTATTGTTGATCCATAGTTTGTAACGGCCCATGGTTTCGACCCATAGTATTGGCGCCTAGAATTAGTATATAAGTGTGTGTTGAGACCTATGAAGGCACCGTGAAGTTATTTGTATTGAGCTTGCTCAAAGGAGGTTGCCCCCTCGAAGTGGCCTGTGATCAATATAAAAGTGATTCTGAGTTCTGTCATTTCTGCTATTTCGCGTATTCTTGTTAATTAATTGTTGCAGGTGCATCACATCTGGTATCAGAGCACTTTCTTGGGCTCGCTGGGTGAAATTTCTTCCAAAAAATTTTTTCGCATCTATTGTAGGTTCGGATTTGGGAATAATCCCTATCCGCTTAACTGTGGGAAGTACTTGGGCATAAGCCCTAAAACTCATTGTGAGGAGTACCACAGGAACCCCGAAGTAGCTGGCCCATTGAGAGGACCTGCCAGCGAAAAGGGCAACGACCCCTACCTGATTGACTAGTTCCCACCCGTGAGGTAAACCAAGAGCTGTTGTTTGTGGCAAAGCGGTTATCAGTTTTACCTGAGCCGTGGAGTGAGGGGTACTACCCCAATACGCAAGCCGTCAGACAGCATTGGTGGCCGAGTGAAAACCCTGAACTGTTAGGAAGCCGCACATACCTGGGGTCCATATCTACTTTCAGCTGAACTATTGTCGATCACTACTGCGCCGTTTCAGATCCATTTTGCAAGCCGTTCCAGATCCATCCGTTCGGCGTTGTTCCATATTCCTTCCGAGCCGTAGCCACTCCAGTGACATTGCAGATCTATCTATTTCAGATCCCTTCCGAGCTGTAACCACTCCAGTCTGGAAAAAAAAAGTATAAAATTCAGTTTTTTCTCCATATCTCCCTTGTTTTACCTCTGTTTCCCTTGAAATTTTCAGGGAACCCCTGTCATTCCATTCTGCATATTTCATTCCTGAGGACCCTATCCTCAATTCCCCTTCCTACAGCCTGAAATCCCACATTTGTCTATTTTTAGGGTTTGCCATAACTTCCTCAGATTTCACCCAATCACCTTCAAATTTTACCACAGAGTTCCTTTCTGAATTCTGCTTCTTTGTTCCCCTCTGCCAAATTTTCCCATTCTTTCACCCCGCTTCTGAAATCCTCATTTTTGCTTCCTTATCTATCCAACAGTGTCCAAAACCTAGTCAAACCCCAATTACCCTTTTGATTTTTTCCCAAATCCAAATTTTCCCTTACTGAAGTAGTTCATGTTTTTGTTTTCCTACCCAGTCAAAAAAAAAAAAAAAATCCTAGTTATGGTTGTCACCCGTGCAGGAGCAAAAACCATGGAGGAAGCACTTGCAGCCATCCAAGCCAAACTCCAGGATCTGGATGAAAAAATTCTCGGTCTCCATCTTGAACATTCAGCTATGAACAACAAACAGCAGTCCTAGTCTTCAGCAGACAATGGGTTCTCTTCTTCCAGCAATTTTCGTGGTTCGAAGCTTGATTTTCCTCGCTTCAATGGTACCGATCCAACTGGATGGATCTATCGTGCAGAACAGTATTTCAGTCTGCATAATACTTTTGATGTCAACAAAGTTCCGTTGGCATCCTTTCATTTGGAACAGGAAGCTCTTCAATGGTACCGTTGGTACATCAAGGCTCATCCAGAGCCCAACTGGCCAGACTTTTGCCAGCTCCTTTTGCAACGATTTGGTCCTAGTGCTTTTGATGAATTCACAGGAGCCCTCACTAAACTTCGCCAAACTGGCACTGTGAGAGAGTATCAAACCGAATTTGAGAATCTAGCCAACCACACCGAAGGATTGTCGGATGAATTTTACTGGAGTTGTTTTATCAGTGGTCTAAAGGATGCCATCCGCTCTGAGGTCAAAATGTTCTGTCCCAACACAATGATGGAAGCACTAGGGTTGGCTAAGTTGGTAGAAGACAAGATTGCAGCCCAACAACGCTCCAAGCCCACTTTTGTTCCCTTCCGAAATATGGGTTCTCAGCGACCACCTATACCGCAGGCTCCTCGGCCGACTCCTATCAAGCGTTTGTCTGAAACAGAGATGCAAGCACGCAGAGAAAAGGGGCTTTGCTATAATTGTGATGAGAAATTCACTCGGGGACATAGATGTGTTCAGCAAAAGCTCTATCTCCTGGATGTGGAGTCTCCGCCTGCCTTTGAAATGGGTGACGAAGATCCAGAAACACTGGATGCTCCGGTCGACATTCAGGAACCGCCTATTGACCCTCCGTCTCAGGATGACCAGCCAGAGATATCTCTCCATGCTTTAGATGGAATCACCACCCCCAAACAATGCGGGTCAGGGGTTACTTCAAGAAGCTTCCTCTTACAATCCTCATTGTTTCTGGTAGCACTCATAATTTCATTGACCCTCGGATCGCCAAACAAGCTGATTGTTTTATCCATCCTTGCTCCAACTTTGAAGTCATGGTTGCCAATGGGGGCACCTTACCTTGCAAAGGGAAGTGTCGAAATGTGCGTATCTCTATGGGAGATTATACCTTGCGCTCTGACATGTTTGCCTTGCCCTTAGGCGGATGTGATGTGGTTTTGGGCGCTCAATGGCTACGCACACTCGGCCCTATCTTATGGGATTTTGCTGAACTTTGGATGCAGTTTTCCCTCAATGGACACAAACACACATTGACAGGATTACAACCAGGTTCTCTCAGCATCATCAGTTCACATCGCATGGAAAAACTCCTCAAGAAGAATTCACATGGTGTCATCGCTCAGATTCATTCCATCCAGATGCAACCATCAGCGGTCTCCACTACTCCTTTGGATCTACAACCAATTCTGGATCGATATACAGGTGTCTTTGTTGAACCAGTGGGATTACCACCTTCCAGGCTAGAAGACCATCGTATTCAGCTCCTTCCTGGCAGTGTTCCTCCCAACATCAGGCCCTATCGCTACCCATTTCACCAAAAAACGGAGATTGAAATGCTCGTTCGGGACTTATTGAAGCAAGGTATTATTCACCCAAGCACTAGTTCCTTTTCTTCTCGAGTTATTCTTGTTTGCAAAAAAGATGGGTCACGACGCCTCTGCATTGACTTCCGAGCACTTAATCACCTCACCATCAAGGATAAGTTTCCAATTCCTGTTGTTGATGAGCTTCATGGGGCTCACTTTTTCTCCAAGTTGGATATTCGTTCTGGGTATCATCAAATTCAGGTTCATGAGGATGATATTCCTAAAAAAGCTTTCCGCACACATGATGGCCATTATGAGTTTTTGGTCATGCCCTTTGGCCTCACTAATGCTCCTTCAACATTCCAGGCCTTAATGAATAAAATATTTCGACCCTACTTGCGGAAATTCATTATGGTATTCTTTGATGATATCCTCATCTACAGTAAAACATGGGATGAACATCTCCAGCATCTGGATCTTGTCATGCAACTTTTCTCTGACCATCATCTCCATGCCAAGCAGTCTAAATGTGTTTTTGGACAAAAGGAAGTTGAGTATCTCAGGCACATTATCTCAGCACAAGGGGTTCGCGTGGATCCTGCCAAAATCGATGCCATGAACAATTGGCCACATCCTCAGACACTCAAGAGCCTTCGTGGTTTTTTGGGGTTGACTGGCTACTACCGCAAGTTTGTCAAGGATTATGGGAAGATTGCAGCTCCATTAACTGCTCTATTGAAAAATGATGCTTTTACATGGACACCTGCTGCTCAGTGTGCATTTGACAAACTAAAACAAGCTATGTGTACTACACCTGTGCTAGCTATGCCCGATTTTTCCAAGCCCTTCACTATTGAGAGTGATGCTTGCGGCAATGGACTTGGTGCTGTTCTCCTTTAAGATGAACACCCCATTGCGTTCACCAGCAAAGCCCTTTCAGGTAAGAATTTAGCTGCCTCTATTGATGAGAAGGAAATGATGGCTATTTTGCATGCAGTACAGAAGTGGCGTCCATACCTATTAGGGAATCATTTCTGCATCAAGACTGATCACCAGAGTCTGAAATATTTCTTGGACCAGCGTGTCTCCTCCCCGGCACAACAGAAATGGGTTAGCAAACTCATGGGTTATGACTATGAGATCACTTACAAGAAGGGTAAAGACAATATTGTGGCAGATGCTCTTTCTCGCACATTTGATGCCCAAGGTTCTCTTTCATCTATTTCTATGCCTGTTCCAAATTGGTTGCAATCTGTTCAACGGGGTTATGTCAATGACTCTTCCTTATCTCAGATCATCCAACGCTTGACCAACAACCCTTCTGCTGTACCACATTACTCTTGGGATGGTGCTTCTCTGTGATACAAGGGTTGTCTAGTGCTTCCCCAGAGCACAGATCTTCAACAGGCTGTCTTCTATGAACTCCATGCTTCTCCATCGGTCGGGCACTCTAGGTTCCTCAAAACATATGAACGAGCACGGCGTAACTTCTTTTGGCATGGCATGAAAAGGACAATTCAACAGATGGTGGCTGAATGTGATACCTGCCAGCGCAATAAGGGTGAAACAACACTCCTTCCAGGATTGCTTGAACCATTGCCCATACCTACACGGATTTGGATAGATATTTCTATGGATTTCATTGAAGGGCTCCCTAAATCTGGCGGGAAGACAGTGATTCTCATTGTGGTTAATCGCCTCTCCAAATATAGTCATTTTTGTGCTCTCAGCCATCCCTATACAACCTCCTCCGTCGCTCAAATTTTTATGGACCAGATCTTTCGTCTTCATGGCATCCCTTCTTCCATTGTCTCGGATCGTGATGCGACTTTCACCAGTCATTTTTGGACAGAACTGTTTCACCACACTGGCACCAAACTGAAGATGAGTTCAGGGTATCACCCACAAACAGATGGTCAGACTGAAATTGTCAATAAATGCTTGGAAACTTATCTTCGTTGCTTCACCTCGGAACAACAACATCAGTGGGCAAAGTGGCTCCCTCTCGCTGAATGGTGGTACAATACCTCTTACCACACTGCCTCTAAAATGAACCCATATGAAGCAGTCTATGGTCAGGCACCTCCAGCTCTTCTTCCATACACCCCCACCAGTTCACCAGTTCAGGAAGTTGACACGGTCCTTCGCAACCGCGATTAGATTCTTCGCATTTTACGGGACAATCTTCACATGGAAAGAAATCGCATGAAGCAACAAGCTGATCAGTACCGTTCGGAGCGCACTTTTCAAGTCGACGATATGGTTTTTCTTCATCTCCAGCCGTACAAACAATCCTCCTTGAAACTCAAAGGGCGTCATAAGCTCGCTCCAAAGTTCTATGGGCCATATCGGATTCTTCAGAAGATTGGGTCCATTGCTTATAAATTGGAACTTCCTCCTTCTTCCCGCATTCATCTAGTCTTTCATGTCTCTTGTCTGAAGGAAGTTCTTGGCACCAACATCAGCGGCCAAACGATTTTACCTGAACTGGATAATGAAGGATCCATCCTTTTGGAGACAGAGGCCATCCTCAATCGGCGCACGCGTCAGCTTCGCTCTCGCTCTATCACAGAGGTCTTAATTCAGTGGCACGGCATGCAACCAGAGGATGCTACATGGGAACCACTCCTTCAGATTCAACAACAATTTCCACATCTAAAGCTTTGAGGACAAAGCTTTTTTTAAGGGGGAGGGGATGTTAGGAACCCATGTCTTTACTTTGTTAGTATGTTGTTGTTGGACGCATATGCTTTGTAAGTCGTCCCGTAGTATTTGTTGATCAATAGTTTGTGTTATTGTTGTTGGCGCATATGCTTTGTAAGTCGCCCGTAGTATTGTTGATCCATAGTTTGTAACGGCCCATGGTTTCGACCCATAGTATTGGCGCCTAGAATTAGTATATAAGTGTGTGTTGAGACCTATGAAGGCACCGTGAAGTTATTTGTATTGAGCTTGCTCAAAGGAGGTTTCCCCCTCGAAGTGGCCTGTGATCAATATAAAAGTGATTCTGAGTTCTGTCATTTCTGCTATTTCGCGTATTCTTGTTAATTAATTATTGCAGGTGCATCACAACCCCCTTCTCTATTGCCTTAGTATGCCATTGATTTTGTTGTACATAAAGAGGCCATGAGACAAGTTTTCATCAATGGGGTTGGTAAGTTTCTTCATGACAAGAAAAAGGCTCCCTACCCACCACTGCCATTCACTATCGGTGCATACAAATTCCCCAAGGAAAAAGAGGTTGAGGATTTTGTTAAGGATTTAGAGGCCTTTCATTTTGGGACTAAGATTTTCAAAAGGAATGATAGTGACGGTAAGGTCGATGCCCATTGTGCTTCTTGCAGGATTAAATTTGAATACATGCATCTCTTCTTGAAAGATGAAGAAGTGTATCGAAGCGCAAGAAATATGACCGAGATGAACAGGAATTTTCATCACAAAAGTGGAGCCGGTTCCAGTTCTAAGGCTAACACTGCCAAGGAAGCAGAGAGGAAGCAAAAGGGGGAAGCAAAAAGGCGACAATAGGATGCATTGTTTGTATAGTTGGCATAAGTAGAGAGGAGACTAAAGGAAGAGACTGACAGAATCCAGAAAGAAGAGGCCGACATAATTCATAAGAAAGAGGATGAAAGAGTTCGGAGGGAAGAGTTTGAAAGAATTCATAAAGAAGAAGCCGAGAGACTGCAAGAAATGAGAGAAAGAGCGGACAGAGAAGTAGTTGAACAACAAAAGAAAAAGGAAGAGGAAGAAAAGTCCAAGGAAGCTGTGGAAAAGGGGAGCCCAAATGTGCAAGACATGGACATAGACCCACCTAAGATGTCCAACATAATACTCACCGGAGGGCACCTCACATTGGTTGAGCTCGGACTCATGCCTTACACCCCGTCAAAACATCACACCGTGGCCAAACTATACACTATCATATTTGATCAGAAAAAAAAGACTATCAATAAGAGATCAGAACAGAGACTGAAAATAGGCTCCCAACCGGATGTCGTCACCATTCAGGAGAGCACCATCATGGAGGGTACACACAAAGACCCTAAATTCATGGCATCGGTCAACGTAGCTGTTGCACAAGCGAATGAAGATAATTTTGGTAGATTGATGAACGATATGGAGCGAAGTAAAGAAAAGCTGCTCAAAGTAAAAGCTAATTTGGTGAAGGAGCGAGGAAAAGGGATGGAATTGAAAAGGAAACATGACGCCCTTTTGTCCGAGAAGGAAAGGATAGTGAATGAATACCAGGATTTGGATACCGAAAAGGAGGCATTAACTGTACAGTTAATGATTTTGGAAGGTGAGAAGAATGACCTTGAAGCTCGGATTACTCAATTAGAATCAAGTGAGTCGGCCGCCAACCAAAAGGTTGAGGGATTAAAAGCTCAGGTGGAGGCATTGGTTAAGGAGAAAGAATCGTTAGTAGGGCAGCTGGAGTTAGCAGACGAGATAAAACTAGATATAACTTTGTTCTGTGATCAAGCCTGCAAAATCCAGGAACAGATATATCATTCTCAGGTAGTTCTCACAGAAGAAATATATAAGATGAAACTAATGATGGCGAGAATGAATGATATATATGTTGAGTCATAGGCGTTTAGGACTAGACTATTGTAAATTGCAGGTAAGGTTGAAGAACAAATGGTCTGGAGGGATACCAACTCAGAGTTCCCTGATCATCTCCCCTAGAAGACAATAGGAGACTTGAAGTCAGAAATTGCCCTTCTGGAATTCTGCAGGAAAGCCTCTAGGAGGTTGAATAATGAAATCCCTAAGACTATCGAAAAGTGCCATGCCTTTTACAAGAGAATCCAACAGTTCCATGAGAAGTGACACATTCCTTTAGTCCTGAAAATAGATGAGCTTCCAACAAAGGACAAGCGCATAACACAACTGCAAGGTGGGATGCAGGGGGATCTAGAATATATCAGGAAAGTAGATGCTCTCACAGAAGAAGATATTCATCACCTCGTGGGACAGGCTTCCATAAATGCATATTTCTTGGAAGATAGTTGCAAGGCTGTAGCAGAAGGGGTGGCACACATTGAGTCGCAATTGTTGATTCATGAAGTAACTCTTCAAGTACTGGATCCCATTAAATATAAGACCATAGTTAAAGAAGCTAACACATGGGCATAATATATTTCTAGTGTGGCTGGGCCCACCTGATATTTAAATTGTAAATATCTTTTGTATTTTCCTATGTATGCACTAGAAGACAAATTTTGGGGAATCTTAGGGTTAGGGTAGATGAAGAGACACTAGAAGAAATTTTTTTGTAAAGATAAATAGGGGGAAGAGAATAAAGAGAAGGACTTTTGCTAGCACAATAGAATTGGACCATTTTTGTAAGAGAACTATTTTTCTGCTGAATAGGAAGGATTTGTTGCCTGGGAAAAGCACGCGCAGAGATTTTACATGGAATATGTGGAATGTTAATGTGGAACTACTTCTTCTTGCATTCATAACTCATATTGTGAGATCGTTCTAACTTTCTTGAATTACTTCATGGTGATGAATGTTTGTTTTCTGTGCAAATGTTTATGTGCTAAATGAGTAATAAATTGTTTTATCATATCAAAGCTATCTTTAGTATTCTTTTTGCTGTAAATGTGATTATTGTGTTTAAACAACTACCTGTTAGACTTGTATGAACATTTCCAGTATATTACTCTTAATTCAAACTTTCTCCCTGCAGGGATATGATAGCTAGGTCAGATTAATTTAGAATAGAAGTAGATAATTGATAAGGTGGGAGCAGTAAGACGGGAGGTAAGAACTTGCGCATCGTTAGTGTGGTTTCTGCCTTTCAATTATATGCATTTAATTAGGGCACTTGCATCTCATACTAAAAATAAAATACATAAACGGTGAACTAGGCCGTAACCGGTAAAGAACTTAAACAACCACACCCACGGTATCTGAACCGTTAACCGGACAGATTCCCACACCGAATGGTGAGTGATCTAATTGAGCTTACTTACCAAGGATAATCCCTAACTGTTGGTGCTGCGATTTCCAAGGCATCAACATCGCTTTCTGCTTTTTGAGCTGAAGTAATTCCATCTTCCTATTTAGAGTAAATAGGTCATCCCCAGTTGAATTCTCAAGTTTACATATCTAATCTTCAATGTTACAAAGGTCCACATTCAAATACTATTTTTTATGCTTGTCCCATTTAATTACCTCAGCCCGAAGCTTGTAAAGATTATTCATAAACAGATGCAAAGGTGAATGGTGCTCCAAATTTGACAAATTTAACCAACACTCCTTGAAAAATCGCAAAATTATGTGTCTTCGATCCAAGAACTGTTAAATTTGAATGGATAACAATTTTGTAAAACCTCAAGATAAATCTGAAGTACAATAGCCTTATGGTCTGAAACGCCCATTGGAATGCTCCACTAGTGGTATCTCCCCAAATTAGCAGCCAAAGTTTCATTAATAAGGTACTGATCAATTCTTTTGGCGACTCCAGGTCTTCCAACCCTACCATTTGACCAAGTTGGAATAAGAGAAGCCGAAATAATATTGATTAGACCATCATCCTCGAAGATATACTTAAAATACAAAGCCAGAGGATCAATGAATCTACTAGAGCCCCATACTTCCATCTCAGACATGGTCAAATTGAGATCACCCCCAAGTATAAGATTTGGATCTTTAATAATACCATGAGAGAAAATCCGGTCCCAAAAATCCTTCCTATTATATTAAGGACCATAGATATTAAGAAACATAAGTTGTGATCAACACCCCTGAATTTTCCCTCAATTTTGATGCCTGCACAAGTTTAAAAAGGACGAAAATCAAACACCAATGGATTCCAGGATACAAGTAAGCCACTAGAGTGCCCATTGGCATCCATCCCACTACATTTCCATCCCGGTCTCAATTTGAGGAAAATTTCACAAGCAGATGCTCCTGAACACATTGTTTCCCATATCATAATGATATCGGGTCTAGTTTGATCTAATATCCTCCTGATGGCAACCCTTTTAGGCTGACTGCCAAGCCCGCAGATGTTAAAGGAAAAAAGTATCATCGAGAACCATTCACATGTTCCTCATCTGCTCTAAGAGGCATTTTAGGAGAAACAAAGTCTTAAACTGCAGAAATAGAAGTGAGATTCGAAACCTTCGGGTTCACCCATTTCTTCTCCTAACTAGAATTTACCACATTTTCCTTTTTCGATTTACCCAAATTTTTCCTAACAGTGACATTGGACTGTCTGATAGAGCCAATTGGGATGGCATTCCCAAAGCTCCCATCATTAGAACCATAAATATGGAGAGGGGTTTTCTCCTCAGAAGGAAAAGTTACAGGAAAAGCAGACCTCAAAACGATATCATCCAAAACCCTAATTGAACCCACGTTAAAAGTAGAAGGATTACTAGTAGAATTGGCGGTTGGAATGGTCCCCAACTCAATTGTAGGATCTTCAATGGGAGAGGGAGAAATACTGATACCTAGATCATTTGGAGAAACAGACATGTTACCCTTACCCCCGCCACCAAGTTCCCCATAATGGCCAGTACTGGAAAGGATAACAAGATCATTATCCTTCCTATTAGGACCCACTAAATTCATGCTAGAAGCCTCCAAAGGAGAAGGAAATAAACATCTTTGGGTAGACGAAGAGTGTAATAAAGGAAATCCTGAAGAATCACGAACAAATAATTTCATAGATTCAAGTATTTCATCAGCAGTAAGAGATTTAAGAAGTAGGGGTAGGAAATGTTGAAACTTACCCATGAATTCTTTCGCATTGATATCATCCAAGGGAAGTGGGAAGGAAATACTTTGTTCTGAATCTTCCAGTTCTTCACTTGAGGAAGAAACCTCAATTGAGCCCATGTCCTTCTCCTTTGAGTCCATATCACAATCTTGACGCAGATGACTAGTTGAATGGCATTTAAAGCACCTAAATGGAATTTTCCAATAGTCTAGTTGTTGTATGAAAACCCCATATGCCCATCTGACTTCAATTTCAGTCGGGGGACCTTCACGAGAGTCCATTTCAACCAGAACCCTAGGAGATCAATGATCTGTAGTCATCAATGTTGATTGCTCAATCAAAAAGAAACAACCAATTGAGTTTGCCAAATCCATAAATGCATGAAAAGACCAACAATACAATGGAAAGCCTGGCATTTTAACCCATAAGCGCCTCATCCGCAATTTTTCCTTCTATGGGTCAAATGTTGTGTGCCACCTGCATAGAACCAGTGACCTCGAACCTAATACCCAAAACCTAGACATAATCAACTGTAGTGATTCCTCCGAAAGAAAGTGGAAATACACCCAACCATTCACAAGCATAATAACCTTAGGGACATAATGAATAAGAGGTTTCCAAACCTTGGTGATCCAATCTATGATTTTAGTCCTATTTAGTTTTATATATTCAAATTTACCAATAAGGGATCTCGAGGACAAAGCCTGTACCATGTCCATAGTGACGTCCTCGCCAATAATGCAGAGAGCCCTTCCTTTCCTTGCCTTCTCTACTTTCCCTTGTTTGCGAACCCTAGCCTTTTCACCTCTAAGTTTGTGATTGTTCCAGGAAAGACCAAGATTAACAAAATCTTGTTTAGGGACACCGCAGAAAACCGGTCTGGAATTTACCTTCAAAGCAGAAGGGGACACCGACTTGGAGAGTAATTGCTCTTTTACCTCTGATCGCTCGTTTACCACTGAGGAACAATAAACCACATTACTATTAGGGTTTACTTGAATGCATGTCGGGGAGAAAATAGGGGAGGTAGGCTTAGTCATAGCTGCCACCTCACCTTTTCCTGCCTCCTGCTATGAGGAGCACGTGGTCGAGGACCACCCCATCTGCCAATAATAAGACAATAGACATAAACCAAACCAATCCACACAAAAACGACTGTCACATAAAGTGATCTAGGTCTAAACAAGACCCGACAACTTTGAAAAAACTAACCCCAATTATGAAAACTAAGACATATGAAGACTAAAAATAATACTGCAGAAAAAAACAATGCATTCCTACTTTTTGGCTTGGTTGGTACTAGGCCATCCTTGTCGGATGACAAACTCCAAGTCTGTAGTATAGCATTTTAGCTTCCCAAATTTAATTTTAAAAAAATCCAAACCCTAGCAATCCTAATATTTGCAAGTTCTTTTATTAAATAGTAAAGAGCTTAATATCTCTATATAAAATTTTGTTATTAAATAATAAAGAGCTTGATATCTCTATGAGAATCTTCTACCAAATTCATCATAAAAATAGGTTTTTCAATATACCTTTCATTCATTATTAATATTTTAATTAAAAACATTTTAATCTTTAAAAATCACATTGGTTGCTTTAATAATAAAATTAATAAAAAAATAATATATAAACCATGTCGTAATAACAACACCCATAAAATAAACATCAAACAATAACACATTCTTTATTTCACACCATTTCTGATGAAGACATGGATATCTTCCCACAAGGAATGATTTAATTATTATCTTAAGAAAATAATTTAATTTAATTCTAAACAAATAAAACATAACCAACCATAAATAGACAACCAAAGACAAATAAACAACCAACATAATGATTACAAAGATTTCACTCAATTCGTATGCAAAATTTAACTACATGGATTGGAAATGAAAAAACCATGCTGCCAATTACATTCACTTACAATCTAAGCCTTTCCCCACTCTTCGTGCCTACCTCTCACATTTCCTAATCCTTTCTTATTTCTAATAATCTTAAATAACTTTCTATTATACAATACCTTTTATTATTATGCCTACCTCTCACATTTGTTATCCTTCTTATCATATCTTTTTTATAATAATATTAAATAACTTTCTATTATACAATACCTTCTTTTATTATTATTATATAATAAGGTAATCAACAGCTCTTTGGAAAAAAAAAAAAGTAATCAACAACTATCATTAATAATATTAAATAATTTTCATTATACATAATACCTTTCATTATTATTATTATATAATAATCATTATTATATAATAATCATTATTATATAATAATAATAAAGTAATCAACAACTATAATGCAGATTATTTCTTGGATTTTCTTGGGCGCTTTGATCTGGTGGATTAGGTCCCAACTAAACCCATTCCTACCTGGACAAATGGCAGGCAGGGTATTGCTGGTGTTCATAAGAGATTGGACCGTTTTTTGGTGAAATCTTCCTTTATAAGTTTCTTTCAACAGTCTCGTACTTGGGTGCATGAAGTGAAATTCTCTAATCACTGGCCTGTTGTTCTACAGTTTGAAAAATTTGGTCCTATGGTTTGCTACCCATTTAAGTTTAATAGTTCGTGGCTTTTGGAGAAGGATTTTTGTGATCTGGTGAAATCTTTTTGGTTAAATTCAGATGTTGAAAATTTGAACCCTGTTGATTTCTTTTGTCAAAAGATGATGAAGCTCAAAGAGGTTGTTATTAAGTGGATTAAAGAGAGAAAGAAGTCGGATGCTGCAGAACTAAAAAATTTGGAAACTTGTATTCAGTTTGCTTTCATGCAAAATTTGGATGGTTCTTTTAATCAGGGTGAATTTGATATTTTGAAGAGTTATGAGAAAAAGAAGGAGGATATTCTTCTGATGGAAGAAAGAGAATGGAGACTAAAGAGTAGAGCGATGTGGATCAATCATGGGGACATGAATACAAATTTTTTTCATGCATTTGCTTCAGCGCGGAGAAATTCAAAACTGATTTGGGACATTGATGATGAAAATGGCAATAATTTAAAGGGATTGGACTCATTATGCTCTGAAGCTGTGAGGTTTTTTGGCAACATCTATAAAGAGGATGGTAGCTGTGATCTTATGGATCATATTAGATTGGCTAGGCTTTACCCCAGATGTATTGATGTAATTGAAGCTGAAGCTTTGGGTAAGGAGGTCACATTAGATGAAATTGAATTAACATTAAAAAACTTTGCCAGGGATAAAAGCCCTGGGCCTGATGGGTGGCCCATGGAATTTTATGTACACTTCTTCGACCTGTTGGGAAATGATATTCATCGTTTGGTGGAGTTTACTAGGGTTCATGGTTTCATCTCTGGTGCATTAAATGCCACTTTTCTCACCTTAATTCCCAAAAGTAACAAACTTGTTTCTTATGGGGAGTACCGACCCATTGCGCTCTGTAATCTCATCTATAAATTGGTGTCAAAAATTATTGCTCAGAGATTGAAGGAAGTTCCATCCATTGCTATTTCTCCTGAACAGTTTGGGTTCCTGAAAGACAGGCAAATTCATGATTCCATTGGTATATCTCAGGAATTGCTTCACACGATTAAATCCAAAAAATTGAAGGCAATGGTCTTAAAAATGGATTTAGAAAAATCCTACGATCGAGTAAATTAGTCTTTCCTCAGGATGATTTGATTCAACTGGGAACTCCTCCTCTTGTGATAAACTGGATTATGGCGTGTGTTTCTACGCCTAGCATTGCTGTTTTGGTTAATGGCAATCCCACTTCTTTCTTTCAGTGTTCAAGAGGGATCAGACAGGGTTGCCCGCTGTCACCCCTGCTATTTCTTTTAATAATGGATGGCCTCAGTAGACTTATTCAACAAGCCAAAGAATGGATATTGATAAAAGGTATCAAAATTGGTGATGATTGCTTTTTGTCGCATCTTCTATTTGTAGATGATGTCCTTCTTGCAGGCACCGACTCTGTCACAGAGTGGAAGGTCTTCTCCAACATCATAAATTTCTTTTGTAAGGTATCTGGTATGAAGGTTAGTATTACTAAGTCTTGTTTTTATCAGCATAATGTGGAAGCGGATAGACGAGATGAAATTGCAAACATTCTACCTTATAGTTGTAAAGATCTGGTTGATGGTTTGAAATATTTAGGCTTTATGTTAAAACCAAATTCCTACAAAGCAGAAGATTGGCGATGGATTATTTGCAAGATTGAACGAAGGATTGACCATTGGTCATACTGGTTACTCTCTTCAGGTGGCAGACTTGTTTTAGTTAATGCTGTTCTATCTAGTATTCCAATTTTTTGGTTAACTTTATTAGAGGTTCCGGCATACATATTAAATAGGCTAAGAAGGCTTATTTTTAATTTTCTCTGGTCTGGCACTCGTGAAGGCCCAAATTTGGTGATGGTCAAGTGGAAGGTTCTAGAAAGACCGGTGAAATGTGGTGGGTGGGGCATCAAAGATATTTCTGTTTTTCGTAAAGCCCTTAGAATGAAGAGTTTTTGGCGGGGGTTGTTTAACAATACATTGTGGTCGAAGGTTCTTCATTTAAAGTATATTAAAACTGACTTAATCAGTTGGCTGAGGAAACCCAAGCGTATTTCTGGTACGTTTTCGCCAATTTGGAGAGGTTTTCTTAAAGTATTTGATTGGATAGCAAATGATTTATGTTGGCAGGTTGGTAATGGTTGCAGTATATGTATCGGGATTGATCAGGTGCTTGGTATAGAGGAATGTTTTCGTCTATCAGATAGTTTGGTCTCTTGGTTGAATTTGCTGGGGATTAAAACTCTTAATGATATTTACCGTTCTCACAGCACTGGTTCTGGTTGGTTAAGTTATTTAGATGTATTGATTCCGGAACATTCAAGAGAATTTTAATGTTTTATTCAGGCTCTTAGGACTGCTGGCATTTCACTTTCGGGATCTCCTGATAAACTAATTTGGGCTGGTAATCCAAAAGATGGCACTGTTTTTGCAAAATATGCTTATGATAGGATTATTTAGCATCAGGGTATTTATCCTTATCACTGGTGGTATTCAAAAATTTGGAAATGGTCACTACCTTTGAAGGTAAAGTGTTTTCTTTGGCATGCACTCAATGGTAGTCTTAAGACTTGGGGAAAATTTGCTTAAACGTGGCTGGGTGGGTCCTAGCCGTTGCTGTTTATGTAATTTATCCTCTGAAACTGCAGATCATCTGTTGGTGAAGTGCTCTTTTCTGCATAAAATTTGGAATTTGTGCTGTATTGATCTCAATTTACAGTATATTTGGGATGATTTGGATTTTGGCAATGGATTACTCAACTGGGTTAGAGAAAAAAAGAAGCCACTATTCCTTCCTATTTTTACATCTTGGATCATCTGGTTTACCAGAAATGAAGTGATTTTCCAGAACTCTAGACCTGATGCTGTTCAGTGTGCAAGGATAGTTTGTAATTTATTACAGACTTATTCACAAGATGATCATGTTATAAAGGCGGTGAGTATGAGCTCTTTTTCCTTTGTTGTTTCACAACCAGTTTTATTTTTTGATGGGGCTGCTCAGAATGGTTTGTGTGCCACTGGTGGGGTCATTTATATCAATGATAGCCATTACTTTTCTCTTCATCTTAATGGTGGAAAGGGTACCAATATGAAAGCTGAGTTATTGGCACTATGGGTTATTCTAAAGGTGGCAAATTCCTTTGGTTTGGTGAAACCTAGAGTCTATGGGGATTCTCGAGTTACGATTAAATGGGCTACAAATGAATACTCTCTCAATGTATTGGAACTAAACTATTTGTGTGCTAGTATTCGACAGGAGATGGAAAAGCTGGAACAGATTTCTTTTGAGCATATCTACAGAATTCACAATTCACTTGCAGATCAACTTTCAAAAGATGCTTTGGCTGGACCTGTTGGTGTTCTTTTTTGGGAAGAATGGATGGAGGCCTACCTACTTGACAGGGGTAACTTATATCATTGTACTATTTGATTCGTATGAATAACAATAGTACGATTTTTTTCGGCTGGAAAAAAAAACTACAAATCATGGCAAATATAAGGTTAATGGATATATTCCAACAACTAACAACTATCTCGATTAGAATTACAATAATTTTTCCTCGAAAATATTAATTTTTTTTATTTCAAATTGAGTTTTAAAAAAGAATGGTCTAATTATGAAACTTTATGAACCTATTTTTAATTGCAATATTTTTTGTTAAAATATATTAATTTTTTATTATATCAAATTAATTTTTCAAAATAATTGTTTAACTATAAACCTATTTTAATAATATATTAATAATAAGATATTAACCTTATTTTGTTGACTTGATTAATTTTTATTATTTATGAATCTTAAAAATATAATAGTTAAATAACTTCTTTTCAAAAAATGTAATTTAAATATTTATAAAATATTTTATTCTATGTATATTTTTTAATAAGTTTTTGTTTTAAATTTGAAAGACGAAATAATATTTATCAGAAAATAACTTTTTTTAATTTTATTTACACAAACTTATGATTCAAGTATACTTCATGTTTTTTTAAATGAATTTATATTGTTAAACTTATAATTTAAACAATTAATTAATTGAAATCAAATATTTTTGATTTATTAAATTCATATAAAAATAATAAAAAGTGGAGATAAAGACAACACCTCCATTCTTCACATCTTTTATATACTTAACATTATGTTTTAATGGGAAATCTCCAAATGTTCACACTTATTTATAATAGTGAGAAATTAATGAAACTTCTTATATTAAATTACTATGAATTTACATCTTACTTTGATACTTCAATAATTATATATTACAATTCTAAATATCTTAAAGATTAAGTATAAATATTTTTAAAATTTCTATGATTTTCAAAATATCAATTATCATGATGTGTTCTTTACCATCTTTTAAAGTCAAGTTAAAAATATATATGATACAAATAAAAATAATTTACTAAGTATTTTTCAAAATGCTATTTTTATAATTACATATCTTGGAAATGAAAATACCAAGATCATTATAGTTTTGTAATTCAATAGATTTGAAAAGTATTTTACAAACTCACTAATTTTAAAATGTTTTGAATTACTTTAACAATTAATTTTACTATAAATCAGAAACATCCATTTTAATTTTAACAATATTTATATTATTTTTCAAATTCACAATATTAAAAATATTTTTAACCAACTATATTAAAATATAATATTTCCACTTTCTCTTATTATTAATTTTTATAGTCATTCTAAACTTTCTTTAATATTCATTACAAAATTTATTAATTTATTTTAAATAAAATTATAATTTTATAAAACTTTAAATATAAAATAAAATTAAATAAGATTATCATGATTTTATACCGATGTCATAGAATATCAATTACAAAGCCCAGACAGCCTGAAGACCTTAGAAAACTATTCCAATTCCCATCATTGGCCAGAGAATACCAGATAAACATACACACCTACAATCCAAATATAAAAGAAAAAACAAAAAACATCACTCATATTTGTCCTCAAATTCATAATTCCTCTACCTACTCTGCCGGCCAAGTGGTTTGAATGGCTCAAACCTAACCCCTCTTTGAACCTTAAAAGTAGTTCTTGAATAGATAGATGTACATTCTTGAAGAGTGAGTCCACCAAATCCAAGGGTGAAGAACCTCCCCCACTTTATGGGATTTCATCCACATTATTGTCAAAGGTTGGTTGGACCCTGGTTTTATCCATCTCTGCAGTGCCCTAATAATTAACTATATGCAGGTTTTATATTCAAATATTCAAATATACTCTGTAGGGTACTTTGGTTTATTTAAATTCTTGGTAGGTGCAATGTTTAATGTTTCATAGTTAAATTATAAAATTTTAATGGGAAAACTAGTTTATTTTATCCATTTATTTACTCTTCTTGAAAATGGCATCCACCCATGACGGTAAACAAAGAAATGGTTTTTTGAAAATACTGCTTGACCCTTGACAAATCGGGTATATATGTACTTTGCATGACCCTAACAAATCGGGTCTATATGTCCTTTGCATGCATCTGCTATGATGCGTGATTTATATATATAATTGCTTTGACAAACATCACTGGGTATTGCCATCTGGTTTTCGGTGCAATTAATTTTTAAAGAAGGCAACTTTTTGGATTGGGTTATCGTGGTGGGGGTTGAAGTTAGAGGCTCACAAGTACAGATTGCACTGCGTCTTGAGTGCCTCAAATTTGAAGTATTCGTTCAATTCTGTGAGTGTTTCTTTTCGTACAGCTTTGGGTAGATCCAGACGGGCTTGGTTGTTGGAATTGTAAGCTCATATAATGTGCTTTTCACCGTTTATTTTCATGTGGGCTCCTTGATCAACTACCCCTCTCGGATCTCCCCACACGGCCATAAAAAAATTCTTCTTACACTTCCAGGTTTGGATTGGCTCAATCATCCAGTTATAAATTTCGTCAAAAGCTGTAACTTTTCGGGTGTGCAAGTTAGCAGAGGATTGTAAGTGCGGTTTATAGGAGAATAAATGAGTATGAACATGAACAACAAGTCCAGTTCCAGAACCCTTTTCAGTGGAAGCGCAGAGGACAGAAGCGATGCCATAGATTGGGAATTGAGGCCCGGAGGCATGTTGGTTCAAAGGAGAGATGACGGTGATGCTGCGGCTGGGCCTATGATCAAGGTCAAGGTTTCCCATGGCTCATACCAGCGTGAAGTTTCGATTCCTGCACAAGCTACCTTTGGTATTTACTCTGCCCATTTTTTATTTTTCATTATTTTGCCTTTTTTTGGTTAAGAGAAACACCCCCATGGTCCGAGGCTGCATTGCATACCACGGACTTGCTTCGGTGAAGCATAATAGCCAGGTCTCAGGGTATTATCTATTCTGCCAATATCGCCCAGGACCTGTACCTGGACTCATCCCTTTTTAGATGCTATTTGGATGGGAGAGAGAAAATGGAACCCTGGTGGATGGCTTCATATTCTATCAAACTGACCTATGATCCGACGCTCCATTGCCAAATTCTGCCCAGGACTTGGACCTGGACTCAACCCTTTTTGATATGCTATTTGGGTGGGATAGATAGAATGGAACCTTGGTGGATGTCTTCATATTCTATCAAACTCATCCATGAGCGGAGACCCCATTGCTATATTCTGCCCATTTCACTAATCAAATTCTATTATGATTTGTGAAAACATTTGACCGATTTGGAATTAAACCCAGAACCTGTTTCAAGCCCGTGGATTGCTCTTTCACTGAGCTACATTCTCTCAGGATGACGGGCAACTTGGTAGTTTGGATGTGAATTGACACTCCAACACCCCCTCTCAAGCCACATCAGTCATTCAGACTAGTTCTGTGGAATTTTTAGCCACAGCCATGGCTGATACTATGTCAAACCGTTGGACAGACTAGGAATCAAACCCAAGACACCTATCCTTGGGTGGTGGGCTGATCCACCACTGAGCTACACGTCTTTGGGATGACGGGCAACACCATGGTTTGGATGTGGATTGGCATTTCAACACCCGCTCTCAAGCCACATTAGTCGTCCAGAACTAGAGTTGGCTAATTCGTAGCTACAACCAGCTGGGATATTCCTAGCCACATCAATGTCTTTGGTACCGCGGGAAAACATTAGACAGTCTAGTATTCGAACCCAGGCTGGTAGGCTACACGATTGCTGAGATACAATCCCTTATGATGATGGGCAAGGCGGCAGTTCAGTTCTGGATTGACATTCCAACAGGCTTTTTTTGAGCTTTTTTTGTTCTTATATGTAGTACTATGATTATGCTCTTAGTTTTTGCTTTTAGCCAACGCTGAATTAGGCCTATATCCCTGGTTGTAGTTCTAATCTGTGTATAGATCAACTCAGTCTACATGACAAAGTACATTTAGTGACACACATAGGGATAGCGAGCTTTCCATCATTTAGCTGTTTAGTGGGTTGCGCAAGGATCTGAAGATAGTTTTGTATAATCATCCTATGATGTATCCTGAATTCTGATTGATTCCATCTTGTGTGTGCATATATACTCAGGGGACCTCAAGAAGCTGTTGTCCCAGGAGACTGGTTTGGAGCCTCAGGAACAGAGGCTTTTATTCAGAGGAAAGGAGAAGGAGAATGATGAGTGCCTGCATATAGCAGGTGTCAAAGACATGGCAAAGGTAATTTTGCTGGAGGACCCTGCCAGTAAGGAGAAGAAATTGGAGGAAATGAAGAGGAATCAGAGCATTACAAAAGCTTGTCAAGCAATTGCTGCAGTCAAGGGTGAAGTGGACAAGCTTTCGGTACAGGCAAGTATATCGTATAGCCTTATTAGTTTTGACTTTTTCTTATTTTTGAAAGCCCTGCTATCTATTCAGAAGGGGCAGATTCATTCTGGCTTTCAAATACCATTGAGAACATGTTACAAAGATTGTTGCAAGAAGTTGGAAGTTGAGTAGGAGATGTTCTTCTTCTTCAGGTTTCTGCGATAGAGGCAGCTGTGAATGGTGGAACCAAGGTTGCAGACAATAATTTTATTGTAGTAACAGAGATGCTAATGATCCAGCTGCTTAAGTTGGACAGTATTGAGGCAGAAGGAGAAGCTAAGGTGCAGAGAAGAGTAGAGGTAAGCATTGCCAGGTTTCTTATATATTCTGGAAATTATGAACACTTTTTGCGTTTATCTGCACCAGTCAATCAGTGTATGGCATGCACAGATTTCTTATATATTCTGGAATTTAGAAGGCTTAGACCCCAGTTCCAGCATTCTACTAAAGTTTCCTGATTGCCTTTGATTGTGAGGGCTTGTGGACCATCCAAACTCTTCAGAACAATTTTTGTTTTTGAGCAAAAATAAAGGGGCTAGTTTTCAGCATTTTTTCCATAAATCACATTATCCAGCTGCTACGTAGTGACCTGATTGCATGTTTTCTATTAAATGAGAATGGGGTTCAAAACTTAGACTGCTGTCTGATAAACATTTATTTCAAGAATAAATATGACCAAATCATACAGACAGTTTTTCTATAGATGAGAAATCTCATTTGTATATCTAGAAGGAATGCACATTGCAATTCCTTTAAGGAATGTACATATAAGGATGACATTATATCAAACTAGCCTTTCTCCCTATTGGCTGACAAATAGGGCATGCGCGTGAGATCTAGATGGGCAATCAGGTGAGCTGAACATTGTGTCTCTATAGACTCTGAAATTGAGAACTTATCAATTCTAGTAAGTCTTTCTTTGGGTGAATCTTTGGACACCCTGGCACATCTTTTGCCACACCAAGTTGAGAATGTTCATCCTCACTTTGCCAGACACTTTAGGTGGATTTGTGAAGGCGTCAGGTGCATGCACATGAGATCTAGATGGGAAGTCAGGTGAGCTGAACATTATATCTATAGAATCTGAAATTGAGAACTTGTCAATTCTAGTAAGTCTTTCTTTGGGCGAATCTTTGAACACCCTGGCACATCTCTTTTCCCACACAAAATTGAGAATGTTCATCCTCACTACTTGCCAGACACGTAGGTGGATTTGTGAAGGCAATATTAAATTACTTCTTGAACTATTTCCAAGAATTCCAATTTAACTTATTTGATCAGAGATGTTTTATTCTAAAATAATCTGCCTTGCAGAAAAAAATTGCCTGTAGTTATTTTGGTTCAGTTTATAACTTTATTGTGAATGCCTTTGTTACAGAGTATAGTAAATAACTGGCAATTCAAATGGTCAAACACTATCTGCAATTGCCTTAATTTATCAGGTCCTTGCAATAAATCATACTTAAACGGAATCAGTCATGACTTGGGTTTTCTAGTGAGTGTTAGTTCATTGCTTGACTGTTAGTTCACTGGCTAAAGTCCTGCAGAGACGGGACTATTAATTTCGCCTGCTGATGTCCGTCACGGTTGAGATCAATTCTGTGTAATTAGTGTCAGCATTGTATGAATACTGTCTGCTACAACTGCAAGGTACAAATTGATAGTGGAAAAGTGCTTTTCTTAGAGCATATTTCCAGGGAAATTATTTAGTTCATGGTGCTTTTTGGAAATATTGAGCTTGCTATTATTTTACTTTTCGCACTTGAATTAATGGGAACTAAAAAAACAGAAAGCCAGAGATAACCTGCTTCTGCTGGGTTTGTTGCAACAGTTGGACAGATCTATGATCAAATGGACTGGTACTCCATCCAGATTCCAACTATAATGTGAACCAAAGATACAAAACTAAAACCCACATTGTTCACATATATGGACATTAAACTTTCCATTACATGTCATTTTTTTCCATGTAATACATATCCTGGGGAAACCCATCGGGTACTTCCCCTCATTTTGAGGATGGTACCCAGGGTAAACCAGATTTCGCAGAAGGTCGAAGCTTTGTCAACATAGTGTAATTAACCCAGGTGGGGAGGATAACAATCATTCCTCCCAACCACCTGAGCTGGACCCAATTGACCATTACATGTCACTTGCATGAGGCTAGTTACAAATTTGCCAGACATAAAAAGATATTCCTAGTGATATGTGTTACCTCAAAGACCTGCACTCAAAGATATTCAAAGTCCCAAAATCAAGTGCAACCCTAGATGGCTAGATGCACTGAGGGAGGTTGCACACTGTCACCACAACAATTCGTTCTCACTTTAGGCTGTCTCTCCACTTGCTCAAGGGGGGGTTCTCTAGAAAAGAATGTGAAAGATATGCTTTAGAAATAAAAGGGATGGTGGATTGCCAAGACAAGTGCCTATCCAATGGGTGATGGAGTCAAGATGAACAAACAAGAGGATTCAATATGGAAGGTGTAGTTAGGCTTTTACAAACATTCTCAAACTAACCATATGGATTTACTTCAACATGCCAAAGATTAAAGGATGGCCCTTCTAAAGATGCTCCTCACAGCAAGTGCAAAAATCAACCAAGTCATAATGTGTAACCATCAATTATTAAAGGACAACCCCAAATAAAATCATAAATGAAGTAGACACAAGTAGGAAGCCCCCTTAATAGAATGATCAGACAACAATATATCTGTCTTCAAATACAATTCAACCCAAGTTCAAGAGAGCCTAGATGTGCCACAATTAACATTGAAACCCTGGCTAGGGCAGCCCTCAAAATATAGTGAAAATCCATAACCAAGATACTAGCAGCAAAAATATCCTTCAAATAATTGCAGCAAGATGAAGGGAGGGACCTTAACATCCCCTTATTGGAGCAAAAGATGCCCTTCTACAAATATTACTACAGCAGATCTATACTAGTAATTTCCAGCCATCAAATCAACCCAAGAAAACAGAAAAAATGATGAAGAACCTCACATTAAATGCCCGTTGACTTCTTCCTCCCAAAAGATCCTCAACTAACTTCAAGGGGTTCTCCCACAACAACCATGCCTCTAGCAACTGAATCCTCTCCTCTATTTATATCTTTCAAACTAAAACGTAATTCATAAAATAATAATTTTTTTAGAATGCCCTAGAATCCTCATTGAGTGTAGCACTCATTTTTGTCTTTTGAATGAATAAAATGGGTGAAACATACCTCATCCCAAGGCCCCTCTCAAAGGGGAAACATGCCTCCACCTTTGAAATCAGTGATCACCTTTGAAATCAGTGCTCCAAGCTAAAGCGATCCTCCATTAGATCATTCGTTTGTTACCTGTTATGCCCCAGGGCCTCCTCCAAGCTAGGATGTTTGCTCTTCTTTATATTCATCACCTCCCATGCGCAGGGCATCCTGTTCTAGGCTGTATTTGACCCCTCAACTTGCCGTATATATGTTCTGGAGATCTCCTGAAGTAGGGCATTCCTGCTGTGGGGCTTCCTTCCACAGGTGTGCCAAGTGTGCCAGAATTGATATCCCGGTGCAATGTGCTCCATCAGTCTGTAACTGTCCTTGAACTCCAAAGGTCCTTCTGCTGTGCTTGGTGAGAGAAGAAAGGCTCATGAAAATGTGAATGAACTATGCATTCTCAAGGGGCAACAATATAGATTACGAGTTATCTAATTTGTGTGATGGAATGACTATCAAAATAATGGGTCAAGGTGGAAGGGTGTACTGAGTCAGAACAAATTTCCATTGTTTTTTCACCCAAAAGCCACTAAACTGTGCTTGTTGGCCACTGTTTTCATTTAGCAAAGTTTTGGCATAATACTACCCTCTCTTTATGAGTCCATCCTTTCAAGGTTCTTTATGAATATGATTAATTGCATCAAGAGTAGCGAGGTGTTCTCAGCCCAGTATGGGGGAGACGTCACATTACATTACGTAACATAACATTCCCAAAAATAAAAAAAATTCATGTCGGATCATAAAATAAAAAATAAAAAAATAAAGAAAAAATTACAACTCAAGAAAAAAATTGCACCTCAAGAAATTGGATCCCTCTCGGTGCTTAATAGATCCAGGTTTAAGATGGATCTATTCTGGTTTTTTAATTGAAGAATGCTTACATCAATGTTTTTTTATTTTTTATACCTGATATTAAACGGGACCTTTAGCAGATAATCAATATTTTTAGCAGCAATGAAGCAGCAACCATCATGCAGCAGGGCAAAAGGCTTGGAATGAAATGAATTTATATTATATGCTGTGTACCTGTAACAGCATAAAATTTAGAAGCATCCCTGCGCAAGTTCCATTCATACACAATGTTCAGAACAAACATGAGCTCTAGATTTCCAGAAGTTGAAATTTTGCAGCCTTTGGAGCCATCATATGTCAACGAGCCAATCCAAGGTACATAAAATGAAGTAAATCATGCTAGAGAGAACATAGAGTGAACAAATATGATGGAGGGCATCATATGCAGTTCTGTGAGGATGGTTTAGTGCATATTTAGAACATGGTAGAAGGGGTACATGGGTTGAGAGAGTTTTAGGAAGCCTTTTTGTAAGGATTTTGTTTTGTTTATTCCTTCTAGGAACAAAGTAACGCCTTTTCGTATGGATTTTGATCATAACTTGAATTTTGTGTTCCTTTTTAATTCTTCAGGGTTTCAGGGAGAATCAAGCTCTTTTGTATGGCTTTTTGATTTGCTCATTCGTTCTAGGAGCAAAGTAACACCTTGCTAAGAACTATGCATTTGCACTTTCATGAAGTTCTTTATTAATTCTCACCGTTGTGTTTATCTCTTTACATCTTTTTAAAAATTCTAGGATACTACAAAAGTAATTTTTGAATTTCAAGGAAGTCATTACACTGATTCCTTTGTGATTTATGCACTTGATCATGATATCCGTTAATATTGTGTCCTACTTCATTGCCGTAAAAGGGATCCATTTGTTGCCACGGTCTTCATTTTCTTGTGGTAATCCATAACCATCCAAGAGAATCCATTGGTTAAGATGGTCTTAAGTTTCTGGTTTGTAGCTTATGATCATACCAATTTTGCAATTGCAATCCTTTTAAACTAATAATGGATGAAAGCTAAAGGTTCCTTTCTTCCATTTGGTTGGTTTATTGATGGTTGCTAATTTTTCTCGGCTTCTTAATTTACTAATGATGTCTGTTCATTTTATGAATCTCAGGTTCGAAGGGTACAGAACTATGTTGAGATGATGGATGCTTTAAAGAGCCGAAATGCAAATCCACTATGCGGTAACACTGTAGCTGTCACCACACAGTGGGAGACCTTCGATTCTGGTGTAGGCAGTTTGAATGCTCCTCCTCCCTCTGCATCTACAAAGATCACTCAAGACTGGGAATCATTTGACTGAGGACATCTCATTAGATCTTTTAGAACAATATTTTTCTTTTGAAAAGAAGTCTACTATTCTTTAGATACGTACATTGCAGCCTGAGGTGGAAAACCATGAAGGAATGGACAAATCTTCCGAAATCAGAAATAGATGTAATTTGTATGTGCAACAGTGAATACTATGTATGTGGGGTAGTTACTTTGAATACCTGATTGAATCTCTTCTATTTGACAAGATATTTTGTCACGTGTTTTGTTTATGCTTTACTTCATTACTGGAAGTTTGTAGGCCGAATTGGCAGAGGCTAATCGACGGTGCAACTGTTACTTTATGAATAGCCTACAATGTCACGAAGACAGAGTTTTTACAGTTGGAACTTTTAAGATGTCATACAAAACGATGCTTTTCAGCAGTTAAGACTTCTGTTTTGCCTGAAAATTATCTGGGAGTTGTACATAGAAAAAATCATTATATCAAAATGGATGGAATTGTACACATTCTTTGTAACATGGCTTTCCAAATTGGAGGTTTTAGTTGTTGTGTCTATTTTAATCTCTTTCCTTAATCTAAAAAGGTGGCCAGGTATTTGTACTACATAAATTCATATTTATTTTCTTTTACAGACATCTCTCATTGAGAATTTGACTCCTAGAGAGCTGAATGCTTTTAATTTCTATAATCAACATATTTAATTGGCTTTTGGTTACCTGTATTAAAACAATGGCCAAGTTGGAATAAGTACATTCACTGTCAAATGCAGTTGGTAACAACATTATAAAGACTTATACAGGTGATTTTAATCCACTGTTACTTTGTCCCACTCATCTGAATTCATTTTCTAACCAAACAATCCAGGACTCTCTTGATTCTTCTTAGAAAAGTATTGGTACAGGAGACTGGATGCCTGATTGTATGCAGAAGTTGGAAATGCTGTTCTTTTCCAACCAAGTGTGGTCTTTCAAAAGAGAACTCTTGCTTCGTCTGAATGCATTAACGTTATCTAGTGTAAGATGTGAAATTACCTTATATACTACCCCATCTTGTGTTTTGTATGTCGGTAACACATCACATAAAATCATAGTTAATTAAACACTCGATTATTCTTTCCATCTGCATTACCCGTTATTTGGAAATAAATGCCATCATAAAACAAGTTTATGATTGCTGGTGGTATTTTACTTTCATAAAGAGCTGTTAGATTTATTTCTGTGTTCTTACTTTCTTTGTCTAGGATCCTACATGGGAAAACATTGTTGATTATGCTGCAAGATATTGCTCTCATGACGCGTTAGTTTCAGCAAGAGGAAATGTCTTTATGCCTTTTGGGGCTTTGATGTATTAGACATGGCATTCAGAATAGCTGCAACTTTTAGGCCAACTTTTGTTTTCATTATTTGATGTATTTCCAACCACAAGCAACAATAAGAGCTTGTGGTTGTATTTTGAGGTCTTTTCTTTTTGTTTAAATGACTATTATTCTCTAAAGGATGGTTGTCTTTTAATCATGTTTTTGTCTACAAAACATAATGCGGTCATCTTCGGAGGTCTTTTTATAGTTACAGTTTTGGTGGTTAGTATGCAACAATGTAATTTGGTCAGGGAGGAACATGCCTTACTTTAAGAAAGTTATTCCATCGACTCTTTAACTTTTGACAGATTAAGCGTGAAAATTTAATGTGGGTTCAAGAGTGTTGGTATTTTTCTTAAATTTAGTGAAGGCCTTTCAAGGACATCGTTAGAGACATGTCTGTAATTGCGAATATTTGTTATTTGTCTTGAATATGGCCCCTTACCAATGACCTTTAAGAGCTAAATTGGCTTGGTGTAGTGGTGAAGAATCTCTGGTAAAGGAAGTATCTTTTTGCTTTCCTAAATAGCTAGGACAATTGTGTAGTAGTTCTAACTTCTAATCTTCTCTAAAGGTTTCAGTTAAAAGTTTTTATTGTTTTAAAGGAAAACCCTGTGGGGAAAACCAAGAGATGCTTCCCAGATCTGTGGATGCTATCCCTGGTAAACCTATTGGCATAGGTTACTGTCATCTGTAATCTTGTCATTATATTCTTCATTATATTCATTGATGCTATATTTTCTGCATTTACGAGTTCATAATATCATTTGTTTGTATCATGTCTGCCATTGCATGTACTTGATCAAGATCAACGCTATTCCGATGCTAAATATCGTTGTAAATTTTTCTCACAAAGGATCCTTACAGCCAAACCACAATTTCGTCAAATAATGCCAGTCTTTTTTCCCTTGCAGTTTCAGGAACGTCAAGTACTTGCCACTCTCTTTTCCAAAGTTGTTAATTCTAAAGCTGTTTAGCACGTCGAAAGCCAATCCAAGGTACATAAGATGTGGATTGGTTGATAAGATCGAAAGCTAGGTGGAACATACGAGTGAAAAGGTGATAGAGGCATTACAGGCAGCTTAATGCATATTTAGAAGAGTTTTAAGAAGCATGTCACATGGCATTTTGTTTTGTTCATTCCTTCTAGGAGAAATGTATTGACTCGTTAACATCCATGCTCCAACAATATTTTGGGCATGACTTGAATTCCATACTCCTTTTTAATTCCTTATGGCTTGAGCGTGTTTATTCGTTCCTGTCTACAACATTGTACACTAGTACATGCTCCAGATGATCTTTGGACCTGACTACCTGGTCGATTGCAGTCAGAAACAACATTGTAAGACTGACACGGACATTTCAATCTATTGTTGCTCTTCCAAAGCACGCAGTCTAAAAAGTTGTCATCAAAATACTAGTTTTGCTATTTCAATCCATTTTTGTTTTAACCCATCCCTCTCCCCTGTAGGTTTTGACCATGGACATAGCTTGGGTGTCGAACTGGACTTATCAATCCGCCTACACCCTCAGTAATGGTATCCACTGTTAAAAAGTTTATGTTTGAAGGTGCTATTCTACTTCGTCTGTGGCTGATAGATCTATTACTGTTTTCTGCATTTTCTGGCTTTGAACCTGAATAGTAAACATTGTTAATCATCCTGCAAGGTAATTTGGCTCTCATAATCCATTAGTTTCTGGAATAGGAAATGTCTTTCTGCTTTCTGGGGTAGTTTTAAACATTAGAAGAATGGTTTTTAGATTGCCCCATTTTTAAGGCTAAACTAGTTGGTGGTTGATTTTCTGAGGTTCTTTCTATTTTTTGTTGAAATGACGGTATGCTTATGCTTTATAATGATGTTATTATGTCTTTTGGAAGCAAGATTTTGTTTACGTAACGAAATGCCGTGGTTTTTGGGGTCTTTCTTATTTTGATAACATAAACTTCTTGGAGGGCTCTGCAACTAGGGTTTGAGAGTCGAGAGACGATCTCGGCGGTCCTCTCATAGTCGCCTCCCCTTCCTTCCCTGCGAAGCTATCTGTCAAGGCTGAATGAGTGTTTTCCTGCGCTTGGAGCGGTGGCGGAGCCTTCGCGCGGCGACCCATTGTGTAGCGGGCTCGTTCTGCTTTCCTGTGGCGGCGGCGACGGTTTCATTGCAGAGGGGAGCCGAATCGGTGACAGGGCGGCCTTGGCGTTGGACTGGCGGCCATTTGCAGCGACCTGTTGGCTGTGGCGCAGCTTGAGCGCTTCTGACTCGGGCACCTGCCTTCCTGTGGCGGAGGCGGCAGATCTTTGCCGAGGAGAGCCGAACTATACCACGGTTTCAGTGGCAGGGCGGTCATGGCGTTGGCTTGGCGGTCATAGACCAGTCGGCTGTGGAGCTGCTTTCTGCGTTCCTGACGCGGGCTCCTGCATACCTGTGGCGGTGGCGACAGACTCCAAAGGTGCATCGAACAGTGCCATGGCGTTGTGGTACTGGATTGGCGGCCCTACCTGTCGGCTGCCTACGCTGATGGTGGTTTCACTCTTCAAAAGCCGGTGGCTCTACTATCCTCCATTGTTTGTTTTGTCTGCATCGAACGACTTTACTTATGGTTTCGTTCTTATTTCTTCAGCTTTTTTTGAATTGGTTTCTCATTTGTTTATGAGCCAATCTTCGCTGCCCCGGTTTAAGGTGTTTTAGATGTATTCTGGTGGTGCTTGCACCTGAAATTTTTATTTTTACGAAGTTGAAAAGCTGTTTTGAGTACTGCTTAACAGCATTTACACTCTTAATATGATGAAGATCTAAATGTAATTTTATATGAAATAAAATTAAGCTTCTCTTTTAAAGAAAAAAAAAGTGGCATGCTCTATGATGATGGTAAGAAAAAAAAAGTGGCATGCTCTATGATGATGGTATTGTGTTTTCAAAGCAAGATTTTGTTGGCAGTTTTTGAGGTCCTTTTATTTTGTTTAAATGACTAGTATGCTTTGTAACGATGATAATTTGCTTTTGTAAACAAGATTTTACAAAACAAATTGGGAATTAGCAAATTGGGACTTTACAAGTTCTCTTTGATATTATCTATTAAGGTGAATTGTATGCAATTTGTCGAGGGAGAAACATTGTTTACTTCAAGGATGGTATTTTTCTCAAATTTTGTGGACATGTGAAGGAACATTCTTTAGACATGTCTATCATTGCTATGTTTTTGGGTTAACCTCAAATATGAGCTCTTATCAATGACCTTAAAAGCTAGATTGCTTGGGTGTCCAAGTTAACTAGTAGTTTAGTTTTTAATAAATGATTTGGTTTTATGTACCTTATGTAATTATTGGTAGTGTATATTGTAATTGTGATGATCACTAAAAGATAAGGGTAGTTAGTTTTATTTCCGTAATATGAGGTAGCGACTTGAAGGTGGTCTTAATCAAACTAGTTAGAATTTAGTTATTATATGGTGCCTTGAAACAACCTAACTCTATAAATAGGACCTTCAAGTCCCATATCAACATTAGAAGTTTGTTTTATTGAGCCTCTTAGAGCTTGATCGACAAAGCCATTTGTTTCTTCATATTGGTCTTCTTTGTGTGCCTCTGGTCTCTTATGCTACAACAGTAAGGATCTCTTGGATCAAGTTTGGTTTGCACATATATAATAATATGAAGGATAATCACCTCTAACTCTTGTTAGGTATTGAGCGTTGGGACTCAAGGGATACTCTTACCAATGATTGGCATGGATAATGAATCTCCCCTTTTGTGCTTTTTCATTATGGTTTCACCTTAAGTTAGTGCATTCTAAAGCACAATTACCCTTCTTCATGTACATCTCGTTGTACCATCTATAGTACATGTGCCTATGTTCTCCATTAGTTTTACATATCTTTTCCTTATATTGAAACGTGACGATGACAGGGACATCTCACCTCCCTTTTGTAGACTTGGTATTGTTGGCTCCAAACCAATGCTTTTAGATATCCAACCACTTTCAAGTCCCTTGCAACTAGTCACTTTGTTTTGTTAGAACAAAGCTTAATTATGAAGAGTCAATCTCCACAAAACAAAATAAACAAGGGTGTGAGGTGTAATAATGAAGAATTTAACAAGTCTTATGGCATTCATTAATAGAAGTGAGTTTAAATAATGGCAACATGCAAAGTAGAATGTGAAATAAAATTGAATACTACTTAGACATGTAGAATATAAAATGCTACAATTCAAAGTGAATAGATGTAGAAATGGAGGAAGTGAAAAAAAGAATGAGTAGATTAAACGTGGCAAAACACATTTTATTGAAGATAGGTGAAAGTCATCGATTTCTTAGTTTTACCCTAGGATAAGAATGACATATAGTTATATTTTTGTTTATGAGATAGGATTATGAAACTGCCATACCAAAGAATTACATTGTTAATGGTAAGTGGTTGTTGGATATCGATATGGATCCTTGAGAACCACATGTGAAGGGGTTGAATGATAAGATGTTTAGGTATTTGGGTATGTCAATTGGTGAAAAACAATGTTGACGAGAATTGAATTGATAAAGTTGACAAGACATTGACATGGAGAATGTCCTTCATCAACTTCACAAGGTTATTGAATGAAAGGGATCAATTAATAATTCCTTGTTTGACATGGCGAATCCTTCAGTTGTGGTTTGGCTTGCCATCAATTCTTATACTCTAAATGAATAGCAACTATTTTTTTTTCATGTGGTTCACGATATTGGAGATTGGTGCTCACTACGTCCATGGAAAACCTCCTCGAAATCTACGAGGGAACATGGGGTGGTCGAGAATTTTTGGTACGGTGGGGGCTTAACAATAAGAGCATTAGTATAGGGCCATTTAAAGGCTCAACATGTCACCCTTACATGGAATTGAACCTGGATGGGGAGGGTAACATTCATTCCTCCTAACCACCCACGCTGCATCCAATGGAAAAATTGCAACTAAATATGCAAATACAAGAATTCAACTATTCTAGCTTTTGTCTAGCTTATTTGATCCCATCTGTCTTTCCTCGCTAGGAGTGCTATCAAGAATTAATTCACATGAAACAAGGAAGGTGGAGAGAATAGAGAGAATAGTCCACCAACAACCGTTGACATCGAACTTGAAGTGAACTCCAAGGATTGGGAATAACATACAAATTATTGTGAGTGAAGTATATAATACTTCTAAATCCCACAAACATTTTTAAAATGCCCACAAATATTCGAAATCCCACATTTTGATAAGTAATAATATATAGAATGATGATTTTATTGTTTACAAACATGACCTTTTTATAGGTCAATATGTGTCGTTTCAATGGAACAACATGACTCACAAACTTATAATTTAAATAATTACCCTAATTTACTATTTAATTATTATATATGTAACATTGCCTTTCCCTTAATGGAAGCTTTGTCCTCAAAGTTGAGAGTGTTGATGTCCTCTTATATGGGTCGTATGAAGCGTTGACTCGAACACTGCAATCTGGATCGATTTCGTTTGTGGATGTGATTTTGGGACTTCTTGTGATCCTTTCTGCGTAATTGGTGAGTTTTTGAAACAATACAACTTGTACTTATTTGTTTTCCATGCCATCATTTGGATTCCACTTATCAGCCATTGTGGATCTTTATTTCCACTTTTTGCACTAGTTGTGGACCCTACATCGGATGTCATAATAATGGAAATGTTTTTAACAGATGTTTTTTGATCTTGGAAATTGAAGCGATGGTCATCCTTAAGTGCTTGGAGTTTTAAGACATAAATATGAGCCTTCTTGGTTTCTTCAAACCATATTATTGTAGATGGCTTCCATCTTACAATTTTTGGGCGTGTGCACTTTAATTTTAACAATCCTAAAGTTGTTTGGTGGTTGTCATGGAGATGAAACACATTTAAACTGATGTCAACTTCATTGGAATTCTTTATGTCTTTGACTAGTTTTCTTTGAATCGTAGTGTCCATGGCTTCTTCATTGAATCGTAGTGTCCTTGATTTCCTCATGACTGTGTCCAAACCTTCAGCCTTGGAGCAACATAAATGTTGTTCCTCTACAATAACTTGCTTAATAGGATTTCCTAAACACATAGATGCAATAACTATTTTGTCATCTGGTTCAACAACA
Source organism: Larix kaempferi (assembly GCA_027924585.1). Taxonomy (NCBI): domain Eukaryota; kingdom Viridiplantae; phylum Streptophyta; class Pinopsida; order Pinales; family Pinaceae; genus Larix; species Larix kaempferi. The sequence goes on from BSBM01001229.1 coordinate 4,751,172, forward strand.
ATAGGACCTCTATATTCATATTTTTTAAGATGGAAACTAGATGGTGATATGGAATTCGCTATGTCATTCAATTTAATGTCTAAAACATCAATTTCATCCTTTTCATATTCTTTATTAGGTTTTTCTTTTGGGCTTTGAAAATCAGGTGTAGATTTTATTTTTGAGTCTTTGTCATCATTGAATGAGTATGAAACATCGATATAAACCTTGGAGCTCTCAGTAGTTGTAATTTTAGGTCCTTTCTCGCAGCGATATTCTCTTGTACTCTTTTCTGCTTGTGATAATTCATGAAGTTCTTCTTCTCGATATGGTAGAATCGTTCTATTTTGATGACCTTCATTGCTTTCACTCTCCTTTTTATTTTCTTTTTCACATTGTTATTTGGACATATTTCGATCGTGGCATTTTTTTATTATTCCGTCTATAGTTTTTGAAATATCTCCCATTATTTCTTCTTTAAGCTTCCTTATTCCGTCAGCTAGGCTATCATCTTTGGAAGACATTGGTGTGCATTAATAGATCTAGTGCACGTCGAAATTTTGTTTATCAAGAGCAAGAAGATTTTAAATATAATAATCAATTATTATATTTAATATTAATCCTTATTTTTTAATAATAATATTATTATTTTTAACAATATTAAAATAATATTTATTATTATTAATAGTATTTTGAAATTTGGAAATATTATAATAGTATTAGTTTGATGGATCACAAAACATATGCAGAAATATAGTACAAATTGGGGCAATGAGTCTATAGTACAAATTGCACATGGATAGTTGTTTTGCGGAAATCAAAGTTTCTCTATGTGTCTTTTGATCGTTTTCATATGGAGTTTGATCAACGTGTTTGACATGGTTAAGATCTTGATTCGTGAATGATTTGAAATCATGGAGGCCTCTTGGCACGAAATGCACCTACAAGGAAAACTGGCAAATCTTGCCATTTCGATTCGAAATATGTTCACAAGACTTTTGGTGATTAGGAATGTGCTTAAATGAGCTTGGAAACCAAACTCATGGGCGTGACTTCAATATATATATATATATATATATTTATTTCATCATATTACACGACATTCCCACCCTTTTGTTCCCATTACAAATATTGTGGCATTAGAAAATGGGGACAAATATTGTGGCATTAGAAAATGGGGAGTGTGTGGGACTACTTGGAAGGATCATTTTCCTTTGCCTTTCATTGACCAAGAAGTGAATACCTCGTGGGGAAGAAATACTTTTTTTTTATTGATGGTTTTAGTCACTATAATTAGATCCAAATTACTTCGGAGGTCCATGGTAAAATAACATTTCCTTATCCATGGGGTATTTTTACTCATAGGGTTATGCCTTTTGACTTATCATAATACCCTTGGCACATTCCAAAGAGTCACCCTCAACATTTTTCATATTTTGTTCATAAGTATCTAGAAGTTTACATGGATGTATATGGCAATTCTCATGAAGAAGTGTTGGTTAATCTAGAAAGTGTGCTACAACGTTGTCAAGATGTGAACTTATTCCTCAACAATGAGAAACCTTTTATGTTGATGAACAAAGGAATAGTTTTAGGACACCACATCTCATTTTCCATAATTGAAGTTGACCTTACCAAAATTTATAATATTTAAGAATTACCTAAATTTCCTCAAAGGCAACTTGACGTTCCTAGGTTCCTTGGGCATGCTAGTTACTGTAGAAGATTCATTCCCAATTTTAGCAAAATTGTAGTCCCTATGTTTGTCCTTCTTACTAAAGATGCTAAATTTCTTTGGACTACAAGGTACCAACAAACTTTTCAAGCCTTAAAAGTCAAATTAATATCAGTCGATATATTAGGACATCTTAATTCAGATTTTCATTTTCACATCCACATTGATGCATCATAAAAAGGGTTAGGTATTGTTTTAGGACAACAAGATGATGTTGAAAAATATGTCATTTATTACATCATTTTTATTTTATTTTTGGAGCTGAGTTAAACTATATTGTTACTAAGAAGGATTTCCTTTCAAGTAATTATAGATAAATAATGTAATTGTGAGGGAGAAAAAAAAATCATTGAGTAGGTACGCCCTCACATTCTTTAGCATGAGTATTTGTTGCACAAATTGAATCTTTTGATGCGTGATATTGTTAAGTATAAAGAGTGTGATTGGATCAATGCCTTATACACGCATTTTAGGAAATTCAATCATCAAATTCATCACAAGGCATATTGTTGTCCACTATATTTACCAAGTTCACACTTAACTTGCAACTACTTAAGTTTGCAAGGACTATATTTGGTAGCTATTACCTCGCCTTTAGGTCCCCGTTGAAGGTAATACATGCACTGGCTAATATGATGGTGAGATATTTATGGAAGTAAATGAAGATAATGATATATCAAATAGAGATTGATGTTTTTGATGGAATATTGGTTAATACTGAGAGGGGGGGGTGAATCAATATTGTTAACTTTTTACCTTTTAATCACTTATTAAACTTTAATCAAAACATGGAATCAACAAGAGACACAAAAACATAGATTTTATCATGGAACCCCAATTGGGTAAACCACCAACACTTTCTATACTGTAAAATTATGTTTACAATAAGTTTTCCAAGCCACAACTTGCTGGAGACACCGATCCCCAAGTTTCTCAGCCACCACTGAAGGATGCACCAACACCCTAGTTTTTTTCTGCACCTATAGACAAGGATACACCAATACCCTAATTTTCCAGCCACTACTGGAAGGGGGCCAAGACCCCCTTTGCAGGCATGTAGCCTACCCTAGCACCACCTTACCGCCCTTGCTTGAAATTATTAATACTTCTCAAGTTTTCTTCAACTTCTGTCTCTTACTATTTTCGCTTGGTCTCTGCCTTATTGCTACAAGAATCTTCAATGTCTTTTTACTTTGTTGGTCTCTGTCTTTTATTATGCTCTCTTCTTCTGCTTGACTGTGCACTCCCCGGTCTTTGCCGCTGGTCTTCAAGACTGCTACAGATCTCAGCCATACACATAAACACACTTTGATTCTTGTTCTTCATTAGTCTATATCATCTTATGCTTCTGCTGCAAACTCTGATTTCTAAGCCACCTTTCTTCTTAGATATTCATTCTTCAGACCAAGACACACTTCTACTTTTCATCTTCTTTTATTCCATACTCTTCAAGATTGCTAGAGCCTCCGTCTTGCTTATGATCTTCTTTATATTTTAATTCCAAGACTCTTTTCAATCAATTGAACCTTGACTTTATATATTATTCAAGTGTCTTTTAGAAATGAAACATTGTGACTTTAATTCTAGAAAATCGTATCTCTTCATAGTGCCTTTTAATTATTTTAATTAATACTTTTGTATTACTATCGAATACAATTTACTATCGTAAAATCATGAGTTTTACATACCACCATTCAGGCATGAGGAATAAACTAAGACTGTCAGATTAATGAACAGTGGTCTTTCTGAAGGACTACGTTTCAATCTTATCTGCTGAATTCATAATTGTTGATACGACTAGTGCTGTTAACTATATTTCTGCCCTTCCAATAGTTTGACCAGCCACAGTCTATACTCTTATGCAGGCAATTAATTATTGAAACTACGACAGCACTAGATGTACAGAGCACTTGGTAATCTTTATGAAATGTTGCCTGCACCTCTGCGTGTTTAATCTGCTCCAATTGCTCAAATGGCATCTCGTGCCCTTTAAGTACACTGCGGATTCAGAGAACATGGGAGCTGTCAAGCAAGAAAGGTGGGCCTTGATACTTTTATGATTTTAACTCTCGGCTTGTCTTCAAAAATCATGTATGCCCTTACTCGACTTCATGGGCTCGTCCTTCTGTACACAACAATTTCTCTGGTGCTCGAGATCCCTTCCAACACTCATCGAATGTCTGCACAAAACTACACCAAATCTTCATCGCAGGGTATCTTCAGCCACTCCTCGGTATTCCCTGGATCATTTGAACACAGTTGGCGCTCCCCAGATCGGTGGTTTCCAAAATGAATAATATCTCGTTGGATTTGATCGACGGTTTAATCCTAGAATTAAAATTCTTGCCGGTGGTTTCACTATCACTTTATATTTTTGAAAGTCCATTGTCTCATTACCATATGTTCCTTTCCGGGTCTCTACGCATTCCACGAAGACCAACATCTGACTATGCCAGGTTCTCGAGTGTTCGGGTATGCTGCGATAGCATTAGAGCCGTCTCAACCTGGAACTACATCTCTCTAGTTCTTATTCATGTCTTTTCCTTTTAATAATTCACTTTGTCATAATATCTTAATTAAAACATGGTCCCTTTATTGGCATTTTAATATTCCACTTTTAACTTTGGTCACTTTAATATTTTCCATCACCTTCAATACATGTGCACTTTAATAACTCTAACTTTAAGCCATTTACACTTTGTGGTCTTTTAATCCATTTGCATCATTAAGTGACCATTTTCACTTTAATGCTCTTAGACCACATTTGCACTTTAACATTTTCCAAGTTGTCCTGCCACTTATGATTATTATTGCCATCAATGACAATCAACACCTTTTGCCACTGCCATATTGCCAACAGTTTTGTGGTCACAAGCTACCATTCTTAATCCTCATTTTTGGTCATAGGTTAAGCATGTTTTACAGTTCAGTAAGCCAATTTAACATGATTCGATTTGTAGATTTATATTAACCAATGATTGGGTGTTGTATGAGTAGAAGGACACCATGCTAGGATATATTAAGGACAATATTGAGCCTAGAGATGTGAACTTGTATGACTATATTAGTATAGAGATGGAAAAGTACTGGGAAAAGCTAAATATTCCACTCCATGCCTCCAAAACACTATCCTACATCATGGCTAGAAGCACAAAATATGGTGGTGGGTGAAGAGAACACCACACATGGATCTAGAGGTTTAGAATGATTACATGCAAGCATTAGACATGATTTCCCTTGATGAGGAGGAATATGATATTATATGGTAGCAATTGAGTGCATACATTAGTGCTCAAGCATTATTTGGTTATCAAACATCCAATTCGAGATTGGGAGAATATGAATTCCCTTTAGTAATGGAACATGTATCATAGTTTGTTCCACAGATGCAAGGTTTGGTAAAATATGTGCTTTAATAGGTTGTGAACATTTCTTCCATAAGAGGTGTTGTTGTACCTACAATTTCATACATGGTGTCAAGAGAAACAAAATATAAATTGTGCATAAAGCTTGGTTTACGTGCATTACAACTTATAGTTTTTGTCTCATTATTGTGATGAAGAAAAGATGGATAAAACATATAAGATTTGCGACAACTATCCAAAGGAGGACAATTTGGAGGATGGAGCATTGGCTTTGGAGAACTTGGAGATTGATCTGTTTGATGATGATGATTGTGTTGAGATGCCACCGACCTATTTCCATGTTCAACCCAACCAAGACAACAACAAGAATAACTTTTGGTCCAACTTAATCTTCATGGTTACCTCTGTATCCACAACTATGTGGGGATCATGGTGGTGCCAAGAGGAAGGGAAAACAGATAGTAGATTAACATAATTTTCTCCTTTTTCACTTATTTGAGTTTTCAATTTTCAGACTTTAGTTTCTAACATCTATTTTGGAAAAAAATAACTCTTTGGTCATGATGACTTATTTCATTTCATAAATTCATAGTCCACTCTATTACTTGATTGTAGTTTAAATCTTTGCTAGTTTGTACTTTGTAATTGCATTTGCAATATGCGCGATGTTATCCATGTTGTACTAAATGTTGGATGTTCCATAATTAATTCAGATTCTAAAATGATGACATGTTTACATTTCATAATAATGTCAACAAGTAGCATGGATATGTACATGTTCATATTCTCAAAAACTAATTTTGTATTTTGCATGTTTTCTATGACTATATATGCATTAAAATATACATTATGTAAAAAACACTACCAAGATACTTCACTCTTGGGTTTTTTGGGAAATGGTGCTCCTAGTATCCTTGCTTCTTGTTCCCACTCCTGCTTCACTCCTCGCTATGGAAAATTTAGTTTGAACAATCATAGCATACATGCACACACATGGGATGCTTTCCCAATGCAACTTCAAAATTAGAGGAAAATTAGGGAATTGATTGCAAAGTGACCTTCACCACCCAACAATAGGAACTTCTTCATGAGAAGCACCCCTCAGAAACATGGATGTGAAGAGTGATAACAACCTCCACAAAACATAGCTTTCACATCAGTCTTATAGGCATTTTATATAATGAAATACAAAATCTCTTATCACCATAGTAGTAATGAAGCAAAGTGTGATGCTCTATATTTTTTTGTCATTTATGTGAGATTATTTTAGTAGAGAATTTACCATTAAAATTCACTACAACAACACTTAAACAATATTCTCAATCATTGGAATAGGGTTTGATTTGTCAATCACTAAACAAGTCCACCCTTGCAAATCATTAAAAGAAAGGTTTATTTATAGATTGACAATAAGTTCTTCATTTATATCCCATCTTTCACTCATTGAATACAAGAGTACCGGATATTCACAATTACTACATAGATAATCCCACCTCTAGATATACGCATCAATGTGCCCTAAATGAAAAACCTCCCAAAGAAGAGGTTCTAGTTAAGCATAAGAATGAATATAGGCCCACTAAGCAACCCCTTAGTTTATTTTATGTACTTTCTTCATCTTCATGCCCTAGTAAGCCTCCTTATACTTATATTGAAAGAGGTTAATATGTATCTATGTCATTTGTCTTATAAAAGTCGAAGTACTCATACGTACGCCACTTACCATTAAAATAAGATGGTACTTTCATGTGTGCCACTTGTCATGTTGCATGCCCATACTTACATGTATGCACTTGTCATGCCACATGCCCCCTTTATAAACTATATTTTATTCTTCTTTTATATTTATATTTTATGTATAACTTCCATTTCCCCCTTTAATCACTAAGGTGGAATGAAAACACTTAAAACACTTTGCAAGGAGGTGAATCCTAATCGAATTTTTGCACCTTGAGTTCTCATTAGAATACTACATTTACACCATGTCCTCTTGGCCTATACATAACCCACATAATTTATGCCATGCCCATCTCATACAGGATCTATAAATATAATATTGGCATTCACATATAATACATTATCAATATATGTCAAGTACCTGGTGACCTCATTATGCCATTGGGGCCACGATATTCAAACTATTAACCAAAATCACATATGATACTCAATTTCAATTTTCCATTGATTTAATTAAAATTTACAGTGGAATTAAATATATAAATGATCACCTAGAATTAATAATCAATTTCTACTTGAATGCATTAACACAATGCCAATAATTCCATGCATTTAAATAAACAAATAACATTAATTAAGTAAAATACATATCGGAGATCAATACAAAACATTTTATACATAGATGGAGACTTATCTAAAAATATAATCCAACTAACTGCAGACTAAGGACATTCCTCCTAGTCATAGGTACTTTGTTATACCAGTTCCTTCTATAACAGAGGCCACCTTTGAGTTGGGGCTATCAATCCACAATAAAATGTCAAATTTCCCCTCTATAGCTATCTCAATTCACTAGCACTCCTCCCCCATTAGCCTGCACAACCCATGTAATGGGGTTCCATTCTATGAGATAACAATCCCTTAGGTTCTCTTCTCTGAGTTAACAATCCCTCAGGCTATTTTTCCCCAATTCCCTTTCAGGGCTCCAACATAGGCCAACCAAGGACTCTATGTTTGAACTTAAGGGAACTCAACCATTCTCAGGGACAACTCCAGACCAAAGTATAGGTGATGACTCTAGGATATGGTAGAGGCGATGATTCTTTGATGGAATAATGATGATGTATGAATGATGACATAATGGACTAGTTCTCCATAATTTGTATTCACGTTGAGAACTAGATAAGCAACGTGCAAAGTTGTGGGGAACTAGGAAAATGGAACTCATGAGAAGTTCACATTCCCCCCACTAATCACCAGTTTTAGGATAATTAACTCAAGTTAAATATAATGCACTTTAATTAAAGAGGATTTATAAAAATTAGGATAAAAATGAATAATAAGGATAATGAATTAAATTATAAGTCTCTAGGGTTATATTCCCCTTAAAATCCCTTCTCACTTTCCCTCTCAGTGTGAAATCATAGCCCTCCCCATCTCTTCTTCGTCCTTCTTAGTTTACAGTAGTTATGGATTTTATATTAATATAAAATGTATATAATTACATCATATGGCCACATTAGACCATTCATGTCTGACTTCTATCCATTTCATTAATATTTACATAATTACATCATTACAAAATGGGGATAAAAATGGGGTGTTACATTCCCCTCTGCCTTAATTTATGCACCATCCTTGGTGCACATCAACAATATTTACATATACAAAATTTCAAAATAATTGTGGGTATGACTCCCACATAGTATCATCAAGTTCCCACGTTGCTTCTTCAGGGTTGTAATGGGTCCACTAGACCTTTACCTTCCCGATGGCCCCATTTTAGAGCAACATGACTTTCCTGTCTAGGATACACATTGGAAGCACTGGTATATCTCCTTCCGTTTCCACCTAAATAAAATTCCAATCAATAATGTGGTTATAATCACACACATACTTTTTCAATAAAGACACATTAAACACATTATGCACTTTTATGCATGCATGCATTGCAATCTCATATGCAATAGGCCCTATCCTGGCTAATATTTCAAATGGCCCATAGTATCTGGGAGCTAGCTTAGGACACATCCCAAGGTTCATGGAACTTTTCTTTGGCCTGACTTTCAGATACACATGTTCACCAATTATAAATTCTATTTCTACTCTTCCTTTCTCTGCATAAATTTTCTATCTATCATGTGCTGTTTTCAAATTATGTCTGATTTTAACCATCTGCTTTTCCATTTCCTTAAGCAATTTTGGCCCAATTACCACTCTATTGGCTGGATGATCCCAACTAATTGGAGTATTTCATTTTATACCATACAAGGCTTCAAATGGACCCATCTTTAAGGATGCATGATATCCATTATTATAAGCGAACTTCACCAAATGCAAGTAATCTTCCCACTTGGATGGCTAGTCCATCACATACATTCTTAACATATATTCAATAACATGATTAACATTCCCAATATTCCCATCTAATTGTGGGTGATATGTTGTACTCATATTCAAATTTGACCCAAATCCTTTAAATTTTCATTTCCAAAAATTTAAAGTAAACTTTGAATCCTTGTTTGAAACACTTTCCCTGGGTATTCCATGGAATCTTGCCACCTCTTTCATATAAATTTCTGCTATGTTAGCTTCCTTATGAGTTGACTTGATTGGAATGAAGTGTGCAACATTTGTCAACTTATCCACCACTAGCATGATTAAATCATGTTGTTTTATTGTCTTGGTATATTTGGTGATTAAATATTTTGTCACTATTATCACATCCATAGTAGCCGGGCTACCATGATTTGCAGATCAATTTTCAGTATATTTTTGATCTAGTCCTTTACACATTTTGATGAGATCAGTTGATGATGAGAAACACTTCGATGATCACTCTTGCATTCAATGGACCCAGAGCTTGTACATTTATAGTCTCATGCCAGGACCGAGCCCGATGACACCAGGTCAGATACCGAGTTAGCCATCAACCAGAGCAGATTGATGACATCTCCCATATTATATTCATATGCAGTGCTTCAGTGTGATTCAGGTAGTTCATATAAGCGACTCAAGTATATGATCCAACAGGTATATGATTGGTGCATTTGGGTTGCTGATGTGCTCTTTCCTTTATCTAGGTAGTTTATGACTGGGTATATGATGATTGTTTACTGGCTGTATCTTATGATTATTTCTTGTTGTTTAGAGTAGAAGTAGTCAGTTACTATGAGTATGAGGTTCTTGTGTATACTCTTTGGTCACACCCTTACTTTACAAAGTACAAACTGGTTCATTCCCTTATTTTTGGGCCTTTGCTATCCATGGCATCATCAGTCACTTCTCCGTCCACCCGTTACTTTCCAAGTTTGGTTTCATCCCGACTCACACCTTAACTAGTAGTCTTGAGGATTTCCCCCACCTAGACCTCTGTGTTGGATAGATTCCTTGTTTGCATTGTGTCTCGGCTATGGAGTGTGTGATTTTGGTCACAGTGATTGTTCTCCTCTAGTCCTCAAAACCAAGTATTCCTACAAACAATGTTGCTAAACACTAGAGCTTCGGATCTTAAATGCTATATCTAAAGGAATGATAAGTCAACAAAAACAATGTTGTTAAATACTACTGATTATATATATATTAACTAGTTAGTGGCCAAAGGAAGAGCACTCATCCTTGTTTGATGTAAGGTCGTTTTCCCCTACAGGGAAACAGGGTGGTCACTCCATCGCACCTATGGATGGTGGCAGGAAATGGAGGTCATACCGAGTCATATTTGAAGCCCAGAAGACTTTCAGGGCACCTGCTTTTGGAGGTTGGTTAGTGAAAATATATAAATCGAATTAAATGATAAATATCAAGTGCAAAAGATGACAAATAAATTGATAAAAGGTTTCTTATCTAGACTCTATTGAAATAATTCTCATCACTCTACCCATTTGTGAGACACCGCCATCCCCCGTGTTATTTTCTATCCAACATATGTGTAGGTGGTTCCCCTGGTTCCTTCATCTGAGAGATTGTAGTGTTGAGGTTGTCAAGTCTTTTCCCTAGCCTAGCCTTTGTTTTTCCACCCTCACCCATGGTTAGCAAATTGTTACAGTCTGTAAAAAAGTAAATATTTGAGATTCTTGTTTATAGTAGTTAGCTACTTTGATATAGACTTAATTTTGTTACATTATTTACATGCTTATGCCAGTTAAACATCATTTTATGCTTTAGTCTAGATACTGAAATAATTGAAGGAGAATATCATAACCATTTGTACTTGCAGCAGTAGTTATTCATGGTTTGGATCATTATTTTGGTCATTCTTGACCTGGTAAACCCGGTTTGACCAAATCAACCACAGGGTCCAGGATGAGTTTTGGAAGACAGTGTTCGAGATGGATTATTCATGGCCCATATGTGTCCATTAGATGGCTCCATGCATTAGACAATAGTTTCAGATGATGGTTTGTTGGATTATTATTATTATTATTATTTATAGACCATCATTTTTATTATTTCGGGCATGGATGAGCTCACAGAGGTATCCCTTGATGGTCAAATGGTGTATGAGTAATCATTCCTAGTGGATTTGAGCATTATGAGCTCATTGGTGCACTCAATTATAAGTTCTGGGTAGTTATAGATGATGATATGGTCATATTATCACTTTTCTCCAGTTTGCCATGCATAAATGGCCTATTCAACACTTTCATTGAGCATGTACGTTTTCCTAGGGCGTTCCTGAGTGGATAGGGTGTCTATCCAGTCTTTATTACCATATTACCATATCCCCAGACATTTTGGTACAGTCAGATTTGTGTCTGGGACACTTGGCAGAGAGATACATGCATTTTTGTACTTCCATATGTGGTTTTTCGGCAGAGGAATGGCTAGCAAAGGAAATCGATTTGGCTTAGTGGGGAAAGGAAATAGCATGAGGTTGGTCCGAGATATTTTGATGATGTTTTCCACACTTTCCATCACTTGTTCCGACATCAGTGGGGTCCACACATCATCCCATGTGGCATTTTGGGGATTATTATTGTATCTTTGGGCACATGTCCTAGTGTTTTTTGACACTTTATCACATGTCATGTTATTATTGATGTAGGTGGGGCATTATTCTAGTGAATACTTGATATCCTAGACACCCCCACCATGTTATGATGTTACATTGTGTCCCTAGTTATCTTTTATGTCTCACGTCCCCCCTAGGGCATTATAGAGGGAGGACGTCCCCTCTATTTTGAGTGATCCATGTATATCTTGTTCTGGCTCATCTTAGCCGTTGATTATCATTTTTATATCTTTTGATCTCAACCACTCATTTGAAAAGTGGTTAGGTTTTTGGTCTCTCTCATTCCTATTTAAGGAACATACCTCCCTCATTGTAAAGGGACTTTTGGCCCTTGGCTATTGGAATACAAAGAAATATTTTGTAAGAAATTCTTGTGATCTTGGGTTGAATGCTTGGCTATGGTGATTGAAACTAATTTTCCATTGCACTAAAATATCTTGGTAGCTATTTTGCATATTTTGGATCCACAGTTTGATTTGTAGGTGAAGAAGGCAATTTGGGAGAGTGGCGCACTGGCTGGGGAGGCCCTCCTTGTTTCTCTCTTTTCATATCCGGTTTATTCAGGGAGTAGTTTTGTCTTTGTACCAATTATTCTCTGCATATTGTTTTCATTTACATCTACTCTCATTTTTGTTTACTCATTGAGCTTTGTCTCCTTGGTTTCACAGGAATAGAGGGGTGCACTTGTGGACTTGCGAAAATCGTTGAAGCAAGAGAAGAGACCAATATTTCATTTTATCTTTGCGGGAGTAATCCTCGTCATAACGGCATTCATTCTCATCATCCCAGTATGCTCACAAGGTACGTATTTTTTTCCTTTAACTTACCCATTTGTCATTTACTTCAAAACCCTAACTACTAAAATTTCTAAAAATTCTCTAGGGTTAGTTACTTGGTTTAATGGAAAACCATATCTGGGTTTTCGTCCTTAGGCCTAGCCCCAAGTGGTTCCTCAAGGGAATCTTGCTCTATGGACTCCATCTACCCGATCCCCTAGGCAGTGATCTCTCCATGCTTGCGCCCTCTTTGGTCTGTTGGTTTTATGAGTGGTTAACTCATGTTTTCCAAGCTTGTGTGCTGTGATATTGACAAATATATCATCAAGATGTGCTAGGAAGCCCTACAATTGTAAGATGTGCTACTTGGGACTATTTTCCACATTTTAAGTACATGTTTCCCAAGGCAATCAATTTTGATCATTTACCCTAGCAACTACATCCTAGATTCATCTTTAATTCCGAGTTACTGTAATTGAACTAATCAACTTTCATATCTTATCTTCCTTAAGCCTCTACAATAGCTCTATTCCTTAAATCCAGGGTTCTTCACCCTTCACCTTGTATACCTTGTTCGATTTGTTTGATTCGGTGGTTGGGTTAGATCTCTCATGTCCGGAGTAGATCAGGGTCTCCCCCTTTTTTATACAGGGCTTGGATAACAAGAAGCGAAGAGTGCCTTGATTGGCATGACAACCAATCCACCTTAGGAATTGAGGCCCTCTTGGGTCACCTCTTTAGTTTCCCATCTTCTCTACCATCCTGGATAGGATCACCATTAGGGGAAACTACAAGTTGTGTGATAACAAACACCACATCCCATTTCTATTCTGGAATTGACAATGCCTGAAGTAATCATGTTGGATGTCCATGCTCAACCTTTACTTTTTGACATTCCATACATCTTGCTCTATATTCAAATATGCATTTCTTCATTCTTGGACAAAAGTACTTATTTCTTACTGACGTAATAGTCTTTTGATATAGGATGTCTTGCATATGGTACCTTGTGTATTTCATCCATTATTAGCTTCCTTAATTTAACAAAATTATGAATGTAAATTTGGTTGTTATTCATAAGAATCCCATTATTTTCCACCCTTTATCCTTTAAATTTCCGATGTAAATTTTCTTGTTGTAGTTCTTTTACTTGAATATAATACTAATATGAAATAATAGCTTCAAGAATTATGGATTTTAAATTTGATTTTCACATGCTAATGGTTGTAGCATGCAATGTATGTGATCTTCTGCTGAGTGCATCTTCAATTTATTCTCTTTGCCTTTAAATATGTTTGATTTCAAAATCAATCTCACATAGAAATTCTAGCCATATTGTTTGTCTTGCATTTAAAGTTTGTTTCTCAAATAAATATTTCAACCCATTGTGATATGTTTAATTCATTCTTTTTTCCCATGAGATAATGTATCCACATTTTTAAGGCATGCACTATAGCATCCAACTCTAAATCATGTGTGACCAAATTTTCTCATGTTCCTTCAACTTCCCGGATTCATACAAATCACATGCCCATTTGTCATAAGTACACCACCAATTCCTTCTTTATAAACATTTGTACATACCACAAGTCTTCATTGGGATCAACAATTTTTAGAATTGGTGCACTAGTGAGCAATCTCTTCAACTGTTGGAAACTTAATTCACACTTGGGTGTCCATTCAAATTTGGATCCCTTCTTCTACAAGGATGTAATTGGATGTGCTACTTTTGAGAATCCTTCTATGAATCTTCTGTAATATCATCCTAATCCCATAAATCATATCTTACCATTGATACATTCCTAGGTGTATGCCACCCCATGATAGCTTCAATCGTCTTTGGGTCTATTGCTATCCCTTCCTCCGATATGGTGTGTCCCAAGTATTGAGTTTGTTTTTGATAGAACTAGCATTTGTAACTCTTTCAACTCAGGTGTACTAATTCTATATGGTATTTTGAAAACTGGGGAAAATCTAGGCATTAGGTCAATAGAGAAGTCAATATCTCTTTTTTTGGTGGCAACCCAAGTATTGTTTCAAACACATATGCATATTCTTGAAATACTGGAAAATATTCTAGGTTTGGTCCTTTATTCCTTTCTGTTTCCTCCACATGAGCTGCATACGGTTGAAACCCTTTTTTGAAACACCTTTTTAATTGCACAAAAAAAACCTACCTAATAGAAATAGGCCTTGGAATGCCTTTCACTATCTTATTATTTACTTCTTCATCAAGACAAGTGAGAGTCTTGTTGTTGCAATCTAAAATGACACGGTGTTTATCCAACCAGTCCATTCTAATAAGCACATCATGAGAACCAAGAGGTATCATGTTCAAACATGCAAATGTATGGAGTCCATTCATATCTAATGAACAACCCTTAACTATCTCAATTATTCTTCTTTTGGTTCCATTATCCAACCGAACCAACCATGATTTAGTATGCTTACTTTTCTTTAAGTGAAATATTTCAACCAGATTGGGAGGAATATAACTATGAATTTCCCCTGAATCAATTAAAATGGCGATAGGTTGATCGGTAATGTTACCTTCAATCTCAATCATATTGGACTATTTCTCTACCTATTTGTTATCCAAGGTTGCATAAGCACATCCTCCAGTGTGCTTGTTTCTTGAATGTTTTGAACAGTTCTCATCTTATCTCCCTTATGAGGACAATCTATGAACATATGACTCTCTTCACATCCCCAACACTTAAGTCGGTGATTCATCCCTTTTCCCTAAGATTCTTCCATCTTTGGTCCATTCTGGGTTGGGTTGCTTTTCTTGAATGAATTTTTTTGATTCCTTATGAATGAAGGTTTAAATCCTTTCTTCCTTTGTTCTTGCTTATTTCTTCAAGACTTCTGGACATTTGTATTTCATTTGTTATGATCATACAAGTGTTTGTCCTTTCTGATTGCCTCTTCAAGTGTCTTAGGTTCATCATACTGAATTTTTTCTTTGCAAAATGAAGCTAATCCACTAAGGAACCTCTGGATTTTTAAATTATCTTCCTTAATGAACCCAACATACTTCATCAACCCCAAAACATTTCTCTCATATTCCTCCATGCTCATGGCTCCCAACTTGAGCTCAAAGAACTTCTCCATTTTTCTCTTATAGTAATGTTCAGATAGGTGCTTTTGCTGAAGTACTTTTTAAATTGCTTCAATGAAAATATCTTTTCGTTGATATGCTTCACTTTAACTAACTGATCCTACCACGTGGAAGCCTTCCCATGTAGATTATAAATGGAAACTCTGGCCTCTGTCTTTGAAGAATAATTATGCAATCAAAGATATTTCCTCATCCTCAATAACCAAGCTTCAACATCTCCTCCCTTGTTGTTCTCATCATAATAATTGGGTGGCTTAATCTTCCTAAGCTCCCCTTGCAACACTTATTCCACATGCCTTCTTTTATGATTCCTAACTAGGGATATTTTTGGGTTGCTGCTAAAATCCTCAGTTGTATACGACCTTTTGGCTGCATGAGGTGGTGAATAATGGTGCCTATGACCCCTAGTAGCACTCTTAGAGTGTCTAGATTTTTTATAGGATCTCTTCTTTGAACTGTCCCTGTCTTCTTTCTCAGGGCATAAAATTGATCCAACCTACATTTTCCTCTGTAACAGGTTCAATATTTGCATAAGTTGAGTGTTTATCTGATTTTGCCACTCCCGAGCCCTCACCATTACTTCATTATCATCTCTGCAACTCTGTGCTTCCATTCTCAAGCTTCTCATAGTTTCCACCAACTCTACTAATTCTATTTTATCTCTATGTCAATTAGATTCCGTCTCTTCATTTCCCACACTGATATTATTCCCTATGGCTTCTTTTCTTATATTGTTTGAAAGTTCCCTTCCTTCCATATTTACTTTCCCAGTTCTATTTTATGTTGTGCTTCGCTGTAAAAATGTAACATGTAGCAATCTGCTGTACACTATCTGCAATGTGTTCAAATCATTAAATCTGTTAGATAAATATTTTCTCAAAATGTCATAAAATATTCATACATATAAAAAAATTATGGAAAATACCCATTTGACATTTTTATTGTCAAAATAGGCTCAAGCCCAGTTTTTGCTAATTTTTGGAAAAATAAGTATTGATTTATAATCAGTTTTCACTGTGCTTAATCTCCTACCGATACTCTTTCCAATGACTATTCCCATGATCATTTCTGATTTCATAGTTGAAATTTGCATCACTTAGAAATCTCTATTTTTACCCAAGTTTACCATGTTCTTGTAACCACACTTATTCGAAAAGGCCAAATTCAGAGACCTGTATAAGAAAATATATAAGGATTTTTTTTTTTTAATATTGGGCATTAATAGCCCATATGATTGTGAGTACCTATACACTTTCATCATTTAAATCCAATGCTCCCATCAAATTTTATAAAATTATGGAATCGTCAAATTTTAATTTATGCAGTTCTTCCAGACTTGGAATTTTCATTGAAATTACTATCTCACAAACTAAGTGTTTATGGGAAAATTGCCTCTAAACAAATTTGTTCGGCTCGACAAGTGGAAAAAATGTTGAAATGAAAATTTTCTATTTACGAGTTCTTGGGTCACTTTTTCCTCCTCCAAGTTTCAAAAATTGACCCTATGCGCACCCAAATAGTGGATTTTGGCCTTCTTTTGCATCTTGGATCCACAGTTTTTGGAATTTGTCCACAAGGATCTAGATTTATTTGTGTTCCTATATCATGAATGCACCATAACAATTTGGACCTCAATAGGGCCCCTGTCCATCCTCCGTCTATGCGCCTTCAAAACCGATTAAATCAAAATTTCCATAAAACTAGAGATGAATGGGTCCATGCCTCTCATTGTCAATCTTGTAGCCTATGTAAATGACATCAAAATGGTGTAAGTCTCATCGGTTTCTGAGTTAAAATACTTCGGTTATGGCCAAACCAAGTTTTTGGCTCCATACTTTTTTTTAACCTTTCTAATGTTCTACTGATGTGGTATGATGCTAACGTGGTAGGGTGTTGCCATGTCATGACACATGTTTGTTGATGTGTCAAATGAGTCCTATTTGTCACCCCATTATGTGGCCATATAACCCTCCACATCTACCAAGTCATCATACTACCTTCCCTTGCGTGGAAATCCACCATCTGTATTCCATTACCCGAAGTGGTAACGCCTCGCGAAGAAAGCAGTTTTGGTAACCCTCCATCCCAATCCATTATCAATTAGAATGCTCCACCTATAACCGTGGTTTTTTTCATGACCAATCGAACTCCTATAGTTAAATCGTGTGCATCTTCCAGACATGCTATGAGTTATAATCATTGAACATGGGCATCTCCGATCCATCATTCCCATCAATGATGTTTATCGTCATTTTGCTCAGCCTTCGATTATTATCCCCTAATCACATGGTTTTTTGGGATAATGCTTAGGTGATAAGCTCCTATAAGCCTCCGAGCTGGGTTCTAGCACTCGACTGATGTGGCTGGTTCACATCATAACCCGTCACCCATATGGTAGTGCCACCTAACTTGGAATCCATGTGGCATCTCCACATCACACGGTCCATGTGGCACTTGTGGGGTTCATATAATTTTTTTCATAAAATTTCAAAAATTTGAATTTTTGACAAGTGGCTCTATGAAATTTAGGTTTGGCATTTCTTCATAAATAGTTGGCCAAATCAAATTTACATCTGGCCTCTCCGAATACTGGAAAATCATTCTATCAACCAATAGAACTGGGTATTGTTGGTTCTTCCCTTATACTAGTTTTTCCTTCAGTTAACAAAATGCATGATTTTTTGACACTAATGCAAAATTTCACCCAGATTCGACTAAAATTCATAGTTCTCACCACATATTCGCTTTGAATTAAACCATTGAATGATTAAACATGGTTTTCTCCAAAATTTTCTCTGGTACATTTTGTCAAATACTTCATGTGCAGTATGTAATTCTGCATGTAGAATTGAAATATGATCCATGTAATCCCAATGCTACAACCTTGGGCTCTGATATCATTATGTCATCTACTCAGTGACCTTACGATGCCATTGGGGCCACGGGATACTCAAACTACTAACCAAAATCGCCTCTGATACTCAATTTCATTTTTCTATTGATTTAATTTAAATTTACAACGACATTAAATATATAAATGATCACTCAGAATTAATATAAAAATATATGAGAATGTTATAGGAAATTTCTACATGAATGCATCCACACAATGCAAATAATTCCTTGCATTTAAATCATCAAATAACATTAATTAAGTAAAATACATATTATAGATAAATACAAAACAATTTACACACATATGGAGACTTATTTGAAAATATAATCCAATTGATTTTAGACCAAGGACGTTCCTCCCTGCCGTAGAAACTATATTATACCAGTTTTTTCTATAACAGAGGCCACCCCCGACCTAGGGCTATCGATACATAAGAAAGTGTTGAATTTACCCTCTACAAATTTCTCAATTCAATAGCACTCCTCCTCCATCGGACTACACAACTCAAGGAATGGGGTTCCTTTCTCTGAGTTGATAGTCCCTCGGGTCCCCTCCTTTGAGTTAATAGTCCCTCGAGCTATTTTTACCCAATTCCCTTCCAAGGATCCAAAAAAGGCCAAACATGGACTCTTTGTGCTAGGAATCCAAGGAACTCAGTCATTCTCGGGTACGCCTCCATACTATAGTACGGGTGTTGGCTCTAGGTTGTCATGTCCCAAAATTTTGCATTGGGTCACAATGGCCTAAGCCCCTTGGCCATACTCATGATAGTTTGTCAAATTGATGCTAAGGGTCAAATAATTTCCAAGAATGATGTACAAGTTATTAATAATGTGAAATTAGATCCAAAGGACAAGGTGGGTCACATTAAGAGAAATTCCCAATTCAAAGTTTGTAATATACCCATCCAAATGAACTGTCATGGAGGAAAATTACTAGTTCCCAAGGTTGGGGGTGGAAGCATTAAAAGTTGGGATAAGGGAGCTACAAGACCCAAAGTGACCTTAGACTTACAAATTTACATTAAATGGGTCAAATAAATAATAATTAAAATAAAATCAAAGTGGCAATTGATCATGAAGAAACATGGGGGATGTGGGACCCACACAAGCTAGATTTTCTATTCCACATGGCATCCTCCTCTTGTCAATTCGAATCCATAAGAAGTCCAACGTTCTTGTGATGAGTTGGAAGGCTCATACACTTGTAAATATGCATCATAGGTCGAATTGGGATGGAAGTGTAACTACCATGGAAGAGGAAGAGTCAAATGTGAGGATCTTGGACACTTGGGCTAGATTCCCTAACCTCTATGACAACAATGATGAAGATGCTATGAAAAATATGACAAATTTCAGACCTGATATCTGAAATCTGACCAATATGACATGGCAGGCCTAAAAATAGTCTCCAAGGGAGTGTTCATGGGATTTAGAGAAGCCCAATAGATTCCTACTCGAATTGGTGGAAGGTGGAAGGCTAGGAAGTGGAAGACAAGTGGCAAATCTTGAATCCATCCCTAATTCAAATTGGATTGGAGTTCATGGATGGAATTCAAACCTTAGAAGGATAAGGATGTTTATAAAATATAGGGATCAAGTAAGAGAATGGATTTTGATCATGTTCACAATTGCATTTTAGAGGAGAGCTAGTGGAGTGCTAGTCTACTTTCCTTAGCACCAATTTTGATGGTGAAAGATTCCCATCCTAGTTGGTAATTGGAAAGGCCATTTAGAAATTTAATTTGGAGATTCAATGGAGTCATATTTTGTATATTCAATCTACATGTCAGCTCGTTTTCACTTCTAGTTCAGCTCGTTTCTCCAACCATTTCAAGTTTTCTCAACATATTCATGATCCTTGAGGTGGGGCGTGCTTGGTGAGCTGTTGTTATCTTTGGGGGAGCTTATAATACCCCATTATTTTGTCATATGATTTAAATTATCTTTTATTCATACTTAGAATAGTTTCAAGTCGATATTCCAAGTGGAACTATGTAAATTTGATCATTAATGAGAAAATGGTGCCATTTTCCCCACTATGTTGATGTATGCCAATGATATGTTTATATATTCGAATAGAAAAGTGAAAAATTGATGAATTAATGATGTATTGACTATTAATAATGTGTTCTACAAGTTTCATGTTCAGTGCATAAGCATTTGGAGTCATATTGTTCAATTTCATAGCATTTGGAGAAGATTGCCTATCATTTCCCCCAAGGTCGAAACTAGTCGTTTTGTATCTGATTTGAGAGGGTTGTAGCAGAAATAATAAACTAAATGGTGATGCATATGAGACCATAATTATGTCCCCTAAATTTTCCCTACTTCTTTCCTAAAATTAGAGAGGGTCCAATAGCATTTGGAGAGCCATTTCCAGCACCTACCCAGGAGGGAATTGAACCCTTAATTGCTAGTCAAATCCCCTACCTTGGCCAGAATTCAAAGGAGAGTTGCAGAATCCTTTTGAAGACTCTAAAGAATCCATGAACCTCATAATAATGTTCTAATACCATCCATATACATTCTGTGACAAGTTGGGAGCACTTGGATCCATTTGGAGACCAAGAAACCAATACTAGTTAAGGGTTGAACTAGTGGAAAAATTGAAATTTTCACCATTTTAATAAATTTCTAAAAAGGGACATTACAGTTGTATCAGAGCATGGTCCTTGCACCTATGAATTAATATCATACACTGAAGAATAAATTGCAGCCATGTCTTACTATTATGATGAATCCTATGAGTACAATGCTTATGAGCAGTATGTAGATGATTGTGAGCAATTGAAAGAGAATGTGAGTGGTACGAGGAAGAGGCGCCACCATGCAACACTTCTTACAATTTCATGAGGAATGAAGATTATTATTATGACCCTATGTATTATAAAGATGAGTGTTTCACACTACAAAAGGATAATCCTATGAATGAGTTACAAAGATGGAGAGCAACATATAAAACCTTCCCCAACAATGTCAAGCACATCTTGATTTGTATAAGGGAAATACAAAAAATGCCCCTCTTTTCGAAGACTTTGCTGATTGGGTGTTTGCAAATAGGCCCAAAAATGAAGATGTGTAGTTAGTGAATAAAGTTTTATTCCATTCTTGTAAAATACCTTGGAGAGAAAATCATATGTGTGTGAGTGAAAAGAGCAATGAAATATCTGAAGCTTCAGGGAATGCATGTATTTCCTACTTGAATAGAGTTTTTGGGTTTTAATTAAAAAGAGATTCCAAATATGAAGAGACTTCACATGAACATGAATAAGACTCTATTGAAAATATTGAATATCATTTCGAGACACATTCTACCTTGGACATGACTCAAAGAGCATCTACTAATGGATGCTTGAACTATAAAGGAGTACCTATTGATGGGTGCTCACACCTCTATGTTGGTGACATAGAGATCACTTTTGAAAGTGTTACTGCAAGCCAAACTTTCATTAAGCATGAAAATGAAGACCTTGTAGCAGTTGACGAAGAAACAAGATCGAATTCCCCATCACCACTTGAGCTTCATGAAGTTGGTCCAAGTAAGAAGGAAGAAGATGAGGAGGTTCATTTGCAAGAGCCTCTTTTTCTTGAAGGGTCATTAAATATGAATGAAAAGAAGATCCAAGAGACCCTTAGTATGTTCCATGACACTCAATCATTAGTGTCAAATTCTTGTTGGAAAGTTTCTTCATTGAAGGATCCATCCTTCCTTGAAGACATGGAGAAGATTCAAAGAACAATGTTCAACATCAAAGGTAATTTCATGTCTTTGCTTTTTGATAGGAACAATTTGGTTGAGTTTAATGAATTTTTACATGATGCATACTTGAAGAATAATGATGCTATTCATAAAATCAAAATTCAAAATGAGCAACTTCTTGAAAGGTTGCAATATACTGGTTCTTCCTCCTATGTTTCAATTTGTCATATGGTAGATTGCATGGAGGATTCTCATGACATGGTAGATCATGAGAAACATGGAAATTTGCATGTGCTTGATGTGTTTGAAGATAAGATTGATGAGATCCAAGCACTTGATGTGGTTGAAGAGGAACTTGAATTTCCTCTTGGAAATGGCTACACATTTTTTGAAGAAGTTGATTCCACTACCTTAGAACCAACCTATGAGGAAAGTTTTGCACTTTTGAGGGAGGTGCATGGTCCTACCCTTATGGAGCAGTCACATGAGGACACTTCTGCACTTTCTAATCATTTGGGTGAGTTGGTTCATTCTCCTACATCCTACACTTCCATATTTTGCAGCATTCATCCTAATGAAGTATGGGTGAAAGGTTTATTTTTTATGGAGCCGCATGAGAAGTATGAAAATCCTATATCTCCTTTATATGATGAAATTATTAGAGCCATTAATTATTTACATTTGTAGCAACATCCCTTGTTACCTTATGATGCCTTATGATGAGACACATCTACATGGATGTGTTGATGTATATCTAACTTCGGAATGTATTTCACCCATGTATTTCATATATGTATTTTATATTCCAATAGAGATGTTATTATTCCTCTATACGGAAGTGTCATCATTTATATTGTAAGTGTCGTAACTTATACTTGATGGGTTATTAGACCACCTTGTTGGGGTTGGCCCTGTATAAGTCATGTGGGTTGAAGGGTTGTTAGACCACCCTAGTGGGGGTCGTCCATGTGGGTCAAAGGGTTATTAGACCACCCTATTGGGTGCCGGCCCAGTTGTTGGCCCGGTTTTGCAACCAGGCTTAGTGCTATGGGCACCTGCTAACTAGTAGCAGCAGTTTCAATGGAAATAAATAACAATAAACTAATTAAACAAGACTAACCATGGATCTATGCAAAGATATTAAGCAAATAACAAAAATAATTTAAAATCAAGAACAAGATAATGTAAAATAATGAATTTGTATTGAAAGAATGGGGGAAGCAAGTGCTTGCGGAATCAATACCTCTAATGATGAGGTTGAATGGCTCCAAGGATGAGCAACTCCAATCTCCAATGGTCTCTTCTCCAATGTGGTTTGCAATGGCTAAAATGCTCAAGGGAGATTTCAGCAGCATAAGGATGAGATAATGGATGGATGTGAAATGAGGAGCCCCTACCACCTTTTTATAGGTTTTGGTGGTGGGGAATACCATTTGTGGTTTTGTGGAAACCAAATGGTATTGACCAACATGGTTTAGGTACTTTTCCCTCCTTTTTCCTTTTTTGAATAAAAATAATATTTTAATTCCCTTTTTAATATTTTTTGGGAATTTGGACCCTTTTTGAGGGTTTTTTATGCTTTTTAGGAAAAATAATCTTTTTTAATGGAAAAAGGGGTGTACTCAGGTCTTTTGGTGACCTTTTGTTGGTTTCAGAAGCTCTGATGGTGAAAAAGTGGATAAATGGGTCATGTGAATAGGGAAATGAGCTAGTGAGCACTTTTTGGGTGTTAACACCAGTCAGCATTATGTTATGTGGTTAAGTTAAGGCCGACCTAGTAAAGGTTATTAGGCAAGTCAAGTCTAGTATAAATAGAGATCGGGAGCAGGAGCTCATCGTATGGCCGATAGACATCATAGTTCATTTGTCTTTTTCTGGGGTTTTAGGGGAGAGGAGAGACCGGTTGGAGACTGGAGCCACGGCCCTTGGAAGCTGCAAAAAAAAAAAATATTACATGGCCTCAATATGAATGAGGTATAATCTCTGATAATGGACGAGGCGGGCATTCCCATGCTCGTATAAAGACATATACATAAAAATTA
This sequence comes from Larix kaempferi, assembly GCA_027924585.1. Lineage (NCBI taxonomy): Eukaryota > Viridiplantae > Streptophyta > Pinopsida > Pinales > Pinaceae > Larix > Larix kaempferi. Next base: position 4,775,476 of record BSBM01001229.1, read on the forward strand.
GTCCCAAGAAGGAGGATCTAATACATAAAGAATCTACTGGTACATCATAATGGTCCAGGGGGGACATTATTTTGGGATATACTGCTGATCAATACTGATCCAATAACTGATACACTGAAATAACTGATGACTGCTGAAACTGAAGGTGTCCAACATCTGTGAGGACTCAAAGACTATGAGTCATCTCTGAGAAATAATATAACTGTATACTCAAGGGAGTATGAAACTGGGGTACATCTGAATACTGTCGCCATGCGCAACCCGGATATCTATAGAAAAAGTGTAACTGGTGTTATCCATAGGAAGACTCTCAAATGTGGAGGAGTCAGGAAGTATCCGGGGTCTTCGACTAATAAGTGAAACGGACGAATACCCTGTGCGAGTCTCAACGATGCGATCAAGGTGTTGAAGTCGAGCATGTGAGAAACAACCATTTGGAGAGGCACTGAAGATTCCTCTCGAAATGATTCGTAGGCACTCATCGTAAATGGTGATGAGTCCAAGACACAGGGACTTCTAGGTCTATCCCCTGGAATCAATGTGGTTGTCGTCGACAGAGGGAGACCAGCAACTAACAAGGCAATGATGTTTCCTTGATAGGAGCCCGAGGTGTAAAACTGAAGTGTTGTAATACTGATGGTAGGACTGACATACTTGTGGGAATGGGAAACAACTTGGTCCAAAGTGGGTAGACTCAAACTTCCTTTGTTCAGAGCATGATGAGATGGTTGACCTGGCAGCGTGGGGAACTGACTTGTAGGTGTGGGGATCATTGCTTTGACTGAATGGTATATATTGACTCTGGGGGGGAGGACGAGCTGATAGGTGCTGTCGAGGGATTATCAAGGTGACATACTGCAGAATACTCTGAACAAAGGCGACTAGTATGGGGAAGCTGCCTGATGAGTAGATTTGATCTGTCGTGGTGCCAAGAGGCACCATTGATTCCTTCTTCGTAGTTTTAATGAGCTCCAAGAAGGGATAAAAGTGTGCTCTGAAATGGTACGGTCCTGTGGATTTTGTGAGCCCAGGACGGCTCATGCTCATGGTTGCTTTCATGTTTAGAGAGTCTGAAAACGGTAAGCGGACTCTATTGGTGTTTCTTTTTCGTAAGTTTAGTCTCCAAGGCCCGAAAAAGCATAAAATGATGCGGATGGAGAACTCTTCTAGCCGATGTGACTAGAGTATACCTTTTTCGTAATTAGTCTACAAGGTCCGGAAAAGGGGTAAACTTATACCATGTAGACGCCCTTTCAGATACGTTTAACGAGCATGAAAGGAATCAAGGTTGCTCGACAATCTTTTCATTGTTTTTAAGAGTCAGAAAAGAGCTTAACAGAAACTCCCTAAGTGCCTTTTTCGTAAAAGGGGTTGCTCGGCCCGAAAAAGGGGTAAAATTATACCGAACAAAAGTGGATTGATGAGGGCGAGAAAAGGTCTCAAGCATCGTCATCGGTTCGGAAAACTGGATCCGACGATATAAGGCACGTCGAAAACGGAGGACGACCGATGTGGCACGCAAACCGAGGTGACGAGGGAGCATGGAAGAAATGGCCGAAAAATCGAAAGGTGAGAGCGAGAAATGATCTCAAGCATCATCACGAGCGCGAGAAACTGGATCCGACGATATAAGGCATGCCCCAAACTGAGAACGGCCGATGTGGCACGCAAACCGAGGTGAGAAGGGGGCATGGAAAAAATGCCCTGAAAATCGGGACGTGACAGCGAGAAGTGATCTCAAGCGCCATCACGAGCGCGGAAAACTGAATTCGACGATATAAGGCATGCCCCAAACTGAGAACGGCCGATGTGGCACGCAAACTGAGATAGACCATGGGGTTGGAGTCGGCCACGACCGTGGTATGACTGAGTAGGATGTAGTGTCGCAATTTTTGTACGGAAAAGACTACAGCTAGGGCTAATCTTTCCTCGTATGGGTAATGCAGAGGTGGGTCAGACAAGGTCTGGCTGACGTAATAAATCACATGCTCTCGGTGTGAGGCATCTTCTTGGACCAAAACTCCGGACACAGCATGTTCGGATGCCGAGACATAAAGGGTGAAGTCTTGAGAGAAATTCGGTGGGGATATCAAGGGGGCTTGTGTGAGAGCTTTCTTGAGGTCTTCGAATGCCGTGTCTGCTTGCTCATCCCAAACAAATGGTATGTGGGTACGGAGTAAGCGTAAGAAACCGTGAACTTTGGTTGCATAGTCAGGAACGAAGCGCCTAAGGAAATTGGACCGCCCCTGTAGACTTTGGAGTTGCCGAAGCGTGCGAGGAGGCGGAAGTTCTAAGATGGCTTTGACTTTCAGGGGATCGACAGTGATTCCATCTTGGGAAACAATGAAACCTAATAAGCGGCCTGCTGGGACGCAAAAGACACACTTGTGTGGGTTCAAGCGGATGTTATATTTGCGACAACGCAGGAAAACTTGCCGGAGGTCGTTAAGGTGGTTTGATCGTTTTTGGGAACGAGCTGTGAGGTCGTCAAGATAGAATCGCAGGATATGGACCAAGTCGTGAAAGCAATAGGTCATGGCTCGCTGGAAAATGGCACTAGCATTTTTAAGGCCAAATGGCATGACGCGATAGGCAAAGGTGCCCCATGGGGTGGTGAAGGCAGTCTTGTACTGATCCTCCTTGCGGATGTGAATTTGGTTATATCCGGAAAACCCGTCCATGAAGGATAGGACTTCATGGCCCGCACACTCATCAATGAGTTGGTCAATGAATGGCGTGGGGAAATTGTCTTTTGGACAAGCGTGGTTTAAATCTCGGAAGTCAGTGCATACTCTAAGGGTGCCTTGCTTTTTGTTGACGGGAACAGGGTTCGACACCCAAGTGGTGTACGGAATAGGGTAAATGAATCCTGCTTTGCGAAGTTTTTCGACATCAGCTTTAACAGCGGGGAGCTTGGAAGGGTGAATTTGTCGTTGTTTCTGACGAATAGGAGGTACCTCAGGCCATGTATCAATGTGGTGTTCAATGATGGCGGGGTTGAGACCAGGCATCTCGGTATAGGACCAGGCAAAGACATCATGGAACTCTTGAAAGAGCTTTTTGTATGCCTGAGTTTCTACTTGAGTGCAAGATGCGCCCAGTGAGATGAGCTCAGGTTTCCCTGGTGTTGTGGAAATGTCTATCTGTATAGTGGGGGAAATGTTTGACATGTTCCCTTCTTCAAAGGCATCCGGTGCTGGGATGGGGTCCCTTAACCAATCGACCTTAGTGGGTATGAAATCTTTCGATTCGACCGATAGCTGGTTGGATGCGGTGGATGTAGATGCTTCCGGGAGGAAGTACGAGCGATGATGCATATCATCCCAAGGGTAGTCGGGTGCAGTGAGTGTCTCCAAAATTTGCTCATCAGTATTGAAGTAGTCATACCATAAATCAAGGGGTTCTTGTTTGAAGGTTGTTGAAATCATATATATTGTATTGACTTCTTCCGACGAGGATGATGGAGGGGGGTGGATCTCCTCGATGAGGGGAGGAGATATCTCTAAGTCGACGTTGTTTAACTCGTACAACGCTGCTCTATAGTCAGGTAGATCAGGACAATGGTGAGAGTAGTGGCCGTAAACACTGCATATAGCACAAGGATGGTTGGTGCGCAGTGATTTGTCGCGAGGCTGTAGAGGTGGCTCTAATCTAACTACTGGGATGCTGATGTCATCGTCCAACATATTCATATGCTCTTGGAGTGCCGGTAAGTGTGGGCATTGATGAGTTGGATGGCCTATCTCATCGCACAACTAGCATTTAGGGGGAGCTCGAAACACCGGTGGGGGTTTAACTGCCTTAGGAGGTGGTATAGCAGTGTATGGTTGTGGACCTCTGCCCCCAGTGGGCTTGATAGGAGGGGGAGGATTCGTTGACGACGAAGGGATATTGAGGCTAGGAGGAGGTTTCGTTGACGACGAAGGGATTGCGACACCAGGAGGAGGTTGATTTGTGGTAACAATAGGTTGTACCGGTTGGAGGATGACGTTTGGTGTCGGCGGTCGAACGGGAGGCGGAATATACCACACGGGTAATCCCAATGTTAACCCGGGTAGACTAAGGGTAGCCATAACCGGGGCGCTTACTACCCCCGAAGGAGGAAATAGGAAGGGGATGGTGTGGATGGGTGTAACACCAATGTGACTGGGGATCAATGGTGGTTGACTACCGGATGTTTGTGTATTCTGTGAAAGAGTACAGAGGTTTGCGACTTGGGTCTCCGGTGACGGTGGTGGAATGGCCTGGAATGTAGAGGTCATTGGTGTATCTGAATAAAGTCCGGGTCCCATAGAAGAGACAAAGGAGGTAGTTGCACTAGAAGTTGGTTGTTCAATCATGGGAAGAACATTTTCGGGTGCTGCGGGGGCATTGGGATCATAGTATGTGAGTTGGTCGATTTTGACCACGCGTCCCTCGTGGGGGAACATCATGGTGCGAAAAACGGATGAGGTGACCGCTTTCATGGCGTACATGTAACTGCGACTGAGTAAAAGGTTATAATCGAGCTGGGCATTAATGACCTCTATGTCAATGAGCACAGTTTTCCCACTTAATTGGACGGGGACCTTGGGTAGTAAACCTTGAGGTTGAGCTGACCGGCCATTGTAGGCCCGCAATGCAGTGGTGGATTGCTGGAGAGTAGGGGATCCCAACTTCTGCCAAACAAATGTGGACATGACGCATGTGGAGGCACCCTCGTCGATGATACATCGATGGATGACAAGATTCCGAATAGAAACAGAAACTTGGACTGCTATGGTGGAAGGCAGACGTGGTTCAGACTGGTCTAAATCAAAGGTCATCAATTTCGAATCATTTGGGTCAATCGCCCCAATGGCAGAAAGTAAAGTCTTGCGCTGAGTAGGACAATTTTTCAAGACTTCTAACGCAGACATGGCTGCGGGAGATTGAGCTAGGTCATCTACGATGTTGTAATTTGACGCAGCCCGTGCATTGGGGTTGTTGTTGATACGGCGGAGTGGGAAACGAGGTGCTTTAGATGCGCCATCAAGTGGAAGAGGTGGTATCCGTAACGGCTGATCGGTGGGATGAGCGTTAGTATCCTTGTCGGCGGGGGGGGCTTCAGAGGTAGGGCCATACTGGTTCCGGCGGGTTTGGATATTGACGTCGGTAGTGGACATCATCAATAAGTGGTGAGTCCCTGAATCAAACATGGGTTGATCAGGAGAGGCGTAAGTTATTTGCTGTGGTTGTACGTTGCCCTGTGGGGGGGCTAACGGCTGAGTGTTCACCACTCCTTGTGTTGGAAAAGGGTTTGGTAGCACCAAAGGTTGTGGTTGAGGTGGTGGAGGGTTGGGTGGCGGCTGAGGAGCCGCCTGTCCTTGACGATGGGTGTCATCTGTCCATAGTTGCCGAGCTCGCTCCAGATGTGGGCAAGCGTGTGTATAGTGGCCATAGACACCGCAAATAGAACAAGGATGGTTTGTTCGTAAATTAGAATTTTTGGCTTGTTTAGGTGGCCGATCAGGATTCTGATGAGCAGGCGCCGCGTTATTGTTTTGCGGGGGGTGGTTAGGTTGTGGAGCTTGGTTATGGTTTTGGTTGTTTCCACGGTTACGTCCTCTTCCGCGGTTTGGTTGCCCACCCTGGTTGCGTTGGTTATTTTGGTATTGGGGCTGATGTTGTTGTGCGTACACATGCCCTTGAGCATTGGGGGGATTCTGGGGAGCCGCAGGTGCGGGAGCAGGTTGCGGTGGGTAGTATGCCGGTGGATCTGGAGGTGGTCCAGCTGCCTGTTGGGGTTGTTGGTACCCCTGAGCTGTTGGATGTGCGAGATTAGCTGGTGCAGCCGGTTGTGGGTAATGCATCTGCTGTTGTGGGAACTGTATGGGGGTATGTGTGGTAGGTTGAGTATAGTATGTAGGAGGTACATATGTTGATGGCGCTTTCCCATAGCAATGTTGTGGACAAGAGGGTCCATGAATGTGATGGGTTTGGTTTGTTGGAGCATAAGAAGTTGTCGCTCCGGAACTGGATGTAGCCCTAGAGAGGTCTGGGGCAGGCATGGTGCTCACCATGCTGAAAGTTTTAGCTTGGGGTGTGATTTGGCCAATAATGCCATCGGCGGCATGAGATGCCCCCGGCGCGTCGCTGCGTGAAGAGTCGCATCGTGGGGCATCTGGTATGATTGTGTATAGATAACCCGACTGGGCGTAGATGAGATCAAACTGTTGGGATTTGAGGATGGCCTCTTCGTCAGACTGGGGTCTTTCAGATGCCACATCCTTTGCGATGAGTGGGAGGAGGGATTTTAGAAACCAATCTAAAAAGATACGGTCGTCTAACTTAATTTTGCAGAGGCTCCGGCGTCGACGCCACTCATGAATATGGTCAGTGATGTGGGTGGCCGTATTCTGTCTGCAAGACAGTAGGATCTCGACGCCCACATCATAGCGGACAGGTAACTGAAAGAACTGTAGAAAGGTCGAGGCCAGGGAGGTAAAGGTGGCATGCGTCCCATGGGGCTGCTCGATATACCACTTGGCTGCAGAGCCAGTGAAGGTGCGTTGTAAGAGCCGGAGGCAGACAGAGTCGTCCACTATGGAGTTGGAGGAACACCATAGATGGAAGGACATGATATGGTTCTGGGGGTCTTCACCCGTCTTACCCTCAAACTTAGGGATGTCAGAGGGGAGTTTGGTTGGCATGTGAGGCCACGCAGGATCATGTCTGATGGGGTCATTTGTGAGCCTAGCTAAGTCTGGCAGGTTCAGACTCGCCATGTATGGTAAGCTAGCAGATGTGGTGACTGGAACTGGGATATGCCTAGTCATTGTGGTGTGGGGTCCAGTATCACCTAAAGGTATGCTAGGTATGGAGGGTATGTGCCCTCCAATAGGTGTAGTCTGGTATGGGATAGCGCCTCCAAGTGCAACATGGGTTACACTTGGGTTAGGAATAGTAGTGGGGATTCCTGGGATAGGGTTTGTGGGAACCAGAGGGGGTGTGACCCCTATGTTGGGCATGCCCATAACAGGTGGTGGACCTGTGCTGGGAATTCCTATAACGAGATATGGCCTTGTGTTGGGCATTCCTAAATGTGGAGTGTTGCCCATATTGGGCATACCCAGGGGGGTGGTTGCTGCCGTGGACGGCACTGTAGTAGAAGGGTCTGTAGACGTCTCTCCTATGGTGCTGGTAAAGAGTGGATCAAATGGTGTTCCAGCCATAATGGTGGTTGGTGGTAACTCTGTGGGGTTTTCGGATTCTACCTCCAAATCAAATGTGAAGTGAGGTGTGTCAGAATCGGATGACTGTCCAGCTGATTGACGATGTGTCGAATCAAGGGATAAGGCTCTGCATCCGTGACGTGGAGAGCCAAGTGGACTAAACTCTGGGAGTTCGCCCTGTAGACGATGAGAGAGTCTAAAATTCTCAATGGTGAGAATTAGGTTTCTGTGTAAAAAATATGTTTAAGTATCAGGTGGTGATATATAGATAAAAGACTCAAAACCCTAATGCAACCAAGGGTGCAAGAAGGGGAGTGAAAAGAAGGCTCTCAGGCCAAAAAATCAACCTCAGAAAAGGCACTTATTCTAGCAGCTGTGCTACAATAAGTGGAGGAAAGCAACAAATGGTCAGAGTACCAACATGCAAACGGCTTCTAGAAAAAATAGGTGTAACTAGACCAAAGGTGGGTTGAATCATGCAAACACCTAACTAAAAGTATTGTGACTCGAACAATCGATATCCTCTGCAAGGTGATGAAATCCAAGTCAGACAATATGATTGTTGAGACAACGGCTAGATATCCCCCTACCGAGAGGGACACTGGGTAATCAATCCTAAAGACAGGCTACTAGGATACTCCGTTCATGACGCGTCGAGAAAAGGTAAATCTGCCGTTTGGTCCTTTGATCGCAATATCCCAATACAGGGATATCCCGAGAACTGCGAATGGTAGCCCTTCGATTACTGAATGGATTTCGGTATTCCACTCAGGCTTCCAGAACCATCCTCGCGACTTCAACCCTCCTAAGGGAGAGGCCTTCCCACAAACCGGTTGTGACCGCGCCAAAAAGTACTAAGAGATTTTAGCTCCCTAATTGGACAACTTCTATGTCTCAGATGTAATAACTGAGGGGTGTTATTGGAACACCTATCCCCCCAATACTACCTAGCTACAAAGTTGTTTTTAGTGTTCCCCAAGTGGGGTTAAACGTGTGTTGAAATTAGGGTACGTTTTAAGGCTTACTTCAATTAAGTGATCGAGTGAGTGCACGTGAGGTATTGTAAACTGAACTTGAAAGAAGTAAATGCTTTATAGGAAATTTTCAAAAAATAAAGGGTCTTTCAAAAATAAAAAGCAAATATTTATGACTTCTTTCAATAATTGAAAACTAAATGCTTTGCGAAACTAACTCAAAAAATAAAGAATCTTTTGAATTATGAAAGCAAATAATAGACTTCTTTAAAAGAAATAAATGGATTTCTTTTTTCAAGGAAATTGCTAAGGGCAAGATTTTAAAGAAGTAAACAGGAAAAAATTTAAATCTAGATAAAAATGCAGAAATAAGTCTTTCTTTCACTTTCTTGAAAATTTTTAAAAAGATTTCTAGATATGCATTTTAAATAGTAAATTTTTTTTTCAAAGCTGTAAAATATGCAGAATTTGGTACTGTAAAAAATGTTCTATGGGCAGAAAGTACAGTAAAAATTAATTTTTAAAATCGGAATGGCCGTATGAAAAAATCAGCAGCGCGGGTTTTTACAGAAAAGCCGCGATGGACCGCGCGGGTTTCTGTCGCACAGTCGCGATGGACCGCGCGGGTTTTGGTTACGCAGTCGCGATGGACTGCGCGGAAAATATCTGCGAAGCCGCGGTGTGCAGCGCGCAGATAGGCTGCGATGTCGCGGTGGACTGCGCGGAAAAGGGGCGCACAGTCGCGATGTGCAGCGCGGTAAATGACCGCGATGCCGCGATGTGCAGCGCGGAAAACGACAAAAAAGCCGCGGTGAACCGCGTGGAAAAAAGGCCGAAAGCCGCGATGGACCGCGCGACTGTCAAGCTAAAAACCGCGAGGCGGAAGCCGAAAAACGAACCCGAAAATCAAGAATTCCGGGCTGTTAATGGAAATAGATGAGGCCAAAACTTAGAGCAGCAATGGATCTGCTGTCTAAGATGGCAGATCTATGGATCTAAAGGTTAAAAACTAATAAAAAACTAAGATTAAGAGCAAAATTAGAGATCTATTGTCCAAAACCAAGCGGAGTCGCCAAAAACTGTTGGCCCGGTTTTGCAACCAGGCTTAGTGCTATGGGCACCTGCTAACTAGTAGCAGCAGTTTCAATGGAAATAAATAACAATAAACTAATTAAACAAGACTAACCATGGATCTATGCAAAGATATTAAGCAAATAACAAAAATAATTTAAAATCAAGAACAAGATAATGTAAAATAATGAATTTGTATTGAAAGAATGGGGGAAGCAAGTGCTTGCGGAATCAATACCTCTAATGATGAGGTTGAATGGCTCCAAGGATGAGCAACTCCAATCTCCAATGGTCTCTTCTCCAATGTGGTTTGCAATGGCTAAAATGCTCAAGGGAGATTTCAGCAGCATAAGGATGAGATAATGGATGGATGTGAAATGAGGAGCCCCTACCACCTTTTTATAGGTTTTGGTGGTGGGGAATACCATTTGTGGTTTTGTGGAAACCAAATGGTATTGACCAACATGGTTTAGGTACTTTTCCCTCCTTTTTCCTTTTTTGAATAAAAATAATATTTTAATTCCCTTTTTAATATTTTTTGGGAATTTGGACCCTTTTTGAGGGTTTTTTATGCTTTTTAGGAAAAATAATCTTTTTTAATGGAAAAAGGGGTGTACTCAGGTCTTTTGGTGACCTTTTGTTGGTTTCAGAAGCTCTGATGGTGAAAAAGTGGATAAATGGGTCATGTGAATAGGGAAATGAGCTAGTGAGCACTTTTTGGGTGTTAACACCAGTCAGCATTATGTTATGTGGTTAAGTTAAGGCCGACCTAGTAAAGGTTATTAGGCAAGTCAAGTCTAGTATAAATAGAGATCGGGAGATCTCTATTTGATCATTCTATTCTCTCACTCACACTTGGGAGAGTGGCGCACATGTGGAGGAGGAGGCTCTGCTAAGAGAAGACTATCTCTTGTATTCTGGTTATATCATTGCTCTATCTATCTCTGATGAAGTTATTGGGGTTTTTCACGTTTATGGTTTTCCCCAAGTAAACTCTGTGTCTCTTGTGTGCTTGCATTATTGTGTCCATGATTGATATGCTGTGGATTTGCTGTACATGTTGTTATCTCAGTTAAGATCCTAGATCAGATTGAAGTAAATTCTGAAAATTTAACATGGTATCAGAGCTAGCCTAAAAGAAGGCATGATATGGCATGTATGACACTTGTTGCACTTATGATGCTAGGGCTTGATATAGCAAAAACCAGTCATCGCAGCACTTTCGCTATAAATCCATTTTGGCGAAGTTTTCGGATTTGAAACTTTTACAGGTCGAAGATCAGATCTCCATGTACCTTGTGTCCAAAGGAAAACCTCTAATTCGTTGTACTTTGTGATTTATGATATGTACACTATAGGGTTTTTGCCTCTTCCAGATCTGAGTCAAAATCAGGTGACCTTGGGAAAAAGGTCATAACTTGGGCTAGGAAGCTCCAAATGAAATTTAGTAAAAAGTGACAGGTAGTAAACAGACTGTACTATCTCAAGAAAAGTTTTTAGAGGCCGAAGTTGAACAAGTGACACGTGGCACGCCGTACAAGTTCTCTCTCCTTTATTATCCCATAAACAGGCCACGTTGTGACACTTGGCATAAATCTCTCTCAGAGAATCCAATTGAGGTCAGACCTATCGAGATGGAAAGATAATAGGTCGGGCTATCTCAAGAAAAATGTCCAGACCCTGTGGATCGAAAAGTGTGGAGTTACACCAGAAACAATCAGGTACATATTTCTGTCAAAACATAATTATTTTTTGAGCACCTTCATTCATGGCTTCCGGAATTTAGGGCTTCGGAGAAAGTTGAAATTTTTGTAATCGGAGACCATGGCTAGATGCTACTCATCAAAATAGAAATTTAGAGACCAAGATCAGATTTTTTAGTTGGACAGAAGGCCGGGCTTGATCAAACTCCAGTTCGGGACTTTGATCGGAAAGATGGAAAATTAGGGCTTCTGCAAAAATTGGAATTTTGGAAATCTGTGACCACGGCTGGAAGCTCCTCAGAAAAATTGAAGCTTAGTGATTTGAATCAAATATTTTGGTTGGGTGAAGCTCCAGGAAACTCAAACCCTAATTCAGGGTCCTCCCTAGTGAATCCAGAAATCTAAAAGGCAATTTCAAGGGGTGAAACTTTGCAGTTTTCAAATTCTGAATATACCAACTTGATCAGCTCATCAAGGCGCATATTTCTATCATTTCGAAAGTTTTAAATTCAAAGTTTGAATTTTTGGGGTTTCTTTGACAAACCCTAATCCAGCTCCAGGTCCAGTTCTTGCAAATCAAGTGGATTGGGTTAATCCTAGAAGAAGATGGATTGGTCACCTGCATAAGTGAAGAAGTTCTTGTCTCAGAGGGAGATGAGGCTAAGGCCATCCATAAGAAGTTTACAAGCAATCTTGACAAGTATGGCTTACAGGTATGTTTCATGGTTAAGTTTATCATATGTTTGTCTTCATATCATTACAGTACAATCTTGATTAATTACTAGACTTGTGGTATCACCTTAATAGAAGATATTCATTGATTAAGGTTTTGACACTTATGAATGCACTAATGCATTGTGATGTTGTATGAGGTTTATGTTGTTCACTAACATAAAAGGTACACCAAGAAAGACAAATCATGTTCTACTTCAAGAACATATGATCATGGTGACATGAAGACAAAGATTCATCCATTGTCATGGATCACATAGAAGATCTACTTTCGAGGTATGTATAACTTGGTCCTACAATGGTTAACCTATGAGACATGCAGGTTACTAGCACAAGTCACTGAAGAGAACCAGAAGACATTATGCGGGTATGTTAGACATAACTAGCTAGCATGCTAATCCAGGTATGTTTTTCCTATATCAAGCTAGAATCCTACCTTGTGTTAGGATCTTATACTGTTGTGTTGTTGATAATGATTATTCATGAAGTCATAGGTTTGAATAGTCATGGTTGTATGCATATTATGTTTCTTACCATAATTGATGATATGACTAACCAGAAGAATCATGAAGGTATAGGTTTGAGTAATCACGGGTTTATGCATTGATGATTTAACTAATCAGAAGAGTCCTATGATCAAATAAGAATATGCATGAGTAAAAGAAGACTTCCCTGAAACCTTGAATACTAATGTTTATTATCTGTGAATGATCATGACTATACATGTTTAAGATTATTGTGTTTTTATAGTATTAAGATTATACTAATAAATGTGTGATTATGTATGAGACCTCAAGGATAACACAATGATGATACTAATAACCATGCATAGTGATTAAGGATGGATGTAAGTTCAAGGGCAGGTAATCCAGGAAGCAAAGATCAAGAGGGAGCACACTCCAGTTGTTCCTGCAAGAAAGCAAAGGAGCACACTTCAGTAGTTTCTGCAAGGATGCAGATATTCAGAGGGAGTTGACCACTTCTCACAATCCACATCAGAATGGAGTTGCAAAGATTCAGAGGGAGTCCACCCAGCAACCAAACAAAGATAAGTATTTGAATTGTCATTTCTTACATAATGTTATTCAATGATGTATATGCTTATGTTCCTAGAATTAGGTTGTGTATTATGCATATTAGAATAGTTGCATTGATGAACAGTATACTAGTAATATACATGGGTAAGTGGCCTATGGCATTGTACAACATTCCATTGCTACTTCTCTAGAATGAAACCTCTTTGATGACATGTTAGGAGTTGTGCACACTCTTAACAATGTTTTGGTAGAGATTGGAAGGCATCTAGAAAGTTACGGAATATGGATAAATGTTGTATTGAAGCATTGGCTAAGATAATTGCATGACTGTATGACATATTTCTTAATGTGTAAGAATTTGTTTTGAAAACTATGAGTTGTTTTCTAATCATGCAATTTAACTTGTTGTGTAGGAAAGATCGTATACCATCACCTACAAAAGAAGGACTACAACATTTGTTTAGCAACAAAGTTATCTCTTGAAAATATTGAAGATATTGACGTTCCTAGGATCTGGGAAGATTGCCATGATCGAGAAGTACCAGTCGATCATGAAGATGTTTGGGATGCAGTCCCAAGACCTGAAGGGGAGTCCGTAGTGACTTCCAAGAGGATCTACAAGATCAAGCATGCTGCAGGTGGTAGCATAGAGACTTTTGCTCTTGTAGCCATATACACTTCCATTAGATCAGTACTTGCTCTGGCTGCAGTGATGAAGTGGAAGATACACCAGATGGATTTCAAGACAGCCTTCTTGAATGGTGTAGTTGAAGAAGAAGTGTATGTGGAGAAGCCACTTGGTTCTGAGACACATGACAGGGAGTCATATATGTGCAGAACTTGGTATGGTAGGATAGACAACTTTCTATCCAGTTTGGGATTTACCAAGAGTAAAGCGTATTCCAACCTTTACTACAAGGTTGAGGAAGGAAATCCAGTGATACTACTATTGTATGTGGATGACCTGTTTGTAACAGGTGAGGATAGATTGATTGCCGACATGCAGCGGAATCTTGCTACCAAGTTAGAGATGAAGAACTTGGGTATGATGCACTACTTTCTTGGTATAGAGGTGTGGCAGAGTGCAGATGGAATATTCCTTGGACAAGGGAAGTATGCATTAGAGATCCTGAAGAGGTTTGGGATGATGGACTGTGATTCTATGGCATCGAACCTGAAGCTTGTATGTGATTCTTCATTTGAACCAGTTGATATCACTATGTATCGTCAGATGATTGGGTCCTCTATGTATCTGATGAACACGAGACTAGATATCTGCTTTGCAGTGAACACATTGAGCCAGTTCCTGACAGATCTGAGGAGTGTTCACCTGGTTGCTGTAAAGCATATTCTGAGGTACCTGAAGGGTACAGTTGATTATGGGCTCAAGTATGAAGTGAATCAAAAGTTTAACCTGCAAGGTTATGTTGATTCAGATTGGGAAGGCAGTGCTACAGATAGGAAGAGCACATCTGGGTGCTGCTTCAGTATGAGATCAGGTGTGATCTCTCGGTTTAACAGGAAGCAGTCCTGCGTAGCACTGAGTACAACCGAGGTAGAGTATGTTGCAGCTTGTTCAGCTAGTTGTGAGGCAATATGGCTATGGAAGCTACTGTCTGAGTTATTTGAACTCCCATTGGATGCTACTGGTATCTTTTGTGATAACCAGAGTTGTGTGAAGCTGTCTGAGAACCCAGTGTTTCATGATAGGTCGAAACACATAGAGATCAAATATCACTATATCAGGGATATGGTGCAGAGAGGAGCAGTCAAGCTCCTGTATGTTGCGACGGATGAGCAAATTGCAGATGTGCTGACGAAGCCACTAGCCAGGGTGAAGTTCGAGTACTTCATGGAGAGGCTTGGTGTTCTTCAGATCGACGACACTTCGAGGAAGAAGTGATGAAAACATTTGCTGAAGCCATTCCAAGCATGTTTGAAGGAGGAACCTTCACATGGTTGTAGATGTAAGCGATGGATGATGAGCATCAAGACGATGCTCCAGTTATTGCTCTGTATATGCATCAGGATGATGCTGGATATGATCAGTTGGATCATTTATATGTATATGTATGTGCGCATCATGTTGGATGCTGGATATGATTGGTTGGATCATTTGTATGTATTTTGTATATGCATCATGTTGGATGCTTGGACCATGTATTTGTATATGTATCAAGTGGATACTATGTATGATCAGGTAGATCATGTATGTCAGTTAGATGCATTGTGTGGATCATGTATCTATGTATCAAGTGGATACATTGTATGATCAGGTGGATCATGTATGATGATATGTATCAGGTAGATGCTTGGTATGCATCAGGTGGATGCATTGTATGACCAGGATGATCATGATGACGAGCTTCAGGATGTTGCTCCAGATGATGTGTACCAGGACAGTACAGTGATGATCAGTGTGATCATGAGCATCAGGATGATGCTTCGTGCGATGATGATCCATTGGATCATGAGTATCAGGTTGATACTTGGAGGTCAAATATGATATGTGGTAGGTTGTGCAAGTAGCATGTAATTAGTCCTCAGATATCCGATAGGTTGAGCTGTGTGCTCATAATCAGTCCTGGGATGAGGTATTGCTATGTACTATGTAATCAGTCCTCAGATATCCGATAGGTTGAGCTGTATGCTCGTAATCAGTCCTGGGATGAGGTATTACTACAGAGACATGTAATCAATCCTGGAGATTCGAGAGGTTGAGCTGTGTGCTCGTAATAAGTCCTGGGATTCTCTTTAGAGATCTTTCCGGTCGTGCTGCGGCACATAAATGTTCCTGGGATGCTCTTTAAAGGTTTTGTCTATCCACATGTAATCAGTCTTGGAGATTCGAGAGGTTGAGCTGTGTGCTCGTAATAAGTCCTGGGATGCTCTTTAGAGATCTTGCTGGTCGTGCTGTGGCACATAAATGTTCCTGGGATGCTCTTTAAAGGTATTGTGGAGGAGATGCATGTAATTAGTCCTGGGAGATCTTGCCAGTCGTGCTTAGGAAAATAAATGTTCCTGGGATGCTCTTTCCGGTATTGCATCAACACATAAAATTAGTCCTGAGAGACCACCTCTATCAGACCGTTCGCACAGATGATGAAGACCTGCAAGTGGTGGGCCTACATCCAGTATGAAAAAGGACTGGCTCTGTAGAACTTCCTATGACGAGTAGATTCAGAGATTGATTGAGATAGCAGCAGCAATGACGATGACGATGATTCAAGGATGATGATTCACTGATGATGATCCAAAGAAGAAGACTTGTGCTAGAAGACCTGTGTCGAGAAATACCTTCCTAGTTAAGAGGGAGTGTTGATGTATATGTAACTTCGGAATGTATTTCAACCATGTATTTCATATATGTATTTTATATTCCTATAGAGATGTTATTATTCCTTTATACGGAAGTGTCATCATTTATATTGTAAGTGTCGTAACTTATACTTGATGGGTTATTAGACCACCTTGTTGGGGTTGGCCCTGTATAAGTCATGTGGGTCGAAGGGTTGTTAGACCACCCTATTGGGTGTCGGCCCAGTCAGCATTGTGTTATGTGGTTAAGTTAAGGCCGACCTAGTAAAGGTTATTAGGCAAGTCAAGTCTAGTATAAATAGAGATCGGGAGATCTCTATTTGATCATTCTATTCTCTCACTCACACTTGGGAGAGTGACGCACTTGTGGAGGAGGAGGCTCTGCTGCTAGGAGAAGACTATCTCTTGTATTCTGGTTGTATCATTGCTCTATCTATCTCTGAGGAAGCTATTGGGGTTTTTCACCTTCATGGTTTTCCCCAAGTAAACTCTGTGTCTCTTGCGTGCTTGCATTATTGTGTCCATGATTGATATGCTGTAGATTTGCTGTACATGTTGTTCTCTCAGATAAGATCCTAGATCAGATTGAAGTAAATTCTGAAAATTTAACAGGATGCACTTATGATGTTCACTTGAGTCACTTGAAGACTCATGATTTTCCTTGCTCCTTGCTTAGTTCAATTGATATTGGAGGAACTTCATCCATTAATTGGGTGAAGAGATATATGATTGGAGAAAATTATTATTGGAAGAAACATCCTTTGTTATTTCTTGATGATACACATGTTCATGGATGCACAAATGGTACTTCTGTGAGCCCCTTGAAGGCTCATTGTTTTCTTTGTTCCCTACTTGGTTCAGATTTTAGTGGAGATTCTTCATTTACTTCTTGGATGAAAGAACACATGGATGATTATTTTGATCAATATTACATCCTTTTGGAGAAGCATTATAGGACATGGGATCCTCACCTATGTCATTGGAGCAGATTTGATTGGTCACTTTAAGCTTATATGCACTTGGCAATTGGTGGTCTACTTGCTTGGAGGTATAAGCACTTTCATAATTCTTTGATGAGGCACCTCCTTGATGTACATTTTTTTATGTTGTTATGTACTTTGATGATATATATTTTGTACTCATGATGTTTGGAAGAATGCATACAAGAAAATGGGATCTAGGAATTCTCTCTCATAATGGTACGAGTTGGAGAGAACTCCTAATTGTTGGAGTGCAATACACGCAATGGGACCCTGGGATAATTTTTAGTCTCATTGGTTTCAATTTTTTGTGGAAACAAGTAGTATGGGGGATGGATTACCCACTTAATAAAGTGATTTTGATCAGAGTAGTGCAGCAGCAAGCATGGTGGCTCCTCTTTAAAATAGTCATGGAATCTCGAAGACTCAGAGTTGGGAACTCAATGGAAAATTCAAATAATTATGTAGTGGTATCAGAAAGGGTTTCCAAAATATGAAAGAGGTAAAGATTAATTTTGAAAACTTGGTTTTGATGGATTTAATTAACATTTTGGTGTTTAGTGGTGATTTTATAGGGGATATCAAAACGAGAAAGAAAACCCAAATATCCTTGTTTTTGGAAACATGCAATTGTAGTGCATGAGTGGCTCGACTCAAGGTTTTAGAAGAGAAGTTTTGGAAATAAAGCAGGTTCTTCCACATACATGTGTTTAAATTTCTTGAGGACAAGAAATATTGGGAGGGGAGGATTTTTCATGTCCCAAAATTTTGCATTAGGTCACAATGGCCTAAGCCCCTTGGCCATACTCATGATAGTTTGTCAAATTGATGCTACGGTTCAAATACTTTCCAAGAATGATGTACAAGTTATTGATAATGTGAAATTAGATCCAAAGGACAAGGTGGGTCACATTAAGAGAAATTCTCAATTCAAAGTTTGTAATATACCCATCCACATGAATTGTCATGGAGGAAAATTACTAGTTCCCTAGGTTGGGGGTGGAAGCATTACAAGTTGGGATAAGGGAGCTACAAGACCCAAAGTGACCTTAGAATTAAAAATTTACATTAAATGGGTCAAATAAATAATAATGAATATAAAATCAAAGTTGCAATTGATCACGAAGACACATGGAGGATGTGGGACCCACACAAGCTAGATTTTCTATGCCACACGACATCCTCCTATCCAATTCGAATCCATAAGAAGTCCAACATTCTTGGGATGAGTTGGAAGGATCATACACTTGGAAATATGCATCATAGGTCGAATTGGGATGGAAGTGTAACTCCCATGGAAGAGGAAGAGTAAAATGTGAGGTTCTTGGACAGTTGGGCTAGATTCCATAACCTCTATGACAAAAATGATGAATATGCTATGACAACTATGACAAATTTTAGACGCAATCTCTGAAATATGACAAATATGAAATGCCAGGCCTAAAAGTAGCCTCCAAGTGAGCGCTCATGGGATTTAGAGAAGCCCAAGAGACTTCTACTAGAATTGGTGGAAGGTGGAAAGCTAGGAAGTGGAAGACAAGTGGCAAATCTTGAATCCTTCCCTATTTCGAATTGGCTTGGAGTTCATGGATGGAATTCGAACCTTAGAATACTAAGGATGTTTATAAAATATAGGGATCAAGTGAGAGAAGGGATTTTGATCATTTTCACAATTGCATTTGAGAGGAGAGCTAGTGGAGTGCTACTCTACTTGCCTTAACACCAATTTCGAGGTGAAAGGTTCCCATCCTAGTTGGTAATTGGAAAGGCCATTCAGAACTTTCATTTGGAGCTTAAATGGAGTCATATTTTTTAGATTCAAGCTACATGGCACCTCGTGGTCACTTCTAGTTCAGCTTGTTTCTCCAACCATTTCATGTTTTCTCAACATATTCATGATCCTTGAGGTGGGGCGCACTTGGTGAGCTGTTGTTTTCTTTGGGGGAGATTATAATGCCCCGTTATTTTTTCATATGATGTAAATGCTCTCTTATTCATACTCAGAATAGTTTCAAGTCGATATTCCAAGTGGAACCATGTAAATTTGATCATTAATGAGCAAATGGTACTATTTTCCCCACTATGTTGATGTATGCCAATGATATGTTGATATATTCGAATAGACAAGTGAAGAATTGATGAATTAATGATGAATGGACTATTAATAATGTGTTATACAGGTTTCGAGTTCATTTCATAAGCTTTTGCAGTCATATTGTTCAATTTCATAGCATTTGGAGAAGATTGCCTATCATTTCCCCCAAGGTCGAAACTAGTCTTTTTGTATCTGATTTGAGAGGGTTGTAGCAGACTTAATAAACTGAATGGTGATGCATATGATACCATAATTATGTCCCCTATATGTTCCCTACTTCTTTCCTGAAATTCGAGAGGGTCCAATAGCATTTGGAGAGCCATTTCCAGCACCTACCCAGGAGGGAATTGAACCCTTAATTGCTAGTCAAATACCCTACCTTGGCCAAAATTCAAAGGAGATTTGTAGAAGAATTTTGAAGAATCTAAAGCATCCATGAACCTCATAATCATGTTCTAATACCATCCATATACCTTTTGTGACAAGTTGGGAGCATTTGGAGCCATTTGGAGACCAAGAAACCAATACTAGTTAAGGGTCGAACTAGTGGAAAAATTGAAATTTTCACCATTTTAATAAATTTCTAAAAAGGGACATTACATAGGCTATGGTATGGGTGATGGTTCTCTGATCATAGAATGTTGACAGAATGGACTAGTTCTCCATAATTTGTATGCATGTTGAGAACTAGCCAAGTGGCATGTAAGGCTGGGGATAACTGGACAAATGAAACTTATGGAAAGTTCACCTTCCCCCCCACTAATCCCCAATTTTAGGATAAGTAACTCGGGTTAAGGCTAATTCACTTTAATTAAACGAGATTTATAAAACTTGGGATAAAAAGAAATAATAAGGATAGTGACTTAAATAAGTCGCTAGGGTCATTTCCTCCTTAAATGCCCTTGTCACTCTCCTTCTTGTGTAATCATATCCCCCCACATATTCTTCATAATTCTTAGTCTACAGTATTTGCACCTTTTATATTAATATAAAATGTACATAATTACATCATATGGTCACACTAGACTATTCATGTCCAACTTCTAGCCATTTCATCGATACTTACATAATTACATCATTACATATTGGGGCCAGAAATGGGGTGTTACAAATAAATTGTTTACGTCAAGGTAATAATGTAGATGTATTACAAATCCATCAACATTATGTCAGATACTCAAGTAATCTAAACATTCTCAGAATGGATAGGTAACCAACAATTCCAGCTATGTTTGACAATACTATTTGGTTAGACGAAGGAATGCACCCTTGCGATTTTATTCTTCTTAAAATACAATAATGGATCCTATCCCAAGTACACAACGTATTCGAATCCTTATAGATCAAACAAATGAGCAAAAACAAGACTCCAAAATATAACTTGCATTCATCTCAGTGTTCACTTTACCTTGCAATTTGTCTAGATAAGTATAAAGATAATGTGTCCTACTCTCTTAAAGGAGTAACCATAACCTTCTTTATGTGTCTTCCAGAGGTAATTATAATATTTATCTCATGTTTAGATGTCCAATGTGGGCATATCATGTATAAATTATAAAAAAAGAGTTTTCCATCTAATGTTGGAGCGACTACTTCCACCACAGATAAATATATGGGTAAACACAATGTCACAACAACCTAATTTCTTCAACCAGACCTTTTACAAGACAATATCTTTGATACCATTTATTATGAATGCAAAAACAATCACTTGAAAATTACATGAAGGAATATGAAAATAAGAAACTTTATTACTCAAATAAGACTTGAATTGAAAAATCCTACACATGCACACAAAGGAAAATCTCATGGGATCCTTTTCTTCTCCCTAGAATATCTGGATGGAGGGTATCTTAGCCGCCAACCACAATAGAATCTAGTAGCTTAAGGGTCTTGACCAAATTTGAACTCGTTCCCTATGGCCTCCCATTGACAACATGCATTGGGAAGATGGTTCATTTGATTGAGCTAATCCTAGATACAAGCCCAAGGGGATAGCTCAATCAATCATTTCCACCATTATTGGGCATTTTGCTAGTTCTATATCATCAAATGCTCGATTCAAATCCCCTAGGGATAGGTATTGGGTGTATTTACTGTCTTAAGGAATCACCAAATATTTAATTATCGACCAGGGTTAGTAATCTTAGAGTTGTGACAGTATATGCTGAGGTAGAATGGCACCTAAGATTTTGGCTCCACAGACCTTAGAAATGTTTAATAAAAAAAAGATCGAAAGATCTTTCAAAATGAAAAACCGAGTCAAACTTAAGAAATACAACAAATTAACTAATTAAACCTACCTAAACCAAAAGATCAGAATAGTATCAAACTATACTACTCTACCCTATGGACAATAACTGAAAGATATAAAAACAACAATATTATTCTAGGAAGCAAGACTGAATCAAACATAACTACTTTGATAAAATTGAGAACTACTGATTAAAAAATCTAATCTAGGAATTAGAAACAACTGTAAATGAATTTAGATACCTTTCTATGAGATGACTCAACTGACAACTAACTATGTAAACATGAAACTATGTTAATTTAAAACACAACCACAAACTACTTAGTGAATGCATTCAATTAATATTTCGAGACTACACTAAACTACCTAATTCCATTCTCCTTGGGGATTCTGAGGAAGTGTATCAAATGTAATAGGAATAGGAGAGAATGTATCAAAGTGACTTTCGAATGTAACAAGGAAACAAAATGGAAGCAAATCTAGTTTAACTTCTACAAATAAATGCAAACTAAAGATTTTCCAACTACAATTAACTTTAAACATTATGACCTATTTTCTATCCATAAGTAAATGACATGAAACTAATGTAATCTAGAAGCAAGTAGAAAACTTAATAAAGATATTTAATTTGAGATGGATTTGATCTAGAAGCAAGTAGAAAACTTGATAAATATTTTTAATTCTGAGGATGAACCTAGTCATAGAAGCAAGTAGAAAACTTGATAAAGATAACTTAGTTCTGGATTAGATCTTATTTCATAAACATCTTTTTTAACTGTATGGATGAGAGAAGCAAATTCTATATTTGAACAAAGAAACTATCAAAACTAAGATATTTTGGAGAATGAAATTACTAAATGAAATCAATCTTAAGAAACATGACATAACGAAACTAAGAATGAAACTGGTGAATTCTAGAACAATAAGCATTAATGAATCAGGTAGAAAAGAAACATAATCTGTAAAGCAACTAAAGCAAAGTTAAGGAAAACAGGATGAAAACTAAGAATGATGATGAAACTAAATTAAAACTCTATGTAGTGTGGAACAAGATCTTAATTACAGTTAAGAATGCTAATTAAAGGCAAGAAATATTACAGTTCGAAAACCTAAGAAACTAGATTCTAATTAAGCATAAAAACAATGCAGAAAATATTAAAGTTCGTATGATGATCCGGATGACAGTCTGAAAGACAGTCCGAATGACAGTCCAGATGGAGGAAAACGATTTAAACTAAGGAAAGAAGCAGATTGGATGATCTTAACGCCAGCTGGTTGATGCATATGAACCTACAGTGCACATAAAGCAGTGAATAGACTGTTTAGAAGCTAAGTTAACAAGAAGTAACCTATACTAATCATTGTCTAAGGAAATGAACTATTTTTGTGGCATAATGAAACAAAATTGAAATATGAATAAAACTAACCTACAGCTACAGGAAAAACATTAGCATAACTAATTCTAACTATGAATTTAACTTGAACTACTAAAACGTTAACTAGTTGACTCTATCTAGTTGTACATGACAAAACTGAAAGCAAACTAAAAATATTTAAGCATGAACGGTCACTTTAAATTCTAAGCATGTAAATTAAATTAACAACTTAAACTAGCAGCAACATATAACTACAAGAAATAAAGAACTGTCATGTACAGGAAACAAATTAAAGACTGGAAATGAAAATGATTAATTTGCAGAAAGGAAATGCAAAATATACACAATAAAACCTCTGGTTGTTGAGGGGCCCTTCCCGAAAATCAAAGATTGAAGCTTAAATCACACTAATCACCAACAGCAGAACATTAACAACAGAATTCAGGAATTTCCATTAACTGAGAAAGTTACACAGTGTTTCTACAAATTACTACTATCCTCTATGTATGTATGCGCTATATTGTGCTGCGTTTCTCCAAAGGAGGCGTCTATATATAAGTTTACAATAAGAGAGAAGGTCGACATAGTCAACATCTCTAAAAATAGAAGTCTTAATGACTATGGAACGACTGCATGGTGTTTACGACAGCTCACAGGCCATCCGCTTGAGTCCACGACGTTGATTCCCCTTGACGTGAACAACTGTGAGTCAGTTTCCTTCCATTGTGGGCAGAGGATGCGTTGGCAGGATGAGCGTGGGAGGGAAAGGATATTTTGGAATGTTGACATGGGAAGGAGTGCGTGCTGTCAGGTTGGGTGAATAGGAAAGACGAAACTTCAGGAGTGTTGACGTGAGCAGCATATGTGTTGTCAAGCGAGGCGAGTAGGAGGGATAATCTTCTAGAACAGGGGCTCACCAACCATGACAACCACGTTGCTAACAGAACCCATCTTCCCATTTTTTCCTTTAATGACCAAAAATATTCCAACCGACGATTTCAGAAGTTGAATGAAGGGTTGAACGACGGGTTGAACGCTGCTGGGCATCTTCGGCATGGAAGCACGTCTGAATGAAGGTCCGTTTGAAACCCATAACCTGCAGGGTGAGATCTATTTGCCAAACAAGCCAAGAAATGTCAAATAAGCGTTAATAAATCACAATAAGACGGTATTTGACCAAAATTCAAGTGATTATGCAAATGCGTTCATACCTAGTCTGATTGACGGTCTGAATGGAAAGCATAATGACTTATTATATAAAAAATGGTGAAAATGACGCCAATCAGAATGTGTTTGATGATAAAAAATGGTGACAAAATGGACACCAACATTCCCCCAAAGCAGAGATATGCCAGGTCCCACTGAGCAAAAGAAGAGAGAAATTTAGGAAGAAGGCCGAGCTGCGGTAGCAGCTGCCTTCGACTTGGACGAGGAGGATGTAGATTTTGCCTGAAATTTCTTGAATTGATCCCTCAAGGTATCGTACCTCAACCAGAGAGAAATGTTGGAAGCTGTTTTGGCGTCATTTAAGTCTTCAATGGTTTTTACTTGCAAACACAATTCTTTGTTTTCTTCATGAAGCCTAGAGATGATTTCAACATTCCTATGGTTTTGGTCTGTTAGCCGTGCTACTTCTTGGGTCAACCTTTCCACTTCCTGCTAATTTGGAGTGGATTGTTCTATATGATGTTCAGGATTCTTTTGGGGACTCAACTCCCTTGGGAATATTTCGGGTTTAGTAGTATGTTCTTCAAGAGCCCTGTCTTCATTGTGTGCAGGAGCGAAGCAAGTAGGGGTCTTAAGTAAATGGACGGATACATTAGCTAATGCAAGAAGGGGTGATTCAAGGGTATGATTGTTTGACTGGTCGTTAGGACTGTCTGAACACTGCAGCTGAATGATGGTCTGAGCACGGTTTTTCTTCCTCGATTTGGTGGGTATTGGTGAAAAAAGTGGAGGTTCCGTGGTCATTTCCTTCTGGACGAACTCAGGAGGGGAAGTTGAATGGACCAGGTGCAACTCTCCTGTGACATCTTCATCAAACCACACAGATTTGGTAACCTTTTCTTCTTGGACAGAGGTTTGGGCCATCTTGTTTACACAGGTTTGGAAACGATGTCGTTTACAAGAGGTAGGGGATTTAACCGTAGGCTTCTCAACTAGAGGAGGGTTCAGGACTTCAAAGACAAAGTGTTCCCAGGTTTGCCCCTTTTCTTCCAACTAATGATTGATCAAGATTTTAATCAAACAGTGGTGGTATAAGCTTCCAGAGGGGTTAGTGGTATTCTTCCTAACCTAACTTGAAATTTTCTCTAAACTTTTTAGAAAATAGAAGGGGGAATTGAGAGCCCGACCATTAACGAAATGTGCCAGTAGCCTAAAGTGACAAGCTTTGAAAACAATGAACTTAACTTTGGAGGTAATCAATCGGATGATGACAGTCAGAGGCTCGAAGTATTCAGGGCTAACCCATTCCTTGTGGAATCCTTTCGTGCCCGCAACATGCTGATAGTTGGCTTTAAGAGAAAATTCGTGCTCCATCCGTGGAAGGAAGAGATGTTTATGCCAACGGGCTCCTTCCCTGGGCAGTTTCGTGGTCGATGCAATGGATTCGTCTGTCATAGAAAAAGTGAGATGGCCGACCCTGGTTGTCCTACCATTGAAGCCCTTAGAAAACATCAGTGAAACCTCGCCATCGTGGCCGTCAAGAAGGAGAAGGAATGGACCCCATCCAGCTCACAAAAATACTTCACGACATGCCTTAAATTCGGGAATGCGGAGGAGGTCCTGATAACTGCCAGGCTCGTAACAGAATTGCATTTTGAATAGAGGTCGAAGGATGCGGATGGATAGAGGGAATGCACAAAATTGCAGGGGATGGAGCTTGATAGGTTCAGGGTGGATGGACAGTGAGCAATATGAAGCAAAATTTACGCAAGGGTTAGTTTAAATTGATATTTGTTTGAACAGTTGAATGATCGTGGGGACAGATTTGACACGTTCGAATGATACGCTATCATTCAATTACCTTGAGTTGTGTGCCATCATAGAACTGCATGATTTAGTGAATTCGTATGGCTATGATATATTCAACCATGTCCAAAGTGAACTTTGGACAGGTTGAATGTAATCCTCATTATGAAATTATAGACACAAATTACACATATAAAAAATCATGATGACTTAATAAATGAAATGATAGATCACACAATAAAACTTAATGGAGGATTAAAATCGTATTGTAGCCATATGATGGTTAATCAATTCATTTGATGAGATGAAATGAGTATGCAAAGATGGCATTTAATTTAATCCTTGACATGATTAGTTAATTAGATATATCAACAAAAATCAAAATTTTAAATATCTTAGCACACTTATTAATATCATTACAAGATAATGTTTCATTCGACACTTCATTCAGATCGTTATTCATTTGCCTCATTCATCACCCCCGTTCAGATTGTCATTCGACCCTTCATTCAACCCTTCATACAGACCTTTGTACAAAAAAGTGCTTTGATGGATCTGACTGCTACTGATTATGCAGAGAATTTTTCTGGGACTTGTCAGCACACAAGAGATGTTGTAACCCTGCTTTTCTGGAACTTTAGTTGCGTTCTTCTTTATTTGTCAATGATCAGAACAATCTTCCTTTTTCTTTTTGCATTATCCTGAAAACACCTATCATTTTGTAAGAGATAAATGAATTTATAAATATTCAGAAAGTAAAGACAGTGCTAAACCTCCCCCAAACCAAAAATATGGTGTGTCCTCAATCCATCAAAGAAAATTTGATTAATATTCAAATATTTTGAATTAATGGTTTAGGCAATAGATTCTAAAATGCTGTGATAATTTTCGTAAGAAAATAAAATATTCACTAATAAATGTAGATGATTCAGATATATACATTCATAAAAAAGGATACGACAGTTCTTAAGAAGACCATATGAAGAATGATAGTGCAATAGATGCGAAAAATGCCATAGAAAAACTAGTCATCCATGACTAATTTTAAAGATCTATTGTTATCCAAAGAATATAGATAAAGTTCACCCTAGAGTTTGTGAGATTTCTATAGTTATGGGTCCCATTTCTAGGATAATCATACCCTAGGTATTGTTTGAATTAGATGACAGGGTCCAAGTCCAGTTTACAACCATTCTCTAATGATAGTATAAATAATTGGCCTAAACATGTGTTTGTATACTCAGGTTTTTAAAATGAGCCATGTGCATAGTGATGCATTAACCAAACCTCTTTTACTCGATATTTCCCTGCTTCCAGCAGGCCTGTTCAGTACCCCAGTGGGTTTATCTTGGTACCATGCAAGCATAGCCCCACTTCCAGCGAGCCTGTTCAGTACCTCGACAGGTTTACTTGCATTTACCGAGCTTCCTTGTTTTAAGATTTTACTTAGCATGGACCCGCTTCCAGCAAGCCTGTTCAGTACCCCGACGGGTTTGCTTCGTATAATTATTTTTAGTAAGGAAGTCGATTGGCACTAGAGTGTGCTAAGCCTGCTAAACATATAATTCAAAATTTTTAGAACGAACCTTGTGAGTAACTTTATTTATAATGGCCTAGATTATAGATCATGTCAAAATATAATGACCTAAAGCTGTTCTTTGACCTCTCAGTACATCTTCTTCATGAAATATCAATAATGTTCCCCACAAAATAGAATTATCACTCTCTTTTGGGTTACCTTTTTAAAGAATGCTTTAAGAGACAAGTTTTGATAATGAGTCTAGGATGAGCTAGTAGTCCACAGGTGTAAGATAGAACTTTTTGAAAATCATAGTGATTAAAGTAGGTCTTAAGCAATTTTTCTAATGATAAATCAGAAGTGCGCATATCTGAATCAAATACCATATGCAGAATCATAAAAGAAAGTGGTTTTAAATGATGTAAAGAACACTTTAACCTTTCACTATAAATTTTCAATTTTCAACAATGATTGAAAGAGGAGGAGTTAGGATGTATTAT
Source organism: Larix kaempferi (assembly GCA_027924585.1). Classification (NCBI taxonomy): domain Eukaryota; kingdom Viridiplantae; phylum Streptophyta; class Pinopsida; order Pinales; family Pinaceae; genus Larix; species Larix kaempferi. The sequence goes on from BSBM01001229.1 coordinate 4,803,201, forward strand.
GAGGTTTTTGGAGCACTTCCCTTTTCAGATAATATTGCATGAGTTGATTATAACGATAAGGTTCTTGTAATTAAGCTGCAAAACCACTTGTTAGATGATTCAAATTTATTCAAAACAAAAACATATGTACAAAGAAAAATTCATATGAAATTTAGGAAAAAGGAAAAAGAGTCTTCCTGTTTTAGTTGACAAAATTTCATAAGTTGATCATAAAAAATGAATTTCCTTACAAAATGAAATCAGTCATTAGAAATGACTCTTTATGATTGAAAAACAAAAATATATTTACATATATACAAATGAAGATAACCCAAAATAATTCAAGAACCAGGAGAAAGATGAATGACTTCCTCTTCTACCAGCTCCATCTCCTTCTGTTGTAAGGTATTCTACACAAAATCTTGTTTAGATATTGGTTGATGGTAAAGTCTAAGTCTATGTCCATTTAGAACAAAGGAAATTTGCGAATCATCAATTGTCTTAATTTTAACAGATCCATTATCAAAAGCTGTAACAATTTCATATGGACCCATCCAATGAGTAGTTAATTTTCCTTTAAAGTTTTTGTATCTTGAATCAAAAAGTAATGCCTAGTCTCCTGTTTTGAATTGTATTTGTTTAATGTATCTATCATGCCACTTTTTGTGTTGGTTTTGTATTAAGATTGTGCGTTGAATAGCATCTTTTCTAATCTCATCTAATTAATTTATTTGCAGGATTCGTTGTCTCTGTGCTTCTTCTAGATCCATCCCTAATTGTGCAGCCATACAGAAGGTTTTGACTTGAAATTCAATAGGTAGAAGAACTTTTTTACCATAAACAAGTTCATAAGGTGTGTGGCCAGTGGTATTCCTCCAAGTTATTCTATAATCCCACAAGGTTTCTGGAAGCCTATTTGCCTAGTCTTTGTGGTGTAACTGGATAGTCTTAGTCAGGATGGATTCTAATACTTTGTCGGTGGACTCTACCTGACTATTGGCTTGCGGGTGATATGGTGAAGATTTACAATGTCTAATACCATATTTGTCAGTAAGTTCTTTCATCAATTTGGAGGTAAACTGAGATCCTTGATCAGTTACAATTTACCTAGGTACACCGAATCGGGTAAATATTTCTTCATATATGAATTCTACCACAGATTTCTCTGTGGCCCGGAATAAGGCTTTAGCTTATACCCACTTGGTGACATAATCTGTACATACTTAGGATGTACTTCTTCTTGCGAGACATAGGGGAAATTGGCCAAACGAAATCTAGATCCCATTTTCCAAAAGGCTCATTCATAACTTGGGGTTGTAAGGGCATCTCATCGGATGGCGTAGGTCTACCCATTATTTGGAAATTGTCACATCCCTTGACATATTTGGCAGCATCTTTGAAAATGATTGGCCAATAATATCTAGAGTGCAACACTTTGTATGTTGTTCTCTTGTCGGAAAAATGCCCACCCCAAGGTCCACCATGACATGCATGAAGGATCTCTGCTATATCATCCTCTTGTACACATCGTCTAATAATAAGATCAGGACCGGTACAAAAAAGATCATTATCCACCCAAGAATAATTATAACTTTGAACTATTATCCTACGTTTTTTCGGGTGGGGAGAGATGGTTTGGTAGCTTTCCAGTTGCTAAATAATTGGCTATGTCTGCAAACCATGGGGTTCGAACAGATATAGGGAACAAATGTTCATATAGAAATCTATCATCGACAGGGATGGCATCATTTTCAATTTGAATTCGAGAGAGAAAATCTGCTACCACATTCTCTTGACCGGGACGATCAACAATAGTAGTGTTAAATTCTTGTAACAGAAGAAGACACTGAGTCACCCTGCCATTGGTGATTGGTTTATTCATAAAAAATCTGATGGCGGAGTGATCGGTATGTATGAAAATTTCATATCCTGTGATATAATGATGAAACTTGTTGATGGAATAGACTACTGCCAGAAACTCGTTTTCAGTAACAGTGTATTTCGTTTCTGCAGGGGTCAAATTTTTACTGGCAAAATAGATGGCATGTGATGTTTGTCCCTCTTTTTGACCTAGGACTCCTCCTATAGCTATGTCGGAAGCAATTGGGGCCCCTAAGTATTGGTGCCACTGATAGCTTTGCCTTCAAAGTTTTGAAGGCATGTTGGCAAGGTTCGGTCCATTGGAATTCTGTATCTTTCATGAGTAGCTTGAACATAGGTGCGGCTATCTTAGTGAAATTTTCAATAAAACGTCTATAATAGCCTGCATGGCCAAGAAAGCTTCTTACTTCCTTCAAAGTTTTTGGAGGAGGAAGCTTAACAATTATCTCTATCTTGGCAGGATCCACCTTGATACCTTGAAGAGAGACATGATGTCCCATAACTATGCCCTCGGTTAGTAACATCTTACATTTTTCATGACTAAGAGCTAAGTTCGTTTCTTGGCACCGAATAAGAACTATTTTGAGGTTATCAAGGGATTCTTGGAAGGTATTTCCATAAACTATAAAATCATCCATATAAACTTCTACACAGTCATGTATAAGGTCAGCAAAGATTCCTAAAACTGCACGCTGGAAAGTAGCAGGTGCATTACATAGGCCAAATGGTAACACTCGATAGGCATATGTCCCCCAAGAACAAGTAAAGGTTGTCTTGTCTTGATCCTCATGTGTTATTAATATTTGATTGTATCCACTATACCCATCAAGGAAAGAAAAGTTATTAAGAGTGGCCTTTTTTAATTCTCGAAAGTCAACACGGATACGCCATTTCCTTGTGACTTTATTTGGAACTACCACCAGAAGAGACACCCATTTACTATTAGAAATTGGGTAGATGAAACCAACATTAAGGAGTCTTTGTAATTCATATTTTACTATATCTTTTAGGGTTGGATTCATTCTTCTCTAGGGCTGCCTGAAAGGAGGTATGTTTGAGTCTGTGTAAATGTGGTGAATACAAGTATCTGGGTGTATACCTTTCATATCGGTGTATTCCCATGCAAATGCTCCAGTTTGACTCTTGAGAACTTTTAGTAATTGTTTTTGCTGATTCTCATCTAAACCTGCATTTATATGTAGACATTTTTCGGAACTAACGTCACAAGGTATGGTATAGGATCCTATATGTTCTTCGATTGCGAAGACACAGGGTGTACTTGTAAATTGTGAGAGGCTCATGTTTTCTTGGAATTCATCTCCAAAGATCTGGTCAGGTTGGGAAAAAGACTGAGGAAAGTCTATACATGGTGTGGAAGAGATAAATTGATTCAACACATTCTCGGTATTTTGTTCTTGAAGTGCCTAGGAGAAATCACTAACAAGGGAAAGTTCTTTCAAGTTCTCATCCCCAAAAGGACAATCTAACCAAAATAGGTTTTCAGTTATTGGTTGTGATGGTGGGTATAAATATAGGTTTCTGGTAGATAACCCATCAGAGATAATCATCTCTCCATCCCTACATCCTATAAATGCATTGGCAGCAGCTAACCAAGGTCTTCCTAGAATAATGCGGTGAGCTTTAGAAGGGTCCTTTGATTCTATGACCATAAAATCCACGGGATATTCCCATGAAGCTACTGATACAGTGATGTCATCTAAGATCCCAGTAGGCTGCACCATAGTGTGATCTGCTAATTCTAGCATTGTTGGGATAGGGTGGAGGAAATGTCCTAAATGGAGAGTTTCTAAAACTGTGGTAGTCATCAGGTTAATAGCGACTCCTAGATCAATAACTGTGTTTCGTATGGCGGTGTTATTGATGATAACAGTCACCACAGTGTTTCCTGGATTTGAATACTTTGGTATTCTAGGTTGGTCGGTTATGTAATCTGACATTTCACCTATTACATGAATCGTCGAAGAGTTTTTTTGTTTTCTACCTGGTATTTTAATACAGAGTTCCTTTTTTACTTTACTATAGATTGGGATATCCTTAAAGGCTTGTAACAAAGGGATCTTAATACATATATTTTTCAATTCGTTAATGATATCATACTCTGGATAAGTTACAGGTTTTTCTATTACTAGATGCTCCGGATACGGGGGTGATCTTTCTCATGTAATTACTTCTTTATGAGGATGGTTGTGTGTTGAAGATTTAGGAATAACCACATCTTCAAGAACGACACCATTCAAAACTTCACTAGGTATATCTTCTTCATTCTCTTCTTGGATAACAATTGATGACTTGGGTTGATCTTACAAAACTCTTCCAGACCGCAGTTGAATCTCATGTATTGGTGTGGTCGGAATGGCATATGATGGAAGAGGCAACAACCCAATGATGTTGAGAGCTTGGGTTGGCTTGTTGTTAGGATTTGGTATCGGTTGTGCAGGTAATATTGTGGGTCTTGGAGGGTTCATATTCTAGAAATGGTGAGGTTGATTTGGGATAGGGGGTAGTGAAGGAGGTACAAATCCAGGCAAGAGTTGATGAATACTAGGTGGGTAAGGATAGTTAGGCATAGGAGGAGGTGGTTGAGCATAAGCTTGTCCTCTCCATCTGTGTGGCCATTGTTGCTGTTGAGCATTTTGAGGAGGGTACTGCGGTGGCCAATTTTGCCAACCTGAAGTGTTCCATTGTTGAGGAGGTTGATAAGGATGGTAATAGGGTGGAAATTGTGATGTTGGATCTTGATATGATGGTTGATCTCTAGGTTTACAAGGCCTTCTAGATGTTTCACTAAAGTTTCCACTCTTGTATACAACTTGCAACCCAGGCAACGATGGACAATTATCAGTTGGATGTTCTTCTTTACAAAGGTGACAAACCGAAACATTATTCAATGGAAATTCTCGTTGAGGATGTTTAGTTCTACACCTAGGACAGAAAACACTCATTGCTGCACGCTCTTCATCCTGTCTCTTTTTAGCTTGCAGTGCATCTAGTTGAGAACCCATAGATCCTAAGATATCTATTTTGAAATTTTCTAATAGGTTTCCTAACTCTACCCTTGTAACTCCACTCGGACCGGATGTGTTTCCTTTCAGGTTCCTAGCATAAGATTCTCGAAAGTGTCTTCCATTTTTCCCTATGCTCCTAGAGTAATTCCTACATAGTTCACAAATCTGTGCAAAAGACTTATGAGAGATGTCTCCTGCTTCCATGAGATTAAGATTTTCTAAGAATTCTTCTGAGATTCCCTTGAGGAAGAGTGTTCTTACTGCATCTTCCCGAAGGACACTATATTTGGATTTATGTAACACATAGTTATATCTTTCGAGATAGTCTTCTAGGTTCTCATCTTCAAGTTGTTGTATTTTGAAAATATCATTGCGAGAGTCCTTAGGTTTACAATAATCCTGATATTTCCATAGAAATGCATTCTTCATGCCTTCCCAAGTTCTAATACTAAATTCTCCCAATCCCATGAACCATCAAAGAGCAAACTCTTTTAATGTGGCAGGAAAAAAAATTAATTTTTGGCCATCTTGTAGGTAGTTATAACTCCTACACAAAATGTCAAATTCGAATAAGAATGTATCTGGATCCTCACTACTCTTCCCATAGAAGGTCGGTAGTGAGGAGGGAGGGATGTTTTTCATAGCTACATCTTTTGCAGTGTCTAAAATGGCGAATCCAAAAGTACCTTAAGTTCTAACCTCTCCTTCTCCTTCATCTTATCGGACACGATCTTCATTTTCACCCTCCATGAAGATTTGATTTCCAAAGAGAGAATACCTAGGTGGTTCATTTCTTGGTGAATATGGGTTGTCCCAATGTTCTGTTTCAATAATAGTATTTTTCTTTTTAGGAGGATAATTACCAGCTACGTGGGAACCCAGTTTTGAAGGTCCTACCGTTGTTGTTTCAATCTATGAGATGACAATGTTCACAGAATTTTCAAAAAGAGCGTCTACTTGTGCAGGATCAACAAAATCTACTATGTTTGGACCACCTACTATTGAAAAAGTAGTGTCTTTGGGTTTTTGGACAAATAGAGGGTTGTTAGGTTCTGAAGTTTTATCCTTTTGAGTTTGTCTAAGTTCAGTCTCAATATGAGATTGAGGTTCTTCTAGTGGAATTTTCTTATGAATAGACTTTTCTGATGTCCCTATGGTTTCCCCTAAATGGTTTCCAGAAAGGATTTCCTTAGCTTTCCAAGTAGGACTATCCCCTTTTGGTGTCTTCCGATACCTTTCTGCTGAGTTAGTAGTTGGGGTGGCACACCCCCCGTATAAGTTAGTAGGAATTTTAGTATGGATTTTAGTAGGAGGACTAGTTTTAATAAATCTACCTTTTGAGTCTCTAGACCTATTCATGAAAATAAAACTATAATTGAAATAAATTCTAACTACATCACTACTATTGCTAGGCTTTGGGGATGCCTGTTACAACAGATGCGCAGGTTCTTACCTCTCATCTTACTGCTCACCCGCCACCAGCCTATTTCTAAGTTTCAAAGGGGAAAATTCAAATCTATCACTAAGTTTTAAAAGAGAGTTATACCTAACTACAACTAAGTTCTACAACTGAATTCTACCTATCTATAACTGAATTCTACCTATCTACAACTCCCCGACAACGACACCAAAATGTTGGGTGTATTTACTGTCTTATGGAATCACCAAATATTTAATTATCGACCAGGGTTGGTAATCTCAGAGTTGTGACACAGTATATGCTGAGGTATAATGGCACCTAATATTTTGGCTCGACAGACCTTAGAAATGTTTAATAAACAAAACATCGAAAGATCTTTCAAAATGAAAAACCGAGTCAAACTTCAGAAATACAACAAATGAACTAATTAAACCTACCTAAACCAACATATCAAAATAGTATCAAACTATACTACTCTACCCTATGGACAATAACGGAAAGATATAAAAACAACAATATTATTCTAGGAAGCAAGACTGAATCAAACATAACTACTTTGATAACATTGAGAACTACTGATTAAAAACTCTAGTATAGGAATTAGAAACAACTGTAAATGAATTTAGATACCTATCTATGAGATGACTCAACTGACAACTAACTATGTAAATGGGAAACTATGTTAATTTAAAATAAAACCACAAATTACTTGCTAAATGCATTCAATTAATATTTCGAGACTACATTAAACTACCTAATTCCATTCTCCTTGGGCATTCTGAGGAATTGTATCAAATATAATAGGAATGGGAGAGAATGTATCAAAGTGACTTCCGAATGTAACAAGGAATCAAAATGGAAGCAAATCTAGTTTAACTTCTACAAATAAATGCAAACTAAAGATTGTCCAACTACAATTAACTTTAAACATTATGACCTATTTTCTATCTATAAGTAAATGACATGAAACTAATGTAATCTAGAAGCAAGAGAAAACTTAATTAAGATATTTAATTTGAGATGGATTTTATCTAGAAGCAAGTAGAAAACTTGATAAAGATTTTTAATTTTGAGGATGAACCTAATCATAGAAGCAAGTAGAAAACTTGATAAAGATAACTTAGTTCTGGATTAGATCTTATTTCATGAACATTTGCATTAACTGTATGGATGAGAGAAGCAAATTCTATATTTGAACAAAGAAACTATCAAAACTAAGATATTTTGGAGAATGAAATTACTAAATGAAATCAATCTTAAGAAATATGACATAACGAAACTAAGAATGAAACTGATGAATTCTAGAACAGTAAGCATTAATGAATCAGGTAGAAAAGAAACATAATCTGTAAAGCAACTAAAGCAAAGTTAAGGAAAACAGGATGAAAACTAAGAATGGCGATGAAACTCAATTAAAACTCTATGTAGTGTGGAATAAGATCTTAAATACAGTTAAGAACGCTAATTAAAGGCAATAAATATTACAGTTCGAAAACCTAAGAAACTGGAATCTAAATAAGCATAAAAACAATGCAGAAAATATTAAAGTCCATATGACGATCCGAATAACAGTCTGAACGACAGTCCGAATGGAGGAAAACGATTTAAACTAAGGAAATAAGCAGATTCGATGATCTTAACGCCAGCTGGTTGATGCATATGAACCTACAGTGCACAGAAAGCAATGAATAGACTGTTTAGAAGCTAAGTTAACAAGAAGTAACCTATACTAATCATTGTCTAAGGAAATGAACTATTTCTATGGCATAATGAAACAAAACTGAGATATGAATAAAACTAACCTACAACTACAGGAAAAACATTAGCAGAACTAATTTTAACTATGAATTTAACTTGAACTACTAAAACGTTAACTAGTTGACTCTATCTAGTTGAAAACGACGAAACTGAAAGCAAACTAAAAATATTTAAGCATGAATGGTCACTTTAAATTCTGAGCATTTAAATTAAATTAACAACTTAAACTAGCAGCAACATATAACTACAAGAAATAAAGAACTGGAAATGAAAATGATTAATTTGCAGAAAGGAAATGCAAAATATACACAATAAAACCTCTGGTTTTTTAGGGGCCCTTCCCAGCAATCAGAGATTGAAGATTAACTCACACTAATCACCAACAACAGAACAATAACAACAGAATTCAGGAATTTCCATTAACTGAGAAAGTTACACAGTGTTTCTACAAATTACTACTATCCTCTATGTATGTATGCGCTATATTGTGCTGCGTTTCTCCAAAGGAGGCATCTATATATAAGTTTACAATCAGAGAGAAGGTCGACATAGTCGACCTCTCTAAAAATAGAAGTATTAATGACTATGGAATGACTGCATGGTGGTTTATGACAGCTCACAAGCCATCCGCCTGAGTCCACGATGTTGATTCCCCTTGACGCGAACAGCTGCGAGTCGGTTTCCTTCCATTGTGGGCAGAGATGCGTTGGCAGGATGAGCGTAGGAAGGCAAGGGTCTTCTGGAATGTTGATTTGGGTAGGAGTGCGTGATGTCAGGCTGGGCGAATAGGAAAAACGAAACTTCTGGAGTGTTGAGGTGAGCAACATATGTGTTTTCAAGTGAGGCGAATAGGAGGGTGAATCTTCTAGAACAGGGGCTCACCAACCACGAAAACCACGTTGCTAACATAACCCATCTTCTCGTTTTTCCTTTAATGACCTGAAATATTCCAACCAACGATTGCGCAAGTTGAATGAAGGGCTGAACGACGGGTTGAACGCTGCTGGGCGTCTTCGGCGTGGAAGCGTGTCTGAATGAAGGTCCATTTGAAACCCATAACCTGCAGGATGAGATCTATTTGCCAAGCAAGCCAAGAAATGTCAAATAAGCATTAATAAATCACAATAAGACGGTATTTGACCAAAATTCAAGTGATTATGCAAATGCGTTCATACCTCGTCTGATTGATGGTTTGAATGGAAAGCAAAATGACTTATTATATAAAAAATGGTGAGAATGACACTAATCAGAATGTGTTTGATGATAAAAAATGGTGACAAAATGGACACCAAAAATAGGCACATTAGGCTATATGGACATGTTTACTAGGGATTCCATCAACTAATGTGGGAAGCATTTCTTTGGTTTTCCTTTATATATATATATATATATATATATATATATAACGTCACCATCTCAATCTGGCCAGTAGGAGGGGACATTACTGAATCAGGGCCTCTAAATATCGCCCCATAACCACAATTATGAATTTATACAGCTAAAAGACGTGCAAACATGGAAATAAAAACACACATAACATGCAATTTACAGGCATAATGATCACATGAGTACAAATAAAATCAGTGCACGTCAAATACATAAGAATACTTATATTTAAACAAAGAAGATCCAAGCAACTGGTTGTGCAAGGGTGATTCTCCACCCATCCATAGGCACTATGTCCAACATATACTCTTTCTACTGAGAGGCCACCCTCAAGCTAGGCTATGAGGCCACCAGGGCAAAGGAGACACTTATAGGATTCTATCTCTCAACCCACAACCCATTCTGCTCACTGTGCTTAGCCAAAAAGCTCAACCAGATCTCTACATGGGTCTCACTACGCCATCATAGCCATGGAACTCCTTCCAAGTTCCCCACACAACACAAGGAAGTCATTTCCCTTCACTGATCCACAGTTCCCTCAGGAAATCCAACCCTTATAATGCTTACCATTATGTGCAGTAAGAGTCCAACCTGCTATATGCTAACGGAGAACCTCCTGCAACATTAATCCATGGCTTCTCAAGCATCCAAAAGTAACAGAACTCAATGGATATAGGTTCCTAGCTTTCGCAACCTCCATGCTCACTTACAACCATCTATTTTTCCTTCAAAAAATGCAGCTCCATCTTCAAATTCAAATTTCTGGGTTAAACAAAGTCTGATAATGGACATGAAAAAAATGGAATCTCTACGTAGTGTAGGAACATGCATGAAAGAAATGATCAAAAGAGTGTCGACTCCAAGGATATGAGGTAAGGGTGAAAAGACAATTGGCATAGCTTCTAACCATAGAAGAAATATGACTGCTGACAACTGACATAATTGTCACAATCCCCATGCTTCAATAACTACATGCAATGACTTTCCCCACCAACCTCACACATGCATTCAATGATTGGGTTTAATAGTCCAAAGAAGGAAATTGGCTCATTTAAGGAACACGACAAATTTGGATGAGTTCTAAGGTTGACACGTGGCAACATAGGATTTGGTTTCCCCATAGTTCCCCCTTCCTCTTCCCATATGGTGGAATCATAGCCCCTCTATTTCTCTTTACACAACCATCTATTTTATTAATTTCTAACATAATATTTAGATACATTTCGAATTGGCATGATAAGCCAATCATATGGTCCAAATAAAAATATATACATCATACATGCCTAGTCATTCATTAGTTGGGCCTTGGCCTTGAGCTCCACACTAGGAATCCATACTAGCATATTTACATCATTTACATAATTTTGATTAAATACATTCCAAGTCAAAACTGGGGGTATTACAATCCCGTTCCCCTTGGAAAAACACCGTCCTCGGTGTTTGTTCAAAATCAAAACAAAAATGGGTATGCCTATTTCATGGCATCCTCCAACTCCCACGTAGCCTCATCGGGACCGAAGTGCTTCCATTGCACCTTTACCTGTCCGATGGATCAATTCCAGAGCAATGTTACCTTCCTGTCTAGGATGCATAGTGGATCGGTTTGGAACTCTCCCTCGGGTTCCACCTGAATCACATCCCAATCAATCACATGGTTATGATCATGTACATATTTCTTAAGTAAAGAAACATGAATAAAATTATGAGCGTTAGTGTTACCAGCCAATTTAATTCTATGTGCAACTGGCCCTATTCTTTCAAGCACTTTAAATGGACCACAATATCTTGGAGATAGTTTGGCACAACTTCCAAGCTTCAAGGAACTCTTCCTTGGCCTCACTCTAAGGTAAAAATGATCTCCAACAATGAATTCTCTATGCATTCTATTCTTATCTGCATAGCTTTTCTGCCTATCTTGTGCTGCCTTTAAATTATGCCTAATTTTTGCAACATCTTGTTCTATTTTCTTAAGCAATTCTGGTCGAATTACAATTATGTCCACTGGATTATCCCATGTCACTGATGTCCTACACTTTATTCCATATAAAACTTCAAATGGACTCATGCCCAATGAAGCTTGTTGTCCATTATTATATGCAAACTCTACCAAGTGTAGATAATCTTCCCACTTGGATGGTTTTTCCATCACATACATGCGAAGCATGTCTTTAAGAATTTGATTTACTCTTTCAGTTTTTCCATCTGTTTGTGGATGGTAGGAAATGCTAAAATTCAGCTGTGTTCCCAATTTTGCAAAAAGACTTTTCCAAAAATTTGAAGTACATTTGATTTCCCTATTTGAAATTATTGCCTTAGGAAATCCATGCAATCTAAAAATTTCCTTCATAAATCGTTGCAATGGCATCTGTTTTATATGTGGATTTAACTGGTCTAAACTGTGTTGATTTTGAAAATTTATCCACCTCAACCATGATAGAATCATGTTGTCTCACAGTCATTTCAATTATGGAATTCGAAAATGATGCAACAAACCTGCTGAGTGTTGATGCTCATTTTTCACTTACTGACATTTCATACATCTTGAAATATACTCAACAATATCTTTCTTCATCCCCGTCCAAAAATATTGTTTCCTAGCTGTAGCAATTGTTTTTTTATATCCTGGGTGAGCAGAATGTGACATTTTATGGATTTTATCCATACCAATTCTCCTAAAGTCTGCCACATTTGGAATATAAATTCTCTTTTTATAAATAAGAAGTCCATCCCCTTCCAAATGATACCCTTCATGCCTCTTTTCAAAATTCTGCTGCTGTAAATTTTCTTTTGTTTGCACATAAAAGTCATCTTCAACAAGAGAATTAACAAGCTGATGTCTTAAATCTAATTGGCAAGTTGTGATGACTGCCACATGCATTTCATGCACCTTTCTGCTGAGTGCATCAACCACTTTATTCTCCTTTCCTTTTATGTGTTTGATTTCAAAATCAAACTCACATAAAAATTCCAACCATCTAGCTTGTCTTGCATTTAATGTTGGCTGCTCAGATAAATATTTTAGACCACAATGGTCTGTCATCAATTCAAAATTTATGCCTATTAAATAATGTCTTTACATTTTTAAAGCCTGAACTATGGCTGCAAGTTCCAAATCACGTGTGGCATAATTTTTTTCATTCTCCTTCAATTTTCTAGACTCATAACACACCACATGATTTTATTACATAAGAACTCCTCCAAGTCCTTGTTTAAATGCATCTGTACACACAAAAAATTATTTTTCTGGGTCTGTAATTTTTAGAATTGGAACACTTGTGAGAAGCTTCTTCAACAACTGAAAGCTTTCTTCACATTTATGGGTCCATTAAAATTTTGTTCTCTTCTTTTGCAAAGAAATGATTGGGTGTGTAACCTTGGAGAATCCTTCAATGAATATTCTATAGTAACCAACAAGACCCATAAAAGATCTCACATATGTCACATTCTTTGGAGCTGTCCAATTCATAATGGATTCAATCTTTTCTGGATCCACTTATATTCCTTCCTTTGAAATAATGTGACCCAAATAATGAATTGTATTTTTGTAAATTTCACATTTGCTTATCTTTGCATACAACTTATGTTCCCTTAGTAATTGCAAATCCATTCTCAAATGTTCTTCATGCTTCTCTTCATTCTTAGAGTAAATAAGAATGTCATCTAGAAAAATAAGAACAAACTTGTCCAAATATTTGTGGAAAATGCTATTCATGATACACATGAAGGTAGTTGGTGCATTAGTGAGACCAAATGGCACAACTACAAATTCATAGTGTCCATACTTTGTTTTGAAGGTTGTCTTGTGGATGTCTTCTTCCTTGATCCTTACCTGATGGTAACCAGACCTCAAATCTATCTTTGAAAATACCCTCGCCTCTCTCATTTGATAAAAAATATCATCAATTCGAGGAAATGGATACTTGTTCTTCACTATCATCTTATTCAACTGCCTATAATAAATACATAACCTAAGTGTACTATCTTTCTTCTTTACAAATAGTACTAGTGCTCCCCATGGAGACACACTTGGAATTATGTATTTCTTTTCCAATAATTCTTACAATTGCATTTTCAACTCTAAAAATTCTGGTGTTCTCATTCTGTAAGGTGTCTTAGACACTGGTGTAGCTCCTGGCACAAGATCAATTGTAAAATCAATGTCCCTATTGGGAGGAAGTCCTGGTACTTCATCGGGAAATACATCCTTGAATTCTTGTAGCACATGATAGTTCTCCAAGTTTGGAATTTTATTTTCTTTTTTGTCCAATATATGGGATGCATACAATTGAAAACCTTTCCTACAAAACTTCTTCAGCTGCATGGCTGAAACATGCATAACAAAAATTTTCTTTGGAATTCCTTTCACAGCCCTTGGGTGTCCTTCATCATCAATGCACTCAAAACTCTTGTTGTAGCAATCAAGTTTAACTCTATGTACTTCCAACCAGTCCATTCCCATGAGAATGTCATATGAACCAAGTGGTAAAACATTCAAATTTGTACAAGTGGACAGTCCACCCTTTTCTAATGGGCATTTCTCCACCATTTCACTAACTTTTCTCTTGGTTTATGTGGTTAGTTGAACCAAATATGATTTAGTATGCTTGGTTTTCTTAAAAGCACAAATCTCAACAATTTTAGAACTTATATAACTGTGATTATATCCAGGGTCAACTAAAATAGAAATAGATTGCTTAGAAATTTTACCTTCAATATTAACCACAATTGATTGATGATCTGCTTGGCGGTCCTCTAGTGTAGTATAAATTCTAGGGACAATCCTTGCCACTTGACCCACAATTTCAGCTTCTTGAATGTCGTGAACTTTCTTTGCACTCCCATTCCGATGTGTACAATTCCTAAGCAAATGGCCCTCTCCACATCCCCAACATTGGACTGGTTCTGTTGGCTTGTCTCCCATCATCCTATTTGGCTTTGTCACAACTTGTCGTGCCTGCCTTGGCTAATTTCTGAAATGAGGAGGCTTCAACCCCTTCTTCCTTTGTTCAAATTTCTCATTTTTCTTGTCCTTCCATGCCTTATGGAAATCCGGCTTTCCTTTGGCTTGATCATAACAATTCTTGGCATTTATTATGGTCTCATCTAGAGTTTGAGGCTCATTAAACTTAATTCTATCTTTGTAGGATTGAGGAAACCCACTTAGAAAACATTGAATTTTGACTTTACCATCCCTGATATACTTGACATATCTCAGCAGCTCCTAAAATTTATTTGCATATTCCTCCATAGTCATTTGTCCCAACTTCAACTCATGGAATTCTTTAATTTTTCCATCATAGTACCTATCAAAGAGGTACTTTTGCTTGAAGTATTTCTTGAATTTCCTCCAAACAATTTTCCTTTCATTGATCTTCTTTACTTGCCTAAGGTGATCCCACTATATAGATGCTCTCCCATTCAGATTGAAGATATCCATTCTTGCTTTCATATTTTCAGAGTAGTCTTGAACTTGGAAATACTTCCCCATCCTAAGAAGCCAAGCCTCAACTTCTTGAAAAGATTTTATCTCAGCATCAAATGTAGGAGGTTTGGCCTTCCTAAATTCTTCATGTGAGTTGTTCTTTGAAGACCTCTTCCTCTTCCTCCTATGAGATTAATAGCTTGATCCTTTAGTGCAATCCTTTGAGTCAAATGACTCACTAGAATAGATTTCTCGAGTATATGACCTGCCCCTAGAAACTCTTCTCGAGCTATGGGACCCCTTGTGAGAATTCCTTCTTGAGATACTCCCACTCTTCTCTTGATTTTCAGAATGATGGCCACAATTAATCTTCCTTTGAATGTCTGCCAAACTTTGGAGCATAGTTGCATTCAACTAATTCTACTCTTCTCGAGCTCTAAGAAGCCTCTCATTTTCTGCTCTATAACTCTGCAACTCCACCCTTAGGCTCCTCACGGTTTTTGCAATGTCTAGGGGAGTCACTTGGTTTCTCCTACCATTGTATTGTGTCTCTTCATTCTCAATCAGTATATTCTCTCCCATTGCATCGGCCTCAACTTTATGAGGAGCCTGTGCATCATCCATGATGATGACCTTCTTGGCCAAACCAAGATCAGAGGTTTCTCAACTGCACTATACTCACTGGTGACCCTTAACAATCACTGATATGATTATGGATCTGCAAAAGTGTTCATATAACACAATTGTTAGATTTATTATAAAATAAACTTCAATTTTCATATATTCTGGAAATTACCTATATTGACAGTTTTTGTCAATTATGGATATAGGAAATTTTATGATCCAATTATAGAATCATATGAATTACTAATTCATAATTTAACTCTGTAAAATTGTCCCCGTTTGGACAAAATTTCCAACTACTATAAGCATGCTCAATTTTGATTTTCGAGGACAAAGTTACAGTCCTTCAAAATTGTTAAATTTTCCCAAGTTCTGCATTTTCATGTAGGTTCCTGTAACTCTAGAGGCCAACTTTAGCCACCTATAGAAGGAAATTTATGGAGAACTAGAACAATTTTTCTATTGGCCTAGATAATACATACAACCATGATTACTCAACAATTTTTGTTAGGATATTTAGACACTTAGGGGTTAGTTAAGATCAACTTGTGTAATATATCCGTTAGGGATAGTGTGTTTCTTTATTATGCATTAGTATGCATTTGTAAATACTTAATCCGATGGTCATGATATGTTCCCGACATAGAGTGATCTGACGGCTCAACTTCTCTTAGATCAAACCTAACCTTGATCCGTGGCTTAACACCCGATTGGTCCATGATCTCTATTTAAAGAGCATGGAGGGTCATTGTTTAGTTGATCGATTATGAGAAGCTCATTTGTAACTTTCTTTCTTTGCATAATAAATTGTCTCGTAGAAGCTATTTGACCGAGGCCGTGGAGTGTTTCCCTCAAGAGGGTTTAAACCACGTCAAAACATCGGTGTGTTGATCTGTGATTTGTTTGTGAGAAGTCATTGCTCTTGGTGTTCGGTCCTTTGTTAGTACCATGTGTACCCAAACATGGTATCAAAGCTTTTATGAAGAATCGCTTCCGGTTATGATCTAGATCTTGAACTATTGTTGCCGAAACTCGAAAGGGTTTCTGGTTCTGGTATTTCTGTACATTTCTGGGCTATGGGAGGTGTTCCATTGCGTCCGGAGCGTCGTTTCCATTAGGAAATAGTTTTCGTTTGATCGAAAACGGTTCCCAGTTGCTCCAGAAATGCGTATTTCATCAGATCTGAAGGTATAATGTTACAGTGACGCATTTTTTTATTTTCTGTTTTTAAAAAAAAAAATCTCATATTTTATCATTTTTTTACTGTTAGATTTTTTTTGGGTTCGGATTTTTGTTTTTCCATCTGTGTATGCTCTTTGCTGTGCACCTTGAGCGATCTCGGCAAATCAGAAACAGAAAGGAAAAGGGTTTTTCTCGGCTGCGTATGCTCTTTGCTGTGCACCTTGCGCGATCTCGGCAAATCAGAAACAGAGAGAAAACGTAGACTTTCCTGGCAAGCTAACGAGATTTAACTCCACAAGTGTGGAAAAGCTTTTTTTTGTTTCGATTTGTGGTGTGTTTTGCAGGAAAAATGGCAAGCACGTAAACCAACCAAGAAGAGTAAAAAAAAAAAACCCCTCTTCCTCATTCCCATATTTTACATACCTTTTAATTTAGCTCACTTGGTTCAAAGTTGCTTTATTCCTTAATAGGTCTTGAGTTCAAGTCTTAGGAAGTTACTTTTAAAAGAAAAAGTGCATGCAATTTCTATTTTCAAGTTACTTTATTGTAAAAGTGCATCTCACTTAAATAATAAAAAATAAAAATACAAGTGAATCATTTAAGTTTTTTTTATTGTTGCACTATTTAAAAGTAATATCATTGTAAAAGTGAAATCACTTATTTTACAAAAGTGGTTTACTTAAAGCAACTTTCTTGTAAAATGATTGTCAAAAGGTTCAACTTGGGAAGAGGGGGGTTCTTTTTTTTGCTGGACATTCTCTAGTTGCCACGTCACTATTGGGGACATCTTCAACAATTTCTTTGTTCAAGCATAACTTCATCATACAGAGTCAGTTTTCAGTGCCGTTTTTTTTTTAAACCACCTATTTTTTCGAGCTCTTCACATCCAGACTATTGGTTTTTGCTTTTACAGCCATTAAATTACAAATATGGCCGCCCCTTGTGATATTCTACTTAACAGTTCCAACTATTTCTCATGGAAATATCGTATGAAGGATGTTCTACGAAATAAAGGACTTTTCAGAATTACCTCAGGGAAAGAAACCGAACCCACTGATGATGATAAGAAAATAAAATGGGCAAATAGATGTGACGAAGCTCGTGGATTGATTGGGATGTTAATTTCTACTGATTTGCGATTCCACATATCTGGAATTGATGAACCTGATGCTTCTTGAGACAAGTTGGAATCTGTGTTTGGTAAACACAATGAAATTCAAGGTCACCAACTCGAAAATGAGTTGATTTCTTTAAATCCAAGTGACTTTTCATGCATTCAAGATTATTTATCTAAGTACAAAACTCTTAAACTCTTATGTGCAGAATGTAATATTAAGAGGGAAGACAAACAATGCATTTATCATATTCTTTCCAAACTTGGACCTGCATATTCTGTTTTTGTATTTACATTTTACTCCATGAAAGAATCCTTGAATGTAGCTAGCTATCAAGAGCCTAGTCTTGAATCCTTTTGTGATTCCTTGATTAGAGAGCAAGATAAACTCATTCATCTTGGAATAATCAACAATGCAGATACATCTGGGAAAGATTTATTGTCCCAACAGAAAGAAAAGTCCAAGCCTCCCAAGAAACAAAATTTTCGCAATAATAAGTCAAACAAGGGTCCAAAACCTTCTCAGTCAGCTCCTTCTTTAAAAAATGACAAAGGATCCAAGCCAAAAGGCAAGAAGATTGAGCGTCATTTCAACTATTGCGGGAAAGATAATCATGATGAATCTAAGTGTTTCAAGAAGATGATAGCCTTGGAAGCAGCAATGAAGAAGCACCACATCAGCCTAGATTCGCCTTCAGAATCTGCCTCTCATGGACATGCACTTTGTGCTTCTGGTTATTCTTATAATGCATCTTCTTCTTCTACTTCAAATGAATAGCTCATTGATTCAGGAGCATCTTATCATATGGCTAAGGATCAAGCCATCTTTTCTACTATGCATGAATGTAACACCAAACAAATATTTGTTGGTGATGATAGATCTCTAAGTGTTGTAGGAGCTGGAACAGTTCCCGTAGATAATGGTCATTTTAGTGATGTACTATGTGTTCCAAGAATTTCCTGCAATTTGTTATTAGTCTATCAGATCACTCATTCTCGTGAAGGTAAAACTGTGACCCTTACACCTCACTAAGTTGTAATCAAGGATTTTAAAGATCCTCAATAGGTCCTAGCTACCGAAATTGTTGATGATATTACTAGGTTGTACAAGTTTAACAACTTTGGGTCAACACCTTTCCCTTCAGTTTTTGTTGCTCATAGTGACAACTTGAGCAAACTTTGGCATGAGCGATTTGGTCACTTAAATTACCGCTCATTGCAACAACTATGTAAAGTCAATATGGTGACAGGTCTTCCAATGGTATCTTGCAGGGATGGTGTTTGTTCCGGTTGTGTACTCGAAAAATATCATCGGGACAGTTTTGACAAACGTGCCTCTTGGAACGCCTCGGTTCCCTTGGAGCTTGTGCATAGTGACTTGTGTGGTCCTCTTCCATCTGCTTCATTTTCTGGTTTCAAATATTTCTTAACTTTCATTTATGATTACACCAGACGCACTTGGGTTTATTTCCTCAAACTTAAGAGCGAAGTATTTAATATGTTCTTGGCCTACAAGGCCCTTGTTGAAAAATAATCTGGTCATCAAATTATTAAGTTAAGATCTGACAATGGAGGAGAATATGTTAACAAAAAGTTCACTACTTTCTGCACTGAACAAGGCATCCAACAACAACACACTGTTCCATATACACCACAACAAAATGGTGTAGCTGAGTGGAAGAACCGCACCTTAAAAGAAATGGCTAATTGTATGATCCAGTCTAAGGGACTAAGTCTTCAATTTTGGGTTGAAGCCATAAATTGTGCAAATTACATAGTTAATCGCACCCCTACTAAAACATTACAAGGTATAACACCGAAAGAAGCATGGAGTAAAACTAAACCTGATATAAGTCACTTCCGTGTGTTTGGTAGTGAAGCATGGGCTCACATTCCAGATGAAAAACGGAAAGCATTGCAGCCTAAAAGTGAAAAGTGCATATTTGTTGGATATTCTGAAGATGTAAAAGGTTATAGACTTCTTCAACCACATTCTCATGATATAATCATTAGAAAAGATGTTAAATTTGATGAAAATCTCTTGGCCTGCGAGCCTAACTCGACGATTGTGCCATCTTTGGCCTGCGAGCCTGATTCGACGTTTGTGCCTTCTTCTTCTTCTTCCAACTTCCTGGACAGGTTTCCAACTCCAGTTTCTGATGATGACAGTGAGGATGAAAATCCACCTCCGCCTACTCATGTTCCTCTAGTTACACCAGCACAAGTGCTTCCTCAATGGGTCCGTTCAACATGTGAAGTAGCTGGTGATCTTACCGGTGATCCTAGAGATCAACGTCGAACATGTTCTCAGTTTCAGCGAGCCTCTTCTCTTTTGGATCAAGTTTCCGAGAATCATGATCCAGAAAATTTTACAGAAGCTTCAGGGAATCCAGATTGAGATGCAGCCATGGATGAAGAATATCATTCCTTAATGGCGAACGATACTTGGGATCTTGTACCTCTTCCAAAAGGAAGAAAAATTGTCAGATGTAAATGGGTCTACAGAACTAAGTATGCATCAGATGGAAGTGTTGAAAGACTTAAGGCAAGGTTAGTTGACAAAGGTTTTTTCCAAGTTGAAGGGATTGACTACAATGAAACCTTTGCTCCCGTCGCAAAAATGAACTCCATCCACCTTGTTCTTTACCTTGCAGCCTTACATAACTGGGAAGTCCATGAAATGGATGTCAAGTCTGTCTTTTTACATGGTGATTTACAGGAGCAAATTTACATGGAACAACCTCCTGGATATGTTCAGAATAACTCTAGCCTTGTCTGCCACCTTGAGAAATCCTTATATGGCCTTAAGCAAGCTCCTAGAGCTTGGTATGCAAAAATGGATAACTTTCTCCTTGACACCGGTTTTTCTAGATGTCATTCTGACCCCAATGTCTATACCAAGAAAGTAGGAAACCATCTCATCATACTTGTTCTATATGTTGATGACCTTATTCTTACTGGTAGTGACCCTAAGCTTATAACCCATGTGAAATCCAGTCTTAAACAAAATTTTGAAATGTCAGACTTAGGACATTTGTATTATTTTCTTGGTCTCCAAGTCCTGCAAACCAAAGAAGGAATCTTTCTTTCTCAGTCTAAGTATGCTTGTGACCTTCTTCGTCGCTTTCACATGGAAGATTGTACACCAGCCCCTTTTCCCTTCCAATCTGGAGTCAAACTTTCTGCCACTTGTACTTCACCTGAAGTCGATGCCACCTTGTATCGTCAGCTTGTTGGTAGTCTCTTATACTTGACTCATTCCCGTCCTGACATTTCCTTTGCCATTGGTCGTGTTTCCCGTTATATGCAGACACCTCATGAAAGTCATTGGAAAGCAGCTAAAAGAATACTTCGATATATTCGAGGTACAGTTCGGTTTGGGATTCATTACAATACAGGGGGTAAACCTTTGTTGGTTGGTTTCACTGATTCAGATTGGGCCGATGATCCTGATGATCAAAAGTCTACTGCAGGTTATGTTTTTAGTCTGGGATCTGGATCTATTACTTGGGCTTGTAAGAAACAACAAGCTCTTGCTCTTTCTTCAGCAAAGGCAGAATATCGAGTAGCAGTTAATGCCGGTCAGGAAGCTTTATGGCTTCGACAGATCCTTTCAGAGTTTGGATTCGAGCAACAGTAGCCTACTCCACTTTGGTGCGACAATCAAAGTGCCATCAAGCTTGCCAAAGATCCAGTTCTACATCAACGCAGCAAACACATTGAGCTACATATGCACTTCATTAGAAATCTTGTTCATGATCGTGTTCTTGAAGTGCTCTTTTTCCCTACCGATGATCAAGTTGCAGACATCTTCACCAAGTTTCTTACAGAAGCGAAGTTTTCTAAACTTCGATCTATGTTAGGAGTTCAGGAACTTGTCATTAAGGGGGGATAGGCTCTAATGCCTCCTTCCTTCTCCTAATAGTGTCACTTTTGTAAATCCTTCAATCCTATCCCAAGTTGTTCTTAAGGGGGGATGTTAGGATATTTAGACACTCAGGGGTTAGTTAAGATCAACTTGTGTAATATATCCGTTAGGGATAGTGTGTTTCTTTAGTATGCATTAGTATGCATTTGTAAATACTTAATTCGACGGTCACGATATGTTCCCGACATAGAGTGATCCGACGGCTCAACTTCTCTTAGATCAAACCTAACCTTGATCCATGGCTTAACATCCGATTGGTCCATGATCTCTATTTAAAGAGCATGGAGGGTCATTGTTTAGTTGATCAATTATGAGAAGCTCATTTGTAACTTTCTTTCTTTGTATAATAAATTGTCCCGTAGAAGCTATTTGGCCGAGGCCGTGGAGTGTTTCCCTCAAGAGGGTTTAAACCACGTCAAAACATCGGTGTGTTGATCTGTGATCTGTTTGTGAGAAGTGGTTGCTCTTGGTGTTCGTTCCTTTGGTAGTACCCTGTGTACCCGAACAATTTTTGGTTCTTTGATATGATGCTCCAGTCACCTGCTATAAAATTCTGGAATCCACTACTTTGTATTTTTCCACTTCTTCTAGACATAAAAAATTCCGCAGCCCTATAGTATTCCCTCATAGTTCATAATATAACCAAATTATGCTGCTCCAATGGCCACTATTAAAATCCAGATCCAATTTTTTTGATTAAAAAAAAATGGGGGTCAAGGGGGATTTCTCGCTTGTGGTCGCCACTACAAGGCGGGTCGAGGGAAGTGCTCTCATTTTTTTTTTTTGTAAATAGTTCAATTTCGCACAATCTGGCACATAAGAAAATATGATTTTCTGCTGATGTGGCAAGGGTGCTGACGTGGCCTGACACGTCCCTCCTAAGGTGTTAGACAGGTCCGACTTGTTACCTTGTGACATAGCCATGTCACCTTCTTCCCACCACTAGGCCGCCACACCACCCTACACGCGACCCTGGGCGTTGGTGGTTTCCCCCCTTTACCACAAGCGGTAACACGCCGCTACAAAATGGTTTTGGAAAACAAGTATTGGGGAGGCGCAGTCAATTAAAAGCTGACACACACCCCAAGCGGTTTTTGGCACAACGCACTCATCGTTCCATTTTATCTGTCCTGTCCTTTATCGGGGCGCGATGGTTCTAGGACATGATATTCCATAAGATTCGACGGTTATATCTCTTCCCGCCCACTAATAACTGCCGCACATGTTCCCAAGGTGTTGTGAGTCGTGACCGTTGATCTACCTTAGCACTCGACAATCAGATATTCATCCTCCTCGCTCTTCATCCTTAGAAACCTTCTAAGCGCGGGTCCGATGTGGCTGAACCACATCATGCCTTCTGTCTACGTGTCTCCTCCACATCATCCATCCATGTGACATGCGTGGGGCCCACTTTAAAAATCCCAACTTTTCAAAAATTTCCCAAATTAAATGAAATCTCAATTTCACAATAAGGGAATTATTTCAGATTTAAATCAAAATTACTACTGAACCTGTATCTGTCCCTTAACAGAACCTGTTTTAACAAAGACGTTTTTTGATTTCTACCTGTAACTATGCATCTAGTGTTATAACCAGAAGCTCTGATACCACTATAATGTCCCCATCCCTCAATCTGGCCAACAGGAGGGGACAATACTGAAGCAGGGCCTCTAAATGTTGCTCCATAACCACAATTATGAATTTATACAGCTAAAAGGTATGTGCATACATGGAAATAAAAACACACATTGATAAAAATCAGGCTTATGAAGCCATTCGACCACTCAGCAAACTCTAGATTTAAGTCTTAAGCAGTCACAGTAAAATGTCAATTTTCAGGCATTAAAATAGTGAATCAACAAGCTAAAATACACATGTTGAGATAAATAAGCAACGGAAAACAAATATAACAACAGGCTATAAATTGTATGCACAGTGAATTTTGGTCAAACTAGACCCTGGAAAAACCCACTTGGGGAAAACTAGTCCAAGAGAAAATTTTATTTAGCATTTTCAGGCATAAAAACAGAGTTTCAGTAGCAATAAAATCAACATTTAATCACTATACCGGCACCAGGAAATCTGTGCAGCACCTCGAAATTTGTGCCCAGTAGTACCCTCGAAATTCATGCCCAGCAGTACCTTGAAATTCATGCCACTATACGTATGTACGGAATGTGTAGATTGTACAAATTTCTCCCTTGAAATTCGTGAAGAATTTTTTTTCTCGAACTGTGCCAATCCTCGAAATTTGTGCCCAACAATTTCTAGAAAATTGTGCCAGTTAAGTAGTACGACCCAGCTGTATGACCCAGTAAATAAGTGCATCAAAGCTGCCTTGGGATTCGAGCCACCTTCTATTTGGGATGAATCCCTCTCCTAGGGAATAGAGACACCCAAAAGAAAACTTTCTCTCACTCTAAAAAACTCACAAATGCCAAAATGCTCACTCTTGGAAAAAACTGTATCTTGCACATTTCTCTAGGCTTTCTCTTATAACTTGAAAGTGACTTTTCACCTTCCCAATCCGTAAATCCAACGGTCGAGATCTAATCTTGTCTTGACAAGATCAAGGGATGAAATTCATTCCCTCCAAAATAATTCACTTACAATTTTTTAATAAAGTAATTTCACTTTATGAAATATGTGCGCTTTTACTTCATAAAGTCACTTTATAAAAAATCACTTTATAATAGACTAGGAACATTACATAAAAGTCACTTTATAAAAAGAGCCACTTTATTACAACTTAGAAAAATTCAAGTGCCTAGGTAATGTAAATGCAAGGTGACTTCCGCAGACAAGACAAAACTATACGGAGTGCCTACCGAGTTGAAAAGATAACACTCCCTCTTAGCGATGGAGGTACTCACTGCCATCACCATCCGCTGGTCTTGTCCTCAGGTCCATCACATTGTTCACAGTATGAGCTCCCTCTCAACCTGGAGCC
Organism: Larix kaempferi; assembly: GCA_027924585.1. NCBI lineage: Eukaryota > Viridiplantae > Streptophyta > Pinopsida > Pinales > Pinaceae > Larix > Larix kaempferi. Next base: position 4,827,871 of record BSBM01001229.1, read on the forward strand.
AATTCCACCACCTGTACTGAACTTGAATCTGAAGACGCCCTCCTGGCAGCAACCCTGAACCCTGATCTCCTAGGAGAATCCATCCTCCAATCTTGAGAATCGGTCTTCTCATACCAATTGAGCCTCCTGCCAATACTTTGAAGAGAGTCCCTCTCTTCCATTGAAAACCGAGATTGAAACCTTGGCACCCCTGCAGTCTCAGGAGCCTACTGCTCTTCTTCCGACTCTGGATCATAAATCATGGGATGTCCACCTAACTTGTACAACTCATCGAACCAATCACCAATCAACTGTGGTTGGATCAATTCTGCTCCCTTTAAGTATATAAGAACATTTCCCCGAAATTCCCTTTCTGGAAAAATGTACACATGTCCCCTCCGGAACAATATCGAATACCCTGCATCCTCCAGGGTTGATACAAAGAGAAAGTTCACACTCAACCCTGGAACAAACAGAACTCTATCCTGCTCAAGGAGTTCATCCCGTCGAATCTAGAATCTGACTCTCCCAAATCCCCGCATAGAACGTCTCGTTCCCCCTTCACTCTCGACCATCCGGTATGGTTCTGTCTCAGTAATGCTGCGGAATATATGATACATTCTGGTCATGTGACGAGAGGGTCCACTATCAATGAAACAACTCCTGTTCATCGCATATCCATTGCTGCCGACACTAGATACAAGAGAGAACATTGAGAAATATTTCTCAAACCTTTCCCCAAAATCATCTATCTCAGCAGTTGCAGCAACAACCTCTTCCTTCTTCTTCTTCTTCTTCTTAGGACATTGAGATGAAAAATGACCATACGGGTTGCAAGCAAAACATCTGACTTTGCTCAAGTCCTAATTGCACTTATTCTTTCCCTTAGCTGAAATAGCAACATTGTCTTCAACAACAACCTCCATCTGTCCACTTCCCTGAGATCCTTCTCGGATCTCCTCCTGAGTGAAATCATCCCACAGTTTGCTCCAATATAGAAGATGTTCACGACCAACAACACATTTCGTGAAGACTTCCCAGTCTTTGGTGAATCCTCTCAAGGCTATCCTCACCAGCTCAGAATCAGAGATGACTTCCCCAACTGCATCCAACTAATCTTTTACCTGTGCCACCCGAGTAAGATAGGATACCACACCTTCACCCTTGGCCATCTTGGTCCCATGCAGCTTATCTTTGAGTGCCATCTTCCGGTTCTCATTCTTCGCCTCATACAAGTTTTTCAGTGTATCCCACATCTCATGAGCTGACTTCTTCTCAGCTAAGTGTGGGATGAGATGGTCCTTGACACCATCAAGAATAACCCTCTGTGCTCTAGCTTGTTTTACTTCTTGAAGGTCAAGCGAAATAGGGTCAGAAGTGGGAGGAGTTATCACTGTGCCGACATTAACTCACAATCCAATTTATTTTAGTACAACATTCATCCTAACTTTCCATTGCAAATAGTTGGAAATGCCATCCAACCGGTCCTCAAACTTGATGCAAATAGCCATCTCTCTCTATTTTCCAACAGAAAATAACCACAAGTTTTCCTTGTCTTCCCAACACCTGCAAAACACTTGCAGATAGATTTTTTCCAATACACAAGTTGTCAAAATCAACAATATCCTTGCCCAACAACTCAATACACTGTTGTAACAACAATACACTGTTATCTCAGAGTCCCAGCTCTGATACCATGATATAAATCAGGCTTATGAAGCTATTCAACCATCAACAAACTCTAGATTTCAGTCTTAAGTAGTCACAGTAAAATGTCAATTTTCAGGCATTAAAACAGTGAATCAACAAGCTAAAATACACATGCTGAGATATATAAGCAGCTTAAAAACAAATATAACAACAGACTGTAAATTGTATGCACAATGGATTTTGGTCAAACTAGACCCTGGAAAAACCCACTTGGGGAAAACTAGTCCAAGAGCAAATTTTATTTAGCATTTTTCAGGCATAAAAACAAAGTTACAACAGCAATAAAATCAACATTTAATCATTGTACCAACACTTGGAAAACTGTGTAGCACCTCGAAATTTATGCCCAGCAGTACCCTCGAAATTTGTGCCCAGCAGTACCTCAAAATTCATGCCACTGTACGGACTATGCAAGCTGTACGGATTTCTCCCTGCCTCGAAATTCGTGTAGAATTTTTTTTTCTCGAACTGTGTGCCAACCTTCGAAATATGTGCCCAGGAATTTCTAGAAAATCTTGTCAGCTGAGTAGTATAGCCTAGCTGTACGACCCAACAAATTTGTGCCTGGGCGTTGGTGGTTTTCCCCCTTTACCACAAGCGGTAATGCGCCCCTGCGAAATGGTTTTGGAAAACAACTATTGGGGAGGCGCAGTCAATTAAAAGCTGACACACACCCCAAGCAGTTTTTGGCACAACGCACTCATCATTCCATTTTATCTGTCGTGTACTTTATCGGGGCGCAATGGGTTCGGGACGTTGATCTTCCATAAGATCCGACGGTCAGATATCTTCCCGCCCACTATTAACTACCACACATGTTCCCAAGGTGCTGTGAGTCGTGACCGTTGATCTACCTTAGCACTCGATGGTCAGATTTTCATCCTCCCCGCTCTTCATCCTGGGCAACCTTCTGCGCACGGGTCCGATGTGGATGATCCACATCATGCCTTCTGTCTATGTGTCTCCTCCACATCATCCATCCACATGGCATGTGTGGGGCCCACTTTAAAAATCCCAACTTTTCAAAAATTTCCCAAATTAAATGAAATCTCAATTTCACAATAAGGGAATTATTTCAGATTTAAATCAAAATTACTACTGAGCCTGTATCTGTCCCTTAACAGAACCTGTTTTACACAAAGACGTTTTCTAATTTCTGCCTGTAACTGTGCATCTAGTGTTATAACCAGAAGTTCTGATACGACTATAATGTCCCCATCCCTCAATCCTACCAACAGGAGGGGACATTACTGAATCAGGGCCTCTAAATTTTGCCCCATAACCACGATTACGAATTTATACAGCTAAAAGGTATGTGCAGACATGGAAACAAAAACACACATTGGTAAAAATCAGGCTTATGAAGCCATTCAACCACTCAGCAAACTCTAGATTTAAGTCTTAAGTGGTCACAGTAAAATGTCAATTTTCAGGCATTAAAACAATGAATCAACAAGCTGAAATACAGATGCTGAGATAAATAAGCAACGGAAAACAAATATAACAACAGACTATAAATTGTATGCACAGTGAATTTTGGTCAAACTAGACCCTGGAAAAACCCACTTGGGGAAAACCAGTCCAAGAGCAAATTTTATTTAGCATTTTTCAGGCATAAAAACAGAGTTACATCAATAATAAAATCAACATTTAATCACTCTACCAGCACCTAGAAATTTGTGCAGCACTTGGAAATTTGTGCCCAACAGTACCCTTGAAATTCATGCCCAGCAGTACCTTGAAATTCGTGCCACTGTACGTATGTACGGACTGTACAGAATGTGCAGACTGTACGGATTTCTCCCTTCCTCGAAATTCGTGAAGATTTTTTTTCTCGAACTATGTGCCAAACCTCTAAATCTGTGCCCAACAATTTCTAGAAAATCGTGTCAGCTGAGTAGTACGGCCCAACTATATGTCCCAACAAATAAGTGCAACAGAGCTACCTTGGGATTTGATCCACCTTCTATTTGGGATGAATCCCTCTCCTAGGGAATAGAGCCACCCAAAAGTAAACTTTCTCTCACTCTAAAAAAACTCACAAATGCCAAAATGCTCACTCTTGGAAAACAATGTATCTTGCACATTACCCTAGGCTTGCTCTTATAACTTGAAAGTGACTTTTCACCTTTCCAATCCCTAAATCCAACGGTCAAGATCTAATCTTGTCTTGACAAGATCAAGAGATGAAATTCATTCCCTCCAAAATAATTCACTTACAATTTTTTAATAAAGTAATTTCACTTTATGAAATATGTGCACGTTTACTTCATAAAGTCACTTTATAATAGACTAGGAACATTACATAAAAGTCACTTTATAAAAATAGCCACTTTATTACAACTTAGAAAAAGTCAAGTGCATAGGTAATGTAAATGCAAGGTCACTTCCGCATGCAAGACAAAACTATGCAGAGTGCCTACCGAGCTAAAAAGCTAACACACATAACATGCAATTTATAGGCATAATGATCACATAAATACAAATAAATTAGTGCACATCAAATACATAAGAATACTTATCTTTAAACAAAGAACATCCAAACAACTGGTTGTGTAAGAGCGATTTTCTACCCAGCCATAGGAACTTTGTCCAGCATATAATCTTTCTGCTAAGAGGTCACCCCCAAGCTGGGCAATGAAGCCACCAAGGCGAAGCAGACACCTACAGACTTCTATCTCCAATCCCACAACCCATTCTGCTCATTGTGCTTAGCCAAAAAGCTCAACCAGATCTCTAAAGGGGTCTCACTAAGCCATCACAACCATGTCACTCCTTCCAACTGCCCCACACAACACAAGGAAGGCATTCCCTTCACGGATCCAGAGTTCCCTCAGGAAATCCAACCCTTACAATGCTTATCAGTGTGTGCAGTAAGACTCAAACCTGTTGTATGCTAGTGGAGAACCTCTTGCAACATTAATCCATGGATTCTCAAACGTCCATGGAGAACCTCCTGCAACTCAATGGGTATAGGTTCCTTGCTTACCCAACCTCCATGCTCACCTACAACCATCTATTTTTCCTTCCAAAAATGTAGCTCTGTCTTCATAAATGTAGGAGAACCTGCTGTATGCTAGTGGAGAACCTCTTGCAACTCGATGGGTATAGGTTTCTAGCTTGCCCAACCTCCATGCTCACCTACAACCATCTATTTTTCCTACCAAAAATGTAGCTCTGTCTTCATATTCGATTTTTTGGGTTAAATACAGTCTGATAATGGACACGAACAACAATGGAAACTCTACGTAGTGTAGGAACATGCATGAGAGAAATTATCAAAAGAGTGTTGACTCCAAGGATATGAGGTAAGGGTGAAAAGACAACTGACATAACTTCTGACCATAGAAGAAATAGGATTGTTGACAACTGACATAACTGTCACAACCCCCATGTTTTAATAACTACATGAAATGACTTTCCCCACCAACCTCACACATGCATTCAATGATCGGGTTTAATAATCAAAAGAAGGTAATTGGATCATTTAAGCCACACGACAAATTTGGATGAGTTCTAAGGTTAACACATGGCAACATAGGATTTGGTTTCTCCATAGCCCCCCCCTTCCTCTTCCCCTCTGGTGGAATCATAGCCCCTCTATTGCTCTTTACACAACCATCTTGGACCATTTTATTAATTTCCAACATAATATTTACATACAATTTGAATTGGCATGATAAGTCAATCTTATGGTCCAAATAAAAATATATACATCATACATGCCTAGTCATTCACTAGTTGAGCCTTGGCCTTGAGCTCCACACTAGGAATCCATACTATGATATTTACATCATTTACATAATTTTGATTAAATACATTCCAAGTCAAAATTGGGTATATGTATCTATATATATACATATATATACATATATATACATGTATATACATGTATATATATATATATGTATATATATGTATATATATAATATATATATATATATGTATATATATGTATATATATGTATATATATATATGTATGGGAAGCATTAGCATCTCTTTGGTTTTCCTATATATATATATATATATATATATAGGAAAACCAAAGAGATGCTAATGCTTCCCATATATATATATATCATCCTAGTTGGTTATCTCAATCAATTCAAATGCATAATTTCAATGTAGAGTTCATTGGGAGGTCTCCGGTTCTAGTGTAGTTGAGTCTTGCTAACTAATCAAATGTTATTGTGGTTGGAGGTTGAGCCACTCTCCATACTATGAAGTTTTCCTTGGAAACACACACACACACATAAGTGTGTGTTATGTGTGTGTGTGTGTTGTGGTTAGCTCCATTGGTTCAAACACACCATTTCTAAGCATATTTCGTAGTGAGGATGTCTTTGATTCCAACTCAAATGAGACTTGAGTTTCGTGGAGTTCCTCTAAGTTACTAGCTACTATTGCGGTTGGTGGTTGAGCTGCCCTCTATTTGGATATTCCGAGGAAGAGAGGGGATTTTGTGAGGTTTTCCTTGGAAAAATATATATCAATATTCTAAAACTTTGTTGACTCGACATAGTTGATTAAGTTGATCCTTGAGGGTACCAACTCAACCTTCACTCAAGGGATCCTAGTTCGTACATGATACCAAACTGGTCAAACTCGATGGCATTCATACTTACTTGGTCATGTCGATACTGGTATGGTTCCCTACATGCCGCAACACCATTTTGGGGTGGAAATCATTTTTTATATTTTTTTTTTACCTAACCCTAGATTATCTCACCCTAAACCCTAAAAGCACACTATATAGAGACCCCTCCCCCCCCTCTATTTGCCTCAAACCTCTCTCATTAAGCATTTGGAATTTTTGGAGTAATGTTGAAAAGTTGTGATTTATAGTGACCTTAGAGCTTGTTTGACAATCTTTGTTCGTTGTTTATGGTGGATTTGGCATCTAAATTAGGAGGGTATAGCCCATCTACAAGCTTGGAGGAGTTGTTGACCAAATTATTGTGCCCATTGATGTCATTCAAAGGTATGTTAAATCTAGCCATATTTTTCTCATAAAATTGTATATGTGAATCTAGTTCTTTTATTGCAAAAAAAGAAGGTTAGGGTTTGCAGTTTTTTTTCATTCACCATGCCCCCCTAAGTCAAACCCTGATTGTTGCATCCATGTTGTTGTTGATGATGATATGTATTGCAAATATTGAAAGAAACACAAATGATTGGAGGGGAGCATTCATAGGTTGAAGCAACACTTGGTATAAGTTGACAAGTTGCTCCATATGGTGCAAAAGCCATTGGACACGTTAGATTGGAAATGCAAGAACTATTTGAGAAATTTGAAGAAGACAAGGCTAGGCATAAAGAGATAGATGCTTAGATAGGGAGGAAGAGGTAAATTGCCATGATGGTGGCATCTAGTCCCAAACAAATCATAAAGTTGAAGGCGCTTCCTCTAACCTTCTACCAATGTTAGGGATTCCTTTTGTTATGTTCCTCCCACTCATGAAAACCAAGCTAAAAAGAGCATTCAAAGTTATTTTCCATATTCCCCCACCTCTATTAGTGCCTCTCCACTGAATGAGACACAACTCACTTAAGATAACCATTGGAAGAAGTACCATCATGTCAGAGGGATGGATTCATGGAAAGAACTGTACTGTAGTAAACTTCTTTGTCGCTTGCCCCTAGGGAGCCATGTTTTTTATATCAATTGATGCATCTGTTAAGGCGAAAGATGCAAACTTGTTATTTAATCTTTTGGATGAGATTGTTATGTTGGTGGGGGAGGAAAATGTTGTTCAAATCATCATAGATAATGTCTTTAACTATGTTCTTGTTGGTAAGATGTTAGAGAATAAATACAAAATCATATTCTAGACTCCATGTGTTGCACATTTCATAGACCTCATGCTTGAGGATATAAGCAAACATGATTGGATCAAGAATACTATAGAGCATGCCTAGAACATTACAAAATCCATACACAACCACTCATTGGTATTGAACCTACTATGGAAAAACATTTAGGGCAGGGAGCTTGTTAGGCCTACCATCATGAGATTTGCAACTAACTTTCGCACCTTGTGATCTCTCCTTTCCTAGTCACAAAACTTGAAAAATTTGTTTTCAAGTGATGAATGGAATGGATCTCAATGGGCCTACAAACAAGATGAGAAATGCACGAAAAAAAAAACACATTTTGGAAAAAAACAATAGAGGTGGTGAAATTTGTCGAGCCCCTTGTTAACATGTTGCAGTTGGTGGATGGAGAAAAATTGGCCATGGGTTACATTTACAAGGCTATGGATTAGGCAAAGGAGCAGATAAAGACAACATACAATGATAGAGTAGCTAAGTATGGGCCTATCTAGGATATCATTAATAATGGATGGAACAATAAACCCCATCGCCCCATACATGCAACTGGGTATTTCTTGAACCCAATGTATCATTAATAGCTCAATTAGGAGATGATTAAATTGGGGAGATCAAAGATGGATTGTACGAGTGCCTAGAGTGGATAGTTCCTGATATGAGTGAGCAGCTGGAAACACATTGACAGATTAATGCTTTACACTAGAGACATGAGTACCTTTGGCAAAAACCTAGCAAAAATTGCAAGAGATGTGGACCAAATAGGTAAGCAATTTCAAAGTTTTTCAAGTTCAGTTGTTTAAACTTTAAGTACTTGAATTTTTAGCCAAATTCACAATCTAATTTATTGAATTAACTGTCTTTGCAGCACATTGGTGGGAGTCATTTGGTATCCAATGTCCTTAGTTGCATAAGTTTGCAATTCCAGTGTTGAGTCAGACTTGCAATGCTTTTGGGTGTGAGCGCAATTGGCATGTATTTTAGCAGATTCACATGAAGAAGAGATTCTCTTTGGAACAAATACAGTTAAATGATCTTGTCTTCGTGCAATATAACCTCTTACTAAGGTGCAGCCAATTATTGAATAAAAGACTTGATACAGATCCCTTTTCTTGGATGATATTGATGCAACCTCATAATGGGTAGAAGAGACTCACCTAGAAGAATTTGATCTTGATATTGATGACTTGGGGTGGATTGATTTGGATTCGGATCCACTAGTAGGATTAGGCATAGCACTAGGCATGGCAAGCACTAGTCATGCTTCTACTAGTACTACTACTATAGTTGCAGATGTCCCTGAGGAGTTTGACGAGTACAAGCCAGAGAGTGGTCCTCTAGCTCAAGCCATGCTTCTACTAGTACTACTACTTATAGCATGTTTTTTTTTGAACTCTAAAGGCCATTTAGAGCCTTGTTGATTATGTATTTTGTTTCAAATATGTGTTGCACTCGATGCCATTTTGATATATTCACCCTTATATGGTATATACATGAGCAGACTTTGGATATTTTATGACTAATGGTATGGAATCTTTAAAACATATATTTTTGATTAAAATTTTACATATTTTTTAGTAAACTGAGTCATAAAATTCAAACTAGTCCGATCTCAAGCCAAGTCCAAGCAGATCCTGGGCTGATTCCAAGGCTGAATCTAAGTTTTAAAACTATGATATATATATGAGTGTGTGTCCTTTGTTTATATGGAGATAGGTTCGGTTACATCAAACCATAACTAGATGTGGGGCAAATACCATTTTCCCCATAACCACCAGAACCATGAGATAACAGTCCTATATAGTAACCATGAGATAACAGTCCTATATTACTATATATGACTGTTATCTCATGGTTCTGGTGGTTATGGGGAAAATAGTATCTCATGAGATAACAGTCCTATATAGTAACCATCCTGGAAACCATATTTAAATGGACATTGACATTTTGCCATTCTAACAAACAACAGGTAATGTCAGATCCTTTTGGATTTAGGAAGTCCAGCTGACTACATTGGGTTTGTGTGATAACTCTCAGGTGCAATTTTTTGGGAAGATTTTCATTGACTTTTTAATTTGTGCATTGGAAATCTGTTCAGAAGAATGTTTGACAAAATAAAACTCTCATGTTTTGCAGTGGCTCTCCAACTATATTATAAGGCTATGTAATTCCTTCCATAATAATCAAATTTCTACATCTTCACCAACACTTACAGTGTCATCACAATTCTATGTCTCAATTCTGTATTTATATCACCTCACAGGATAGATGTCTTGTATGATGAGCATAATAGGAGCACAAATAAAGGCTCACAAAAAGCAAGTAATAGCATGCTTTAAGATTTGATTATTGGCTTATGTCATCACATTTACCCAGAGATATACGTCAAAGCATAAAGCATGCTTGGACATAGGTTATCACTATAAATACTTGGTGCATGAAGTCCCCATCACCTAATTGGGCAGTCAAATGAAATTAGCATGCTATAGAAGGCTTGCCAAGGAGCAGCTGTAATGTAACATTTTGGAGCTCTTGCTATAATTTTACAAAAAATCATTTCACCAAACGGTACAAGCTTTCATCTGTTGTTTTCCACCAACAAATCAATAATCATATACTTATTCTTGAAATCATAGAAGCATTCGGTATCCTTTCACTCAATGGGATGAATCTAATGTTAATTTCTTCTACTTCAAATGATCCCTGGAACATAGGATGTCCTCGAAGTGATCGGAGTACTTGGCATCCCTCAACAATCTTGCAAGTTAATGTTGCAATCTCTACACATCAAGGCTCCTCATATTTCTAAGCACATGGTCCCACGGCCAGGCTGGGTTGCTACATTTTAGTGATTTATAGTTTTGTGCAATCAAAAGGAAGGGGTTACGAAAGAAATGACAAGTACTTCTGAGAAATAGGAGCCCTTACTGTTGGGGAAGTTCTCATAGAGATAGCTTTTAGTAACTTTGTTGTAGATGTTTCACAGACACTTTTGGCTCCTACAATCCCTCCTCTCATTCCAAAAACTGCTCCAATCTCTCTATGTAGCATGTTGATCGTGAATTCTCTTTACCTCATAGTGAAAATGATTGTGTAAACCACTGGAGCTCAAATTCTTATAGCAGCTGCTACAACTCCAATAATGCTCAGCAGCTCCTTCAGATAAATCCCGAAGACTTCCCAATCAGGCCGACGGGCACCCCATAGAGAAGGATATTAAATCCAAACACAATGGCCAAGGTATTGACATGGAAGTAAAGAATAAGTTTCTAATGTTCATACATATCATTCAAAAAAACCTCTTTTATCAGCGACATACCCTGCAGACTCTAATTGCTTTGCTAGTCCGTCCAACATTTCATAAATTTCCTTGGTCTGTGGGTGTGATCTGTCTTCTGACACAAATGTATGTACCCTGTTGTTTACCTCAATCCAACTGCATCCTGGGTTTTTCCTCACTCCCCTGTCTTTCATCATCCTTCTTACTTTTGCTACATCATCCCAACTTCCAGCTGCAGCAAAGATATTTGACAGAAGAACATAAGGTCCAGCACTTTGTGGCTCCAGCACAAAAAGTTGATCTGCAGCACGTCGACCGATCTCTATATTTGGATGAATTCGGCACGCATTCAACAAAGCTCCCCAGATAGAAGCATCAGGTTCAAATGGCATTTTATTGATTAAATCCTCGGCCTCCTCCAAGTGACCAGCTCGGCCAAAAAGATCAACCATGCAGGCATAATGATCTGCCCTCGGTGCAATGGAATGGTCATGAATCATAGAACTAAAATAGCCACGCCCTTCCTCTACCAGGCCTGCATGGCAGCAAGCTGAGATGACACCAATGAAAGAAGCATCATTTGGTTTAATACCTTGTTCTAGCATCCGTTCAAAGAGTTGAAGGGCCTCTTTCCCTTGCCCATTCTGGCCATATCCTGCAATCATTGCATTCCATGAAACCACATTTTGTTCAGGCATGCTGTCAAAAACTTGATGGGCATCCTTAACGTTCCCACATTTTGCATACATGTTAACTATAGCACTGCCAACTATGACATTTGACACAGGCACACTTTTCATTGTGCAGGCATGAATCTGCCTGCCCTGCTCTGGGGTTGCTAGGCTGGCACAAGCACTTAGAATACTCGAGAATGTCACATAGTCTGGCTTGATGCCCATCTGTTGCATTTGACAAAACAATTTCACTGCCTGATGAGTATTTCCTCTCTGGGAATATCCTACTATCAGCGAAGTCCAAGAGATTCTGTCTAGTTCAGGCATTTTTTCAAACACCAGGCATCCACACTGCATACTCCCACATTTGACATACATGTCGACAAGAGCATTCCCCACAAAGACATTTGATTCATACCCCCTTCTAATGATTAGTCCATGAACTTGCTCCCCCTGCTCCACTGCCGATAGGCTAGCACAAGCACCGAGAGCACTGGCAAAGGTGAAGTGGTTTGGCTTCACACCCACTTCTAGCATTAACATAAACAAATTTAAAGCTTCCTCACCATTACCATTCTGCACATATCCTGCAATCATCGCAGACCAAGAGACCTCATCTCGTTCAGGCATTTTGTCAAACAAATCGCGTGCATCCTCTATATGTTTGCATTTTGCATACACATCAATAAGAGCATTTCCCACAATAACATACATGATAAAACCAGTTCTTACTATATAAGTATGTACCTGTTTCCCATATTCGATCGCCAGTAGAGCGGCACACCCAGAGATAACACTGACAAAGGTGAACTGGTTGGGTGAATATCCAACCCGATGCATCTGGCTAAACAATCTCAAAGCTTCCACCTCATTCCCATTCTGTACATATCCCGATATCACAGTAGTCCATGATACCACATCTCGCTCAGGCATTGTGTCAAACAATTGGCGTCCATCCTCAATGCTCCCAGATTTGAAGTACCTCGCCATCATTGTATTCCACGAGAACACATTTCGTTTAGGCATTTTATCAAACACTTCGCGTGCAACCACCGGCTCACCGCACTTTGCATACATTTCGACAAGGCGATTCTGTATAAAAATGCCGAGGTTGAGTCCTTTATTGATCATATGGGTGTGAACCTGCCTCCCCTCTGCAAATTTTCTGGCATTAATGCAGAATTGCAAGAGACAGGCGTAGTTGTTAGAATTTATGGGAATGCGTCCGTTGTCCATTAAAGCCAAAACTTGGTTCAATCGTCCCTCCTTGCATTGTTTATTGATGTAAACATCATCAGATTCATTTTCGTTTTCTGTCGCGGGATTGGCGACGGTGGACATAGCATACCCAAAAATCTGTTCTTTACAGTACGATTTCTTTAGTATGTTCTTGGGATAAAGAACATCTCGGAGATTCTTGTTGAGATGGTGTTGCATGGCTTGTAGTGCCATCCTTCTAAGAAGGGTGATCAAGGCACTCGGCTACTACATCATGGCTGTCCATTGGATTCTCTGTTTTGTTAACAACACCTATTGAGTTAAACTTCTGGAGAGAGGAATCATTCTTGGGTGAGGAGGCTTCGGTTCTTTAGGCCAGAACCCCGGAAGGTTGAGAGAAGCAATTGAATTTTAAGAGTTAAAATCCGATGACTTTTTTTTTTCACAGTAAAAAATGAACTTTATATTAAAAAAGTTGTTTTCAGATATTACATCCGATACTGAGAAGTGACTTTCATCTCTACTAAAAACAAAAATATATCCATCGAAACACTTAAAAACAGGGTATAATAAGCCTCTCGTCAACAGCTCAAAAAACAAGTTTGATCATACTTCATTACTAGAACTAAATGCATCTCCATCAACAGTCAGAAAACCTCTCAGATTTTAGCCAGCATCTAAAAGAGGTAAACGTTCTATAGAGATAAGGCCACCATTCTTGAATTCTTCCATGGACATCCATCCATCCATCTTGTCCAGTTGTCTCTTTCAGAGTGTATCCACTACCATGTTAACTTCCCTGAAGATATTATTAAACTGGATCTGATCAAAGGAGGCAATCAAAATTTTGACATATGACATCCAATGTCCCAGTACGAGAGAGTTTAAGGAAGCAGCACCAAGAACCCAATCTATAATGCATTTGGAATTTCCAAATCCCTGAAGAGTATGCAAACCTATGTCTTTTGCAAACCACAAAAGTCCCCACAGAGCTAGGAGCTCAACTCTGGAATTAGAACATGTACCCACCAAAAAAGACAAATGAAATACATGGTCCGAGTTCAATTTCAGTACTGCACGAACCCCACATAATCCATCCTTTGCTGCTCCGTAAAAATATCCCATAGGGAAGCAATATGAAGATTACAAAAAATAATCATCCTTGGTGACTTCGAAACCTCATGTTCTTTGTATTCCAGATAGTGAGCAATGAATTTTGTGGACACCCATTCCAGACTCGACTTCACATTATTGAAAATATCAGCATTTCGTGTTTTCCAAACAACCCATAAAGCAAACATCATAAGGAGGGGATCCTTCCTGTTGGAATTGAACTACCGAGACATATCGTCTTCAAAAGCATGAAAATCCCAGGACAAATCGAAGTCGAATATCTTTCTAAGTTCCGACCAAACATATTGGAAAAAGGAGCAGCGCCCATATAAATGATCAACAGTCTCCTCCCTGTTGATGTATTTGTAACTTCGGAAGATATTTACTTGTATATTGTATGTATTACATTTGTACTTTATTGTATCCCCAACGGAGATGTATTATTCCTCCGATTGGAAGTGTCGTCATGTGTACTTGCAAGCGTCGCAAGTTATATTGTAAGTGTCGTAACTTATACTTGATGGGTTATTAGACCACCTTGTTGGGGTCGACCCTGTATGAGTCATGTGGGTCAAAGGGTTATTAGACCACCTTATTGGGGGTCGGCCCAGTCAGGATTATGTTATGTGGTTAAGTTAGGGCCGACCTAGTTGAGTAAAGGTCAAGTGATATAGTGTATAGATAGAGAGTGTGTCTCTCTCATTTTACACATTATATTGTTCACTCACTTCGCATTAGTGAGAGAAGAGGAGGATGCGCACAAGTGGAGGAGGAGCATGCTGCTGTAGATATCTATCTCTTGGGTTTGATCATGGTGATCATTGTATTGATGCTTATTCTATCTCTGAGGAAGTTGCGGGGTTTTTCACCTTCTTGGTTTTCCCCGGTGAAATGTTTTGTGTCTCTTGTCTCTTGTCTCTTATGCTTGATATGTTGTACAAGTTGTTCTTTCAGTTAAGATCCTAGATCAGAATGTATTAAATTCTGAAAAACTAACATGGTATCAGAGCTAGCCTGAAAGAAGGCATGGTATGGCATTTATGACACTTGTTGCACTTGCGAAGCTAGGGCATGATATAGCAAAAATCAGTCATCGTAGCACTTTTGCTATAAATCCATTTTGGAAAAGTTTATGAATCTGAAAGTTTTACAGGTCGAAGATAAGATCCCAATGTACCTTGGGTCCGAAGCACAACATCTAATTCGTTGTACTTTTTGTTTTATGGTCCATACAATCTAGGGTTTCTGCCTCTTCCAGATCTCAGTCATAAACAAGTGACCTAGAAAAAAAGGTCACAACTTGGGATAGGAAGCTCTAAATGAAATTTCGTAAAACGTGGCAGGTAGGGAACGGACTGTACTTTCACAGATCCGATTTTCAGAGGCCGAAATTGAACCAGTGACACGTGGCACTCCGTACAAGTTCACTCTCCTGTTTTATCCCATAAACAGGTCATGTTGTGACACTTGGCATAAATCTCTCTCAGAGAATCCATTTGAGGTTAGACCTGTGGGGTTGGAAAGATAACTGGTCAGGCTACCACAACCCGAATTTTCATACCCTGTAGATCTGAAGTTTTGGAGTTACAACAGAAACAATCAGGTGCATACTTCTGTCAAAACAGAATTGGATTTTGAGCACATTCATTCATGGCTCCAGGAATTTAGGGTTTCGGAGAATGTTGGAATTTTTTGTATTGGAGACCACGGCTGGATGCTCTTCATCAAAATCGAAATTTAGAGACCGAGATTGAATTTTTTGGTTGGGCAGAAGGCCGGGCTTGATCAAACCCTAGTTTGAGACTTTGATCGGAAAAGTGGAAAATTAGGGCTTCTACAAAAGTTGGAGTTTTTGAATTTTGTTACCATGGCTGGAAGCTCCTCAAGAAAATCAAAGTTTAGAGCTTTGGATCAAACCTTTTGGTTGTGTTAAGCTCTAGTAAAATCAAACCCTAATTCAGGGTCATCCCTAGTGAATCCAGAAATCTAAAAGGCAATTTTGAGGGGTGAAACTTTGCAGATTTCAAATTCTGAGTATACCAGCTTGACTAGCTTAGAAAGGCACATCTTCCTATCCTTTCAGAAGTTTGAAATTCAAAGTTTGAATTTTTAGGGTTTCTCTAACAATTCAAAGTGGATTGGGTTAATCCTAGAAGAGAATGGATTGGTCACCTGCATAAGTGAAGAAGTTCATGTTTCAGAGGGAGATGAGGCTAAGACCTTACATAAGAAGATTACAAGCAATCTCGACAGGTATGACTTATCCAGGTATGTTTCGAGATCTGCTCATGATTAAGTTTATGGTATGTTTGTCTTCATTAAGGTTAGTACAATCATGATTAAATTTAGACTTGTCGTATCACCTTAATAAAATTATGAATGCAGATATTCATTGATTGGGGTTTTGACACTTATGATTGTACTAATGCATTGTGGTGTTGTATGAGGATGATGTTGTTCGCTAATATGAAAGGTACATCTAGAAAGACAAATCAAGTTCTAGATCAAGAACATTAGACCATGGTGACATGAAGACAAAAGACTCATCCATAGTCATGGATCACATAGAAGCTCTACTTACAAGGTATGTATAATTTGGTTCCACAATGGTTAAGTTATGAGATATGTAGGTCACTAGCACAAGTCATTTAAGAGAACAAGAAGACATCATGTGGGTATGTTAGACATAACCAACTAACATATTAATCTAGTATGTTTTTCCTATATCAAGTTAGAATCCTACCTTGTGATAGGATCTCTTATATAAGTATACTTGGTATGATTGATAATGATTATTAATGAAGTTATAGGTTTGAGTAATCATGGGTTTAGGCATATTATGCTTCTTACTTTGATTGATGATATGACTAACCAGAAAAGTCCTATGGTCAAATAGGAATATGCATGAGTAAAAGAATTGTGATAAATTATCTGTGTATGAAATGATCTTGACTATACATGTTTAAGATTACTTAGAATCATAATGTTTTTTATAGTATTAAGATTATACTAATGAATGTATGTATGAGACCTCGAGGATAACACAATGATGATACTAGTAAGTATGCATAGTGATCAAGGATGAATATAAGTTCAAAGACAGGTAATCTAGGAAGCAAAGATCAAGAGGGAACACACTCCATTAGTTCTTGCAAGGAAGAAAATATTGAGAGGGAGTCCACCCTACAACCAAACAAATATAAGTATTTGAATTGTCCTTTATGATTACTTAAATGATGTTGTTCAGTCATGTACATACTTATGTTCCTAGATTTAGGATGTATATTATGCATATTAGAAAAGTTGCATTAATGAACAAGATACTACTAATATGCAAGTAATGGGTAAGTGGCCTATGGTACTGTACAACATTCCATTGCTACTTATCTAGAATGAAACCTCTTTGCTGACATGTTGGGAGTTGTGCACACTCTTAACAATGTTCTGGTAGAGATGGAAGGCATCTAGAAAGTTACGAGATATGGATAAATGTTGTATTAGAGCATTGGCTAAGATAATTGCATGACTGTATGACATATATTCTTATGTGTAAGATTTTGTTTTGAAAAAATATGAGAAGTTTCCAATCATGCAATTGAATTTGACTTGTAGGAAAGACCGTGTGCCATCACCTACAAAAGAAGGACTACAACATTTGTTCCAGCAACGAAGTTAAAAGAAAACTATCTATTGAAGATATTGAAGAACCTGAAGTTCCCAAGATCTGGGATACAGTAATGGAAGAATTCCATGATCGAGGAATACCAGTCGATCATGAAGAATGATGTTTAGGATGTGGTCCCAAGACCTGAAGGGAAGTCTGTTGTGACTTCCAAGTGGATCTATAAGATCAAGCATGCTGCAGATGGTAGCATAGAGAAATACAAAGCGAGGTTTGTAGCTCGTGGCTTCTCCCAAAAAGAGGAAGTGTATTTGGAGCAGCCACTCGGTTTTGAGACACATGACAGGGAGTCAGATGTGTGCAGGTTGAAGAAAGCCCTGCATGGCCTGAAAACAGGCACGCGGGACCTGGTATGGCAGGATAGATAGCTTCCTATCCAGTTTGGGCTTTACCAAGAGTAAAGCAGATTCCAACCTTTACTACAAGGTTGAGGAAGGCAATCCAGTGATACTACTATTGTATGTGGATAACCTGTTTGTTACAGGTGAGGATAGATTGATGCCGATACGAAGAGGAAGCTTGCTTCCGAGTTCGAGATGAAGGACTTGGGTATGATGCACTACTTTCTAGGCATGGAGGTGTGGCAGAGTGCGAATGGAATCTTCCTTGGACAAGGGAAGTATGTAGTAGAGATCCTGAAGAGGTTCGGGATGATGGACTGCAAGGCCATGGCCACACCTATGGCATTGAAACTGAAGCTTCTGTGTGATGCTTCATCTGATACGGTTGATGCCACGATGTATCGTCAGATGATTGAATCCTTGATGTACCTGACGAATACATGACTAGACATCTACTTTGCGGTGAACACCTTAAGCCAATATTTGACAGATCCGAGACATGTTCACCTGATAGCTGCAAAGCATATTCTGAGGTACCTGAAGGGTATAGTTGACTATGGGCTCAAGTATGAGGCGAATCAAAAGTTTAACCTGGAAGGTTATGTTGATTCAGATTGGGCAGGCAGTTCCATTGATCGAAAGAGCACTTAGGGGTGCTGCTTCAGTATGGGATCTGGTATGATCTCTTGGTTTAGCAGGAAGTAGTCCTGTGTGGCACTGAGTACAGCCGAAGCAGAGTATGTCGCAACTTGTTTGGCTAGTTGTGAGGCAGTATGGCTAAGGAAGCTACTGTCTAAGTTATTTGATCTCCCATTGGATGCTACTGGTATCTTTTGTGACAACCAGAGTTCTGTGAAGCAGTCTGAGAACCCTGTGTTCCATGATAGGTCGAAGCACATCGAGATCAAATATCACTATATTACGGATATGGTGCAGAGAGGAGCAATGAAGCTCTTGTATGTTGCGACGGACGAGCAGATAGCCGATGTGTTGACCAAGCCGCTGGCCAGAGTGAAGTTTGAGTACTTCAGAGAGAAGCTTGGTGTACTTCAGATCGAGATTCCTTCCAAGGGGAAGTGATGAGTCTGGAGACATAGATGCACATGTGCCATTCGAGCATGGTTGAAGTGTGTCTTCCCATGGCTGCGATATAAGTGTTGTGCCATTCGAGCATGGTTGAAGTGTGTCTTCCCATGGCTGCGATATAAGTGTTGTGCCATTCGAGCATGGTTGAAGTGTGTCTTCCCATGGCTGCGATATAAGTGTTGTGCCATTCGAGCATGGTTGAAGTGTGTCTTCCCATGGCTGCGATATAAGTGTTGTGCAATTCGAGCATGGTTGAAGTGTGTCTTCCCATGGCTGCGATATAAGTGTTGTGCCATTCGAGCATGGTTGAAGTGTGTCTTCCAATGGCTGCAATATAAGTGTTGTGCCATTCGAGCATGGTTGAAGTGTGTCTTCCAATGGCTGCAATATAAGTGTTGTGCCATTCGAGCATGGTTGAAGTGTGTTTTCCCATGGCGTAGATATAAGTGTTGAGCCTTTCACGGATGTTTGAAGTGTGTCTTCCCATGCTGGTGAGTGTAAGTGTTGTGTGATGTGCATTTGGGTTGTGCTCTGTGGACGATGAGGTGACAGTATGGTACACAGTTTTTGCAGAGGCATATAATTAGTCCTAAGATGCTCTTGCAGGTTTTGCAGAGGCAGTGTAATCAGTACTGGGAGATCTTGCAGGTTTTGTAGAGGCAGTGTAATCAGTCCCGAGTTGTACCTACTTGATGGCTTGCTCGCTGAGATGACATGATCAGTATGATCATGAGTATCAGGATGATACTCCGTGGCCGTGGACAGGTTGTGCAGTTGCATGTAAAAGATCCTGGGAGATCCGATAGGTTGAGCTGTGTGCTCGTAATTAGTCTTGGGATGCTCTTTCGAGGTTTTTCCATGACCACATGTAATATTTCCCCGGGAGATCCGATAGGTTGAGCTATGTGCTCGTAATCATTCCTGGGATGCTCTTTCGAGGTTTTGTGGAGGTCACATATAATATTGCCTTGGGAGATCCGATAGGTTGAGCAGTGAGCTCATAAAAGTCTTGGGATGCTCTTTCGAGGTTTTGTTAATGCACGTAATAAGTCCTGAGGATTCCATAGTATGGCCAATGATGATGAAGACCTACAGGTGGTGGGCCTACATCCAGCATGAAAAAAAGGTTGGCTTTGTAGAACTTCCTATGATGAGAAGAATTATGATATAGCAACAGTGATCGAGATGACGAGTACAACAGAGTGACGATGATGCTCCGTGATCCAGTGGTGATGATCCAGCTCCAGTATTGAAGACTTATGCCTATATGTATTGATGACTTGTGTCAAGAGAATAGATTCCTAGTTAAGAGGGAGTGTTGATGTATTTGTAACATCGGAATATATTCACTTGTATATTGTATGTATTACATTTGTACTTTATTGTATCCCCAACGGAGATGTATTATTCCTCTGATTGGAAGTGTCGTCATGTGTACTTGCAAGTGTTGCAAGTTATATTGCAAGTGTCATAACTTATACTTGATGGGTTATTAGACCACCTTATTGGGGTCGGCCCTGTATGAGTCATGTGGGTCAAAGGGTTATTAGACCGCCCTATTGGGGGTCGGCCCAGTCAGCATTATGTTATGTGGTTAAGTTAGGGCCGACCTAGTTGAGTAAAGGTCAAGTGATGTAGTGTGTAAATAGAGAGAGTGTCTCTCTCATTTTACACATTCTATTGTTCACTCACTTCGCATTAGTGAGAGAAGAGGAGGATGCGCACAAGTGGAGGAGGAGCATGCTGATATAGATATATATCTTGTTAAATTTTCAGAATTTGCTTCAATCTGATCTAGGATCTTAACTAAGAGAACAACATGTACAACATATCAATCATGGACACAATAATGCAAGCACACAAGAGACACAAAGTTTACTTGGGGAAAACCATAAAGGTGAAAAACCCCAATAAATTCCTTATAGATAGATAGAGCAATGATACAACCATAATACAAGAGATAGTCTTCTCCTAGCAGCAGAGCCTCCTCCTCCACAAGTGCGCCACTCTCCCAAGTGTGAGTGAGAGAATAGAATGTGTAAAATGAGAGAGACACACTCTCTATTTATACACTAACTTGACTTGACCTTTACTCAACTAGGTCGGCCTCAACTTAACCACTTAACATAATGCTGACTGGGCCGACCCCCACTAGGGTGGTCTAATAACCCTTTGACCCACATGGCCGACACCCAATAGGGTGGTATAATAACCCTTTGACCCACATGACTTATACAAGACCGACCCCAACAAGGTGGTCTAATAACCCATCAAGTATAAGTTACGACACTTACAATATAAATGACGACACTTCCGTATAGAGGAATAATAACATCTCTATAGGAATACAATATACATATATGTGAAATACATTCCGAAGTTACATATACATCAACACTCCCTCTTAACTAGGAAGGTATTTCTTGACACAGGTCTTTTAGCACAAGTCTTCTTCTCTGGATCATCGTCACTAGATAATTGTCATTGAGTCATCATCATTGTCACTGCTGCTGCTATCTCAATCAACCTTTGAATCTACTCGTCATAGGAAGTTCTACAGAGCCAGTCCTTTTTCATACTGGATGTAGGACCACCACCTACAGGTCTTCGTCATCACTGTCCATACTGTGGAATCCTCAGGACTTATTACGTGCGTCACAAAACCTCGAAAGAGCATCCCAGGCTGTTACGAGCACATAGCTCTACCTATAGGATCTCTCAGGGACAGATTATATGAGGTCACCACAAAACCTCGCAAGAGCATCCCAGGCTGTTACGAGCACACAACTCTACCTATAGGATCTCCCAGGGACAGATTATATGTGGTCATGGAAAAACCTCGCAAGAGCATCCCAGGACTTATTATGGGCACATAGCCCAACCTATCGGATCTCCCAGGGACAGATTATATGCCATAGGACAAAACCTCAAAAGAGCATCTGCCAGATATCCCAGGGCCAAATTATATGCCATAGGAAAAACCTCGAAAGATTATGTGTAGATCTCCCAGGGCCAAATTATATGTCCTCCCAGAGCAAAACCTCGAAAGAGCATTTGCCAGATATCCTAGGGCCAAATTATATGCCATAGGAAAAACCTCGAAAGACTATCTGCAAATCTCCCAGGGCCAAATTATATGCTCATCTGCACAACCTGATCCACGGCCATAGAGTATCAACCTGATACTCACCATACATCATCCTAATGTACACATGATCATCCTGATCATCATCACTGCAACATCCTGATGCATGTCATCTGGAGCAACATCCTGAAGCTCGTCATCCATGATCATCCTGATCATACAATGCATCTACCTGATGCATACCAAGTATCTACCTGATACATATCATCATACATGATCCACCTGATCATACAGTGTATCCACCTGATACAAATACAAATACATGATACATATCACCATACATGATCCACCTGATCATACAATGTATCCACCTGATACATATACATATACATGGTCCAAGCATCCAACATGATGCATATACAAAATACATACGAATGATCCTACTGATCATATCCAACATCCAACATGATGCGTACATACATATAAATGATCCAACTGATCATATCCAGCATCCAACATGATGCGTACATACATATACATATAAATGATCCAACTGATCATATCCAGCATCCAACATGATGCATACATACATATATAAATGATCCAACTGATCATACAAAGCAGAAACCAGAACATCATCCTGATGCTCATCATCCAATGCTTACATCCACAGCCATGTGAAGGATCCTCCTTCCAACATGCTTGGAATGGCTTCAGCAAATGTGTCCATCACTTCTTCCTCGAAGTGTCATCAATCTGAAGAACACCAAGCCTCTCTCTGAAGTACTCGAACTTCACTTTGGCTAGTGGTTTCGTCAGCACATCTGCAATCTGCTCATCCGTCGCAACATACAGGAGCTTCACAGCTCCTATATCCCTGATATAGTGATATTTGATCTCTATGTGTTTCGACCTGTCATGAAACACTGGGTTCTCGGACAGCTTCACACAACTCTGGTTATCACAGAAGATACCAGTAGCATCCAACGGGAGATCAAATAACTCAGACAGTAGCTTCCGTAGCCATACTGCCTCACAACTAGCTGAACAGGCTGCAACATACTCTTCCTTAGCTGTACTCAGTGCTACGCAGGACTGCTTCCTGCTAAACCAAGAGATCACACTTGATCCCATACTGAAGCAGCAACCAGATGTGCTCTTTCTATCTGCAGCACTACCAGCCCAATATGAACCAACATAACCCTGTAGGTTAAACTTTTGATTTGCTTCATACTTGGGCCCATAATCCACTGTACCCTTCAGGTACCTTAGAACATGCTGTACAACAACCAGGTGAACACTCCTTGGATCTGTCAGGAACTGACTCAATGTGTTCACAGCAAATCAAATATCTGGTCTCATGTTCATCAGGTACATAAAGGGACCCAATCATCTGACGATACATAGAGACATCAACCGGCTCAGATGAAGCATCACATAGAAGCTTCAGATTCGATGCCATAGGTGTGGCCATGGCCTTGCAATCCATCATCCCGAACCTCTTCAGGATCTCTACTGCATACTTCCCTTGTCCAAGGAAGATTCCATCTGCACTCTGCCACACCTCCATGCCAAAAAAAAAAATAGTGCATCATCCCCAAGTTCTTCATCTCGAACTCGGCAGCAAGCTTCCGCTGTGTGTCGACAATCAATCTGTCATCTCCTGTTACAAACAGGTCATCCACATACAGGAGTAAAATCACAGGATTCCCTTCCTCAATCTTGTAGTAAAGGTTGGAATCCACTTCACTCTTGGTAAAGCCCAAACTGGATAGAAAACTGTCTATCCTACCAAGTTTTGCACACATATATGACTACACCATTCAAGAAGGCTGTCTTGAAATCCATCTGGTGTATCTTCTATTTCATCACTTTTATATTTCTCTATGCTGCCATCTGCAACATGCTTGATCTGATAGTTCCATTTGGAAGTCACAACATACTTCCCTTCAGCTCTTGGGACCGCATCCCAAACATTGTTCTTCATGATCGACGGATCATGGCATTCTTCCCGTATCCTGGGAACTTCAATATCTTCAATAGATAATTGTATTGCTTGAACAAATGTTGTAGTCCTTCTTTTGTAGGTGAAGGTGTACGGTCTTTTCTACAAAACAAGTTAAATTGCATTACTAGAAACATCTCATAATTTTCAGACAAATTCTTACACATAAAGAAATATGTCATATAGTCATGCAATTATCTTAGCCAATGCTTCAATACAACATTTATCCATGTTCCACAACTTTCTAGATGCCTTCCAGTCTCTACCAGAACATTGTTAAGAGTTTGCACTACTCCCAACATGTCAGCAAAGAGGCTTCATTCTAGATAAGTAGCACTGGAATGTTGTACAGTGCCATAGGCCACTTACCCATCACATGCATATTAGTAGTATACTGTTCATTAATGCAATCATTCTAATATGCACAATACATATCCTAACTCTAAGAACATGAGCATATACATCATTGAACAATTTTATTTAAACAAACAAATATGCAAGAAATGATAATTAAAAAATACTTATCTTTGTTTGGTTACTAGGTGGACTCCCTCTGAGTCTTTGCTTCCTTGCTGGAGCTGCTGAAGTATCTTCTTCTACACCTTTCTGTTGTGGAATGTAGAAAGATGGTCAACTCCCTCTGAATATCTGCATCCTTGCAGAAACTACTGAAGTGTGCTCCTTTGCTTTCTTGCAGGAACAACTGGAGTGTGCTCCCTCTTGATCTTTGCTTCCTGGATTACCTGTCCTTGAACTTACATCCATCCTTAATCACTATGCATGCTTATTAGTATCATCATTGTGTTATCCTTGAGGTCTCATACATAATCACACATTTATTAGTATAATCTTAATACTATCAAAACACAATAATCTTAAACATGTATAGTCATGATCATTCACAGATAATAAACATTAGTATTCAAGGTTTCAAAGAAGTGTTCTTTTACTCATGCATATTCTTATTTGATCATAGGACTCTTCTGATTAGTTAAATCATCAATGCATAAACCCGTGATTACTCAAACCTATACCTTCATGATTCTTCTGGTTAGTCATATCATCAATTATGGTAAGAAACATAATATGCATACAGCCATGACTATTCAAACCTATGACTTCATGAATAATCATTATCAATAACACAATAGTATAAGATCCTAACACAAGGTAGGATTCTAGCTTGATATAGGAAAAACATACCTAGATTAGCATGCTAGCTAGTTATGTCTAACATACCCGCATAATGTCTTATGGTTCTCTTCAATGACTTGTGCTAGTAACCTACATGTCTCATAGGTTAACCATTGTAGGACCAAGTTATACATACCTCGAAAGTAGATCTTCTATGTGATCCATGACAATGGATGAATCTTTGTCTTCATGTCACCATGGTCATATGTTCTTGAAGTAGAACATGATTTGTCTTTCTTGGTGTACCTTTTATGTTAGCGAACAACATAAACCTCATACAACATCACAATGCATTAGTACATTCATAAGTGTCAAAACCTTAATCAATGAATATCTTCTATTAAGGTGATATGACAAGTCTAGTTGTTATCTCCCAAATTGACCACCGTCTTTTTGGGTGATAGAATGGGTAAAATTTTTATTTCTGTGAGTCTTGGGTTTCAAAATTCGAAAATTTAAGCTTTCAGCAGTTAACTGAGTCTGTGGAAGTTGCTTAATGGCCGAAAAGGATTAGTTTCCGCAGCTAATATGGTTTGCCAGAATGACTTTAGCCGCCGAAAACATATCCATGTGCAAAAATCAAAGATTGCTTCATACTCATCAAATCATCAAACGAGCCTGTTGTAACTGCCGAAGGGAAAGATTGATGGTGCATTGCTTGCTCATTATTATAGTGGATTGAGAAATTGCTGTTGAAACATTTTGATATTCTCGGGCTGTTATGGAATTTGACTGTGAGGAGCACACAAATTAAGAAGGCAGAACTGAAGTTTGATAAAGTCAGGGCGATTTCTGGAAGTGGGAAGCATATATGGTCGATATTCCAGCATTTTCTTGTGTATTAGCTCAGTTAAGATCTCTTCTTCGGCCAGGTGGTGGAAAGCTAGCAAGGAACCGTTTCAGAGGTGTTTTCATCAGAGCAGTTATCCGTTTCAATCGGGAAGAGTCAGCATTCAATCCTAAATCACGAGATTTCAGTATGAGGTTTCTCAAAGCTTCTGTTACAGAGGAATTTTTCGCTGAAATCGCGTGATCTTGCGAGGCAATTTCGACGGCCTTCCCGAGCTCCAAATCCAAATCTAAAAGCACCAATGGATAGCTTATGTTCTGTAGATCAAAATCGACTATTCGAACATGCAAAACGGACATCGGACGGTTGAGAAAATCGATTTTTTCCAAAGGCAGTTTTTTCAGGAATCCTACAGGTTTCGGCAGCTTAGGCGAGCCCCACAGAGCTCATTAGCTGCCGAAAGGTCTGACTTCCGGCGGCTAAGGCACGAAATCAGCAGAAAGCAGCGTTTTGGGTTTTAATTTTTGAAACAGTTACAGCTTTCGGCAGCTTAGACGAGCCTCCAAGAGCTCATTAGCTGCCGAAAGGGCTGACTTTCGGCGGCTAAGACACGCAATCAACAGAAGAGTTAACTGCCGAAAGCCTGTTTTTGCCAATTTTCTCTAATTTCGCTCAGATCTCAGTTTTGTTCGCTGAACTAGCAGAAGGCCAGTCAAAAGAGATGGATCATGAATTATCTTATCAATATCTTGAGGTTTTTGAGCGAGATTTAAGTCAGTAGGGCACCTTGGCTAAGTTTCACCTTGTTTGGAGAGACCATTCTAGAAATTGACTGCCACATCATCCATCTCAAGTTGCTGTGCGCCCAACTAAGTTCACCGAGCCTTGGGAGGCTGCTACACTTCATCAACCACCGAGCTTTGAAGCGGATTGACACATCAACAAGTGCCTTGATTCAAGGAATCAGTTCCTATCTTTTGCATTTACTATTCCATGTTGATGTTTTAGTTAACTGAACCAGATCCACGTTTTTAGGATCTGTGAACTATTGTGTAAAGGCTATAAAGCCTGAGAACCAAGTCATTGTGAAGGGTTCGATTTCGGATAGAGTAATCTGCTATTGTACTCAGTTTTCTTTATGCTAATACAGATCACAGGTTTCTTTCAGTTTTGGTGTCAGCTTTCCATTTTCCTTTCACTATTATCTGTGTTGTCTAGCTTTGAATGGTTTCTTTTCCATTGTTCAGCTCATAGCCTGGTATTAGTTTCTTGAATGTCTCTCGAACCCTACTTTGTACTGGTTTGGTTACATTCCTTTTCTTCATCCATCTTTGAAGTTATATGCTGATTAATCAACTCTTGAGAGCACTGTTTCATTTGTTTATCATGCTGAATGTCTGAATGCCATACTCGGATTGAGTTGTCCCATTGATCCACCTTTTCAAAAGACACAAAAAAATAATTTCTTAAGTTACCAGGCATACCTAGCTTATAACCCTAGGTAGTTTCCTGGAGTGATAACACTAGTAATTAATCAAGATTGTACTGTAATGATATGAAGACAAACATATGATAAACTTAACCCTGAAACATACCTGTAAGCCATACCTGTCAAGATTGCTTGTAATATTCTTATGGAAGGCCTTAGCCTCATCTCCCTCTGAGACAGGAACTTCTTCACTTATGCAAGCGACCAATCCATCTTCTTCTATGATTAACCCAATCCACTTGATTTGCAAGAACTGGACTTGGAGCTGGATTAGGGTTTGTTAAGGAAACCCAAAAAATTCAAACTTCCGAAAGGATAGAAATATGCGCCTTGATGAGCTGATCAAGTTGGTATATTCAGAATTTGAAAACTGCAAAGTTTCACCCCTCGAAATTGCCTTTTAGATTTCTGGATTCACTAGGGAGGACCCTGAATTAGGGTTTGAGTTTCCTGGAGCTTCACCCAACCAAAATATTTGATTCAAAGCTTTAAGCTTCAATTTTTCTGAGGAGCTTCCAGCCGTGGTCACAGATTTCCAAAATTCCAAGTTTTACAGAAGCCCTAATTTTCCATCTTTCCGATCAAAGTCCCGAACTGGGGTTTGATCAAGCCCGGCCTTCTGCCCAACCAGAAAATATGATCTTGGTCTCTAAATTTTGATTTTGATGAGTAGAATCCAGCCGTGGTCTCCGATTAGAGAAATTCCAACTTTCTCCGAAGCCCTAAATTCCGGAAGCCATGAATGAAGGTGCTAAAAAATAATTCTGTTTTGACAGAAATATGTACCTGATTGTTTCTGGTGTAACTCTGAACTTTTCAATCCATAGGGTCTGAAAACGTTTTTTTGAGATCTCCTGACCTGTTATCTTTCCATCCCGACAGGTCTTACCTCAATTGGATTCTTTGAGAGAGAGTTATGCCAAGTGTCGTAACGTGACCTGTTTATGGGATAATACAAGAGAGCGAACTTGTACGGAGTTCCATGTGTCACTGGTTCAACTTCTGCCTCTGCAAAATTTTCTTGAGATAGCCCGGTTGGTGTACTACCTTTCATGTTTTATTAAATTTCATTTGGAGCTTCCTAGCCTAAGTTATGACCTTTTTCCCAAGGTCACCTGATTTTGACTCAAATCAGGAAGAGGCAGAAACCCTATATTGTACAGATCATAAATCACAAAGTACAATGAATTAGAGCTTGGACTTTGGACAAAAGGTACATGGGGATCTGATCTTCAACCTGTAAAAGTTTCAGATCTGAAAACTTTTCCAAAATGGATTTATAGCGAAAGTGCTACGATGACTGGTTTTTGCTATATCAAGCCCTAGCATCGTAAGTGCAACAAGTGTCATACATGCCATATCATGCCTTCTTTCAGGATAGCTCTGATACCATGTTAAATTTTCAGAATTTGCTTCAATCGGATCGAGGATCTTAATTGAGAGAACAACATGTACAGCAAATCTACAGCATATCAATCATGGACACAATAATGCAAGCACATAAGAGACATAGAGTTTACTTGGGGAAAACCATAAAGGTGAAAAACCCCAATAACTTCCTCAAAGATAGATAGAGCAATGATACAACCAGAATACAAGAGATAGTCTTCTCTTAGCAGCAGAGCCTCCTCCTCCACAAGTATGACACTCTCCCAAGTGTGAGTGAGAGAATAGAATGTGTAAAATGAGAGAGACACGCTCTCTATTTATACACTAGCTTGACTTGACCTTTACTCAACTAGGTCGGCCTCAACTTAACCACTTAACATAATGCTGACTGGGCTGACCCCCACTAGGGTGGTCTAATAACCCTTTGAACCACATGGCCGACCCCCAATAGGGTGGTATAATAACCCTTTGACCCACATGAATTATACAAGGCCGAACCCAACAAGGTGGTCTAATAATCCATCAAGTATAAGTTACGACACTTACAATATAAATGACGACACTTCCGTATAGAGGAATAATAACATCTCTATAGGAATACAATATACATTTATGTGAAATACATTCCAAATTTACATATACATCAACATATCTCTTGGGTTTGATCATGGTGATCATTGTATTGATGCTTATTCTATCTTTTAGGAAGTTGCGGGGTTTTTCACCTTCTTAGTTTTCCCCGGTGAAATGGTTTGTGTCTCTTGTCTCTTGTCTCTTATGCTTGATATGTTGTACATGTTGTTGTTTCAGTTAATATCCTAGATCATAATGTATTAAATTCTGAAAAACTAACACTCCCATGCCATGCACAAACTACAAAGGTTCGGTCCCTCAAATCCCCTCTTCTGCAAATTCTGCCACAATAGGATTTTATTATGGAAGCATAACCAAACAAAACATTGGATTTTGAGTGGGACCTTTCCTTTACAAACTTTGTTTAACCACGATCAAGGATTAGTCTTCAAGCCTGATTCCAAAGCAAGCATATATACCAGTCGAGCCGTGACCGCACCATCAGAGGAATTATAAGACCATAGCAGAGCGTCTTCATTCCCATTTAGTATAATGCCAACCTGATAAAGATTATTCACATAACTATCCCACTCCAAATCAAAGGGCGGAACTAGATCCAGATCCCTTGACGAATGCCAAGACCACATGTTATCCTGATTAGAAGTACCCGCTTGTCTCAAAACAAAGATATTTTGCTGATGTAACTGTTCAATCAAACCTCGATATAACATAAAACCATCATCAAGCCCCACTACCGAGTCAATTCCTACATAAATTTGTGTGCCTCTTCCAGCCACCCACGCGAGAGCTTGATTTACAATAGGAAAAGATACATGTAAACGATGTCATATAGCGGAACCCGAATAAACTCTCAGAGAATGATTCCTAAACCAATATTCTGGGGGAAGCCTCTTAAGGTACTTCGCATGAAGTAATTTCCCCAGAGACGTCCTTTGTCAAATAAGCTTCTCCACAGAGATTTTGCACACAATGCTAAGTTGAAAATAGACATATTTTTCATCCCCCACCCCCTGATGGATTTAGGACGAGGTAAGGAATCCCAGAAGGCAAGATGAAACTTTGTGGCACCAACTTTCCTTGCCCAAAGAAAATGGAAAATCTTACTCCTTATAGTAGAAATCACTGTACCAGGTATGATGTATAAAGAAAACCAAAAAACAAGGATGCTTTGTAATACAAAATTGACCAGCGTTAGTCTCCCACCCAATGACAGCCACTGGAAAGACCATGAATTAATCTTTTGTTGGATCTTTTTTACTAGCCAATGCCAGTCACTTGATTTGTAGCCATCCGACTTTAAATGAAAACCGAGATATTTGAATCCCTCGTCCATATCAGTCATCCGGTAAGGGAAGATTGATTCAATCTGTTTAATAAGATCAGAATCCTTACAATGATAGCTAAAACTTGATTTCAGCCTGCTAATAGTCATCCCCGAAGCATCACAAAAGTCTTGAGTGATAGAATAGAACTATTTCCATTCAGTTGAAGAGCCATCACTGAGCAACAAGACATCATCAAGGAACAACAAATGTGAGATATAAAGAGAGTTATCTACCTTAAGACCTTTGATCAACTTCTGATTTTTGGACTCATTGATCATCAAACTGAGTCCCTGGATCCAACTGTGGGACATGTGCTCATTCTGACCTTCAGGCAAGGAGAGGATGTGAGAACACCAGAATATCTGGTTTATACAACTTGTAAAAACATCTCAGCTTGACAAGAAAAACCTTTAGTAGCACAAGTTTTATGAAGAAGTCAAAGCACCACAAATTGCATTTATTCATAAAAACCAAAACTAACTAAGGAAAAAAGCTATTATTCCTAAGTACTAGAAATAAATGCGTAAAGTAAATGCTCACTTTGAGGAGCTTATTTTCCTACTCTAAGCATGATATAAATTAAAATGCTAAGTGTAGTCCGAAATCCAATGTAAGCATCTAAGTATTTCATCAATATAACAATTTTTTGTCTTAGCTTTGGTTACCAACCAAAACAAGGACATGTTTATTAGAAAGTGTAAACCTGCATGGATATTCTGGATGGGAGCGCTGGATGGGAAATCATAGGTATGTGAAAGATATTTGAAGTGATTTCCCAAATGGTAAGTCCTCCTGCAGGCTTCTTCTATCCATGACTGGAAGGGATGAGAAAAAAAATTGGATGATGAAGCATACCAACTACCTCATCATATGATCTGAAAGGCTTCTCTGATGATGACTTCTTGTAAAAGCATAAGCCTCAAGTTTCTCCAAATCATAAGGAACCTTCGTATGCAGAGACGATAGATGGGACTGCATCTGATCTGATTCTTCACTGCACTGCTTCTCTAGATCCTTGTTATTGATGTTTGTGTGTGGCTCTAAATAATATGGCTCTGGATAATCATATGAAAAGTTTGAATTCTCTTCTTCCATACCAAGGCTTTCCCAAGTCTCGATATCAACACTCCCTTCTTTGGATGAATCCTAAATTGGTCTTCCATAAACTTCTGCATAGACATTCCCCTCGTTGGACATATCATAGATGGGATTCTCAATAAGATTTTTAAAAATCTCATAGGTTGGATTTTCAATAAATTTCCAATAGTCATCACCCCCATCTATGTCAGATATGAGAGAGTCTTCATCACTTGCATCATGCTCCAGGATGTACTTGTCCTCCTTCTGATCACAGTCATCCTCTTAAAAAAAAGGTCATAAGGCAATAAGCCTTCCAAAATATAATCATTATGTTCATTACAAATTTCATCATAAGTTTCTTTATAAGTCTTTGCAATGGTTTCTTCATGAGATAGATCCGGGGTACCAATGTGGTCATCATCACTGAAATAATCATTAAAGCATTCCCAATCTTCAATATTCTTTGTTGATGTGAAATGAGGAGGTTCTTCAATAATATTTTCAGTGAATGGCTCTTCATGCACAATCTCAATGTGATCATCATGTATTTATGAAAATTGAGTGTTGTATACCATGTTGATGCTAGGCAGCTCAAGATCTTCCACATGATATTCTTTCCAAGGAAGGAAGTACTTCAAATCAGTCTCAATGAATAATTAAATATTGAATGATTCAATCTGGTTTCCATCATAATGCCACTGCCTCACAAATATCTCAAAGAAATTTGCAAGGGAAGTAATAGATTTCTCAGGAAAGCACTCATGAAGCCAACATGAAGCACCCCCCTACAGAGAATGAGCAATCATCGACATCATATGGTCCTCATGACGAATGTTGTATTCGCTCATACATGAAAGAAAAATCACGACATGGAATCTGACTGAGTGATCATTATCATGCCCTCGAAAGAATGGAAGGGGATAAGATGTTCTATCACCCTCAAAACGATTAGGAAACCCATGGATCTTAAAGAAATCAATGGGAGGACAATCACGGGAGACCCGAGCAGTAGTTTCAATCCTTTTAATATTTATATCAAAAAAATCAGTGATCATGGAGAACGTCTGGGACTGAAAGAGTGGAGTTGTTGAATAATGGGATTAACATTTTACTGTTGCATGGGCTCATCTACACACAATCAATCTCAACAAATTCATGAGATACAGGGGTTTTATCCCTTCAATAGAGTCGCCAGGTGAGAAAAATATGCATCATAAATCTTTCACAAAATTTACTATTTTTTTGCTTTTCCACTAAATTGCATTTAGTGGATTCCGAGTGAACCATCGAAGACTTGAACAATCTAATTGTTCATCATCTGAGTTCAGAAGTTCATCAGGCCTTCTAGGCCCTTTTTTATTTTTTGTACCACATGTTCATACCCCCTTGGGGGAATTGTAATAAAGTGTGCTAGCATGGAATTTTTGTAAAGGACTTGGCCTTCCTAGGACTTGGACATCAAAGACAAGTATTCCAAGGTGTTTTTTCCCTTGTTAATTATGCACTGGTGAACAAGTGGTATATGATTTTTGAGTTTTTCACCCGCTTCCTCCAAAGATGGAATGCCTGTCCCGATGGTTAGGAATTAGGTGGTTATTAAAGTTCATGTGTCAGTGGATATTAACATAAAAGACACTAAAATTGAGTCATATGGACATGTACTAGGTCGCCTAGTTTTTTCTTAATTTCTGAGATTTTTTTTTGCCCCATAAAATTAGACTATTTTTTAATAGTTTAATTGTAAAAATTAAAATTGTAATAAGAGTGTGGTTTGCGGGCATAATTTGTCAAGTGGATGCTCGTTTTCTAATCCATAGCACCCATTTAACCCATAAACCCACTTTTCCTAAGTTTCGAGTGAGTATTTATCTCCAAAATTAATATTTACTCAAAAAACCCAAAAAGACCAATTTAATTGGCAAAAAAGACATAATAAAGGCAAAATACCAATCCCGTGGATCAAGGAAATGTGTTGGAATCAAATCTCCTTTGATTGGCAATCAAATCGGGGAGAATATTGAGCAAATAAATGATGATTTGATTGAAGATTGTAGATCCACCAAAGGGGGGGGGGGCGAATTTGTCGTTGGAAAGGTGTCAAGTGGAGGTTGAAAAGTGTCAAATGGTTGGAGAAAGGTGTCATTAACCTCCCCAAAACTCTCACATGTGTCAACAAGACTTTTCCAAGTGTATCAACTCATTTCTCCAAGTGTATCAACTCATTTCTCCAAGTGTCAAAGATGATCTCTCTTGGTTTTGCTATATAAGCAATGCTCTCCATCACTATTATCATGAAGTGTGAAACCTCTGCTCCTATTGTAAGCTAGTTTTGAATATTTGATTAATGAAATAAGGCTTTGGAGGTCTGATTGTGTCTTCTCTCATGTTGGATGATCATTGCTCCATGCGCTAAGTGGGGTAATCTTGTGGTTTCATTGTTCATTTGCTCTTGCTTTGTAAGTCTTTAGCCTTATATGATTAGTATGATCAATAGGATTGAGTAATGTAGTTTCATTTCTCAATTAAAATTGCTAGTTTAAATATCTAGGATTTTGCATATTGGTTTGTTTACGGGTATGCTCTCCTTGTTTTTTAAATCTAGGATTCTAATAATGATTTAACAAGTGTTGTGCAAGTGTGAAGGGATTGTCAGGTACCTCATTGGATTTTGTAAAAGATCTTGTTTGTTTTTTCACTCTCCAACTTCTATTTTGAGAATCATAGTCTTTCTCGGAGCTACAAAAGGACTCCATTGCCCAATCCTCAAAGGGCGATTTCTCCACCTTCTTCTCTAAATTTCTCAAACACTTTCCGGTTTCTCCCTCTTTTTCTTTAGATCTACATCGTTTAAAGTTAATATCTTCTTAGATCTAAATTATAAGAGTAGATTACATAGATCTAAGTATTTTAAAAGTTTATCATTCAAAGATAGATATAGCTTAGAAAATAATTGATTTTTTGCAAGTTTTTCAAAGCATATTTTTAACTTGTTAATCAACTAGTTTTTTTTCAAATTTTAAAAGTTAAAATCTAGCATTCAAGTGCCTTATTGGCTTCTTTTTCAAGGTTGTCGAAGACCCTAAGTGTTAAATTTTCAGAATTTACTTCAATCTGATCTAGGATCTTAACTGAGAGAACAACATGTACAACAAATCTACAGCATATCAATCATGGACACAACAATGCAAGCACACAAGAGACACATAGTTTACTTGGGGAAAACCATAAAGGTGAAAAACCCCAATAACTTCCTCAGAGATAGATAAAGCAATGATACAACCAGAATACAAGAGATAGTCTTCTCCTAGCAGCAGAGCCTCCTCCTCCACAAGTGCGCCACTCTCCCAAGTGTGAGTGAGAGAATAGAATGTGTAAAATGAGAGAGACACACTCTCTATTTATACACTAACTTGACTTGACCTTTACTCAACTAGGTCGGCCTCAACTTAACCACTTAACATAATGCTGACTGGGCCGACCCCCACTAGGGTGGTCTAATAACCCTTTGAACCACATGGTCGACCCCCAATAGGGTGGTCTAATAACCCTTTGACCCACATGACTTATACAGAGCCGACCCCAACAAGGTGGTCTAATAACCCATCAAGTATAAGTTACGACACTTACAATATAAATGACGACACTTCCGTATAGAGGAATAATAACATCTCTATAGGAATACAATATACATATATGTGAAATACATTTCGAAGTTACATATACATCAACACTCCCTCTTAACTAGGAAGGTATTTCTCGACACAGGTCTTTTAGCACAAGTCTTATTCTCTGGATCATTGTCACTGGATAATCGTCATCGAGTCATCATCATCGTCACTGCTGCTGCTATCTCAATCAACCTTTGAATCTACTCGTCATAGGAAGTTCTACAGAGCCAGTCCTTTTTCATACTGGATGTAGGCCCACCACCTACAGGTCTTCATCATCACTGGCCATTCTGTGGAATCCTCAGGACTTATTACGTGCGTCACAAAACCTCGAAAGAGCATCCCAGGATGTTATAATCACACGGATCTACCTATAGGATCTCCCAGGGCCATATTATATGTGACCTCACCACAAAACCTCGCAAGAGCATCCCAGGCTGTTACGAGCACACAGCTCTACCTATAGGATCTCCTAGGGACAGATTATATGTGGTCACCACAAAACCTTGCAAGAGCATCCCAGGCTATTACAAGCACACAGCTCTACCTATAGGATCTCCCAGGGACAGATTATATGTGGTCATTAAAAAACCTCGCAAGAGAATCCCAGGACTTATTATGGGCACACAACCCAACCTATCGTATCTCCCAAGGACATATTATATGCCATAGGAAAAAACCTCGAAAGAGCATCTGCCATCTATCCCAGGGCCAGATTATATTCCATAGGAAAAACCTCGAAAGACTATCTACAGATCTCCTAGGGCCAAATTATATGTCCTCCTAGAGCAAAACCTCGAAAGAGCATTTGCCAGATATCCCAGGGCCAAATTATATGCTCATCTACACAACCTGATCCACGGGCATAGAGTATCAACCTGATACTCACCATACATCATCCTGATGTATACATGATCATCCTGATCATCATCACTGCAACATCCTGCTGCAAGTCATCTGGAACAACATCCTAAAGCTTGTCATCCACGATCATCCTGATCATATCATGCATCTACCTGATGCATACCAAGTATCTACCTGATACATATCTTCATACATGATCCACCTGATCATACAATGTATCCACCTGATACAAATACAAATACATGATCCACCTGATCATACATGATACATATCAACATACATGATCTACCTGATCATACAATGTATCCACCTGATACATATACAGATACATGATCCACCTGATCATACATGATACATATCAACATACATGATCTACCTGATCATACAATGTATCCACCTGATACATATAAAGATACATGGTCCAATCATCCAACATGATGCGTACATACATAAATGATCCAACTGATCATATCCAGCATCCAACATGATGCATACATACATATACATATAAATGATCCAACTGATCATATCTAGCATCATCCTGATGTATATACAGAGCAGTAACTGGAGCATCGTCCTGATGCTCATCATCCAACGCTTACATCCATAGCCATGTGAAGGACCCTCCTTCCAACATGCTTGGAATGGCCTCTACAAATGTGTCCATCACTTCTTCCTCGAAGTGTCATCAATCCAAAGAACACCAAGCCTCTCTCTGAAGTACTCAAACTTCACTCTGGCTAGTGGTTTCGTTATCACATCTGCAATCTGCTCGTCCGTCGCAATGTACAGGAGCTTCACAGCTCCTCTCTGCACCATATCCCTGATATAGTGATATTTGATCTCTATGTGTTTCGACCTGTCATGAAACACTGGGTTCTCAGACAGCTTCACACAACTCTGGTTATCACAAAAGATACCAGTAGCATCCAATGGGAGATCAAATAACTCAGACATTAGCTTCCATAGCCATACTGC
Source organism: Larix kaempferi (assembly GCA_027924585.1). Classification (NCBI taxonomy): domain Eukaryota; kingdom Viridiplantae; phylum Streptophyta; class Pinopsida; order Pinales; family Pinaceae; genus Larix; species Larix kaempferi. The sequence continues at coordinate 4,865,245 of BSBM01001229.1, forward strand.
CTCACAACTAGCTGAACAGGATGCAACATACTCTGCCGCAGCTGTACTCAGTGCTACGAAGGACTGCTTCCTGCTAAACCAAGAGATCACACCTAATCCCATACTGAAGAAAAACCCAAATGTGCTCTTCCTATCTGCAACACTGCCTGCCCAATCTGAATCAACATAACCCTGCAGGTTAAACTTTTGATTCGCATCGTACTTGAGCCCATAATCAACTGTACCCTTCAGGTACCTTAGAATATGCTTTACAACAACCAGGTGAACACTCCTCGGATCCGCCAGGAACTGGCTCAATATGTTCACCGCAAAGCAAATATCTAGTCTTGTGTTCGTCAGGTACATCAAGGACCCAATCATCTGACGATACATAGTGATATCAACCGGCTTAGATGAAGTATCACACAGTAGCTTAAGGTTTGATGCCATAGGTGTGGCCATAGCCTTGTAGTCCATCATCCCGAACTTCTTCAGGATCTCTACTGCATACTTCCCTTGTCCAAGGAAGATTCCATCTACACTCTGCCACACCTCCATGCCAAAAACAAATAGTGCATCATCCCCAAGTTCTTCATCTCGAACTTGGCAGCAAGCTTCCGCTGCGTGTCGATAATCAATCTATCTTCACCTGTAACAAACAGGTTATCCGCATACAAAACTAGTATCACTGGATTGCCTTCCTCAACCTTGTAGTAAAGGTTGGAATCCGCTTTACTCTTGGTAAAGCCCAAACTGGATAGAAAGATGTCTATCCTACCAAGTTCTGTAGACATATATGACTACACCATTCAACAAGGCTGTCTTGAAATCCATTTGGTGTATCTTCTATTTCATCACTTTTATATTTCTGTATGCTGCCATCTACAGCATGCTTGATCTGATAGTTCCATTTGGAAGTCACAACAGACTTCCCTTCAGCTCTTGGGACCGCATACCAAACATCGTTCTTCACGATCGATGGATCATGGCATTCTTCCCGTATCCTAGGAACTTCAATATCTTCAATAGATAATTTTGTTGCTTGAACAAATGTTGTAGTCCTTCTTTTGTAGGTGAAGGTATACGGTCTTTTCTACAAAACAAGTTCAATTGCATGATTAGAAACATCTCATAATTTTAAGACAAATTCTTACACATAAATAAATATGTCATACAATCATGCAATTATCTTAGCCGATGCTTCAATACAACATTTATCCATGTTCCACAACTTTCTAGATGCCTTCCAGTCTCTACCAGAACATTGTTAAGAGTTTGCACTACTCCCAACATGTCAGCAAAGAGGTTTCGTTCTAGATAAGTACCACTAGAACGTTGTACAGTGCCATAGGCCACTTACCCGTCACATGCATATTAGTAGTATATTGTTCATTAATGCAATCATTCTAATATGCACAATACATATCCTATGTCTAGGAACATGATCATATACATCATTGAACAATTTTATTTAAACAAACAAATATGCAAGAAATGATAATTAAAAATACTTATATTTGTTTGGTTGCTGGGTGGACTCCCTCTAAGTCTTTGCTTCCTTGCAGGAGCTGCTGAAGTAGCTTCTTCTACACCTTTATGTTGTGGAATGTAGAAAGATGGTCAACTCCCTCTGAATATTTACATCCTTGCAGAAACTACTGAAGTGTGATCCTTTGCTTTCTTGCAGGAACAACTGGAGTGTGCTCCCTCTTGATCTTTGCTTCCTAGATTACCTGTCCTCGAACTTAAATCCATCCTTAATCACTATGCATGCTTATTAGTATCATCATTGTGTTATCCTTGAGGTCTCATACATAATCACACATTTATTAGTATAATCTTAATACTTTCGAAACACAATAATCTTAAACATGTATAGTCATGATCATTCACAGATAATAAACATTAGTATTCAAGGTTTCAGGGAAGTCTTCTTTTACTCATGCATATTCTTATTTGATCATAGGACTCTTCTGATTAGTTAAATCATCAATGCATAAACCCGTGATTACTCAAACCGATACCTTCATGATTTTTCTGGTTAGTCATATCATCAATTATGGTAAGAAACATAATATGCATACAGCCATGACTATTCAAACCTATGACTTCATGAATAATCATTATCAACAACACAACAGTATAAGATCCTAACACAAGGTAGGATTCTAGCTTGATATAGGAAAAACATACCTAGATTAGCATGCTAGCTAGTTATGTATAACATACCCGCATAATGTCTTCTGGTTCTCTTCAGAGATTTGTGCTAGTAACCTGCATGTCTCATAGGTTAACCATTGTAGGACCAAGTTATACATACCTCGAAAGTAGATCTTCTATGTGATCCATGACAATGGATGAATCTTTGTCTTCATATCACCATGATCATATGTTCTTGAAGTAGAACATGATTTGTCTTTCTTGGTGTACCTTTTATGTTAGCAAACAACATAAACCTCATACAACATCACAATGCATTAGTACATTCATAAGTGTCAAAACCTTAATCAATGAATATCTTCTATTAAGGTGATACGACAAGTCTAGTAATTAATCAAGATTGTACTGTAATGATATGAAGACAAACATATGATAAAATTAACCATGAAACATACCTGTAAGCCATACCTGTCAAGATTGCTTGTAATCTTCTTATGGAAGGCCTTAGCCTCATCTCCCTCTGAGACAGGAACTTCTTCACTTATGCAGGTGACCAATCCATCTTCTTCTAGGATTAACCCAATCCACTTGATTTGCAAGAACTGGACTTGGAGTTGGATTAGGGTTTGTCAAGTAAACTCGAAAAATTCAAACTTTGAATTTCAAACTTCCAAAAGGATAGAAATATGTGCCTTGATGAGTTGATCAAGTTGGTATATTCAGAATTTGAAAACTGCAAAGTTTCACCCCTCGAAATTGCCTTTTAGATTTATGGATTCACTAGGGAGGACCCTGAATTAGGGTTTGAGTTTCCTGGAGCTTCACCCAACCAAAAGATTTGATTCAAAGCTCTAAGCTTCGATTTTTCTTAGGAGCTTCCAGCCGTGGTCACAAATTTCCAAAATTCCAAGTTTTGTAGAAGCCCTAATTTTCCATCTTTCCGATCAAAGTCCCGAACTGGGGTTTGATCAAGCCTGGCCTTCTACCCAACCAAAAAAATGATATTGGTCTCTAAATTTCTATTTTGATGAGTAACATCCAGCCGTGGTCTCCGATTACAAAAATTCCAACTTTCTCCGAAGCCCTAAATTCCGGAAGCCATGAATGAAGGTGCTCAAAAATAATTATGTTTTGACAGAAATATGTACCTGATTGTTTCTGATGTAACTCTGAACTTTTCAATCCACAGGGTCTGAAATTTTTTCCTGAGATAGCTCGACCTGTTATCTTTCCATCCCGATAGGTCTGACCTCAATTGGATTCTCTGAGAGAGAGTTATTGCAAGTGTCACAACGTGACCTGTTTATGGGATAATAGAGGAGAGCAAACTTGTACGACGTGCCACATGTCACTGGTTCAACTTCGGCCTCTGAAAATGTTTCCTGAGATATCCCGACCTGTTATCTTTCCATCTCGATAGGTCTGACCTCAATTGGATTCTCTGAGAGAGATTTATGCTAAGTGTCGCAACGTGACCCGTTTATGGGATAATACAGGAGAGCGAACTTGTACGACGTGCCACGTGTCACTGGTTCAACTTATGCCTCTGAAATTTTTTCCCGAGATAGTAAAGTCTGTGTACTACCTGTCACATTTTATGAAATTTCATCTGGAGCTTCCTAGCCCAGGTAATGACCTTTTTCTCAATGTCCCTTGATTTTGACTTAGATTTGGAAGAGGCAAAAACCCTATATTGTACAGATCATAAATCACAAAGTACAACGAATTGGAAGTTGGCCTTTGGACACAAGGTACATGGGGATCTGAGCTTCGACCTGTAAAAGTTTCGGATATGAAAATTTTCCAAAATGGATTTATAGCGAAAGTGCTACGATGACTGGTTTTTGCTATATCAAGCCCTAGCATCGTAAGTGCAACAAGTGTCATACATGGCATATCATGCCTTCTTTCAGGATAGCTCTGATACCATGTTAAATTTTCAGAATTTACTTCAATCTGATCTAGGATCTTAACTGAGAGAACAACATGTACAACAAATCTACAGCATATCAATCATGGACACAACAATGCAAGCACACAAGAGACACAGAGTTTACTTGGGGAAAACCATAAAGGTGAAAAACCCCAATAACTTCCTCAGTGATAGATAAAGCAATGATACAACCAGAATACGAGAGATAGTATTCTCCTAGCAGTAGAGCCTCCTCCTCCACAAGTGCGCCACTCTCCCAAGTGTGAGTGAGAGAATAGAATGTGTAAAATGAGAGAGACACACTCTCTATTTATACACTAACTTGACTTGACCTTTACTCAACTAGGTCGGCCTCAACTTAACCACTTAACATAATGCTGACTGGGCCGACCCCCACTAGGGTGGTCTAATAACCCTTTGACCCACATGGCCGACCCCCAATAGGGTGGTCTAATAACTCTTTGATCCACATGACTTATACAGGGCCGACCCCAACAAGGTGGTCTAATAACCCATCAAGTATAAGTTACGACACTTACAATATAAATGACGACACTTCCGTATAGAGGAATAATAACATCTCTATAGGAATACAATATACATATATGTGAAATACATTTCAAAGTTACATATACATCAACACTAAGAGGGTTGGCTTTCTAGCCAATCCATCATAGTTATTTGCTTTAGTTAAATTGCTTTTAACTTAGAATTTTTTAAGCTTTTTTCTAACTTGCCCAAGTCACTTTTAAAGTGATTTTGGGCACTTTTCCTACTAATTTAGTTTGCTGGTTTTTGTTTTATGACATCAGAAAAAGAGACTTAGGAGGACTTATTTAAGAAATATTAAACAAGCAAGGACCCTCTTGAACCATCATTTTTCTCTCAAGCTTTTTTTACAAGCTTTGTAACCTCTTTTCTCCAAAAGTTATAAGGAGAAAGAGGAGTTCCTTTTTACTTTAGTTTCCATTGTAATCACATAATAAAATCACCTTTGGAAGTAAGCTCATAAATTTGATTGGTGTCGGTGTCTTTTTTTTGGTTTGTTGTTTCTTTAGCTTTCTAATCTTTACCTTAGTTTAATTTGGCTAAAATCAACACAGATTAATTAAAATTTAACATTTGAAGTGTCTGACCCAAATATTGGCCTTAAGACTCATTCAAGACATAGGAACCTTTTTTACTTTGTTTTGTAGACTGTATACTTTTACAATTACAATTTGACTTATCTTTTTCCAAAAGCAATCGAATACTAACCCACTAATTTGGTAGTGTAGTAATTAGATAACCTTTTTTCAGTCTTTCCTTTATTTCTAATTAAACCCCTTGCTTTCCCAAAGTACGGATTTCAGGATAAGGTCTTTCCCGAGTACTGGTCGGAAAAGAGACTCTTGGATTGTTAATAAACAAGAAACATTTTTTCGAAAATCGTTAAAATTAACAAGGCTATGTCCCTAGTATGCTCTAAACCTCTGCAGCCTTGACTGAATAGTTGATCATACTAGAAAAGGACTTAGTGACTAGTAATTAGTCTTCGCATATTTTAATTAACCTCCCATAGACAAATATTTAGTGTCTCCATTTTTCTTCTATGTGGGAAAGTTTCATAGAGAAAGCGGGAACAACTAGATAGTGACCGCGGGCCCCCATGATACTACACCCTCGTTTGGTGTAGTGTTGGACACACCCCCGTTACTCCGATCTAGCCCACATTTTCTTGCGTGGAGCCACACTTAGTGAGTCTGGACATATTCCCAGTACCTTCATGGTATATCCGGAATCCCCCTCCATAATAATACACTCATCTTTTCACATTAATTTAAAATTGACCAAGATCATTCGCACAACAGTTTTTCAAGCATTACAACAACACTCTATTTGACTCCATATTCAACACTGGTCTTTACTACTTTTATCAATACAATCATTTGTTTAATTCTATCATGCATTGAATGGTTTTGGAACTTTGATGATCTTTATGCTATTATACTTTAATTTCATATTGCAAATCTCTTGTTTCAATTTCATTCTTATAAACTCCTAAAAAACTCATTCATCCACCAAACCATCACCTAAAGCTTAATAAACCTTAGTAAATTTTAGGGTCCACCCCCCTTGACATCGTTAGGAGTTTTCCTAAATGGAGGAATCAAGAATCAAGTGACAATACTTGACTTGAAGCTTTTTCTCCAAGGACACACTTAGTGGCTTGAATATTTCTGCCACGTTAACCCCCATGTGTGTGAAAGGAGGAAACAAGTCCCTCGATCGCCAAAATAAACAAATAGGGAGAGAGGGGGCATCCCTGCCTAATCCCCTGATTTACATAAAAATAGTTAGATGGTGACCCATTTATCAGTACAACGAACCTTGTCGACGTGATACAAGCCATAATCCAGTTCACAATATCCACTTACAGACCTATCTGGAGCAAAAAAAATCTCAAATAATGACAATCCACTCTATCATATTCCTTCTCGACATCCGATTTTAAAATAAAAGCCTTTAGCTTCTTATGTTTCACAGAGTGTAAACACTCTTGTGCCACTCCCACAACATCCAATATTTTCCTATTTGGCAAGAAGCCAAATTGCTCATCAGAAATGTACTTACCAAGAAAAGGTTTTATATGCTCAGAGATAATCTTCACAATGATCTTATACAAAATATTACAGAGCAAAATCGATCTATAATCATTGAAATCAATCGAGCAATATTTTTTGGGAATGAGTGTTATGTAGGTTGAGTTCAAAGACCTCGGTACTTGTTCCTTCCTTCTAGTTTTATCAACAATGTCAGTCAATTCTTTACCCAATAGATTAAAAAAATGTAGATAAAATTCAATGGTCCACCCATAGAGCCCAGGGATCTTGTCCTTTGAGAAGCACTTTAAAACATTAATAACCTCTTCCTCAGTAATATTCTTTCCAATCTCATGACAATCTTCCATAGAGAAGTATCTAGGATAATTCCTGATGCAATTCAGCTAATTTACCAAATCTGCAAAGCCTTTTCTAGTATATATATCCTGAAAATGACACATGGCTGCCTGTTTCAAGGATTTGGAATCATAAAGAAATCTGTCCTGTTGGTCTTTTATCTTCCAATTGGAATTGATCAATCTTCTCTGATTAGCAAACTTATGAAAGAAATTTGTATTTTTGTCCCCCACCTTCAACCACACAGCTTTGCTTTTCTGTCACCACGTTTCTTCAATTTGACCAAGGATCTTTGACTTCTGTGTCTCCAAAGAGATGATCCTTTCCTTTATTACTTATGAGAAAAATTCCCCATACGGGAAGTCAGATAATGATTGAAGTTCTATCTCTATATCCTCAAGACGCTTGTAATTTTTTGCCTTCTTTTCATGCTCCCAGAATTTTATAACCTCCCTTAGTTTTGAAAACTTGGAGATCAATCCATTCATTGGAATTTGATTAACTTCTGAAGTTAACTTATGCCATTTTTCACGAACCAATTCATAGAAGTTGACCTCTTCTAACCAGCATGGATTGAACTTAAATGGATACATCAAAAAAGTATGATCCACATCAAGCTGCAAGATGACCACCTTATGATCGGATATACCAACAGGATAAGTCCATGATTGTTAGTGACCCAAACTATCACATAAGTAATCAGACATAAAGAACCAATCGATCCTCTTCGCAATACCCTCTCTTCCAAAATGACCATTTGACCATGTGGGAACTTGTTGGCCCGATTTTATGGATGAGGCCAACTGAGGAGATCAAGCCCACACAGGTTTCTTGCTGCAACTTCCGGTATGTTTAACTTAACTCAATCTCGCAGGTTGTGGTCTTGCTACCAGCTGAATTGTATACTCTTAAGGAGAATATGAAAACTCAGCAAAACATTTCCTATGTTAGCCTAAAGTCAAACTAATTCCTAATGTTAATTTCTAAGTTTAAGTTATCCTAATTTTTCTTTCTTAGTTAAAGTCTCTTGTTTTGGGTTGTGTTTTTGTTTTGATTCTGACTAAGAAATTTTTTTTTCAGATGTTCAACAACTAATCTAACTAAAATCTAATTAACAGCTGCTAAAACTAAACATAAACCTAAAAATCTAAGCTAAAACTATGAATTAAAACTAAACTAATCTCCTATCTCAGTTGAGAGCAAATCTTTTAAACTATATTAACTATCTATTTGTCAGTTATGAATAGAAAAGGAAAATAAATAATAAAATCATAGATAGAAAACTATCTATGTTAATATTAAAAAAATATCTTTACTCAATAAAAGTTATGATAACAGAAACATAAAATAAGAAATTATTTTATGATTATTTTAACATGAAAGACAAGAGATAATTAATGTTTTTAACATTTCAATATATGATTATAAAAGTTGATTAATCAACTAATCAAAAGATCTATGAAAATACAGACCTAATAAATTAAAAGATTAATTGAAATAATATTGCAAAATCAATCCCATTAACGAAACTTAAATGAATTAACATTCACAATATTAGTATCAAATATAAAAACATTAAGTGATTAGAGTAATCGAGATAACATTTATACAACTCCAACACATCGTAAGTGTATGCACATAGATTTAAGAAAGTCGAATAACAAAGTATTTTTATATATGTATCAAAACTGAAACATGAAACAATACCAATCTTAAAACACTTGCTTCGACAATATCCAGAAATAGAATTGTGGCTGCAAATAAGATGTCTTTACTTCAATATATCATTTTCTCAGTGATACTCCATCCCCTTTTACAATGAGTTTCATGGTTTATATAACAAAGACTGATAGCTTCCTTTCACTATTCTATGCAACAAGAAGCTAAAAATAGACTTTTGAATCTACTCACTATCGAACACCTAGATCCGAATAGTAGTTCTACTTAATTAAAATCTTCTTCAACAGTGCACCTGGCATCCAGATCATCACTTTTGTAACTGCAATCTTATCCTTAAATAACGATTCATCTATGTAGAAGATAAGAAGCAACTGGAACTTGACACTTAGCATCTAGATCATCCGAACTTGAAACAACTTCATCATTTGTTGACAAAACTTTAATGAGTAGAACAACATCAAAATTGAGAATTCATTCAGCTGCGACACCTACAAAACCAATTAACCATGTATAAGTTTTATTAGCAATACAATAAATGAAAAAATAGTAATAACAAATTCAATTAATGATAAGCAATGCCCGTAGAATCTATGATTCTGTGGGCATGCTAATTACCTATCTTACTACTTGCCAAAACGTATCAACAATAACGATTTTCAAGTTGTGATTTGTAATCTTGTAGCTTGACAAGCCTCAAATAGTTTAGCTTTCAGCTTCACAATCTCAATTTTGTAATTCTCCTCTTGCTTAAGCATTTTCTGATTAGAAACAATTAAAGATCTATTCTTAGCTTTAAAATTGGCCTTCTTAGTTTTCAAATGTTGCCATCGGCCAACCCAGATCAATAGTTCCTTTCTCAAATTTTGAATCTCATCATTCAACACTATCAAATTTGATTCAGATTTGGCAAGTTTTTCTTTTAACTGAGAAATTTGTTGCTTCAATTTCAAAGTCTTTGTGATACTTCTGAGCGTTCGATTAGATGAAGAACCATCAGTAAATGACAATTCTTTGTTATTGTCTGAGCCAATATGTTGACAAGATAAGTGATCTCTATCAAATTTATCTTCAGGAGATATCATAGGATCCTCTACTTCAATATTCTGTTCTTGTAGGGGTATTTCCGTAGGGATATGGTTTTCCTCTTCGCTGATAATTTCAATTAATGGAGACTCTTTATGTCGTTGTAGTGTTACAAGCATCGAAACAGTAGCTATGCTACGGGTAAATCGTCTAGTAACTTCGGAACTCGACCTCTGTCCTACTTTGCCTTCTGTATAACATATGTTCGCCAATTCATCTAGTTTTTGTAGAGAAGGATTCTGAATATGTTCAAGCTGAGAAACAAGGGTCTTAGGATATTCTACCAACTTATTACCTGAATTTTGTACTGGAACTAAATTCCTAACCCTCATTTATTCTGGTGTTGTATTTGTTTCTAACACAGGGATGTCAAGAACAGGGGGTTTCTTTCTTTTACACCGAACCTTAGGTATGATGGGAGGCCAGATTTCATTTTCACCTAATTCATTTCTCGCTAATAATTCATCCCAATTTTCTCCTTTCAGCGACAATTGATACTGAACCAAGATTTTGATTAATCCGTGATGGAAGAGACTCTGATCTTGAATTTTAATGGCATTTTGAATAGCCGCGGCCATCTTTTCTAAACTACTAAGTAAAAAATAGGGTAAATTTAGTTTAGATCCCTTTAAAGCCATTAATAACCTAAGATGATATAGATGAAACGAGGAAAAGCGGCCGTCACAAGTGATGTACCTGACTATTAGCCGAAACAACGACACGCATTGAGGTTTCAGGAGTTTGACTGGGAAACCAAATGTGTCATCGAAATATCCAGGCAGAGGTAGAAAAAATTGCTTCCATTTAGTTTTGTTTACTTCTCCCTTTTTAAACCACTTCTCACCAGTTTTTGGCAACTCGGTTGCTTGTGCTATTAAATCCTCAGAAAGAACAAGTTGCAAATCACCAATCTGAGAAACCCTTCCTTTAAGAGAGAGAGAAAATCTACGAGTGACTTCGATGTTATGACCACTGAAACTATCGAAGAATTTTCCCCACTTTTCTCTATCAACAAACTGAGTTGTCTCTGGATCAACATCGAGTAACTCAGAACCTTCTGGTTCAAAATGACATAACAAAGCCATCTTTTCTCCTACCGATCTCTCCTTCAACTGGGAATCATACGACATTGTGAAAATGAAAGGGATATGGATAAATGATTCAACATGCATAAGATTTCATTCGACTCTGAGTGAAATTGAAAGGATAACCCTAAACTCGTGTATGAGCATGACACTCCTACCGTCAAAGGCAAATGCATGTATCTAACAAGCCATAATGATAAGACATGAAATCATAATCCCATACAAAAAATCATATCGAATTATAACATTATGAAATAGTGTTGATATGAAACTTTGGACAGGGTAATTATTTCATGACATTCACATCAAACAGGTGTCAACAAGTATCGATCCGTGTCCTGTATCAAACGCTTCACTTCCAGATTTTGACATGATGGAGCTATACGTGGAATCTGAACGTACTGTTAACCTGGGTAATAAGAAACTTTACATTATGAATACTCATGTCTCTTAAGGTTTTATCAAATCGACGAAAGCATCAGGATCAGTGATTAGAATAACTTCAAACCGTAGATCATGTTTTCAAAACCATAATTCATAAATGATATAAATTCAAGGAATCAGTTCTATAGATTTGAAATGACACGATGAGTTCATGGAATGATTAAACATTAATTGAAATCATCATGTGGACTATAATGAAGATTGATCAATAGAAAATCTATCAAAAACTAAGTCTTAAATTAAAACTAATTTCATTTTATCATTGCAAGCATAATATAAAAGATCTTGATAAAAAATTCGAAATGGTGTTAAAGGTAAGCCTTAGTTGTTATAGAATCATATGTACAATGCTAAGATTATTTATTTACAAATATTAGACATAGATTATAATATGGCTACTATAATATGGATGTTTAATATATCTATAAGGGTTAAAAATAGAGTATGAAATAAATTTATTAACCCAAACAAATACATGTTTAAATATGAAAAATCAGTCATAATGACCATGTATTATATCATTGAAATCTTAAAATGAAAATCGAAAAAATTTACATGAAAGGTAAGAAATCATAAATCATAAGCGAATTCAATATGATTAACAAGTAATGTCAATAACGGATAATATTAATAAGCAACAACTAGAATATATATGATCATAAAATATAGGAAAAATTGATCATATAAAATTTAAGATATTAACAGTTGCTAAAATAATCAACTTATGAAAGAATCATCTCAATTCGAAAATGCTTCCTAAACTTTCAGTTTGACCATTAAATCTTCCCTAATTGAGAGTACCTTCAGAATCAAAGATTCTGAAGGCACTCTTTAATAATTTTAATGATTAATTAAAGAAGTGAACTGATCAATTTTATTAATCAAACAAGTATAAAATCGAGAGGGTTGTTGCCTGCCAACAAATGGCGACATATTGGGCGAACCAGTTATCTCTTCTCATTCATCTCAAAAGCTGCAAAAAGCATAATCATAAAATTTGCTTAAAAAGAAATCCTCAATCCAATAAGAACCAGCACCTAGTTCACATCTGCGAATATTTTCAGAACTACCCTCATTTCTGTTGATAAAGATTTTGTCATAGACAAACTGAAAATTACCTTGTTAAAACAAAGTACTCAGGATAAAGGTAATCTACATCATCAATATAAAGATGCATCTATCCACTTCTCTGAAGAACTTCCAAGACCTGCTCCAATTATAAAACATTTATTTATTTTCTGTTAAACTATAATTGAAGAATATTGTCCAAGCGTGGTAACCTAATATTAACAACATCATTCACGAGCTTTACCAGAAATAAACAAGCCGACTTGCGATGAGACCTCCTATCTCTTGATCTTATGATCAAGAGCCATCACCCTAGTGATCAGAAATGATGTTACCCATGATAGAGCTGATGATCATGATTAGGTCGGCTCGTGATGAGACCTCCTATTCTCCAATCAAAATCTAACTTATTATAGATAATTATGCATGGAGTAGACTTTAAAATCCTTGCAGATGGTAAATAAACGTTTTAAAGAATGACTGATAATGCAAATTGATAAAGATTTTCCAAGTACTAAGTTTTGAAAAGGAAATCTATCAGCTATCCCAACTATAAAGAAACAAATGGCTGAAGATTAATCATGATCATAAACACAAACATTATCAGTTATAGGTCCTTATTAGATTTGAGAAAATCTGATCAGTTTAAGCGACTCTTGAAGATCTAACTTATTACAACTAATCAAGATACATGAATAAACTGGATTTAAGCCTCAGGGTTTATTTATTTACAAACACCCTCTCAAAAGAAATATGTACATAAGTAATTTTTTTAATTTTTTTTTAAAGTTGATTTTTAAATACAGAGCTTATTTATCTACAAATATCTTCTCAAATGAAATTATATACATAAAAAGAAAAACCTGAAAACTTTCTTCAGAATTTATTTATTTACAAATATTCTGTTAGATAAAAGCATGTACATAAATATGAAAAAATATGATGATGAAGATTTTTCAGAAAATCTGAATTTTGGAAATATTTACAAATAAGAAGATTTGAAATAACAAAAAACTAGAGTCCACTGTACATGAAAAAAAATTTAAAAATAAAAAAGAAACAAAAGAAAAATGTCGTGCAATTATTTACAAAATGAACAGATTATATACAAATTCAAAGTATGATGAATTTAATAGAAATACCTTTTTCAGAATTAGTCCATTTACTAGGAATGTTTCAGACTAACCTTCTAAGGTTTGCAGACGAAAAGTGTTGGGTCCTAACTTTTCAGAAATGACAAATGGGCCTAACCAAAGCCGTTGAAATTAGTATGCTCATCTTTGTCTTCGTGAGCTTTATCCCATTTAAGCACTAAATTACCCACCTGTAATTCTCTGTTAGAACTTGAAGATTGATCAAACCACGACTTAACAATTTGTTGATGTTTGAAAAAATGTTGCTTAGCCTTATCTCTATCTTCTTCTAATTTCAAAAGAGTGTTAATTCTCTTCTCTATAACTGGACAGTCTTCATCCTAAACGGATTGGGCAAGTTGCAGAGAAGGTAAAAACAGGTTAGGGTGTAGGATAGCTTCTGTACCATAGACCATAAAGAAAGGTGAATTTCCAATTGAATATTTAGGGGTAAACCTATCCTCCCATAATGCATTGAACAATGATGTATGCCAATCACGATGATGAGTAACAATGGTCCTTTTAATAATTTTTAACAAGTTTTTATTGGTTGATTATGCTAGACCATTACCGTGAGGACAATAACTCGTCTAATACCTAACCCTCATACCTTTCTCTAATGCAAATTGAGTTAATTCAACTGATGAAAAATACGAGGCATTATCGAAAACAAGGGAGTCAGGAACACCAAATCGCGTAATGATAGAATATTCTAGAAATAAGATAACTTGATTGGTATTTACTACCCTCAAAGGTGTAGCCTCTGCCCATCGAGTAAAATAATCAGCTGTAGTAATGATATATTTGTGTTGCAGAGAAGAAGGTGGGTTTATTGGACCTACTATGTCGATACCCCATTGTTGAAATGGTCTTTCTACTGTAACCGACTGTAAAGGAAAGCCATGCTTCTTAACCCTCCCTGTAGAAATTTGGCATTCTTGGAATTTTTTGACAAAAGCATAAGAATCTTGAAATAATGTGGGCCAATAGTAACCTTCCCTAAGAATCTTATGAGCAGTAGTCTCTCCCCCAAAATGGCCACCTGCAGGACCAGAATTTAATTCTCTTAGGATCGTCTCAGTTTCATCTTTGTCTAGGCAACGTAGCAAAACACCATCTGAATTCCTTCTAAAAAGGGTGTTATCAATCAACAAATAGGGAGCTGATTTTAACCTAAGCGCTCTCATTTTTCTTGGTTCAAGGTGGTCAGGAGTAGTTCCTGTTTCTAGAAAAGTCCTTAAATCTGAATACCAAGAATCCTGTGGTGGAGGATAAAAATAAATTTCCCTCTTTAGCAAAGTTTCATCAATGATAGTTTCAGAATCACTATTTGGAAAATGGTACGCCTTAGTAGCAAGTTTACACAATCCTTGTCCCTTTACTACCGTTGAAGGCTTAATCTCCAAATCATACTCTTGGAGCTGCCTTCCATGGAGCTCTTTTCTCACCTAAATCTTTTTGTACCAGTAAATTTTTTACTGCAGGAAAAGGGACAACCACTCTGGTTCTTGATTTCAAAAGATATGGACGAAAGTGTTTGACAACTTTAAAAAAACAAAAGCCTTTTTATCAACCTCATGGTAGTTAAGTTCAACATCTTTACAGTTTGAGCTCATAAAAGAAATTGGTACTTCATTATTCTGCTAATTCTGTTGAGTTAAGACTGTTGCATATGCTATGTTTGAAGAAAAAGTGTACAGTATGAAGTCTTTGCTGAAATCTGGACTCAAGAGACTAGGAGCTTCCGAAATGGCTTCTAAGATTCTCTGGAATGATTCTTTCTCAGTATGTCCCCAGTTGAAAATAGCATCCTTCTTAATCATTTTTTGTAAAGGGCGGACGATTTTTGAAAAACTGGGAATAAATCTCCTAACAAAGTTTATCTTACCGAGGAACGATTGCATTTCCTTTTTACTTGAAGGAAAAGTTATTTTTGATATGGCTTGAGTTCGTTCAGGATCAATCATGATCCCATGTTTTGATACCACACAGCCTAATAAAAGACCTTGTGTAACAACAAATATTGTTTTTTTAGGATTCAGGGAAACCCCATATTTCCTACATTGCTCAAATACTTTTCCAAGGTGAATAATGTGATCAGGTCAGTATTTAGAAAATACAATAACATCGTCTAGATAGACAACCACTGAATGATTGATTAATCCTCTAAAGGCAATATCCATTGCTCTTTGAAAGGTTACCCCAGCATTGATTAATCCAAAGGGCATCTTTCGGTAAGTCTATGTTCCCCATGGGGTTCTAAATGCCGTTTTGAGTTGGTCTTTAGGAGAAACCAGGATCTGGTTATATCCCGAGAAACCGTCAAGTAATGAAAGCATCTCAGAACCAGAAACCTTTTGCAAGATTTGTTCCATGGGTGGAACTGGATAATGATTATTTTCAGAGGATTTGTTTAGATTGTGGAAATCGACACAAAGTCGTATGTCACAATTTTTCTTCCTAACAGGAACCAAATTAGCTACCCATTGAGTATGTATAATGGGGAAAATAATCTTGGTAGCTAAGAGTTTGTTCAATTCTTTCTTAATTGTTGGTTCAAGAGTCGGATGAAATTTTCTAAGCTTTTGTTGGAAAGGTTTTGATGCTTGTTTCATAGGGATTATGTGTTGCATGATTTGTTGATTAAATTTTTTTAAATCATCATACGTCCATGCAAACACATCTTTGAATTCCTGAAATAATTTAATAAATGCTGATTTTTTCTGATGGGGTGCAATATGTTCCTAAGTTTACTGTTTGAGGATTAGATTCTGTCCCAAGATTTATAGTTTCATATTTTGGATGTGAACTATTAGTTTTACAATTGGGAAAAGCTTTAAATTTATCCTGGAGATCATAAAACTTTTCCAATCTTAAAATTGAGTTAGGAATTGATTTTACCTTCTCAAGAGCCTTTTCAATTGAACAAAAATAATGTATTACCGTAAAATCCCATAAATTTTCATCATGCGTAATTTCGTCAATGGCTGAATCCTTGAAAGTGTCCTCATTTGTTAGAAAATTCAGAATCTGCCTATCATCGTCAAAAATACGCTAGTTAATAATATTATCCGGTATAAAAAGGCCTAAAAATTAATTCAATTGAAAAGAAATCAGATGCAAAATTTTCAGATGCAAGTAATCTAGAAGCAACATTTGCTAATAAATTAGCCTCTTGATTCTGAAATCTAGGAATGGAAATTATATTGAATGCATCAAAATACGAAATGAGATTCCATACCTCTCTTTGATAATTTTGCAAATGTTCTGAAATGCAATGTATTGAATTATGTACCTATCTAACGATAATCTCAGAATCACCATATGCAACCAATACTTTGATGTCTAAATCAATTGCTTTCTTCAGACCCTGGATTAGTGTCTCATAGTATACAATGTTATTCGTACAATCGAATTCAAGTCTACATGATATACAAGTTTTATTTCCTTTTGGGTCAATTAAAAGGAAGCCATCTCCTGCTCCTTCTTTAGATTTTGACCCATCAACGTACAAGGTCCAAGTGGAACTATCTGCAATTACTTTACTTTCCACAATATGTACATAATCATGGTTATCTACATTATTTACAATATCCTTAGAAACATAATCATGTTGAATATGTGTTGCATCCAAAATTTATGATTGCTGTTTATTTTCTGAAAAAGGTGAATCTTCAGCCTTAAAATTCCCGAAATCAAGTTCATACATATAATTGCCCATAATTGAATCTGAAAACAGAACTGGTTCATTTGGGTCATGCATTTCAGTTACCGTGTGTTTCAAATATCTTTCCCTGCCTATCTTAATTTGATTGGCTTTTCCATTTTTGGGAAACCATAAGGTTGACCAATTGGTTGTGAAAAAGCCATTCAATTTTTGAGATCAATCCCTGCTCAAGAACAACCCATATGCATCAGGGATGTCTACAACCACAATATCTATGATTTGAAAAATTGAAGGGTTACTGAAAAGCCTAATTAAAACATCCTTCATTTCTCCCAAAACCCTCACATTTGATCTATCAAGTTGAGTTATCTGTGACTCTAATGGAATATACTTAGCATTCAGCCTTCAGAAAACAAACAAAGGCATCACATTCATAGAAGCTCCAGAATCGACCATACAGTTATGGATGTTTCTATTAAAGATTTCAAAAGTCAAGAGAAATGGAGGAGTTGTGGATTTTGAGTTCTTCCCTATTAGGGAGGTCTTGTCAGCTGCTGATTTTCCTTTGTCATTAAAGACCAATTCACTACTTGAATTATTAGCAGCTACATTTTTCTGAACATTAGGGGCTAATGAACTTATGGCAGGAGTTATAATGGGACCATTGGGCATGGGATAGATTTGAAGTAGATCGTACATACTAATGTTTGTGCACAATTTTTTCATATCTTCAATTATGTCATATTGTAGATCTAACTTTGGAGAATTCTGGATATGTTGAGTTTGCTTGATAGGCTGAGGATTATTATTGACCTTACTTGGACTAGAAATCGATGATGCTTAGGGAGTATTCATCGATGCTCTACTTCTTATGTTATAGGCATGCTGCGCTGAAGGAGGATTTTTGCTTTCAACATCCTTTACCAAACTATCCCAAAAATGACCGTTTAACTATTGTGGTTCTTGGAATTCCTCTTCATTTTCATATTGTTCTTCTTCTCCATGATCTACAGTTTCCTGATTTGGAGACGTTTCAGACAAAGACAAGACTGCTCGAATAATGTTAAAAATATTCTCATTGACTGCTACATCAGGAGGGGAACTTGGTTTATTATTAGCAGCATGATTTTGTCTAAATTGATTCCTAAAATACCCTTTAGAAGAAGAGCCCTCTGAATTAGTATTCTTCAGTCCTACCATTTCATTAGTTAATGCCCAGATAGCATTTTGCAGTTGTTCGACGTTGAATGCCTTATATTTATCTAAGCTATATCTTTCAACTTTCTTACGAGGAAAGGTATCAACTTTTCCGCTTCTTTCAGGTTCGTATGACATGGAGTATTTCTCAACTTTAATATCCTCCTCAAAAGTTTCAACAAGTGTTATCTTGTTAGCTCATGTAACAAACATCCCTAGATATTTTGGTAAAGCCGAAGCGTAATTTTCTATAATTATATCTTCGGGTGGTTGAGAGGCAATAGGAATTTTATTTTTTAAAGTCAAGAATCTATGATTAAAATCTTTAATTCTCTCTTTAGTTTCCATTTTGATTCGAGACAACTCAAGAGCTAAAGCAACGAGTGTTTTATCTTCCCCAAATTTCTCTAGGAAAGCTTTGTTGAAATCGACCCAGTTTGTGATTGAACCTTGAACTAAATACAAGTACGAAGTTGATGCTCTCCCTTCAAAGGTTAAAGGGAACAAATGACAAAATACGTCCTCATGCTGAACGTTCATGGTCTGGACAACTAAAATGAACTTATCCACATGAACCTCAGCTAGTTCTTTATTATCCGGATTAAACTTCGGAAGAAGTTTGTCTGGATGTTTAGGTAATGGATGTTGTACGACAGGTACAACAACAACAATTGTTCTTAGCCACAGAAGTGGTGGGTTTGGTGGATTAGGAGGATTACCTCCTCCTCCTCCAAGTATGTTTCCAACCATACGATCTTCTTCAGAATCTGAAGAACTCTCTTGATTAAAAGTCCTGGGAGTATCAGGTGGAGAATCTGGAGGAGAAGGTGGCTGACCAAAATCTCCTAGGTTAAGTAAAACACGAGAAGTATGTGTTCTAGTAGTCCCTCTAGGTTTTCCTCTAATCTGATGACTAGGAGTACCAGTCTGTAAAATATTAGTTTTTGATAATTCTTGCTCTATTGTGGTTAACTGAGTATTGTGTTGCTGTCTTCGGGGAAATCCGTAATCTACAGGTGACAGACCAGTTTGATGAGCATAATCTCTTGTAAGTATTCTTCGTGATTCTTCTAAGACTCGAATATTCTGTTTAGGAGTGTAAGGGGATGTGTTATGGTCTCGTTCTAGAATGCTCCTTACAGTATCACTAAACGTGGAACTGCTGAATTCGGTTTGTGAAGTTGTCACTAAACCAGAAGTGGTAGTATTCTGTGGATCAGTTTCTAATGGAGGATGTTGATTGGTTGAAGGTTTATCCTTAGTTCTATCAACCATTAATCATTTTCAGGCCCTCCTTCCAACGTCATTTGTTGGCCTGATTTTATGAATGAGGCCAACTGAGGAGATCAAGCCCACAAAGGTTGCTTACTACAACTTTCGGTATGTTTAACTTAACCCAATCTCGCAGGTTGTGGTCCTACTACCAGCTGAATTGTATCCTCTTAAGGAGAATATGAAAACTCATCAAAACATTTCCTATGTTAACCTAAATTCAAACTAATTCCTAAGTTTAAGTTATCCTAATTTTGCTTTCTTAGTGAAAGTCTCTTGTTTTGGGTTTTGTTTTTGTTTTGATTCTTACTAAGAAAAACAGTTTTTAGATGTTCAACAACTAATCTAACTAAAATCTATTTAACAACTGCTAAAACTAAACCTAAACCTAAAAATCTAAGCTAAAACTATGAATTAAAACTAAACTAATCTCCTATCTCAGCTGAGAGAAAATCTTTTAAACTATATAAACTATCTATTTGGAAGTTATGAATAGAAAAGGAAAATAAATAATAAAACCTTAGATAGAAAACTATCTATGTTAATATTAAAAATAATCTCTTTACTCAATAAAAGTTATGATAATAAAAACATAAAATAAGATATTATTTTATGATTATTTTAACATGAAAGCCAAGAGATAATTAATGTTTTTAACATTTCAATATCTGATTATAAAAGTTGATTAATCAATTAATATGAAAAGATATATCAAAATACATACCTAATCAATTAAAAGATTAATTGAAATAATATTGCAAAATCAATCCCATTAACGAAAGTTAAATAAATTAATATTTACAATATTCGTATCAAATATAAAAACATTAAGTGATTAGAGTAATCGAGATAACATTCATACAACTCCAACACAGCGTAAGTGTATGCACATAGATTTAAGAAAGTCTAATATCAAAGTATTTTTATATATGTATCAAAACTGAAACATGAAATAATACCAATCTTAAAACACTTGCTTCGACAATATCCAGAAACAGAATTGTGGCTGCAAATAAGATGTCTTTACTTCAATATATCATATTCTCAGTGATACTCCATCCCCTTTTACAATGAGTTTCATGGTTTATATAACAAAGACTGATAGATTCCTTCCACTATTCTATGCAACAGGAAGCTAAAAATAGACTTTCGAATCTACTCACTGTCGAACACCTAGATCCTAATAGCAGTTCTACTTAATTAAAATCTTCTTCAACAGTGCACCTGGCATCCAGATCATCACTTTTGTAACTACAATATTATCCTTAAATAACGATTCATCTATGTAGAAGATAAGAAGCAATTGGCACTTGACACTTAGCATCCAGATCATCCGAACTTGAAACAACTTCATCATCTGTTGACAAAACTTTAATGAGTAGAACAACATCAAAATTGAGAATTCATTCAGCTGCGACACCTGCAAAACCAATTAACCGTGTATAAGTTTTATTAGCGATACAATAAATGAAAAAATAGTAATAACAAATTCAATTAATGATAAGAAATGCGTGCAGAATCTATGATTTTGTGGGCATGCTAATTACCTGTCTTACTACTTTCCAAAATGTATCAACAATAACGATTTTCAAGTTGTGATTTGTAATCAATCTGGTAGCTTGAAAAGCATGAAATAGTTTAGCTTTCAGCTTCACAATCTCAATTTTATAATTCTCCTCTTGCTTAAGAATTTTATGATTAGTAGCAATTAAAGATCTATTCTCATCTTTAAAATTAGCCTTCTTAGCTTTCAAATGTTGCCATCGGCCAGCCCAGATCAGTAATTCCTTTCTCAAATTTTGAATCTCATCATTCAACACTATCGAATTTGATTCAGATTTGGAAAGTTTTTCTTTTAACTGAGAAATTCGTTGCTTCAATTTCAGAGTATTTGTGATACTTCTGAGCGTTCTATTAGATGAAGAACCATTAGTAAATGACAATTCTCTGTTACTGTCTGAGCCAATATGCTGACAGGATAAGTGATCTCTATCAAATTTATCTTCAGGAGATATCATAGGATCCTCTACTTCAATCTTATGTTCTTGTAGGGGTATTTCCGTAGGGATATGGTCTTCCTCTTCGTTGATAATTTCAATTAATGGAGACTTTTTATGTTGCTGTAGGGTTACATGCATCGAAACAGTATCCATGCTACAGGTAAATCGTCTAGTAACTTCGGAACTCGACCTCTGTCCTACTTTGGCTTCTGTATAACATACGTTCGCCAATTCATCCAGTTTTTGTAAAGAAGGATTTTGAATATGTTCAGGCTGAGAAACAAGGGTTTTAGGAGTTTCTACCAGCTTATTATCTGAATTTTGTACTGGAACTAAATTCCTAACCCTCATTTCTTCTGGTGTTGTATTTGTTTCTAACACAGGGTTGTCAAGAACAGGGGGTTTCTTTCTTTTACACCGAACCTTAGGTCTGATGGGAGGCCATATTTCATTTTCACCTAAGTCATTTCTCGCTAAGAATTCATCCCAATTTTATCCTTTCAACGACAATTGATACTGAACCAAGATTTTGATTAATCCGTGATGGAAGAGACACTGATCTTGGATTTTAATGGCATTTTGAACAACCGCAGCCATATTTTCTAAACTACTAAGTAAAAAATAGGGTAAATTTAGTTTAGATCCCTTTAAAGCCATTAATAACCTAAGATGATACAAATGAACCGAGGAAAAGCGGTCGTCACAAGTGATGTACCTGACTATTAGCCGAAACAGCGGCACCCATTGAGTTTTCAGGAGTTTGACTGGGAAACCAAATGTGTCATCAAAATCTCCAGGCAGAGGTAACAAAAATTACTTCCATTTAGTTTTGTTTACTTCACCCTTTTTAAACCACTTCTCACCAGTGTGTGGTAACTTGATTGTTTGTGCTATGAAATACTCAGAAAGAACAAGTTGCAAATCACCAATCTAAGCAACCCTTCCTTTAAGAGAGAGGGAAAATCTATGAGTGACTTCGATGTTATGACCGCTGAAACTATCGAAGAATTTTCCCCACTTTGCTCTATCAACAAACTGAGCTATCTCTGGATCAACAGCGAGTAACTTGGAGCCTTCTGGTTCAAAATGACATAACAAAGCCATCTCTTCTCCAACTGATCTCTCCTTCAAGTGGGAATCATACGGCGTCGTGAAAATGGAATGGATAGGGATAAATGATTCAATAGGAATAACGAAGATTTCATTCGGCTCTAAGTGAAATTGAAAGGATAACCCTAAAATTGTGTATGAGCATGACACTCATACCGTCAAAGGAAAATGCATGTATCTAACAAGCCATAATGACAAGACATGAAATCATAATCCCATACAAAAAATCATATCGAATTATAACATTATGAAATAGTGTTGATATGAAACTTTGGACAGGGTAATTATTTCATGACATTCACATCAAACAAGTGTCAACAAGTATCGATCTGTGTCCTGTATCAAACGCTTCACTTCCAGATTTTGACATGATGGAGCTATACATGGAAGCTGAACGTACTACTAACCTGGGTAATAAGAAACCTTACATTGTGAATAATCATGTCTCTTAAGGTTTTATCAAATCGACGAAAGCATCAGGATCAGTGATTAGAATAACTTCAAACCGTAGATCATGTTTTCAAAACCATAATTCATAAATGATATAAATTCAGGGAATCAGTTCTATAGATTTGAAATGACACGATGACTTCATGGAATGATTAAATATTAATTGAAATCACCATTTGGACTATAATGAAGATTGATCAATAAAAAATCTATCAAAAACTAAGTCTTAAATTAAAACCAATTTCATTTTATCATTGCAAGCATAATATAAAAGATCTTGATAAAAAATTCGAAATGGTGTTAAAGGTAAGCCTTAGTTGTTATAGGATCATATGTACAATGCTAAGATGATTTATTTACAAATATTAGACAGCTTATAATATGGCTACTATAATATGGATGTTTAATATATCTATAAGGGTTAAAATAGAGTATGAAATAAATTTATTAACCCAAACAAATACATGTTTAAATATGAAAAATTAGTCATAAAGACCATGTATTATATCATTGAAATCTTAAAATGAAATTCAAAAGAATTTACATGAAAGGTAAGAAATCATAAATCATAAGCGAATTCAATTTGATTAACAAGTAATGTCAATAATAGATAATATTAATAAGCAGCAACTAGAAAATATATGATCATAAAATATAGTAAAAATTGATCATATAAAATTTAAGATATTAACAACTGCTAAAATAATCAACTTATGAAAGAATCATCTCAATTCGAAAATGCTTCCTAAACTTTCAGTTTGACCATTAAATCTTCCCTAATTGAGAGTACCTTCAGAATCAAAGATTCTGAAGGCACTCTTAAATAATAATTTTAATGATCAATTAAAGAAGTGAACTGATCAATTTTATTAAGCAAAACAAGAATAAAGTTGAGAGGGTTGTTGCCTACCAAAAGAACCATGACATTCGGTATGATGTATACTAGCTTTTCTTATTTAAACAGAGTGGAAAGGAAATCTGCTAAAGGGTTGTTGATCTTACTGGAACCCCAAACTTCAGCAGAGGAGAGAGTGAAATTTAGATCTCCTCCCAGTATCAAAGAGCCATCCGCAAGTAATCCCTGAGAGGAGGCCTTCTCCCAAAATGGTCTTATATGGTGATAGGGCCGATAAGTGTTCAAAATCTGGATGGTATCCTGTAGACCTTTTAACTTCCCTTCCAAGAGAATACCTATGGTAGTAAGGTAAGCATCAAATTTTTCAAAATATGGATTCCATGAGACTAATGATCCCCCCTACATGCTAGATGAGTCCACCGCACAAAAATTCCATGTAGGATTAATATTTAGAAAGTAGTTACAAGTATCATAGGATAGGGCCATGGTCTCTTGAATAAGGATAACACAGGGGTGTGTCATTTCCAAAAACCACTTCAGGGAAGAACATTCTGGTCCCCTGCCAAGCCGATGCATATTGAAAGAAACAATATTCATTGAAGAACACTCTCAGGGGCCAAAATGTCTCTAAGAGGCCCATAAAAGGAAGTGGAACCCTAAACCCATGTCAAATAGAGATGTGGGTTTAGGGTTTGAGAAACTGTTTAACTGGTTCTTAGGAGAGCCCACCCCTGCCTTTCCCTTGTGGTTCTTTTTAGGTTTTCTGATAGTCACATTTCCATTAAAGATAGACGAAATCATAAGAGTGGAAGAGTCTTTTTGTTCCTTAACAAAAAAGGTAGGGATCATAATTCGTATGGATTAATCACATCCCTTGGCGTCGGGGGATGTGTGGTCCACTATGGGGTACAATGAGATTTCTATCCCCAGGGGAGAAGAATTTTTACCAACGAGTGGAGGGAACTCTAAGAGATCCTTGTAATAATTATTTTGTGGAGGTGTGGAATCCAGGAAAGAATGGGAAGCACCACCCTTACAGTGAGCATAAAATTTTTCAAGAGGTGGTAAACCATACTTGGTCCCAATCGAAACCTTAGGGTGCATGGGGTCACTAGGGTTTTTATGACCATAAATGTCACCAATAAGAGAAGGAGGAAGGTACTTAGAAGGAGGCATACCAGAACAAGACCCTCCCTGACAACTAGGGGTCCCCGATGCTCCCAATGAAGTAAAGGGGGAATCAATCACTTTCTCGGAATAATCAAGTAAACCTTCCACCCCCTTCTCACAAAAAAGATACTTTGATGACTCATTTGTGCGACAATGAAAACACATCTTACACATATTTGTAAAGTTGAATTTAAAGGTAGATATGAGTTTTGCACAAATGCCTTAAATAGAGGTGTAAATTATAAAAAAGGCATTGAGAAGTTGATAGCTAGTTCTAAGGATATCTATTATAAGGATATTTATAGAAAATAATATGATATCTACACATTTATTAATCATAAAAATTTCAGATTTAGTTGTAAAAATGGTTCTTTGTGTTGAAGTGTATATCTAAATGCATTTGGCAATTCAAAAAACATTTAATCCAAAAAAATGTTTTTTATGTGATTGTGTTACTCTTTAGACAAAGGCCCAATTGACAGTAAACAAATCCTAGGACAACTAAAGAATGAGTTATTTATATATACATATATTTGTATTTAGCAGTTGATTGTTGGTGACGGGATTGTTAAGCACTAGTCTAGAAATATATATACATTATATTTTTCTTATTACATGTATGCCATGTAGGGGTTTGAAGTAAAATTTGGAATCTTGTCTTTGGTGGATCACATGCAAAACTTGGGGGTTTGTATTGATCTTTGAACTACCTTTGTTGTTGCAATGGGCATAATGCATCTATTAAGAGAATATAAGAGTTTCTCTTTAAGAAATCTCAAGCACATTCATGATAAGTAATGTTGAAACATTTTAAAATTTTAAATCTACTTCCTTCTACCTACTCATATGATCCCATTGGTCCACTATCCTTCTTCATTAACAATCAACATAGATCCATTTTGACTCCATATCTATCAGGTGTCGAGAATGATCAAATCATTTGAGGTGCAAAGGTTTTTTCAAGTTTTGCACATCAACAGATTGATCCCTCTCAGTGCTTGAGAGATTTGAATTAAGATAAAGCTATGCTAGTTTAAACACTTGACACATAGTTGTAGATTCACCTAATTACCCTTTGTGCAATCTCCTAGACATACCATATCAAACCCATTTTAATTTATTTAACGATGCACTCAAATTATTTTCATGGAACACATCACGGGAAACCCAGGCACTTCCCCTCATTTCGAGGATGGTACCCAAGGTAAGCCGTTCAGGAGAAATTAATTACACCCTAACTTGATGGGGACATCAAGTGAGGCCCTTGCATAGCCACCCAAGGATTTGAACCCAAGACATTTTGCTTGCATTACACAACATTCAACAACTTGAGATAACCCACCGAGCTAATGATGCATTCACTTATTCATTATAAGTGCATGCTCATATTAGTTTTGGATCTATTAAACATCGAGAAGGATTAAAAAAAAATGAGGTGCAAATCTTGTCATGCTTAAATGATCATGAGAGAATATTGATACTCTCTCTCTCTCTCTGTATATATATATATATATATATATATATATATATATATATATATATTGTAGGTAATCATCATGTCTTCAATGCACAAGTCTAGGTCAACAAGAGGGCACAAAGCTGTTACAACATTATGAGCTCAACATATTGTTGGAAAAACAAGTAATACTGAGAGGGGGGGTGAATTAGTATTTAGCTATTTCCTTATTTTTTATCAGTTTTAAAAACAAAATCAACATTGGAAACAAAACACTGAATTTTATCGTGGAAACCCAATTGGGAAAACCACAAACACTTTCTATTACTGCAAAATTATATTTACAAGTATTTGCAAGCACCGACTTGCTGGATGCTACACCACCCAATAATTTCAGCTACAACTGAAGGATGCAACGACACCCTATTTACCAGCAACAACTGGAAGGAAGCTACGACTTCCTATAGGATTTTGTAGCCTGCCCTTGCGCCTCCCAACCACCCTTAAAATTATTATGCGTTCTTTGTTTTCTTTACACCTTTTGATCTGCTATTTGAATGTACATATGTTGGGCCTGGCCCAAGTAAGGAATTTTTGGCAAAATAGTTTTGGAACTGCGAAGTTGAGCGCAGTTTAGTTGAAGATTTTTTGGCAAAGACAGTTTTGGGAGCTGCGATTTTTCACCGCAACGCATCATCAACAGAGAAGGAGATCCAGCGCTGTGAAGATATAGCGATGCGAAGTACAACATTGTGAAGAAGTAGCGCCGCGAAGAGCCCAATCTACGGAGATCTGGAAAGGCAGAGTTTTGGAAGGAAAATGGTACATATTTCGGTAAGACCATTGGTGGCCTATTTTTGGTTAAGATACTCCATGATTACCAAGCAAGCGGGTAAGGAGTAAGGCAGAAGGAAAGCGTCCAGTCGCACAATAAAGGGAGCACTACATGAACCGGCCGCATGAAGCCGTTAGAGAAGGAATGACTGGGTGAAAGCGACCTGTCGGCGTGCGCGCGGCAAGGGGGATGAAAGTGATGTGACCATGCACAGAGGATGTCCATGATAGAGGAGTCTCTATCAAAGACTAACAGTCCGGTTAGCGGAAAACTGCGACAGTTTTGGGAAACCTTTGGGTTTTTGCCTATGCATTGTAAAGACATGACCTACAGGCATGATCTATAAAATGGCACATTTTGTAAGGGAAAGGGTTAATTGTGAATTGCTAAATATCTGAGAGTGAATAGTTGATTATTTGCTGAAAGCTATTGTAAAAGGCTCTGCAGCTGTGTGCACAGAGACCTATCAAGAGAGAAGAGAGTCTGTTGCTGAGTGCGCAGACTGGAACTGGTGTACCCTTCCCAAGATAATATAACAACAGTTCCTGTGTACATAGCTCCCATCCTTGGGGTGAACCACATTAAATTATGTGTTGTGTGACTGTTTATGTGTTCGAATCTGTATATTTGCTTACAATGAATGCTTAAGATCTCGTTTATCAGTTCATATGTTCTTGCTTTTATATGTATTCGCCATAAAGACTGAAGATGGGAATAATATGTTAAGTATCACATATGTGGATGAATGTTAGATGCACAAGTATTTCCAAGTCTGTGAATGCATAAGTCAGTCGTATAAATACTTAAGTAAGTGGAGTTCACATCTTGCGATTCACTCGAAGCGCAGCACTAGAAGTGCGTATTACATTGTGCTTTGTCATATTGCATAAGTCATTAGATAAATAACCTAAGGAAATTGATGAATGGATAAAACACTAATTAGAGTTCGTTGAAGTTGGTTAAGTCTGAAGAGGAAGCGCAGTTATCAGTTGCGCTGTCCTGTTGTCGACAATCCCCCCCAAACCGCGCAGTCCTTGGATGCGCGAGTTGTGCAAGCGTGCTGGCTTGTAGAAGTATTAGCCGCGAAGAAGGTGAACTTCGCGCAGTCCTCAATCTGCAGTGCGAGACCCGCATCATGCTACTCATCGGTCTATTTGAAACACTCATCACCCGGTTGTGGAAGCCTGATTCCGCAACCTCCCCATAAATTCTCCTCGGGTGAGACCTTAGTATGTTCGCAGTTTGTTGCCAAAAGGGCTAGTGAAAAGGGATTTTTTTGGTTCCTTGAACCACGAAGAACATGGGTATTTATAAAAAACCTCAAGACAATTATTTAATCCAACAAATGGTTCAGTTGTCATGCTAAGAATCGGTGATGAGTTTCCACGGTTGAAATAGTGATGTGCTCAGAAGAAAAGGTTCCTTTGAGTACAGAAAATTGGCATCCAAGCAAGAAAGAGATTTGGGACTGGTGTGAAAAGACAGAAAGAGACTTTGCAAGGAAAGAAAATAGACATCCGCGTCTCTCTGATGTAGATTGGTTGAAAAAATATCTGTGGAAGGATATTCACGAAAATTTTTGGGCATCCTTTGGAAACGAGTTGCATGAGTGGATATCGAGGCTCGCAGAGCGAAAGAACTGTTTCCAGCCAAAAGCACCCACCGACTGGACTCCAGAGCTCACTGAGAGGATCAATGCAATAGATAGCCCACTTTCACGAGCAGTCGACTTTTGGATTGACAGTATACTGGACGGCTTTGTGACAGAGTTCACTATGGACATGTTGAAATCCTATAGTGTAGCCAAAGCAGAGTTTTTCAAAGGTTTTAGAGGTAAGTACCTGAACAATTTGATTTTATAGATTAAAATGATTTTAGCTGAGAAAGGCGTTTTAAGAATGCAGTAAAGTTTACAGAAATTTTTGAGTCTGTCATGGTCAATAGAATATATAGTTACTTTGATGAAGAAATCCATAGTTTGATAAGTTGAAAGAGATACAGGTTTAATACCGAGAAGAGTGAACTCCGTGTAGAAAATAAGTTCCAAGTTCATCCTGATAGCCAGACGAAACCTCTATCAGCTACCTATCAGCCTATTACTCCGCAAAAGCCGTCGGTCGTGAACACCGCGCCTCCTATTTCTCAGAATCCGTCAGTTTAGAACCCTCCCGTTGTTAATATTCCTAATCCTCAGAGCGTCAATACCAGTAACATCACAGGAGTAAATACTCAGGCCATTCCGTCTCAGACCATTCCGAATCAACCCATTCTGAATCCGACTATCCCGTCTCATAATATTCCCGCTGAGAACAATACGCACAGTACTATACTTAACCCCACTCAGAACCCTGCGCCACCAAGAAGGATAATGACTGACGACATTAAACTACCAATATTTAAAGGAACGGGTCCAGAATACCTTGAGCAACATTAGTTTGTATGTGAAGCCATGTGGAGTGTTAAGCAGGTTTGGGATGATGCTGTGAAGCGAGCGTAGCTCGTCACTACGTTCAGAGACAGAGCCTTGAACTAGTTCATGAAGTATTCTCAGGGACATAATAGAACCTTAGTGGAGATTAAGGCTGCACTATTGAGTTTGTTTGAGAAATCGAAGTCATAATCCCAATGTATAACAAAATTAAAGGAAATTAAGCAAAAACCTAATGAGATAGTTTGGGAATTTGACCAGAAATTTAAGACACTGTTGGACCAAGTCAGTTTTGTCATAGCACCGCAACAACATCAAGAATGGTTTATAGCTGTGCTTTTGCCCCACATCAAACTACTTTTAATGCAACAGAAGGTTTCTTCGTAGGCAGAAGCCCTGGAGATTGTGATGAAGTTAGAGGCTTCGCTGATAGGCGAGACTAGCACTGGAATGTCCTAGATCCAGACACAACTAGATACCTTGACCTTACAACTACAGGATATGAAGAAGGGGAAAGAATAGAGACAAGAAATATGGTGTACAGGATGTAAGGGAGAAGGACACACCAGAGAGCACTACCTCTTATTTTCAGAATACCTTAACAGTGGAGCACCGAATCCACTGAATCAGAACCAAGCGCCGTGGTGTGAAATCTGTAGAACTAGAGGACACCGACCAGAAGACTGCTATTTAATTCAAAAGTATGTACGAACCCCTAAGAAATTATACTGCAACTTATGTAAATCAGTTGGACATGATGAATCCAACTGTAGAGCATATGAGCTCATGATGGAAAGAAAGAAATATATGGAGATTATGCGTGGTGGTGGAGTATACAGAGTCCAAGAAGATAATACGTACAAACAAGATAATGCGCAGTATGATCAAGGCGCATACATAGGCCGTGGAGGATACCGCAGACAAGGAAGAAATACTGGCCCAGCAAAAGGAAGAGGCCGAGGTCAGGTAATATGTTATAACTGTGGCCAGCCAGGTCATGTATCTAGAGATTGTACCAATGCATGTACTACTTGTAATTATTGTAAATCTTTGATCATGTTATTGAGAACTACCCAATGTTAGTGGCAGAAATGTAGAAACGAAAGCAAGATGTACCTAACCCGAACATTCAGTTGATCGCAACAGAGAAAAGGGATGCAAATCCAAGTATTAATGTGGTGACGTGAAGTGGTGCTGCCATAGGAAGAGATAAGGGAGCAGAAGCTTCGACTTTTGGAGATTTTGACACTAAGCAGACCCCTGTTGAAATGATCTAGATCAGAAAAGCTACTGGAAAAGCACCTTCTTTCAACCTAGAGAAAAACAAAGAAGTCTTTGAAGAAGCACAGGACATCTTCAAAGAGCCAACACCTATATCACCAAGAATCCCATTGCGCAGTGAAGTACCATAGACATAAGATATGCCAACATCATATGACAAGGTGTGCACCGCAATAGAAACAGGCACTTCTGTTGCATAGTCGTACGGAGCTGCATGAAACTATTGAAGAGTGTAGATAATGTAGTAGAATTAGAAAAATTGTTGAACCAATATGAACCACGCAGCGAGAAGGATACTGTCGAGAGAGCAGTTCATCACATCAAGAGCCATAAAAGAACAGGCCAAGAAATGAGGCTCAGTGCACAGATAGGAGATTATGAGATGGATGAAATCATCCTTGACCTAGGGTAGGAAGTAAATGTCTTAACTAAATAGACATGGTAGCATATGGGGAGACCAAATTTTTCATGGTCACCCATATAGTTGAGGCTAGCAAATCAATAGAAAGTCATACCTTTTGGGAGGTTAGCCAATATTATTGTTGATATCGATGGAGTGTGAAGTCATGCAGACTTCGAGGTTATCGAAATTGTGGATGATAGTATTCCTTGTCCAGCACTATTAGGTATAGATTGGACTATGTATAACCTCGCCATCATAAAATTGAAAACAAAGAAGATGATATTTGAAGGGCAAGACATAAGGGTCATCGCGCCGTTGGACCCTTCGCAAGGTGAAAGATACAGTGAGCCGATTCAGGAAGAATCCAGAGCTCAATACCTAGACCGCATATACAAGATGACTATGAATGATGCTGACTATATTAATCCTACCGCGGATGAAACACTCAGTTGGCGATATAACAGTTCTTGCATGTCAGAATCCGACGCAGGACTGGAGAACTGGCAAAGCAGAATGCATGAAGTATCTGCCAGGAGATGCGCGCAGATCACAAAGTCACTGCGCTGGATTGGAAGAGAGGTAAGTCCAATCCCCACTTATGATGGTTCATCTAATGTTTATTCATTTATCCAAGAATATACTGTATCAGTTGCAGCTGAACATCGCATACCAACACTAGACATGGCACTGTGCGAGACACCTTCCAAATGGTGGGATGAGCATAAGCAGACATTGACAACATGGGATCATTGCAGACGCATGATGCAGATCGGGTTCGCTGAGAAGGTTGCATTGACATTTAGGAAGTATAATGGATAGACGCATCCGAGGGATCACATTGAAATTTGTTCACAATCATGGGAGCAAGACCACAGACAGAATGGGTTCATCTGTTTGTGCACACATTGGAGGAGCAGACTCCAAAGAATTGGTACCTAGATACGGAATTGCGTAGAGGATCTACAGATTAGCCTACCTTGACTGCGAACTTCAACATAAGTTTTAGATTTGAAGATGAAATTCCAAGTATAAATGAAGCTTTGCAGATCATCAAGGAAAGCATATTCAAAGCAGAATGCCCAAGTATAAATGAGGCATTGAAGGAACTCAAAGAGAGAGTGTTTGACGATATCAAAGTACATGTGAACCTACAGCCAGAATGGGAAAGGTAGGTAGAACATGCCCTTGAATGCTATAACCTTGTTGAAAATGAAGAACAAGAGGAGAGCGATGAGGATGATCCACGCAATGTCAATATACCTGAGTCAGAAGGTGTGAGCGAGGTAGAGGGACCTCCACTAGAAATTCCAGACATGAGTGGACTTGTAAAGACAAGAAAAGTGAACATTAGCACAAGTGAAGAGCCGAAGTTCGCATCTATCGGAGACTACTGGGATGATCAGATGGTCACGGAGATCGCAGACCTGCTACATGAATATCAAGATTTATTTCCAACGAAGTTTACCGAAATGAAAGGAATTTTGGGCGACTTAGGGGTTATGAAGATACCTCTCAAGCCAGGCGCGAAGCATGTTAAGCAAAGTCCCTATAGACTGAATCCTAGATATAAAGAAAGATTCAAGGAAGAACTCGACAAGATGCTCAATGCAGGGATCATTGAGCCCGTTGAAGAATCAGAGTGGATAAGACATATGGTTATCCAGGACAAAAAGCCTAAGGGTGAGATAAGGATCTGCATAGATCTCAGGAAGCTGAATGATGCTTCGCTGCATGACCCATTTCCTACTCCATTTACAGATGAAGTGCTAGACAATGTTGGAGGAAATGAGGCCCACTCATTCACAGATGGATTCTATGGATATCATCAGATCAGGATTGATCCAACAGACAGACACAAGACCACTTTTTCCACTGAATGGGGCTCATTTTAGTACACTGTGATGCCCTTTGGTTTGAAGAATGCACTTGCCATTTTCCAGAGTTGTTGTAGCATTTAAAGATTTCATGCATAAATTTTTAGAAGCATATTTTGATGATTGGACTGTCTTTGGGTTGCTGAAGAACCACTGTGAAAACCTCAGAATGATGTTAGCTAAGTGCAGGCAACATCAGATTTCCTTGAATTTGAAGAAGTGTGTTTTCTATGTGCCTTATGGTATTCTTTTAGGACACATTGTGTGTAGACAAGGTCTGATGGTTGATACTGCGAAGATCGCAATGATTGTAAATCTACATGCACCAAAGTCAGTAAAGCAACTTCACACCACGTTGGGGCATACGGGTTACTACAGGAAATTCATCAAGGGTTATGCTGTTATCGGACAATCTGCCAAGAGCGGACTCAAGGTGTGATCTCCCTAGCTTAATGCAAGCCTAGAAAAAATGAGACAGAATATGAAATAACTTTCCTAGATCTAATTAGAGATCGAGTGACTAGATGCCTTACCTTTCAGATTGTGGATCCTTTCTCCTTGATGTTGTTCCAAGCTTTATGGTCTTCAGATCTCAGCTGCAAAACTTGTCAAGACATACAGAACAACACAAGTAGTAAAATGCATCTAAATAATAACAGATCTAAGTAAGAAGTTAAGCAAGAAAACTACACAAACATCATCAATGCAACAACATTTGGTGGAAAGCATTTATATTACTGCATAAAAGGGAAAGTACCAAGACTTAACGTAGCAATCCTTCTCCAACAAGCCAATGCCAAAACCTCCAAAGGAAGTATAGATCTCCCAAGAGATGAATAGAGATATCTAAGCTAATTTCACCAGCATGTAAGTACTGTAGACTCCCTCCCTTTGGAATGGGAATGAGCTTCACTTATATAGGATTAAGAGGATAGGTTAGGTTGAGATATGGTAGGAGAGAGTTAAGGGATCCCACCAAAGGGCTAGGGAACCGAATGCCAACTCTCCTACAGGCTAGGGATAGGGATCCACATTAGACACCTTCAAGAATGGTCTTGAAGATGCGCCTTTATCCAATTAACTGACATCGTCGCAGACTGCAATATGGCAACCTGCGACGTCGCAAGTTGCATTAAGATGACATGCGACGACCTCACTAAACCCAAAAAGAATATGTTAGTATCTCTTCCAAGTTGATGACTTAGTCAAAGGAACTTTAGGGAATGTTTACACTGACTATCATGATGGAAAGATTTAGGTGTAACATATGCGCAGATAACCATGCCGATAGAGAAGCTGCTAAAGAAAGAAGCGCAGTTCATCTGGAACACAAAATGTGAGGAAGGCTGACACATTAAAAGAGAAAATGGTAACTGTTCCGATCCTAGTTTTTCCAGATTGGGAGAAGTCGTTTCATGTCCATGTTGATGCTTCATGTATAGCATTGGGCATTGTACTAGCCAGCCAGGAGAGGGAGGTATTGATCACCCCATTTAATTTTCAAGCAAGAAGCTCTCATATGCTGAAAATAGATATACGACCACTGAAAGAGAGGGTCTAGCTATGGTCTACTCACTGTAGAAATTCAGGCACTATTTGCTCGTTGCGCACTTCTCCATGTACACTGACCATTCCGCTTTGAAATACTTGGTCAATAAGCTAGTGTTAGGTGTGAGACTCTGCAGATGGTTATTACTCTTTAAGGAGTATGACTTTGAAATCGTAGTTAAGCTAGGCAGATTGAACTTAGGACCAGACCATCTCTCAAGGATTGAGTTAGGCGAGGAACCTACCAATCTTGAAGACAATCTGCCTGATGCACAATTATTTGCTATACAAATTGCTGATGACTACTACAAATATATCATAGACTTCTTGACTACTGGGTTGGCACCGACAGAGTGTACTATGCAACAAAAGAAGCAACTGGTAGTAAGAGCAACATACTTCACCATAATCGCGGGACAATTATACAAATTGGGACCGGATGAAGTGCTGTGCAGATGTGTATTAGAGAACGAGAAGCCATTCATATTGGCTGATGTATATTCAAGAGCATTAGGAGGTCACTACGCAGGAAGAGCCACTGCACAAAAGATATTACGACAGGGCTATGGTGGCCTACTAT
Organism: Larix kaempferi; assembly: GCA_027924585.1. Lineage (NCBI taxonomy): Eukaryota > Viridiplantae > Streptophyta > Pinopsida > Pinales > Pinaceae > Larix > Larix kaempferi. The sequence goes on from BSBM01001229.1 coordinate 4,900,876, forward strand.
TCACAAAGATTCGAAGGAACATTGCTAGAATTGTGATGTCTGTCAGAGGACAGGAAGGCCGTCGCGAAGGGATGAAATGATACTGAATCCATAGTTGACACTTCAGGAATTTGAGAAATGGGATATTGATTTCGTGGGACCTATTAACCCACCGGGAAAAAGGACTGGTGTGAGGTACATTATTACTGCGACTAATTACCGCACCAGATGGGAAGAAGCGAAGCTAGTGAAGGACCGTAGCACAGTTATTGCCGTGTAGTTCATTTTTTAGAACATCCTTACTAGGTTTGGATGCCTGAAGATTTTGATGAGTGATCAAGGCACTCATTTCTTGAACCAAACTATTGAGGCCCTTATTAAAGAGTTCCACATTTATCATCAGAGGAGTACACCATACCATCCTCAAGCAAATGGAACTGTTGAGGCTTTCAACAAAGTATTAGAGAATGCACTGACTAAGGTATGCAATGTCAATAGGGATGATTGGGATCTGCGCATTCCAGCTGTGTTATGGGTGTACAGGAATTCTTGCAAGAAATTGACTGGCCATACACCTTTTAGGTTATCCTATGGATAGGAAGTAGTGATGCCTATGAAGTATATTGTTCCCAACTTGAGAATAGATGCATTTACAAGCATGGGAGATCGAGAGGCACTAGAAGAAAGGATTCTACACTTGGTTGGGTTGGAGGAAGATTGCTTCATCGCAGGATTTCACCAACAAGTGCAGCAAGACAGAGAAAAAGCATGGCATGATCGCCATACCAAAAACAAGTCATTTCAGGTAGGTGATCTTGTCCTCCTATACGATAGGAAGTTTATGAAATTTCCTGGAAAGTTTAAAATGCATTGGCTTGGTCCATATATTGTTATACATGTTACTAACGGTGGAGCAGTTCTGTTAGCCACGTTAGTCGGTGATACCTTACCAATTTTGGTGAATGGAAGTAGGCTAAAACCCTATTGGGATAGTCCTACTTTGCAGAACCCTCAATGAACACCAAAGAAGGGAAATTTCTAAGTGTCAAGTACAGTTGAAATTGGACACTAGAAATATGGGAAGAGTCTGTACAAAGTTTTGATCAGATACGCGAAGTTCGAAGGAAGAGGTACATGTACCACGCAACACTTGTCAAGAAGTGAAGTTGTGCGGATTATTAAAAAAAAAAGAAAAAAAAGAAAAGAAAAAGAGTGAAAAAGAAAAAGAAAAAGAAGAACCGTGCAGTTGCGAAGTTCAAAAAGAAACCGCGAAGATCAAATGGAATGGGAAAAAGGAAAAGTTCAAAACCAAGAAATCGTGCACCACGAAGTAACTGCGCCAGGAGTAGTGACAATCCACCACGCAGTTCAATGCAACACTCCAGAAAACTAGCCGTTAGAATGTCGATCGGAAAACTAGCCGTTATACAGAGATTTTGTCGATGATCACTTGAGCATTTAACGCAGAAATAGTTGTTCTAAAGGAATTAATCAAGGAAAGCACGGAAATCTTCACCGAATTTGGCCAACGACCATAACATTTATTTCCTATCTAGTTGTTGAGGGGCGCGACTGAGCCCAGCTATGCCTATAAATACCATTGTATTTGGACTCGCGGGTGTTACCGAAACTCTGGAATTTTCTTGCGAGCCATAATTTGAATTTGTTTACAATGAGTGATTAGTAATACTGTCATTCTGTCAAGAACATCTAGTGAATGCCTACAAACTCTACGATTGAGCACGAATTCACAGTTGAGCAGGCTGTGAGGGTGTTTACCTACGGAGGGATTGAGGGGTTGATCAGAACCCCTGCCAGGAAGGTTGTTACAGAGCAAGGCCAAGGTTCCTGACGATCGCCATGACACTCTAAAGTTATGCAGGATAAGGGAAAACAACCAGCAGTGGAGAGATGAAGCCGAAGGTGATAAGCTCCATAGTGTCGGAAGTTTCGCTGGGCGACAAGGAAATACCACTTAAGTTGACCCCTCAGTATATCTCACCGCATGCAGAGGATGCACTGTCTATTAAGTTGTTAAGGAATGCGAAGTATGAGGTTCCGCTTCCACCTATCTCCAAGCATGTCAAAGTGGAAGGAAATCTCTTGGGGAAAATTGCAGAGTGTAAGTTTGAAGACTTCTACCTACTTCAGATGCAGAAGGACCCGACTGAACCAAAGTACCAGAAATTTCAGCCATATCAGTATATGTACTGGAGGAAATTCTTTGTTTGTCGCACAAAATTGGTTATCTGGAGTAGTCGAATCGATGTTTCTCAACCTATTGACGTTCCCCGCACTTTGACCAAACACCAGAACTGAATGCGGTGGTGCGAACTCTTATGTCGCACTCACCAAGTCTATCTATGGTTGGATCAGAACGTCGACCTGAACATCGACCTGATCCATCGCATCACGGGGTTAAGCAAGTGAGGCGAGGAACCCAAACAATTCTTTCAAGGCAAGAACAGGGATAAGGAGGTCGTTGCGAAGATGAAGAAAACACACACAGTCGTCAAAGGAAAGAGAGACTTCGTCACATACGACATAGACGACGGTGCTACGCAGTTTGTAATACAACTGCTATCAGGGAAAATTCTGCGAAAAGAAAGACCTAATGAATTACCCGTTGGTGCAGTGCTCCATGGGGCAAAGGCTGCGATGGGAGGAATATTTAACTGGTTTCAGTATCTGTTGAACGAATTTCTAGAAGAATTGAGCGATACATAGACACACGGAAACAACTTCCACTATACCTGGTTGATGGTATTGATTGCATTTGTAGGATGGAAGGACCCAAAACATTATGTTGGCCTAATCACCGACATCAATGACTGTAGAGGATCTAGATATGCAAACCTTTGGGCGAATTTTATCCCAGAAAGACAACGCGCATTAGCTAAAGTTTTCTACACATACTACGAGCACCTGTGCGATGTCATTGTTCTCAAGCTGTGGATATCAAAAGAGGTAACAACTAAATATATTCATACTGTCAATTTTTTCACTGACATGCATTCTATCTACATTTCAGCAAAGGCACAGAGGAAGAACCCTGAATGGTTCCAAGGGAACTATCACATGGGCGAAGAAGATATCGATGGCATTATGAAGGAATGGATACCTAAATATAAGGTTGAAGGACCTATGATCAGTGACTCCAAAGAGAGTAATCCAATACCTACACCTATTGTTGAAGAGTCGCCGTCGAGAAAAAGAAAGGAACCTGGGAGTTCTACGTAGGAGAAGCCCCAAAAAAAGAAGCAGAAAGTAGTTAAGACCCAATCAGAAGTAAAGCTCCACGATGACGATTATGAGATGATCGCATCCACGGTCACTGTGCAGATGGAAGACTTGCTGGTTGTCAAAGATAAAAAGGATGAGGTGATCCAGGCAAGTTTACAGAAGAATCTCACCACACTGCAAGGCATAACATAAAAGTTTGGGCAAGTCCAGTTCAACTTGCCCTTGCCGCGAGACTCATAATTGGAAGGAAGTTCAGGGGACACTTCACGGCCAAAGAAAATGCCTCTAGCCCTGACCTTGCCACCAAAGTCGTGCATAGTCCAACTTGACCCGCTAAGCATAAGGTTACCGCGCGAACAGCTAGCTTCGGGCACTCAGGACATAGAGTATGTGGATGTCGACATTGCGATGTTGCCACTAGAGGGCCTACACAATCTGCACTTGCAGGTTTTCAAAGAGATCCATGATCGAAGTGTGGTCGCTCTGACCCAACACCATCAGTTGCAAGAAAATTATAAGCAGCTGTAGGAAGCAAGTTTAAAGAAAACCATGGCACTTCAATATGAGCAGGACCAACGAAGAAGAATAGAGCATATTGTCTCTTCGGTAGTGGCAGAGATACCAGAATGCGAAGAGCAACCAGAGCTCGGGGATACTATCCTTAAGATCGGTGCGATAGTTAGCTATCTTAAGACATGAATGAAAGACATGGAGGCTGGTTATCAAGCAAAAATTACAGCCTTGGAAGAGAAGAATCAGCCGAAGACACCACCAAACCAGGCAGAGATCAAAGCAAAGGAAGTGAAAGCTGTAGCAGAGAGTATAGCCAGTGAATTGGCTAAGTGCCAAAATTTGTTGGACGAGGCGACAAGAACGTTTATGTGCTATAAGAGGACCCAGAGCTGCTGGAATTCTAGAACACTTTGAAGGAAAAACAGGACACGTTAGAATCCCTGTACGTGGAGGTGAAGGCCCTGCAGCCAAGAGATAGAATAAAAAGATATCCAGAAGTCAGAGAATTGAAAAGAACACTTCAAGTGTTGAGATACAGGGAGGCTGAAGTCGGAGATAAATCGCAATCCTTGCAAAAGGAATCCCATGAACTAACAGAGAAGATTGAGGAAAAGTTGAGGGAGCTCCGCGAAGGACAAGAATCAATGCAAGAGCAAGTTGAGGATGATATAACACCTGATGTGTTGGAGACCATCAGGTAGATTGAGCAGGACACTAAGGAACCGGTTGCAAAGTTGAATGCAACGTATCAAGAGTTCGCTGCTAAGTTAGCTCCGCAGGAGAATGAGGAGCTTGGAGAAGAAGAAGTGGTAAGTGGCTCGGGGATGAACCACATGTAAGTGTTAGGGGCCTGTTGGGCTTGGCCCAAGTAAGGCATTTTTGGAAAAACAATTTTGGAACTGCGAAGTTGAGCGCAGTTCAGTTGAAGACTTGCAAATACAATTTTGGGAGTTGCGATGCTGAGCGTAGCACAGCATCGACAGAGAAGGAGATCCAGGACCGCGAAGCTACATCGCTGCGAAGTACAGCGTTGCGAAGAAGTAGCGCTGCGAAGAGCCTGATCTACGGAGATCTGACAAGGCATAGTTTTGGAAGGAAAACGGTACATATTCCGGTAAGACCATCGGTGGTCTATTTTTTATTAAGATACTCCATGATTTCCAAGCAGGCGGGTAAGGATTAAGGCGGAAGGAAAGTGACCAGTTGCACAAGCAAGGGAGCACTACACAAACCGGTCGCATGAAGCCATTAGAGAAGGAACGCCTGGGTGAAAGCGACCTGTCGACGTGCGCGCGACAAGGGGGATGAAAGCGACATGACCACGTGCAGAGGATGGCCACGACGGAGGAGTCGCTATCAGAGCCTAACAATCCGGTTAGGGGAAAACCGTGAAAGTTTTGGGAAACCTTAGGGTTTTTTCCTATGCATTGTAAAGACATGAACTATGGGCATGATCTATAGAAGGGCACATTTTGTAAGGGAAAGGGTTAATTGTGAATTGCTAAATATCTGAGAGTGAATAGTTGATTATTTGCTAAAAGCTATTGTAAAATGATCTGTAGCTGCATGCACAGAGACCTATCGAGAGAGAAGAGAGTCTACCACTGAGTGCACAGACTGGAAATGGTGTACCTTTCCCAAGATAATATAATAGCATTTCCTGTGGACGTAGCTCCCATCCTGGGGGTGAACCACATTAAATTCTGTGTTGTGTGATTGTTTATGTGTTTGAATTTGTATATTTGCTTACAATGAATTCTTAAGATCTCATTTATCAGTTCAAATGTTCTTTCTTTTATATGTATTCGCCATAAAGAATGAAGATGGGAATAATATGTTAAGTATCACATATGTGGATGAATGCTAGATGCACAAGTACTTCCAAGTTTGTGAATGCATAAGTCAGTCGGATAAATACTTAAGTAAGTGAAGTTCGCGCCGTGCGATTCACTCGAAGCGCAACACCGGAAGTGCGCAGTACATTGTGCTTTGTCATATTGCATAAGTCATAAGATAAATAACCTAAGGCAATTAATGAATGGATAAAACACTAAGTAGAGTTCGTTGAAGTTGGTTAAGTCTGAAGAGGAAGCGCAGTTATCGGTTGCGTTGTCCTGTTGTCAACAACCTCCCCGAACTGCGCAGTCCTTGGATGGGTGAGTTGTGCAAGTGTCTTAGCTTGTAGAAGTATTAGCCGCAAAGAAGGTGAACTTCATGCAGTTCTCGGTCCGCAGCGTGAGCCTCGTGGCGCGCTACTCATCATTCTATTTGAAGAACTCATCACCCGGTTGTGTAAGCCTGATTCTGTAACCTCCCCATAACTTCGCCTCGGGTGAGACCTCAGTCTGTTCGCAGATTGTTGCCGAAAGGGCCGGTGAAAAGGGGTTTTGTTGGTTCCTTGAACCACGAAGAACTTGGGTCTTTATAGAAAACCTCAAGACAATTATTTAAGCCAACAACATAGACACTTTATTTGAAGGAATAAAGCTTTGTTTATATGCCCTCAATCATGCCTCTTCACTTAATAGTCACAAATCTTCATCGTGACCCTTCAAAACCAAAACTAATTCGAAATTATCTTTCGGGTTTAACCTGTGAAATTAACAGTGCGATTATGCAACACTCCGATTCTGCAACCTTGACTCTGACATCCCAACTCCGGTTCTGACTGGTTGATTCCGATGTCGGGTGTCAGAACATAACAAATACACTCTTAATTCAATGTCTTCGACTCCTCTGTTCCGACTACGACTTGCCGATTTCGATGTCGACTTCGTGACTCCAATTTTTCGACTGCGAGTCCAACTTCGTGACTCCGAATTTTCGACTGCGACTTCGACTACGTGACTCTGAATTTCTGACTCCGACTCTGACTAGCCAACTACATCTTTGACTATGACTCGACTAACAATGGTCAACAAGCAGTCGAGTATTGACTTGATTTACAAGGACTCGACCATAATACAAGAGGTCGGCACTGACCGACTTTATACGACTATCAACCACTTTTTTTTTGCTTCGACATTTTAGACAAGTTTTAAGCATCGACTAAGTATGGCGTCGACCATTTTTTAAGCATCGACTAAGTATGGAATCGACCAATTTTAAGCATCAACTAAATACGGTGTCGACCATTTTTAAGCATTGACTAAATATGGTGTCGACCAATTTTAAGCATTGACTAAATACGGTGTCGACTAGTTACACCGAATTTCCATACTTTTACATAATGATGTTAAATTCATGAGAGTACTAGAACAACATCAAATTCATGAAAGTACTAGAACAACATGCCACACTCCTTTGTTATTCCTTTGTCATTAACGAATTTATTTGATATCAATGACAACCATACTCAACACATATCACTTACAAGAATAAAAATTGGGTGAGGAGGATAAAACTCCATCCCACAACCACTTGGGATTAGAACCAATTGCACCGGCCCCTCGCCCACACACACACATGCACACATATGGCCCAAAGGGGTTGGATCCATTGGTGAAGAACGAGGATTTTTTCACTGGGTAAGGTCCAATTCCCATGAGAGTTTTCTTGGAACCATGGGGTCACGTTAATGTAGTGGTCGAATGTATGGTTACACCCAAAGAGATTGTATTAAATGATCTTGTGACTTGTGCACATATAAGTGGATCAAATTCCACCCCATGTCCTTCAAATTTATCTAGTTTTATCCAGGTCAATCTCTTCTGGATCCACATATATCCCTTATTCTAAGATAATGCGACCCAAATACTGCATTTTTTTTTATATAAATCACATTTGATTATATTTGTATCCAATTTATGCTCCCTTAACGCTTGCAAAACCATTATCAAATATTCTTCATTCTCCTATTCATTCTTAAAATAAATGAGAATATCATCTAGAAAAACAAGCACAAATTTATCCATTGTTGAAAACACCATTCATGAGACACATGAATGTAGCCGTTGCATTGGTGAGACTAGATGGCACCACCAAAAATTCACAGAGGCCATACCTTGTTCTAAAGGTTGTTTTTTGCATGTCTACTTCCTTGTTTATGACTTGATGGTAATCATACCTCAAACCAATCTTTGAAAATACCTTTTCCTCTCTCATTTGGTCAAATAAGTCACCAATTTGAGGTAAATGATACTTATTCTTCATAGTAACCTTATTTAGCTACACATAAGCAATACACAACTTGAGAGTTCCATTTTACTTCTTGCCCATATTTTACTTCACCATTTAATATAGGGGTTTTTTCTTTTCGAAATTCTCCATGCTATCTATCTCTAAAAGGATTCTTCCTCTTATTCCCATAAGAAAAAGATATTGAATTGGTGATGGATTCTTCAGAGGAATATGACTCACTAGCATAGAGTTATGTTGTTGTATATGTCCTATTTATGAATTTTTTCTTATACTATGAGACCTCTTGTGACAATGAAATCTAAAGCTATTCCCACTCCTAACATCATTGTTTGAATTATTTTCATGATGCATTCTCTTTTGCATGTCTATCCGGATTTTAAACATGGTTGTATTCAACTGGTTATGTTCTTATTCATCTTTAATGAGTCTTTTATTATTTTCTATTAAGCTTTGTAACTCCACTCTTATCATTTTTATAGTCTCTGCAATATCTAGAGGAGTCACTTGATTGCTACACCCATTAGACTCTATATTTTCATTTCCATCATGTATGTTCTCCCCATAGCATCTATCTCACATTAATAAATATCATGTGCATCATTCATGATGATAGTTTTCTTGGCTCAACCAAGACCAAGGCTTTTCCAAATTACTTTTTGAATTATGACGTTTAATTGACCTTGATATGGCACCGTGTCTGCAAAAATGTTCATATAATTATAGTTTTTAGCTAATGTATCCTCATAACAATAAAAAAAATATTTTCATGCTTTATGGAAACTATCCATATTGATTTTTTTTGTTAAATCAAGGTTATAGGATCCTTTTCTGTTCAATTATGCATTTATATTTGAAGTGTTTCTTCAGAAAGTAATTATTTGTTTTGCCAATATACGTGACCATGCTCTATTATGAGCTTGAAGCTAAAAGTTACAACTCTCACAATAATTCCCAAAATTTGACACCTTAATGAATTAAAATCCCCTAAGATATTAATAGTTGTCTATGTAAATAGGTGGATCTAATCTCCACCATTTGTGGCATACCTATGGAATTTAAACATTGAATCAATTTGCATTGTTGGATTTGGCAGGCACATTCACAATCATCAATCATCCCCTATCTCTCAAACAAAATTGTGACCCCATAGTTTGGTAATTTGAGCTTCTGTTAATTAACAAAACTGGAACTTTTACTAATTCTGAGAATTTTTCCAATTTTTCTTAAACTATTTTTCCCATTATTGTACATAACCAACTATATATAGCTTGTGGCTATGTCAAAAAATCATCTAGGAAATTTGAAACCATGATTTCCTCATGGAAATTTCATCCAACATTTGTATTTAAACTCAAATTCCTTCCTATAAAGACTAATTCCAACCCATAAATCACCAATGTTGAAAATAAGAGCTATTATAACACAATGTAACATCCCCACTTGACATTCTAGCCACAAAACATGTAGTTACAAATACCAACTTCCAAATTCCACCCCACATAGGACAACATTTGAATTCAAAACTAATTAAACCTCCCTTGTGTGTTATGATTTTAAGGAAATGCATGTGTAGGCATGGAAACTAAAATGCATCTTAACACAACTATATTCATACATAATAAACAAATATCCATAATAGAAATCAACCATAATTTTTTCATATTCATAGACAACAATAAACACTTATCTTTTAATGAAAACGATCCAATAAACTAGCTATGTAAGAGAGATTTTCCACCCAACCATAGGTACATATTGTAGATACTACTTCTAGGTCAGGCTATGAGGGCACCGAGGTGAAGGAAAGAACTACTTTTTGGGCACCATTTTGACCTCTTTTTGTCATCTAAATATCCTCCATTTTCCTCCATAAAACCCTCATACCAATCTATAAAGCTTGTAGTTCACCACAGACTTTGTTTAAAAAGGTATTAATGTCATTGCTTGTTAACAAATTGAATTTTGAGGTTTTTAGAGCATTTAAACTAGGTTTTTTAAAAACTACAGGATGTTCTAACTTCCCGTAATATCTCCAAAGTTGAGCACTTGCAGGACAGCTAGGCATTAACTGAAAGATGGAGGAAAGATCCTCAATGTCCAAGGATGGACGAATTTCCAACGAACAGATGATGTGGCTCTCACAGATGGCAAGTCAAAGTCGGTCAAAGATGACCACCTGTGCTACCACTCAACACAAAAGCAGGGCAGTTTGGATTCTGATGAGTTTCACGATTCTGCATGAGGATCTCGATGGCTATGTTCATTAATTAGTTTACAAGATTATAGCATTTCCAGTTTTCTTTTGAATTTGTATAAATACTTCACAAAACATTGGATTGATAATCACGATTTGGGAAAGAACGCATACTGCTTCTGAACTGCGTGGTTTTGCTGTGTAATCAATTTTATGGTGAATACAATTAGACTTTCAGTTCTGTAAACCTACGACTGTGTGTGGAACGAGGCACTGGAGGGCCCCCTTTGTTGAGTTCGCACACCATTCCATTACCAGTGTATGCGATTTATATGTTTGCAACGATTTAAATTTGATGCATGCGATTTAGATCGAGCCATTGGTATGTGTTAATTCTGTAGTAGCTAGCATATTGTTGCAGAACGAATTCAGTTAAGTTTTCAATTAATTTTATTATAGCTCAGTTCTCATTTAAATAGTTCAGATCACGATTTCGTTAATGCTACACATCACTTACATTCTATGAGCTCTGTCTTCTATTCTGTTAAATGTTTCAGACTGTGATTTTAACATATCATACATTGCTGCTCATTTGAAGATGAAGTGTTTAGAACAATTATCAATTACGAACAATGTCTTGTAAGGGAATTTAATGGTAAATTGTTCATTCATTAGTGGGATGCCAGGCAGAACTTTGTAGTTTGTATCTTAGGGTTAGAATAATTGTTAAATTGCTTTCACAATAGATTGCTTTGCTAAAATAGATTGCTGTGTACTTAAAAGATCAGATGAAGTTATCTTTGTAAATGGATTTTTGCATCTTTGAGTTACAGTACTTCTCATACGACAATAGATTCAATTCACAGAAAATTAGGTTAACCAAGCAAGTCCAGCTCTAGGTCCTAAAACTTGGATATGCCTCTAAGATTACAAACCCAGATTGATATATAAATTTAAGGATAGATCTGCATTAGTGGATTGAAGCCCAACACTACTCTCCCAATCTAAACCTTTTTCTCTCATGATTATCCAATTTGCTCACCATGGAGCATTACAGGCATCTCATTCAGCCATCACAACCATGAAAATTTATTTCATTTCTCCATACAACACAAGGAATACCTACTCATTCTCTACTCAATAGTCTCTTAGAGCACCCTTCCCTTAAAATTCTCTCTAGTGTGTGCATAAAGAGTCCAACCTTCTATATGCTTTTAGAGGATTGCATGTAAGCCAATATTTGGATTCTCAATAATCCATAGAGAAACAAACGTATCGTGGATGAAGGTTTTCTATATTTCCCAGATGCTATGCTCACCTACAACCGTCATTCTTTACTGTAATGTTTTAAAATTTCTATTCATAGTGTTGGTTTTGGGTTAATTTCCCAGTATAGTAATTGTTGGCAGTGGAAAGAACAACATACTACATAGAGCATGCAATTTTGCATGGGGAATGTATGATAGATTCAATGGAAGGGAGTTAATTGATGATAAGGTATCTGACATTAATTCTGACCATAGAACACATTATTCTTACAATCCCCATAGTAAGGGTACTCAATCCATTCTTCCATAACAATGTGGGAGGACTTTCCCAACAACCTCTCACATGCATTCAATTATTGGTTTTAAGAAGTCAAAGGAGGTAATGTCTTATTTAGTGCACATGGTAGAAAACATATGAGTTCTAATACTGACACTTGGCTAAAGAGGATTTACTAAATCACGTAAGCCCCCTTTCCTCTTCCCCTCTAGTGGAATCATAACCCCTCTAGTGCTCTATACACAACCATATTGAACCATTACATTATATTCCAACATAAATATTTACATAGTTTTAATTCATCATGACAAGACTAGCACATGGCCCATATATGAATATTTACATCATACATACCTAGTCATTCACTAGTTGGTCCTTGGCCTTGAAATCTCCATTAGAAATCCTTACTAGCATATTTTCATCATTTTCCAAAACCTGATTTAATAACATGAAGATGGTCAAAACATAAAAAAGATCTAACATAAATTTTAGCTATAAGAAATTACCAACAAAAATTTGTTTGATGCTTTCTATAAGTTCTTTGGGTTTATTTGAATGATTGAGCACCAAAGGTTCTAATAGACTAATGTACATGAAGCTTCCATATAGACAATGTTGTTACTTAATACAAATTGTTGAGATGGTGCGAAACTTTTAGCGCAATGGTGTATTTAGCAATATTAATATTCTATTAAAAACACATTAACGAATTCTACAGTCTCAAAATGAAAACGTTCATTTCGTCATTCTTATTTTCATAAACCTAGTATTTTAATACTATTATAATATTAGAAAGACACATCATATTAATTATTTTACATCCCCACTTATTCAAGGAAGAATCATAACCATAAATCAATTATCTCTTTATTCATGAAAACATATCTTTAATATGCATTACTGAAGGAGGGAGGGACCTTGTTCTTTTGTAATAGGCATGCTGGATGGGAAAAATCATTAAGTGAGATGGAAGGGTAGTCCCTTGTATAAGGGCTTGTGTGCAATGACATATCCTTGTTGTGGATTTAACAAGGATGTCTACATCGATTGAACAGGTAGGTTCGAAGGACCTTTGAAAGAGTTGTATTGATGGCTAAAGTGGGGTGATCACTCTCCATGAAAACACCCATTTGCACTCATAATAAAATTCCCCAACAATTAGATGCATCAATACTACAACACTTGAAATAGAAAGCATGAATGTAGATGACTTATGACGTATGATGACAAACTATGAAGTCAATTATATATATATATTATTGAGAGAGTTATGAGCATGTGAATATTAAATAAGTTACTTCCAACAAAGAAATAACTATGAAAACTAATTCATTACATCTAGTTTCTATAAAAATAAAAATAATTTTCATTCTTACTCTGTTTTTTGGTTCAAACAAGTCAACGTGAACTATTTGGGAATGTGGATATTTTCCTAAAGGTAATGGTGCTAATTAGATAGAGATAATTTCAATTGAAATCGTGGATATTTTCATCAAAGATAATGTCATTGATGTGTGTGTGAGAGAATTTCAATTAAGAGTTGATTAGTAATGTTCATACTTTTTTCTTTTGTTGTATACCTATATGAGCATCAAAATGCGTGTGGACAACTTTATGAAAGTGAATAGAGTGGATATGGTGGAAGGAATGTTTCTATGGAATTCAACCATTTTTTAGGACTAATTAAAACTTCATTTGTACAAATTACCCATGTCAACTAATTATTCAAAGTAAATAAAAATAAAAAATGACATTGAAGATATGAAGGTCACTGCTACACATACCACACAATGCATATTCAATGGGAACATACCAGCTTAGCCATTCAAACAATAGATCCTTCAAAATGCCAGTAAAACAACTTCATTGCATCTTTCTTCCTTCAACAACTAATAAATTTCACCCCCATTTTAATATAAAAATCACATTTCAATATGACATAAATTTATTTACCAACTGCAAAACATTTCAAAACCGTTGAATCTACAAAAGCATAAATTTTTGATAAAAATATTGATGAGACATTACAAAAACAAACCTCTCATTTCTTCAAAATGCCCACAGAAGCAATTTGATTAGCAATGACCATTCTTCACCACTATGGAAGAGGAGGGAATAATCCAGATTGAATATAGATACATGCTATGTTATGATATTCACATGTATCATTGTAAGCCACAGTAACAAATGGATGGTTAAGGGAGACTATTTTAGAAAAATTGTTCCTAAATGGCCAGGGTCAAACCATCAACATATCGAAAGCAAAGAATAACAACACTACCTCCCTTTTTAGCTAGCTAATTGAGAATTAAGTAAAAGATGCGATTGAAAAGTACATTTGGCTAGATGGCTAGCCTTCTTGTTGAAATCCATTGATCCAAGATTTAATCCTTGTTGCAAATCAATTCCATGTGAACTTGTAGACTGTAACAATAAAATAATAAATTAATATTAATATTAATTTATTAGAATTAAAGACTATCTAAAGTCAATAGTCATGCCCTTTTACAAAAAGGTGCATGACGGGCTTATATAAAGCCCAAACCTATGTAACTATTAATCATCTACCATATATTACATCTTTTACTTTACTACAAGTCATTTATGGATTTCTTACGTTACTTGTACTGGTTATTTACTTAGTAAGGGACTCTTGTTCCTTCATACACAAGAAAATAAAAAATTAACCTTGATCAAGTCATTAACTCTTATTGAAATAATCAATAATAATGCACAATTTGTAACTAGCCAAATAAATAACTTTCAAGTAAAAGTACTTCCTCCACTAGATACACTAATCGATGTATAAAATATGTTACACAAGTGTTTTGGGGTAGGGCAGGGGGAGAAGAGAGATATTCATTGTATTATAAGCAGAAACAAAAAAAAATGTATTTATTATGCCTATTTTTCTATTATGGCACTTGCTTCAACAAGTTTTGGGTTCCTCCTACTTGCACCATTCACAAATTGTTAATTCATCACCACTTCTCAATCTGGAAGGGGAGGGACAATATTAGGAGATTAGGATCCCAACTCAAGGTTAAAGAGGTCAATGATATGAAACTAGGGCTTGCAATGGGAATGCAAATGTAAAAATCATGAGCAATCATTGCTTGATTCCTATAGCATGAGGGTAAAATAATGATATGGTGTCCCTTCCCAACCTTAATGAATTATTTTATACTTGGAGAAAGTGGTTTAGGAAGTCAATATGGGCCATAACCATGTCAAGATGTATGCACGGCAAAAAACAAACTCAAGGGTGCATAATTAATGCACTTTTTCTTATTTTATGAAATTTCAGAAATGCCCCCTCGTGTTTTTTTAAAGGAAACACATGAGGCCCTATGAGTTTCTAAAGGGAAACTCGTGGGGTATAAGAAAATTTTGATTTTTAGAAGAATATTTAGTATTTTTTCATGGATAAGAAAGCTAATGGCACGTCTCAAGAAATGGTGGACCTAATAATGCTATAAAAAATGCTCCCTAATCTATGAGGCCAGAAGAGTAATTTATGGCCAAAATAAATTATAAAAAGGAATGGTATTTTAGTGAGTGGGCCCAGGAAGAGTGCACCAAAAATTGGATGAGGAAATGTACTTGCAAAAAGAAAACCAAAGTATCATATTACTCTCTTCCTCGAGGTAGGCATACCTATGCTTAGGTGGAAAACAAGCATGGTTGTTAAATTAAGTACACTACAGATCCATGTAGAATGCAAAATCATGGCCATGAAAAAGATACATGGTGGATCCATGTCAAAAGTATATCATATCCACAAACATATACAATGTGGATCTATGTATTATAATACAATAGGAGAATATTTGATCATAGATACAATCAAAAGCAAATCCTCCAATTAAGTACCATGTCATATAATTGTGTGGTACAATTTGTGCAACTCGAGAAACAATAAAGAGGGAATGCTACCACAAGCCCAAGGTATTCAATCCAATCCTCCAAAATGTATGAATCTACGCCATATGAATAAATTATTTGGAGTCGAACATGGGATAAACCTTTGATTGATGATCATTAATGAATAATGTTAACATATGACAACCCATCGATAATGATAATCAATGTCAAGGTACACCAGTGCAATATGACAAGTGTGAATAAATGAGTTGACCTCAAACTTTTATTAGAATCTATCAAGTAGGGGACATTGATGAATACCCACTGTCAATAGTTAGGGAAATTTCCACTAATGACTATAAGCCCCAAGGTACTGAAAAAGACTCTAAATCTGAATCCCGAAGAAAATGAGTTTATGCCAATAGGATGAGATTTGTTGGAAGGACGATATTAGATCATCCCCAATAAACCAACATGAGTATGAATCATGAACATGATTTAGGTTGAAAGGACTTGGACAAAATGTTTGCATGAACACACCAACAAGTACGTCTCTTGCATGCACCAAATGTAAGTAGTTTACAAAAAACACCCCGCAAGAGACGGCCAATAAAGAAATCAGTTGGCATAGGTAAGGAATTACACCAATGATGAATATGGAAACCAAGGTACAACATGAATCCCACCATGTGAATAGGTGTATTACCATCAAACACAAAGAGAAACCACTCACTTAGTGACCAATTATGAGATGTACCATGTGTAGTGTAATATCCCCATTTTGACCCTAGTTAGGATATATTTGCTTTTATGTAAACATTGTATGTATGTGATGTATAATTCCTAGCGTGGAACTCAAGGCCAAGGCCCCGCTAGTGAATGCTCAGCTTTGAGAGGCAAGTATTTGACATTGTGTGATCCATGTGCTATTAAGCCATGGAAATTGTAAAATGATGTAAATATCATGTAATAAAAATACTAAGGGGCTGGCTATGGATGCAAATAAATGAGGGGTAACTATGTATCCACCAAGGAGAGGTGAGGGGGTTATGGGATTGAGCCATAGACTGCCATGGTCATCTTTAGAACTCCTTTGATCTGTCCTAGCTACCATTTATTTCTGCTGTAAGGAAGTACTTCAAAAATCTGATTCATGAGGTTGATGGAGTATGGGAAGCCCTGGATTTCATAAGGCAGGGTATGGGATCTTTATGAATTGTCCCATAAGTCACTCCACCTCATGGGAGGACGTTTTCACTCATCTTCAGGCCTTGGTGATTCATTCTAGCTTCAGTAAGGAAAACGACGTAGAGCGAGCAAGAGATAGAACCATAAATCACGATCTGGGAGAGGGCCACAATTTGCAGTTCCTAGATCGCTCAGAAATTGGCGTGAGAAGGGAAAAACCGTTGGGGAATCCATAGACTTGAACCTGGGGGGTGATTTGTGAGTGTGAGATGCCCAAAATCCATAGAGAAACCCAGATTTGTTAACCCAAAATCGCAGACGCGGGATAGAGCCTTTCGGCTATAACCCTGAGGAGATCGAAGTGTGGATGACACAGTGCAGAAGAGAGAGAAGAGGTTGGAATCGCTTGATAAACCCAGTGAAGAATGTTTGATTGAATCTGTAGCTTTGTGGTTGAGCTCATTGGCTTAACTTCCTCCTCCCTTGTCTCTTGGCATGTTTGATAAAACCAACTGTGTGTTGGAGTAGTATGACTGTTGGTGTGAAACCAAAGTTGTGAGCAAACCTGGGTAGTTCCTCCTTAGTGGATACATAGCCCCAGGTTGGGGGTGGTCTCTGAGTGCTGAAATACTACAGGATGGGAAAAGACCTATGGTTGGGTTGGAATGTTGCATCCTATAGCTAGTTTCCTAGTGGTTTCAATTAAAGATATGTGTTTCCTGTTGCCCCTGATTATGCCATTTCTATATACATGAATGAGTGTTTGTTTATAACAGAATGCATGGATTGATCCAGTTGATTGATGGAACTATATATTTGTACTTTATGTTGTTAGTATACCTATGATGAAATTCTAGTAGATGTATGCTATGTTTATGCTTAATGTGGTTTAATTCAGCTATGTTTTTCCTCCATGTGTTGTATTTAAATGTAAATCTATTCATTGATTAATAGGGATAGGTTTTGTTGACACTCTGGAGGAGCGGAAGGTTCACTCATGGATTTGGGGAATAAATAGACACCCCCCTGTGATGTTCATTCTTTCCCCTATGGATTAGATGAAGGAAAGGAGTGTTGACCAACGCGACTCTAGTCGACAGGGGTTCCACTTCACTATCGACTCATGCCACAGTCTCCCTGGGCACCGTCTCGAGCAGGTTGTATCCCGCCCAACAACACCTGTAGAGCAGATGAGGTCTGACTCGAGGCATCCAGGAAAAGCAGACGAAACCATGTTTCCGTCGCGGGAGGAGGAGGGTTGCAGCTATATGAACTAACTCTATTACAACACTAA
Organism: Larix kaempferi; assembly: GCA_027924585.1. Classification (NCBI taxonomy): domain Eukaryota; kingdom Viridiplantae; phylum Streptophyta; class Pinopsida; order Pinales; family Pinaceae; genus Larix; species Larix kaempferi. Next base: position 4,918,836 of record BSBM01001229.1, read on the forward strand.
ATAGGAATCTCAAACATTTGACATGTATTCATAATGCATTATTCAATTGCAACATTCATTATCACAGCAGTAGTAACAGTAAAGCAACATTGCATTAAGGAAACATTGAATTATTCATGAAGTGCGACATTGCATTACCATAAACAAACAGAAAGAACCCAGGTTTTGCACCAGAACAGTTTGATCATATCATATTATCACTGCAAAACCTTAGATACAATATCTCCTCAAAGATCATGTCTCAGCAATATCTCACGAATGCGCAGAAACATCCCAAACATGCACTTTTTCTCCCGTTCTAGCTTGATTCCCCTTTTCACCCTTTCAATACCTACGAATCCTATCTATATATAGGATTCCGCCATTACAATGCTTGTCCACTTACTAACAACTTCCTAACTGACATTTGGACAAGTGACCCAATATCTAACTAACTTGGTACAAAACCGACCAAAAACCCGCATTCTGCGGTATAAATGACTCAACATTACATAATATGTGGTCCAAATGACCCAAAACCCGCATTCCGCGATATAATTGACCCAAAATACATAACTAATCTTCATCTCCTCGCCATTCACGTCATCATCTTGCCATTCACACCATCTTTTGCCTTGTCACAGCATCGGAGATGCTGCGATAGCACTCTACCAAACCGCCTGCCAACAGGCCCCCAACACAGTCTTGTGGCTCGCCCTTGAGCCACGTCAATTGCTGGACATAGTACACATAGTCATTTGTACTTTGAAGTCCTCATACGGATGTTCAACTGTCCGCACCACCTCCTTGGCTTCCGTAGTCGCTGCCTAACTGTCGACCACGGCGTCTGCGGATGGGTGATCCATAAGCTTTTCCATGACCTGCTTTCGACACTTCTGCACTGCCTGCAGAGCTTCACTAGCCCGCATCATAAATTTACCACCCATGTCCTGGAACTCCTCTAACTGGGCCGTGCATATCTTCTATCGTTCGTCCGCCTTGGCGACACGGTGTTGTAAGTCTTTCAGCTCTTGAGACTTAGCAACTTGCTCTAGTGGTGGAATTGTGCGCATTGCGGCTTTCAATGTGGCCAACTGTCCTTCCGCTTCCTGTCGGCACTTCGTCAACTTCTCAACCTGCTCATCCTGAACAATGTGGCCCCAAAATTGTACCATTTCAGCCGCGAGCCTGGTTGCGTGTGTTTCCAGCTCCTCCATCTGAGTGGCAACTTCCTCAAGTGCCCTTGTTCGTTCATCCACTTCGGCCTGAGGCGTACCCGGTTTTAGCTGGGCCTTCAACTCATGATTCTCTTGTCGCAACTAAAGAATAGCAACCCCCAGCCGCTGCACTCGGTGGAGCACATATACCTCTTCAGTGGGCTCTAGGACATGTTGATAAGATTCTGTGATCGCCCGGTCAACCCGGACACTGTCGTCCCACATGCGATCCCTTTCCATAATAAGGAAATCTTGTTCCTTTTTTAGGCCTTCAATTTCGCGGGCCTTCTCCGCCTGTTCTTCCTTAATGTGTACCTCAAGGTCATCCACTTCCTTCCGTGCAGAAGCAGCCCTGGCATTCAATTCTTCAATGGTGCGCTGCGCATCAGCCTCGCTTGCCTACAGGCGGGCACACATGCCGCTGATCTGCCACAGTCGATCTGTCGTTTCCTCACTGGTAGTAGCCTGCAGAGTAGTCAATCCTTCCGCGGGTAAGGCATTCACATTAATGGTTGTTGTGTGCAGCTGCTGTAACAACGTGGTTAGTGCCGCATATTCAGTCATAATCGCAGTCGGGGAATCTCCACATTCCTGACCCATGGCTCAGTGCGGATTGTGTCAAAGGTTGATGTTGCTACTTCTTTTGGTGCCTTGCTGGAAACCAGGTCATACAAAGATTCTAACCGAGCGGTGATCGCATGGAATCCTTCAGCCACTTTCCTTGCCATCTTATCCACTGCTGTAGAGGATGCGGTATTGAGCTCTGTGACCAAGCGGCCCAATTGTGCCTCGACGGGAAAAGACAATCCACTAATCGTTGCTCGCTCCTGATACCTTTTCAAGTGGGTCTCTTCAAGCTCCCGATCGCTATCATCTGATATCATTTTGGTCTATTGGTGCCCTGATTCATGGTGACTCTGCTCGTCCTGGACTAATACCCAATCATCCAAGCCCAACGGTGGGCCACCGACTTCTATCTCGATGGGACTCATGGGTTTTCGCCATTCCTTTGGCCACTCGTTCACAGCACCCTCCAAATATTCGGACATCACCTTATACGAGGTCTACAACCATTGTCGATCAGGATCCCGGTGGGCTTGGATATGTATGGTATGCGGTCGAATTGCAAACGCCATAACAGGTTTGAACTGCGCGACTGTTTCTTCGGATATTCGCGGGACCTGTGTTGTTGCAGCACAAATCATCTCCCAATACATCCAAAAATGCAATTGGAAATCCCGGAGTGTCTCGGGCTCCCGTACATACCATAGATTTTTATATTGCGCCCCTTGTCATTCTGCTGCTGCCGGACAGTCCATGCCCTGGTACGTGCTGGGCTCTTTCCATGCGACAAAAGTGATCAACAGCAACAACCAACTATATGTAAAGGAAACCTTTCCTGATTGGACCTCCGCAACGTCCTCCATTAATTGATTCAAGAGGTACAGGGAACAATTCATTTGGACCCCTTCCGCACATTGCTCAGCACATGCAACAATGCCTGAGTTGCATTGGTTAGGTCGACCACCCCTAACCACCTTACAGGATAGGATCTTAATGCCCATGAGCACTGCCTGATCATTGCAGCTACTGGTGCGATACCCATGCCCATCCGTTTCTAGGCCATATTTCTGTGCCAACTGCAGCGCCCGCTTCTTGTCATTGGCCTTCCCCTGGATGAACTGTGCCAGATCAACTCCATTCTTAGGAAAACCGGTTATGGATGAAATTAAGTCGACGGTGACCGAGAATTCTCTATCTAGCCACAACGACCCACCATGAAAACACACCAGGAGCTTCTTTACACAGGCATTCACTTCCGTTATTCACCCAAAATGTGGCATATTAATGAGCCCTAACAAGCCAACCTGCTTCAATCCTCGTGCCTAGTCATGTACAGTCGGTGTTGGGGAAAGGCGCATCTCTTGCACATAAGGGGTAAATGCAATGTCGGGGTAGGCCACCATATCATGACCGACGTAGCATAGGCGCATCAACATCGGTTCAATATCCACAGAGCACTCGATTTCAACCGGGAGCGCTGGCATCTTCACACGATACTTCTGCTTTGGGTTAATCTTACATGGGGTGGCATCTGGCCGAACTGGAGGGATATACCCAAGGATGTCACTGGCAGAGAGTCCCTCCCATGGGGAAGACTCACGAATGGGGCGACTAGACTGCCCCACCTGTTTCAGAGCTTCACCTGCCATCGCAGCAGAGGACCGAAGCACCCTCTTACTCTGCGGGGACTCCGAGTGCTGACCTCCCCGTCGCTTCTTAGCAATTACAGATTCTCCCACCGACATAGTTGCTACCTCGACCTCAAGGTTGACGGCTGGAGCAGGTTCTTCTTCAACAATAGCCGGGATGAAGGGGGAATTGACTTCACTACTGATCTCAACAGTCTCCAGCTCACTTGGCATACCTCACTATACTCAACAACAACACTCTACAATGCCAACAGCTTCTCCCAACACACAACAACACTCACGAACCAACACCAATACTCTGCAACATGCCACAATCTTACAAAAACAACTGAATTATCGGTGCCTTCTGACCAACTCCAATCCATTTTTATAGCATCCAACCAAATCCATCGTAATCATCACAAAATCAGGTATTAACTCAACCAAAATCTTGTATTAATGACACAAATCCGCTGTCGATCCAGTTCGTCAATCGACTGAATCCACCATTAATGCCCATCATTCGAATAGCGTCGTTAATTAACTGTCTGAACTTTTGGCATTTATTACTGATTTGACCTGGTCGCTACACTATCATGTGTCTCCGACTGTTCCCAACTTGCGGCAAAAGCCTCCATGCTTCCGCATTTCAGCCATGGTGGTGTGACATCCTGCCACCAATCATCCGGCAACACATCATCATTTTTTTTTCCTGATGCAAATCAGGCATCACAGTGTTCTAAGATCGTGCGATAGGGCTTCAACCTATGACCATTTACTAGCTTGGGGAGCATCGCCCTGTCCAACTGCTGCAACTGAACCGCTCCTCCTGAAGTAATACTTCTGATGCGATAGGGACCAAGCCAATGCATCTGCAACTTCCCTGGATGTTTCATAAACTTGCTGTCATACAACAACACCAAGTCGCCCTGCTGAAATTGTTGATTTTTGATGTGGTGATCATGCCATGCCTTCTGGCGATCCTTCTCGACCCCTTGGTGGAACCCAGCGATGAAACGATCTTCTTCCAGCTGCACCAATTGCACCAAACGTTCATCTAATGCCGCGACATCATCCATGCCCATGATAGCAGCAATCCGCAAACTTGGAACAAGATACTCCATTAGCATAATCGCTTCTTGTCCGTACACCAACTTAAATGGTGTCTGTCCTGTCAGTCGTTTACATGTGGTGGGAGTGGCCTCTGTGCCGATATTAAGCTTACGAAGCTTCAGTGGTTGACTGAACAGATTACTTGGCGCAGCAGGTGGTACCACATCGCGACTTCCTTCAGACTCGGGAATGTTGATATCCTGGGGATCATCCTCATCCTCGGGCCCACCAGTGATGTTGAAGCATTGCATGAGAGACTGCATTTGACAGTATGTATGTGGATTGACAAGGTAGGCCGCTGGAACAACCTGAAGTACCACATCGCGGATGAGCTATAAGGAATTATTGACCTCAGGGTTGGCATCCGCAAAAGTGAACGTATGAGCGAAATAGACTGTTAACTCCCCCCATGTTGTAATTTGTCTGCGCAACTCAGCCAAAGTATACCATGAGTGTGACATCTCATCTAAGGTATGGATAAAAGCATGGACCCACTCATCTCTGAGTCGCACTACCCATAATCGTTGGCATTCCATCACATGATCACTGGGATTATTTCGGCCATCATACTGGCCAGTGTGATAAACCTCAGTATCTCCGAACCAAACCATCATCAACCTTTGACACTGTGACCAACCATCAATGGATTTCTTATGTGTCACCCACCAGCGTGCTGGAGCAGCCTTCAGTGCTTCCTCCAATGCCAGCAATCACTGTGGTTTTGAGACTCATTCTTCAAATTCTGTCAAAAAGTTGGTTAAGCCAGGAAACCCCTCATAGACTGACAGTGTGACTGTTTCTGTCGCAACACATTATAAAGATTGCGTAATTAAGCCAGATTTTCATAACGATACTTCGTGCAAGCGGTTTTTCCAATGTTCTAATGCATCATCAGAGTCGGAAAACGCAGAGCTCTCACTACGCCATCCCAGCTCACCATTGGAAGTGGGATGAATATAGTCTTTAGAAATATTGAATGCATGGTCCCATCCAGTGGGATCGTCATCTTTTACAGGCTCAACGTATCAGCGTCCTTCAGCCGGATCCAATGGGGCTATGACTCTGAGATCGTGATTCTCAAAGGTCATTATGCGCCTCTTGAAGTTGATTACAGCTCCACTATCGTTAGCCCATCCAATCCCCAATAGCGCAAGATAGGAGCTTCCTCCCTCAACCACTTAAATGACATCAAAGTCAGCATAAGTCTTCATGCCCTTAATATCGACTGTTAGCCGCGAAACTCACCCAATGGGTGTTACTTTCGCATGGTTAGACAACCGGAGCTGCACAGAAGACCAGCTCAATGGGGGACTCCCCATTTTCTGCCACGCCTACTCGGTTAAGATGTTATCATCCGAACCAAGATCAAGAATAACTGAATCGACATCATAGTCACCAATCTGAATGTTCATTCGCATCTCCTTTCCAGTATTCTATCGCTGTAAAGAGTTTACTGCTGACTCCTGTCGTCCTTTCGAAAATTGCTGCAACCATCCCTCAATCTCAACCAGGGCAGCCGGATCCCAAGCCAATAACAGAAATCTCTCAAGAAACCTTTTCAATGTTCCCGATGGTGTCGACAGATCGCCCTCTGATGTAGTGTGAAAGACAGGTGGCATATTGCAAACAACATCCTTATTGTGGTCTTTCTCCAAGGTGCGACAAGCCTGAAGGAATGCCTCCTGTTCAACATCAATGTCAAATGATACCGTCTTCTGGCCTGCCAACCGAATCATCCGTCGCGAGCTATCTTCCCCATTCGTTTTGTTAAGATTTAATATGCTAAGATAGAAAATAGCAGCATTACATTCCATTTCACAATAATAGCATATATAGGATCACTGAAGAAACAACAAGCACAGCATAAACACAAGAGACAGAGATTTATCCTGGGAAACCCTCATGGGGTAGAAAACCCAGCAAAGCTTCCTCAATATAGATGACCAGCAATATACAAAGATGAAACCCTGAGACATGATCTCCTCCTCCACAATAGCAGACCTCTCCTCCACAAGTGCGCTATCCTCAAGTGAGTGAGTGTATCAAATGAGGAACACACCTCCTCTATTTATACACTACTCTGATATGTATTTTACACAAGTACATGTAGGCTCGTATTTAACCATTAGGTTAAATACCCCATTATAACTAACTGGGCCGACCCCCACATGGTGGGTCTAATAACCCTAGTTACCACACCCAACTCGGAGGAATAAACATCTCCGGATTTATAGTATAATCACATCGGAGGTATGGAACATCTCCGGAATAAATAATATACAAATATAATATTCTTTGAAGTTATAATATTTCAACATGTTTTTCCTCCATGAGTTACAACAGCCACTGAAGCATCTTGTGGTCGTGGTTCTACAGAAATTGTCGCAATATTTGCACCTTTCATATGAGTCTGCTGTAGATTCCCTTGCGGGTTCCCATTTGGATTTGTGTTCTGATTCGGTCATGGGGGATGGTTCTGTACTGGTTGTTGTACTTGGACTAGTTTCTATACTGGGTTCTAGGCTGGTTGCGGCGACTGGGTCTGATTCTGTATCTGCGGAGGCATTCCCATCTTGTCATCGTGCAATCAACCATGGAAAATTCTCAACGGTATGATAATTAACAAAATAGATCGTACATTGATTCTGTAGTAGTGGACAATCTCGCTGATAATTCCCCCACATCGCATAGTGATAGGATTGAACAGGTCCACAATCACCTCGTCCTCCTCCGTGACCAAATACTCCACTGCGTCCACCCGGTATCCTCCTCGGAATCCTCCCTGCTGTTGGTATTGCGACTACATAGGATTCTGTTGTATGACTTGCCCCTACGGTGCATACTGCGGTTGTTGGACGTACTGTGGCTATTGCGGAGCTACTTGCATTGGAGCGTATTGAGGCACGAACTGCTGTGGTTGTTGCTGTAGTACAAACTGCATCTGCGGTTGAGGTAGGGGTTGGACTACCTGCGGTTGCAGTTGTGGTTGTTGTATGGCACACTGATCGTCCTTTATGTAGAATGCATCACACATTCTTTCTTGTAGCAACCCATATGCACGGAAATCTTTGTCATCGTGACCCACCAACTTGCAAAATGTGCAATAAAGATTTCTCGGGGTTGTGACCATTTTTTGCATATAAGGGCAATTGTTGTGACTATGCCCGTACACTTGGAAAACACGACACCACGGCATGCTTCCGCCATTCAACGGATTTGGCGCACCCGACACCAAATAATTGCGGAAATCCGAGAAATTGTCCTTCATATGCCCTTCTCCTCGACATTGCGTACACCATACTTCATTGCGTTGTTCCTTTCTCTTCTTCAAATCTTGCAACTGTATAGTCAAGTTAGCGAGGTATGTCTGTATCTGCGACATCCCGGCTACATTATTTCCAATTGGTGATGCCTCTAATCGCATTGCAATATCTAGAGCTTCATTGGGTGTTGAGATGTTTTGTTGCATCAAGGGAAGCCGAATGTGGGGTAGCAGTGCCGCAATGAACCACTCTTTATGTTGGACGATGCTCATATCGAAACTAACTTTTTCCATGAGCGTCTTGAATCACTGGTCGAAATCCCATACCGTCTCATTGGGATACTGCTTAATTTCCTTCAATTCTGTGATGTATTGAGCTTCAGACTTGGGCCGTCTAAATTCATCAATCATCCCATCCCGAATCTCATCCAGTGACTTCTCTGGGGCTCCCGTAGGGACTAGAACAAACTTCATGAACCAATCTAATGCACGACCTCGCAGAGTCGTGGCTAACTGTCCTTTCTTAGCATCAGCATCAGTGATCTGTTTCACGGTCCAAACTGCTTCACACAAAAACCAATACTGTTCTGGGTTGTCTGTCGCACTTCCGTGGAACAACGGTAACTTAGCATCATCGCCCTTCATTCTCGGCTTTCTTCCTCCTTTCGCTGTACTACTACCAATTAACTTCTGTGGACTTGACGAACTTGGCGGTGTCGAAGCGGTATTTCTTGTTGTTTGGGAGATAGTGAGCGGAGGTGTGGGTACGTTGGTGCCGGGGTGTGGTCCTGCCTCTATCCTAGGCGTAGCCTGGTCATCCCTATTAGGACTGTGAGGTCACTTCATCCCGTGTGGTCTTCCTTCATGGTTTTGCAGTTTGATCGCAGCAAGACCTTCTCCTGTCCTCTGCCTCTTCTCCTGTCGAAACATCGCTCCTCCTCTTGTAAGACCACTTTCTTCCTCGGCTTCGCTCACAGTTTCCTCATGGTATACACCCATCTACCCCTTACCGTTCCATGTACCGTTCCCCAATAGTTGTGGTATCCATGGCCTCCACCCACCAGGCTGTCTACTGATCAAGATGCATCTTCAATATACCCTTTTCGTAGATTAGCATCTTAATCAACAGTTGGAGCGACAACAGAAACCTTCCCCTTGGTCTGCGAAAGAAATATCTTTCAGCTTCACTATAGGATTTTTGCGTGTCAACCGCAAATTCAGTGATATATCCCTCCAAGATGCTATCGAGCCAAACTTCGACAGCCCGCGATGCCTTATTATCAACTTCCTGCAGCTCCTGAATCAATTCCAGGGTCCAAGTCGTCGGCTCACCACCCTGGAAATTCCTCTTCTGGAAGGTCAGCTTTGACAACCACTCGTACAAAAGGACTGGTAATTCACAGAAAAACCATTCGTGTGGACCGTCGTGAATATACCTTGCCACCCATTGATCTACTGTCAGTCGCATGTTTCGGCTTTCTTCTTTAGCAAACTCCCATAAATTCTGATCAAACCAGCTCTGTATCTCCGGCTTCGTCGGGTGCCACAACATGTCCTCCTTTCACTCTTCACATGGTCTCGGCAATGGAACCATTTGTTGACAATTGCGACTCCAGTCGATAGGGGTTCCACTTCACTGTCGACGCATGCCGCAGTCTCCCTGGGCACCGGCCCGAGCAGGTTGTATCCTGCCCAGCAACACCTGCAGAGCAAATGAGGTCTCACCCAAGGAATCCAGGAAGAGCAGACGGAAGCATGTTTCCGCCGAGGGAAGAGGAGGGTTATGGCTATATGAACTAACTCTATTACAACACTAAACAAGAATCTCAAACATTTGACGTGTATTCATAACGCTTTATTCAATTGCAGCATTCATTATCATAGCAGTAGTAACAGTAAAGCAACATTGCATCAAGGAAACATAACATTATTCATGAAGTGCGACATTGCATTACCATAAACAAACAAAAAGAACCCAGGAATTGCACCAGAACAGTTTCATCATATCATATTATCATTGCAAAACCTTAGATACAATATCTCCTCAAAGATCAGGTCTCGGCAATATCTCACGGATGCGCAGAAACATCCCAAACATGCGCTTTTTCTCTCGTTCTAGCTTGATTCCCCTTTTCACCCTTTCAATACCTACGACTCCTATCTATATTCATGATTCTTCCATTACAATGCTTTTCCACTTACTAACAACTTCCTAACCAACATTTGGACAAGTGACCCAATATCTAACTAACTTGGTACAAAACCGACCAAAAACCCGCATTCTGTGGTATAACTAACTCAACATTACATAATATGTGGTCCAAATGACCCAAAACCCACATTTCGCGGTATAATTGACCCAAAATACATAACTAATCTTCCTCTCCTCGCCATTCACGTCATCATCTCGCCATTCACGCCATCTTTTTCCTTGTCACAGCATCAAAGATGCTGCGATAACACTCTACCAAACCGCCTGCCAACAAGGGGCCATGACAGAGTAGTATAAGAGCCTTACAGAGTGGAGAAGAGGCCTTGAGGAATACTGAGGAAACCTTTTAGGTTGGAATAAGGATAGGATTAGAGTCATCGGATGTGGTAGAGGATCATGCAACTACATAGGGTTCGCCAAGAGCTTTCCAATGGTACCGGACTTTCCAAAAATGGACTTAGGATGAAGATGATCTAGGTGGATATCGGTGGTGGCCCACCTCTTCCAACTGGCTCAAAACAGTCTTCTGGCAATTTTGGTAAATTACTATTTTTAGCAGTTTTTCGGGTCCTGAACTTCCGGAGCCATTTTGAGGCCCTAAACAACATTTTTTGGCGATTTGGGGGACCAAATTGTTGCCAATGGCATGCATCTAGGCCTAGACGAAAGTTGTAAATATCGGTTAGACCTTTCCAATGGGCTACCAAGCGCCCTAAACAGAGATCGTATGCAAAAGTTATGACCCCGGGAAGTTGACTGTTCAACTAACCACCTTGGGGCCGCAAACTTTATGATGGTTCATCTTCTAGGGTTAGGTTTTTGGATTATTGGGATTCTTTCCCTCATGCTTATGATAAATAGGCCCTTTCGGCCTCTCTCTGTATTCATCTTGGCACGAATGAGCATAACGGCCACATCTCTTCTCAGAGATAGCTACCACCATTCTAGCTATTGTATTTTACAGTCTGTTCTATTTCCGCTATTTAATAGAATATGTGTTTACTGTATCACTGTGTTATTTGCAATATATCTCTATATATGATTCTGTATATGCTATCTTTTGTTTCGTTCCCACATAAATCCGGATCAGAAGAAGATATTGGCTTGGGAAGTTGGTTGTACTCGGGGTAATTCGCTGACTTCCGACCTTCCGTAGTGCAGAAGTGGAAATCCTCGCAGTTGGTGTGTTTGGCGTTCCAACTTTATGACTCCCGCATCGTGGATGTGGAATGTGGAAGTCAGAGGCATATTTTCTTCGAAGTTGGAGAAGTAGTGTTCCGACTTTCCGACTCCCGCATCGCGAACTGCGGAGTGCGGAAGTTGGAAGAGGAAATATTCGAGGATGTGTAATTGGCGCTCCGACTTTTTGAGTCCCGCATCACAGATTGTGGAATTGCGAAAGTCAAAGAGGTGTTTTCGACGCCGTGGAATTGATGCTCCGACTTTTCGAGTCCCGCATCGTGGATTGTGGAACTGCGGAATTCAGAGAGGTGTTTTCGACACTGTGTAATGGGTGTTTCATCTTCTGAATTCTGACTTGCAGTTGCGGATTGCTGCTTGAGGGATTGCGGAATTGCGGACCAAAGACAATTGCAGCTGTGTAAAAATGCATAGTTTGGATTCTTTGAAAAAACAAAATTATTAGCAGGTTGTTTCAACGTTGTTCCCCCATCACTCTAAAGGGCACTGAGGGGATCGGGGATGTGATAGAATGGTATTAGAGCCCAAGGTTGCAACATTGGAGCTGCTTGGGCCAAAGTATGAGTTATAGAGGCCATGAAATTGGATCAACTATGATGTGGAAGAGGGATTCCTTACTATGATGAGGAATTGGAAAGGGAGAACTCCTTAACTCTTCTCTTGCTGATATAACTATATTTTATGAGTTTTATATATGTGAAATTATGGCATAGAAATGTTGAAAATGCAAGAGATTAGGTAGATGAAATGTGTATGCATAGTAGGCATATTAAGAGATAATGCATGTTGTAGGTATGCTTATGTGTGCTTGCATATGGTATTGCATATTGATAAAAGTTGTTAATGAGCACATTGCATTTAAATTTGAATGCACACCTAACAGGTATGCACATCCACTAAAGGGATTGCGGGAAAATCTTATGCTGCATGCATGTGATTCTTGCAAGGTTGCACAAAGATATGGAGAAAATATTTTTGAGATGCCTTGCTTACACTTTGCTTTGAGAAATGATGAAAATGTTGTTTCTAGGGTTCTTCATTTTAGCAAGATGATATCCTAGATACCATGGTCAACATAATATATCAAAGTTTGTTGGAAACCACAACAAAAGGACCAAGATAATAAAAGGATGGTTGAATATGTTGATGATGATATGGCATGTGACTAACATCCTTGTGAAGAAAGGTTGGATCACAAATCCATGATCAAGAGGTTGATGGAAGGACTGTGTATCCCTTGGTAAGAAACTAACTGATAAGGTAAAAATAGTATGTTGATGGTAGCCATGCAGGTAAGTTTTTATTTATACTAATTGCATAAGTGTTGAGAAAGGATGGGTAAAAATTTATTTAACCCTGTTTTAGTCATCATAAAATGGTATGCATGTAATAGTGAGCATTTATATGAATGACATCCCACAGGGTAAGGTGAGGTATGTGGTAGTAAAGGAAATGAGCATTATACCATGTGACTGTTTAAATTTTTGAATGAATCCATAAGAAATAAGAGCATGCCATGTGTGAAACCATGAGGATGTTGGGTTGTGAAGTCTACAATGCTCAACAAATATCCCATGAACTCCCTATTGGTGTTAAATTGGGATGAAATCTCTTTTCCAACAACCAAGGAGTGAGAGGACTCCTGATGTGTTATTTGAGTGGAGAAGGAAGGCACCCAATCAGTTAACCAAGTGATTGGGGAGATGGTTGGGTATGGTGTTGAAGCATTGGATATGATGTCCAATTTACTATGGAAGGACACATGTATTGGCACAAAAATGTTTAGATAAATGACAGTGTACATTGGGTGAATGTACATTAAGATATCATATAGGACTTGTTGATTAAGCATGCATATGTGTGGTTACATATATGCTAATATGCATTGCATGGATGCATGGTTGTGGTATACATCTCATTGCAAGTAGATAATAGATGAAAAGATGAATCATTTTCAATTCTAGGATAATTTCATGAGATGCTATGAATGCAAGGGAAAGAATTGCATGAAGAGGGTAGTTGTGTTTGATGGGATACTAGAGTGCTTTATTGGAAGGATAGAGTTGCAAGAAGGGATATGATTTTGTAATCATAAGTATTGGAATTTTTTTTAAATTGGATAGACCATGTGAATGTATCTTGGAATCTAATTGTGAATGAAGTGCACATAAAGTAATTGTATTTCATTGCATTTGAGATACTAACATCTACTAAGGTGTGGCAATGTGGGTAAGTCCATGATAAGATTGGGATCTACCATGTAAAAAGACAAAAATCATGAGAAGGATCTCATGAATGTGAAACCTGATTTCTGTATGAAATAGATTTGAAATTTATGATTTAAGTTTATGAGAATGATCTCATAGTTTCAAAATCTAAATTATGTACATAATAGATTTATAAATTTCAGATTTGAGAATTTGCTAGTAATTACTAATGGTTGTTTGGTTCTTTAGAATTGTGTCAAGAGGACATGAAGGTGGATGTCTATGCTATGGGATCAAGCCTAAACCATAATGGACAGAGTCATACCACTTACAAGATCCAAACAATATGAGTATGGCCTCATGGTTGAATAAACCAAAATTCTGTAGTGAACAGAATTGTAAATTCAAATTTGAGCTTGATTGAGGAGGACACATTGCATGAAGAGAAAATACATCTGCAAAAAAAATAATTATTTTGTGACCCTTGTTAAAATCATGCATATCTGATTATTAAAATTAATGTCCAGGGCATGTTTCTTTTTTCAGACTGTTTGAGTGTGATTGTGTGTTTTTATTTTAGACTGCTTGAGTGTGCATGTTTTATTTTAGACTGCTTGAGTGTGATTAGGGCCTACATGACTCACATCGGAAAGGGGTGCACACCTTTCAAATGCTGTGTTGTGTTATGGTTGTCAACATTGACTACACCCTAAAGGAATGTACGCATTCCTGGTGTTTCAATATTAGAGAGTGAACTTGTATGAAGTATGTTAAAATTTTATATCAACAATACTGACGAGATTACCTACCCATCTCGTGTTGTCAAGTATTACACTTGCAATTGGTAATGCATGCTAAGGAGAAAAGTGAAGTGAGTGCTGAGGTTGGCTGGAGTGTGTGGAGATGCCTATGGATCCGTAGTAGATCCCTTGACCTGGAAATGGTCATGGTGTAGCTTCCTTCCATTGGCCTGTTAACGCGGATGGAAGTGTTGGCTTGGAAACGGAGAGGGAAAACTAGGTATTGGATTGGTTTGGCCCCATAAATGCTTGGTAAATCCAGTCAGTGCATTGGTTGAGCATTGAATTTTACGGTGTAGTTTCCTTCCATTGGCCTGTTAACCCATACGGGAATGCTGGCTTGGAAATGGAGAGGGAAAACCAGGTATGGGACTGGTTTGGCACCATAAACGCTTGGTAAATCCAGTCGGTGCACTGGTTGGGCATTGAATGTTTTTCAGCAGCCTGCGTACTGGCCAAACATTCGTTATTATATCCACATTTGATCCAAGGCTGGTAAAGCAAAGAAGGATCATGTGGAGTAGCGTGAAGACGTCCAATACATATCAGTATATGATTATCTTGCAGATTCTTGCTTATTTCATATTAATACATGTGTATATATGATTTTTAAACTCTTGTTTAGAGATAAACCCTATGAAAATGAACTTGACATGTGAATGGACTCAATGTTGGAGTGTAGGTATTGCTAGAAGCAAGAACCTTGAAGGCATCCTAAGGATGCATTTGGACATGTGACTATCCTAGGAAGCTTAGTATGAGTAACAATGGAAAGTGGCGCTAGTGGACTTGTGTGGGTCCTAGTAGCCAAAGGTTCTGTAGGAAAACATGGAAAGGGGTCCCTAGATGAGAAGCATTGGATAGACCTTAGACACCAAGTGTTATCGCCCAAACAAGGAAAAGGCGAGTCAATCATTCACATTTTAAGTGAAAGAGACCAAGGAGCATGAACCACAGTGGTGGCGGGGCTCCAGATTGGAACACGATTAAGAGGGGAAAACTCTTACTCTTCTCTTTCTTTTTGATTGATGCATTCTAGAAACAAAAAATTGTTGAATGCATGTCATGGATGAAAGTTGATTGTATTTATTTTGCTTGAAATAAGTGGTGAATGCTGAATTAGTTAATTCCCTATGAAAATATGAACATGAATGAGTTCATTAGTATGTTGGATAAGCACGAAATGTGTGGAAGTCTCATGAATAAAGCATGAAATTTCCATGTCAATTGCGTAAGTAATTGACTGATCTTACTGCTTATGTTATGCTTGGCCTAACAAGAATTGCAATGATGAATTTCACAGGTGAAAGGTAAATCAATTGGTTGCAGTTGTTACAAGACAAGTGTTGCTAGTAAGCAAAATGTGGACAACTATGCACATTGATCATGGTAGCATACCAAGAGCTACTCGATTTGGATATAAATATCCTTTAAACAATTTCCAAGACCTAAGAAAATATTGGGGAAATGCTCAAGCTACAAAAGCAACAGAATGAGATGAACCACAAGGTTTTGCAGGACTCTATTTGTCTGCAAAATGAGGTGAAAGGCATTCTGGAATCTATCAGCAGTGGAAAGGACAATGTATCAATGAAGAGGAAGTCACCTAATCATCCCATTAAGAAACGCTCAAGGATGGAAGACTCAAGGGAAATGGAGCAGGTCAAGAAAAATCAGCCATTGAAATGTTGGGAATGTGGAGGAAATCATTGCCTCCGCAACTGCCCAACAAAGTTCAACAAGAATAATTGTAGCCACAAATTTTCCAGACTTCTGGATCAGTTGGAAGGTAAAGAAAAGGAAGGGATGGTTGTAGAGATGGAAGGTCAAATCCAGTAAGAGTAGCTTGTAGAAACCAAAGGACTTGGTCCTGGAAGCTCAAATTAAAAGATGAAATGGAGGACAGACCTGGCACATTTTGTGAATTTTTGGACATGTGTAAATTGTGTATGTATTCCTAAGTATTGGAACACCTAGGATGGTGTTATTCTAAGGGGGAGGGAAATGTAATATCCCCATTTTGACCCTTAGGATATAATTCCTAGCATGGAGCTCAAGCCCAAGGCCCCGCTAGTGAATGCTCATCTTTGAGAGGCAAGTATTTGACATTGTGTGATCCATGTGCTATTAACCCATGGAAATTGTAGAATGATGTAAATATCATGTAATAAATATACTAAGGGGTAGGCTATGGATGCAACTAAATGAGGGGGAACTATGTATCCAGTAGGGAGAGGTGAGGGGGTTATGGGATTGAGCCATAGACTACCATATGTCATCTTTAGAACCCCTTTGATCTATCCTAGATGCCATTTATTTCTGTTGTAAGGAAGTACTTCAGAAATATGATTCATGAGGTTGATGGAGTATGGGCAGCCCTGGATTTCATAAGGCAGGGTATGGGCTCTGTCTGACTTGTCCCATAAGTCAATACACCTCATGGGAGGATGTTTTAGCTCATCCCCATGCCTTGGTGATTCATTCTAGCTTCAGTCAGGAAAAGGACGCAGAGCGAGTAAGAGATAGAACTAGAAATCGTGATTTGGCAGAGGGACACGATTTGTAGTGCCTAGATCGTTCAGAAATTGGCGTGAGAATGGAAAAACCATTGGGGAATACATAGACCCGAACCCGGGGGGTGATTTGTGAGTGTGAGACGCCCGAAATCCATAGAGAAACCCATATCTATTAACATGAAATTGCATACGCAAGATAGTCTTTCGGCCGTTACCCTTAGGAGATCCAAGCGTGGATGACACAATGTAGAAGAGAGAGAAGAGGTTGGAATCGCTTGATAAAATCGGTGAATACTGTTTGATTGAGTCCGTAGCTCTCTGGTTGGGCTCACTTGCTTAGCTTCTTCCTGCCTCGTCTCTTGGCCTGCTTGATAAACCCAACTGTGTGTTGGCTTAGTATGACTGTTGGTGTGAAACCAAAGATGTGAGAAAACCTGGGTAGTTCCTCTTTAGTGGATACATAACCCCATCTCGGGGGTGGTCTCTGAGTGCTGAAATACTATAGGCTAGGCAGAGACATATGGTTGGGTTGGAACGTTGCAGCCCATACCTAGTTTCCTAGTGGTTTCAATTAAAGATAAGTGTTTCCTGTTGCCTCTGATTATGCCATTTCTATATACATGAATGAGTGTTTGTTTATAACAGAATGTATGGATTGATCCAGTTGATTGATGGAACTATCTACTTGTACTTTATGTTGTTATTATTCCTATGATGAAATGTTGTTAGATGCATGATGTGTTTATGCTTAATGTGGTTTAATTCAACTGCATTTTTCCTCCATGTGTTTTTATTTATATATAAATATGTTCATTTATGAATAGGGATAGGTTTTTTTGAGATCCCATAGGAGTGGAAGGTTCACTCATGGCTTTGGGGAATGAATAGACACCCCCCAGTGGTGTTCATTATTTCCCCTGTGGATCAAATGAAGGAAAGGGGCCATGACTGAGTAGTATAAGAGCCTTGAAGAGTGGAGAAGAGGCCTTGAGGAATCTTGGGGACACCTTTTATGTTGGAAGAAGGACAAGATCATATTCATCGGATGCGGTAGAGGATCATGTAGCTGCATAGGGCTCGCCGAGATCTTTCCAATGGTACCAGACTTGCCCAAAATGGACTTAGGATGAAGAAGATATTGGCTTGGGAAGTTGGTTGTAACAGGGGTAATTGGATGACTTTCGACCTTCCGAACCCGCAGTGCGAACTGTGGATCACGGAATCCGAAGGTGTGAATTCTCGGCGTGATGTTTAGGAGTTATGACGTTCTGACTCCTGCATCGCAGACTACGGAGTGTGGAAGTCAGAAGTGGAAATCCTCGTAGTTGGTGTGTTTGGCGTTCTGACTTTCCGACTCCCGCATCGCGGATGCGGAGTGCGGAAGTCGAAGGCGTATTTTCGTCGAAGTTGGAGAAGTGGTGTTTTGAATTTCTGACTCCTGCATCATGTAATGTAGAGTGCAAAAGTCTGAAGAGGAAATATTCGATGCCATGTAATTGACGCTCTGAATATCCGAGTCCCGCATTGCGGAATTGCAGAAGTAGGAGAGGTGTTTTCGACACCGTGGAATTGGTGCTCCGACTTTCTGAGTCCCGCATCATGGGTTGCGGAACTGCGGAAGTCAGAGAGGTGTTTTTGATGTTGTGTAATGGGTGTTCCATCTTCCGAATTTTGACTTGCGGCTATAGATTGCTGCTTGCGGGATTGCGAAATTGCGTACCAAAGACCATTGCGGCTATGTAAAAATGCATAGTTTGGATTATTTGAGAAAAAAATAATTTATTAGCAGGTCGTTTCAAGCTTGTTTCCCCATCAATCTAAAGGGAACCGGAGGGATCGAGAACGTGACATGTAGAGTGCAAGTGAGCTCACTAATGATGAAATTAATACCCTAGATACTATCGATGAGAGAGGATCCACTGGAGAGAAAGTTGTGGAGACCTTTCCATACTAGCATGAGTAAAAATTGGATATGATTTCTTTGAGAAAAAATTGACAACATGGAAGGATGACATGCAAGTCAGATAATCTGAGGAATGGTTGACACATGTTAGGTTTCCTTTGAACATGATCATGACACAATTTTTATTTTAGCAGTAATTGAGACCCATATAGAGAACAATGATATAATTTCCAACAATGTAAGAGGCAATGAAGGATACTCCATGGTGATTGGAAGAGTAACCAACCAAAGGAGTTACAAGCTTAGGATCATGGTTCAAATTCTAATTTAAATACTATTTAACCTAATTTGTGAAGGAAGGCATCACACAAACTTTTTGTTCAAAGGTGACACAACTTTTGTTGCCACAATAATAAACATGAAAGATCTAACTTCTTTCCTTCATCGTTTTTTATATAAATTAGTAAAGCATGAAAAAGAATAAAAGAATGCCATGATGCAATGGAAAAATATGAGTGTAGCAAGGCATGCAACTATGTACCAAGAACATGGAATAGATAGCCCGTGTGAAAAAAATAAACAAAAAAAGGTGTTGTGTAGGAGATGGAGACTCATCAATTGTCTCTTCTAGGGATAAGGATTTAAAAATGTACATGCTATGCATGAAAATGACTTGGAAACACATATGAGTGTGAATGACAGTATGAATGTTGCAACAACGCATTAAGCATTAGTGCACAAGTAGTTGTATGTGGAAAATAAAATGAATAAAAAAATACAAATGGTAGCTCATCACAAGAAGGCCAGAAAGTAAGGAGAGAGAATCATTTGGTTCAAACACATTGTCATGAGGAATTATAATGACTCCCAAACCTATGAGAAAAACTCAACATGGGAAATGAAAGACAACAAAGGCACTAACTAGGTCACCCATGATAGGCACGTTTCTACAGCCATAATTATGACAACTAAACTAAAACATGGTTAAGTGTCATAACATGGTGGGTGGATCCTAAGGTGAAAATGACAAAGGTTGATAATGCAAAACATAATAGTAGAGGTGTACCTATGCATATATGATATTTAGAGCATGATCAGCTTAAGATCCAAGTGAAGAATTGATGGTTGCACACCAATAAAACATTTTCCAAAAACTTCTCCATCTTGCAAAAGAGTTAAAGAATGACACTTCCATGAACTTTATTAGTTAAAAATCAACAAAAATACCTTCCCTTTTGTTAAACATGTACTTTTGCAATTTAGATTTGAGTGAAAAAAATTAAGAAGTAAAAAATGGTTAATTTTAACACATGAAATTACTTTTCACCCAAATAGTTACCAAATTACCAATTTACCTCCAGGTTTCAGGTGAATATTATGGGAGACTCAATCGCTGAAATTTAGATATGTCAGCTCTAGGTTCCTCCTCTCACCCTCCTCTTTCATTTCATCCACTTAATTTTTTTTATCAAATTTTTAGGGCCGAGGGACCCCATAAAGTCCCCCTATCTTGTCCCTATGGGTACCATTTTCACAGGTTGTGGGGGAAATTCTCTACTAAAACTATTGAGACCAACATTTGTGGGGCCCTATAATTTTCTTAAAAGGAATTAATGGTGGCCCTCTTCAAAATGCATAAAATAAAAAACTAATTTCAAAATTTCTCTTGGAATTTGCAGGTGCATTACCATGACGATCAACGAGAGAGAGCGTGAGCACAAAGAGGCCAACTCGCTTGTCATAGGTGATCTTAAAGCTACGACTGCACTTTGTGAGTGGAACTCTCAAGTTTTTTTGATGTGCCAACATGCATTCACAACCACAACTACTACAATTTCTCATCAACTATTGGGATCCTCATCAATAGTCTTTTTCCATTGATGATGTAGTCATTAAGATTGAGGTGGAATACATGTATTTCATTACCAAATTGTCTCATCATGAAGAGACCACAATCCTCAAAGGAGGAGGAGTATGGAGAGGCCTCATGGTATAGGCGTACATAGATGCATATTGTACTCTCGATGCTTAGAATGTCATATCTGAGGTTTTGATGGAAAATATCATCAACTTGAGCCACAAAATTATTGTCCCCACCATTAATAGGATGCTAGGATATATTTCACCTCACTAACTACCTCACAAGACTAGATGTTCTATGATGTTGATTACTTGAGTCCTGCCATATATGATTGGTGCATCACTCTACTAGTCAACATGAGAACACAACTAATAGATTGCAAGTTAGGTTAGCAGAAGAACTTTTTCTATTGGAACATTCTAGTTTTATTCTTCGTGGAGAGGGTCCTTGCAATGCACCTCCTCACATTTATTCCACTTGTTGGGCGTGATGAGGCCCACATGTATATCTAGTATGACATGATGCATAGATTCATAGGAGGAAACATTTTGAATGTGTTCAATGATGAATTCTTTAATTGGTGGTCATGTCAAGTGATTGTGATTGATGATTAACCTACTCCTACATAGATTATCAGAATGATCCAGAGCTTCCTCTTCCTCTTGGATCACACTAGGGGGACATAGAAGACACTTTTTCAAATGCATTATTATTTTTATCATATATTTTTATTTGTGTTTTTTAGATCTATATAATTTTTATGTGTGTGTGTGTGAATCTAGTAACAAAATAATATAATGATGCAAATATTGGTCTAACATGACTAGTAGGATACCCATGACACTAAAGGAGAGAGAGAGAGAGAGAGAGAGAGAGAGAGAGAGAGAGAGAGAGAGAGAGAGAGAGAGAGAGAGAGATGACCAGGGAGGACATGGAAGTGAAGATGATAGAGTCCTGTGTATCTTTTAGAGGAACCTATAGGGGATGATCTGCAAGTTCCCATGGCCCAAATGGAGGATCTACCAGAGTCCCTACTAAGGTAGGTTGTAGGAGTACCATGGCCTTGGGTTTGTCTCTTCTGACAGATAGCTTATGCTATAGTTTGTTACTGTGATGTGCATGTTGGGGCAGGGCCTAAGAAGTATCACCAATTTTGTACCTATAGAGATATATTTTATCATTAGGGGCTTGAGAGCCCAATTTTGTACATGGAATCACCCATTTTTGGACATGATGTAACTCTCTCTCTCTCTCTCTCTCTCTCTCTCTCTCTCTATATATATATATATATATATATATATATATATATATATATATATATATATATATATATATATATATAATACAAATGTATGCAATAAATTCAAAATTTTGTTCAAGATTCCTCACCCATAAATAATTCCATAGTAGTGTAGGATCATGGATGCGATAAACACTATTCAATTGTGCCATTTCCAACTGTAAGTCCATATGAGCTACTATATGTTGAATTCCAAGTGAAACAACCCAGGATATTAATTCAATAAATCAGTGATGTTACTAGTCACCCATCTAATAACAACCCCACCTAATATCACAAGTTAACTTGTGGGAAATCAAATAATCCAAGTTGTGAAAGTAATATTTTGAGTGTAATGGCTCATTCCATCCATGAATCCCACATACATAGGTGAATTAGATGAAATTTACCAATCAAGAATGAAGCATGATAAATGAAATGCGAAAATAAAGAATATTAAAAATAAAAATAAAGCAGATAAAACTACTTATAAACAACATGTACACATGTATCACCTCATCATTTTTGACTAGGCATAATACCTCTTCTGATAGATCCCATTTCTAGGCTCTCTTAGGACATTCCCCTCATAATAAAATAACTCATGGTATCCCTTACTAGGGTCACACCTCACAATGTAAGGAACATACCATATGGGATTTAATTTCCTTCCCCCTGCTTATTTGTGTTCCGGTCATAGACCAAGACTAAGTCTCCTTTAAAGAAAACCTTGGGATGGCTAGACTTATCGTATTGAACTTTGACATGATTCTTGTTGCACCTCACTCGCCATAGCTGCATCTCTACAGTGATTGTCGAGATATTCTAGGTAAAAGAGATGTTCTTCTTCGGTAGTTGTGTTTGATAAAAGTTTTGCAACTAAATTTAAAGAATGGATTTCACATTCAATCGACAAGACCACTTTCACTCAATGAACTAGTTGGAACAATGTGAATCCAATTGCTGTCTTGATCAAGGTTTGGTAGGTCCATTGAGATGGAAATAAAATTAAGTGCTAATTATTTTTACTTTTATTAATGGTACTCTGGAGAAAGGTTTTCAAAGTTTTGTTAATGCCTTCTACTTGTCAATTTTCCCGAGGATAGTAAGGTTAAGTGATCTTGACAAAAACCCAACTTGGCTGCTAGTTTTTTCATCATATTATTTTTAAAGTGAGTTCCATGTTAAGTGACAATATCTCTAGGAACTTCAAACCTAGTGATGAAATAATTGAATATGAAAATTGTTGTTGTCTCACCATCATTGGAAAAGGTAGGCACAGCTTCAACCCACTTAGTAAAATAGTCTATCACCACAATGATGTCCTTATGACCTTGAAAAAAGGTTGGACTACACATTGTGAAGTTGACACCCCACTTGACAAAGGGGAAAATGATGAAAAAATGGTATAATGGAGCAGGATGTGCACACATCTTCTTTGTGAAAATTTGGCATGGCTGACACTTCTTGACTTCTTTGACACAATATTTGAAGATGTTGGAATATGTAAGGATGACTTGTGTGGTATTGTTGGTTGTGTAAAGGCATAAATAACTCTAATATTATAAAATGGAGTTACCTTGCATGCATCATGTAATAAATTCTCTTATCACCATTCTTTATATAATGGAGGTGGAAAGATTTTATCCCACATGTGTTATGGGATGTAAATATTCCATACCTCTAGCTATTAATAGAGGTGAAGGAGGTTCATTCACACACATGATATTATTGTGTCATTGTGACATGAAGTGAATATGGAGTGTGACATGATGCTTATGTGAGGATGCCCTGTAGTGTAATATTGGAGATTTCTAAAGAATAAGAAGAATACCTTCCCATGGATGTTTCCCCATTTGTTTGGGGTTTTACCACATATATTTGGTGTACTATTTGTTTTTTCTCTTACTTACTATTTTGATTATCTGGTGCTTGTATGGATAGAAGGCTAGCCTATTAGATTCTTGCTATTGATTTGCATGTTAGAAAATGTATTGGTGCATATTTATGCATATTTCTCATTATTCTAATATGGTATTAGAGTTGGTTACTATGCTCTACCTTCTTCGGTAATTTTATGTTAATTTTTTTATACAAGCACAAAGTTCTTCAATATTTTTTTGGGGGCATCCTCATCTAGTATATTTTCCATTAGATCTATCAAACCCTTGTGCTTTTTTCTTTAGATATGGACATTTTTATACATGTTTGAGAATTTTTTCTCAAAACCCTAACCCTCACCATTTGATTTTCAGAAGTTTTTCAAGTTTTTCTTGATTTTTTTCTATAGATTTGAGTTGAAATCCATTCTACACTAAATTTATTTCGAGGATTTATCTTCTTGCAGCATATTGGTTTGTTTGTTAGTCTTTGGTTACGTTTTGTCATAGATTTCCATCAAAACGGTGATTGCTTTCAACAAATTTAAGTTTTGGGAACCCACGCACCTTTCCTTCACTATAATTATGTACACATGCAACCTGTAAATAGAGAAATCATGTGGGACTTATTTACCACACACCATGTTCACAAAGAATCCACGTGGGTCCTATTTTTCAGCAAAAAATTCATCAAAACCTCTTTTTTTTGTTTCTGATGTGGGTTCATAGATTTTTCAGTAAGCTATTGCAGATTTCATCATTGATGTTTTGACATTTTTAGAGGCATTTATCTCTAGAATATTATCATGATAACAACAAGGAATCAACCGATTCCTAAGACTTAGTTGCTTGATGGAAATATTTTCTAATCCCTAAGTAATATCATTTTTATTTGATCACATGCTTTGCTCAATAATTCTAACATGGTATCATATTTTGCTCACTATTTATATGTTGTTGCTAACCCTTATTTGTGTAAAATAAATTTCATATTTCATGCTCATCTAAATTTCATATTTCATGCTCATCTATATTTCATATATCATGTCATGTATTTTCCTTGTCATTATGGGATTATCATGTTCATTATATGCTTTACCCTAGGAAGTTATTTTGTGCAGATTAACTCTCTGTTTACTTCACTTTATCCACAGGGGTATTTGTGGCAAGTTGAGGGATATATTGTTTCTATATTTCCTTCTTATATTAATCACATTGATGTTTCTATCTATAGTCATTCATCATTTCCCTCTCTACAACTTATCCTTGACAGTAGCAAAGTTGAAACCTTTTGCCACTGTATCCAAGATGTTTGGAGTTGTAATTAAGAAGGAATGTAATGTAATAAAATACCATATCATATCACATTCTTCTAGTTATAATGTAATGAAATGAATTCCCATATTCTATTGTAAAGTCATGGTGATTATCTTTAGGACACATTTTTCAATGGATAGATCATCTGGGGTTTTGTGTTCACAATGTAATCTTAGTATATTTATTTTGTTGTGAATAATGTTTGTTGGAAACATTTTGATGTATAGATCATATGGTGTTCTTGTATTCGTGATTAGTTCTAATGTAGGGTTCTTGCATCGTTTATCTTGGTTGTGAATATTTGTTACATGACACATTTCTGATGTATAGGCCACTGGGGTTCTTGTATTCATGATGAGGTCTATTGCAGAGTTCATTCAACTATTAGTTGGGTTATGGTTGTGATAACTATATGATAGGCACACTTTTTTTGTATTGGTAATCTGAGGTTTATGTACACTATTGTAGTGTTATGAAAGAGTTCATCATATAGCTTGGTTCTGATGCAATTTCATGATTCAGTGAGGAGCGATTGTTATCTTCATCAAATCCATAAGGCGAAGTGTGTTCTTGTTCACATCTTATTGGGAATTATGGAAGTTGTAATCAAGGGGGGGTTGTAATGTCCCCAAATTTTTTCTATGGACCACTCCATTGGACTAGGGGGATGCATTGGCCTAAGTCGCTTGGTAAAGTCATGAAAAATTATCAAGGTGGTGATGTGGGTCAAATATATATATAGTTGATGTCTAAATTGTGAAATGACGCAACATCAGGAAAAATTGGACAAGAAGGGCGCATAAGGAGGTTGAGTTGGGCCCCACATGAGTTGTAGCTCCCTCAAATTTGAATTCTAAGGTGGCATTGGACATAATTGGGAAAGGATGGGACATTAGTGGAGGAATGAATCCAAATATGTGGTGTAACTCCCATCCAAGGTGGAAGGAATCCTATCATGGAGGCATCTCATGGGTTGTAACTCCCCGGGATAAAACTAGAAAATCTATGACAACCTATGACATCTATGAAAACTTATGACAAGAATCAGGTACTATTACAGCTTATGACAACTTATGGCAGCCTATGATATGTTGCAGGTCCTAAATTATCCAAGAATGGCACTAGATGAGAGGGGTAGGCCCACATGCTGGTGTAATTTCCCCAAAATCAAGCTAAGCCTCTCTAATTCGAATTTCCAAGGTAGATGAAGTTATTATTTGGAAAAATAACATTATAGAGGAAGTAAATGAGTCCCAAGGTGTCATTCTCTCATAAAAATAACATTTATTAATATTTTATTAAATATTTGTGAGAGAATTATAGAATGAGGGGGAAATGATCCATGAATATTTATAAAAAGGATGAAGACACAAGTGAAAGGGATTTTGGTAATTGCTGATTTTTTTATATTGGAGAGCTCTTGCGTATTTTCATATCTTGGGAGATAATCCCATTTCATTGTGAACTAGTTTCGATGATGAAATATTTCACCCTAGCTAGTAGAGAGGAGGAGATCACCCCGATCTATTTATTGTGATTCATAGTTGATTATTGAGAGGATAAATCACCTTCATATTTATCTACAGAGATTCAATTCATACTTCTATGTCCATTTTTAGTAGTGGGTTTGAGTTCATGAAGGTGTGTTGGATATTTAGTTTGTAGTAGTGAAAGATTGTTAGGGTTTTCCGACATTGGAAGCTTGTGTTGTGGTAGATCTTGGTGAAGGAGGGAGCATATATGGTGGATTAAATATATTTGTGGCTGTTATATGTTCTATATGGAACTCATATATGGTTGGGGGCACACCTGAGAGGGCATATCTAAATTTTGGGTTCGAAATATTGTTTGTGGAGGGCGCAACAGTGGAAGGAAGTCACTCATTTGGAGCAGTAACTCTCCCTCTTTTCTCTGTGATTTTGCAGCAACCATATCTACTCTCTTTGTAATAGATATATATATCTATATTTCAATATTATGTAACATCCATTGATTTAATCTATGATGGTGTCCCATTTGTAATAAAAATCTCAGTATCTTTCCCCATATGTTGTCCAATATGCAAACAATGGTGAATCTACGAGTAAATGATTGTCTATGAGCAAATATGTTTGAATATGGTTGTATAAACTTAATGTTTTGTTGTAAAACATTCATATGAGTCCCTAGTTTTTGTTATTAATCCACTGGGATTGATTTGAGTGTGTTTGGAAGCATTTGGGTTTGGTTTCAAAGCTCTATGGTTGTGGGTGTTCTTAATCTTGCACCGATAATATGGGGGCCGAAATTCATCTCCTGGTTCGACTCTTTATGAGTGTTTTGGGTATATAAGACTTGCTCCATTGTAGTGTGAGTTTCATTTCCAATAGGAAACACTTTTTATTTCATCCCAAAAGGTTTATGTATGCCCAAGTTATGACCATTTTACTAGTCGGTTAAATTACACTTTATGCTAACTCACCCTCAGTTATAAAGGTTTGTGTAAAGTGTTCAAATCTTCCATAAAATTCCTATGAATTCCATTAGTGGTCAAATTGGGAGTGTTTGGGTCCATTTGGTTGTTTCAAATTAGAGCCGGTTAGGAGGTGTTGTGGAAGAGTTGGAAACCCAGTGTTCTATGCGGGTATTTTTGAACTAGTTTTCCTAGTTTTGATTCCAATGGCTCTCAGAGGTTCCAAATGGGATAGTAGCTCTGATTTTTGGGTAGGATACATTGCAAAGGTATTAAAAAGTTATATCAGACCTTATTGAACACATAATAGTGGTTTGAAAATATACATTGTGGCATGCACACCATCATCCATATTATTCATATTTCGGTGAACCATATAAAAGCCACTGTTTGGGATCAATTTACCCTCTATTGGAAAGTTGAAGTTAATGTGCCTAAATTATTAATGGGGTACATTACAGTGGCATCAGAGCATGGTATTAGTCAGATGTGGGAACTAAAGGAGAAATTTGAAGAAAATTGCAAAACATATCCCTCACTTGAATAAGGGTTGCAGACATGAGGTTGGAACCGGATGCTTGGGAGCTTTAGGATAGCTTAACATGGGAAGAACCATTCTCTGAATATGCGTTCATTTATTCAGTCGAAGACAATGAAGGAGTTTTTACCCATTTACCTTCATGCCTCGAGCATATAGGAGAATACTTTTTTTATTGGAGAAGATAAGGGAGGTCCATCAGAAGCCGAGAAAGACATATTGAGAGATAGAGTGTAACTTACAACATTGTCAAGCCTTATTTCCAGAATGCTCTCCATCAAGAATTATGAAGAAGATATTTGGATTATCTAGAAAAGGAGCATACCAAGGTTCTTATGGTAAAATTGACTCAAAAGGTAGTAAATCCACTATCATTGTTCATCCTTTAGATGACCAAGAGGAGAAAAAACATCAGCCATCATGTGGGAGACCCAAAGAAATTGAAGCTATGTTCACAAACTCACCTCGGCCATACGAGAAATTGGATCAAAAGGACTCACAAATTGCAACCTTGAGTCTTCCGGTTGAAAACAAATTGGAGCAGCATGCGCTCACTAATCAACTACATGAGAATGACCACTAGGTTTTTTGGACCCAAAATTCGACGGCCTAAAAGTCAAATTTTCTAATCTTGTGGTCGACTATCCGACAACCTCAGGTTTTTTTTAACGTTGGTCCAAATTCGGATGCAATCCGACGGTTCATACGTCATCGGTTAACCGACGCCATCCAAGGTCGAAACGCCGACGCCGACCACAACTGGGCAGGCTTCAATCCGACATCTTTTGCCGTTGGACCTATAGCAAACTCGTCGAATATCTAAGTTGTTTCCGTCAATTATCTGACCACTCGCTAGCTTGAAAATGGTTGAGCTCTGACATATTTGGTTGTCGGAGCTATGGCATGGATGTCGGATATCTTCATATTGAGAGTCGGATATCCGATGGCGTTAGGTAATTTAAAAAAAAAATACACTATTAATTTGTCATTGTTTCTCCATATTGTGTGCCTAGTGCCACTTCTCTATATCAATGCATAAATCAACCTTTGCTTGGTTTTTGGTTCTAGATGCATGCCATTGAGTGTTGTTTAGAAATGAAGTCTTGTAGAGGAGGACTAGTATGTGGCAAATATATATTGATCCTTGATGGTTATCCCATTCACTACTCGGTAGTCAGTACACATTCACAAACATTCTGCATCCTGCTTAATCACTATGATGATAGGAAACCCATAAGGTGAAACACTAGGTTATATATATGACTCCTTTCTCCAAGAGCTATTATAATTGCTTCTTCACATCATTGACTTCCAATAAAAATTGTTGATACAATCTAATATAGGGAAATGGAGATTCTGAAAACTGTTTGGTGGAAACTACAAAAGATTTGTAAGATTCTACTAATTGCACATGACATATCTCATTGAAATATATCTAGAGGATTTGAGACATATCTCATTGAAATATTCTCAAGGAGATTCCAAGGACTTTAAAGAGAAGGTTAAAGATATTGGTTCTAGTGCATCATTTACTCAGCCTTTCAAGTTGTGGAAACTCGAAATTGGTTATGATCAAGAGCAACCAAGCATCACAACAAGCTCCAAGAAATTGTCAAAATTTAGATGACACGGGAGTGGGTTGTAGAAAGGCAACATCGTTGTCATTCATTGAGCTCCTCTCTGTTTCAAGAATAATTTAATATTCAATACTAAACAGGGCCAACCACGTGAAGGTGGAATCTCTTATGCCCCCCCCCCCCCCACATCACTCTCAATTCCCCATACCCAATGCATGTACTTGAAAAAACATTACGTGCAAATTCATGCATATTTCATCATAAACAAACATCTACCATTCATTCAATACAGGCTAAAATCCATTAAACCAATGTTTCATTCTATCAACACATTCATTCAATAAAATATAACATTCAATAAACCATCCATTCATTCAATAAAAACTAACATTCAATAAAGATAACTGTTTACTACACTGAATCATTAAACCATTTCTTACCTTGATTTCAAGAGGCAGCTGTGAAGACGAACAGTCATAAAGAATCGTTTCATATATCTCTAATTTTCTCAAAACTCGAGAATGAAGATAAAGAGGATTTCCATGGTAATTTGTTCCAGCCAAACCTATCAAGTGTACTTTTAGGTCAGCAGTATTCTTGTCTCCGAACTGTAGCAGTTGTTTGGCTATTTTCACCCTATAACATCTTAGAAGCAAATGTAACAAAGCCCTCATAGATCTTAGAAGCAAATGTAACAAATCCCTCAAAGAAGTTTGCGTAACATAGTGGTTTGTGTTTGCAGGAATCCTTCAATTTACAGGGTGAAAATGGCCAAACAGCTGCTACAGTTCGGAGACAAGAATACTACTGACCTAAAAGTACACTTGATAGGTTTGGATGGAAACCATTTTCAATGTTGATGCCACTGCTGACCTAAAAGTACACTTGTTGTCTCTTATTACTCTTTGCATCTTGAAACATATGATATTTTATGGTTGTCTATGCGGCCTGACAAAGGAAATTAAAGAAAACATATAATTTGCATCGAAAAAATAACAGGGTACGAACTAAACTGAGGAAATTCAAACCTGAGACCTATGTCTAGTCCCAAGGCTACCACCTTCATTCTTGAAGTGCAGCTGACAATGGAAGACACAAGTGTAGTTTATTAACACCGTGCGAATTTAATTTGACCTTATCAATCAATTCCCATCGCCATTTCCTCTCATAAGATGTCCCACAACCATTTCTCTCGACACCCACTCTTGATTCATTCTGCATGCATTTCACTATGCAACTGTCTCAGATTCACACTGTGTTTTTCCTCAATTAGTTTCTCAATTCAATATGACCCACGCCCGACGTCCGAGGAGTGTTGCCAGTGGTCCTGAGTTTCATCCTGGCAACGGTGGGGATTCATGGTATTATGTTTCCCTTCGGGTGCAATATGGAAAACTCATAGTTCACTACGAAGGTTTGTATCCATAACTGATGATCTACCTCTGGTACTCAATGTCATGGACCGCAACAGTCTACTAAAAAATCGGGCCTGCACTAGCAAAAATGAGAGGTAAATCCCCTCGACATAATCTGTGATAACAATCTCATCTCAAGCATTTGAAAGATGATTGAATTTTGAGAAATAATAAACCCACATGTACAACATGGAAATTCCATAGGAAAATGGGTTCACAACATTGCACATTGGGACAAGAACTATAATCGAATGCATGTACATGCAACAAAAAATGAGAAGAAATCACAAGAGAGCAAGAGCACATACAAGTTCCATTGTACATATATACCCGATGGCCAAAAATAGAAAGGATAATTTGTCAAGATTAGGCCTTTGACACACTAGATCTCTCTTTGCTTGAGGAAATTGTTCCTGATTTTGTAAATATGCAAACTTTTCATCATGAGAGCTATACGGTTTTCAAAGACAAAGTGTATTGGAATCCTACCAAATAGAGAGTATTTTACTCTCTTTGTGTAGTTTTGATGTTGACATCAAGCAAAGTATCTCTCAAGAAAAAGTTGATATTTTGGTATGGTTTCAAAAAGTTGATATTTCTGTATGGCATTATAAGGATGGAGAGCATGTACCTCCTAATAGTGGTTCATAGTGCTTGAATTGTTTGACATTCACCACAACATTTTTACTAAGATGAGCTGGAATATCAAAGTGAAAAGCATTAGATATAATAACTTGAGTGATGTTAAAGGATTGTATCAAATGGGCTTTAACTTGTTATGTCAATGGTTCTTGAAGCATTCCCTATCTAAGTGTAACCATACTCTATTACCAACTTGGAAGGTATGTTTGTCATACAATTATTTGTGAATATAACTATGTTTGCATAAGAATGTCTCTATTTTTGGTGTGTACTTTGGTGATATGCTCCACAAAAGAAGCATCTTTGCCTTGCACTTTCAAGGATCAGGTGTTTGACATCCATAAATAATTGCAAGATATTTTGCATCAAGTTAGTGAAAAAATCCAAGTCTAATTTGTGACAGCAGTGGGCCCTTTCATTGTCAATCTCGTACAATCCAACAGTAATGAATATGGTCATACATTAAATATGGGCATACTAGAAGGCATTCTGGAAAATTATAGTGAGGATAAATGTCATATGTGGGCATATTTGTATTCATTTGGAGTTGGTTGTGGCAATATTATCCCCAAGTAAGCCATTAAAGCATCATTTTTTAGGCCTGTAGCTGAAAGGGTATGTGCAATAGGTATGAGAACATTATGTGCACTGTATTAGACCTAAATAGGGGCCCTAACCATTCAATAGTAAGGTCGCCTAGTACAACACCCAGACTTGGATCAACAGCCTACAGTTGCATAGTAGTCCTGTAACAACACATAGTGAGGTCTGGGTGCATCTTCTAGGAGTCAGATTTAAGATATGATCACACAATAGACGGAGTTGTCTCATTGTTTTGGAAGGTGCCAAATATTAGCAGTTACCCCTTATGCCAGCCCAGCCCAACCTTGTTTTAGAACAATCATTGTTTGAGGTCTTTACAACTAATTTCGAGTGAAAGTTTGATAATGATCACTTTGTGGGGGTAGTTTAGATAAAATAGCATGATGATGACTATCAACAGTGTTGGTATAACAATCCTCATGACTAGCAGTGCTGATGACTATCAACAGTGCTGGGAATTTCCCTGGGGATTGTTTAGAGAAAATAGCATGATGCTTGTTAAAATACAATCCTCAATACATACCTTAAATATCATGTGTATTCCTAGGTATTTGGGAAAACCACCCCACTAATCCAAGAGGATCCAAGATCACTCAATTTTTCAAACTCTCAAATGATGCAACATTAGGGTACCATTGTGAAGGGATCGACGAGCGATTGTAGCAACATTCATTTCGCCTCAATGAGTTGGCAGTATGGCAGGTGATGTGGAGTAGACATATAGTGAGCCGTGGTACAACTTTGTGTACCTTTTGGTGAGCATCGAAAGAAGCTTATCTGGGATGCACACTACAAAAAAATAGCAGAACACTTTGTAGTGGAAAATACACTTGTTGTGCTCCAGAAGTATTTCTACTAGCCTTCACTAAAAACAGATGTTGACAAGTACATCATGTCATACATGGCTTGGGCCATTTCCAAGCCACCGAATCGACGACAGGGTTTGTATACACCCTTTGTTATTTAGCTGACCAACTGGCTTGGTGGACATCGACCATGTATAGTGATAAAATTGATAAGGAACTCAAGTTCAAGGATCAAGTTCACCTCAGAGGAAACTGAAATTAACATATTGGATCCGGGTCCTGATTCAACAGGATCGACATAGAAGCAAATATTGAATTTGGAAATGGATAGGATCTTCCTGGGAAACATATCCCACAAACTTGAAGCATAAAGTACACATGGAAACAAAATTTCCCTTGGTTGTTGAAACCTTGAAAACATCAATTCCCTAATCCTCATTCCAAATCCCATAAAAATCGAGTTGCACAGACACACATATAGATACAATATCCATGAAAAATATGGTAACTACGATGGATACAACTATTATAATAAAACCCTATCCCCAATCGAATTCAAACAATGTTCCAAACACGTGTGGAAAATGGGCAGTTGATGAAGTTACCGGATTTCTTAACATTGTGAGGCACATTGGTTGAGTTGAGTATCCTCTGCTAGCACTGCATCCTCTTCTCGCTGCTGGATGAAATGAGGGATAGAATGAGATCCTATTATCTCCCCTGTCTCCTCTGCTCAAATATTTGAAAATGGAACCCGCGATTCAGGTTAACTGTGCAAATGGAACCCGCGGTCTTCTCCTGGGTTATTTGTGCGAATGGAACCCGCGGTCTCCTAGATTATTTGTGCAAATGGAACCCTTAAACTCCTTTGCGGCCTCCTCAACCTCCTCCAAAACTGCCTCAAACTCCTCCGCGTCTGCCTCGGTGACCTCTACGACCTCCTCAGTGACGGCCACGGCCTCTGCGACCTCTAGTATTGGACGTTCTTGCATGGTGAGTGCAGGGTGAGGTAAGTCATGAAATGTGTTCACGTGGGCTCATGGGAGGGAGGTAAGTTCTATGTTTATTATTGTTTTATGTTTTCTTTGTATTTATATTTATTGTTTTTTTTATTAGTTAGTATTTATGTATTATTATTTATTTATTAATATATGTATGCAAATGTGTGTGTATAAAACCTAAAGTAAACAAGCAATATATTAAACATAAAATTAATATTCTAACATATAAAAATAGATGAAAAAGTCGACCACAAAATATCGATGGATTGAAAGAGACGTCTGTTCCATAGGATTGTTGTTGATTTTGATGGACAGTGGACTGAAAGAGAGAACATGACCATTGGGAGTCGAGAGGCGCTACTAGTGTCATGATATCGGACCGCACTATATGAAAGGATTAACTATATGACTATTCGGAGGTGCGGTCAGATTTGTTCATAATTACCATGAGATATTATTCATATTATTTGTCATCGTCGTCAGTAATCATCATAATCATCATCACAAACAAGTACACCATCGTCGTCGCCATGATCACGGCCATCATCATCAGTGATGATGATGATGATTATAATTAAATCATCGGTGTCGTCGAAGTCAACATGACCATCATTGCAACATGACCATCATTGCAACTTTCAACACTATCGACTAATCATATTTAATTGTCCCCTCATAGATAACCAATGAGACCACAATCCTAAAAATATTTTTCTCATTTTCCCATTGGGTGTATCTTACAAAACCATTACAAAACAAAATACGGAAATGAAATGAATGTCAATGATGTTATCACATTATGTTGAAAACCCGAGCATCCGGCGGCCAGGAAACATAATCTAATATTTTATCTTAATCATAATTCATCACAGCAAACTCATCAATGTCGTGTGCGCATCCAAACGGTCATAAGTGAGTACAACAAGTTCATCATGTTTGTGCCTCCAAACGGTCACAATCAAACAAACTAATCAACGGGTGCGCATCCAAACAGTCATAAGTGTGTACAACAATTTCATCATCTGATCTGTGCATCCAAACTGTCACAATCACAATGTCTCTTTTGACATAAACAAGATTTGCAAAATCTTTTTTAATATTTTTTAAACAATGTCTCTTTCGATATAAACAAGATTTGCATAATATTTTGATATTTTCCATAGAACCCGTCGGATATCCGACGTATTCGGGCATAATATGCTGATATTATTTAAGTAGAATTCGTCGGATATCCGACGGGTAATTCTAACATTTAAAAAAAAATTATGAAATTTCATAATTTTGAAAGTGAAATCCGACGACACAGTCTTTTTTCGTCAGAGGTCGTTGGATTTGCTCGTCAGATTTTGGGTACAAATCTTGTAGTGGATGAATATGTGACACCAAGGTATGACAAAAATTTCGATTTTTGCAGCAACCATATTTCTTTGCATCATCATGAGATAGCATCCATTCCACATGAGGATAATGGTATTGTAGAATATTCTAATGTTGATTTGGATGTTAAATATGCATTATGTGTTGGGGATTCATGCCACAAACATTCTAATCTTTTATACCAAACCTTAGAATATGTAAACAAAACTCAAGAATTGGGAAATGAGTGGTTGCAAGGAGCTATGAAAGCAGGTTTGTTGGCATCCCAAACAAGGCAGCAAAAAGAAACCTAACTTCCACCATTGCTCCTTCCAATTAAGGAATGTGAAGAAGTGAAGCATGTAGGGGAATAAGAATATTTTGGGGAGGATGAGAATCAAAACAAATCAGAAAATATAGTGGAGAATTTTCCCATGATCCACATTTTTTAGTAGGGCAATTGAAGGTAAACAAAGAAGAAATTAGGACATCCATGAAAAATTTTGATGACACAAATGCCTTGGTGACAAATTGTTGTTGGAGGGATTCAGGGACAAATGATAGCTTGAAAGTAGAATATTCCCTTGTATATTTTGAAGCAATTAGGAAGGTAGTGGCAGTCATGAAGGAAAACTATCTACACTTGCTTTCCGATAGAGATCATCTTCTTAGGATTGCTGAGATGTACCATAGTGAACTACAAGAAGAAGAAGAGGAAGTGGATAGGCTCACCCATGAGATTGAGATCACCCGTGATTCCTTGAAGAGAACACAAAAATCACTTCAAGAATCAGATATGGAGGTTGAACAACTTTGTAGGAAGTTGGAAATATCACACCCTTCCTCCTACACTTCAGATAGCTAGTCGTACATGGCTGATTGCATTCATGGATCAATGGAGGAGCCTCATGTGGGAGTTGAGCATGAGGAGCATTCAGATGGGCAGGTACTTGAGGAGAGAGTTGACATGGGGGATGTTATCCAAGTACTTGTTTTGCATCAGGTGGATCATGATATTCCCATATGGAAGAGAGGATTAGCCATGAAGGAGGTGGTTGAGTACATGCCTTATGGACTAGCCAGTATGGGAGCATATGCATCCATGGATTGGGTGGATGGATATATGACATATATGGATTTACACTGGCATATAGGTTCAACATACACCACTAGTGTGTTGGATATAGAAGCACAGAGTAGGACATGAGAGCCTCACCTGATTCAGTTGGATGGGATAGATGACAATTATGTGAGTCATAGGACCAGTGTGCATAGTTCACTAGAGGAGTTTCATGTTCTATTGGAGAGGCTCGCATAGGTTCGAAACAATATTGGGAGTGATGAACTTCCATTTTGTTGGTGGGATCCTGGCATTCCTTGGAGTGATATATTTATACAAGTGAAAGTGATGATGTTTGGAGGAGTGCAACATAGACAGTGGGATCCTGGTATTGTTGGGTCCGGGTGTCTTAGACATTCTACATTTATCATGTTCATTTGGGACATTGAGATCATTTTGGGACTCAGTTGTTTCAGCTGGGTTGTTGGCACGACAATTGGTGAGATGTATCTATCTCTAGAGGGGATGATTATGATCAGATTGGTGCAACAACAACACAATGGTCCCTTTTAGAGATTAGTTGGGGATCTTAGAGTTATAGTGCAAGGCAAATTTTCAGTAGCAGACCCAAAGTTGAGAGTCTGTTTTGGTTTTCATATGACGATATTATTAGAAGACTAGTTTGTTGGGGAGTTGTTGAGTGGTTGCAGTATATATTCACTCTTCTTATTGGCATTGGTCGAGATTTTTCCTATGTTAGTACCTTGCAGTACCATACATTGAGCAGAGAGTACTTCATCTCCTTTCAATTGGGATGGAACCATGACATAATTTTCAACCTTAGTGTTGTTCAAATTGTGGGATGTACACTTGATGGCTTGGTGCACTTGAAATTTAAGCCTTATGAAAAGTCATCACTAAGGAAGGAGGAAAAAAATTCAATGAGCATAAGTTGGGGAAGAAGAAGAAAAATTACCACTCCCACTACAAAATTTGAACCCAAAATCTGATGAGAAAATCCAACGACATCCGACGAAAAGGATTTTGTCGTCGGATTTCACCTTCAAAATTACGAAATTTGATTAATTTTTTTTTAATTGATAGAAGAATCGGTTGGATATCCGACGACAGTCGGCTATCCAAAAACTGTTGTCAGATATTCGAAAAATGTCGTTGGATATCCGATAGCTCCGATGATGCTCAAGCTGTCAAATATACGACATGTATTTTATAACGGTAACTATTTTAAAATCTATAAATTTCGAAACATTCCGACATGTTTTCTATACAAGAGACGGTTTGCGGAAATTATTTTATTCTTCGACGGACTGTTTTCCGTAAAATAATACATAATTATTTCTATTATTTTTGTGATTAAAATTAACGAAGT
Source organism: Larix kaempferi (assembly GCA_027924585.1). Taxonomy (NCBI): domain Eukaryota; kingdom Viridiplantae; phylum Streptophyta; class Pinopsida; order Pinales; family Pinaceae; genus Larix; species Larix kaempferi. The sequence goes on from BSBM01001229.1 coordinate 4,956,614, forward strand.
GTGGAGCTTGATTTTCTAAGATCGATAATCTTCATTCAAGATCTTTATGAGAAAATGTCAAATAGCAATATTCCTGATCTAGACAAACAAAATCGACAATTGCTTGCTAGATTGTGGGATGGACTGAAAAGAAAGGGTGATGGGAAATGTTATTGTCCATGTATTTAATGCAGGGGCTTTAAGAGGAGAAGAATAAAGATCACAACATCCATAAAACATTGTAGGGAACATGGAAACGCTGAGGGGCAACATGAAAATTGTCCATTTGTAAGTTTTGCATTATATATGTTTTTATATTGATTGGTTTTGTAAATGTATGTATTATTTTAATATTTCTTATATTAAATTTTATCTATTGATGGTTTCATGTAATTATAAAGGAAAGACATCCTACGGCATATCATCCAGAGGAAGTGATTTCAGAACAAGTACCGGAGGAACATGGAGCTATATGAATAATGAAGAACAAGTTAATGATCATATTGAAGAAGATGATCATACCGATAACATAGTTGAAGATGATGGTACAAATACTTTGATCCATGATTCATTTAATGTTAGAATGGATGATGATGATGATGATCATGAAAATGATTATCATTTTGATGATATTCATGCTTTACCTCTTCTTGAGAAGGCATACGAACCCCTTTATGAGGGCTCCAACACAAATCTTCTCTCTGCTATATTGTTGATAATGAACTTGAAGGTTATGAATGGTCTTTCAAACATATTAGTCACACGGATGTTAAGGTATGTAATATATTCCATCACATAATATATATGATCACGCTAAAGGTTATCACCGTTCGTCTAATAATTTTATTGTTAATTCATAATTCAAATTAATACGGATGAAATGTGTTTCATTAATATTATTTATATATTATATTAAGTAGATTTTTATTTTAATTTGTTGTAGCTTGATAGTTGAATTTTGTTACCACCGTCAAATATTTTACCTCGCACATATTGAGATTTATCTGTGATCCTGAAAGAAATTGGACTACAGTATGAAGCAATTCATGCATGCCCCGATGACCATGTTATATATTATAATCAACATGAATTTGCAACAAAATGTCCGGAATGTCATATCAGTAGATATCGAATAGATCAAGTAAAAAAAAAGGTGCCTCGCAAGGTTCTTCGTTATATTCCCATTATTCCACGCTTGCAACGACTGTTCAGGTGCAAAAACATAGCGCAATTTATGGATTACCATGCACAGAACATAAGTCAATATGACATTATTCAAATTCCTGTAGATGGATCTACATTTAGAGATATGGAGGAAAAATGACCTCACTTTAAAGAATAACCTCGTAATCTTAGGATTTCTTTGGCAGCAGATGGTGTTAATCCATTTGCAGATATGAGATTCGTTTACTTGGTGTGGCCTATTTTTGTTATCAACAATAACATTCCTCCATGGTTGTCAATAAAGAGAGAGCACATAATGTTTTTGATGATTGTTCCAGGCATATTGTGTCTATAACTTTGTTTTTTAATGTAGTGGCATCTCATTTGTCATATTTTGTTGCATAATGTCATATATATATATTTTATTTTTCTCTTGTGCATGTTTTATATATCTAAATGGTACTCATAATTATATATTTATATGTTCAAATCAATCAGGTAAGTACCAAGTTAAATATATGAATGTATATATCGAACCTCTTATTGATGACCTACTAAATTTATGGAATGGCATCACTATGTATGACGTATCTAGACTAATACGACAAAGGAAATTCCAATTCCATGCAATGATTGTATGGACAATACATGATGCCCCAGGGTTAACCCATTTTTGCGGTTTGTAATTATAAGTTCCACTTTAATTGCATTTAATTTTATGAACTAGTTAATATACTACGCACGCATGTTTTTTTAAATAATCCATTCATTTTGTATATAATTATAATTGACATAGATATTCCATCTCTTTATTTAGGTCTTCAGACAAAGGGAAATTTGCATGTCCAGTTTGTGGTCCTAAGATCAAATCTCGTCGTCCAAAAAGCCTAGGGAAGGAGGTGTTTGATGAGTATAGGCACTTCCTCTCTAAGAATCACATGTATCGAACTACTGAAAAACATCTGTTCAATGGGAAGCAAGAGACTGCATTAAAACCATAGAGAATGACACCTCACCTATGGAAGTTACAATATAATAGAAATTGTCAAGGTACATATGAATCATCGTATATGAAATGTTATGTATTTTTTTTATTTTGTGTTGTTTACTGTAATTGACATTGATTTCTGTAATTTATTTATAAACTATGGTTCATGATGGCCGTCGTGATCATGAAGGCATTAATGGGCTTCCACGAGGAATGGAAAGTAATCCTAAACAATTCAGTAGGTTTCCCTACTGTGAGAACCTACAAATTTCTCATATGTTTGATACAATGCATATTAGAAAGAATGTGACTGAAACATTATGGCGAATATTGGATGGAAGGAGTGAGAAAGAAAAAAAAATCTCAAAATTTGCAAAGAAATTCAAGAAGGAAACCATGGAATGAAATACGTCAAAGACCAAATTAATATAAACTCACTTCCATGGATGTTAACGGAGCAACAAAGTAATGTTGTAAAATAAGTCATGCGAAAAATTAAATTTCCCACCAGATTTTGGGCGAACATGAAGAATATCATAACAAAGAAAGGTGATTTTGCGGGGGTGAAAACACATGATTGGCATGTCTTCATGAAGGTAATTATTATGGTATGCATATAATTATTGATTTTTTTTATTCCAGTGAATCTTGTTGGTATTTTGTTTGTCTACTCTTTGTTTAAAAAATGAAACGATTTGTATATTGTCTAGTATGTTCTACCTATCTCTCTCTCGGACAACTTCGACAACAATGTCAAACAAGTTATATATAATCTCGGGAAATACATGAGGTAAGTAGCGATTTTTTGCATGTGCTAATTAGTTTTTGTTTAATTTATCATAGAACTTATATTTGATTTTTGTGCACTAATTCATGTTATGTAATATAATGTTTTTTTATTAAATCTCATGGATGGTTTTCATCTAAAGAAATCCATAAAGAATATATAAAGTATTGGAGGAGAGAAATTCCTCGTCTCATGTGTGAAATGCAGAAGCATCTACCTTCATATTTTTTCAATGCACAGGAACACTATTGGTGCCCATTTTTGTTACCATTTTTGAATATCAAGTGCACTCTGATTGGCATTTCTTTTACCATTTTTGATGATCTCAGTCACTCTCTTTGCCATTCAGAACGACAAATGAGGCAGGTATGCGTTTGTTTACACATCATATGAATTTGGGCAAAATATTGTCATACTATGATTTATTGATGTTTATTTGACTTATGTAGTGACTATATTTTATCTTGCAGGTTATGGCTCTCAAGCGAATCTTTAATTGGACTCGTATTGAAGTTGTAAACAATCAATCGCATTCAGCCCATCATTTAACCCCGCATTCAACCCACGAGATTGTTGGTTGAGATATTTTCGGGCTACTAGAAGGTAAACCACCACATGGATTCTGTTTGGGACGTGACCTTGATGGTACGTGAGCTGATGTTCTAGAAGATCCTTTCTCCTGCGCGCTTAGTTCGACACCACATTCATCTTTGCTCACGTCAAAAGGAGCATTGGCGCTTCAACAACTGCGCGAAGGATCAACGCCGTGGAATCTGGAACGAAGCTCTGTGTGCTGTCATGAACTTTATGAGGTCGTTCCTTAGCTACGAGCTATCACGAAATGGTTAAGCAGAGCCATCCCTTGGCTTATGCGTGTCACGAGTTATTAAACAGAGCCATTTTGGGAATTCATGATAGACTGTTATTAAGCAGTCGACCACTAAAGGGTCAACTTGCTTTCTTCATTATAAATCTGTATAAATAGACATCCCTGTAGCAGAGACGAGTTAGTCATTAGTCAATCAGTCTTTTTACTTTTATATTTGCCTATCGTTTTTGCTGCAAATGAATACTAGAACACTGTAACTCTGTCTTTTATTAATATATCTATGTTTCAGTTTTATGGGAATTTGTCAAGCATGCATGGTGTTTGATTGATTAAAGGCTCAGCCTCTGTTTGCTGAGACGGGCCCCTCAACAGCTAGTGGTTCTTCATAAGTGTATATGAATCGTCGTTGTCTTTTGTAAATAAAACATGTTGTTATTTTATTTATGTATCTGCTTTGTATATGGTGTTTCTGTACTGTGATATAAAATGATGGTGTGTTGTTTATGTAAATAATGTTTTTATTTCTGTTATGTATATTTTTTTTTATTAATGTTTTAGAAGTAAATGGTGACCAACCACACTTAGATTTATTTGGTTTGTTTAATTAGCTTAGGTTTAGTTTATTTCAATTACTTTAGTAGTTTAGATTACACTTAGTTCATTTAACTGCTTAAATAGTTTTCTTTAAATTAGTGAAATAGATAGCTCAATCTTCTAAATCTGCTCATAGACTAGAATTCTGTAGTTTCTTCCCAGTAGCATAAGATTAGCTTAAGTTACATCTCCATCTCATTTCAGGATTAAATAGAAATAGTTAGTTCCATAAATTATCATTAACATAGATAGATTCTTCTCACTATAGCTCTTAACCACCTTATTCATTGCTTCCCCTGAATGATAGGATCATATGCATCAGCCAGCTGGTAGGTAAGATCATCCCATCTTCTTTTCTCTTTAGTTTAAACTGATTTTCTTCCATTTGGATTTGTCATTCGGATAGCCATCCGGACCAACATTCAGACAATCTCCACTTCTTTCATCAATTTGCTTAATTAGAATCCAATTTTTAGGTTTCCTTCCAATTATGATCTCTTTCATCCTTAATTAGTATTTTAGGAATCATTAAGACCTTGTTGCATTTTATATGAAGTTTTGATCAATTTTTGCTATCTTATTTAGTTGTCATTCCCTTTTTCTTTAAAACTCTGTTTCAGTTATTTACAAGTTATCTTTTCCTTATATGCTTTATGGTTTCATAATTTATTAGTTTCATTTTTAATATGTTAATAATATAAATATTAGCTTAAGTGAGTAATTTAATTCCCCAAATCATTTCAATCCTGGATTATTCTTCTCATGTCAATAATGGATTCATGGAATAAGGTTTAGTTCAGAAGTACAATGTCTTTATCAAGTTTTCTACTTGATTCTGAATTTAATATCTTTATCAAGTTTTCTACTTGCTTCTAGACTTCTTCAGTTCAAGTTCCTCATTTATAAATAGGAGATAGGTCATTATGTTCAAAATTAATTGTAGCTGGGTAATCTTTAGCCTGCATTTATTCGTAGAGGTTAGATTAGATTTAATTCCATTTTGTTTTCTCATTACTTTTGAATGCCACTTCGATACAGCCACCCCTATTCCCAACACATTTGGTACTTTTCCTCAGGATTTCCAAGGAGAATGGAATTAGGTGCTGTAGTAGTCTTGAATAGTTGTTAAAGCCATTAATAGTTCAGAATTTGCTTTAACTTAGTTTTTCCTGTTCATATGATTAAGTAGTTCCCATTTCTACAAAGGGTAGTTTTTGTCTTCCTTATTTGTTTAAAAGAGCAACATTGTTTGACATTATTTTCATCTAGTAGTTCAGATAAGTTCAGTTAGTTTCTTTGTTGTTTTTTCTGAAGTTTGACTCCGTTTTTCATTTTGAAAGATCTTTCAATCTTTTCTTTATTTAATCTTCTAAGGTCTGACAAGCCAAAATTTAGGTATTATCCTACCTAAGCATATACTTTGCCTCAACTCTAAGATTACCAACCACGGTCGATAATTAAATATTAGGTGTTTTCTTTGAGATAGCTCACGCACCCAACATTTTGGCACAATTGTCGAGGAGTTGTAGATAGGTAGGTAGGATTTGATTGCAAATAGATAAAACCTTCTTTCAGGGATAGATTTGAATTTCTCTCTTTTTTTTGATAGGCTAGTGGAGGGTGAGCGGTAAGACAAGAGGTAAGAACCTGCACATCTGTTATAATAGGCATCCCCAAAACCAAGCAACAATAGTTTTTGCAATTAGAATTTATTTCAGTCATAATTTTGTTTTTCATAAATAAGTTTTAGAAACCATTACTAAAAATCTCCACTAACCTATATAGGGAACGTGCCACCCCAACTTCTAGCTTAGCATTGGAAGACACCCAAATAAAATAGTCTCATTCAGAAAATCCACTTAAGAGAACCCCAAACTCCAAGAAGAGACTGAACCTAGACAAGAAGAGACTCCAAGAAGAAGATTCAAAACATTCAGATATCCCATACTCTCTTTTTGGCAGTCAAATCTACATGGAGAATGAAGAACGTGTTTATGGGAGTTATTCTAGGATCAGAGGGAGAAGTGGAAGACACTCTTGAGAATTTTATGCTAGGAACCTAAAAGAAAATACATCCGATTCCGGTGGAGTTACAAGGACAGAATTGGAAAATTTATTAGAAAGCTTTAAAATAGATATCTTAGAAGCAATAAGTTCTCAACTCGATTCACTACAAGCTAAAAGGAGGCAAGATGAGGAGTGGGAAGCAACAAGTGTTTTCTATCCTAGGTGTAGAATTGAACACCCTCGACAAGGATGTCCATGGAATAATGTCCCAGTTTGTCACCTTGGTACAGAAAAACATCCATCCGATAATTGTCCATTGTTTCCTGGAGTGCAAGTCGTACACAAAAGTGAAAACTTAGATGGACCATCTAAGAGGCCCTAGAAACCTGGAGCTCAACTATCATATCAAGGTCCATTATATGTTCCACCCCATCCTTATCTACCTCCTCAATAATGGAACACCTTAGGTTGGCAGAACCGATCACCACAGTACCCTCCTCAGAATATTCAACCACAACAATGGCCACATGAAGGAAGAAGACCAGCTTCTGTTCAACCACCCCCTCCTATGCCTAACCATCCTTACCCACCTAATATCCAGCAACTTCTGCTTGGATTTGTACCTCTTGCACTACCCCCTATCCCAAATCAACCTCACCATTTCCAGAATGAGAATCTTCCAAAACCTACAATATTACTGGCACAACCAATATCAAATTCTAACCATAAACCAACCCAAGCTTTTAATAGCATTGGGTTGTTATCTCTTCCATCATACCCCATTGTGACCACACCGACACATGAGATTCAACTGCAGTTTGGAAGAGTTATGCAAGATGAGCCCAAGTCATCAATTGTTATCCAAGAAGAGAATGAAGAAGTCAAAACAATTGATGATTCACAAATCTCTCCTGTTGTAAATGGACATAGACTTAGACCTTTTCATCAACCAATATCTAATGTTGTGCATAATATCCTTCAACAGAACGAGATAAAGTTAATAGAAGAGGAAGTTATTTCTCTTCCTCCTGATCTTTGAATTATTTTTTTGGGTTATCTTCATTGGTATATATATGTAAATATGTTCTTGGTTTTCAATAACAGAGAGTCATTTCTAACAATTGGTTGCATTCTTACAAGAAACTCATTGGTATGATCAAACTCATGAGATTTTTCCAATTAAAACAGGAAGACTCTTTCTCCTTTCTTTTTGTATATATATATATGTTTATTTTGAGTAAATTTGAATCATCTAACAAGTGATTTTACGGTATGATTACAAGAACCTCACAGCAACTCATGAAACATTTGAAAAGGAAGTACTTTAAAAATACTTATAGATTCTCTTTCTTCTTTGATTGTTTTTGGAAATTGAAAATTGAAATATCATTCTTAACCACTTTCTTGTGTGATTCTACATATGGTACCTAATTCAGACATGTACATTTCTAATTTCTTATCAGAATAGTTGCTTAAGAACATACTTTAATTTAGCTCTATCTGATACCTATGTACTACTAGTCACCCTAGACTCATTATCAAAACTTGTCTCTCAAAGCATCTTTAAAAAGGTATTTCAAAAGGGAATGACATTTCTATTTTTGTGGGGAACGTTAATTTTTAATGAAGAAGATAGACAGAAAGGTTGAAGAATAGATTTAGGTGATTATCTTTTGACATGATCTATAATCTAGGCCATCCCTAATTTACTCATAAAGGGTCGTTCTGAAATTTCTTGAATTATGTGTTTAGCAGGCTTAGCACACTCTAGTACTAACCGACTTCCTTACAAAAATATATACATATATCATTATACAAGGAAAACCTGTCGGGGTACTGAACAAGCCTACTGGCAGCGGATCCATGCTAGGTAATATCTAAAAATATAAGGAAGCTCGGTAAGTGCAAGTAAACCCGTCGGGGTACTGAACATGCTCGCTGGTAGCGGGGCTATGCTTGCATGGTATCAAGATAAGCCCGTCGAGGTACTGAACAGTCCTGCTGGCAGCGGGACAATATTGGGTAAAAGAGGTTTGGTTAATGCATTGCAATCCACATGGCTCATAAAAACCCTGAGTATACAAACACATGTTCAGGCCAGTTATTTATACTGTCATTAGAGAATAGTTGTAAGTTGGACTTGGATCACTGTCATCTAATTCACACATTACCTAGGATATGTTTATCCTAGAAATGGGACCCATAACTATAGAAGTCTCATGAACTCTATAGTAAACCTTATCTATATTCTTCGGATGACATGAAATCTTTACAATGAATCATGGATGAATAGTTCTCCTAGGGAAATCTCTTTACAACAAATATCCCATCATTTCTCATATGATCCTCTTAAGCACTATTGTGTTCTTTTTTTTATGAATGTACATATCTGAATCATCTATCTTTACTAGTTGATATTCTATTTTTCTTCTATTATTGCAGCACTTTTAGAATCTACTAGCAAATTTTTCAATTAAAAATATTTGAATATTGATTAACTTTTGTTTGATGGCTTGAGGACACACCATATTTTTGGTCTGGGGGAGATTCAGAACTGTTTCACTCTTTGAATAATGATGAAAAAGAATCTCTGGTAAAATAATAAGGTGTTTTCAAGATAATGTAAAAAGAATAAGGAAACTCGTTTTGATCAAAGAACTTGACTTCAAAGTTCTAGACAAATAGGCTTACCACATCTATGGTGTGCTGACAAATTCTAGAAAATTTCTTTGCATAATCAGCAGCAGCCAGATCTACTAAAACAAGTTTTTTACAAAGGTCTGTATGAAGGGTTGAATGAAGGGTTGTATTACGATCTGAGTAAATTGGCGAATGAGGCAAATGAATAGCAATCTGAAAGAAGTACCGAATGAAACCACATCTTATCTTAATCCCTATAAGTATGATAAGACGTCTAAAAATTTCGATTTCTCTTATTAATTAATCATAACTAGAATCGGATTAAAACATTATATTTGTATACCCATCTTGTCTTATCAAAATAAATTGGCCAATCATATAGTTTGGGCGTTGTCCTATGGTCTTTATTTTTCATTTAAGAGCTATTGTGCCATCATTCATGCACTAAAAACATTACGATCTTTCATGGGTAATTATGTCCCTCATAAAATTTATGTTCAACCTGTCCAAAGTTTTATTTTGGACATGGTTGAATACATTACAAACCATGTAAATTCATGATTTCATAGTGCTAAGGTGGAACACGACTCAAGGTAGCTCAAATTATGGCGTATCATTCATACTTGTGAGATCTCTCTCCACGATTGATTCAGTTGTCCAAACGGCCCTTGTTTTAAACCTACCTTTTGCATAGCCCCTGCTTCATTCCGCTCATCCTTCATATTCCCTGATCGAACCCTATCCTCTGCAACCTTGAGCATTCCCTTTGCCTATCCACATCCGTCAGCTTTTGTTCACAATGCCGACTTGTCACGAGCCAGGCAGCTACGAAGCCCTCCTTCGCATTCCCGAGTTTAAAGCTTGCCAAGAGATATTTCTACGTGCTAGGTGGGGTCTGTTCCTTTGTCTCCTTGGTGGCCACGACCATGAGATCTCCCTGCTCTTTGCAAAAGGATTTGATGGTAAGATGGCCAAGGTTGGCCAGTTTACCTTCCCAGTAACAGAAGAAACCATAGTTGCGGCTACGAAGCTACCCAGGGGAGGTGTCCATTGCCACAAGCACCTGTTTCTTCCATGAACTACCCATCTGTTTTCCCTCAAGGACGATTACTAGCATGTTGAAGGTACAAAAGGGGTTCACCGAGAATGGGTTAGGCCCGATTATCTTGAACCATTGACTGCCATTATTCACTTAATCACCTGTGAAGGTAAGTTTCCAGTCTTCAAAGCCTGTCATTTTCGATTATTGGCACACTTTGTTAATAATCATCCCCTCAATTTCCCTTTTTATTTCCTAAAAAGTCTAGAAAAGATGTCTAGCTAGGATCGAAAGAACACTGTTAACCCTGCTGGCAATTTGTACCACCATTGCCTTATAAAATCCTGATTACTCATCAATTGGAAGAAAAGGGTTAGACTGGGGAAATTTTTGTCTTTGAAACCCTGAACCCTCACCTAGTCAAGAAGCCCACTGTTAAATCCCCCACTTCTCAAAAACATCATCGTTTCCTATCCCATGGAAATGAATCGACTCCAAAATCTGCCCAAAAAGAAAAAGTCCCCAAAGTTGTGAGGTTTAGTGAGGATGTCGTAAAAGAAGTGTGCTTTGATCATGCATCTTCCCCTTAGCATGTTCACGAGGATGCGGCCACAGAACCCTCATTCTTCTCACTTATACCCACTAATTCCAGAAGGGCTAATCGTGACCCGATAGTTGACCCTCCCATCATTCAGTCCAACAAGAAGACCATTGATCAGTCCATTGAGCAGATATTCAATGAGCCAATGCACCTAGATAATCCCGATGATCAAACAAATGACTCTATCCCTGAGTCTCCTCTCCTTGCATTGGATAATTTATCAGCCAATCTACTTGAGGAGCCTGTCTTGGAGCTTGCCTATGCATATACTGAAGCTAAGGCCATTGAGGCACCTATTACATTTGCTAACCCTCAGCTACCTTTGAAGGGATCAAGTCCCCAATAGGACCTTATGTCCTTAATAGAAGTCTTTGTTCCACTCTAGCAAACTGTGGATAAATTAACTCAAGATGTGGTAGAGCTAAGAATCCAGCATGTAAAGTATGAAGAGATCATTACTGGACTTTGCCAAGAAAACAAGGACCTGCGCTTTCAGGTGAAATGTGTGGAGAGTATAAACGAAGCCAAAACCATATCCAATATTTCTCTCCATTTGAAACATCACAATTTGAAGGAGCAGCTCCATAAGTTTAGAGCTAAACGCAGTTCCTTGTCTAAGTCAAAGGAAGCTGCTACCGGAGCTCAGCCTTCTTCCTAAAACAATTTTGCTCTGTTTGCTCAGTGGGACCTGGCATATCTCCGGCTTGGGGGAATGTTGGTGCCCATTTTTGTCACCATTTTTGAATATCAAGTGCACTCTGATTGGCATTTCTTTTACTATTTTTGATGATCTCAGTCACTCTCTTTGCCATTCAGACCAACAAATGGAGCAGGTATGCGCTTTTTTACACATCATATGAATTTGGGTAAAATATTATCATACTATGATTTATTGATGTTTATTTGACTTATGTAGTGACTATATTTTATCTTGCAAGTTATTGCTCTCAAGCGAAGCTTCAATTGGACTCGTATTGAAGTTGTAAACAATCAATCACATTCATCCCATCATTTAACCCCGCATTCAACCCACGAGATCGTTGGTTGAGATATTTTCGGGGTGTTAGAAAGTAAACCGCCACATGGATTCTGTTTGGGATGTGACCCTGATGGTACGTGAGCTGATGTTCTAGAAGATCCTTTCTCCCGCGCGCTCATCTCGACACCACATTCATCTCTGCTCACGTCAAAAGGAGCATTGACGCTTCAGCAACTGCGCGAAGGATCAACGCCGTGGAATCTGGAATGAAGCTCTGTTTGATGTCATGAAATTTATGAGGTCGTTCCTTAGCTACGAGCTATCACGAAATGGTTAAGCAGATCCATCCCTTGGCTGATGCGTGTCACGAGTTATTAAACAAAGTCGTTTTGGGAATTCATGATAGACTGTTATTAAGCAGTCGACCACTAATGGGTCGACTTTCTTTCTTCATTATAACACTGTATAAATAGACATCCCTTTAGCAGAGACGAGTTAGTCATTAGTCAGTCAGTCTTTTTAATTTTAGATTTGCCTATCTTTTCAGCTACAAATGAAGACTACAACACTGTAACTCTGTCTTTTATTAATGTATCTCTGTTTCAGTTTTATGGGAATTTGTCAAGCATGCGTGGTGATTGATTGATTAAAGGCTCAGCCTTTGTTTGTTGAGACGGGCCCCTCAATAGCCAGTGGTTCTTCATCAGTGTAAATGAATCATCGCTGTCTTTTGTAAATAAAACATGTTGTTATTTTATTTATGTATCTGCTTTGTATATGGTGTTTCTGTACTATGATATAAAATGATGCTGTGTTGTTTATGTAAATAATGTTTTTATTTCTGTTATGTATATTTTATTTTATTAATGTTTTAGAAGTAAATGGGGACCGACCACACTTAGATTTATTTGGTTTGTTTAATTAGCTTAGGTTTAGTTTATTTCAATTACTTAAGTAGTTTAGATTGCACTTAGTTCATTTAACTGTTTAAATAGTTTTCTTTAAATTAGTGAAATAGATAGCTCAATCTTCTAAATCTACTCATAGACTAGAATTCTGTAGTTTCTTCCCAGTAGTATAAGATTAGATTAAGCTACATCTCCATCTCATTTCAGGATTAAATAGAAATAGTTAGTTCCATAAATTATCATTAACATGGATAGCTTCTTCTCACTGTAGCTCTTAACCACCTTATTCATTGCTTCCCCTGCATGATAGGATCATATGCATCAGCCAGTTGGTAGGTAAGATCATCCCATCTTCTTTTCTTTTTAGTTTAAACTGATTTTCTTCCATTTGGACTGTCATTCGGATAGCCATCCAGACCGACATTCAGACAATCTCCACTTATTTCATCAATTTTCTTAATTAGAATCTAGTTTTTAGGTTTCCTTCCACTTATGATCTCTTTAAATCCTTAATTAGTATTTTAGGAATCATTAAGACCTTGTTTCATTTTATATGAAGTTTTGATATCTTCTTTAGTTGTCATTCTCTTTTTCTTTAAAACTCTGTTTCAGTTATTTACAAGTTATATTTTCCTTATATGCTTTATGGTTTCAGAATTTATTAGTTTCATTTTTAATATGTTAATAATATCAATATTAGGTTAAGTGAGTAATTTCATTCTCCAAATCATTTCAATCCTGGATTATTCTTCTCATGTCAATAATGGATTCATGGAATAAGGTTTAGTTCAGAAGTACAATGTCTTTATCAAGTACATTTGGTACTTTTCCTCAGGATTTCCAAGGAGAATGGAAATAGGTGTTCTATTAGTCTTGAATAGTTGTTAAAGTCATTAATAGTTCATAATTTTCTTTAGTTTTTCCTGTTCATATGATTAAGTAGTTCCCATTTCTACAAAGAGTAGTTTTTGTCTTCCTTATTTGTTTAAAAGAGCAACATTGTTTGACATTATTTTGATATAGTAGTTCAGATAAGTTCAGTTAGTTTCTTTGTTGTTTTTCTGAAGTTTGACTCCGTTTTTCATTTTGAAATATCTTTCGATCTTTTCTTTATTTAATCTTCTAAGGTCTGACAAGCCGAAATTTAGGTATTATCCTACCTAAGCATATACTTTGCCTCAACTCTAAGATTACCAACCTTGGTCGATAATTAAATATTAGGTGTTTTCTTTGAGATAGCTCACGCACCCAACAAACACTACCTCATACACCAAGTTGAGGAGATTTAATTGTGTGGACCTGTGCACTCAAGGTCCATGTGGATGGTTGAGAGGCACTTGAAATTTATGAAGGGTTTGGTTAGACAACGATCACGTGATGAGGGTTCTATTATGGAGAGATATATGGTATACCAAAACATGTTGTATATTAGTGAATATCTTCCTAAATTAGCATCAAAGCTCAATTTAAGTCGCATTTGTGATTCAGAATCCAATAACAATTTCGAAGGGGAGTACCTGAAGGGGAAAGGTAGATCGATGAAGGTGAAAGTTAATATAACACATTTGACTGTTGATTTTTATGTTTATATATCATACATATTCTATTTTTATATTCAATATATTGCATCCATTAAGAGTGTATACTTTGTTAAGTGAATATACATTTGTACTGAATTTTAATTTTATTGTCATCAAACAGTTGGTTGAGAGTGGGATGCACTTCATTTATACATCGCAAACAATATTAAATGGATGAAGGTATGTATTGAACGATGTGAACAATCTGGTCATGGAATTTCATGTCCCAAACTTTTCATTGGGTCACAATGGCCTAAGCCCATTGGCCATATTCATGAGAGTTTGTCAAATTGATGCTAAGGGTCAAATAATTGCCAAAGAGGAAATTTACTAGTTTCCTAGGTTGGGGGTGGAAGCATTGGGATTTGAAATAATAACGATAATAAATGATGTGTGGACATTAGAATAGCATAAATATTTAATAAAGGATCTAAATAAATATATACAAGAGAAAATCAAAGTGGCATTTGATCATGAAGACACGTGGAGGAAGTGGGACCCACACAAGCTAGATTTTCTATGCCACATGGCATCTTCCTCTTGTCATTTCGAATCCATAAGAATACCAAGGGTCTTGGGATGAGTTGGAAGGTCAATAATACTTGGAATGAGTCAATGAGGTCGAAATGTAGACGAAGAGTAACTCCCATGGGAGAGGAAGAGGCATCTTAGAGAAATTGTGACACTTGGGCTAGATTCCCTAGCTTCTATGACAACAATGATGAAGATGCTATGACACCTATCACACAAATCAAACCTGATGGCTGAAATATGACATATATGACATGTCAGGGCTAAAAATAGCCTCTAAGAGAGCGCTCAAGGGAGTTAGGGAATCTAAGATGCTTCCACATGTGATTTGGTGGAAGTGGGAGACTAGGAATTGTTGTATAAGTGGCATTCTTTGGAATCTCTTCCCAACTTGAGTTGGAATGCATCTATTGGAAGGAATTCGACCCATAGAGAGCTTGGAAAATTTATAAATTTCAAGAACAAATAATGAAGGCATATTTTGATCATTTTTAGAATTTGCAATTGCATTTGTGAGAGAAGAGTTAGTGGATGACTAGTTTCTTGCCTTAGCCAATTTCGAGGGTGAAAGATTCTCATCCAATTTGGTGTTTGGAGAGGCCATTCAGGTATTTCATGGAGCTTTAATGGAGTCTTTATTTTCAAGTGTAATCTACAGGGAAGCTCATGGTTTCTTCTAGTGCAGCTCAGTCACTCAACCATTTCAAGTTTTCATTGCATATTCTTGCTCCTTGAGGGAGGGAGATTTTGGTGAGCTATTGTACTCTTTGGGGGAGATTCCTATGCACCATTTCTGTTGTAATAATATTCATATACTCTTTTATTCATCTTCATAAATTTATCAGGTCGAAAATGCAGTTGAAATGATGTATTCTAATGTTTAATGAAGAAACAGTGCCATTTCCCCACTACCTTGTTGTGAACCAATGTAATGTTGATGGATTCGAATGGATAAGTAAAATACTGATGGTTTATTGATGAATGTACTGTTATTGATGTATTATATGAGTTTATTTTTCAGTACATAAGCATTTGGAGTTATTTTGTTGAGTTTCATAGCATTTGGAGAAGATTGCCCATCATTTCCCCCAAGGTTGAAACTAGTCTTTTTGCATTTGATTTAAGGGAGTTATAATAGACATTAAAAGTTGAATGGTGATGCATATGATTTCATGTTTATTTTCTTTATTCCATTCATAAATTTGATTTGGATTGAGTGCATTTGGAAAGTCATTTTCATCATCTACCCCTAGGGTATTTGAACCATAATTTACTAGTAAAAATCCTTATCTTGACCAGATTTGAAAGAGGGGTTGAAGAAGTAATATGAACAATCTAGAGCATCCATAAAAATTATAAATATGTCTTAATATCATCCAGGTACCTTCTCTAGAAATTTGGGATAATTTGGAGTCATTTGGAGACCAAGGGACCAATACTAGTCAAAGAGAAATTGCTATTCAAACTCCCTACTTTGGATGGAATCTTAAAGGGGTTTGAAGAAGTATTTTGTTGGTACTATATCATCCCTGAAAATCATAATCAAGTCATAATATCATTAATATACATTTTTGGAATATTTGGGAGCATTTGGAGCAAATTGGAGACCTAGACATCAAAAGTAGTCAAAGGTCGAACTAGGGAAAAAAGTGAAAAATTTGCCATTTTATTAAATTCATAAAAAATGACATTACAGTGGTATCAGAGCATGGTCCTTGAACTTATGGATTAATACAAACATTGAAGAATAATTTTCATCCATGTCTTACTATCATGATTAATCCTATGAGTACAATTCTTATGAGGAATATGCAGATGATTGTGAACAATATGAAGGAGAATGTGAATGGTATGAGGAAGAGGTACCATCATGCAACACTTATTACAATTTCAAGAGGAATGAAGATGATTACTATGAATATATGTATGATAAATATGAGTATGACACGCCACCAAAGGATAATCCATTGAATGAGCTACAAATATGGAGAGAAACATATAAAACCTTGCCTCAACAATATCAAAAATATCAAGAATATCTTGCTTCGAGAGAAGATACACAAAATGCCATGTCTTTTGAATACTATGCTGATTGTGTGTTTGCAAATAGACTAAAAAATGAAGATGTGAAATTAGTAAAGAAAGGTTTATTCCCTTCTTGTAAAAGACCTTGGAGAGAAAATCATGTGTGTGTAAGTGAAAAGAGCAGTGAGATATCTGAACCTTCAAAGAATAGATCTATTTCCTAATGGATGAGAGTTTTTGGGATTTCTTCAAAAAGATATTCCAAATGTATTGATATTAAGGAAACCAAGGTGAAAATTACATCAGATTGCTTGAAAAATAAAGATGAATATACATCCCATTAACTTGAAGAAGATCCTATTGAAAATATTGAAGATCATTTCGAGACACATTCTACCTTAGACATGAATCAAGGAGCATCTATTGATGGATGCTTGAACTATGAAGGAGTACCTACTGATGGGTGCTCACACATATATGTTGGTGACATAGAGATCACTTTTGACAGTATTGGTGCAAGCTAAAATTCCCTTAAACATGAAAATGAATACCTTGTAGCAGTTGAAGAAGAAACAAGATCAACTTCCCCATCACCACTTGAGTTTAATGAAGTTGTTCCAAGTAAGAAGGAAGAAGATGAGGAGGTTCATTTGCAAGAGCCTCATTTTCTTGAAGGGTCCTTAAAGATGACTGAAAAAAAGATCTAGTAGTCCCTTAGCATTCTCCATGACACTCAAGCATTGGTGTCAAATTCTTGTTGGAGATATACTTCATTGGAGGAAACATCCTTCCTTGAATACATGGAGAAGATTCAAAGAGCAATGTGCCAAATCAAAGGTAATTTCATGTCTTTGCTTTTTTATAGAAACCATTTGTTTGAGCTTAATGAATTGTTACATGATGCATACTTGAAGAATAATGAGGATAATCATAAGCTCACAATTCAAAATGAGAAACTTCTTGAAAAGTTGCAAGATACTTGTTTTTCCTCCTATGTTTCAAATAGTCAAATGGTAGATTGTTTGGAGGATTCTAATGACATGGTGGATCATGAGAAATGTGGAAATTTGAATGTGCTTGATGTGTTTGAAGATGAAATTGAAGAGATCCAAACACTTGATGTGGTGGAATAGGAACTTGAATTGTCTCTTGATGAAGGTTATGCAATTTTTAAAGAAGAGCACGATTCCTCTACATTGGAACAAATCTACAACAAAGGTTTCACACTTTTGAAGGAGTTGCATGATACTACCCATATGGATCCTTCCCATGATGAAAATTCTGCACTTTTTTATCATTTGGGTGAGTTAGTTCATTCTCCTACATCCTACAATTACATGTTTTGCAACATTAGTATCAATGAAGTATGGATGAAAGGGTTCTTTTGATGGCGCCACATGAGGAGTATGGAACTCCTAGATTTACTTTTTATGATGACATGGTTGGAGAACATTCTTATTCACATTTGAAGCAGCATCCTTTGTTACTTTATGATGATGCACATCTACCTGGATGCACCTATGATATGCATTTGAGTCACTTGAAGACTCGTGGTTTTTCTTGCTCAACACTTGGTTCATTTGATATTGGAGGAAATTCATCCAAAACTTGGGTGAATAGATTTATGATTGGAGAAAATTTTTGTTGGAATCCACATACTTTGTTATGTCTTTATGATTCTCACATTCATGGATGTATGGGTGAGACTTATTTGAGTCATTTGAAGTCTCCTTGTTTTTTTTGCTCATTATTTGGTTCAGATTTTAGTGGAGATTCTTCATTCACTTCTTGGATTAAAGAATACATGGATGAATATTTTGATGCATATCAAATCCTTTTGGACCAGCGTTATAGGACATGGGATCCTCACCAGTGTCATTGGAGCAGATTTGATTGGTTACTTTATGCTTGTATGCACTTGGAAAATGGTGGTCTACTTGCTTGGAGGTATAAGCACTTTCATGATTCTTTGATGAAGCATCTTCTTGATGTAGATTTTCATTATGTTGTTATGTACTTTGATGATATATATTTTGTACTCATGATGTTTGGAAGAATGCATACAAGAAAATAGGATCCAGGAACTCTCTTACTTGATGGTATGAGTTGGAGAGCACTCCTAATTGTTGGAGTGCAATACAAGCAATGGGACCATGGGATAATTCTTAGTCTCATTGGTTTCAATTTTTTGGGGAAACAAGTAGTATGGAAGATGGATTCCCACTTAATAAAGTGATTTTAATCAGAGTAGTGCATCAGAAATCATGGTGGTTCCTCTCTAAAATCTTCATGGAATCTCAAAGACTCAAGGTTGGTCAATTCAGTGGCAACTTCAAAGAATTATACAGGAAGCAGGTTCTTCAACACCCATGTTTGAAATTGCTTGAGGACAAACAATACTAGGAAGGGAGGATTTTTCATGTCCCAAATTTTTCATTGGGTCACAATGGCGTAAGCCCATTGGCCATATTCATAATATTTTGTCAAATTGATGCTAAGGGTCAAATAATTGCCAAAGAGGAAAATTACTAGTTTCCCAGGTTGGGGGTGGAATCATTGGGATTTGAAATAAGAAGGATAAATGATGTGTGGACATTAGAATGGAATAAATATTGAATAAAGGAGATAAATAAATATATACAAGAGAAAATAAAAGTGGCATTTGATCATGAAGACACATGGAGGAAGTGGGACCCACACAAGCTAGATTTTCTATGCCACATGACATCCTCCTCTTGTCATTTCGAATCCATAAGAAGCCCAAGGGTCTTGGGATGAGTTGGAAGGTCAATAATAATTGGAATGAGTCAATGAGGTCTAAATGTAGAGGAAGAGTAACTCCCATGGGAGAGGAAGAGGAAGCTTAGAGAAATTGTGACACTTGGGCTAGATTCCCTAGCTTCTATGACAACAATGATGAAGATGCTATGACACTTATGACACAAATCAAACCTGATGGCTGAAATATGAAATATATGACATGTCAGGGATAAAAATAGCCTCCAAGAGCATTCTTAAGGGATTTACGGCAGCTAAGATGCTTCCACATGTGATTTGGTGGAAGTGAGAGACTAGGAATTGTTGTACAAGTGGCATTCTTTGGAATCTATTCCCAAATTGAGTTGGAATGCATATCTTGGAAGTAATTAGACCCATAGAGAGCTTGGAAACTTTATAAATGTCAAGAAAAAAGAATGAAGGCAGATTTTGATGATTTTTAGAATTTGCAATTGCATTTGTGAGAGAAGAGCTAGTGGATGACTAGTTTCTTTCCTTAGCCAATTTTGAGGGTGAAAGATTCCCATCCAAGTTGGTGTTTGGAGAGGCCATTCAGGTCTTTCATGGAGATTTAATGGAGTCTTTATTTATAGGTTTAAGCTACAGGTCAGCTCATGGTTTCTTCTAGTGCAGCTCACTCACTCAACCATTTCCAGTTTTCATTGCATATTCTTGCTCCTTGAGGGAGGGCGCTTTTGGTGAGATATTGTAATCTTTGGGGGAGCTTCTCATGCCCCATTTCTGTTGTAATAAGATTCATATAATCTGTTCTTCATCTTCAGAGATGTATCAGGTTGAAAATTTGTTCAATTTTCAGAATTTACTTCAATCTGATCTAGGATCTTAACTGAGAGAACAACATGTACAACAAATCTACAGCATATCAATCATGGAAACAATAATGCAAGCACACAAGAGACACGGAGTTTACTTGGGGAAAACCATAAAGTTCAAAAACCCCAATAACTTCCTCAGAGATAGATAGAGCAATGATACAACTAGAATACAAGAGATAGTCTTCTCCTAGCAGTAGAGCCTCCTCCTCCACAAGTGCGCCACTCTCCCAAGTGTGTGTGAGTGAATAGAATGTGTAAAATGAGAGAGACACACTCTCTATTTATACACTAACTTGACTTGACCTTTACTCAACTAGGTCGGCCTCAACTTAACCACTTAACATAATGTTGACTGGGCCGACCCCCACTAGGGTGGTCTAACAACCCTTTGACCCACATGGCCAACACCCAATAGGGTGGTATAATAACCCTTTGACCCACATGACTTATACAGGGCCGACCCCAACAAGGTGGTCTAATAACCCATCAAGTATAAGTTACGACACTTACAATATAAATGACGACACTTCCGTATAGAGGAATAATAACATCTCTATAGGAATACAATATACATATATGTGAAATACATTCTGAAGTTATATATACATCAACACTCCCTCTTAACTAGGAAGGTATTTCTCGACACAGGTCGTCTAGCACAAGTCATCTTCTCTGGATCATCGTCACTGGATAATCATCCTCGAGTCATCATCATCGTCACTGCTGCTGCTATCTCAATCAATCTCTGAATCTACTCGTCATAGGAAGTTCTACAGAGCCAATCCTTTTTCATACTGGATGTAGGCCCACCACCTACAGGTCTTCATCATCTGTGCGAACGGTCTGATAGTGGTGGCCTCTCATGACTAATTTTATGTGCGGATGCAATACCGGAAAGAGTATCCTAGGAACATTTATGTGCCTAAGCACGACCGGCAAGATCTCCCAGGACTGATTACATGCATCTCCTCCACAATACCTTTAAAGAGCATCCCAAGAACATTTATGTGCCGCAACACGACCGACAAGATCTCTAAAGAGCATCCCAGGACTTATTACAAGCACACAGCTCAACCTATCGGATCTCCAGGACTGATTACATGTGGATAGAAAAAACCTTTAAGGAGCATCCCAGGAACATTTATGTGCCGTAGCACGACCAACAAGATCTCTAAAGAGCATCCCAGGACTAATTACGAGCACACAGCTCAACCTCTCGGATCTCCAGGACTGATTACATGTCTCCATAGTAATACCTCATCCCAGGACTGCTTACAAGCACACAGATCAACCTATCGGATATCTGAGGACTGATTACATACTACATAGCAATACCAGAAAGAGTATCCCAGGAACATTTATGTGCCGTAGCATGATCGACAAGATCTCCCAGGACTGATTACATGCTATTTGCACAACCTGCCACATATCATCTCTGACCTTCAAGTATCAACCTGATACTCATGATCCAACAGATCATCATCGCACAAAGCATCATCCTGATGCTCATGATCACATTGATCATCATCACTGTACCATCCTGATACATATCATCTGGAGCAACATCCTGAAGCTCATCATCATGATCATCCTGATCATACAATGCATCCACCTGATGCATACCAAGTATCTACCTGATACATATCATCATACATGATCCACCTGATCATACAGTGTATCCACCTGATACAAATACAAATACATGATCCACCTGATCATACAGTGTATCCACCTGATACAAATGCAAATACATGATCCACCTGATCATACAGTGTATCCACCTAATACAAATACAAATACATGATCCACCTGATCATACCTAATACATATCAGCATACATGATCTTCCTGATCATACAATGTATCCACCTGATACATATACAGATACATGGTCCAAGCATCCAACATGATGCATATACAAAATACATACAAATGATCCAACTGATCATATCCAGCATCCAAAGTGATGCGCACATACATATACATATAAATTATCCAATTGATCATATCCAGCATCATCCTGATGCATATACAGAGCAGTCACTGGAGCATCGTCCTAATGCTCATCATCCATGATCCTCCTGATCATCATAGCATCGTCCTCTTCAGTTCATCTCATCGTCCATGAAGCACATCCCAGATGCACATCATCCAGTACTTACACCACCGACATGGGAGAACACATCTACCACCATTCGGGGAAGGCTCCAGCCCTTACTTTTTCACCATGGGAGAACACATCTACCACCATGTGAAAAATGGCTTAGCAATTATAACATGACCAAGGGAGAACACATCAACTATGTCAGAAAAGCTCATGTGCATCTGCATCTTTTGGACTCGTCACTTCCCTTTGGAAGGAACCTCGATCTGAAGTGCACCAAGCCTCTCTCTGAAGTACTCAAACTCCACTCTGGCCAACGGATTGGTCAATACATCTGCAACCTGCTCATCCGTCGCAATATACTCTGCTTCGACTGTACTCAGTGCTACATAGGACTGCTTCCTGCTAAACCAAGACATCACACCTAATCCCATACTGAAGCAGCACCCATAAGTGCTCTTCCTATCTGCAGCACTGCCTGCCCAATCTGAATCAACATAACACTGCAGGTTAAACTTTTGATTCACATCATACTTGAGCCCATAATCAACCGTACCCTTCAGGTACCTCAGAATATGCTTTACAGCAACCAGGTGAACATCTCTCCTATCCGTCAGGAACTGGTTCAATGTGTTCACCGCAAAGTAAATATCTGGTCTCATGTTCATCAGGTACATAGAGGACCCAATCATCTGTCGATATATCGTGACATCAACTGGATCAGATGAAGCATTACACAGAAGCTTCAAGTTCGATGCCATATGTGTGGCCATAGCCTTGCATTCCATCATCCCGAACCTCTTCAGAATCTCTACTGCATACTTCCCTTGTCCAAGGAAGATTCCATCTGCACTCTGCCACACCTCCATGCCAAAAAAAACAAATAGTGCATCATTGAACTTGGCAGCAAGCTTCCACTACATGTCGGCGATCAATCTATCCTCACCTGTTACAAATAGGTCATCCATATACAAAAGTAGTATCATTGGATTTCCTTCCTCAACCTTGTAGTAAAGGTTGGAATCCGCTTTACTCTTAGTAAAGCCCAAACTAGATAGAAAGATGTCTATCCTACCATACCAAGTTCTGCACATATATGAGTCCCTATCATGTGTCTTAGAACCAAGTAGTTGCACCACATACACTTCTTCTTCAACTACACCATTCAAGAAGGTGTATCTTCCTCTTCATTACTGTAGCCAGAGCAAGTACTAATTTAATGGAAGTGTATCTGGCTACAGGAGCAAAAGTCTCTATGCTACCACCTGCAGCATGCTTGATCTTGTAGATCCTCTTGGAAGTCACTATAGACTCCCCTTCAGGTCTTGGGACTGCATCCCAAACATCTTCATGATCGACTGGTACTCCTCGATCATGGAATTCTTCCCAGATCCTGGGAACTTCAATATCTTCAATATTTTCAATAGATAACTTTGTTGCTTGAACAAATGTTATAGTCCTTCTTTTGTAGGTGATGGTATACGATCTTTCCTACACAACAAGTTAAATTGCATGATTAGAAAACATCTCAAAGTTTTCAAAACAAATTATTACACATAAAGAAATATGTCATATAGTCATGCAATTATTTTAGCCAATGCTTCAATACAACATTTATCCATATCCCGTAACTTTCTAGATGCCTTCCAATCTCTACCAGAACATTGTTAAGAGTGTGCACAACTCCCAACATGTCAGAAAAGAGGTTTCATTCTAGATAAGTAGAAATGGAATGTTGTACAGTGCCATAGGCCACTTACCCATCAAATGCATATTAGTAGTATACTGTTCATTAATGCAATCATTCAAATATGCATAATACACAACCTAATTGTAGGAACATCAGTATATACATTATTGAATAACATTATTTAAACAAACAACTATGTAAGAAATGACAATTCAAATACTTATCTTTGTTTGATTGTTGGGTTGACTCCCTCTCAATCTTTGCTTCTTTTATGCAACTCCATTCTGATGTGGATTGTGAGAAGTGGTCAACTCCCTCTGAATATCTGCATCCTTGCAGAAACTACTAAAGTGTGCTCCTTTGCTTTCTTGCAGGAACAATTAGAGTGTGCTCCCTCTTGATCTTTGCTTCCTGGATTACCTGTCCTTGAACTTATATCCATCCTTAATCACTATGCATGCTTATTAGTATCATCATTGTGTTATCCTTGAGGACTCATACATAATCACACATTTATTAGTATAATCTTAATAGTATCAAAACACAATAATCTTAAACATGTATAGTCATGATCATTTACAGATAATAAACATTAGTATTCAAGGTTTCAGGGAAGTCCTTTTTTTACTTATGCATATTCTTATTTGATCATAGGTCTCTTCTGATTAGTTAAATCATCAATGCATAAACCCGTGATTACTCAAACCTATACCTTCATGATTCTTCTGGTTAGTCATATCATCAATTATGGTAAGAAATATAATATGCATACAACCATGATTATTCAAACCTATGACTTCATGAATAATCATTATCAACAACACAACAGTATAAGATCCTAACACAAGGTAGGATTCTAGCTTGATATAGGAAAAACATACCTGGATTAGCATGCTATCTAGTTATGTCTAACATACCTGCATAATGTCTTCTGGTTCTCTTCAGTGACTTGTGCTAGTAACTTGCATGTCTCATAAGTTAACCATTGTAGAACCAAGTTATACATACCTCGAAAGTAAATCTTCTATGTGATCCATGACAATGGATGAATCTTTGTCTTCATGTCACCATGAGCATATGTTCTTGAAGTAGAACATGATTTGACTTTCTTGGTGTACCTTTTGTGTTAGCAGACAACATAAACCTCATACAACATCACAATGCATTAGTACAATCATAAGTGTCAAAACCTTAATCAATGAATATCTTCTATTAAGGTGATATGACAAGTATAGTAATTAATCAAGATTGTATTGTAATGATATGAAGACAAACATATGATAAACTTAACCATGAAACATACCTGTCAAGATTGCTTGTAATCTTCTTATGGAAGGCCTTAGCCTCATCTCCCTCTGAGACAGGAACTTCTTCACTTATGCAGGTGACCAATCCATCTTCTTCTAGGATTAACCCAATCCACTTGATTTGCAAGAATTGGACCTTGAGCTGGATTAGGGTTTGTCAAAGAAACCCCAAAAATTCAAACTTTGAATTTCAAACTTTCGAAAGGATAGAAATATGCGCCTTGATGAGCTGATCAAGTCGGTATATTCAAAATTTGAAAACTGCAAAGTTTCACTCCTCAATTTTGCCTTTGAAACTTCTGGATTCACTGGACGTGACCCCGAACTGGGGTTTGATGAAGCCCACTCTTTTTCCCCATCAAAAGGTTTGATCCAAAGCTCTAAGCATCTATTTTTATGAGGAGCTTCTATCCATGGTCACAGATTTCAAAAATTCCAATTTTTGCAGAAGCCTTAATTTTCCATCTTTCCGATCAAAGTCCTGAACTGGGGTCTGATCAAGCCCGGCCTTTTTCCCAACCAAAAATTCTGATCTTGGTCTCTAAATTTCGATTTTGATGAGTATCATTCAGCTGTGGTCTCTGATTACAAAAATTCCAACTTTATTCGAAACCCTAAATTCCGGAAGCCATGAATGAAGGTAATAAAAAATAATTCTGTTTTGACAAAAATATGTACCTGATTGTTTCTGGTGTAACTCTGAACTTTTCGATCCACAAGGTCTGAAAATTTTTCTTGAGATAGCCCGACCTGTTATTTTTCCATCCCGACAGGTCTGACCTCAATTGGATTCTTTGAGAGGGAGTTATGCCAAGTGTCGCAACGTGACCTGTTTACGGGATAATACAGGAGAGCGAACTTGTACGGCGTGCCATGTGTCACTGGTTCAACTTCGGCCTCTGAAAATTTTTCTTGAGATAGCCCAACCTATTATATTTCCATCTCGACAGGTCTGACCTCATTTGGATTCTCTTAGAGAGATTTATGCCAAGTGTCGCAACGTGACCTGTTTATGGGATAATACAAGAGAGCGAACTTGTACAGCGTGCCACGTGTCACCGGTTCAACTTCGACCTCTTAAACATTTTCCTGAGAAATTTCAGTCTGTGTACTACCTGTCACTTTTTACAAAATTTCATTTGGAACTTCCTAGCCCAAGTTATGACCTTTTTCCCAAGGTCACCTGATTTTGACTCAGATCTGGAAGAGGCAGAAACCCTATATTGTACAGATCATAAATCACAAAGCACGACGAATTAGAGGTTTTCCTTTGGACACAAGGTACATGGGGATTGGATCTTCTACCTGTAAAAGTTTTAGATCCAAAAACTTCGTCAAAACGGATTTATAGCGAAAGTGCTACGATGACTGGTTTTTTCTATATCAAGCCCTAGCATCATAAGTGCAACAAGTGTCATACATGCCATATCATGCCTGTGAAAATCCTCACAGCAGATCTAAGAGATGATGTATACCTGACAAGAGTAATTATGATTAAGCAAGAAAATAGAAGAAGAGTGATCAATACAGTATAATGAGCAACAGAATAATATGGTACAATAGAACTCAGATAGAAGCAATAATACTTCACACACACTAATTAACTAATCACAATATGGACAAATAAATAGTACAATGGTAGAGAGGATTCGAATGCCCATGGTGGAAATTTTAATTAGGCTCTCAGAGTGATCATAAGATCAATAGAGTGTCATCGAAGCACAACTAGGTGTCCTCATGATCATCGGAGCACAACTGGAAGTCTTCATCATCATCAGTGGAGTCATCAATGCTCAAGTAACTGTCAACCATCAGTCAAACTAACTCTGGTAGGTGTAACTGAGTGTAACTCGGTGTAACTAAGTGTAATTGAGTGTAACTGAGTGTAACTCAATGTAACTAAGTGTAAATGAGTGTAACTGACTATAACTGAGTGTAACTGACTGTAACTAATTGTAACTAACTGTAACTGACTGTAACTGACTGTAACTAAGTGTGACTGAGTGACAACTGGACTGGTAGGTGAAGAAGGGCGAGTTTCTCCCTAAAATCAAGGAAGAAGGGTGAGTTTCTCCCTAAAATCAAGGAAGAAGGGCGCATTAAGCAACTGGAGGGCTAAAACTGAATAGTGAGAAGATCCTGGGGGCTGGCTAACTGAGGGCTAGGTGCTGGACTAATGACTGGGATGCATGAAAACCCTAGAATGCATTCAAACCCTAAAGGTGCATGCATGACTAAAAATGTAAATGATCAAAATACTGGTGGGACTAGGATGGAGTATAGGAATATCCTAACAATGCCTTCTTTCAGGCTAGCTCTGATACCATGTTAAATTTTCAGAATTTACTTCAATTTGATCTAGGATCTTAACTAAGAGAACAACATGTACAGCAAATCTACAGTATATCAATCATGGACACAATAATCCAAGCACACAAGATACACAGAGTTTACTTGGGGAAAACCATAAAGGTGAAAAACCCCAATAACTTCCTTAGAGATAGATAGAGCAATGATACAACTAGAATACAAGAGATAGTCTTCTCCTAGCAGTAGAGCCTCCTCCTCCACAAGTGTGCCACTCTCCCAAGTGTGTTTGAGTGAATAGAATGTGTAAAATGAGAGAGACACACTCTCTATTTATACACTAACTTGACTTGACCTTTACTCAACTAGGTCGGCCTCAACTTAACCATTTAACATAATGCTGACTAGGCCGACCCCCACTAGGGTGGTCTAATAACCCTTTGACCCACATGGCCGACCCCCAATAGGGTGGTCTAATAACCCTTTGACCCACATGACTTATACAAGGCCGACCCCAACAAGGTGGTCTAATAACCCATCAAGTATAAGTTACGATAGTTACAATCTAAATGACGACACTTTCGTATAGAGGAATAATAACATATCTATAGGAATACAATATACATATATGTGAAATACATTCCGAATTTACATATACATCAACAAAATTCAGTTGGAATGATGTAAATCTAATGTTTAATGAAGAAACAGTGCC